>CM061548.1:103707666-105060166 GCA_030864215.1 Capsicum pubescens | reverse complement strand
GTGACAAAAAAATAAAAATTTTATTCCTAAAAGGATTTTTTACAATTAAATTCAGAGTCGCCACTTGGCATAATCTGGTGTGCCAGGTCACCTTTGGAAAAAAAATTTCGAAACGGTTTGACTCTTTAAAACTGGTTTGTGAACAGAGATTCCAGCTAAGGAATTCTGTTGACCGAGAGGAAGGTGTTAGGCACCCTCGATCCCGTGGTTTGATCACGGTCGCTTGGCGGAGCGTATCGGCTAATTTGACATTATGAATATATAAACCACACAAAATCACACAAAACAATCAATCAAACAAACAAACAAAACAAATCCAAAATTATAATGTCCAGTCCGATTATTACAATCCCGAAATAGAAAAAATGCAAAAATATAAACCTACTCTATTCTAAACTACACTCCATTGCTTTCTCTACCCGACGTTCCAGGTCTTGATCGTGCGTCGTTTTCAAGTACATGGTACTTCGGGACATTCCCCGAATAAATCAATACAAATCCCTCGGGGCATTTCCCGGCCAAATAAATACAATAGATCCCAATACATAAATCAAAACCATTCCACAAACATTTCATCATTCAACAATCACAAATCCTAAACTTTGCCTACCCAACTTACGTTTGCCTACCAATTTCTTCCTATCATGATAAAATCACATTTAGCATTCGTCTTTACTCCAAAACATCCAACGATAATAAATCAAGACTAAACAATATTCATTTTTATCAATTGCTACCAATCCAACACCCCATCTTCCTTTTTTATACCAAATTTTCAACCCTTGTCATCACTATCTTAATCATACAAGCCATAATCAAGGGAACCAACCATGAATCAGAACGAATACGCATTCATCACCAACAAGGATCAAACCAACACACAATACTCAGTCCAACACATCAAAAATATAGTAAACAATGAAATAAAAAGAGTGAAGGAGTAGAATTGGACCTCAATGTTATTCGAATAAAGAGAGTTCGCACCGGAAAACCTTGAGCCAAACCAAAGAAACTGAGGAACCCATACTATTCGAGCTCCGGTGAGCTAATAATGGCAAAAAAAATGAAAAGAAAATGGTTGGAACGAAGCTGACAACTTTGTTTTCCGGTGAGTTTCACCAAAAACAGAAGAGGATAGCAACGGAGAGGTATTTTCGATGATAAATCCGACGTAACAGTGATAGCAATACCCAAAGGATGATTCTCAGTCGATTTCCGACGAGAAAACTCACTGGAGCCCCATTTCCGTTACCCCCGATCTCCAATCTCTCTCCGTCTCTCTTCTCTCCCTCACGATCTCTCTCTCTTCACTCTCAATCTTTCTCTCTCCCCAATTGTGTGGTGTGTTGTTCTTGTCGTTATTGTGCGTGAAGAATAAACCAAGAAAAATAGAGTCCTCTTCTCAGTCTGTAATTTGCTGTGATGAATGGAAAAAGGACCCCCCAATTCTATCAAGATGATAATGTATATATATGGAAGGCGATAGTGTGAGGGGTCACGTGGATGGGTAGTAGGGTAGGGTAGGTGGGTGAATTGTTTAGGATAATGTTTGTTAGGATAAGGATTAAAATAAGATAAAATTTGTTAAGGGTTACTATTTTTGTATTTTTGTGGGATATAATCACATGGATGAGGGTGTATGCTAATATGAGCTAAAAATAAATAAAATTGGACTTGGGAGGGACAAAATTAAGTGTCTGCAGCATGCCCCCTTTGAATGTAAACATGAAGTGTTTTCAGACAAAGAAGTAGACAATGAGACAGAATTTTGTCTCGACCATTATTAAAAGAATGAAACAGAAGGAAAGAGGGACACCAAGTCTTAACTTAGGACATCCTACCTACCCAAGTTATGAGGGAATCAAGTTACAGGCATCTCAAAGGATTGGAAAGAGATGGACTATACCGAGTTGGAGAGTCAAGTGAGGCCCTATCGAGGTTTCGGTCCGCGGCTATCATTACATCAAAAATGAAAAATTACAAGAGTTAAAAAGATAAATAAAATTACAAAAGTCCTATCTATGCAGCTTCTTTTGAACTCTTAACTTGAGTTTCATCACCCTATTCTTCAGGCGGGCTCCTGACTTGCAATTTCTTCAACTTGTTGCTTGTCTTTCAATTTCCACACCCTGTTCTCCAAGCGGGTTCCTGACTTGCTATTTCATAAACTAGTTTCTATGTTTTTCAATTTCTACACCCTGTTCTCCAGGCGGGTTCCTGACTTGCTATTTTATCAACTTGTTGCTATGCTTTCAATTTCTTCACCTTGTTCTGCAGGCGGGCTCCTGACTTGCTATTTCATCAACTTGTTGCTATGCTTTCAATTTCTTCACCCTGTTCTGTAGGCGGGCTCCTGACTTGCTAGTTCATCAACTTGTTTCTATGTTTTTCAATTTCTACACCCTGTTCTCCAGGCGGGTTCCTGACTTGCTATTTCAATCAACTTGTTGCTATGCTTTTAATTTTTTTTTCACCCTGTTCTGTAGGCAGGCTCCTGACTTGCTATTTTTCAATCTGTTTATCTTTTAATTTCTTTACCTTATTTCTTGCTTTTCTATTTATTCGCCCCGTGCTTCGGGCATGCTCCTGAAATCACATCAAAACTGGAAAAAAGAATTATCCCAAATAAAGAAATGCATTTTTATGAGTTAATTAAAATGACTCGACTAAAAGGTACGTCTTCTAGAAATCAACGGAGGATGACTCGACTAAAAGGTACGTCTCATGGGAATCAAATGGGAATGACTCGACTAAAAGGTATGTCTTATAAGAATCAAGGGAGATGACTCGACTAAAAGGTACGTCTTATTGGGGTCAAAGGGAATAACTCGACTAAAAGGTAAGTCTTATAGGAATCAAAGGAGCAACTCGACTAAAAGGTACGTATTCTAGGGTTCAAGGGGGAATGACTCGACTAAAAGGTACGTCTTATAGGAATCAAGAGGGATTACTCGACTAAAAGTACGTCTTATAGGAATCAAAGGTGATGACTCGACTAAAAGGTACGTCTAATAGGAATCAAGAGGGATGACTCAACTAAAAGGTACGTCTTATAGGGGTCAAAAGAGGATGACTAGACTAAAAGGTACGTCTTCTAGGGGTCAAAGGAGATGACTCGACTAAAAGGTATGTATTATAGGAATCAAAGAGGATGACTCGACTAAAAGGTACGTCTTATAGGAATCAAGGGGGATGACTCGACTAAAAGGTACGTCTTATAGGAATCAAAGGGAATGACTCGACTAAAAGGTACGTCTTTTAGGAATCAAGGGAAATAACTCGACTAAAAGGTACGTCTTCTAGGGGTCAAAGGGGATGACTCGACTAAAATGTACGTCTTATAGGAATCAAAGGGGATGACTCGACTAAAAGGTACGTCTTATAGGAATCAAAGGGAATGACTCGACTAAAAGGTACATCTTCTAGGAATCAAGGGAAATGACTCGACTAAAAGGTACGTCTTCTAGGGGTCAAAGGGTATGACTCGACTAAAAGGTATGTCTTATAGGAATCAAAGGGGATGACTCAACTAAAAGGTACGTCTTATAGGAATCAAAGGGGATGACTCGACTAAAAGGTACGTCTTCTAGGAATCAAAGGGAATGACTCGACTAAAAGGTACGTCTTATAGGAATCAGAGGAAATGACTCGACTAAAAGGTACGTCTTTTAGGGGCCAAAGGGAATGGCTCGACTAAAAGGTACATCTTATAGGAATCAAAGGGGATGACTCAACTAAAAGGTACGTCTTCTAGGAGTCAAGGTGAATGACTCGACTAAAAGGTACGTCTTCTAGGAATCAAGACTTAAGTTAGGAAGTGCATTACCTAAGAAGCAAAATTCGAATTACCCAATCAAGGAAGTGTGTTTCCTTACCAATGTTGTTTGAATTATCAAAATAATGAAGTGTTTCTTTCTACCAAAGCTGCTTGAATTACCAAAACAAGGAAGTGCGTCTCCTAGAGATCTTGAATTATGAGTTTTACCATGGTTTTAATTACCAAACCTGTGCAGCAACCTTGCCTCTTGCATTTGTTGAGGTGAGAAATTACGGCCTTTGATGCGTAGGCTTTGAAATCCTTGATCTGAATGCAACATGTATTCCTATTACATACAAAGAAAACTTGTGAGTTTAAAAACATGGTGGCTAGTTTGTGGCTTTGGCTTTTGAGGCAATTGCTCCTGCTCCCGTCACATTTAGCTTTGCTTCCAACCATTAGCATATGTCATTGACTTGCTGTATCATTGACCCAAACTCAGCTTATTAAGAGTGACTCTGAAACAAATACAGTATTTATGCTTTGTCGTGTTTCTCAAATAAACCCTTTGAACCTTAATATTTCCATGAGTTCCCCGAATTCTCTGTTGATAAAACTTCCTGCATGCCTTTTTTGGGCTCACAATCATGTCTCTTTCATGTGCTAGCTTTTGTCGTGCTTTGTGTAATTAAAGAAGCTGGTAGCCAGTTTTGAAATCTTTTCTCACTTATTTTGACACGGACTTGACTCAAAGACAAGGAACGAAAAAAAAGAATGACAATTTTTGTTTTGATAACAAACTCAAGAAAGATAAAATTAAAATAAAGAGAAGAAAGAAAAGACAATGAATGTCCCCTTTTAAAACAAAAAAATGAAAAATTCATCTAAAAATGGCAATCAACACTAATGATTATGCCATGCATTTTGGATTAAGCAGCTTGAAACTGAGTTGCTTTCTTAGGTCAATTGCATTTAAGACCCCATTCGGCTAGTGGCGCCAACAAGCTTCTTTCATTTTCTCTTGGCTCACTATCACCTTATGGTGCCCGTGGGGGTTTTCACCAATAAGACTCTCACGTTTTTATTTCTCTCAACTTACCATCGCCTTATGGTGCCCGTAAGGGTTTTCACCAATAATACTCTCTCATTTTTATTTCTCTCTTGATTCCCTATGCTGAGGAAGATAAATAGTTCCCAAATGCATCATCATATCTCTTGCATGCTCAGCCTTAACATCCTCAAAGATTGATCTGAAGTTCTTTCTTTGGTTGTAACTTGGCTTTTGGATAAGGTTAGAAAGAAAGGATGGCATGGGGCCCAAACGACACTTGAAGTGGGGTAGGACTTACAACTTTTGGAATCGACTCAAACAATGAGGATTAACTCATGCCCCAGTTTCTTTTGACTGGGTGACTCTAAATTATTTATTTGGTTGGACGGAGCCCTGAGTAGGGCAGCCTACGTATCTCACCCTCGAGAGAGGAGAATTAGGTCATGCGTAGTTCTGGCAGCTTATTTTGGTTGATTCTGATTTTTTTTCTTTTTTCTTTCTTTTGACTCTTTTTTCTTTGTGATTTTTCTGATTCTAATTTTTCTTGACACTCTTTTTTTCTATTTTGGACACATTTTCCTCTCTTCTTTTTTTGGAAACTTTCTGACTCTGTTGTTTTGCTCGACACTTTTCTTTTGAGTTTTGTTGACTCCATCTTGATTCCAAAGGAGGGGTATGAAAGAAAATAGGAATAAAGCTTAAATGGGGTAAACACGGTTTGACCTAATTAAGACATGTCTTTCAATTGATAACCAAGTTATCCTCGCGATTCTCAAAAAGTCTCAATTTTCAAAGAAGGGTTCAAGTTGATCACCAAATGCCCCAACACTCTATTTATTTTCTCAGATGCTCTCTTTTCCTAAATTTAACTCTCTGATTCAATGCTTCATGATTAAGCTGGATTTTAAGATCTAACTGAAAATTCCGCAGGCATGTCATATCACTAGAATCAACATAAAATGACTGTATAAAGAAAACTAACAAACAACACATAGTTGAAACACAAAAGAAAAGGGACACTTCATTTAGTTGAAATAAAAAATAAAAGGGTTTGAACATAAACGACAAAGGGATAAAATAAGATAGATCCCAAACTACAATCCTGAAATAATTTAAAAAATAGAAAAGAAAATAAAACAAACTACCAGACCTCTTCCTAGTAGGGATAGGGGTGACTTTTTAATTGCTCAGCCTGACATATTAGCCACTGGTTTGCATATCAACATGACTAGAGCTTCCACCACTGTCAGACATATTTCCTTCAACAAATAAGCTCTGGATCCCCATGCTTAACTCATTGCCTCCCACAGATTGTGCAGTACCTCGTGCTGGTGAAGAACTCTGTGGGATGATCGAAGGGTCAATGTTTTGCACCACAATCAATTTATCTTGAATTATCTTTTCTATTTCTCTTTTCAAAGTGTGACAATCTTCAGTACTATGACCCTGAACATCAGAATGATATGCACATCGCACATTAGGATCAAAGCTTCTTGAATGCGGGTCAGAAGTATATCCAAGGAGAGGAGATATCATGCCCTGCTGTACCAATCTCTGGAATAAACTGGCATAGGATTCCCTAATAGAAGTGAAATTATCTTTTTCCTTCCTCCTCTTTGCGAACTCTGGCCTCAGATGAAATTTGGATTTAGAGGTCCCTTGGTAAATTTGTAGGGGTCGAGGACGATGTTGAGGGACAGGTGCATGCCATTGTGGATAAGAAGATGGATGAACATACAATTGTGCATTGTTCACAGGATATCGAGGAAGTGGAATGGGATTTCTTGGATTTCGGAGAAAGAAACCTTGTTGCAAATGGTTATGTGGATCTGATATGTAAGCTCGGGATTGAGGCTGACAGTATTGGTGGGTTGGACCTCTCAAACTCTGCTTTGGCCCTGTCATGACAATAGGTGCGTTTTTCTTCTTCTTTCCTTCAGTTTCCCTTGGTTGATTGCAATGTCGTCCCGAATGTTTCACAGAATCCTTTTGTCCATCAGGCTCCCCAAATTTTGATGTCTCAAAGCTGGGAGAAAGGTTAACACTTGAAGACATGCCCCAGATTTTAGATGAATTCATAGCCCATATGTCCAGGGGAATTTTTCATATCATTTTCTACACTCTTCACTTTCCCAACTATTTTCTCTGGCTCTTTTGGCATGTTAGGCTTCTTAGTAAGAAATTTTGGCGGTCCACTTAACTTAACTGTAGGCTCAAGAGTATACCAATGATCATTAACAGTATTGAACGTGGAGTCACTAGTGGACTGGGGAAGTACAATCATTGGATTGATAGACAAAGTGGAAGCCTTAGTAGAAGGTTGAGCAACAAAAGCAAAGACGGTATGTGGTGTTGTGAATGTGGTAGACTTATACTGGGGAGATAAAGAAAGAGTGGTGGAAGTGTTGAGGTGTATTTGACGTGGAATGGATTCTGAGGCATGCTGTGGTGCATCAACAACAGTAGGAAACTGACTTTGCGATTTTGGAGGAAGACTCAAGGTATTTGTAGGGTCAAAAGTGGGGAACGAAGGTGGAGGCAGCCCACTGGCCCAAGCTCGGTACATTTTCATTATTTGTTGTCTCAGTCTCAAATTCTCTTCCTTTAAACTCTCAATTTCCTGACTCTTTGTTTCATCCATGATGTCACTCTCTATATCCTTGTTGGACACAACTAACCCTTCCTTGGATTTGGTGTGATATGGAGGACCAGCCAGGAAACCACAAACCAACCACCATAAACTAACTGAACAAGAGGCAACAAATATGTTAGAGTTCAACATTTTTCAAAACCTTTTTTTTTTCTTGAAAAAAATCACCGAACCCTAGAAGGGCGCCTACGTATCTCACCCCCGAAATGGGAGAATTAGGTGTGTGTAGTTCGTGAAGTTTTGCCAAAATGGCCAATTAAACTCTTTTTTCTTTCTTGAAACAAAGTGTCAAAAGAATTGACGAAAATCTTTTTGCATTTTTTTTTAGGTTTAAATCTCTATACAAAAATGAAACATGTGATTACCAAAGAAAAATCTTTTTGGGTTTTCGATTTTTGAATTTCATGTGAAAATGAAACTTGAACCTATTAAAGGGAAATCTTTTTGTAGTTTTCTTTTAAAGACGTATATGAAACGCCTACTCTAAATGGAGAGTGAATAAACTCTTTTTTGGATTTTTTTTTTTCATATTCCTATACAAAATAAAACCTATGATTACCAAAGAAAATCTTTTTGGGTTTTCAATTTCGAATTTCATATGAAAATGAAAATTGAAACTATTAAAGAAAAATCTTTTTGCAATTTTCTTTTAAGGAAATATATGACACCTACTCTAATAAAGAGTGAAGAAAATCTTTTTTTTGAATTTTTCAAATAAGGTCCCCGAACCAACAATAGGTTGCCTACGTATCTAACTCCCGAGAGAGGAGAATCAGGGGTGCGTAGTTCGTCCAGATTGGACAATTAACGATTAACTAACAGATTGACCCTAACTTAAGGGACACAACCAAAGACAAACGAATAAAATATTTTTGGGTTTTTAATTAGACACTTCAGCTAAAATGACACCAACAACTACGAAGGAAAAATCTTTTGGTATTTTCGTGAAATGTACAAAACTCCTACAATTTTTGTATTTTTCTTTTATAAAAACTACTATGAATGAAATTTTTTTTTGAAGTTTTCGAATTGTGAATGCATGCTAAACGAGACAAAGGAAAAATCTTTTTGATATTTTCATTTTTGAGAAATGAGTGCAAAAGGTAAAAATCTTTTTTTAAAAATTTTTGGATTGTGAAGAACAAAAGTCATAAAGAACACTAAAAGCTACGACACTCTTTTTTTTTTCTTCTTTTCGACCCACTTCACTTTTTTCTCTATTTTTTCAACAGTTCTTGCCTACGCACCTTACTTCTAACACATATTTTCCCCAAATATTCCGTCAAGTGACCCCATTACCCTCAAAGATGCAACATTTAGAACGTAGGGATGCGTTAGAGGTGAGTCTCCTACAAAGGACCAAGTGGGTCCCGCTAGGTCTCAATATGATGCACATAAGCATGACCTAAAGGTTGACCTACGTTGGGGTTCTCTAATAAGGCCGTTAGGGGGAGCATATGGTCAATAGTGGTTGCTTTTCTTTCCACCTACTCCATACATCCAACAGCTCCCCCCTAAAATACAGGTGACTCAATTAGAGTTCGTGTGCACGACGTGCGCTCCGAGACTTGTTGCGGAAAGAATTGACTCGGGTTATACAAATGATGCCAGATATAAAGAGGTAACACATAAAGAAGAACTGTAAACAAAGAGCACAGAAACGCACAACAGAGATAACAATAGCACAAACAATAATCACACACAATGTTCATACACCCATAATGCCAAACAAAGCCGATACGACTCCAAAAAAAGCTCAAATTCTGAAAAGTTCCCCAGCAGAGTCGCCAGAGCTGTCACACCCTTTTTTTTAACTCCAAAAGATTATATTTTTAAGATTCGAAAGGGTTTTATTATGAAGTGACAAAAAATAAAAATTTTGTTCCGAAAAGGATTTTTTACAATTAAATTCAGAGTCGCCACTTGGCATAATCTGGAGTGCCAAGTCACCTTTGGAAAATTCTTTTCGAAACGGTTTGACTCTTTAAAACTGGTTTGTGAACAGAGATTCCTGCTAAGGAATTCTGTTGATCGAGAGGAAGGTGTTAGGCACCCTCGATCCCGTGGTTTGACCACGGTCGCTTGGCGGAGTGTATCGGCTAATTTGACATTATGAATATATAAACCACACAAAATCACACAAAATAATCAATCAAACAAACAAACAAAACAAATCCAAAATTATAATGTCCAGTCCGATTATTACAATCCCAAAATAAAAAAATGCGAAAATATAAACCTACTCTATTCTAAACTACACTCCATTGCTTTCTCCACCCGACGTTCCGGGTCTTGATCGTGCGTTGTTTTCAAGTACATGGTACTTCGGGAAATTCCCTGAATAAATCAATACAAATCCCTCGGGGCATTCCCCGTCCAAATAAATACAATAGATCCCAATACATAAATCAAAACCATTCCACAAACATTTCATCATTCAACAATCACAAATCCTAAACTTTGCCTACCCAACTTACATTTGCCTACCAATTTCATCCTATCATGATACTATCACGTTTAGCATTCGTCTTTACTCCAAAACATCCAACAATAATAAATCAAGACTAAACAATATTCATTTTTATCAATTTCTACCAATCCAGCACCCCATCTTCCCTTTTTATACAAAATTTCCAACCCTTGTCATCACTATCTCAATCATACAAGCCATAATCAAGGGAACCAATCATGAATCAGAACGAATACGCATTCATCACCAACAAGGATCAAACCAACACACAATACTCAGTCCAACACATCAAAAATATAGTAAACAATGAAATAAAAAGAGTGAAGGAGTAGAATTGGACCTCAATTTGAAACTTTTAAACTCAATGTTATTCGAATAAAGAGAGTCCGCACCAGAAAACCTCGAGCCAAACCAAAGAAACTGAGGAACCCATACTATTCGAGCTCCGGTGAGCTAATAATGGCAAAAAAATGAAAAGAAAATGGTTGGAACGAAGCTGACAACTCTATTTTCCGGTGAGTTTCACCAAAAACAGAAGAGGATAGCAACGGCGAGGTATTTTCGATGATAAATATGGCGTAACAGTGATAGCAATATCCAAAGGATAATTCTCAGTCGATTTTCGACGAGAAAACTCGCTGGAGCCCCATTTCCGTTACCCCCGATCTCCAATCTCTCTCCGTCTCTCTTCTCTCTCTCACGATCTCTCTCTCTTCACTCTCAATCTTTCTCTCTCCCTGATTGTGTGGTGTGTTTTTCTTGTCGTTATTGTGCGTGAAGAATAAACCAAGAAAAATAGAGTCCTCTTCTCAGTCTGTGATTTGTTGTGATGAATGGAAAAAGGACCCCCCAATTCTATCAAGATGATAATGTATATATATATGGAAGGTGATAGTGTGAGGGGTCACGTGGATGGGTAGTAGGGTAGGGTAGGTGGGTGAATTGTTTAGGATAATGTTTGTTAGGATAAGGATTAAAATAAGATAAAATTTGTTAAGGGTTACTATTTTTGTATTTTTCTGGGATATAATCACATGGATGAGGGTGTGTGCTAATATGAGCTAAAAATAAATAAAATTGGACTTGGGAGGGACAAAATTAAGGGAACGTGTATCGGATGCACTTGGTCAATCGATAGATTTGATATCTTTGAACCGTCAAGCTTTAATGTACACCTAGACAACACATGTTACACAACCAGCCTTTTACCATTTATGGTTCTCATGGTTTTGTTCTTTTCAGCTATGAACACATCCCAGATTCATGAGAGCTTAGAGAATTGGCCTTTACTAACATTCTCCTTGAAATGGCTTCCACTTCACCCTCACATAGGTGATTTCTAAACTTTCAATCCCATAGATTAAACTATTTGGTCAAATCTACCAAATTTAGATAATCATTAAAAGACTTCTCACCTTAAGTCTTATCCTTATTTACCAAACATTGTCTACATCATGAGAATGGGTTTTTATTTTGACAATGTTAAACCTGTCAGACACAACTTTGTCTAATCTCTTTGAACCTAGCTCTTGGGATCTCCAGTCTGCTAAGTAGAATTACCGCCATGTTGACTTGTCCCAAGCCTTAAACCCATTCCCTTAGATGTCCTTTCCACTCCTTCTCTAGATAGGCCTTTTGTAAGTGGATCCGACACATTATCCTTTGACTTTACATAGTCAACAGTGATAATTCCACTAGAGAGAAGTTCCCTAACGGTATTATGTCTCCGTCGTATGTGACGAGATTTATCATTGTACATCATGCTCCCTACCCTACCTATTGTCGTTTGGATATCACAGTGTATACATACTGGTGCCACTGGTTTGGGCCACTAAGGAATATCTTCCAAGAAATTTCGGAGCCATTCTTCTTTTTCACCAGCTTTATCCAATGCGATAAATTCAAATTCCATTGTAGAGTGAGCAATACAAGTCTGTTTGGATGATTTCCAAGAGACTGGTCCTCCACCGATAGTAAATACATATCCACTTGTGGATTTTACTTCGTTCAACCCGGTGATCCAATTTGCATCACTATATCCTTCAAGTACCACGGGATATTTATTATAATGCAAAACATAGTCTTGAGTGTATTTAAGATACCCAAAAACTCTTTTCATTGCCATCCAATGAGTTTTGTTGGGATTACTCGTGTACCGACTCAACTTACTGATTGCGCATGCTATGTCTGGTCGTGTACAGTTCATTATATATATTAAACATCCCAATACTCTTACATACTCCAATTATGAGTCACTTTCACCTTCATTCTTTTGAAGTGCAAAGCTCACATCCAAATGAGTCTTGGCAATACCGAATTCCATATACTTGAATTTTTCAAGTACATTTTCGATATAATGAGACTTGACAATGCCAACCTTTGTGGAGTTCTATGGATTCTTATACCTAAGATCACATCAGCAACTCCAAGGTCTTTCATATCAAACTTGCTCTTGAGCATTCATTTCGTTGCATTTATGTCAGAAATATCTCTACTGATGATCAACATATCATCCACATATAAACAAATAATGACTTGGTGATTTGGAGTGTCTTTAATCTAAACACATTTATCACATTCATTTATCTTGAACCCGTTTGCCAACATGGTTTGGTCAAATTTCGCAAGCCATTGTTTAGGTGTTTGTTTTAGTCCATACAATGACTTAATAAGTTTACACACCTTACTCTCTTTTCCTGGAACCACAAATCCCTCAAGTTGTTCCTTGTAAATTCTTCCTCTAATTCTCCATTTAGGAATGTGGTTTTCACATCCATTTGATGGATTTCAAGACCATATATTTCCGCCAAGGCAATTAACATTCGAATCGATGTTATCCTTGTTACTGATGAGTATGTAGCAAAGTAATCAAGGCCTTTTTTTTACTTGAAGTCTTTTACTACAAGTCTTGCCTTGTATTTGTCAATAGTACCATCCGCTTTCATTTTTCTTTTGAAGATCCGTTTAGAACCTAAAGGTTTATTTCCTGGAGGAAGATCAACCAATTCCCACGTATAATTTCTTAAGATTGAATCAATCTCACTATTGACTGCCTCTTTAAAAAAGGATGAGTTCAAAGACGACATCGCTTCTTTAAATGTTTGAGGCTCATTTTCTAAGAGAAATGTTACAAAATCTGATCCAAACGTAGTAGAAGTCCTTTGAAGTGTACTACGTCTTGGATTCTCTTTATTATGTACATTCTCACTTGGTTCATCTCGAGGTTATTTAGATCCTCTACTAGACTGTTCATGTCTAGTTTTATACGGGTAAATGTTTTCAAAGAATTCAGCATTATCTGATTCAATTACCTTATTTTTATTTATATCCGGATGTTCGGATTTGTGAACCAAAAACTGACATGCTTTACTTCTTTTAGCATATCCTATAAACACGCAGTCCACAGTATTAGGTCCTATCTTAACCCTTTTAGGCATAGAAACTTGGACCTTTGCTAGACACCCCCGCACTTTGAAATATTTCACGTTGGATTTCCTTCCTTTCCATTTCTCATAAGGAATTGATTGTGTCTTACTATGAAAAACTCTATTGAGTATATGATTGGTTGTAAGGATAGCCTTCCCCCACAAGTTTTGCGGTAAACCGAAACTTATAAGTAATGCATTCATCATTTTCTTCAAATTTTTCCTTTCCACAATTCCATTAGATTGAGGTGAATATGGGGCCGTAGTTTGATGGACAATTCCATTCTCTACACATACTTCGGTGAAAAGAGATTTATATTCTCCGCCCCTATCACTTCTTATCATTTTTATCTTCTTCTCTAACTGATTTTCTACTTCAGCTTTGTATTGTCTAAACGCATCTATTGCTTCATCCTTACTATTTAGCAAGTAGACATAACAATATCTAGTGAAATCGTCAATAAAAGTTATGAAATACTTTTTCCCACCACGTGATGGTGTTGACTTCATATCACAAATGTCAGTGTGTACTAAGTCTAAGGGATTGAAATTCCTTTTAACGGACTTATAAGGATGCTTTGCATACTTTAATTCCACACACGTTTGATACTTTGATTTATTGCACTCAAAGTTTGGCAAAACCTCTAAGTTAATCAGTTTTCGTAACGTTTTGTAATTAACATGGCCTAAAAGTTCATGCCACAAATTATAAGACTCAAGCAAGTAAGAAGAATTTGAACTTTTATTGATTTCAACATTCATTACATTCATCTTATAAAGGCCCTCAGTGAGATAGCATTTTCCTACATACACTTCTCCTTTGCTAGTTATAATTTTTCCAGAAACGGTTACACATTTGAATCCGTTCTTGTCTAGAAGTGAAATAGAAATCAAGTTACTACGTAACTCCGGAATGTACAAGACATCGTTAAGTGTCAAGACCTTTCCTGAAGTCATTTTCAAGCCCATTTTTTTGTTCTCTCTACCTTAGCCGTAGCGGAGTTAGCTATGTAGATCATTTCTTCTACTTGATCCGGAGTGAATGATGAAAACAACTCTTTGTTGGCACACACATAGCGGGTGGCACCAGAATCCATCCACCATTCGCGAGGATTCCCTACCAAGTTGCATTCTGAGAACATAGCACACAGATCATCACATTCTTTGTTGGATTCAACCATATTATCTTCGTCCTTTTTCTTGCCTTTCTTAGGGGAACGACAATCCGTGGACTTATGGCCAATTTTACCACAGTTGAAGCACTTTTCCTTGAATTTTTTCTTGGGTTGATTACTTCCTTGTTCAACTTTCTTCCTTTTCTTAGAATTATTTTGGTCATCTTCTACAATATGTGCTCTATTAATTGTAGAATTCCCTTTTGACCTTCTCTCGGCATCCTTATTATCCTCTTCAATACACAGTCGAACAATAAGATCTTCGATAGTCATCTCCTTGCGTTTGTTCTTCAAGTAGTTTTGAAGTCTTTCCACATAGGTGGTAGCTTCTCAATGATCGCTGCTACTTGAAATGCATCATTCACAATCAAACCTACAAAACAGTTTATGTGAGTACTAAGAACATTTTCAATTTGTTCAACTAAGGTATTTTTCAAAGATATACCTTCTGCTAAGAGATCATGGATGATTACTTGCAATTCCTGAACTTGAGAGACAACCGATTTGCTATCTATCATTTTAAAGTCCAGAAATCTTGCAACAAAGAATTTCTTAATTCCCGCATCCTCTGTCTTATATTTTCTTTATAGTGCCCCCCACAATTTCTTCGATGTCTTAGTTCCACTATAAACATTGTAGAGGTCGTCTTGGAGATCACTCAAGATATAATTCCTGCAAAGAAAGTCTGAGTGTTTTCAATCCTCTACAATCATGAAATGCTCTTTGTCTGAGGTTCCCTCGGACACCTCAGGAGCATCCTCACTAGTGAACCTTTGAAGGCATAGAGCGGTGAGGTAAAAGAACATCTTTTACTGTCATCGCTTAAAGAATGCCCGCAAATTTTTTGGGCTTCTCCGTAGGTGCCATTGGTTGTGGAGCATTTGCTCGACTTGTTGAGGCAATACTAGTTGCCCCCACAGTCGTAGCTGCATCTTGCATTTGACTTTCGTTAGTCATTTTTTCTGTCACCACAAGACAATAAAATTTAGTATTTTCAGAATACTATTTATAAAGTTAAGTAACTTTAAACTCTTCTTCTTGTTTCTAGTTAACGATGAAGTTTTTATGACTTCCAATCGTCAACCGAATGATCTTTAACTTGTGATGAAGATTTTATGTCTTCGAATCACTAGTTAAGTTCAAACGGAGTAGAAAGCTTAAAGCTTTAATCTCCAAAAACAAGCAATACAGATTATGCAAGGTTTATTCCTTAAGATTGTTATTTTATGGTGTTTTCGGGTACAAGAATCTGAATTTAGGCACAACAACTTCAACACTAGTTCAAGTTTAAAACAAGAACACTATGAAGTACAAAAACACCCTCAACACAAGATCAAAGTGATCTTTCTAAGAAGTGTATTTTATTTTTTCAGAAATTAAGATGAAATAAAAATATAAAGCCAAGTCCCTCCGACTTCACGGAGTGTCCTTAAGGAATAATTTCCCTCACTGTACCCGAGGTTTTAGAATCTTCCTCCCAGGATAAAATGGCTTTCAATCCAACTATAGTGGTACTTCAAATAATTGGATTCGTTGAACTCACTCAACGATTTGATTGATCACAAAGAATGTTTTGAAGACAAAAAGAGTTTTTATTTCAGAAAATTTTTCATTCATAAACCTGTGGATAAATGCAGGTATATATAGCCATCAAGTGCCCCTTCCCAAAGGTGGTAATGGTGCATCTGAAAAGGTGTATACTTTGGAAGAGTCATGTTTGTTCATTCGAAACATTGTGTCTTTTTCTGAACAGACATAACTATCTGAATAGTCACTCATTTTTCAAAACAATATGTCTTTTCCTCAAAGGTTGTGTCCCTCCATTTTCCATTCACACCTTTTTCATACATATTGAACCCAACAGGTTGGTCCTGAGCTCGCTGCCTCAGAGGTGTAATCAAGTCTACTGAAGCGGCATAAGAGGCATAGAACTCACGAACCTACTCCAAGTTGTAGCTCCCTAATGGTTCCCCCATCCATCCAAACCTATATCGATTAAACAACGTCTTTATCTCTAGTAACCCAGCTATTTGAATACGGGATTCCTCAATAATATTCCTGTTGAATCCACCTTTCTCAGTCAGCTCGGAATCCCTGAGGTAGATTAGTTTCATGTCCTAAACGCACCACCGTTTATTTCCCCGGACTATGGCTAGTAGGGCCTATGCTCGGCTAAGGATAGCATTGAAATGTTCTCAAAATCAATGGTAGTAACAGTATTCGCCGTACTATGACTAGACTTAGATGATTTCTCTCCCTCTTCAGACTTGGGAGTGGCCTCTGCCTGCACAATAGGTGTCGGTAGAACTTATGGTTCAAACTATAGGGCAACCAGTGGTGTAGCCTGAGCTGCAGTTTGCTCCTTTGTCCGTTGCCTCAGAGTCATCTTTCTCGATCTCATATTCCTCCTTAGACCTCTTTTTATCCTGTTCAAAAGACTCATCCCTGAGTCTAGATCTGTGTTCCTGAGCTTTAGCCTTTATTTTAGATGCGGAAGCCACATCACCTCGTTTTGCATTACCTTTGGGAGGCATTGTACCTGAACAACTGGGAAATAACGAAGAACATTACACGCATGTCTGAGGTTTATGAGTCAAGTCTATGTGTGGTAGACTCGACTCGTAGAACCCACTCATGAACCATGTTCAGTGAGGGCCAAATTGGAGCTACCAGAACCTCAGGTTAAAAGAAATCATAGAAGGAAAATAGAACTCTTGACTCAACACAATTTTGTGAAAATTCAAATGCTTGAGAAAGCATATCTGAAGACTTGTTATCCCATAAACAGCTAATGGTGAGGCTTCTCGGTCTTGTTCTAATAGAGTAGAAACAAGTAAAGTTCCTACCATATGAGCTGGACTTTCACACATGAATACAATTGATTTCTGAGGTTTTCTATTACATCGATCTCTTCTTGGCCCTTCAATAATCAGTTGACTATGTAAAGGAGTTGTGATGATGATGTTCCCATCCAACAACACGGTAAGTACAATTTGTCCACCAATTTTTCCACAACCTAGCAATGATATCACATTAATGAACCAAGCCCTCATCCACAAATAAATAATTCACCTTTCAGTAACACGCCGTCTTCTTCCTCACCATCACTTAATCCTTTACAAGTTGAAGGTGTAGATATTTTAGTTGATCTTCGCCAATTACTGTTATCAACATCATCTCCTTCAGAAACTGTCCAGCCCCGCTCCTCTACATTTTCTCGCCCACCTAGCCCGTCCAACATTCACAAAATGCACACTACGTCCAAGACAACCACCATACTCAACCTTTCAATCATATCCGTGACAGCTTCTCTAACCCGTGAAGTGAAAGAACCTCGCACTGTCAAGCAAGCTTTGTCCAAACAACACTGATGCAGGACAAATACAATGCTCTCCATGCTAATAATACCTCCTGGCTATTAAATTCAGGATCATCCCAACTATGTCTGCCACTTCAAAAAGGCAATTTACGGACTCCTCGTACCTTATACCTCATACCAAACCATCCCTATAAAGCTATAATAGGGTCATGGCCGTGTATAAAACAACAACAACAGCAACAACAACAATATTCCCTTTGTATTCCCACAAAGTAGAGTGTGTGGAGGGTACAGTGTATGCAGTAGTCCATACATGCAGTAGTCCATACCACTACCTCAGATGAAGTAGAGAGACAACTACTTTACTAGCTAAATTTTATGAAACACGTGATCTGATCAACAACAGTTCGTTCTTGAACCTAAAATAGAGAAGAAGAAAAAGAAAAAGAAAAAAGACTAGGTAAAATATACCCGAAAACAGATGGATCATAAGATCCCTGAAGTGGGAAATCGACAATTCCAGATAGTTGCTGCAGCATTCTTCCGTATCTTACTCTATCACGTGCTCTCAGTTCATGCATCTCTATTTCAGCAGTCTGAAAATTTCTCTCTAACGTCAACAACCCCCCGCGGACGTTGCTGTAGAAATTACTGCCAGAATCACCAGAAGAAGCAGACACACACGACATGATTGTTAACTACTTAATTTTTCTAGAGAGTAAACTTACGATGTTGCTAGAAACTGGAAGATTTTCCAACAAAAGACTATTAAAGTTACTATGTGTTGCTAGACAGATTAACGAGGATAGAAATGTTAAATGCCTCAAAGAAGGCACACAGAAGTAGAGATTTTGTAAATAGGATCCTTTGCGTTTAAGTTTTTGCTGTTTAATCTTTGTAATTAGATGATGATCCGAGGCTCTTCCTACTTTAATTAAGATGATTAAAGAGGATGAGTGCTTATTCTTTGATTGTTAATGGTACGATTTACATGGTTACCAAAAAAAAACTTATGATGTTGTCAGAATCACTACAATGTTCCTTTCCGACATTCAAAGCTGGTAAGAAAGACAAAAAAAGTAGCAAGATACAAAACAAAATGCCACTAAATCGATCGCTCTTAGCTACTACCTACACAGGGAAAAACAAAGTGCTCTGTTTTTGCTATTTTGAGAGGGAAAAACAAATAACATGCTTCAGTTACGTAAATATTTTATTTTTAAAAAAAAAGTATTTTTGGTTTTTATTGATGAAAATAAAATTGCACAAAGAGTCAAATGACCCAAACGAAATATAATACAAGCAAAGGCCAAAATTAAAAAATCAAAAGACAGCGCGTTCTGCCAAAGCCCACATCCATTTCCGACATATAAATGTCTTGTAAGGTTTCCACTTGTTGGTAAAATCGGATAAATTTTTCTATTACAACAAAATAATTGGCTTTGATATCACTTGTTGGGACCGCATATAACTTTACCGCGTATAACTTCACCATTGAATTTTACGTACTTTACTTCGGACATTTTATTTTTACCGAGTATAGTACCACCAACCACAAATATTATTTTCGTGAATGAGCAAAACCAGCTCTCTGATTTCAGTTGTTGGGAATAAATCCCGCCATGATAATAATATTGCGGTAATAAAAAGTAATAAATATGATAACAATAATACGGTTAATCAACAGGAACAATGAGCGATAATAACACCAAGATTTTTACGTGAAAACCCTTCTAAATAAGGGAGGGGGGAGGGGGGGGAAATCACGGATCAAAAGAAGCAACTCATATTAATATAGTAAGGAATTTTACACCGCAATCAAGTACAAGACTCAAAGTGACTACTAAACATTCAAAAGAAATAACCTCTTTTGACTCCCACCTTACTAAAACAACTAGTAAGGAATTTCACACCGTGGTCAAAGTGACTATCACACCTTACTAAAAATATTGTTCACTCTATTTTTCCCTTCACGAACTATTTTTTATCACAATCTATGAAATACTAATAATAATAAGATGGTTAAGGGCCCGTTTGGCCATATAGAAACCAGTAAATAGGTTTAGTCATATTAGTGGTATTGCCGCGTAGGTTCATGGCACTTTAGTATTAGAAACTATTCTACCCCTTGTTATATATAAATTCAATTGCTATAAAAATATATTATTATTTTTATTTTCTGCACAACACTTTTTTCGTTACTTTATTGATCTTAATTTCTCATATTCTTTTATTGCATTTTTATCCGCAATTATGTTATATTAATCAATTCATCTTATATTTTTCAAATGTATTGTATTGACATTCTTATAATATGTTATTTTCTTAGTTTAATTTAACTTATTTTACTCACCTTTATAGTATTAGAATATTGGAGATGCACATGACCATCTTTTTGTAATTTCCAGTAAATCATGGCAAATAAGTATGATCAAATATAAATATTCAATAGAAATATATAGGATGAGAAAAAAAAATGATAAGATTTATTATTTGGCTAATGCCTTTTTGTAAGTTGCATAGAAACAAGCAATGAAAATTACTTACATATTTTTAAGCAAACAAGTAAAGTACTATTATTGTTCCTTCTATTTTTGGCTCATGAAATTTTAATTGTTCAATTTATACTTTCGATAATTTTAGTAGATCGGTCTTATAAAGGTTGGCTACAAAAGCACTAGCCTATTTTGCAATGGGATGCGGGTTATCACAACAACTTTTACAATTTGCATCTGTTTTGCAACAACAAACGACATAATCATTGACTGCTTCCGCGGTTGGCGAAACACGTGCAATAATAAAAATTATTATTTAATATTATAGCATTGTATACTAAAAAAATCAAAGCAAGTAAAGGACTTACAAATTTCTATCACCATAAAGATAAGAAGAAAAACCATTACTTTGAAACTCATATCTTAATATTCGTGTTGGTGTTTGGTGATGATATTTTTTCTCCTTTATGTTCTATTTATTACATGTTTTAGTGAACAATCTTAATGAGAATAGTATAGTAAATATTGTAACTTATAAAGTAATGTAATAAATATATTTTAAAATTGATATATTTAGTAGCGAATTAAATGAAGTTCACTATGTTAACAAAGACACTGAATTATAATACCACATAAGAAGAATTCATATAAAGCAAAAATTAAATTATGATTATCCAAATCATTTTTATAGCAAATCTGGTAATAATCATTTAATAAGAAATAGACAATAAAAAAAAATTCTAAACAAAAATAATCATGCTTTGTTCTAAGTTACCAAAAGTTTGGTACAGGTATCTTTGACCAAAAAATATTCTTTTTTATTTGATAATTTTTTTCAATCATTAATTCAAAGTTGAAGGAAAGGTCAAAATGGTTCGTTTGGTAGAGTTAATACAATCTATCTCTAAAATATGGACATTCAAGACCATATTAAGATAAATAAAACATAACTTTAACTCTAAAATGTAAATTGGCAGAATAAAGTAAAAATTAGCAAATGCATGAATAAAAATCAATATGTTTGCTCCTTTACTAATTCAGTTGACCAGTTATTTACTTAGGCTAAACAATAAAATCAACTTAAAGTCTCTTTATAAGAAAGGTACACATTTATGTAAGGAGTACTAAAGCATATAAGTGGTCTAAGATCAAAATCAAACGGAGGTCTTCAATTTTTTTAAAAAACATAAACTTTTTTAATAAAATTTATTTTAAAAATCGCATGATCGGTAATAAATATAATCGATGCATTAATCTTACAATTGTATATGACATACTCCATATCTCACTTATATGTTTTCCAAAAACAAAATTTATGAACCATTTTTTACCCTTCTTCAAAGTGCTTCTTTCACATTAACCACTTCATGAGTAAAGTATAATTTGTTATCCTTATTCTATTTATTTCTAAACCAATGTATGGCATGTGCTCTTAGTTTTTTGGCCATTTTTACCTTCTATATATGCTATCTTTATATAGCATCACACAAGTAGCATGCATCCAAATACACCTATTAATTAGCATATTTTTTTCCTAGATATTTCAAAATTATTTTTGTAGCCTTAGTTAAAATAGAATTAGAGTTTGTAGATCTATCGGAAACAACCTCTCTACTTTATCTGAAGTAATGGTATAGACTGCGCACACTTTACTTTCTTCAGACCCCACTTTGTAAAAATGCTCTAGATATGTTATTAAGCTGACATAGAATTAGAGAACAAAATCAACATCTCAATTCCTCAATCTACTTGACCAAAAAAGAGAAAGTTTAGTTGTCTTACAGTATAATGGTCATATTTATGTTAGTTTGAGTTGATATCATTGGGCTATACTGAGTTGATATCTGTAATACCCCGGAAAATTTTTCGTCGAAATATCGTGCGTAAACGTATTGGGTTCTATCTTTTAGAACGATTTATAATTTTTCGTGTGGAATTTCCTAGAGTTAGACCCACCGTTGCGAAGAGCATCGAATAAGCTTTCCAACGATATGTGGATCATCCAAAACGGACACCCGAGCGATGAGTTACGAACATTCCGATCGAACGATGAATAGTGATGAACAGTAAAGCGCACAGGAAAAAGTACTGAGGCCAGGCATATTTTGCTCTAACTTTAAACGATCATAACTCCTTGTACATAATGATCTGGGTGAGCTACTATTTATCAACGGAAAGCTATGAGAGTCCTCTTTCTAATGAAATTGGTTTCATTCAATTTGGATATTGGAATAAAACGTTATGGTCAATCTACTTCAGCCTATTAAAATAGTCCCCCATGGACAGATTCGGGTTTTATTTGTTTCTTAGGGGCATTTTGGTTCACCACTCTTTTAAACCTCTATAAATACCCCATTCAGCTGAGAACTTGTATTATTTTTCTCTCATTTCTCTTATATGTATATATATATCAAGTTAGGGTTAGGGTTTTGAATTGGGGGAAATTAATTGGAGGCTTTGATTCAAGAATTCTTTCCGTCAATCTCTTCCGATTACGGAGTCTAAGGTATGCAAGTGTTTAGCTATGGACTCCTTTCGTCCATAGAGTCCACGAATCCCTTTTTGAAAGTTCAAGTTATGTATATATATATATATATATATTCTAGACTTTGATGATGTATATATATATGTTGATTGATATTTGATGGTTGAGATATATATGAGGATTATGTATGTTACTTGATATATATATATATGATGATTATGCATGTTGGTTGATATATATATGTGTGTGGTGATGGTGTATGTTGGTTGATACATGCATGCGATGATTATGTGTGTTGGATGAGATATATGGGGTGGCGGAAAACATGAGAACTTGACGAATTCACCAATGCCTAAAAGTGCATGTAAGGTGTTTGTGGAATTGTCTAAGAGGCTATAAATTTACATTCTTAGGATATAATAAGTTCTAAATGACTAGACTACTTTCTATGTATACGTTCAACATGAACTCCATGTTATTGTCTAAAATTGGGGATGTTGTGTGGAAGGCTTATGATATGGTTGTAAGTGCGGACGAGGAATTTAGTTGGTGGAATTAAAATGAATGATGGTGTTGTAGCACATGTAATTGTTCATACTGACCTATGCCCTAAATAGTGCATGCAAGGTAATTGTAGAAATTCCTAGTTGAAGAAGAATGGATCGTATGACCCCTTGTGATCGAAGTGATGAGTTCATACCATACTTGCATGCTACGTGTTTACTATGGTGCTTAAGGGAAATGATAAGGCCATTAGGCCACGCTAAGTGTGAAATGTCTAATTATGGGTCGAATTGCATATATTAAGATCTTAAAGGAAAGAACCTTGAGAAGTGAACCATGATGTTGAGGGAAATTAAAATATTTTGACCTAAAATGTGTTGAGTTAGGAATCCACAAATTGATATGATTTGATAAATGAGAAAGAGATTTGATTTGGTCTTTATGATAGACCCTTGTGATGTTGTGGTGGATTTTCTAACGCGTTCTGAGCTAGTCGGGGAATATTACTTAGCACCGAGAGGGAAATTTGGTATTTTCCCAAACCTATGTGCCACCGTAGGGTTGTTGATGATGATATTATTGGTCAGAGAGCCGAATTGTGATTATGAAAGCTTTAAGGTTGTACTCCCTGGCAAGATTACAACACTCCCGCCAATGGGAGTGCTCTCCATATGAGGGCAAACATTGGTATTCCACGCGGCTCACGTGGGGTTGTCGGTTATAGAAAACTCCCCTGTCCATAAGAGTATGTTTCTTAAACTATCAAGTCGCTCCGAGTCTTGAGTTGATGAGTTTGGTTGTCTATGATGAGTCATGAGAATTTACGATGAATATTGATGATTTTATGATGATTTATGGGATTTTACTTATGTTTTCCTCTCTATAATATTATGAGAAGTATGAATAATGAAATTCAAGTCATGTGAGTCTTCATTTTTCGTACGCATGTTTTAATAAAATCAAAGATATTATTCAAATTATTGCGTGCACCCCCACATATTCAGTTGCTTATGAGGAGTCATGGTGAGTTATGTAACTACTTCCCACGGTTTTTGTGTCAGTATAAATCTTCAGGAGTCAGGGGTGTGAGTGTATTCGATTGATCAATGTTGGTATCCTATGATTCAGTAGTGCAGTACCCCAGTACAGTAGTGAGTTCCGAGGACGGTAAAGTGGTATCCGAGTTGTGGTATCTGGAGTCGTTATAATTGTTATAGTGGTTGTGAACTGTGCATTCATATATGTGTACTCATTCGTTATTCTCATGATTATTCTGTTGATTAAATGTTCATGCATTTAGCCTTCCCTGCTTGCATACTCAGTACATCTTAGTACTAACGCATTCGCGCTATGGTGTTCTTTTATTTTAGGGCACCATAGGTTCAGAGGAGTGAAACTTGGAGCATCATAGAAGTCACTTGTATAGCAACAGTGGGTGCAGCAGTGAGTCCTCATCATCCGAGGATGTTGTTATTACAGTATTTGATTTTAGTAGACGGAGTTAGTTGGGAAATTGTCCCTTCAACTCCACAGTTCAGGCAGTGTAGAGGCTTTTCAGACAGATGTATTAGTGTGTGGTTTAAGGTATCGTATATTTCTAGATGTTTGAACCTTATGGCAAGTGTTAGCCAGTTTTCGCATGTATTTTATTATATTATGCAGTGAACAGGTACAGATATCAGAAAAAGAGTTAGCTTGTGGTCCTTCGGGATCATAAGCACCGTGTGGCGTTCCGGTTCTCGGGAATCGGGGCGTTACAATATCATTGGGCTATACAGTTAATTTACTATGTAATCTTTTAATCATTTGTCTACTTCGAAGTAATTTTAACTGAATCAGATTTGTGGTGTCTGAAGTTACATATGATATGAGTTCAAGTAAATTAAATGCTATAAAATAAGTGAACGTCAATCACATGTGAATGAACTCTAGACACCAAAGTGTTTGAACTTCAAATAAAACCAACTAAATTCAATCATATACGTGTAGACTACCATTATAGTGATTTTATAACTTTTGTGGGGTAATACGTTGCCCACAAAATTAAAGTATTTTTTTGTAAATCTCAGACAAATTCGGTGTTGACTGTATATCTTTTTTCTTTATTAAATATTTGAAAATATGTCATCATTTGACCATGGATATCTTACTTTTTTTTCCATAGTTAAATTCCTTAATATAAAATTTTAACATTTTAAAATTTAACTTGAAATTGAATTTTGAAATTCGAAAAGACGCAAATAGTTGTTTTCACTCTTTTCACTCTAAATCATTCACGAAATTAAAAAACAATTCAAATTTTTACCCTAAGTTTCAATTATTATTTTCACTTAGAAAAAATAAAATTACTTTTTTTTTCTTTTTGTATTTCACAATTTTCATGACTAAACAGACATACATCTTTCAAGTGATCAATATTGGACTTTGTATCACATTAACGAGTCCAATTGTGATGTAGCCAAATGGACTTCAAATTTCAAATCTCTTATCCACTTTTTATACACACAAAACTCTAACAACATAGGTCAATATGCGTGTAACCAAACACAACTTTAATTTTTAAGTATTATTTTTCACTATGAAAGTATAATTACTTTAAAAAAAAAAATACACACAATTTTCATGGTCAAACAAACATATCTATCAACTGGCGAGTAATGGATCTCATTACACATTAACAGACCGAATGAAGTTCAGATTCACAAAGCCCATATCCACGTTTCTAGTAAGTCCAGTGGACTTCAAAATTCAAAAAATTCATATCCAAATTTCTATCAAACCCAATAGACTAAAAGTCATAAAACTCATATCTACATTTCTAACAAGCCTAATATGATTCAAAATTCACAAAGTCCATATCCACATTTCTAACAAGTCCGATGGACTTAAAATTAACAAAGTCCATATCTATATTTCTAACAAGCCCAATATGCTTCAAAATTCACAAAGTCCATATCCACATTTCTAACAAGCCCAATATGTTTCAAAATTCACAAAGTCCATATCCACATTTCTAACAAGTCCGATGGACTTAAAATTCACAAAGTCCATATCCACATTTCTATTAAGCCCGATGGACTTCAAACAAACCCAATGAACTTCAATATTTACAAAGCCAATATCCATATTTCTAACAAGTCCGATAGACTTCAAAATTCTCAAAGCCCATATCCACATTTCTAACAAGCCCAATAGACTTCAAAATTCACAAAGTTCATATCCATATTTCTAACAAGTCCGATGGATTTAAAATTCACAAAGTCCATATCCACAATTCTATTAAGCCCGATGGATTTCAAATTCATAAAGTCCATATCCACATTTCTAACAAGTCCGATAGACTTTAAATTCACAAAATCCATATCCACATTTCTAACAATGAACTTCAAAAATCGCAAAACTCATATCCACTTTTCTAACAATCTCGATGGACTTCAAAATTTGCAAAAGTTCATATCCACATTTCTAACAAACCCGATGAACTTCAAATTCACAAAGTCCATATCCACATTTCTAAGAAGCCCAATGAACTTTAAAATTCTCAAAATCCATATCCACATTTCTAACTAGCCTAATGGACTCCAAAATTCACAAAGTCCATATCCACATTTCTAACAAGCCCAATAGGCTTAAAAATTAACAAAGTCCATATCCACATTTCTAACAAGATCGATGGACTTAAAATCTACATAGTCCATATCCACAATTTTAGTAAGCCCGATGGACTGCAAATTCACAAAGTCCATATCCATATTTCTAACAAGTCCGATGGACTTTAAAATTCGTAAAGCTCATATCCATGTTTCTAACAATCTCGATGGACTTTAAAATTCACAAAAGTTCATATCCATATTTCTAACAAGCCCGATGGACTTCAAATTCACAAAGCCCATATCCACATTTCTAACAAGTTCAACGAACTTCAAAAATCTCAAAACCCATAGCCATATTTTTTAACTAGCCCAATGGACTTTAAAATTCAAAAAGTCCATATCCACATTTCTAACAAGTTCAATGAACTTCAAAATTCTCAAAACCCGTATCCACATTTCTAACAAACCCAATATACTTCAGAATTCTCAAAACCCATATCCACATTTCTAACAAGCCCAATTGACTTCAAAATTCTCAAAGCCCATATCCACATTTCTAAAAAGTCCAATAGAGTTCAAAATTTTCAAAGCCCATATGCACATTTCTAGCAAGTCTAAAAGACTTCAAAATTCTCAAAGCCCATATCCACATTTCTAAAAAGTCCAATAGACTTCAAAATTTTCAAAGCCCATATCCCACATTTCTAACAAGTTCAATAGACTTCAAAATTCTCAAAGCCCATATCTACATTTCTAACAAGTCCAATAGACCTCAAAATTCTCAGAGCCCATATCTGCATTTCTAACAAGTCCAATAGACCTCAAAATTCTCAAAATCCATATATACATTTCTAACAAGTTCAATAGACCTCAAAATTTTCAACCTCAAAATTTTCATAGCCCATATCCATATTTCTAACAAGTCCAGTAGATCTCAAAATTCGCAAAGTCCATATTCATATTTCTAACAAGCCCAATAGACTTCAAAATTTACAAAGTCCATATCCACATTCTAACAAGTCCAATAGACTTCAAAATTCTCAAAGCCCATATCCACATTTCTAACAAGTCCAATAGACTTCAAAATTCTCAAAACCCATATCCACATTTCTAACAAGTCCAACAGACCTCAAAATTTTCAAAGCCCATATCCACATTTCTAAAAAGTCCAATAGAAATCAAAATTCTCAAAGCCCATATCCATATTTTTAACAAGTCCAATAGATTTCAAAATTCACAAAGTACATATCCACATTTCTAACAAGTTCAATAGACTTCAAAATTCACAAAGTCCATACCACAATAAGTAAACTTGTTTTTTCTCTAGTTTAACGTACATTTCAATATTTATTGAAGTATTTTTTTAATAGATTTCTATTTTAGGAGTATTTTCCTAATTGATCAGTACAAAAAAAATATTAATTGATTCTCCTTCCATATAGTTTAGGAGTCTCATATATTTTAGGAATCTAATTAATATAATAAAATAATTAAATAATAAATTGAAGAAAAATAGTGAAAAGACAGTTTTTTCTAAAGGAGAGACTTCACAAAAAGTTAAAATCACTTTTCTAAATGTCTTCACACTTTTAATATATTATAGATATAGATTATAGAGTTACACTCTCTTCCACTTCTTTAATTATTTTACTTTCTCTCCCGATTCATAAACATAACAAGGCCGATTCATATACATAACAAATATGACAAGACCAACATATACATAACAAGGTCGATTCATATATATAATAGGATCGATATATACATAGAAACCTATGTATATTTATTTTTAGAGAAAAATGAGATTTTTGTAATATGTTTGGAGAGATGGATTTTTTGTAATAAGTGAAACTTAAGTTGTTGTTTGTATAATTTTTAGAAAAAAAATTCTTATTTATTTTTCGTCGAAGTGATTATCTGTATCTATATCTATATCTATTTTATAATCTATAATCTATATCTATATCTATCTATAATTTATATCTTCATTAAAAATCCTTGCTTTATGTAGACACCTAATTTTGTACCTCCCGAAGTCTAATTTTATTCATTTTTAGTTCACCTTACCATGTGTCCAACCCCATGTAATTATATCCCACAAAAATACAAAAATAAACAAAAAAATACCTCTAACTAATTTATCTTATCCTAACAACCTACCCAATCAAAAGCTTCCATCTACCCTAACTACCCATGTGATTCCCCCCCTCCTTTTTCTTGTCCACAAAGAAAGAATATATGGGGGACCCACCAAAATTCTCACATCATAACAAATCCATAATCATTATAAAAGAAAAATTCTAAGAAGAAAAAGGGGACTCATTCTTTGATCATCATCTTTTCCATAATAACAAGAATCACCAAATAATCTTCCTCACAAGAACAAGAACAACAACGAAACAAAAAAAAAAAAGTAACCAGTGAACAGTAATCGATGAACAGTGACCGGTGAACAGTGACCAGTGAACAATGACCGGTGAACAGTACCAGTGAACAGTGACCGGTGAACAGTGACGGCGTGAAAAGTGACGGTGAACGGGCCATTATTTGTCGAGTTGGATTGTTGGTGTTAAGGTTCGGCTTGAGGTTTTCGGGTGCGGACTCTCTTTATTCGAATAACATTGAGTTTGAAAGCTTCAAATTTAAGGTCCAATTCTTTCTTCTCTTTTATTTAATTCTTATGTGATTGTGATTGCGTGTGATTCGATACCGTGGTTTGTTTGTTGATGTGAACTGTTGGTGACATTTGGGTGTGTGATGTGCTAAGCATGATTGGTGAATTTTTGTTATTCTCGATTGGTGGATTGTGTATTGAAATGGGTTAATCACGTGGTTAAAAATGAATTAAAGTGGGGATTAAAAATTAAGGAAAATGAATATTGATTAATTTTGATGTATTGATAATGTTAAACATGATAGAATTGTGATATGTTGAACTTGGTAGGCAAACGTAGGCCGGTTAGGCAAATTTAGGAATAACGATTTATTGGAGTGTTTGAATATGTGCGTGAATGATACTTTCTACTTTATTGCATGAAAAGTTTAAATTGTACTCATTTGGCCGGGGAATGCCCCGAAGGATTTGTATTGATTTATCCGGGGAATGCCCTGAAGTAGCATGTACGCAAAGGGGGCTCGTGATCAAGGTCAGGCCCGGAACGTCGGGTGGAGTTTAATTTAGGATTAGTTTAGAATAGAATAGGTTTTATATTTTAGCACCTCTTTTATTTTGGATTGTATAATTTGGACTGAACATTATTTTTGTTTGTTTTGAATTTTGTGTGATTTATTTGTTTGCTTGTTTTGTGTGTTTATGTGGTTTGTACATTTGTAATGTCAAATTAGCCGATACGCTCCACCAAGCGACCGTGGTCGAACCACGGGATCGAGGGGTGCCTAACACCTTCCCCTCGGTCAACAGAATTCCTTAGCCGGAATCTCTGTTCGTAAACCGGTTTAAAGAGTCAAATGGTTTCGTAAAGGATTTTCCAACGGTGACTTGGCACACCAGATTATGCCAAGTGACGACTCTGATTTTGAATGTAAAAACAATCTTTTTTCGGAACCAATCTTCATTTTGTCACTTTAATAAAAAATCCTTTCAAATCTTAAAATACATATCTTTTTTTGGAGTCGAAAAAGGGGTGTGACAGCTCTGGAGACTCTGCTGGGGACTATTTCAGAATCCGAGCTTTTTTTGGAGTCGTATAGGCTTTGTTTGGCATTACGAGTGTATAAGCATTGTTTGTGATTTTTGTTTGTATTTTCACTTTTGTGCATTTTCGTGCTCTTTGTTTACAGTATTTATCATATGTGTTACCGCTTTATATCTGGCATCATTTGCATAACCCGAGTCAATTCTTTCCGCAACAAGTCTCGGAGCGCACGCCGTGCGCACGAACTCTAGTTGAGTCACCTTTATTTTAGGGGGGGAGCCGTTGGATGTATGGAGTAGGTGGAAAGCAAAGCAGCCACTATCGACCATATGCTCCCCTGAACGGCCTTGTTAGTAAATCACAACGTAGGTCAGCCTTTAGGTCATGCTTATGTGCATCATATTGAGACCTAGCGGGGCCCACTTGGTCCTTTGTAGGAGACTCACATCTAACGCATCCCTACATGCTAAATGTTGCATCTTTGAGGGTAATGGGGTCATTTGACAGACTGATTTGGTGAAAACATGTGTTAGAAGTAAGGTGCGTAGGCAAGAACTGTTGAAAAAAATAGAGAAAAAAAGGGAAGTGAGTCGAAAAGAAGAAAAAAAAAAGAGTGTCGTAGCTTTTAGTGTTCTTTATGACTTTTGTTCTTCACAATCCAAAAATTCAAAAAAAAATTTTTTTTACCTTTTGCACTCATTTCTCAAAAACGAAAATATCAAAAAGATTTTTCATTTGTCTCTTTTAGCATGCATTCATAATTCGAAATTTTCAAAAAAAGATTTTTTTTTAGCAGTTTTTATAAAAGAAAATGCAAAAAATGGTAGAAATTTGTACATTTCATGTAATGAAAATACCAAAAAGATTTTTTTTTTCTTTCCTTCATAATTGTTGGTGTCAGTTTAGTTGAAGTGTTTAATTAAAAGAAAGAAAAAAAACCTCAAAAAGATTTTATTCGTTTGTCTTTGGTTGTGCCCTTAAGTTAGGGTCAATCTGTTAGTTAATCGTTAATTGTCCAATCTGGACGAACTACGCACCCCTGATTCTCCTCTCTCGGGAGTGAGATACGTAGGCAACCTATTGTGGGTTCGGGGATCTTATTTAAAAAAATCAAAAAGATTTTCTTCACTCTTTATTTAGAGTAGGTGTTTCATACATATCTTGAAAAGAAAAATACAAAAAAAAAATAATTTTCCTCAGTTGTCGTAGGTTTCATTTTTGGTTGATCTTATTTCAAAAATTCAAAAAGATTTTCTTCACTCTTTATTTAGAGTAAGTGTTTCATATACATCTTTAAAAGAAAACTACAAAAAGATTTTTCTTTAATAGGTTCAAGTTTCATTTTCATATGAAATTCAAAATTGAAAATTCAAAAAAAGATATTTCTTTGGTAATCATAGGTTTCATTTTGTATAGGAATTTTAAACGTGAAAATGCAAAAAGAGTCTATTCTTTTGACAATTTGTTATTTTCTTCTCTTTTTAAAGTTTCAAGAAAAGAAAAAAGAAAGGAAAAAGTTTAATTGGCCATTTTGAAAAAAACTTCACGAACTACGCACACCTGATTCTCCCCTTTCGGGGGTGAGATACGTAGGCGCCCTTCTTGGGTTTGGTGATCTTTTCAAAAAAAGAAGAAGAGATTTTGAAAAACTGTTGAACTCTAACCATTTGCTATCTCTTGTCCAGTTAGTTTAAGGTGGTTGGTTTGTGGCATTTTGGCTGGTCCTCCATATTGCTCCAAGTCACAGAGGAAGTTATGGCCAACAAGGATACCGAGTTAGTTGTCACTAATCAAATAGGGAGTTCGGGAAATGAGAATGTAGGAGATAATAAAGAGATTCGGAAATTAAGACGACAAATAATAGAAATGCATCGAGCTTGGGCTAATGGGTTGCCGCATCCTCTAGTTCCCATGGATAATCTGGAATATCTTTCTAGCTTGCCTCTCGTGTCACATGCACAATTTCCTATTTTTGTTGGTATGACACAACATGCATCAGGATCGACTCTGGGGCAACAATATCCAACCACTTCCAATGTTTATTTCCTCACTCCCCAATCCAAGACTACCACATACTCGGCTCTAGCTGTTGTTCATGCTTTTGCGGCACCACCCCCACCTCCTACTTTTGATTTTCATCCACAAGTTGTGTCTCCCTACTCTACAAGAGAGCCAACATTGAATATTTTTAGTGATCAACATTATGCTCTCGAGCCTACATTTAAATCGACTGGTCCTTACGATTGCCCTCAACCTCCTGAATTTCCTCCTAACGCTGAGAATCATGTTATGACAGAAGAACAAGAGGAAATAGCCAGAAAATTGAGAAGGTTGGAACTGACTATGAAAAACTTGCAAGGACTTGGGGGGTACAAAAGTGTCTCATATAAAGATCTGTGCATGTTTCCTGGTGTACATCTTCCTCTTGGTTTTAAAATACCGAAGTTTGAGAAGTATGATGGACATGGCGATCCTGTAGCACATTTGAGACGCTATTGCAACCAGCTAAGGGGCGCTGGAGGGAAGGAAGAATTACTCATGGCATATTTCGGTAAGAGTCTTTCAGGTCTAGCTTCAGAATGGTTTGTTGACCAAGACATTGACAAATGGATTAGTTGGGATGACCTAGCTAACGAATTTGTGCAACAATTTCAATACAATATGGATTTGATCCCTGATGAAAAATCCCTAACTAGTATAACAAAGAAAAATACTGAGAATTTCAGGGAGTATGCAATTAGATGACGCGAACAAGCTGCTAGAGTAAAACCGCCAATGAAAGAAAGAAAAATAGTGGAGGTGTTTATTCAAGCGTAGGACGAAACATATTATCAACACTTGTTACCTGCATTAGGCAAGCCGTTCATTGAGGTCCTTAAAATGGGGGAGATGATAGAAGAGAGAATTAAGACTGGTCGCATTGTGAGTTTTGCAACATTGAAAGCGACTACTCAAGTAATTCAAAAGGGTTCAGGAAGTGTTGGGGAGAAAAAGAATGAGGAAGATGCATCTGCAATTATAGTTGGACAGCAAGAAAGGTCAAGAAGACCACGTCGTCATCGATCTCAGGCTCAAGCTCAAGTTTATGCCCAGGCTCCACATAATCACTCCCAAAATCCATTATACTCTGTTCCTCCGCATCCATATCCAGTGTATAATGCACAACCACAAGTTCAACCCTCATCTTACCCACAATGGCATACCCCAATGCCCCAGAGTCATCCTCTAACTCCACAAACATACCAAAACCCTTCTAAGCCAGATTTTCTATCCAAGCCAAACAATGAAATGAGGCAAAAGTCGAGAGATAGCTTCACACCAATTGGAGAGTCATATGACAGTTTATTTCAAAGATTGGGACAGGAAGGAATGATCATTCCTCTCCTTGGGCATACCCTTAATCGGCGTTCAAGAAATTTTGATCCTAACGCACGATGTGCATATCATTCTGAGGCTCAGGGTCATAGTATTGAAGATTGTTGAGATTTGAAAAGAGAAATTAAAAAGATGATTCATGATGAATCAATTATGGTGCAGAACATTCATAGTGAGAGAAACTCTAGTCATGCTGATATGCAAACCAGTGGCTAAGATGTCAGGCTGAGCAATGGAGAAGTCACCCCTCTCCTTACCAGGAAGGGGTTTGGTAGCTTGTTTTGTTTTATTTTCTGTTCTCCAAATTATTTCAGGGTTGTAGTTCGGGATTTATCTTGTTTTGTCCCTTTGTCGTTTATGTTCAAACCCTTCTATCTTTCATTTTTATTAAATGGAGTGTCCCCTTTTTCTTTGTGTTTTAAATATGTGTTGTTTGTTTGTTTGTTTGTTTGTTTACATAGTACATTTTATGTTGACTCTAGTGATATGATACGCTAGTGAAATTTACAACTAGATCTTAACATCCAGTTTAAGAATGAACATTGAATCAGAGGGTTAAAGTTAGAAAAAGAGAGCATCTGAGGAAATAGATAGAGTGTTGGGGCATTTGGTGATCAAGTTGAAATCTTCTTTAAAAATTAAGGCTATTATTTTGAAAATCGTGAGAATAACTTGGTCATCAATTGAAAGACATGTCTTAATTAGGTCAAACAGTGTCTACGTGATCCTATCAAGAGAAACAGGAAGAAAATTAGCCCCACGAAGTCATGAGTCCTTCAGCATGAGGAATGTACAACAAAGTGGAGTTGTATGCTGGGCAAGTGTAGAAAAGAGGTGGCACACATGCTCGGGGCAAGTTAGTGTTGTAAAACATTTCATAAGTGATCTTGATCGTGCACTTTCATATTGCATGATATGTACTTGCATTTTCAAAGATTGATATGACGAAGGCATTTCATTCTGCCATCCAAACATCGTGTCATCCTTTGTTTACCCCATTTGAGCTTTAGTTTTATTTTCTTTCATACACCTCTTTTGGAATCAATATAGTCAGCAAAGCTCGAAGAAAAAATGTCGAGCAAAACAATAGTCAGAAAAGTTAGAAAAAAAAAGAGGAGAGAAAAAATGTGTCAAAAAAAGAGAAAAAAAGAGTGAAGAAAAATAGAGCCGGAAAAATCCCAAAAAAGAAAAAAAAGAAAAAAAATCAGAATCAAGCAAAATAAGCTGCCAGAACTACGCATGACCTGATTCTCCTCTCTCGAGGGTGAGATACGTAGGCTACTTAGGGCTCGGTCCAACCAAATAAACAATTTAGAGTCACCCAGTCAAAAGAAACTGGGGCATGAGTTAATCCTCATTGTTTGAGTCGATTCCAAAAGTTGTAAGTCCTAACCCACTTTAAGTGTCGTTTGGTCCTCATGCCATCCTTTCTTTCCAACCCTATCCAAAATCCAAGTTACAACCAAAGAAAGACCTTCAGATCAATCTTTGAGGATGTTAAGGCTAAGTATGCAAGGGATATGATGATGCATTTGTGAACTACTTGTCTTCCTCAGCATAAGAAATCAAGAGAGAAAAAGAATGAGAGAGTCTTATTGGTGAAAACCCTTACGGGCACCATACGGCGATGGTAAGTTGAGAGAAATAAAAATGAGAGGTCTTATTGGTGAAAATCCTCACGGGCACCATAAGGCGATAGTGAGCCGAGAGAAAATGAAAGAAGCTTGTTGGAGAAAACCCTTCAAGGCGCCACTAGCCGAATGGGGTCTTAAATGCAATTTACCTAAGAAAGCAACTCAGTTTCAAGGTCATTAACTCAACAACAATGGGTAGAAAGTTTGGATGAAAAGATCAAGCTGCTTAATCCAAAATGCATGGCATAATCATTAGTGTTGACTGTCATTTTTAGATGAATTTTTCGTTTCGTTGTTTTAAAAGGGGATATTCATTGTCTTTACTTTCTTCCCTTTATTTTAATTTTATCTTTCTTGAGTCAGTTATCAAAACAAAAATTGTCATTCTTTTTTTTGTTTCTTGTCTTTGAGTCAAGTCCGTGTCAAAACAAGTGAGAAAAGATTTCAAAACTGGCTACCAACTTCTTTAATTGCACAAAGCAAGGCAAAAGCTAGCACATGAAAGAGACATTATTGTGAACCCAAAAAGGGCATGCAGGAAGTTTTGTCAACAGAGAAGTCGGGGAACTCATGGAAATACCAAGGTTCAAAGGGTTTATTTGAGAAACACGACAAAGCAGAAATACTGTGTTTGTTTCAGAGTCACTCTTAATAAGCTGAGTTTGAGTTAATGATACAGCAAGTCAATGACATATGCTAATGGTTGGAAGCAAAGCTAAATGTGACGGGGGAAGGAGCAATTGCCTCAAAAGCCAAAGCCACAAACTAGCCACCATGTTTTTAAACTCACAAGTTTTCTTTGTATGTAATAGGAATACATGTTGCATTCAGATCAAGGAATTCAGAGCCTAAACATCAAAGGACGTAATCTCTCACCTCAACAAAAGCAAGAGGCAAGGTTGCTGCACAGGTTTGGTAATCAAAACCATGGTAAAACTCATAATTCAAGATCTCTAGGAGACGCACTTCCTTGTTTTGGGAATTCAAGCAGCTTTGATAAGGAGACGCACTTCATTGTTTTGATAATTCCAATAAAATTGATAAGGAAACACACTTCCTTGATTGGGTAATTTGAATTTTGCTTCTTAGGTAATGAACTTCCTAACTTAAGTCTTGATTCCTAGAAGACGTACCTTTTAGTCGAGTCATTTCCCTTGATTCCTATAAGACATACCTTTTAGTCGAGTCATCCCCTTTGATTCCTAGAAGACGTACCTTTTAGTCAAGTCATTTTCCTTGATTCCTATAAGACGTACCTTTTAGTCGAGTCATCCCCTTTGATTCCTATAAGACGTACCTTTTAGTCGAGTCATCCCCTTTGACCCCTAGAAGACGTACCTTTTAGTCGAGTCATCCCCTTTGATTCCTATAAGACGTACCTTTTAGTCGAGTCATTCCTATTGATTCCTATAAGACGTACCTTTTAGTCGAGTCATCCCCTTTGATTCCTAGAAGACGTACCTTTTAGTCGAGTCATTCCCTTTGATTCCTATAAAACGTACCTTTTAATCGAGTCATCCCCTTTGATTCCTATAAGACGTACCTTTTAGTCGAGTCATCCCCTTTGACCCCTAGAAGACGTACCTTTTAGTCGAGTCATCCCCTTTGATTCCTAGAAGACGTACCTTTTAGTCGAGTCATCCCCTTTGATTCCAATAAGACGTACCTTTTAGTCGACTCATCCCCTTTGATTCCTATAAGACGTACCTTTTAGTCGAGTCATCCCCCTGGATTCCTATAAGACGTACCTTTTAGTCGAGTCATTCCAATTAACTCATAGAAATTGCATTTCTTTTTTTTTGGGATAATTTTCTTTTCAGTTTTGATGTGATTTCAGGAGCATGCCCGAAGCACAGGGTGAATAAATTGGAAAACCAAGAAACAAGGTGAAGATATTGAAAGTTAAACAGATTGAAAAATAGCAAGTCAGGAGCCCACCTGCAGAACAGGGTGCAGAAGTTGAAAGCATGGCAACAAGTTGATGAAATAACAAGTCAGGAACCTGCCTGAAGAACAGGGTGAAGAAATTGAAAGCATAGCAAAAAGTTGATGAAATAGAAAGTCAGGAGCTTGCCTGCAGAACAGGGTGAAGAAATTGAAAACATAGCAAAATGTTGATGAAATAGCAAGTCAGGAGCCCGCCTGCAGAACAGGGTGAAGAAATTAAAAGCATAGCAACAAGTTGATAAAAATAGCAAGTCAGGAGCCCGCCTGCAGAACAGGGTGTAGAAGTTGAAAGCATGGCAACAAGTTGATGAAATAACAAGTCAGGAACCCGCCTGGAGAACAGGGTGAAGAAATTGAAAGGCAAGCAACAAGTTAAAGAAATAGCAAGTCAGGAGCCCGCCTGAAGAATAGGGTGATGAAAGTCGAGCCAAGAACCAATAGAAGCTGTATAGATAAGATTTTTGTAATTTCATTTATGTTTTTACTTGTAATTTTCATTTTTTTTATGTGATGACGGAGCCGCGGACCGAAACCTCGATGGAACCTCACTCGACTCTCCAACTCGGTATAGTCCATCTCCCTCCAAAAGTTGAGATACTTGTCGCTCAATCCTCTCATAATGTGAGTAGGTGGGATGTCTTAAGTCAAGACCCGATTGTCCTTCTTCCTTCTGTTTCTTTCTTTGAATAATGGTCGGGTCAAAATTTGGTCTCGCTGTCTACTTCTTTCTCTGAAAACACTTTGTGCTTACATTCAAAGGGGGCATGATGTAGACACCTAATTTTGTACCTCCCGAAGTCTAATTTTATTCATTTTTAGTTCACCTTACCATGTGTCCAACCCCATATAATTATATCCCACAAAAATACAAAAATAAATAAAAAAATACCTCTAACTAATTTATCTTATCCTAACAACCTACCCAATCAAAAGCTTCCATCTACCCTAACTGCCCATGTGATTCCCCCCTCCTTTTTCTTGTCCACAAAGAAAGAATATATGGGGGACCCACCAAAATTCTCACATCATAACAAATCCATGCTCATTATAAAAGAAAAATTCTAAGAAGAAAAAGGGGGCTCATTCTTTGATCATCATCTTTTCCATAATAACAAGAATCACCAAATAATCTTCCTCACAAGAACAAGAACAACAACGAAAAAAAAAAAGTAACCGGTGAACAGTAATCGGTGAACAGTGAACAGTGACCAGTGAACAATGACCGGTGAACAGTGACCGATGAATAGTGACCGATGAACAGTGACGGCGTGAAAAGTGACGGTGAACGGGTCATTATTTATCGAGTTGGATTGTTGGTGTTAAGGTTCGGCTCGAGGTTTCCGGGTGTGGACTCTCTTTATTCAAATAACATTGAGTTTGAAAGCTTCAAATTTATGGTCCAATTCTTTCTTCTCTTTTATTTAATTCTTATGTGATTGTGATTGCGTGTGATTCGATACCGTGGTTTGTTTGTTGATGTGAACTGTTGGTGACATTTGGGTGTGTGATGTGCTAAGCATGATTGGTGAATTTTCGTTATTCTCAATTGGTGGATTGTGTATTGAAATGGGTTAATCACGTGGTTAAAAATGAATTAAGGTGGGGATTAAAAATGAAGGAAAATGAATATTGATTAATTTTGATGTATTGATAATGTTAAACATGATAGAATTGTGATATGTTGAACTTGGTAGGCAAACGTAGGCCGGTTAGGCAAATTTAGGAATAACGATTTATTGGAGTGTTTGAATATGTGCGTGAATGATACTTTCTACTTTATTGCACGAAAAGTTTAAATTGTACTCATTTGGCCGGGGAATGCCCCGAAGGATTTGTATTGATTTATCTGGGGAATGCTCTGAAGTAGCATGTACGCAAAGGAGGCTCGTGATCAAGGCCCGGAACGTCGGGTGGAGTTTAGTTTAGGATTAGTTTAGAATAGAATAGGTTTTATATTTCAGCACCTCTTTTATTTTGGATTGTATAATTTGGACTGAACATTATTTTTGTTTGTTTTGAATTTTGTGTGATTTATTTGTTTGCTTGTTTTGTGTGTTTATGTGGTTTGTACATTTGTAATGTCAAATTAGCCGATACGCTCCACCAAGCGACCGTGGTCGAACCACGGGATCGAGGGGTGCCTAACACCTTCTCCTCGGTCAACAGAATTCCTTAGCCGAAATCTCTGTTCGTAAACCGGTTTAAAGAGTCAAATGGTTTCGGAAAGGATTTTCCAATGGTGACTTGGCACACCAGATTATGCCAAGTGGCGACTCTAATTTTAAATGTAAAAACAATCTTTTTTCGGAACCAATCTTCATTTTGTCACTTTAATAAAAAACTCTTTCAAACCTTAAAATACATATCTTTTTTTGGAATCGAAAAAGGGGTGTGACATTATTTTCCGCCAACATGATACGTCGGGGCATTCCTCAGTGAAATCAATACAGATACTTCGGGGCATTCCCCGGTCAAATTACAGCATTGAATTAAATGCGATAAAATAAAACCATTCCGACACATATTTCAAACATGTCATCAATCTGCCATGCCTAAATTTGCCTACCCGAACCTACCATTTGCTTATCCGTTCTCGACTAAAGACATAATCCTACCACGATTCATACCAACAATAAATCAAATTAAACCGAATCTATCCTTTTGTTAATTTTTCCAATCCATCCCCCGACTTTCTTTCTATCCATCCATTAGAACATGATCAAGTTTATGCCTTAATCTACCAAAACCGAACAACCAAGCATCACAATCATAACATCAACATAAACAAAAATTCAACAAAACTATAATCACCACTCGCCATCGCAACCAATCAAAACAAACAACCACATATATATATATATAAGAGACGAGTTAAGAAATGGACCTCGCTAGAACGTTTTGTCGATAATAAGGAAATTCGAAGACCAAAACTTGATCGTAGAACCTCACGATGAACAAATCAAACTCGGTATTAAAATAATAACCGGACAACTCCAAAACCCGTGAATAAAATTTTACTCTACGAAACCCAACCTCACAACGACGAGATTCGATAAAGTCAACTTGAAACTTACTATCAACGTTGAACCATGAAATAAACGAAACCAAAATCAACCAAAGACAGCAAGAAATCAAAAAAGGCAAAAAGATCGAGGCGGTGAGCTCACGGCGACAGAAAGAATGGCGGCGGCAGATCTAGACGGTGACGGAGAAACGGGCGGAGATCTGGTCGATTCTCAGGTCGTGAACGATGATGGTGAACGGCGAGCTGGTCGGCTGACCGACGCGTTGCGGCGGAGATCTGGCCGATTCTCGGCCGACGAACAGCGTGAAGGCCGGCGACGGGCCGACTGTCGTCGTTGACCGGAGAGAGAGAGGAGGAAAGGAGGCCGGAACTGGCCGACGCGTGGTGGCGATTGGTCGGAGACGGCGGCGCTGGTGTTGTCGCTGATTATCGTCGGCATCGGTGTTAGTGGTTATCGCCGGCGTCGGTGTTAGTGGGCCGACTGAAAACGACGCTACTCCGGCGTCAGTGACTTCTTGGAGGAGAGAGAGAGTGAGTTTAGAGGGAGAGTGAGTTTTTGAGAGAGAGAGAGAGAGAGCAAAAATGCTGATGGTTTTTCTCTTTCGTTTTGATTTTTTGTTTCACTTCTCCCTTTTTTTTGTGTATGGGTAGGTATATATATTTTTTGAGGCTTTCTTTCTTGACAAGAAAAAGAGAGTGGGGGTAGGGTAACGTGGGGTAGGGGGTAGGGTGTGAGGTGTTTCTTTTTGGTTGGATGAGATAAGGATTAGGTGTTGTTTTTTTATTGGATGGGTTGTTAGAATATTAGGATAAAACAAAATTAGTTAGGGGTTGTTATTTTTTATCATTTTGTGGAGGGATTATCACACGGGTGAGGGTACACGGTAGGATAGGGTAAACAATAGGTAAAAACGACATCGGGGAGGGACGAAATTAGGTGTCTACACTTTAGATAAAATTGTCTTTTCACTATTTTTTTCTAATATTTAAGAGTTGAATTTATTTAAATATATTTATGATAAAACTTTTCTTTATTAGAAGTGATCAGAATTTTAATATTTTTTCTAATTTAAGAGTTGAAAATTAATTAAATATATTTATGGTAAAACCTTTCTTTTTAAAAGTCATCAAAATTAATGACAACTGGTACTTTTTCCATTAAATTAAGAATTATAAATTGACTAAATTTAATTTTAAGAAGATTTGAAAAATCTAGAAATAAATATAAAACTATTAGAATAAGAAAAATTTAAGAAGTACTGGGTTTTTAAAAGTTTTAAGTACGTAATAAAAATGTAATCAATGATCTTGTAAAGATTTGACTTTAAAAATAAGGAAAGATTTTACATATTGTTTCAAATTGATGCTTCTGGCAAAGAAGGAGAAGAGGTACTATATGACAAACGCAAAAGTAATGATTCATCAACCACTTAAAATTTTTTGTGGTAAAACATATATGTGTATATATTTATATTTATATTATTATATTAAAATGTAAAAGATTTTTGAAAGGTTATTTAAACTTATACACTTTATTAAAAATCTCCGCAGTATTATAAATCATTTGATTAAAAATAATTAAACGTTACATGTGCGAGACACGTGCGGTTAAACTAGTACTTCCTCCGTTTCAAATTACCCGTCCCAAATTTTGTAATTTGATTTATCATTTTACTTCTCTTTTTTCATTAATTAAGAAGAGACAAAAAAAATTTCATGTTTTATCCTTTACATTAATTACTTTTTCTTCAAATTAAAATGTAAACATCGGGGTACTATGGTAAACTAGGCATGTTATTAATTATTTTTCTTAATCAATGTGTCATCTCAATTTGAGACGAATAATTTGAGATGGAGGAAGTATATATTAAAAGTATTAAGACCTTATAAAAATAATTCAAACTTTTTCCTTAAAAATTCTACAAGAGAGAAAATTGTCATTTACTATTTTTTTAAAATTATTATTATTTAATGTTTATTCAAGCTTTCGGTTTCTACTCAAATTACTTTTACTTTTCTTTATTTGGATTTATCTCTTCACGTCTAGTCATATTAGTGGTATTGCTGCGTAGGTTAATGGCACTTTCGTATTAGAAAAGTAGTTAGTTTAATTGTCAAATTGAAGTTATAATTAAGATCATACAATTCTACCAGGAAAGAAACTATTTTACCTTTTGTTATATATAAATTCAATTGCTAATTAAAAATAATACATTGATTTTTTTTTATTTTCTCCTCCATTCTGCATAACACTTTTTCCGTTAGTTTATTGATAGGAAGGTGTGAAAAACGCGGATTAAAATACAACATTAATGGGTAGGAGTATGTTCGGAATAGTAGAAATGAGTGCTCTGTTTGGATTGGTATTTGCAGTGTCTTGTAGCCTCTTGTATTCTTTAGTATCTGGGGGTATGTCACCCCTTGTTTGTTGTTTGCTTTTATATTTTTGTTATATCTGTTATCTGGCTTTAGCCGAGAATCTATCGGAAATAGTCTTTCTACTTCATCTGAGGTCTTAACATAGAATTTTGCGGAACATAAAAGTAATTCTCACATTACTTTTTTTTTTTTGTGGTTTCTATTTTAGAATTTTGCAAGACATATCTCATAGTCTACGAGTTGTCTACACACGTAATGTGGTATGCCATTATTTACTCTTCATAATCTTTCTAATATCTCCTGTAAACCAGAGGCGGAGCTAGATTATTAATAGAGGTTCGCCCGGACCTTCTTTGACGAAAAAATATAGTATTAATATATGATTAAAAATGATTTTTATGAATATATCGTAGATGTTGAACCCTCCTTAGGTGAGTTTTTCTTTAGATTTGAACTCCTCAGTAGAAATTCTGTCTCCGCCTCTGAACTGTAAATTATTGAAGGTTGTGATGAAATGAAAATTGAACCTTATTGACTATGTACCTTTTAGTCATGTTTTTGAAAAAAATGTCACCGTCATAGAGTTTCGTAAATTCCACGGGTGAAACTCAATGACAATGACTAACTTTTAGGGGCCGAGGCGCTTCCTACTTTAATGAACGAACAAAGTGTGAATCGATCCAAATTAAGCTAGGCCCCAAAATGAGTATCGAATACTGAGGCCTCATTTGTTTGCCCTTAATGGAGGTCTGAATCTGAATGGTTCAGACTTCGGATCATTAAGTGCATTTAATAAGAGTCTTAATCAGTCAGATCTAGAATCAAGTCTTAATAGGTCTGAAGAGATATTATGGTGTTGGATAATATTCACCACTTTATTCATAATCAGTAGTCACCACCACTAACCACCTCTGCCCCCGCCACCATTATCAACCACCACCCACCATTACCAACCATCTCCACCATCACAACCACCATCGATAATAAATATCGCCACCAACTACTATTGTCAATCGCTACCACACATACTACCTCTATTATTCTAATTGTATTCACCGCCACCACCACCGTTATCAATCACTATTGGTCAATCCCTACTATCGACCAACTCATGTATCACAACTAGCACCACCACTAACTACCACTAATACATCACAATTTAAATTTGAAGTTTGCTCACAAAATAGTAATTAACAATTAAATTATCAAATATTACAAGAATTCATGTAAAGCACAAATTAAATTATGGTCAAACAAATCATTTTTTAGTACGAATGAATAAATATTTTAATGAATTTTCTAAACATGATCCACACAAAGTTTGACCAGATAAGTACAAATTAAAGTATGGTCAAACGAATCATTTTTCAGTAGAAAAATTAATAAATATTTAATTGAATTTTCTAAACATGATCCACTCAAAGTTTGACAAGATAAGTACTCCCTCTATTTTAAATTATCCGTCCCAAATTTTTTAATTTAATTTTTCATTTTACTTATCCTTTTTCATTAATTAAGAAGAGACAAAAAATCCTTTTTCATGTTTTACCCTTTGCGTTAATTACTTTTTCTTCAAATTAAAATGTAAACATCATTTAATAGGGGTACTATGGTAAACTAGGCATGTTATTAATTATTTTTCTTAATCAATGTGTCATCTCAGTTTGGGACAGATAATTTGAAACGGAGGGAGTACAAATTAAATTATGGTCACACGAATTATTTTTCAGTAGAAAATTAATAAATATTTAATTGAATTTTCTAAACGTTATCCACACAAAGTTTGACTAGATAAGTAAAAATTAAATTATGATCAAACAAATATTATTTTGAGTAGAAAATTAATAAATATTTTAATGAATCTTCTAAACTTGATTTATACAAAATTTGATTAGATAAGCACAAATTAAATTATGACCAAACTAATCATTTTTTACTGAAAAAATAGTCATTTTTTAGAACAATATTTTAATGAATTTTCTAAACATGATCTATACAAAGTTCGATAAGAAGTTTGGTTCAATATCAAGCGCTACTTTATTTTTGAACGTAAAAATATTCTTTTCCATCTAATTTTTTTTTCAACCATTTTTCAAATGTTGAGACAAGGGTCAAAACGATTCTTAGGGTAGCTTGATAGAGAGTATAATAACAATTCTAAATATAATATATTAATAATACTAATATTATTAATTTTTGTATTAGTTATGCGTGCATTAATTATGTTGAGATATTTTTACGCTTTGATTGATTTGATTTATTAAAAATAATATGTATACATTATTTTTGAAAATATATATATATATTTCTTACAAAAATATACATGAAAGACGATTGAAATAAAAGTTGTGATATCTTACAGGTTAATGAAATCCATAAATCTGACAGGTGAATGACAGTAATTTATTAAGACATTGTCATTTTCTTATATCTGGAATTTCTTACTTAATTCATAATTTTCTCACCTTATTTATATTATTTAAAATATATTAAATTGGTTCCTTCAATTTTTCTCCTTAAAATAAGTTTTCTAAAATTAACTCTTTAAACCAAGACGATATTTATTTTGTTCATATGACTAATAGTTTAATGTGTAAAAGTAATTTTCTTCAAAATCTAAGGAAATAATTTGTTTTGAAAATTTTAACTTTCCATAATTAATAAAATACTTTTAATCTGATACTCTACTAACATCTTTTTCCCAAAGACGTTTTTTTTATGACAAAATCGAGTTTGCTATAACAAAACAACAACGACAACAACAACATATAATAATAATAATAATAATACTACTACTACTACTAATAATAATAATAATAATAATGAAAATAGTAAGAAAATAATTAATGACGTAATCCTCTTTTCCCATAAAAGCATAAATTTATTTTTCTCTTAAATTCAAAAATTTCCAGTTTAGTTTAAGCGGATCTATCTTTAATTCAAATAGAATATTTTCATATGAATGAAGAAGTATCAATTTAGGTTAATAATTTTGATATTTTATATAAAATCAAGTGTTTGCAAAATTAGTCATTTGTTAGTCAAATTATTTTTGATAAATTATTTTCTATACGAAAGCTCTTAAGTGTCTTAAAACCTTGTTAGAGTTTTAATTAAATCCTTGCTCGATTTCTTTTATTTTGAAAATTTATTTCTATTTTTGAATTTTTGAAATTTCTTTAAGTTTTCTTGATATTTTTTCTAAAAATCAAGTGGCGACTCTGTAATTTTCTTAAAAGTTACTTCAAAATTTTCTGAAATTTTCTGAAATAGTTTTAAAAAGTCAAACTATTTTCTTTTAGATGAAATTCAAAAAGAATAAAACAATAAGTTTTTTATGAATGAACATATATTTTTATGTAAAGGAGACTAAACATTTTTGTCATTCCCGTTTAAGTTTTAACTGAATTATTAGGGATATAGTCATGTTTGACTATATTTTTATAGTTATGTATCTGTATATATAGCTCCAAGTGAACAAATACGAATTTCAGTTACTGAATGAAAGAATGAACACAATTGATAACGAAAAATTGGATGCATTAATAAGAAATGATAATTAACTAAAATAATATTGTGAATTATAATCAAAATAACAAACCATAATTGTTTATTTTTCTTAAAACTACAATATTGGTCCCCAGTTTCTAGTCTCTCTCTATAATCCACTTGTAAATCCAAAATCTATATTTGAATGTATTATACAAGGGAATCAATGCTATGCTTAATAAGTCTAAGTATAATATGGTCGAACAGGTGACAATTTATGCAATGATAGTTTTTCGCATTTTCTTTTTCACACATGAAGTTGAAGATGGGTCATCAATCAAAAATTTGTGGCAATAATTTACACTTGTTTTTTCACCATTCTTAATTTATAATTAAAATAATGTAACTTTCTATTCATCTTAAGAATTTCAAAAAATATAATAAATTACAATAATATAAAGAAATTAAATATCATTACTGCAAAATCACAAATAAAAAACTTACAGATTCCTATCACCATGAAGATAAGAAGAAAAGTCATTCCTTTGAAAGTCATAATTTAGTATTTAGTATGCTACCACTTGAAAGTAATTTATTCCTCTCCTTTGTGCTCTATTTATACCATGTTTAGCCAGCAATCTTAATAAGAATAATATTAAATAATATTATAATAGATAAAGTTAATTTAATAGATACTCCAATTTGAAATAAATATATTCAATAGCGAATTAAATTAAATTTAAATTTTGTTCACAAAATAGCAATTAACAATTAAATTATCAAATATTACAAGAATTCATGTAAAGCACAAATTATATTATGGTCAAACAAATCAGTTTTTAGTAGGCAATGAATAAATATTTTAATGAATTTTCAATCATGATCGATACAAAGTTTGACCGGATAAGTACAAATTAAATTATAATCAAATAAATTATTTTTCATAGAAAATTAATAAATATTTTAATGAATCTTCTAAACATACTCTATAAAAAGTTTGATCAGAGAAGCACAAATTAAATTATGGTCAAACTAATATTTTTTTAAGAAAAAAGAAAAAGTTATTTTTAGTACAAAATTAATAAATATTTTAATCAATTCTCGGAACATGATCCATATAAAGTTTGATCAGATAAGTACAGAATAAATTTGGCCAAATTAATTATTTTTACTGAAAAAGAAATAGTCATTTTTAGTACATAATTAGTAAATATTTTAGTGAATTTACTGAACATGATCTGTACAAAATTTGATCAGATAAGCACATAGTAAATTATTGCCAAACTAATCACTTTTTACTTTATAAGAAATAGACATTTTCAGTACAAAATTACTAAATATTTTAATAAATTTTTTGAACATGATCTGTACAAAGTTTGACCAGAACTTTGATTCAAATATCGAGTGCTACTCTATTTTTGAACATAAAAATATTCTTTTCATTTGATTTATTTTTAATAATTTGTCAAATGTTGAGAAAACGATTAAAATGACTCTTAGTGTAGCTTGACAGAGTATATGATATTGATTCAAAATATGGTATATTAATAATGCTAATACTAGTAATTTTAGTATTAATTGTGAGTGTATCTGAGATTTTTTTACGTGATATATATATATATATATACTAGTGTACATACCCGTGCGATGCTCGAATAATATTCAAGTAATATTTCTGATCGTTTCATATTGAAATATCTCGTTCAAATTTGTTAAATTATAGTATTATCATAAGAAAAATCATTTATCATCTCATTTCTCAATAAAATGAGAAAATAATATATTTGTTTTTCTATCCACCTCCCCTCATCCCCCAATCATTTTTTTTTTTAATAGAAATATTTTCTCTACTGTTTTTCCTCACAGCTCCACCACACCCATTCCTTTCCCTACACACAATCCCCCACAGGTAATCAAATTTATCTAGAAAAACAACCATCTTATTGTAAACAAAAATTATGTTTCATATTTTTTGAATAATATTATTCATAATTTAAAGAAAGTGGATTGTTAATAATTTCTACTCCGTCCCCGCTTTCGCCCCTTCAAAATCACGTATATATTACTAAAAATAATCATGTAATTGTAAAAAAAATTTATGTATCATATTTTGAATTATATTTTAACAATTTAAAGATTTTAAATTATCAAAAATAATTTAAATTTTTATTCTACTGTTCCTCCATCTCTTTTGTGCAAAATTTTATAAATAATAATATCTGTATTATGATTTATTCATTATATTCTCAAAATTATTTAAATTTTCTCCCCCATCCCCACCCCCACTCAAAAAAAAAAACTAATCCTCCATATATATTTTTTATATTGTAATTTGATTATTTTACTTTTTTCTAATTTGACCTTGAATTAGTTTTCTTCTTTCTTATCTCAAAATATAAAATTAAAATAGATAAATTTTGTTACGCATAACAAAATATATGAAATATAGATTGGAAGAAGATTTCAAAATAATCTAGTCTGTTAGAAGGGGTTATAATTTAAAGTTTAAGTCAAACATTTTCACATCTATCAAAATATGAATTTATCACATATATTTGATTTAAAAAATATCTACTTTTTTATAAATCAAATTCAAAAAATTATTAACATGTCCTCATAACTAAAATAAATTTCATAATGTACGTGATTTTTTTTGAATATGAATTTTAAAGTAAAAAGTAAAATCATGAATTTTATTCTAAGAAAAAGAATTTTATTATATAACCTGTGTACATTATATTTAATTAAACTCTAAGTTCATCACTAAATGTATATTTTAAATTTTAATTTGACATTCAGTGATTATGGCACAATCGCATTTACTAAAATTTATTTCATTAGTCTTTTAAATTTTTTAGTTATAATTTTTATACTACATATAATCAGTTAAAAAATAAACAAATAGAAATGTAGTTCTTTTAAGTAAAATCAAGAAAAGACTAAAACAATTGAAATATCTAAATACCTGTAAATTTAATTTTTAAAATTTTCAAAAAAAATTATTTTATTTTATCGTAATAATGGCTCCATATATTGATATTTCTATTTAAGATTGCATTTTTAAAGTAAGTACCTAAATAACTGATTTTATAAAATTCCACTTAAATAAAAAAATTTAGTCATCAATTCAAACTAAAATTAATACAACAATTACTTTTGTTATTGAGCTAGCATGAATATTATGATTTGAAGTTTAATAAATCTGTCATTCTCTTGGAATAAAAAAAATGAAAAATAAGATAAAAAAATGTTATACATGTCATTACGTTTTAAAATAGTGACATACCTAAATATTTTAAAACTGAAAGTTCAAGTTATTATTTTTCATCTTCAAATTCTAATAGACTAATATAGATAATTCTATTTTTTTTTTCTCTTCTTTAATAACCAAGTTAAGAAAAAAAAAGAAAAAAAAAAGAATGAACAAAATTTGATTTTTTAAAAATAATTTATACGAATACGTGCATAAATTTAAAACATGATTTTTTTTATATGTGTACAAATATGTATATTTCTTCTAATATATTGATATTTACTTTTTTATTTTATTTTCCTATTCATGCTTAGCTAGTTCTCTCCGTTTAGTTAATTTATCAAAAAAATATTTAAAAATATTTTTCTTCTTTTTTACTTATACTCTTTTTTGTCTTTTTGTTACCTTTCATTCATACTTTTACTATAAAATATTTTATTTACATCTTAAAAATAAATGAGCTAAAATATTGTAAATTGTAAAAAAAAAATATTTATTTATTTTAATTTAAAATTTATGGATAATAATTTTTCATTATATTCCTCATTCACAATTCGAACTAAAATCCTAATAATCAAAGTTTACTTAAAATAACAATTATTTATTCTAACATCATGTATTAAAAATTTTAAGAATGTATTTAGTTATTTTTATAAAATCATAATAAAAAATATAATTTACTTGAATTCAGATCCGAATATAAAAAAATAGTTGTTAAACATCATACATATAAAAATAAAAATGTCAAATCAAATGAAGTTTTTTTAAAAAATAAAAAGTGTAATAAGTAAATTTATAAACAAAGCTAATATATATATTTTTTTGGCAGAACAATAATCAAAGTTAATGATGAAAAGGAATAGCTCAAATACAGTAAGAATAACGTCTCAAAACTTTAAAGTTGCTCTCAAACTCATGTAATGTTCTCTAAAAATAAAACAAAGAAGGGCAACTCAAACTCCCATGATATCAAGAACGAAAAATAAAAATAAAATCAAGCCTTTTTTTTTTTCTTGAATAGCCTCCTGACCATATCATCCTAACTTCTTTTACTTCTTAAATCCCTGGGTTTGCTGGGCTTGGGTGGTGGCCGCAGCTACTGCTGCAGGTTGTACTGGCCTCTCCCTTGGTACCTGAGTCAAATGCTCCCCCCTCCTTGCAAATTTTCTTTTCCTGGTACATGTGCTTGTCAATCTTCTTACTCCCTGTACTTGCGAAACAACCGCCTAAGACTTTTATCATCCTCAAGACTCTCATCCTCCTCATCCTTAGCACCTTTGTGGGCAACCTGACTAATCAATAATCAACAACAAAGAGAGAAGAAAACTTAACACTAAATATCAGGATAGGAGTGAATATATATATTCATAAGAGATTAAGAAGAGGAATTCTATTTCAATTCAATTTTCATTTAAAAATTCAAATTCAAATATCGTTATCTTGTATTTTTTAAATTTAACATGCTTATCTTAAATATATATTTGAATTCGAATATCCTTATCCTTATCTTTTTCAAATTTGACATGCTTATTTTAGATATATATTTGAACTAAGAGAAATATTTAAAATCACCGAGATTAATTCATATTTTGTTATATCAAATGCTAAAAAAATAAAAGAAAATAAACTTATTTTTCTTTCTTGTCTTTTTAAATATAATATTATTATATCTTATAATTATTATTAGTTATTAGTTCTACGTACGACTACTATTCCACTGTTACTTCTATGTACTATACTACTGCAACTGTATCTTTTTTAATTATTTTTATTTTTTATTTAATTATTATTTCTACCACCAACATTATTATTATTTAAGTTAATATTTTATATTTTATTTATTAAACATATTAAATAATATTTAAAAATAATATGTTTATGAATAGTAAGAGTTCATTTAGAACTCTTCAATATTACGTTCCTAATTTCAAGGTAATAGTATTTTTTTTAAAAAATACTAATATTTTTAAATACAAATATCAATATCAAATCTTTTAATTCAAAAAATTTATTCTAATATTATTATTCATTGTATTAAAATTGTCAAGTTGCTTATTATTATTATTATTATTATTATTATTACTAATGTTGCTACTATTGCTATTACTATTTGTTGTTGTTGCTGTTGCTGTTGTTGTTGCTGTTGTTGTTGTTGTTGTTGCTGTTGTTGTTGCTGTTGTTGTTGCTGCTGTTGTTGTTGTTGCTGTTGTTGTTGCTGCTGCTGCTGCTGCTGCTGCTGCTGCTGCTGCTGCTGCTGCTGCTGCTGCTGCTGCTGCTGCTGCTGCTGTTGTTGTTTCATATTTAAATATAGTTGTTGTTTCATATGAAAGGGATAAGCTTACGTTCCTAATTTCAAGATAATGATAATCTCGAATTATAGAGTCAATTTCTCATATTGTCATTCAACTTAGGAAAATATTCCACTAAAGTCATTTATCTTTTTTTATTCCAATAATGTCATTCAACTTTGTACATTTTTCTTACAAATTAATAATTGCTAAGAAAAATAACCAAAATAGTCCCTTAAGTTAATTTTTGAATTGGAATGATCCATGTTCTTTAACAATATGATATACTAATAACTTTTTAACTGTAAAAAATAGTGTGTATGATTTTAATTCAACTTCTATTTGTAATATTAAAATAATGTAGTTCATCAAAAAAATGTGATTGATATTGTTAAAAAAACTTATATCCACTCTATTTAATTGAAAATTTAGGAGTTCAATGATAAATAATATTTTATATTTATTTATTTTATGATTAATCTTTATTTTTTGATAAAATAATTGAAATTTAGTTGCTAGTTTCTTCTAAAAATAATTGCTAGAAAATTCATAATTCTTATAGAAGACAATGAATTCCTTCAACCTCTCGACTCTCTAGCTACTAGAAAAACAATCACATATAAATATTTTAAAGAATTTCTATAAAATATTGATGAAGGACAGCATAATAATATCATAAATCAATAAACATCAAATAAAATTAGAAAATTCATATGATCATTGTGTAATTTAAAAATGTTAAAGTTTTCAAATATTATTTTTGTCAATCTTGTGATATTTGTCACACCCCTTTTTCGACTCAAAAAAAAGATATGTATTTTAAGGTTTGAAAGGTTTTTTTTATTAAAGTGACAAAATGAAGATTGGTTCCGAAAAAAGATTGTTTTTACATTCAAAATCAGAGTCGCCACTTGGCATAATCTGGTGTATCAAGTCACCATTGGAAAATCCTTTTCGAAACCATTTGACTCTTTAAACCGGTTTACGAACAGAGATTCCGGCTAAGGAATTCTGTTGACCGAGGGGAAGGTGTTAGGCACCCCTCGATCCCGTGGTTCGACCACGATCGCTTGGTGGAGCGTATCGGCTAATTTGACATTACAAATGTACAAACCACATAAACACACAAAACAAGCAAACAAATAAATCACACAAAATTCAAAACAAACAAAAATAATGTTCAGTCCAAATTATACAATCCAAAATAAAAGAGGTGCTCAAATATAAAACCTATTCTATTCTAAACTAATCCTAAACTAAAATCCACCCGACGTTCCGGGCCTTGATCACGAGCCTCCTTTGCGTACATGCTACTTCAGGGCATTCCCCGGATAAATCAATACAAATCATTCGGGGCATTCCCCGGCCAAATGAGTACAATTTAAACTTTTCGTGCAATAAAGTAGAAAGTACCATTCACGCACATATTCAAACACTCCAATAAATCGTTATTACTAAATTTGCCTAACCGGCCTACGTTTGCCTACCAAGTTCAACATATCACAATTCTATCATGTTTAACATTATCAATACATCAAAATTAATCAATATTCATTTTCCTCCATTTTTAATCCCCACCTTAATTCATTTTTAACCACGTGATTAACCCATTTCAATACACAATCCACCAATGAAGAATAACGAAAATTCACCAATCATGCTTAGCACATCACACACCCAAATGTCACCAACAGTTCACATCAACAAACAAACCACGGTATCGAATCACACGCAATCACAATCACATAAGAATTAAATAAAAGAGAAGAAAGAATTGGACCTTAAATTTGAAGCTTTCAAACTCAATGTTATTCGAATAAAGAGAGTCCGCACCCGAAAACCTCGAGCCGAACCTTAACACCAACAATCTAATTCGACAAATAATGACCCGTTCACCGTCACTGTTCACCGCTCACTGTTCACCGGTTACTTTTTTTTTTTTTTCCATTGTTGTTCTTGTTCTTGTGAGGAAGATTATTTAGTGATTCTTGTTATTGTGGAGAAGATGATGATCAAAGAATGAGCCCCCTTTTTCTTCTTAGAATTTTTCTTTTATAATGAGCATGGATTTGTTATGATGTGGAAATTTTGGTGGGTCCCCCATATATTCTTTCTTTGTGGACATGAAAAAGGAGGGGGGGATCATATGGGTAGTTAGGGTAGGTGGAAGCTTTTGATTGGGTAGGTTGTTAGGATAAGATAAATTAGTTAGAGGTATTTTTTTTTTTTTTTTGTATTTTTGTGGGATATAATTACATGGGGTTGGACACATGGTAAGGTGAACTAAAAATGAATAAAATTAGACTTCGGGAGGTTCAAAATTAGGTGTCTACATCATGCCCCCTTTGAATGTAAACACAAAGTGTTTTCAGACAAAGAAGTAGACAGCAAGACCAAATTTTGACCCGACCATTATTCAAAGAAAGAAACAGAAGGAAGAAGGACAACTGGGTCTTGACTTAAGACATCCCACCTACTCACATTATGAGAGGATCGAGTGACAAGTATCTCAACTTTTGGAGAGAGATGGACTATACCGAGTTAGAGAGTCGAGTGAGGTTCCATCGAGGTTCCGGTCCGCGGCTCCGTCATTACATAAAAAAAATGAAAATTACAAGTTAAAACATAAATGAAATTACAAAAATCCTATCTATACAGCTTCTATTGGTTCTTGACTCGACTTTCATCACCCTATTCTTCAGGCGGGCTCCTGACTTGCTATTTCTTTAACTTGTTGCTTGCCTTTCAATTTCTTCACCCTGTTCTCCAGGCGGGTTCCTGACTTGCTAGTTCATCAACTTGTTGCCATGCTTTCAACTTCTGCACCCTGTTCTGCAGGCGGGCTCCTGACTTGCTATTTTTATCAACTTGTTGCTATGCTTTTAATTTCTTCACCCTGTTCTGCAGGCGGGCTCCTGACTTGCTATTTCATCAACTGTTTAACTTTCAATATCTTCACCTTGTTGCTTGGTTTTCCATTTATTCGCCCTGTGCTTCAGGCATGCTCCTGAAATCACATCAAAACTGAAAAGAAAATTATCCCAAATAAAGAAATGCAATTTTTATGAGTTAATTGGAATGACTCGACTAAAAGGTACGTCTTATAGGAATTCAGGGGGATGACTCGACTAAAAGGTACGTCTTCTAGGAATCAAGGGAAATGACTCGACTAAAAGGTACGTCTTCTAAGAATCAAGGGAAATGACTCGACTAAAAGGTACGTCTTATAGGAATCAAAAGGGATGACTCGACTAAAAGGTACGTCTTATAGGAATCAAAGGGGATGACTCAACTAAAAGGTACGTCTTATAGGAATCAAGGGAAATGACTCGACTAAAAGGTACGTCTTCTAGGAATCAAAGGGGATGACTCGACTAAAAGGTACGTCTTCTAGGGGTCAAAGGGGATGACTCTACTAAAAGGTACGTCTTCTAGGAATCAAAGGGGATGACTCGACTAAAAGGTACGTATTATAGGAATCAAAGGAAATGACTCGACTAAAAGGTACGTCTTCTAGGAATCAAAGGGGATGACTCGACTAAAAGGTACATCTTATAGGAATCAAAGGGGATGACTCTACTAAAAGGTACGTCTTATAGGAATCAAAGGGGATGACTCGACTAAAAGGTACGTCTTATAGGAATCCAAGGGGATAAAACGACTAAAAGGTACGTCTTATAGGAATCAAAGGGGATGACTCGACTAAAAGGTACGTCTTATAGGAATCAAGGGGATGACTCGACTAAAAGGTACGTCTTATAGGAATCAAAGGGGAATGACTCGACTAAAAGGTACGTCTTCTAGGAATCAAAGGGGATGACTCGACTAAAAGGTATGTCTTCTAGGGGTCAAAGGGGATGACTGGACTAAAAGGTACGTCTTATAGGAATCAAAGGGGATGACTCGACTAAAAGGTACGTCTTCTAGGGGTCAAAGGGGATGACTCGACTAAAAGGTACGTCTTATAGGAATCAAAGGGGATGACTCGACTAAAAGGTACGTCTTATAGGAATCAAGGGATGACTCAACTAAAAGGTACGTCTTATAGGAATCAAAGGGGATGACTCGACTAAAAGGTACGTCTTATAGGAATCAAGGGAAATGACTCGACTAAAAGGTACGTCTTATAGGAATCAAAAGAGATGACTCGACTAAAAGGTACGTCTTATAGGAATCAAATGAGATGACTCGACTAAAAGGTACGTCTTCTAGGAATCAAAGGGGATGACTCAACTAAAAGGTACGTCTTATAGGAATCAAGGGAAATGACTCGACTAAAAGGTACGTCTTCTAGGAATCAAAGGGGATGACTCGACTAAAAGGTACGTCTTCTAGGGGTCAAAGGGGATGACTCTACTAAAAGGTACGTCTTCTAGGAATCAAGACTTAAGTTAGGAAGTTCATTACCTAAGAAGCAAAATTCAAATTACCCAATCAAGGAAGTGTGTTTCCTTATTAATTTTGTTGGAATTATCAAAACAATGAAGTGCGTCTCCTTACCAAAGCTGCTTGAATTACCAAAACAAGGAAGTGTGTCTCCTATAGATCTTGAATTATGAGTTTTACCATGATTTTGATTACCAAACCTGTGCAGCAACCTTGCCTCTTGCATTTGTTGAGGTGAGAAATTACGGCCTTTGATGTTTAGGCTCTGAAATCCTTGATCTGAATGCAACATGTATTCCTATTACATACAAAGAAAACTTGTGAGTTTAAAAAAAACATGGTGGCTAGTTTGTGGCTTTGGCTTTTGAGGCAATTGCTCCTGCCCCTGTCACATTTAGCTTTGCTTCCAACCATTAGCATATGTCATTGACTTGCTGTATCATTGACTCAAACTCAGCTTATTAAGAGTGACTCTGAAACAAACACAGTATTTCTGTTTTGTCGTGTTTCTCAAATAAACCCTTTGAACCATGGTATTTCCATGAGTTCCCCGACTTCTCTGTTGACAAAACTTCCTGCATGCCTTTTTTGGGCTCACAATCATGTCTCTTTCATGTGCTAGCTTTTTCTTGCTTTGTGCAATTAAAGAAGCTGGTAGCCAGTTTTGAAATCTTTTCTCACTTGTTTTGACACGGACTTGACTCAAAGACAAGAAACAAAAAAAAGAATGACAATTTTTGTTTTGATAACTGACTTAAGAAAGATAAAATTAAAATAAAGAGAAGAAAGAAAAGATAATGAATTTCCCCTTTTAAAACAAAGAAACAAAAAATTCATCTAAAAATGACAGTCAACACTAATGATTATGCCATGCATTTTGGATTAAGCAGCTTGATCCTTTCATCCAAACTTTCTACCCATTGTTGTTAAGTTAATGGCCTTGAAACTGAGTCACTTTCTTAGGTCAATTGCATTTAAGACCCCATCGGCTAGTGGCGCCTTGAAGGGTTTTAGCCAACAAGCTGCTTTCATTTTCTCTCGGCTCACTATCGCCTTATGGTGCCCGTGAGGGTTTTCACCAATAAGACTCTCTCATTTTTATTTCTCTCAACTTACCATCGCCTTATGGTGCCCGTGAGGGTTTTCACCAATAAGACTCTCTCATTTTTATTTCTCTCAACTTACCATCGCCTTATGGTGCCCGTAAGGGTTTTCACCAATAAGACTCTCTCATTTTTATTTCTATCTTGATTCCCTATGCCGAGGAAGACAAATAGGTCCCAAATGCATCATCATATTCCTTGCATGCTCTGCCTTAACATCCTCAAAGATTGATCTGAAGGTCTTTCTTTGGTTGTAACTTGGCTTTTGGATAAGGTTAGAAAGAAAGGATGGCATGGGGCCCAAACAACACTTGAAGTGGGGTAGGACTTACAACTTTTGGAATCGACTCAAACAATGAGGATTAACTCATGCCCTAGTTTCTTTTGACTGGGTGACTCTAAATTGTTTATTTGGTTGGACCGAGCCCTAAGTAGGGCAGCCTACGTATCTCACCCTCGAGAGAGGAGAATCAGGTCATGCATAGTTCTGACAGCTTATTTTGCTTGATTCTAATTTTTTTTTCTTTTTTTTGGGGGGGGGGGGATTTTTCCGACTATTTTTCTTCACTCTTTTTTTCTCTTTTTTTGACACATTTTTTCTCTCTTTTTTTTTTTATTTGAACTTTTCTGACTATTGTTTTGCTCGACATTTTTTCTTCGAGCTTTGCTGACTATATTGATTCCAAAAGAGGTGTATGAAAGAAAATAAAACTAAATCTCAAATGGGGTAAACAAAGGATGACACGATGTTTGGATGGCAGAATGAAATGCCTTCGTCATATCAATCTTTGAAAATGCAAGTACATATCATGCAATATGAAAGTGCACGATCAAGATCACTTATGAAATGTTTTACAACACTAACTTGCCCCGAGCATGTGTGCCACCTCTTTTCTACACTTGCCCAGCATACAACTCCACTTTGTTGTACATTCCTCATGCTGAAGGACTCATGACTTCGTGGAGCTAATTTTCTTCCTGTTCCTCTTGATAGGATCACGTAGACACTGTTTGACCTAATTAAGACATGTATTTCAATTGATGACCAAGTTATTCTCACGATTTTCAAAATAATAGCCTTAATTTTTAAAGAAGGTTTCAACTTGATCACCAAATGCCCCAACACTCTATCTATTTCCTTAGATGCTCTCTTTTTCTAACTTTAATCCTCTGATTCAATGTTCATTCTTAAACTGGATGTTAAGATCTAGCTGTAAATTTTACTAGCATATCATATCACTAGAGTCAACATAAAATGTACTATGTAAAAAAACAAACAAACAAACAACACATATTTAAAACACAAAGAAAAAGGGGACACTCCATTTAATAAAAATGAAAGATAGAAGGGTTTGAACATAAACGACAAAGGGACAAAACAAGATAAATCCCGAACTACAACCCTGAAATAATTCGGAGAACAGAAAATAAAACAAAACAAGCTACCAAACCCCTTCCTGGTAAGGAGAGGGGTGACTTCTCCATTGCTCAGCCTGACATCTTAGCCACTGATTTGCATATCAGCATGACTAGAGTTTCCCTCACTATCAATGTTCTGCACCATAATTGATCCATCATGAATCATCTTTTCAATTTCTCTTTTCAAATCTCGACAATCTTCAATACTATGACCCTGAGCCTCAGAATGATACGCATATCGTGCGTTAGGATCAAAATTTCTTGAACGCCGATTAAGGGTGTGCCAAAGGAGAAAATTGATCATTCCTTCCTGTACCAATCTCTGAAATAAACTGGCATATGACTCTCCAATTGGTGTGAAGATATCTCTTGACTTCTGCCTCATTTCATTGTTTGGCTTGGATAGAGAATCTGGCTTAGAAGGGTTTCGGTATGTTTGTGGAGTTAGAGGATGACTCTGGGGCGTTGGGGTATGCCATTGTGGGAAGGATGAGGGTTAATCATGTGGTTGTGCATTATACACTGGATATGGATGTGGAGGAACAGAGTACAATGGATTTTGGGAGTGATTATGTGGAGCCTGGACATAAACTTGAGCTTGAGCCTAAGATCGACGACGTCGTGGTCTTCTTGACCTTTCTTGCTATCCAACTATAGCAGCAGATGCATCTTCCTCACTCTTTTCCTCCCCAACATTTCCTGAACCCTTTTGAATTACTTGAGTAGTCGCTTTCAATATTGCAAAACTCACAATGCGACCAGTCTTAATTTCCTCTTCTATCATCTCCCCCATTTTAAGGACCTCAATGAATGGCTTGCCTAATGCAGGTAACAAGTGTTGATAATATGTTTCGTCCTGCGCTTGAATAAACACCTCCAATATTTTGCTTTCTTTCATTGGCGGTTTTACTCTAGCAGCTTGTTCGCGCCATCTAATTGCATACTCCCTGAAATTCTCAGTATTTTTCTTTATTATACTAGTTAGGGATTTTTCATCAGGGATCAACTCCACATTGTATTGAAATTGTTGCACAAATTCGTTAGCTAGGTCATCCCAACTAATTCATTTGTCAATGTCTTGGTCAACAAACCATTCTGAAGCTAAACCTGAAAGACTCTCACCGAAATATGCCATGAGTAATTCTTCCTTCCCTCCAGCGCCCCTTAGCTGGTTGCAATAGCGTCTCAAATGTGCTACAGGATCGCCATGTCCATCATACTTCTCAAACTTTGGCATTTTAAAACCAAGAGAAAGATATACACCAGGAAACATGCACAAATCTTTATATGAGACACTTTTATACCCCCCAAGTCCTTGCAAGTTTTTCATAGTCAGTTCCAACCTTCTCAATTTTCTGGCTATTTCCTCTTGTTCTTCTGTCATAACAGGCTTCTCAGTGTTAGGAGGAAATTCAGGCGGTTGAGGGCAATCGTAAGGACCAGTCGACTTAAATGTAGGCTCGAGAGCATAATGCTGATCACTAAAAATATTCAATGCAGGCTCTATTGTAGAGTAGGGAGGCACAACTTGTGGATGAACATCAAAAGAAGGAGGTGGGGGTGGCGCCGCAAAAGCATGAACAATAGCTGGAGCCGAGTATGTGGTAGTCTTGGATTGGGGAGTGAGGAAATGAACATTGGAAGTGGTTGGATATTGTTGCCCCGGAGTCGATCCTGATGCATGTTGTGCCATATCAACAAAAATGGAAAATTGTGCATGTGACACGGCAGGCAAACTAGAAAGATATTCCAGATTATCCGTGGGAACTGGAGGAGGCGGCAACCCATTAGCCCAAGCTCGATGCATTTCTATTATTTGCCGCCTTAATTTCCGAATCTCTTCATTATCTCCTACATTCTCATTCCCCGAACTCCCTAGCTGATTAGTGACAACTAACTCGGTATCCATGTTGGCCATAACTTCCTCTGTGACTTGGAGCAATATGGAGGACTAGCCAAAATGCCACCAATCAACCACCTTAAACTAGCTGGACAAGAGATAGCAAATGGTTAGAGTTCAATAGTTTTTCAAAACCTTTTTTTCCTTGAAAAGATCACCGAACCCAAGAAGAGCGCCTACGTATCTCACCCCCGAAAGGGGAGAATCAGGTGTGCGTAGTTCGTGAAGTTTTGTCAAAATGGCCAATTAAAATCTTTTTTTTTCTTTTTCTTAAAACTTTTAAAAGAAAAGAAAATAAAAAATTATCAAAAGAGTTGACGTAAATCTTTTTTGCATTTTTTTAGGTTTAAACTCCCTATACAAAAATGGAATCTATGATTACCAAAGAAGAATCTTTTTGGGTTTTCGATTTAGAATTTCATAGGAAAATGAAACTTGAAACAATTAAAGAAAAATCTTTTTGTAGTTTTCTTTTAGAGATGTATATGAAACACCTACTCTAAGTGAAGAGTGAAGAAAATCTTTCTGAATTTTTCAGATTCCTGTACAACATGAAATCTATGGTTACCGAAGAAAATATGTTTGGATTTTCGATTTTAAATTTCATACGAAAATGAAACTTGAACCCATTAAAGGAAAATATATTTTTTTGCTTTCTTTTAAAGATGTACATGAGACACCTACTCTAAATGAAGAGTGAAGAAAATCTTTTTAAAATTTTTGAAATAAGATCCCCGAACCTAAAATAGGTTGCCTACGTATCTCACTCCCGAGAGAGGAGAATCAGGAGTGCGTAGTTCGTCCAGATTGGACAATTAACGATTAACTAACAGATTGACCCTAACTTAAGGGCACAACCAAAGACAAACGAATAAAATCTTTTTGAGGTTTTTTTTTTCTTTTAATTAGACACTTCAACTAAACTGACACCAACAATTATGAAGGAAAAAAAAAATCTTTTTGGTATTTTCATTACATGAAATGTACAAATTTCTACCATTTTTTGCATTTTCTTTTATAAAAACTGCTAAAAAAAAATCTATTTTTTTGAAAATTTTGAATTATGAATGCATGCTAAAGGAGACAAATGAAAAATCTTTTTGATATTTTCGTTTTTTGAGAAATGAGTGCAAAAGGTAAAAATCTTTTTTTTTTGAATTTTTGGATTGTGAAGAACAAAAGCCATAAAGAACACTAAAAGCTACGACACTCTTTTTTTTTTCTTCTTTTCGACTCACTTCACTTTTTTTCTCTATTTTTTTCAACAGTTCTTGCCTACACACCTTACTTCTAACACATGTTTTCACCAAATCAGTCCGTCAAATGACCCCATTACCCTCAAAGATGCAACATTTAGCACGTAGGGATGTGTTAGAGGTGAGTCTCCTACAAAGGACCAAGTGGGCCCCGCTAGGTCTCAATATGATGCACATAAGCATGACCTAAAGGCTGACCTACGTTGTGGTTTACTAACAAGGCCGTTCGGGGGAGCATTTGGTCAATAGTGGCTGCTTTGCTTTCCACCTACTCCATACATCCAACGGCTCCCCCCCTAAAATAAAGGTGACTCAACTAGGGTTCGTGCGCACGACGTGCGCTTCGAGACTTGTTGCGGAAAGAATTGACTCGGATTATGGAAATGATGCCAGATATAAAGCGGTAACACATAGGATAAATACTGTAAACAAAGAGCACGAAAATGCACAAAAGTGAAAACACAAACAAAAATCACAAACAATGCTTATACACTCGTAATGCCAAACAAAGCCTATACGACTCCAAAAAAAGCTCGGATTCTGAAATAGTCCCCAGCAGAGTCGCCAGAGCTGTCACACCACTTTTTCGACACCAAAAAAAGATATGTATTTTAAGGTTTGAAAGGTTTTTTTATTAAAGTGACAAAATGAAGATTGGTTCCGAAAAAAGTTTATTTTTACATTCAAAATCAAAGTCGCCACTTGGCATAATCTGGTGTGCCAAGTCACCATTGGAAAATCCTTTTCGAAACCATTTGACTCTTTAAACCGGTTTACGAACAGAGATTCCGGCTAAGGAATTCTGTTGACCGAGGGGAAGGTGTTAGGCACCCCTCGATCCCGTGGTTCGACCACGGTCGCTTGGTGGAGCGTATCGGCTAATTTGACATTACAAATGTACAAACCACATAAACGCACAAAACAAGCAAACAAATAAATCACACAAAATTCAAAACAAACAAAAATAATGTTCAGTCCAAATTATACAATCCAAAATAAAAGAGGTGCCGAAATATAAAACCTATTCTATTCTAAACTAATCCAAAACTAAAATCCACCCGACGTTCCGGGCCTTGATCACGAGCCTCCTTTGCGTACATGATACTTCAGGGCATTCCCCGGATAAATCAATACAAATCCTTCGGGGCATTCCCCGGCCAAATGAGTACAATTTAAACTTTTCGTGCAATAAAGTAGAAAGTACCATTCACGCACATATTCAAACACTCCAATAAATCGTTATTCCTAAATTTGCCTAACCGGCCTACGTTTGCCTACCAAGTTCAACATATCACAATTCTATCATGTTTAACATTATCAATACATCAAAATTAATCAATATTCATTTTCCTCCATTTTTAATCCCCACCTTAATTCATTTTTAACCACGTGATTAACCCATTTCAATACACAATCCACCAATCGAGAATAACGAAAATTCACCAATCATGCTTAGCACATCACACACCCAAATGTCACCATCAGTTCACATCAACAAACAAACCACGGTATCGAATCACACGCAATCACAATCACATAAGAATTAAATAAAAGAGAAGAAAGAATTGGACCTTAAATTTGAAGCTTTCAAACTCAATGTTATTCGAATAAAGAGAGTCCGCACCCGAAAACCTCGAGCCGAACCTTAACACCAACAATCCAACTCGACAAATAATGACCCGTTCACCGTCACTTTTCACGTCGTCACTGTTCACTGGTACTGTTCACCGGTTACTTTCTTTTTTTTTTTTCGTTGTTGTTCTTGTTCTTGTGAGGAAGATTATTTAGTGATTCTTGTTATTGTGGAGAAGATGATGATCAAAGAATGAGCCCCCTTTTTCTTCTTAGAATTTTTCTTTTATAATGAGCATGGATTTGTTATGATGTGAGAATTTTGGTGGGTCCCCCATATATTCTTTCTTTGTGGACAAGAAAAAAGAGGGGGGATCATATGGGTAGTTAGGGTAGGTGGAAGCTTTTGATTGGGTAGGTTGTTAGGATAAGATAAATTAGTTAGAGGTATTTTTTTTGTTTATTTTTGTATTTTTGTGGGATATAATTACATGGGGTTGGACACATGGTAAGGTGAACTAAAAATAAATAAAATTAGACTTCGGGAGGTACAAAATTAGGTGTCTACAATATTATTTGGGACAAACCTATATTACCTCTTCAACTTGACTTTAAAACCAAATACATCTCTCAACTTTTTTATTTTGCTTTTTAATATTGTGATATGTCTTTTTAAATTTAATTACTTCCTCTGTCCCATTTTAGTTGGTCGTCTTACTAAAAATAAATGACTCATATTAATTGATCACTTACTAAATCAAAATAGAATTAATTACTTTTTTCATGATACCCCTATAATTCATAGCATACATTAATATCTCAACAATTCCAATTCAATATTCATTTCTATGCCCATATCATTAACATTACTAACAGGTAAAATAATAAAAAATTTTATTCAATTTATGATTTTTTAATCACCGTGTAAAATGGAATGTGCCCAACTAAAAAGGGATAGAGGAAGTATGTAATGAAGTAAAAATATGAAATATAGTTGGAGGTCTATTAATATTTCAAATTAAAAAAAAAAAGACTATTTAAATTCACGATTTAACTTAAGAGACTATTTTGCTCATTTTTCTTACAAAGAATAAGGACTATTTTAGCAATTGTTAGTTTATAAGGAAATGTACAAAGTTGAATGACATTGTTGGAACAAAAAAAAAAAATAAGTGACTTTAGTAGGACATTTTCCTAAGTTGAGTGACAATATGAGGAATTGACTCTGAATTATACCTAGCTCTAGATTAATTTGATAGACACATAATTGGTCCTTGCCATAATCAGACAGATTGTACTTCATTCTCAAACCATAGTTAACTTAATTTATTTCCAATTCTCACTTAATTTCTTGTGTCGTAAGTGCCTATCATGTCATGGTTCTTGGCACAAGATGAAGGATAATATAAGCTCTTTCGTCAAGTGTGGATCATGACATTAAAGAATTGGTATTCTCATTCAATGCATTACAAACAAATGTATGATATTTGTTGTTTTGCAACAATTTTACTAATATATATATTTTTTTGTTTAAGAAGTTAGTCTGATGCATTAAAGCTTTTGTTATGTGCGAGTTTCGAGAAGGATTGGATCACAAAGATTTATTATACATGTAGACACCTAATTTTGTCCCCCTCGAAGTCTAATTTTATTCATTTTTAGTTCACCTTACCATGTGTCCAACCCCATGTAATTATATCCCACAAAAATACAAAAAATAAACAAAAAAAATACCACTAACTAATTTATCTTATCCTAACAACCTACCAAATCAAAAACTTCCACCTACCCTAACTACCTATGTGATCCCCTCTCCTTTTTTTTGTCCACAAAGAAAGAATATATGGGGGACCCACCAAAATTTCCACATCATAACAAATCCATGCCCATTATAAAAGAAAAATTCTAAGAGGAAAAAGGAGAGGCTCATTCTTTGATCATCATCTTCTCCACAATAAAAAGAATCATCAAATAATCTTCCTCAAAAGAACAAGAACAAGAACAACAACGAAAAAAAAAAAAAAAAGTAACCGGTGAACAGTGACTAGTGAATAGTACCGGTGAACAGTGACGGCGTGAAAAGTGACGGTGAACGGGTCATTATTTTTCGAATTGGATTGTTGGTGTTAAGGTTCGGCTCGAGGTTTCCGGCTACGGACTTTCTTTATTCGAATAACATTGAGTTTGAAAGCTTCAAATTTAAGGTCCAGTTCTTTCTTTTCTTTTATTTAATTCTTATGTGATTGTGATTGCGTGTGATTCGATACCGTGGTTTGTTTGTTGATGTGAACTGTTGGTGACATTTGGGTGTGTGATGTGCTAAGCATGATTGGTGAATTTTCGTTATTCTCGATTGGTGGATTGTGTATTGAAATGGGTTAATCACGTGGTTAAAAATGAATTAAGGTGGGGATTAAAAATGAAGGAAAATGAATATTGATGTATTGATAATGTTAAACATGATAGAATTGTGATATGTTGAACTTGGTAGGCAAACGTAGGACGGTTAGGCAAATTTAGGAATAACGATTTATTGGAGTGTTTGAATATGTGCGTGAATGGTACTTTCTACTTTATTGCATGAAAAGTTTAAATTGTTCTCATTTGGCCGGGGAATGCCCCGAAGGGTTTGTATTGATTTATCCGGGGAATGCCCTGAAGTATCATGTACGCAAAGGAGGCTCGTGATCAAGGCCCGGAACGTCGGGTGGAGTTTAGTTTAGGATTAGTTTAGAATAGAATAGGTTTTATATTTCAGCACCTCTTTTATTTTGGATTGTATAATTTGGACTGAACATTATTTTTGTTTGTTTTGAATTTTGTGTGATTTATTTGTTTGCTTGTTTTGTGTGTTTATGTGGTTTGTACATTTGTAATATCAAATTAGCCGATACGCTCCACCAAGCGACCGTGGTCGAACCACGGGATCGAGGGGTGTCTAACACCTTCCCCTCGATCAACAAAATTCCTTAGCCGGAATCTCTGTTCGTAAACCGGTTTAAAGAGTCAAATAGTTTCGAAAAGGATTTTCCAATGGTGACTTGGCACACCAGATTATGCCAAGTGACAACTCTGATTTGGAATGTAAAAACAATCTTTTTTCGGAACCAATCTTCATTTTGTCACTTTAATAAAAAACCCTTTCAAACCTTAAAATACGTATTTTTTTTTTGAGTCGAAAAAGGGGTGTGACAATACACAGAGTTATCTTGCATTCTGCCAGAAGTTATTCCCAGTGCTTAAACTCGTGACTTTCTGATCACATGACATCAACTTTGTCAATTTACTCTAAGAATTTTATTCTATCTTTTGATTATTATATAGAGTAAAGCATCTAGTACCCGCCCCTTGAACTATGACCAAATTTGCTACGACACACTCCAACTTAATGGGGGGCCTATTACCCCTGAACTAAATTTTAGTTATTTTTATCATCCTTTTTAGCTGACGTGAAACCTTTTGTCACCTTTTTTTTTAGCTAATATGACACCTTTGCCATGGATCCCATTTTATGCAATAAATGTGTTATGTCAACACAAAAGAGTGAAAAAATAAATATGCTAAAATTGAGTTTAGCGAGGGAATAGGACTCGTACAAACTTGAAATGTGTCGTAGCAACTTTGACCATAATTCGAGGGGATATTAAATACTTATCTCTTACTCCCTTCATTTTATAATACATGAATTGTTGGATTTTGGCACAAAGATTACGGAAAAAGCATTAAAGATATAAATTTAATACAACTTTCCATTTTTACCCCCAAAAAAAGAAAAAGTTGACTTTGTAATACATTTTCAAAAGTTAATTAGTTATCAAATCATAAGGATAAATTTGAAAAAAAAATCAATGATTCACTTATTTTGAAACACCAATAAATACCCCAACAATTCACTTATTCTGAAATGGAGGGAGTATTATATATTATATAGTTCAATATAAACATTGAACATGGATAGATTTTTATGAAATGATTGCTTGAAACTTTGCTTCATTACTAAGCTTAGGGACCCTTGTTTAGGCATGGCTCAAACAACATTGTATTTGTGCTGACAAATTTGACTTGATTCATAATGATCAAGCACTGATTGTTGTAACTTTATGCAGAGACGGATCTAGATTTACGTGAATTTAGTAAATTTTATTCGCATTTTATATGTATTAAGGGATTCACTTAATATCTATAAATATTATGTCGTGAATTCAATTATTATTGTAGATCAACTTGATGTCATCCTAGGAAACTGATCATAATCTTTAAAATCTCTACTTCTTTATGTGTAGCTCAACTATACAAAAAAATCAAACATGCTCTTACAAAAGTTTTATATATATATATATACTAGTTGTGATTCTAAAGTAACAGTAACTTTCATAAAGGTAAATGTCTTTTTGGAATATTTGTTAATGTGTATATATATTATATAGTCCGCATGTTAGACCATCAATTCCAACTTTTGTTACATTTTCTATAAACGTGCTTTGTTTTGGTCCAAAGGTGCATGATATATATAGATATATATCATTACTTTAATATATAAGTTCACAATTTTTATCGAGAAGATTTAAAATTTGAAGAAAAATTAATTGAAGAGAGTTTATATCTATAATATATATATAAAAGATTATTTTAATCATATATTAATAATATAATTTTCTGTCAAAGGAGATTCGACCCCTAGTAAAAGACTGGCTCTGCCTTGACCATCTCCATCAACTATTATCATGCATATATATAACATTACTTAGAAGTTATTGCATTTCAGAATAAGTATTTTATTACCACCAAATGATATGGTGCAACGGATGGGGTTGTTCTTTTCTTAACCAGAAGTTTCGGGTTCGAGCCCTTCCTTGGTAAGGAGCGTTTTTCTCCGAATAGAGCCCTACACAGCGCGAATCTGAATTAATCGAACCCCAATGCAAGTACCAGACACCGGATGAAAAAAAAAAAGTATTTAATTACGTAAAAGGAAGATGAAAAAAGAAGAAGCTTATTTGTCTTTTACTTAACCAGTAGTTCTAACAGTCACTTGGATTCTTTCAAATTATTTTTCATTATTAACAAAAATAAGAATAAAGACAAAATACAATCTTGTTTTATAGTAAAAATAATTAATCCTTGTGGTTTCAAACTTTCAAGTTCAATCTACTCATTGTAGAGAATTTCCTATTTTTTCTTAAAACAAAGTTTTGTTATTCTTCTTCTTTTTCATGCAAAATTGCAAGTGTCATGCTAATTGTGTATAATAAAGCCAAATTATTGTAACTACCATACGTTATGGTAATGATAAAGTTTCATAAAGTTGCTTAACTTTCTACGTATCTTTTCAATAAAATTAGAATAGTGGTCATAAAAGGTTACAATAAGATTCATGATTTGAAGTCACTTTTTAGAAAAAAAGAATCTTTTTTTATTTTTAGAGTGCAACTTAACCATAAGTAGTATGTTATCATTAAATTTAAAGATAATACCCAATTATCCTCGAACTATATCCAAAAAAGTTGTGACACACCTCAATTTCAAGGGGGTCCTATTACCCTCTGAACTAATTAAAAGTGGAATTTTCACCCTCTTAATGACTATGTGGCACATACGTAGCGCTTACGTGGCACAACACACTGAAATGTCCACGTAGGTACACGTGTGTGCCACGTATGTGCCACATAGGCACTAAGGGGGTGAAAATTTCACTTTTAATTAGTTCAGGGTAATAGGACACCCTTGAAGTTGAGGTATGTCACAACTCTTTCGGGTATAGTTCGGGGGGGGGGGGTAATTGAGTACAACAACAACAACAACAACAACAACAAACCCAGTATATTCCCACATAGTGGGGTCTGGGGAGGGTAGAATGTACGCAGTCCATACCACTACCTCTAGGGAGGTAGAGAGGCTGTTTTCGATAGACCCCCGGCTCAAGACAAAAGACATTAAACAGAAACATCAAAATCGTAGAACATGATACAAATAAAATAGGTACGACACTCGCAATTAGAGAAAAGAAAAAAAGAAATACATACATAAATCAATAACTAAAGCCATAAATAAATAGATAAATACATAAATTTGCCAACAAACGACAGCAAGTCCACCTACTTACTAACTACTACTACTTCACACTCTTAGCCCTCTACTCTAATGCTTTTCCTCCATAACTTTCTATCCAGGGTCATGTCCTCAGTCAGCTGTAACTGCTCCATGTCACGTTTAATCACTTCTCTCCAGTGTTTTTTCGGTCTACCCCTACCCCGCTTGAAACCTTCCAAGGCCAACCTCTCACACCTACGAACTGGGGCATCCGTGCCCCTCCTCATCACATGACCAAACCATCTCAACCTCACTTCCCGAATTTTATCCTCCACCGATACCACTCCCATCTTCTCTCGAATAATTTCATTCCTAACCCTATCAGCCCTAGTGAATCCATACATCCAGCGTAACATTTTTATTTCTGCCACCTTCAACTTTTGGATATGAAAACTCTTAACTGGCCAACGTTCTGCTCCATACAACATAGCAGGCCGGACTGCAACTCTATAGAATTTGCCTTTCAGTTTGAGGGGCACCTTCTTATCGCATAAAATTCCCGAAGCGAGCCTCCATTTCATCCAACCTGCCCCCATGCGGTGAGATACATCCTCATCTATCCCTCTACTCCCCTGAATCGTAGACTCGAGATACTTAAAACTATCCCTCTTGCAAACCACCTGAGAATCCAACTTTACTACCACCTCCTCCTCTTGCCTTGAGTCACTGAACTTGCACTCCAAGTACTCCGTCTTGGTCCTACTCAACCGAAAACCTTTAGACTCCAGGATCTCTCTCCAAATCTCCAGCTTATCATTAGCCCCTTTCCGCGATTCATCAATCAGAACTATATCATCTGCGAAAAGCATACACCAAGGTACCTCTCCTTGTATATTCCACGTCAGCATATCCATCACCAAAGCGAATAAAAACGAACTAAGAGTTGATCCCTGGTGCAAACCTGTCAAGACTGAGAAATGCTCAGAATCTCCTCCTACTGTTCTTACCTGAGTCTTCGCTCCCTCATACATGTCCTTAATCACTCTGATATACGCCACCAGAACCCCCCTCGCCTCCAAGCAACTCCAAAGAACCTCCCTAGGGACCTTGTCATACGCCTTTTCCAAGTCTATAAACACCATGTGAAGATCCCTCTTCCTCTCTCTATACTGCTCCACCAGTCTCCGCACAAGGTGAATGCCTCAGTCGTGGAGCGACCAGGCATAAAATCAAATTGGTTCTTCGAAATAGACACAATCTTTCTCAACCTCCGCTCTACCACCCTCTCCCAAATCTTCATCATGTGACTCTACAACTTAATACCCCGGTAATTGTTGCAACTCTGAACGTCACCCTTGTTCTTATATAGAGGAATCATCATGCTCCATCTCCACGCCTCGGGCATCTTTGCTGACTTAAAAATATTGTTAAACAAGTTGGTTAGCCACCGCAACCCTGACCTGCCATAAAACTTTCAAAAATTCACCGGAATCTCGTCGGGCCCCGTCGCCCTACCCCTTCGCATCTTGCGAATAGCCTCATTGACCTCCTCTACCCTAAAACGCCGACAAAAGCCAAAATCGTGACAGTCCACGGAGTGCTTCAACTCTCCTAACACAACACCTCTGTCCCCCTCACCATTCAAGAGCCTATGGAAATAAGACTGCCATCTATCCTTAATGAGGGCGTCGTCCACCAAAACTCTGTCATCCTCCCCCTTAATGCACTTCACCTGATCCAGATCCCGACCCTTCCTCTCCCTAACCTTAGCAAGCCTAAACAACTTTTTCTCCCCTCATTTCTCCTCTAACCCCTTATACAAACTTTCAAAAGTTGTTGTCTCAGCCTCCGTAATAGATAACTTAGCCTCCTTTTTAGCTACTTTGTACTCCTCCCTGCTCACCCGTTTCTCTTATTTATCCTTACTCTCCACCAACTTAGTGTAAGTCGCCTTCTTCGTCTTCACTTTTTTCTTAACCTCTTCATTCCACCACCAATTCCCCCGATACCGGCCAGACCAGCCCCTCGAAACCCTCAACACCTCTCTAGCCGACTCCCTGATGCAACCAGCGGCCTTCTCCCACATACTGTCCGCGTCCCCTCTGTACTCCCATACCCCCAACCCATCTAACTTTGCCCCTATCTCCAAATCACTAGCCGGAGTCAGACTGCCCCACCTAACACTAGGTCTACCCTTCTTATCCCGACGCATCTTACCCTTTTTGATAACTAAGTCCATCACCAGGAGTCTATGCTGAGTCCCAAGAGTCTCGTTTGGAATTACCTTACAATCCTTACACAAAGCTCTATCCCCTTTCCTAAGCAACAAAAAGTCAATCTGAGTCTTGGCTATCCTACTACAGAAAGTAACCAAGTGCTCTTCCTTCTTCGGAAAGCTAGAGTTCACTACCACCAACCTAAAGGCGCTTGCAAAATCCAAAAGCGCAGCTCCCTCATCATTCCTAACCCCAAACCCAAAGCCTTCATGGATTTCCTCGTACCCTAACGAAAAAGACCCAATGTGCCCGTTGAAATTCCCTCCAATGGAAAACTTCTCCGAGCTAGGCACACCTCTAACCACCTCGTCCAAAACCTCCCAAAATCTCTTCTTCTCCTCCTCGTCCTGACCCACCTGTGGTGCATATGCACTACAGAAGTTCAAAGTAGACCCCCCCAAGACAAACTTGATAGTCATAACCCTATCACTAACCCTTTTAACCTCCACTACCTGTTCCTTAAGCTCCTTGTCCACTAAGATACCTACGACATTCATACGCCTATCGCTACCTGAATACCACAACTTGTACCCATCTACATCCCTCGCCTTGGAACCTACCCATTTAGTCTCTTGGACACACGCAATATTAATCTTTCTCTTCCTAAGAATCTTAACCAGTTCTATCGACTTACCCTGCAGGGTCCCAATGTTCCATGACCCTACCCTCAATCTATCAACTCTCTTATCCCTTCCCTTAACACCTCGCACTCTGCAAGTCGGGCCTAACCCACCCCCAGCCCTCGACCCCCACCCCGACCCCCAAGACCCCTTGGACCCCTAGGACATGATCCTAATCCACCATTAGCCAACCAAGCCACTACTCAAACACGGTACTACCAAGGCTAAAAACTGCAGTAACAATAAAGGCACACGCAAAGCTCAAACTGCAACAAAAATTCAAACACAACAGGTGGTAGAGAAATACAGAAAGTATGCACAGAAGGAAATCAAAAACAAGAAACAGGAAAATACGCAAGAGACAGACCAGAAACAGGCAGTAAATTGTCATACCCGGCCAATAAATTTTCACCATTTGATTAATTATCTTATATATATTGTTTTAGTCAAATTTACATTGTCAAGAGATTCATTATATATATATAGAACAAATTAATATGCATGTCTATAATCCCATAATGCGAATTCAATTGTTAATCTTTAATTTGAATGTGTTTTTAAATTTTTATGTAAGGACCTATTTATAGGTTGTTAAATGCTATAAAATTGTCAATTTGGCTAATGTCTCATTTTGACTAAACAAAATACTAGTAAATTGAATCATACAAATGTGGACATAAAGTGCAAGATATTGTTGGAGATATAATTAACTTAATGAAGTGAGTTATTTTTAATATTTGAGTTGTTTATACATTAATTTCAATATGATATTAGAGAAAACTCCGAAAAATATTGGATATTTCAATTGCAAAAGTTGAAAAATAAATATTTATAAAATTTATTCGAAACGATAAAATTTTGGCAGATATATTAAGTTTTATCAACCCCTTTAATAGACCTTAGACAAAGCAAATTCAAATTAGCAAAACTTAATGACAAAATTCTAATAGAAGACCTCAATCGGAATGAATTCAGATTAGTCAAATTTCAAAGCGAACATCAGACATCAACTAAGAAAAAAATAAAAAAATAAAAAGAAATTGTTAGATAAAATATTCATGCCCCACAATAGAGAGTGGAATAACACTTATAAATATCTCCACAATTTATATAACACTTAACCAAAGTTTTTTTTCTCTCTCAATGAAGATGAATAGGCTTTTCTTATTCCAATGGCTTCTTTTGCTTCTCTTATTCATCTTCACAAAAACTTCAATTTCTTCAAAACTCCATAAAATCCCAAGACTCACACCACTTGTTGAAAATATAATTCAAGATTTTAACACCCTTTCTTCTTCTTCAATAAGAATTCTACCAAAAGGATTTGAGACTTATTACTATACACAAACACTTGATCACTTTAATTATGGACCAAAAAGTTATAAAATTTTTAAGCAAAGGTACATAATTAATTCTAACTATTGGGGTGGTTCAAATTCAAGTTCTCCAATTTTTGCCTATCTTGGTGCTGAATCTTCCATTGATGGAGATCCTTCTTCTATTGGATTTCTCACTAATTTTGCACCTCAATTTAAAGCTCTTCTTGTTTACATGGAGGTAATTACACTCATTAGTTCCATCAAGCATATATACATTTGGCAACTAAAATTTAGGGCAACATTGATCATAAATTTTGAGAGTAGATTTAGAAATTTTATCGTTAAATATTTGTTTAACCATGAGATTTGATTAAAATTTTGAAAATCTGACCTTTGTTTATTTCAAGTTTCACTCACAAAGCTTAAAATTTTTTTTAAGTAAAATACATGTTAAACATAATGTCGAATTCCAAAAATCCGAGTTTTGAAATTTCAACTTCAGAATCTATGATCGAAATGATTAGAGAGTCTTGAGAATGGAAAAATTATACTAAGGAGTGTCTCCTAGTGGTGGAGCCATCCTTACTCCGGGGTGATGATGGGGTCGAAAAATTACACTGATCGCTTAGCTTCGTTGGTCCTCATTCAATAACTTTGGTAAAACATGACCAAAAATTCATAATAGAGTCCGAAAAGTACGGTATTATTTTCTGTTTCTGAGATCAAAATTATTTATCATGAACATATACAGTATCTGTTGAATTTCTTGACTTTTGTTCCTCTATATTTACTATACGTTAAGTTGAATTCTCTTAGCCTTTTCTATGTATTTACTTATTTATATTTTGATTCTCTCTATAAAAATCTGAACTTCGACACTAACACTTTTCATAATAAGTTCTACATCACACGAATTCTGATTAATCGAACCAACGGCTTTTATGCTTTAACTTTTTTTCTTTTTCTTTTTTTGCATACTATTTTTCAGCATAGGTTTTATGGAAAGTCAAGACCATTTGGGACAATGGAAGAAGCTCTAAAAGATGAAGATATTAGAGGATATTTCAATTCAGCACAAGCTATAGCTGATTATGCACAACTTTTGTTACATATTAAAGAAAAATATTCAGCACAAAAATCTCCAATTATTGTCATTGGTGGATCTTATGGAGGAAGTAAGAAAAAAAAGTTGTTCTTAATTTTTTTCTCTTTAAATTCTTTTTTTTTTTAGGTAATTTAGGGTGTGTTCAGGAAGCGGAAAGTATTTTTCAGAAAATGTTTTTAATTTTGCCATATTCGGTTAGTCAGAATTTTAAGAAAATATTTTTTTAGAAAATACCACCGTCCATCACACCACATCTTCACCCCATCACCGCTACCTTATCTCCATAGATTTGCCTATATATATATATATATATACACACACACACTTTTAGCATAATATATATATATTTTTTTTGGCTTATGTAACAATTTCAATAAAATTCATTTATATTTCAAAAAAATATTTTCGAAATACCGAACACACCCTTAAAGTTTGAATATTCTTAAAACTCTTTCTCTAATTTATTTTATTATTATTATTACTATTATTTTTGCAGTGCTTGCTTCTTGGTTTCGAATGAAGTATCCGCATATAGCTCTTGGTGCATTAGCTTCATCAGCTCCAATTCTTTATTTTGATAATATCACTCCACAAAATGGATATTATTCAATTGTATCTAAGGATTTTAAAGTAAGAAATTTTGTTTCTTACTCTTAATAAGTTATTTATTATTTTATTTAATTTTTTTTACTAACTAATTTAATTTCTATAATTATTTCAGGAAGCTAGTAAGAGTTGTTATCGTTCTATAAAAAAGTCATGGTCTATAATTGACAAGATTGCTTCTAGAAAAAATGGACTCTCCTATCTCAGTCGAAAATTCAAGACTTGCTCGTAATGTTCTCTTTAACTTTCATATATTTAAAAAGTTTTACATCGAATATGTTACTGTTGTTATGAATTTCAAAAATTTAAGTTTAAATATGTATGTCCTCAAATTTTTTATATCATAAAGTTATTTTTATTTGTTTTAGTAGGTAATTTATCTCGTTTACTTGTAGATGTCTTTTAGTTAATTTGATAGTTATCTATGTCATTAGTACTGTAAGAAATTTTTACACCATAGACACCTTTATTTATTATAGCAATTAGAAAGTAAACTATTTTTTTTTGGTTGAATTTATATCATTAGAGAGAGTATGTAGAGTTTTTTTATTAATTAATAATAAATTAAAAACCTGGACGTGAATAAATTACCAGGAAGGTGGGCTAGACACCTTATCTTACCAATTTTAATACCTATAGTAATATTGGCAATCATAGAGAAAGAGCTATAGAAACTAGGTATATGTAGCAAGTAAATTGCTTTATTATGATAGTACATTTTTTTCTGCACGATTTATATGCATCGTACTGTAAAAAAAATTAAACTATATACATAAGATCACCTTTACCTGTTGTAGCAAATAAGATATCTTATTTTTAAGGTTTAGAAATCTCACATTTTTAGGGGACACTTATTTTAGAATGAACTAATAGTAGTATGAATTATATATATGGATCGTCAATGTAAGCAACTTTTACATCAGATCGATTTTATCTGTTATAGCATACCCATCTTGTATTTAAAACTATAAATCTCATATTTTAAAGAAATTTACGTGTATGATATTATTTGAGTGATTGATTAACATAAAAACTTTTCTTGTTTGCATCAATTATATACAGTATTGGTATAAGTAATTCACCATCATATCACTTTTATATGTAATAGGAAGTACTTACTACTTACGCGTCTTTTACTTGATCTGATAATGTAATTTTTTTAATGATATTTTAAAAAAAAGAAACTAATTTTTATTTCTATATTTATTTAGTCTTGATTAGATCTATTTTCATTCATCATTTTTTCTACCTTGGTGGTGCCACTTCATGAAAGTCCACAAGATCCACTACTTTTCTACACCATAATCATCGATAAGGTCATATCTAGATCACATCACACATATATGCATTTACATACTGTGAAGGGTGGTCAGTTTGAATACCATTTGTCGAAAACTTACATTGTACATATAGAAAATTATATGTAATATATTAATATTTTAACACCCTTCTAGCGAAATTTCTGGTTTCGCCACGGATAACATGTACCTTTTGTCTGGGAAATTCAGGCAGTTGAGGGATGCATCTGAGTTGAAAGATTATTTGGATGAACATTATTCAGTGGCTGCTCAGTATAACCAGCCACCAATTTATCCAGTGACAACACTTTGTGGAGGAATAGATGGTGCACCAAAAGGAAGTCATATTCTTGATCAAATTCATGCTGGCATTGTTGCCTTTGCAGGAAAGAGGCCTTGTTACAACACAAACACAACTCCTAGTGAAACTGGCTTGGGTTGGAGATGGCAAGTAAGTTATGATCACACTAATTTATTCAAGAATTTAAGTTATATATACTGTGACAGTATAAAGATATAGTTTATGTTATATCGAGATGAAATAGGTTATGCTATCAACTAGTGTTTAAGTCAAGAATGTAACCTAGAGGTCCACTTAACACGGATATATACTGACATTGAAGATTAGGGTACAAATCACAACAAAGAGTTAATTGAAAATTAATATTTTTAAGTTATATATAGTGGCAATTATATAAAGATACAGTTTATGTTACACCGAGATGAAATAGATTATGCTATTAATTGGTGTTTTAAGTTATCTGATTGTGAACGTTCAAGAATGTAGCCTAGAGATCAATTTAACGTGGATATATACTTAAAATTGAAATTGGAGATTAGGGTCCAAATCACAACAAAGAGTTGATTAAAAATTAATATTTTTAAGTTATATATTGAGGCAATATAAAGATACAGTTTACGTTACACCGAGATGAAATAGATTATGCTATCAACTAGTGTTTTAAGTCAAGAATGTAGCCTAGAGGTCAACTTAACACATATATATACTGACATTGGAGATTAGAGTCCAAATCACAACAAAGAGTTGATTAAAAATTAATATTTTTAAGTTATATATTGTGGCAATATAAAGATACAGTTTACATTACACCGAGATGAAATAGATTATGCTATCAACTAGTGTTTTAAGTCAAGAATGTAGCCTAGAGGTCATCTTAACACATATATATACTAACATTGGAGATTAGAGTCCAAATCACAATAAAGAGTTGATTAAAAATTAATATTTTAGAGTTATATATAGTGATAGTATAAAGATATAGTTTACGTTGTATCGATCGAGATGAAATAGGTTATGCTGTTAATTAGTGTTTAAGTCAAGAATGTAGCCTTGAGGTCATGAACTTAACACGGATATTTACTAACATTAATTTTTAAGTTATATATAGTGACAGTTAAGTTATATATAGTGACAGTATAAAGATATAGTTTACGTTACACCGAGATGAAATAGCTATTATTCTATTAGTTAGTGTTTTAAGTTTTCTGATTGTGAACGTTTAAGAATGTGGCCTAGAGATCAATTTAACACGGATATATACGGATATTGGAGATTAGGGTCCAAATCACAACAAAGAGTTGATTAAAAATTAATATTTTAAAGTTATATATAGTGATAGTATAAAGATATAGTTTACGTTATATCTAGATGAAATAGGTTATGCTATTAATTAGTGTTTAAGTTATCTGATTGTGAACGTCCAAGAATGTAACCTAGAGGTCTAACTTAATGCGGATATATATACTGACATTGGAGAGTAGGGTCCAAATCACAACAACGAGTTAATTAACAATTATTTTTAAGTTATATATAGTGAGAGTATAAAGATATAGTTTCTGTTATATCGAGATGAAATAGGTTATGCTATTAATCAGTATTTTAAGTTATCTGATAGTGAACGTTCAAGAATGTAGCCCAGAGGTCAACTTAATGCAAATATATATATTGACATTGGAGATTACGGTCCAAATCACAATAAAGAGTTAATTAAAATTAATATGGGTGTTTTTTTTGGGCTACCTATATGATGGGGTGGTAGTAAGTATCTGACTTTGAGTACCCAAGATGTGGCCTTAAGTGGTCAATGAAGTAGAGGCAAATCTATATAACATAATGCAATTCTAGCAAAAATAGAAATATTAGGTAATTATTTTGCAGGTGAAAAAGTTTTGGATTGAATAATGTTATCTAATATTTGGTGTGGGGTAATTAGTGAACGTCCAAAAATATATTCTAGAGATCAATTTAACATGAATATAAATTGACATTGAAGATTAGGGTTCAAATCACAACAAAGAGTTAAATAAATTAATATAGGAGATTTCTTTTGGGCTACCTATATGATGGGGAGGTAGTAACTAGTAAGTATCTTATTTGATTACCCAAGATGTGACCTCAAGTGGTCAATGAAGTCGATGCAAACCTGTATAACATGATCCAAATTTTAGTAAAAATAAAAATATTAGGTAATTATTGGGTGGAACAATGTTATCTGATATTCGATGAGTTGATTATATATATGTGTCTAAAAGTACAACTTAGAAGTCAATAAATCGTAATATATAGATACTAAAAATCTTAGTTAATGTCTTTCTATTTGTCAACACGTCGGTAGACAAAGTTATTCACTATTATTATGTATGATGAAAGGTAATAAATAAATAATAGAATAATCGAGATACGAATAAATGATTCGTTTTATTATTTTTGTAGACATGCAGTGAGATGGTGATGCCAATAGGGCGTGGCAAAAATGACACAATGTTCTTTTCAGAACCTTTCAATTTGGATGAATTCATGAAAGATTGCAAGAAAAAGTATGGTGTCTCACCACGTCCACATTGGATCACAACTTATTATGGAGGACATGTATGTATACCTCTTTCTCATATACTTTAATTTATTACAAAAATTACAACCTTTTATATTTTTTTCGGTTTCTCACCCGATATATAATTTTATACGTCCCGATGGCCGATCTGGAGTAGCCACCACGACTAGAATAACCAGAAGACAAAGCCCTTAAAGTCTGATCACTATCCTAATCAGGGCAATCACTAACACAAGACTGACCTCCGTCGGTAGCATGGACATTAACTAGAAACAATTTTTGATGTTTCGAGGGAGATTCGTTAGAAATTGGCTCATCGGGAGTTTTTCTGAAGGAAACCCCATATTTCTGATTGACCTTCCTTGAAAATCTTATCGAAAATGTGTTTGCTTTTACTAGCTCGATATCCATTTTAGGGTTTGATTCATCCCAATCCGTGTTGGGAATAAGCGCTATGTTGCTCAGACTTCTTTAGAATGTCGACGGATGTTGAATCTCTCAAAAGCAGTGTATTATCTATATACACAGGTGTGATAATATGTTTTGTGAGTCCCAAGCAACATTATATTGCCAAAAAAGACTCATTTTGGAGATAAAATACTTCCTATCATAGACGTGACCCACTCTCAATGCGTGAATCTGAGACCAACTCTAATTATAAGTAAAGGATGCTTATCACCTAATTCCATTCTTTAGTATTGTGATAATTACAACCTTTCCTCATTATGCATGTTTTGTCATGTTACTTTTTCTAACTATATATTATATTTGATATGTGAACTAAATTAAAGATTGAATTTTGCAGGATATAAAATTAATTCTTCATAAGTTTGCTAGCAATATCATTTTCTCTAATGGGCTAAGAGATCCTTATAGTAGTGCAGGGTACGTACCCCCACCCCCACGCCCACCCCCACCCCACCCTCAAAATTTTTTCTTTTTTTATTTGGTTTTCTTTATTCTTACATTAATTTTTTTTGTTTCTATTTTAGGGTTTTGAAAGACATATCTCCCAATCTACGAGCTGTTTACACACGTAATGGTATGCCATAATTATTTACTTTCCAAAACAAATTTAATAATAAAGGAACTCATGTTGTTTGTTTTGATAAACTAGGAAATGTTAGTTATTAAAGGAATCTAACATCAATAACTAATTTTACAATTATGAGTTGTCACTTTTAGTTTCTCTTTCTCACGAATGTGGAAAAAGATAATTCACTTAATCATATTACTTAAATTTAAATATTTTATTTCAAATATCTCATAACCATCGAGGGATTTGATAAATTAAAATGGATAGAATCTTTTAAACCTTAATAAGAGATATTGAGTTCATGGAAATAATCCTCCTAATAAGAGCTTCGTTTCGGCGCCGTCTTTGAAAAATAACCATTGTAGAGTTTCTAAAATTTCACAGGTGAAACTCGATGATAATGACTAACTTTCAATTACAAAAGCTCCGGAGTAATATATCGAGGTTCCAAAATAAGTATCGAACATTGAGTAGAAAAACAAACCAAAAAGATAAATAGAATATTGTAGATATATATTGACTCTAATTTCTTCTTCTTCTCGTTTTTTTTTTTTAATGGATTTTAGGTTCCCATTGTTTAGACATTCTTAATGCAAAGCCAAGTGATCCAGAATGGCTAACCATGCAAAGGAACACAGAAGTTAAAATCATTGAAGGATGGATAGCACAATACTATGCTGATGATCTCAAGTCTCAACTTCCTCATCAAAATTAGAAAAATTCCCTAAATAATTAGTCTATTTATTATTATATATTGCAAAATATATATATATAAAGTAAGACAAAGAATGGGGAGAAAAAAAGTTGTTGATCTCATTTCACATGAGTTTGATTTGTATGTATTAATGAAACTAATAACAATGTTGTAATTCTCTTTATTCTTCTCTAAATTTTACTTCATAATTAATTGAGGAACTATCATTGAGTTTTAAGTTACCAGTTCCAGAAAAATCTTTAATAAGCTTTAGCTGATTCTAGTTATAAATCTTTTTTGTAAGCAAGGAGCTTGTATCAAGGCTGTGTACGTTACACCGCCCTATGGCCTATTGGGTTGCGGTCTTTCCTTGAATCCTGCGTAAATGCGGGTATACTTTTTCATATTAAAATCCAGACAGTCAGCTTTCATCATAAAGCAGCCTCATTTATTTTTGCATATTTCATAATTTACATTATTATCATTTTACAAATTCAATTATTAACCTTTAATCCAAGGTTTAGGTTAAACAAATTACATTCATCTAAGGACCTACTTAATTATAGGTTGTTAATTGATATTCCCCCCGGTTCATTTTACTTGTCGTTCTTACTAAAATTAGATGGTCCAAAATAGTTGTCATTTAAAAATCAAGGTATAATAGTTGATTGTTTCCGCCTTACACTTAGTCATAAATATGAAGAGATATTTATGTTTCGATAGGACAGCAATAAGCAATATGATAAGCAAAAGGAAAAACAAGAAGAACACAAGATTTACGTGAAAATCCTTGACGGGAAAAACCACGGCAGAGGCAGAGGAATTTTACTATGATGGATGAATAATACAATGAGGAGAATGACGTATATGATGCGTCCAAAACGATCCACTAAACGCACTTATATAATATGTGCGTACAAATAAGTTCTAGACCCAAAAACATACAGGTCGGCTCGATCTCTACACTACCACCATAGACCCTACAAAAAATCATGAACATGGGTCGTACCGCGACCTTTTCAAAGCCGGATCAACAGAATTTAGGTCACAAACTATAACAATTTATATGATGCAAAAAAATAGAAGTATTAAATTGGGAAGAGTAATAAATGAAGATAATTCAGTCAAATTACTCCTTTTTCTTAAAGATTAAGTAAAATTAAACATGCCAAGTGAAATCATTGAATCACTTATAAATATATCCACAATAGATAGCTTCACCAAGAGATTACATTCTTTACCAAAGTTGGTATTTATTATCTAGTTAAATTATTGCACCTAATCCGCACCCCCCTACAAATGGTATCAGAGCTCAGTTATTTAAAAAATACAGAAGTAGCATACATGTATGAATTTATGAATTTAGATTGGATTTACTTGACAATAATTAATATTGATTAATTATGAGAAGACCATTTAAAAACAGAGAAGCTTTTAGAAAAATTAAAGAATCTTTAATTAGTAATTATTCAGAATATATAAGTCTAAATAAAACAAAAGAAAACCCACAAAGACTAGCCTACCTAATTACCTTAATATCTAGTATTGAAGCAAAATTAATAATCCATTTAAAATCTAGAAGAATGAGACACATACCACCTAATTATGATAAAATCAGATTTAGGTATCCGCCAAAATACTATAAATACGGTTTAAATGAATAAAATACAAAAATACAAAGAACTAAAACAAATTATTTCTGAAAAACGTAAAGAATTAAAAATAAGAATAGAAAGATTAAGTTATAATATATTTGCCGGAGTTAGTAAAAACTCAATAAATGCACAAAAAGATGAAATATCAAATTTAGAATCACAAATAGATAGTTTAGAATATATATATCAACATGAACTATTTACAATAAAATGAACAAAGAAGAATTTATAATAGACGAAAAAATATATGAAAATCACGAAGGATTAAAAATAAGAATAGTATTTTCTAATCTAGGGAGAAGATATAAGAAAATAGGTGAACATTTATATTTAATGTTAGAAAAAGAAGAATTAAGATTAGAAATAGACAATAAAGAAATAAAAGACAAGGAATTAGAAATAAATAATATAGATGTTGAAGAGACGGATAATTATGATTAAGAAGATAGTGAAACATATACAGAAATATTAACAAATACAAAAAATTTAGAAATCAATGAAAAACAAGAAGTAATTAATGAAGAAAATTTAGAAAATATCAACACAGAAATAAATACTCTTGATAAAAAAAGAAGATCAAAATATAATACCTAGTACATCAGAAATAAGGAAACCTACATATTATAACAGTAAGTTTAAAAGATATAATCTAAAGAATGAATATGACAAATGGACACCAAAACAAATAGTTAATAAAAATTATAACTTTTTAGACTTAGATTGTGTAATAGATACAGAAAAAACAATACAATTATGGATAGGATATATGACAAAACAATTATTAGATAATAATATAAGTGTAATAGATGCACCAGAATATATAGAAAGAACACTAATAGGAACAATGAAATTATGATTTTTAAATCTAACTGAAAATAGTAAAAGAATATTAAGAACTGACAAACCCACAGAAGGAACATCATCAACAAAATTAACACCTATAGAATTATTAAAAAAATATGAAACAGCTATAAAAGAAGAATTTAGTAGCATGACAACAAAAGAAGAAGAACAAAATGAAGAGAAAGATATAAATAGGAATTTAATGTTAAAATTAGCAATATGCAATATGTGCTACATAGATGAATATACTTGCGCATTTAAAGAATATTATTATGAAGGAGCATATAATACAGAAGAAAGTAAAGAAATAAGAAAATTATATTTTAGTAAATTACCTGAACCATTTAGTTCAAAAATAATAAAAAGTTGGGATGAAACAAAATAGTAGATACTCTAGGAGCAAGAATAAAATTTTTACAAAAATGGTATAGAAACCTATGTGAAAAATACAGAGAATAAATAAAAATGGAAAAAACATTAATAAGAAATTTAGCATGTTGCAAAGATAAAATAGTACCTCAATTTGGATGCGAAGAAAGATATTATAAGAAAAAAAAAAGGCATAAGAAATATAAGAAATACAAAAAATCAAAATATAAGTATAAGAAACCAAGAAAAAGATATTATGTAAAAAATTATAAACATAAAAGACCATATAGGAAAAAGAAATCTATAAAGGAATGTACTTGTTATAATTGCGGAAAAATAACACATTTAGCTAGAGATTGTAAATTATCTAAAAACCCAAAAAATAAACAAATATCAGAAATAAAAATAGAAAATACAGAATATATGCAGATAGATTACATAGATTACGAATTAGAAAGTGAAGACAGTATATATGAAATTTCAGAGAATGAAACAAATAATGAAATAGATAGTGAATTAGACGAATTAAATGACTGAAGAAGATATAAAAATAATAACAAAAGAAGAATATTTTAATGACGAAGGAACAGATCAAAAAATAATATTTGATAACAATGTATTTGATGAAATAAAAGGAAAAGAGTTAGACTTAAGTGTAGAAAAAATATTTAAAATACCAACAATAAAAAATATATTTACTAGAAAAAAGGAAGAATATTATGTAGTAAGCCAAAAGGAACATGTAATAGACTGTAGATATGCAAAAGGTAAAGCTAGTATACCACTAGTAACAAAAAGAATAATTAATAAAGAGATAAACGATATAAAAAGTAGAGATCCAATAAAATATGTACACCTTGGAGGTACAGAAATATTAATAAAAGCATGTTTTAGAGAAGGAATAGATACACCAATAGAATTATATTTAGCAGATGATAGAATTATAAAACCTATAGAAAAAAGTATAATAACTGCCATAAAAGGAAATTTAATATACCAAAAATTTAAATTTATAATACGTGCGAATTATTCAGTAGCAGTAACGGATAAAAATATAGACAAATCATTAGTATTATATTGAAAAATATCAGGAATAGAATTAACCCCAGGAAGTAAAATATTTACGGCAAGATGTAAAAAACTATATGTATTAACAACAAAACATAAAATAACGGAAAAAAATAAAATTAATAAAATACAAATAGAAAGCCCTTTTGAACAATTTGTAATAATAATTGATAATAATAATTATAGTTACAGAAATATAGACATAGAAGAAGATCTAGAAATAATAAATGATAGAATAAGTACAACAAAAAGAATAGCTTATGATAAACCGGAATCATCAAGCTCATCAAAAAGAACAAGTTATGAAACAAGTTCAATGGATAATTCAAACCAATATTACATAACAGGAAAGGTAAATGAAAAAGAATATTTAATACTCTTAAATACAGGACAAGAAGAAAATTATATAGCAAAATATCTAGTAAAAAATGAGGAAATAAAAACTGACAATAATATATGCCCAGATCTACCAAGAAGTTTAATAAATACTAAAAATATAGCAGAAAAAGAAATAATAATAGGAATAAGAAAAATAAAAATAGAATTTGAAGTAAAAGAAGAAATGCAAAAAACAGATATAATATTAGGAATAAAATGGTTAGAACAAGTAAAACCATATAATATAGAACATACACAATTAACTATAACATATAACAGAGAGAAATTATTCTTAAGAAGAGCTTTAACATAAAATAAAAATATATGTATTAATGAAGATAGTAGTAGAAAGATATTACAGTAGATATTATACACCTATGATAGACACAGGAGCAGAAGCTAATTTATATAGATATAATTGTTTACCAGAAAGTAAATGGGATAAATTAAAAACACCAATAATAGTTAAAGGATTTAATAACGAAGGAAGCTTAATTACTTATAAAGCTAAGAATGTAAAAACACAAGTATGGGATAAAATATTAACAATAGAAGAAATCTATAATTATGAGCTAACATCAAAAGATATACTTTTAGGAATGCCGTTTTTAGATAAATTATACCCACATATAATAACTAGAACAGATTGGTGGTTTACAACACCATGTAAACAGAAAGTAAGAGCCAAAAGAGTTATTAATAAAATAAGAAAGAAAACTGATTGGATAAAAAGAAGTGAAAAAATTACACAAAAATTGGAAAATATAAAAAATACTGAAGATACAATAGAACTGGTCGTATTTTCAATAAATAAGAAGGAGATAACTATATTTTCAATAAATAAGATAGAAATAATTAAGAAAAAATTAGAACAATTATATAGTGAAGATCCATTAAAAGGATGGGAAAAACATAAAACCATTATAAAAATTGAATTAATAGATAAAAATGGCATAATAACCCAGAAACCATTAACATATAATTTTGATGATTTAAAAGAATTTAAAATGCATATAGAAGAATTATTAGAAAAACAGCATATACAAAAAAGTAACAGTAAACATAATTGCCCAGCATTTATAGTAAATAAACATAGTGAACAAAAAAGAGGAAAAAGTAGAATGGTTATTGATTATAGAAATTTAAATGCAAAAACAATGACTTATAATTACCCAATACCAAATAAGATATTAAAAATAAGACAAATACAAGGATATAATTATTTTAATAAATTTGATTGTAAATCAGGATTTTACCATCTAAAGTTAGAAGAAGAATCTAAGGAATTAACCGCATTTACGGTACCACAAGGATTTTATGAATGAAATGTATTACCATTTGGATATAAAAATGCACCAGGTAGATATCAACATTTTATGGATAGTTATTTTAAACAACTACCTAATTGTATAGTATACATAGACAATATACTATTATATACAAAGACCAAAGAAGAACATTTAAAATTATTAGAACAATTTACGGATATAATAGAAAAATCGGGAATAAGTTTAAGTAAAAAGAAAGCCGAAATTATGAAAAATCAGATAGAATTCTTAGGAATACAAATAGATAAAAGTGGAGTAAAAATGCAACAACATATAGTACAAAAAATAATAAATTCAAAAGAAGAACTAGATACAAAAAAAAAATTACAATCATTTTTAGGATTAGTAAACCAAGTAAGAGAATATATACCAAAATTAGTAGAGAATCTAAAGCCCTTACAGAAAAAATTAAAAAAGAATGTAGAATATAATTATAACGAAGAAGATAAAAAACAAGTCCAGAAAATAAAAATACTTTGTAAATAATTACCAAAATTACAATTTCCAGATGAAAATAGAAAATTCATATATATAGTAGAAGCAGATGCTAGTGAATGTAGTTATGAAGGAGTACTTAAATATAAATATGAAGAAGAAAAATTAGAACACCACTGTAGATACTACTCAGGTACATTTAATGAAACATAAATAAAATGGAAAATAAATAGAAAAGAATTATGCTCATTATATAAATGTTTATTAGCATTTGAGCCATATATTGTATATAACAAGTTTATTGTACGAACATATAATACACAGGTACGTTGGTGGCTAACAAAAAAAATACAAAATTCAGTTACAACAAAGAAAATTTGGAGACTAGTCTTGAATATATTAAATTTTACATTCACAATTGAAGTAATTAATACTAACAAAAATGTTATTGCAGATTACATATCAAGACAAAGCTACACAGACTGATATAATAAAAGAGGATACTTTAGAAAAAATATTCAACACCCTAACTACGCTTTCAATGAAAGTGGATAGTATGGGTTATGAAATAGAAAAGCTAAAGACTAATGAAGTTAAACTGAAATCTGAAGCTACAAATCAGCTAACTCAGCAGTGTGCAGAGCTATGTCGATCGGAAGACATTAAAATTCCAGAGCTAGAAGGAGACGTTGGGATACTCCATAAAACCCATAACATTTATCAATCTACTTCTGCAGGTACAAGCAAAGGAGTTAGGAAAAATACAAATATGAACCTAAACAAGCTATTTGATAAACCATTTATTCTAAATACACCAAAAGATCCTATGTTTATACCCCCACAAATTACCACATACCGATAAAGTCTAAACCAAGACAAAAAGACCTACAACTATACAGCCCGAACATACATAGAAAATATTTACAAAATACAAACCTTCTTAAATACCAACCCCAGAGCTATAAACATCCAAGAACCACATACGAATTACATAACCCAGAAGCTAACCGGATACAATAAACTAATTGTTTTGCCCAAAACCAAACCAGGTCTAGTTAAAACCTGTTACGAATATGGATTACTTAGTACCATATATACCCAAGACGGAAATAAAATATCCAGTATACCAGAGATATATGATTCATTTAACATTTTCAAAAGAATAACCAAAGGTAACCTATTTTTTATAAAATTTTATACGGCACCAGCAGAAATATTGTATGATGAAGTTAAATCACCTATACAAGTTGTAAAAATAGGAATGACCCGAGATATGATTATACCAGAAGATATTACTCAACAACCAAAAATACCTAGAATTGAGATACCAAATTTTTATGCAAATAAGAGAATTATTGGACTATCTACGATTCTTCAAGAGTTACCAAACACTTATCGCAATAGAAATCCTATATGGAGTTATTATTCAAGAGGTAATGTAATAGTCTACTCAAATTCAAAGGGACTACGAGAAGCAGATATGGAAGACGTTAGGCAATGGATCCTAACTTTACTCAATCCAGAGAAAAAACCTATCGCCAGAGCCATTAGAGAAAAATTTATTTCAGAAGAATTATTAACCAGATATTGCAAGTTAATTGGACATAAATATCCAGACCATCAATGTTCAAAATGTAATGGAGAAGATAATATTGTCCCAGAAGTTCAACTGAAATAGAAGAAGATAAAGGCGACAGCTGGAAGATAAGATAAGAAGCAATAATGGAGATATGGAAAAGCAGCAGATACGACAACAAGAAGAAATCAACGGAGTGATAATAGAAGACAAGATATTAAATATATTTTACGTAAAATTGTTGTATAGATTTTTAGCCTTTATGGCCTTTTAGACCTTTTAGGCTATAGCACTAATAATTCTAGTAGCCTTTTTAGCCTTTTAGACTTTTTAGGCTATAGCATTAATAGTTCTTGTCTCATTAGGAGACTTTTTTTTAGAATTTTAGAAAACGTGCAAAAAATGTAAATGCTTTTGTAAAAATTCATTCTATAAATAAAAGGAACTGAAGGCATTGCAGGGCAAGCCTTCATGTGTTGAAGCGAAAACTCTCTCCTGCCCATTACAAATATTTTGCTTAGTTATTAAAAAACAGATTTATTTCAATGGAAAAATCTATGGAGGAACAAAGCTCAGAAATATCAAACCTATCCGAACAGGTATATTTATTTATGATTATGAATAGCTAAATTCATAATTCCCAACAATCATGGTATGATAAAATAAATTCATGTTAGTTACTTTATAGTAGAATTATTCGAAGAATAATATGTTAAGAAGTTTATTAGCAAAGTAGAAACGGAGAAAAATCCCTAAGAACTATGCCATCCATACCAAATACTCCTCCATAACTACATTCACTAGTATTTGCTTAGTTTAGAATATATATATCAACATGAACTATTTACAATAAAATGAACAAAGAAGAATTTATTATAGACGAAAAAATATATGAAAATCACGAAGGATTAAAAATAAGAATAGAGTCTGTGTAGCTTTGTCTTGATATGTAATCTGCAATAACATTTTTGTTAGTACTAATTACTTCAATTGTGAATGTAAAATTTAATATATTCAAGACTAGTCTCCGAATTTCTTTTGTTGTAACTGAATTTTGTATTTTCTTTGTTAGCCACCAACGTACCTGTGTATTATCTGTTCGTACAATAAACTTGTTATATACAATATATGGCTACTTCTGTATTTTTCTTTTTAATCCCAATGAAGATGAATAATAGGCTTTTCTTATTCCAATGGCTTCTTTTGCTTCTCTTATTCATCTTCACAAAAACTTCAATTTCTTCAAAACTCCATAAAATCCCAAGACTCACACCACTTCGTGATCAAAATATAAATCAAGAGCCTAATTATTCAACAAATCTTCCAAAAGAATTTGAGACTTATTACTATACACAAACACTTGATCACTTCAATTATGGACCAAAAAGTTATAAAACTTTTAAGCAAAGATATATAATTAATTCAAAGTATTGGGGTGGTTCACATTCAAGTTCTCCAATTTTTGCCTATTTTGGTGCTGAAGATTCCATTGATAGTGATCCTCTTGATATTGGATTTCTCACTGATTTTGCCCCACAATTTAAGGCTCTTCTTGTTTACATAGAGGTAGTTACATTCATTAATTTCATCAAGTGTATATCTATTAAAACTACAGTTATAGTCTTAGTTTATACTTTGTTTTGTCATGTTTTTTGATAACTAAAACTTAGGCAGCGTATCACCATAGATTTTGGGAGAAGATTTTGAAAATCTATCTTTAAATGCTTATTTGACCGTGAAATTTGATCAGATTTTCAAAATCTATCGATCTTCAAATATTTTCAAGTGTCACTCACAAAACTTCAAACTTTTGTCAAGTAAAATACCTGTCCAAACACAACTTTGAATGTCAAAAATCACAACTGCAAAAACTCAAGTTTTCAAATTTCAGGTTTTTAAGTTTCAACTTCAAAATCTAAGATCAAAATGGGACGTCTTTAGAATGGAAAAGTTGTAATGAGCGTCTCCACACGGTGGAGCCATCCTTACTCAAGGGTGGTAATGGGGTCGGAAAAGTACACTCATCGTTTAGCTTTCTTCATCTTTGTTGCAAGAGCGCTCAATCGGGATGAGCTATGGTAAAATATTGTCAAAAATTCATAACAGAGTCCGAAAAACTATGGTGGTATTTTCTGTTCCCAAGGTCAAAATTATTTAATATAAATATATAGTAGATGCTGATTATCCTTGATTTCTGTCACTGAATATGTTATATGTTACGTCGAATTCTTAGATTTTCTATGCGTTTAGTTCTTTATATTTTGATTTTCCTCAATGGTAATTCTGGCTTCAGCACTAACAATCTCTTTAGTAAGTTCGACATCACGTGAATTCTGACTAGCCGAACTAGAGGTTTTTATGCTTTAACTTTTTTTTTTCTTACTATTTTTCAGTATAGGTATTATGGAAAATCAAGACCATTTGAGACAATGGAAGAAGCTCTAAAAGATGAAGATATTAGAGGATATTTCAATTCAGCACAAGCTATAGCTGATTATGCAGAAATTTTGTTACATATTAAAGAAAAATACTCAGCATAAATGTCTCCAATTATTGTCATTGGTGGATCCTATGGAGGAAGTAAGAAAAAAATATCCCCTTATTAATTTCCTTTTTTTAGTCTTTTAGATAATTTAAGGTTTTTTTGATACCGTGAAAAATATTTTTCAGTAAATGAATTTTAATTTTGGATAAATTACTTATAATCACACCTTAAGTTTCTATTATTACTTAAAATCGCATCTAACTAAACTAATTACAAAAATCCCTTTTTACTCAAAATAATTGCCTCTTTTTCTGATACATATAAAAAAAACAACCCACATCCCTTTATTGTGCCGCAAATCAAGCCCAAAAATCAGGAAATATATCCCACGATTTTCTCAACTCACTCATTTTGAATTTCTACAATGGCTTTTAATAGAATGTATCAGATAATTTTTACACATATAAAGTATTAAGCAAATTAAATATAATAATGTATTAGTATCACAAATAAATATAATGTGTCATGAATTGTAGTGTATCATGAACTCAATATTATTAAATGAGATATTTGTTATCATAATACAATATATCATAAGTTATTAAATGATGTATATTATGTAATTTAAATAGAAATTTCTTTAATTAAGTGCATTAATTGCTCAACTGTACGTAGGCTTAATTATAGTTTCTTTCCATTTTTAATCATAATTAAAGATTTATTAATGTAGAGAAAATGGTCAAAAGCCCTCCAACCTTTACCCCAAATTCCAACTACACACTCAACCTTTGAAGGTGACCTATTACCCCCTAAACTATTTTAAAGTAGAATTATTATCCCCCTGAACTATTTTAAAGTGAAATTATTATCCCCCGAAAACTAACAACCAGTCATTTGAAATGTGGTGTGATGCACGCGCTGCCACGTCATTGCCACGTTATTTTTTTTTTACTCTAAAAAAATTAATTATTTAACTTTATTATTTTCTTTTTTCTTCCCCATTTTCCATTTTGCTCCATTTTCTTCTTCAACCAATTTCATCTTTTGGGTCAAATATAGAATTTTTGGCATTGTATATGAAAATTATATATGGCATTGTGGAAATAATTCGAACTTTGAGCTCGCCATTAATGGCGATCTTGAGCAAAAAGAGAGGAAATCGAAGTTATTGAATTTTTTCAAGTTTTTTGAATCGGAGTTCCCCAACCTCTTCATTCAAGAATTCATTAATCATAAAAATCTTATTGTTTCCTTAGTTCAAGTGTTTCTTGGTTTCGGTTTCAGAGCAAAAAGAATTTCTTGGTTTCGGAGAAATCCATTAATGAGGAAGATGATGAACTCCATTAATGAGTTCTTCAATTTTTGTTTTGAAAAAGAAGATATGATGTGGCAATTAAATTATTAAGAAAAAATAATAATTAAAATATTTATTATATTATTAAAAATAATGACGTGGCAATCAGAAAATAAAGAATTTAAAGTGAAATGGAGTCATCTGACCCGTCCATGGACGAGTGTAGTCACGTCCAGTGACAGGTCAGCAACTGGGGGGTAATAAATTCGGTAAAAATAAGTTTAGGGGGGTAATAGATCACTTTTAAAGGTTGAGTGTTGTCACACCCCCTTTTTAACGTACTCCAAAAAATGGAATATTTTTAAAGTTCGAAAGGGTTTTATTATTTAAGTGACAAAAAATGAAAATTTATTTCGGAAAAAGATTATTTGCATTTTTTATTCAGAGTCGCCACTTGGCATAATCTGGTGTGCCAAGTCACCTTTGGAAAATCCCTTTTCGAAACCAATTGACTCTTAAACCGGTTTGCGCACAGAGATTCCGGCTAAGGAATTCTGTTGACCGAGGGGAAAGTGTTAGGCACCCCTCGATCCCGTGGTTCGACCACGGTTGCTTGGTGGAGGGTATCGACTATTTTGACATTATGAAGTGTATAAACCACAAAAAAAAAAGCACGCAAAACAATCAAACAAAAGCAAAAACAAAACAAAACGAAATGTAAGTCCAGTCCAATTATTACAACCCGAAATAGAAAGGGGACTGAAATTAAACCTACGCTAATCCTAAACTAATGCTTTACCCGATGCCTCGGGCCTTCGTCACGGACGTCCTCCGGGTACATGATACCTCGGGGTATTTCCCGGTGAATAAATATATACAGATACTTCGGGGCATTCCCCGGTCAAATTACAGCATTGAATTAAATGCGATAAAACAAAACCATTCCGACACATATTTCAAACATGTCATCAATCTGCCATGCCTAAATTTGCCTACCCGAACCTACCATTTGCTTATCCGTTCTCGACTAAAGACATAATCCTACCACGATTCATACCAACAATAAATCCAATTAAACCAAATCTATCCTTTTGTTAATTTTTCCAATTCCATCCCCCGACTTTCTTTCTGTCCATCCATTAGAACATGATCAAGTTTATGCCTTAATCTACCAAAACCAAACAACCAAGCATCACAATCATAACATCAACATAAACAAAAATTCAACAAAACTATAATCACCACTCGCCATCGCAACCAATCAAAACAACCAACCACATATATATATATATATATATAAGAGACGAGTTAAGAAATGGACCTCGATAGAACGTTTTGTCGATAATAAGGAAATCCAAAGACCAAAACTCGATCGTAGAACCTCACGACGAACAAACCAAACTCGGTATTAAAATAATAACCGGACAGCTCCAAAACCCGTGAATAAAATTTTACTCTACGAAACCCAACCTCACAACGACGAGATTCGATAAAGTCGACTTGAAACTTACTATCGACGTTGAACCATGAAATAGACGAAACCAAAATCAACCAAAGACAACAAGAAATCAAAAAACCAAACAGATCGAGGCGGTGAGCTCACGGCGATGGAAAGAACGGCGGCGACAGATCTAGGTGGTGACGGAGCTAGTGCCGCCGCTGGTCACTGCTGTTCGGCGGCGAAGAGGTCAGAGTGAAGCTGCTGGTCGCTGCTGTTTGGAGAGAAAGAGAGGGGGAGAGAGGGAGTGACGACGGCGCTGTTGCCGTCATCGGAGAGAAAGAGGGAGGGAGATCGGAGTGACGACGACGCTATTGCCGTCGTCGGAGAGAGAGAGAGGGGGGGTGAGTCGACGGAGAGAGAGAGAGAGAGAGAGGGGAAAAATGGTGGTGTTGTGGTGGCCGGAGCTCCGGTCAGTCGCCGGCGACGTTTAGAGAGAGAGAGTAGAGTTTAGAGAGAGAGAGTGCTGATTTTTTATTTCTTCTTCCTCAGATCTTTTTTTTTTGGTTCCCCCCTATTTTGTGTGTATGTGTGGGTATATATTGTACTCTTTCTTTTTGGACAAGAAAAAGAGAGGGGGTGGGGTAACGTGGGGTAAGGGGTAGTGGTGAGGTGTTATGTTTTTATTGGGTAGGTGGTTAGGATAAGATAGGGTTAGTTTTTTTTTTGTCATTTTGTGGAGGGATTATCACACGGGTGAGGGTACACGGTAGGATAGGGTAAACAATAGGTAAAAACGATATCGGGGAGGGACGAAATTAGGTGTCTACATCATGCCCCCTTTGAATGTAAACATGAAGTGTTTTCAGGCAAAGAAGTAGACAGCGAGATAGAATTTTGTCCCAACCATTATTCAAAGAAAGAAACAGGAGAAAGAAGGACTACCGGGTCTTGAATTAGGACAACCTACCCACCCAAGTTATGAAGGGATCAAGTGATAAGTATCTCCAAGGATTGGATGGAGATGGACTATACCGAGTTGGAGAGTCGAGTGAGGTTCCGTCGAGGTTCCGGTCCGCGGCTTTGTTATTACATCAAAAATGAAAATTACAAGTTGAAATATAAACGAAATTACAAAATCCTATCTAACAGCTTCTGTTGGTTCTTAACTCGACTTTCATCACCCTATTCTTCAGGCGGGCTCCTGACTTGCAATTTTTTCACCTTATTGCTTGGCTTTCAATTACTTCGCTTTGTTGCATGACTTTTCATTTCTTCACCCTATTCTCCAGGCGGGCTCCTGACTTGTTATTTCATCACCCTGTTCTTCAGGCGGGCTCCTGACTTGCTATTTCATCACCCCGTTCTTCAGGCGGGCTCCTGAAACCCAAAATTAAAACTAGAACGAAAATTATCCCAAACAAAATTATAGTAAGGTAGTATTTCACTTTGAAAGTGTTGTCCCATTTTCTAGGAGGGTCCTGAACATAAAATAAAATTCCATTTTTCAGGAGGGTCCTGAACATAAAATAAAATCCAGGTAAAATCCCATTTTTCAGGAGGGTCCTGAACATAAAGTAAATTCCCATTTTCCAGGAGAGTCCCGAACTGAAAGTAAAATCTCATTTTTCAGGAGGGTCCTGAAAAGAAAGTAAAATCCCATTTTTCAGGAGGGTCCTGAACAAAATTAAATACCATTTTTCAGGAGGGTCCTGAACAGAAAGTAAAGTCCCATTTTTCAGGAGGGTCCTGAACATAAAGTAAAGTCCCATTTTTCAGGAGGGTCCTGAACAGAAAGTAAAGTCCCATTTTTTAGGAGGGTCTTGAACATGAAGTAAAATCCCATTTTTCAGGAGGGTCCTGAACATAAAGTAAATTCCCATTTTTCAGGAGGGTCCTGAATTAAAAGTAAATTCCCATTTTTACGGAGGGTCCTGGACATAAAGTAAAATCCCATTTTTCAGGAGGGTCCTGAACTGAAAGTAAATTCCCATTCTTCAGGAGGGTCCTGAACAGAAAGTAAAAATCCCATTCTTCAGGAGGGTCCTGCACTGAAAGTAAAATCCCATTTTTCAGGAGGGTCCTGAACAGAAAGTAAAATCTCATTTTTCAGGAGGGTCCTGAACATAAAGTAAAATCCCATTTTTCAGGAGGGTCCTGAATTGAAAGTAAATTCCTATTTTCTAGGAGGGTCCTGAACATAAAGTAAATTCCCATTTTTCAGGAGGGTCCTGAATTGAAAGTAAATTCCCATTTTCCAGGAGGGTCCTGAACTGAAAGTAGATCCCATTTTTCAGGAGGGTCCTGAACATAAAGTAAAGTCCCATTTTTCAGGAGGGTCCTGAACATAAAGTAAAGTCCCATTTTTCAGGAGGGTCCTGAACATAAAGTAAAATCCCATTTTTCAGGAGGGTCCTGAACAGAAAGTAAAATCCCATTTTTCAGGAGGGTCCTGAACAGAAAGTAAAATCCCATTTTTTAGGAAGGTCCTGAACATAAAATAAAATCCCATTTTCCAGGAGGGTCCTGAACATAAGGTAAAATCCCATTTTTCAGGAGGGTCCTGAACATAAAGTAAATTCCCATTTTCTAGGAGGGTCCTGAACTGAAAGTACAATCTCATTTTTCAGGAGGGTCCTTAACAGAAAGTAAAGTCCCATTTTTCAGGAGGGTCCTGAACAAAATTAAATCCCATTTTTCAGGAGGGTCCTGAACAGAAAGTAAAGTCCCATTTTTCAGGAGGGTCCTGAACAGAAAGTAAAGTCCCATTTTTTAGGAGGGTCCTGAACATGAAGTAAAATCCCATTTTTCAGGAGGGTCCTGAACATAAAGTAAATTCCCATTTTTCAGGAGGGTCCTGAACATAATGTAAATTCCCATTTTTCAGGAGGGTCCTGAATTGAAAGTAAATTCCCATTTTTCAGGAGGGTCCTGAACATAAAGTAAAATCCCATTTTTCAGGAGGGTCCTGAACTGAAAGTAAATTCCCATTCTTCAGGAGGGTCCTGAACAGAAAGTAAAAATCCCATTCTTCAGGAGGGTCCTGCACTGAAAGTAAAATCCCATTTTTCAGGAGGGTCCTGAACAGAAAGTAAAATCCCATTTTTCAGGAGGGTCCTGAACATAAAGTAAAATCCCATTTTTCAGGAGGGTCCTGAATTGAAAGTAAATTCTCATTTTCCTGGATGGTCCTGAACATAAAGTAAATTCCCATTTTTCAGGAGGGTCCTGAATTGAAAGTAAATTCCCATTTTCCATGAGGGTCCTGAACTGAAAGTAGATCCCATTTTTCAGGAGGGTCCTGAACATAAAGTAAAGTCCCATTTTTCAGGAGGGTTCTGAACAAAAAGTAAAGTCCCATTTTTCAGGAGGGTCCTGAACATAAAGTAAAATCCCATTTTTCAGGAGGGTCCCGAATAGAAAGTAAAATCCCATTTTTCAGGAAGGTCCTGAACAGAAAGTAAAATCTCATTTTTCAGGAGGGTCCTGAACAGAAAGTAAAATCCCTGGATATGTATTTCCAATGGTAGATGAATCAAGTGAAACGAATTTGCCCCTGTTTCAATCAAAGATAAATTTGTCAGTTAAAAACTTAGTGGTGACTTGCAGATCTTGGCTCTTCAGGTATCTGCCCAGCACTCGTTCCTTTCATCTTTGTTCCAAATTGCTAACACTTGTCGTGTCTTGCCGCATCATTGACCTAGATCTAGATTGAGGGAAATGAGTTCTAACTCAAACAATGGGTTTTTATTTTAGCATGCCCCTGAGGTGCACTCTTTTCCCAAATCTGAATGATTCCACGAATCCAATAGCCTGTCGGTTGCTAGACTTCCTTTGCTTCGTGTTGAATTACGATCATATTTCTTTCCTGTGCTGTTCCTTGGCTTTTCCTTATATAATTGGAAAGACTGGTAGTAAATTTTGAAATCCTTTCTCGTTTGTTTTGACACAGACTTGACTTAAAAAATGTAAAGAAATGATGGTGACTTTTGTTTTGATAAATAATATAAGAAAAGACAAAAACATGAATATGTAAATGAAAGAAAAGGGCAATGTCCCATATTCAAAAAGAAAACTTATTTGAATACGACAACCAACTCCAATGAGTATGACATGCATTTTGGATTGAGCTGTCTGATCTTCCTATCCAATCTCCCCATTTGTTGTTGAGTTCGTGCCTTTTGCCACTGAGCCGCTTCTTCAAATCCATTGGACTCATACATCACATTCGACTGACGACATCTAAAAAGATTTTCGCCAACAAATCTCTTTCTTTTCACTTTCCGCCTTTCTCTTAAACTCTCCATCGCCCTACGGTGCCCATGAGGATTTTCATCAATAAGACTCTCATTTTTGTATTTCTCTCAACTCACCATCGCCTTACGGTGCCCGCAAAGGTTTTCACCAATAAGACTCTCTCATTTTCATTTTCTCACAACTCACCATCGCCTTATGGTGCCTGCAAAGGTTTTCACCAATAAGACTCTCTCATTTTCATTTTCTCACAACTCACCATCGCCTTATGGTGCCTGCAAAGGTTTTCACCAATAAGACTCTCTCATTTTTGTATTTCTTTCCTGATTTCTTATGCTGAGGGAGACAAGCGGTACTTCGCAATGTATCGTCATATCCATTGCATGCTTAGCCTTAACACTATCAAAAATTGATTTGAAGGACTTTATTTGGTTGTAACTTGGGTTTTGATCAAGGTTAGAAAAGATGGTAAGAGGCTCAAACGATACTTGAAGTGGGGGTGGGACTTACAACTTTTGGAATCGACTCAAACAATGCATTAACTCATGCCCCAGTTTTGTTGACTGGGTGAATCTTAAATCTTTATTTGGTTGGACCGAGCCCGAAATTGGGCAGCCTACGTATCTCACTCCTGAGAGAGGAGAATCAGGTCGCACGTAGTTCCATCAGCTTGTTCTTTGTTTTGATTTGATTTTTTTTCTTTTATTTTTGAACTCTTTCTTTTATTCTTATTTTCTTGACATCTATCTTTGACTCTATTTTGATTCCAAAAGAGGGATATGAAAGAAAAATAAACGAGGCTCAAACGGGTAAACAAAGGATGACACAATGTTTGGATAGAAGAATAAAATGCCTTCATCATATCAATCTTCAAAAATGCAAGTACTAAACATGCAATAAAATCAAACAAAGCACCAAATATCATACATAGTATCTTTTGGCCGCATCAGCATTGATAGCCATTTCTGCCATTTTGCCTTCAATATCTGTCAAATATAAGGCTCCATTGGGTAACACTTTCTTCACAACAAAGGGACCTTGCCAGTTAAGGGAGAACTTTCCTTTCGCTTCAACCTGGTGAGGAAGGATACGTCTTAATACCAACTGACCAACTTCAAAATTCCTGGGACGGACCTTTTTGTTATACGCACGAGCCATCCTCCTCTGATACAACTGGCCATGACACACGGACGTTAGCCTTTTTCCTCGATCAAACTCAAATGTTCCAGTCGGGTTTTTACCCATTCGTCATCATCAATCTCTGCTTCTACAATTACTCGAAGAGAAGGAATTTCAACTTCTGCAGGGATGACTGCTTCTGTCCCATACACTAATAAATTTGGAGTTACCCCTGTTGAAGTGCGAACAGTGGTGCGATAACCTAGCAACGCAAACGGCAACTTTTTATGCTACTGTCTAGAACCTTGTACCATTTTTCACAGTATCTTTTTTATATTTTTATTGGCGGCTTCTACAGCACCATTGGCCTTTGGGCTATATGGAATAGAATTTCGATGTGCGATCTTAAACTGTTGACACACTTCTTGCATCAAATGACTATTAAGATTGGCAACATTGTCTATAAAGATCATCTTAGGAATTCCAAATCTACAAGTGATATTGGCATGAACAAAATCTACCACAGCCTTCTTTGTCACTAACTTGAAAGTTACAGCTTCCACCCACTTTGTGAAGTAGTCAATGGCTACCAAAATGAATCTATGTCCATTTGATGCCTTCGGCTCAATCGATCCAATCACATCCATTCCCCAAGCCACGAACGGCCATAGAGCGGCCATTGCATGCAACTCAACATGAGGATAACGTATCAGATCGCCGTGCACTTGACATTGATGACACTTTCAAACAAATTGAATAGAATCCCTCTCCATAGTAAGCCAGTAATAACCTGCTCGAAGAATCTTCTTTGACAAGATGTGACCGTTCATATGCGACCCGCATACTCCAGAGTGTATTTCAACCATGATTGTCGAGGCTTCTTTTGCATCTACACACCTTAAAAGTCCCAGATCTGGGATCCTCTTATACAAGATTCCCCCACTTAAGAAAAATCCACTAGCCAAATGCCTAATAGTCCTCTTTTGATCGTTGGTGGCATATGCTGGGTATTCTCCTGACTGAATGTACCGCTTGATATCCAAAAACCAAGGTTCTCCATCGAGCTCTTCTTCAACCTCATTACAGTAAGCATGCTGATCCCGACTCTGTATATGCACTGGATCGATGTAGGCCTTGTCAGGATGTTGGAGCATTGAAGACAGAGTGGCTAAAGCATCAGCAATTTCATTACAAATCCTTGGAATATGCCTAAATCTTACTGACACAAACCGTTGACATAGCTCCTACAAGCATTGTCGATACGGGATGAGCTTCAAATCTCGCGTCTCCCAATCGCCTTGAATTTGATGGACGAGAAAATCTGAATCTCCCAACACTAATAATTCCTGGACTCCCATATCGACAGCTAACCTCAAACCAAGAATGCAGGCTTCATACTCTGCCATATTATTAGTACAGTAGAATCAAAGTTGTGCTGTTATCGGGAAATGTTGTCCTAATTCAGAGATAGGAACCGCACCTATTCCGACTCCTTTCATATTGACAGCTCCATCGAAGAATAACCTCCAAACTGGATCAGCATCGATAACGACTTCATCGACACACGACACTTCTTCGTCTGGAAAATATGTCTTTAATGGCTCGTACTCTTCATCGATGGGATTCTCAGCAAGATGATTTGCCAAGGCGTGGGATTTCATGGCAGTTTGAGTCACATATACGATGTCGAACTCGGTAAGTAATATTTGCCACTTTGCCAATCGACCTGTCGGCATAGGCTTCTGAAAGATATACTTCAAAGGATCCATGCGGGAGATGAGATAAGTAGTATAGGATGAGAGATAGTGCTTCATCTTTTATTCTATCCAAGTTAGGGCACAACACGTCCTTTCAAGAAGAGTATACCTGGCCTCATATGCGGTGAACTTCTTGCTAAGATAATAAATAGCCTGCTCCTTTTTGCCTGTGACATCATGTTGACCCAGGACACAACCGAAAGAATTATCCATGACTGATAAATATAAGATCAAAGGCCTACCAGGCTCCGGGGGTACCAACACGGGCGGATTTGACAAATATCTTTTGATTCGATCGAACGCTTTCTGACATTCTTCAGTCCATTTTACCGCAACACTCTTTTTCAGCAACTTGAATATGGGCTCACAAGTGGTTGTGAGTTGAGCAATAAACCTGCTAATGTAGTTCAGTCTACCAAAAAAACTCATCACCTCCGTTCTATTCTTGGGCGGGGGTAAATCCTGAATGGATTTGATTTTTGAAGGATCCAATTCAATTCCCCGACGGCTGACTACAAACCCCAACAGCTTTCCAGATGGAACTCCAAATACACATTTGGCCGGGTTTAGTTTGAGATTATACCTGCGAAGCCTCTCAAAGAACTTCCTTAAATCTTTTACATGGTCGGCCTGACTTTTTGACTTAATAATCACATCATCCACGTAGACCTCAATCTCCTTATGCATCATGTCATGAAACATAGTGGTCATGGCTCTCATGTATATTGCTCCAGCATTCTTCAAACCGAACGGCATCACTCGATAACAATAAGTTCCCCATGGTGTGATAAAAAATGTCTTCTCCGCGTTTTCATCATCCATAATGATCTGGTGATATCCGGCAAAGCAATCCACAAAAGAGGCAACCTCGTGTTTAGCACAGTTGTCTAACAAAATGTGGATGTTGGGCAGTGGAAAATCATCTTTCGGATTTGCTCTGTTCAAATCACGATAATCAACACACACTCAAATTTTGCCATCTTTCTTTGGTACGGGAACAACATTGGATAACCACATGGGATAACGAGACACTCGAATTACTTTGGCTTCAAATTGTTTCATGATTTCCTCTTTGATTTTAATACTCACATCGGTTTTAAACTTCCTCAACTTCTGTTTCATAGGGGGGAACGCGGGATCAGTTGGCAACTTGTGAGCCACTAATTCAGTGCTTAAATCGGGCATATCATCATAAGACCATGCAAAAACGTCCTTATAATCAATCAATGCTTGAATCATTCCCTCTTTTAGTTGTGGCAAAATATGTACACTGATTTTAGTTTCCCTAACATCTTCTTGATCCCCTAGATTTATTGGCTCAGTTTCATTCAAATTAGGATTCGATTTGTCTTCAAACTGTTCCAACTCTTTGCTTATTTCTTCTAGTGCTCCTTCTTCATTATATTCCCCATACCGCTTCATTACATCTTGATTAGTTTGGATTTTAAGATCAGGCTGAAAATTCCGCATGCATGTCATGTCATTAGAATCAGCATAAAGAGAACTGTGTAAGAAAAGAAAAACAAAATATATTAGACACAAAACAAAAGGGACATTGCATTTCATTAAATAAAAGATAGAAGGGTTTAAACACAGATTCCAACATAACATAAACAAACTAAAATCCGAATTACAACCCTGAAATAACTCGGATAAACAGAAAGAAAAACAAAATAAACTACCAAAACTCCCTCCTGACGAGGAGAGGAGTGACTTCCCAATTATTGAGCCGGACAACTGGACCTATGAATTGCACGTCTGCCATACTGGTACCTTCTCCTGCTTCGACCATATCAACTTCCATACAAAGGTTCTGAAAGTCATCAACTAATTCAACCTCAAATTCCATATGCTTCGTGACACCGCTCTTAATAAATGATTCACTGAGTAGTGGCATTGGGTGAGGGAGTGACCATATTTCCTTTTTCCTTCCCTTGGCTTTCTTCAGATCTTCAGCTGTAGGCTCAAATCCCAGACCAAACGTGCCCACATTCTCACTCGAACATATGGGATGAACTATACCGTGCAGAGACACTCCCAAACCCTTTCCTGGCTCAAATCCGTATTTCCAAAGTTCACTCACCATCATGATAGAAGCAGAAGACAATTGCGGTCCCAGTATAGCCTGTCATTCAAAGATACGATTCACTGGCACTGTATCAAAAATTTGATAGACGAATGTCTCCTCTACATTATTTGCTTCAATAAGAGACAAGGGAGAATCTTCGTAGGCTGACAAATCTCCTTCAACATGAATAACTACTTCTTGTCTGTCATGCTCAAACTTAATCATCTGGTGCAGCATAGATGCAACCGCCTTGGCCTTGTGGATCCACGGCCTTCCCAACAACAGATTGTAAGAGGATTCTACATTCAATACTTGAAACTCTATGGTGAACTCAACAGGCCCTATGGTCAACACTAGTTCTATTTCGCCAATGGAATTTGATTTTGCACCATCGAAAGCCCTGACACATACATTGTTGGGCCTGATCCTCTCAGCACCAATATTCAAATTTTGCAAAGTAAAAATAGGGCAAATATTTGCACCTGAACCTCCATCAATCATAACATGAGTGACATAAAAATCTTCACACTTCACTGTAATGTAAAGGCCCCGGTTATGCCCTGTACCTTCAATAGCCAATTCATCGTCAGAAAAGCTGATCCGATTGACCTCAAAGATTTTTCCAACCATTTTCTCAAGCTGGTTGATTGTAATCTCCCTTGGAACATATGCTTCATTTAATACCTTCAGTAAAACATCACGATGCTCCTTGGAGTGCAACAACAAAGATAAAAGGGAAATTTAAGCAGGGGTTTTCTTCAGCTGGTCTAATATTGAATACTCTGGAAATTTCATCTTTTTCAAAAATTCTTCGGCTTCTTCTTCGGTGATAGGCTTTTTGATAGATGACGGTCCACTCACCGTTGGCTTGGACTTTTTTAAGCTTTCAGGCATGAAACATCTTCCTAACCTAGTCAAACCCCCTACCTCATCTACATCTTCCACTACTTCTTTCCCATGATAGGTCATCACGGTCAGCCCATAATTCCAGGGAATTATTTTCGTATCAACTATCGGAGGTTGGGTCACCGATTTGAGGACAATAGGCGCTGCCAGTGCTCCTTTCACCGTCAAGATGGGCTGACTCAGAGCTCCCACCACCGTCAACTTAGGTTTATCCTGACTTGAATCAACATACCTTCTGGTGCCTTGTACTGTGATCATGGGCTTCTTTGTGCTTTCTTGGGCTTTATCTTCTCTCATTCCTTCCTGGCTCAATAATATTGCTTTCAAAGACTCCGCTACATTCACCGATTTCTCCTCAATGGTCTGTATCTTGACAATAGGCTTATAACCCCTCGAAGACTCTTTCCCATCATATATCAATTCTAATATATTAGCTTCAACATGGGTTGGCAGCGGATTCTGGTTAATGTTTGGACCCTCCGGGGCCTGGACCAGCATCTGATTTGTGTCAATTAAATCTTGGACAGCTCTCTTTAAATGCCAGCATTTCTCGATATCATGGCATGGCATATCAGAACAGTACGCACACCTTAAATAATAATCGAGATTCTTTGGTGGTGGATTTAAAAGCCTTCCTTGAATTGGGCTTAAAACCTTCAACTTTCTCAACCTATCAAACAAGCTAGCATATGACTCCCCAAGAGGTGTGAATTGATTTTTGACCGCCTTCTCCTTCTTATACTCGGGTCTAGGTTGAAAATTGGGTCTGGAAGGGTTTTGGTAATTTGGTGGAGCGAATGGGCGATTTTGTGGAGTTTGCGCGTGCCACTGCGGGTAAGAAGGGGTTTGGGCATATGGCTGCGTGCTATATACTGGGTACGGGGGTGGTGGAATGGAATATAAAGGGTTTTTTGGAGGGTTGTAATGGTGGGGAGGAATATATGGAGCTTGGGCGTAGACTTGGGCTTGGGATTGGGGATAGGGGCGAGATGATCTTTTGGGATAGGAATGGGTTCCAGCTACAACAGTCGCCACGTCCTCTTTCTTCTTTTTACCGCCAAATGCGCCAGATCCACCTTGAATCGCTTGTGTGGTGGCTTTTAATGCGGCAAAACTCACTATTCTTCCGGTCTTAATTCCGTCCTCTATCATCTCCCCCATTTTGAGGACTTCAATAAAAGACTTTCCCATTGCCGGGAGTAAATGTTGAAAATAAGTCTCATCCTGTGCCTGAATGAAAACCTCTACCAACTTACTTTCTTTCATTGGAGGCTTTACCCTGGCGGCCTGTTCACGCCACCTTATCGCGTATTCCCTAAAACCTTCAGTGCTCTTTTTCTTCATGTTGACCAAAGATTTTTCGTCCAGAATCAAGTCGATGTTGTACTGAAAATGTTGAACAAATTCAGAAGCCAAATCATCCTAACTTTTCCATTTATCGATATCCCGATCGATGAACCATTCTGAAGCCAGATCTGAAAGACTCTCACCAAAGAAGGCCATGAGTAGTTCTTCCTTTCCTCCTGCAGCCCTCAACTGGTTGCAATAACGTCTCAAGTGGGCCACGGGATCACCGTGTCCTGCATACTTCTCGAACTTAGGTATTTTAAAACCAAGGGGAAGGTTGATGTCTGGGAACACGCATAGATCTTTATAAGAAATACTCTTATAACCTCCGATTCCCTGCAAATTTCTCATGGCTTGCTCTAAACTCTTCAGTTTTCGGGCTATGACATCCTGTTCCTCCGTTGCGACAGGTTTCTCCGTATCAATTGGAAATGCAGGCGGTTGAGTGTACCCATACGGTTTATTCAATTGCAAAGTAGGCTCCGTAGCATAATACTGACCATCTGAAACCTTCAGTACTGGCTCACTGGAAGACCGAGGAAGCCTCATTGTGGGACGCACAGCATATATGGGAGTTTCATGTGGTGGCGTGGCCACGAATACCGGTGTGATCGGTGGCGCTGGCTGAGCAGCTGGTCTTGATTGGGGAGCTGCCAAGGGCACACCAGAATTGCCAGGATAATAATGTCGCGGAGTGAATCCTGGCGCGTGCTCAGGTGACTCAGTAGGAGCAGAGAATTGTGCCTGAGAGAGCGGTGGGCAATTAGAGATATTCCTAAGACCTTCAGGGAGCGGAGGAGGAGGCATTCCGCTGGCCCATGCCCGGTGCAAATCTATCAATTGTTGCTTGAGCCTTACTACCTCATCATTGTGTTCTGAACTTTCTTCCCTGTGATCCTGATCCGGGTCAATGAGCGAATTTTCAATCTCCCTGCTAGCCATGGCGAGCTTTGCTTTGGATCTAGTGAAGTATGGGTGACTATACAGAGTGCTGCAAACCTACCAATGTTATCTGAAAGAACATGCTCATCAAAGACGACATCCGTTAGGATTAGGGTATACAAAAAGCCTGGGAATCACATGGTTAAAATTGTCCTAAGTTCATGTTCATTTCTACCAACTTTCAAGGGTAGCGAAGTTATTTTAACATCATCCCGATTTTATCTACACCTATTATTATTATTTATTTTTCTCTTTTCTTTTTTTTTCTTTCTTTTCGTATCAATCTCTGCCCTTTTCTTTTCTCTCGTTATCTACCTTTATTTTATCATTCTTTATGACTTTTGTTTTTCTTTAAAAGAGGAAAATAAAAAATAACGAAACAAAATGGTTAGATCGAACCCAAAAGTAGGTTGCCTACGTATCATGTTGTACATGAATCAGATCTTGCGTAGTTCGGGCAGTTTTGCCAAAATGGCCAATTAAACTCTTTTTTCTTTCTTGAAACAAAGTGTCAAAAGAATTGATGAAAATCTTTTTTTTTTTTTTAGGTTTAAATCTCTATACAAAATGAAACCTGTGATTACCAAAGAAAAAATCTTTTTGGGTTTTCAATTTTTGAATTTCATGTGAAAATGAAACTTGAATCTATTAAAGAAAAATCTTTTTGTAGTTTTCTTTTAAAGACGCATATGAAACGCCTACTCTAAATAGAGAGTGAAGAAATATTTTAGATTTTTCAAATAAGATCCCCGAACCCACAATAGGTTGCCTACGTATCTCACTCCCGAGAGAGGAGAATCAGGGGTGCGTAGTTCGTCCAGATTGAATAATTAATGATTAAATAACGGATTGCACCCTGACTTGAGACACGCCCAAAGACATACGATGAACAACATAACAAAATCTTTTTTTTTTTTCGAGTTTTCAATTTGACACTTCAACTAAACTGACACCAATAATTATGAAGGAAAAAAAAAATCTTTTTGGTATTTTCATTACATGAAATGTACAAATTTCTACCATTTTTTGCATTTTCTTTTATAAAAACTCCTAAAAAACAAATCTTTTTTTTTTTTGAAAATTTTGAATTATGAATACATGCTAAAGGAGACAAATGAAAAATCTTTTTGATATTTTCTTTTTTGAGAAATGAGTGCAAAAGGTAAAAATCTTTTTTTTTTTAATTTTTGGATTGTGAAGAACAAAAGTCATAAAGAACACTAAAAGCTACGACACTCTTTTTTTTTTTCTTCTTTTCGACTCACTTCACTTTTTTTCTCTATTTTTTTCCATAGTTCTTCCCTACGCACCTTACTTCTAACACATTTTTTCACCAAATCAGTCCGTCAAATAACCCCATTACCCTCAAAGATGCAACATTTAGCACGTAGGGATGAGTTAGAGGTGAGTCTCCTACAAAGGACCAAGTGGGCCCCGCTAGGTCTCAATATGATGCACATAAGCATGACCTAAAGGCTGACCTACGTTGTGGTTTACTAACAAGGCCGTTCGGGGGAGCATATGGTCGATAGTGGCTGCTTTGCTTTCCACCTACTCCATACATCCAACGGCTCCCCCCCTAAAATAAAGGTGACTCAACTAGAGTTCGTGCGCACGACGTGCGCTCCGAGACTTGTTGCAGAAAGAAGGCCGAGGGGTGGACTCATGATGACAGATATAAAGCGGTAACACATAGGATAAATACTATAAACAAAGAGCACGAAAATACACAAAAGTGAAAACACAAACAAAAATTACAAACAACGTTTATACATTCATAATGCCAAATAAAGTCGATACGACTCAAAAGTAAGCTCGAATTCTGAAATATCCCCAGTGGAGTCGCCAGAGCTGTCACACCCCCTTTTTAACGTACTCCAAAAAATGAAATATTTTTAAAGTTCGAAAGAGTTTTATTATTTAAGTGACAAGAAATGAAAATTTATTTTGGAAAAGGATTATTTGCATTTTTTATTCAGAGTCTCCACTTGGCATAATCTGGTGTGCCAAGTCACCTTTGGAAAATCCCTTTTCGAAACCAATTGACTCTTAAACCGGTTTGTGCACAGAGATTCCGGCTAAGGAATTCTGTTGACCGAGGGGAAGGTGTTAGGCACCCCTCGATCCCGTGGTTCGACCACGGTCGCTTGGTGGAGGGTATCGACTATTTTGGCATTATGAAGTGTATAAACCACAAAAAAAATCACGCAAAACAATCAAAAAAAACAAAAACAAAACAAAACGAAATGTAAGTCCAGTCCAATTATTACAACCCGAAATAGAAAGGGGATTGAAATTAAACCTACGCTAATCCTAAACTAATGCTTTACCCGATGCCTCGGGCCTTCGTCACGGACGTCCTCCGGGTACATGATACCTCGGGGTATTCCCCGGTGAATAAATATATACAGATACTTCGGTGCATTCCCCGGTCAAATTACAACATTGAATTAAATGCGATAAAACAAAACCATTCCGACACATATTTCAAACATGTCATCAATCTGTCATGCCTAAATTTGCTTATCCGAACCTACCATTTGCTTATCCGTTCTCGACTAAAGACATAATCTTACCACGATTCATACCAACAATAAATCAAATTAAACCGAATCTATCCTTTTGTTAATTTTTCCAATTCCATCCCCCGACTTTCTTTCTGTCCATCCATTAGAACATGATCAAGTTTATGCCTTAATCTACCAAAACCAAACAACCAAGCATCACAATCATAACATCAACATAAACAAAAATTCAACAAAACTATAATCACCACTCGCCATCGCAACCAATCAAAACAACCAACCATATATATATATATATAAGAGACGAGTTAAGAAATGGACCTCGATAGAACGTTTTGTCGATAATAAGGAAATCCGAAGACCAAAACTCGATCGTAGAACGTCACGACGAACAAACTAAACTCGGTATTAAAATAATAACCGGACAGCTCCAAAACCCGTGAATAAAATTTTACTCTACGAAACCCAACCTCACAACGACGAGATTCGATAAAGTCGACTTGAAACTTACTATCGACGTTGAACCATGAAATAGACGAAACCAAAATCAACCAAAGACAGCAAGAAATCAAAAAACCAAACAGATCGATGCGGTGAGCTCACGGCAACGGAAAGAACGGCGGCGGCAGATCTAGGCGGTGATGGAGCTAGTGCCGCCGCTGGTCACTGCTGTTCAGCGGCGAAGAGGTAAGAGTGAAGCTGTTGGTCGCTGCCGGTAGCTGCTGTTCGGAGAGAAAGAAAGGGGGAGAGAGGGAGTGACGACGTCGCTGTTGCCGTAGTCGGAGAGAAAGGGGGAGGGAGATCGGAGTGACGAAGGCGTTGTTGCCGTCGTTGGAGAGAGAAAGAGGGGGGTGAGTCGACGGAGAGAGAGAAAGAGAGGGGAATGATAGTGGTGTTGTGGTGGCCGGAGCTCCGGTCAGTCGCCGACGACGTTTAGAGAGAGAGAGAGTAGAGTTTAGAGAGAGAGAGTGCTGATTTTTTATTTCTTCTTCCTCAGATCTTTTTTTTTTTGTTCCCCCTTATTTTGTGTGTATGTGTGGGTATATATTGTGCTCTTTTTTTTGGACAAGAAAAAAAGAGGGGGGTGGGGTAACGTGGGGTAGTGGGTAGTGGTGAGGTGTTATGTTTTTATTGGGTAGGTGGTTAGGATAAGATAGGGTTAGTTTTTTTTTTGTCATTTTGTGGAGGGATTATCACACGGGTGAGGGTACACGGTAGGATAGGGTAAACAATAGGTAAAAATGATATCGGGGAGGGACGAAATTAGGTGTCTACAAGTGTGTAGTTGGAATTTCGACTAAAGGTTGGGGGGTAATAGACCATTTTCTCATTAATGTAGCATAAACTAATGTATCATGACGTTAACTAATGTATCATATCTGAGATTTTATGTAATTATTATAAAAGCAGGGAGAGAGAGTAATTAGGTAGTAAAGTGTTGAGATTTATGTTGTTTACCCTTTAATTTTTTCATGTCTGGTTAGTCAGATTTTTAGATAACATTTTCTATAGAAAAATAAGTTCCTCAAAAAATTAGGTCAGCGACTTCTTCAGCGAAAGTAGGGAAAGAGGTTCGATAAGTGACATTTCACATTGATTCCGTCGTCCCCACCTTCTGATACACCTCATTTTCACCCCCACTACCCACCACCCGTCTCCATAGAATTTGCCTAGATATATATAAATACTTTTAGAATAAGATTTTTTACTTATGTACCATATACAAAAAAAATAAAATAATAATTAGCTTATATTTCAAGAAAACATTTTTAAAATACCGAACATACCCTTAAAGTTTGAATATTCTTAAAACTCTTTCTCTAATTTTTTGTTAATTTTTAATTATTAATTTTTATGCAGTGCTTGCTTCTTGGTTTAGATTGAAGTATCCTCATATAGCTCTTGGTGCACTAGCTTCATCAGCTCCAATTCTTTATTTTGATAATATCACTCCACAAAATGGATATTATTCAATTGTGTCTAAGGATTTTAAAGTAAGAAAGTTTTTTTTTTCTTACTTAGAAGTCCTTTATTATTATTATTATTATTTTTTACTAACAAGTTTAGTTTCTATAATTATTTCAGGAAGCTAGTTAGAGTTGTTATCGTACTATAAGAAAATCATGGTCTATAATTGACAGAATTGCTTCCAAAAAAAATGGACTCTCCTATCTCAGGCAGAAATTCAAAACTTGCTCGTTATGTTTTCTTTTACTTTTCATATATATTGTTATAATTGTGGTGAGGCACTTCCCCGAACCTACATACGCAGAGCGGAAGCTTTAGTGCACGAGCTGCCTTTTTATCAGCTTGATTTGTTATAGCATGCACACATCTTATATTCAAAATCATATATCCCATAATTTAGGGAAATTTCCCAGAGTGATCGATTAGCATAAAAACTTATTTTGTTTACACAGATTATATACACTATTAGTATAAGTAATTCACCATCATATATATCACTTTTATCTATCGTAACTCGTAAGAAGTAATTACGAACTACTTTATTGTGTATCTATATTTATTTGTGTTGGAGTTTGTGACCCAAATTCTGTTGATCCGGCCCTGAAAAGTTCGCGGTGCGACATGTTTGTGATTTTTCATGGGGTCTGTGGTGATAGCGTAGGGATTGGCCCGATCCCGGAGCCCACCACTGATCCTGTTGGGTCTAGGATTTATTTGTATGTACATTTTATATAAGTGCAATTAGTGGGTTTTTGGATGTTCAGAAAATATATCATTCATATATATATATATATATTGTTGGAAAAATATATATATATATATATATATATATAGTGAAAGGTTTCCACGTAAATCTGTGTGTGTTCTTTTTGTTTTGCTTTTGCGTGTGGTTTGCTTATTTCTGTCCGATCATAACAATTTATTTTGGGAATTTCAGACAGTTGAATGATTCATTTGAATTGAAGGTTTATTTGAATTTCAAATATTCATCTGCTGCTCAGTATAATGATCCACCAAGTTATCCAGTGACAATAATTTGTGGAGGTATTGATCATGGTGCACCAAAAGGAAGTCATGTTCTTGATCGAATTCATGCTGGCATTGTTGCCTATGAAGGAAATTTGTCTTGTTATAACACAATCTACACTCCTAGTGAAAGTGACATGGGATGGGCATGGCAAGTAAGACTAGTTATTCATTTTTTTCTCATATGTTTAGGTCTTAATGGGGTTCACTTGTTATATTGTTATCTTTCCTAAGCCGGGGCTCTATCGGAAACAGCCTCTCTACTTCATCTAAGGTAGTGGTATGATCTGCGTACACATTACCCTCCCCAGACCCCACTTTGTGGGAATATACTAGGTATGTTGTTGTTGTTTAGGTCTTCATGGGTAGCGTGCTCGACACCTATGACGGGAATGTACCTAAAGTGTGGCCCAGAGTGGTTAATGAGGTTGGGGATTTTTTATAGCTAGTATAACTTGATAAGTCTTGGAGATTTTTGATTATCTACGTAAATTATGTTGGACAATGTTATCCGATATTTGCTGAGAGGTAGTAGGTACTTGATTGTATGTGCTTAAGAGTATAACTTAAAAGTTAATGAAGTGAACGCGAATCTTGGAGATGATCGGGAGACGGAGTTTAAACCCTAGTAGATACAAAAAAACACTAGTTGATATCTTCCTGTTTGCCTACACCTCAATGGGCAAAGCTATCCACTATTATATTGATGGAAAGTAATCGAGGAACGAACAAACTGACTTGTTTTACTATTTTGTAGACATGCAGTGAGATGGTGACACCTATAGGGCGTGGCGAAAATGACACAATGTTCTTTTTAGAACCTTTCAATTTGGATGAGTTCATGAAAGATTGCAAGAAAAAGTATGGTGTCTCACCACGTCCACATTGGATCACAACTTATTATGGAGGACATGTATGTATACCTCTTTCTCATACTTTAATTTATCACCAAACTTTCAACCTTTAATATTTTTTTTGGTTTCTCACCCGGTATATACATATCGCGCATGCACATTCACTGTAGACAAGGAAAGATAAGGTTAGAAATGAGATTATTCGGAAAAAGGTGGGAGTGACTTCGGTAAAGGACAAGATGTGAGAAGTGAGGTTGCGTTGGTTCGGACATGTGATGAGAAGGGAAGCGGATGCTCCAATTCGGAGGTGTGTCCAACCCCATGTAATTATATCCCACAAAAATAAACAAAAAAATACCTCTAACTAATTTATCTTATCCTAACAACCTACCCAATCAAAAGCTTCCACCTACTCTAACTACCCATGTGATCCCCCTCCTTTTTCTTGTCCACAAAGAAAGAATATATGGGGGACCCACCAAAATTCCCACATCATAACAAATCCATGCCCATTATAAAAGAAAAATTCTAAGAGAAAAAAAAGGGAGACTCATTCTTTGATCATCATCTTCTCCACAATAACAACAATCACAAAATAATCTTCCTCACAAGAACAACAACAACAACAACAAAAAAAAAAAAAAAGGACGTCGGTGAATAGTAATCGGTGAACAGTACCGGTGAACAGTAACGGCGTGAAAAGTGATGGTGAACGGGTCATTATTTGTCGAGTTGGATTGTTGGTGTTAAGGTTCGGCTCGAGGTTTCCGGGTGCAGACTCTCTTTATTCGAATAACTTTGAGTTTGAAAGCTTCAAATTTAAGGTCCAATTCTTTCTTCTCTTTCATTTAATTCTTATGTGATTGTGATTGTGTGTGATTCGATACCGTGGTTTGTTTGTTGATGTGAACTGTTGGTGACATTTGGGTGTGTGATGTGCTAAGCATGATTGGTGAATTTTCGTTATTCTCGATTGGTGGATTGTGTATTGAAATGGGTTAATCACGTGGTTGAGAATGAATTAAGGTGGGGATTAAAAATGAAGAAAAATGAATATTGATTAATTTTGATGTATTGATAATGTTAAACATAATAGAATTGTGATACGTTGAACTTGGTAGGCAAATGTAGGTCGGGTAGGCAAATTTAGGAATAACGAGTTGTTGGAGTGTTTGAATATGTGCGTGAATGATACTTTCTACTTTATTGCACGAAAAGTTTAAATTGTACTCATTTAGCCGGGGAATGCCCCGAAGAATTTGTATTGATTTATTCGGGGAATGCCCCGAAGTAGCATGTACGCAAAGGAGGCTCGTGATCAAGGCCCGGAACGTCGGGTGGAGTTTAGTTTAGGATTAGTTTAGAATAGAATAGGTTTTATATTTCAGCACCTCTTTTATTTTAGATTGTATAATTTGGACTGAACATTATTTTGGTTTGTTTTGAATTTTGTGTGATTTGTTTGTTTGCTTCTTTTGTGTGTTTATGTGGTTTGTACATTTGTAATGTCAAATTAGCCGATACGCTCCACCAAGCGACCGTGGTCGAATCACGGGATCGAGGGGTGCCTAACACCTTCCCCTCGGTCAACAGAATTCCTTAGCCGGAATCTCTATTCGCGGATCAGTTTTTAGAGTCAAACCATTTCGAAAAGGATTTTCCAAAGGTGACTTGGCACACCGGATTATGCCAAGTGACGACTCTAAATAAGAAAAAAATAATGTAAATACTTCCTTTTTTTCCGAAATAAATTTTTCATTTTTGTCACCTTAATAATAAAACCCTTTCGAACTTAAAATTCATATCTTTTTTTTGGAGTCGAAAAAGGGGTGTGACAGCTCTGGCGACTCTGCTGGGGACTTGTTCAGAATTCGAGCTTATTTTGGAGTCGTATCGGCTTTGTTTGACACTATAGGTGTATAAACATTTTGTTTGTGTTGTTTTGTGTTATTTTCTTATCATTATGGAATATTTTCATGCTCTTTGTGTACAGTATTTGTCCTATGTGTTACCGCTTTTATATCTGGCATCATGTGTCCACCCCCCGGCCTTCTTTCTGTAACAAGTCCATAGTACACGTGTTGTACACGACCTCTAGTTGAGTCACCCTTATTTTAGGGGGGAGCCGTCGGTGTTATGGAGTAGGTGGAAAGCTGTCGCAGACACTATCGACCATACGCTCCCCCGAACAGCCTTGTTAGTGTACCCCAACGTAGGTCAGCCTTTAGGTCATGCTTATGTGCATCATATTGAGACCTAGCGAGGCCCACTTGGTCCTTTGTAGGAGACTCATCTCTAACGCATCCCTACGGGCTAAATGTTGTATCTTTGAGGGTAATGGGGTCATTTGACGGACTGATTTGGTGAAAACATGTGTTAGAAGTAAGGTGCGTAGGCAAGAACTGTTGAAAAAATAGAAAAAAAAAGTGAAGTGAGTCGAAAAGAAGAAAAAAAGAGAGTGTCGTAGCTTTTAGTGTTCTTTATGGCTTTTGTTCTTCATAATCCAAAAATTCAAAAAGAAAAAAAAAAGATTTTTACCTTTTGCACTCATTTCTCAAAAACGAAAATATCAAAAACATTGTTCCTTTGTCTCGTTTAGCATGCATTCACAATTCGAAAACTTCAAAAAGATTTTTCATGCATAGGAGTTTTTATAAAAGAAAAATGCAAAAATTGTAGGAGTTTTGTACATTTCACGAAAATACCAAAAGATTTTTTCTTCGTAGTTGTTGGTGTCATTTTTAGCTGAAGTATCTAATTAAAAACCCAAAAAGATTTTATTCGTTTGTGTTTGGTTGTGTCTCTTAAGTTAGGGTCAATCTAATAGTTAATCGTTAATTGTACAATCTGGACGAACTACGCGTACCTGATTCCCGTCCCTTGGGGCGGGATACGTAGGCAACCCTCGGTGGGTCCGGTAATTTTAATTTTCATTTTTTGGCCTTTGTCTTAGTCTTAGCCTGGATTTTTCCTCTCGTAATCTAGTGTTGTCAATTAATTCTTGCCAAGTAGGCTGATTTCATTCGGCGGTACTGTTCGGTGAATTTGAGTTATAGGTCGGTTTGTCCCTCTATGTCACACGATATTTTTTCTAAGATAAAATCCCGAGGGTCGGGAATTCCTTGACTTGTTTTGAATTTTTGAGTTGTAAGTTTGGCTTGTTATTACAGGATGATTCCTACAGGGTCTAGAGTCTTGATGGGTTCCAAAGTGCCCAAAAAGTTAAAAAAATGGTGGAGCACGTTCAACTACGCTGACCAGCAAGAGCTATTAAAGATATTAGGTGATCTTACAGAACTTCTGCTTGTCCCACCCCGTCCAGACCTAATAGATGTTGTGCTGACCTTTTGGGATCCTAGTAATTTGGTGTTTAGGTTCGGAAAGTGTGAAATGACGCCTACGTTGGCAGAATTATCTGGTCTGCTTTATTTGCCTTATATTGACAAAAGTATGATTCGAGCTCGGAATCACTCGGGCAATAGGTTTCTACAAGGGTGTGGTTTGAAGAGTAATAACAGACATTTGGGTTGTCTGAATCAATCATGGATTTCTTTAGACTTTTTATTCGCTAGATTTGGGCCCTCGGAAGGTTTTGATTGCTTTTGGGATGAATTTCATATGACTAAGGAGAAGTGGGAGAGAAAGTGTCTTGAAGTCTTCACCCTCGCTTTGTTAGGTATTTTAGTGTTTCCACTAGAAGAAAGACGTATTAATACCCGTTTGCAATCTGTGGTGATGGCTCTATTTCATAAGGATCAAAATGACAAGGGCATTATTCAAAAGGGGAAGGTCGTTGATCAAAAGGGCAGGTTCACTCTCATACCCATGATCTTAACAGAAATATATAAGGCTTTAATCGAAGTGAAAGGGGGGATGAGATTTTTTTAGGGCAGTAACCTGATATTGCAGTTATGGATGATGGAGCATATGCATGCCCCTTCTTTAGTTAGACTAGACGTGGTTGATCGTTGTATTCCCAACCGAGTGAAAGTCATGGACTTCAGGTTGCGTTTGGATAAATTCTCGCTACCCGTGGGAGTCGACGCTTGGATTGAATTTCTTGAGTCAAGAATAGGGGATAACATTTTATGGACTTATCTGTGGCTTCGACCAAATATAATCTTGTTGGGTTGTCAGACGCAACTCTTTTTAGTTATGTTAGGGCTCAATTGCACTAGACCATACAGTCCTTCTAGGGTAATGCGCCAGTTGGGTAGGCTGCAGGACGTGCCACCAGCAGTGGATCTTCTGAAGGATGTTGAGTACTTCAAGGACCAAGCCTTAGGACAGAGCAAGTGCGAGCGGTTTTGGAAGCATGCAACAAAGCTAGGTGTGGACACACTCAAAGAAAGTTTGGATAATCCAGGGTACACTCAGGGATATGGGGTCTGGCTTCAATCTATCCCTTAGGGTATCAGTCAACCCTTACCAGCGCAGCTTAGAGGGAGAATACAGGAAGAATGCATAGTTGACGACCATCAGGATGAAAGTGCGGGGTCTAAAGTGGAGACACTGAGAGTTCAGTTAGCAGATCTGTTAAAGATTGTAGAAAGGTGTCAGAACAATCTTTATAATTGCACTCCTCATGAGGCAGGAATATGGGCCCGAAGCTTCCTCCCCAATATCAGGGTGTCTTTGCAGGACATGCAACAAAGTTTGAATGGGAGAAAGAGAACTTCACAGGTAGGTCCATCTCAGCCAGGGTCATCACGCAGAGCACCAGTCTGAAAGAGCATTTCTTATCTTTATTCAATTTGAGTCTTTTATGTTTCTGTCATTGTAGGGTGGCGTCAGTTTTAAGTCAGAGTCAAGTTGTTTTTGGTATTAGGGTCTTTATCAGTGATTTCACGCATGTCGTCTTAGGGGTCTAGAATGTTATTTTGTATTTGTTGTTTAGTTTTTAAAGCGGTCCTAAATTCGTTGTATGTTTTGTTTCTTTATTTCATCAAAATGTTATGAGGTTACGTCTTTCTTTTGTTTGTTTGTTTTCGTTTTCGCGAAAAAAAAATAAAAAAAAAATTCAATTATGTAATGTTTATGCAGATGCTGCCCGAACTACGCAAGATCTGATTCATGTACAACATGGTACGTAGGCAACCTACTTTTGGGTTCGATCTAATCATTTTGTTTCGTTGTTTTTCATTATTTTTCCTCTTTTAAAGAAAAAAAAAGTCATAAAGAATGATAAAATGAAGGTAGATAGCGAGAGAAGAAAAAGAAGAAAGGATGATGAGACAATAAAGGGAAAGAACAGAGATTGATACGAAAAAAAAAGTGTAGATAAAAATCGGGATGATGTTAAAATGACCTCGCTACCCTCAAAAGCTGGTAGAAATGAACATGAATTTAGGACAATTTTACCAATGTGATTTCCATGCTTGTTGTGTGCCTTAATCCTAACGGATGTCGTCTTTGATGAGCATGTTCTTTCAGATAACAGTGGTAGGTTTGCATCACTCTAGCTAGTCACCCATACTTCACTAGATCCAAAGAAAAGCTCGCCCTGGCTAACAGGGAGATTGAAAATTCGCTCATTGACCCAGATCAGGATCACAGGGAAGAAAGTTCAGAACACAATGATGAGGTAGTAAGGCTCAGGCAACAATTGATAGATTTGCACCGGGCATGGGCCAGCGGAATGTCTCCTCCTCCGCTCCCTGAAGGTCTCGGGAATATCTCTAATTGCCCATCGCTCTCTCAGGCATAATTCTCTGCTCCTACTGAGTCACCTGAGCATGCGCCAGGATTCACTCCGCGACATTATTATCCTGGCAGTTCAGGTGTGCCCTTGGCAGCTCCCCAATCAAGACCCGCTGCTCAGCCGACACCACCGATCACATCGGTATTCGTGGCTCCGCCACCACCTGAAGCTCCCACATATGTTGTGCATCCTACAATGGGGCTTCCTCGGTCTGCCAGTGAGCCAGTATTGAAGGTTCCAGATAGTCAGTATTATGCCCCGGAGCATACTTTGAGAATGAATGAACCATATGGGTACACTCAGCTACCTGCAATTTCATTTGATACGGAGAAACCTATCGCAACAGAGGAACAAGAAGTCATAGCACGGAAGTTGAAAAGTTTAGAACAGGCCATGAGGAATTTGCAGGGAATCGGAGGTTATAAGAGTGTTTCCTATAAAGATCTTTGCATGTTCCCAGACATCAACCTTTCCCTCGGTTTTAAAATGCCTAAGTTCGAGAAGTATGAAGGGCACGGTGATCCCGTGGCATATTTAAGATGTTATTGCAACCAATTGAGGGCTGCAGGAGGAAGGGAAGAGCTGCTCATGGCTTTCTTTGGCGAGAGTCTTTCTGATCTGGCTTCAGAATGGTTTATCGATCAAGATATCGACAAGTGGAATAGCTGGGATGACTTAGCTTCTGAGTTCGTGCAAAATTTTCAGTATAACATCGACCTGATTTCGGACGAAAAATCCTTGGTCAACATGAAGAAGAAAAACACTGAAGGTTTTAGGGAATACGCGATAAGGTGGCGTGAACAGGCCGCCAGGGTAAAGCCTCCAATGAAAGAAAGTAAGTTGGTAGAGGTTTTCATTCAGGAACAGGATGAGACCTATTTTCAACATTTACTTCCGGAAATGGGAAAGTCTTATATTAAAGTCCTCAAAATGGGGAGATGATAGAGGACGGAATCAAGACCGGCTGAATAGTGAGTTTTGCCGCATTAAAAGCCACTACACAAGCGATTCATGGTGGATCTGGCGCATTCGGAGGTAAAAAGAAGAAACAGGACGTGGCGACTGTTGTAGCTGGAACCCATTCCTATCCCAAAAGACCACCTCGCCCCTATCCCCAATCCCAAGCCCAAGTCTACGCCCAAGCTCCATATATTCCTCCCTACCATTACTACCCTCCATAAAATCCATTATATTCTATTCCACCACCCCTGTACCCAGTATATAACGCGCAACCATATGCTCAAACCCCTTCTTACCCGCAATGGCGCGTGCAAGCTTCACAAAATCGCCCATCCGCTCCACTGAATTACCAAAACCCGTCCAGAGTCGGTTTTCAACCTAGGCCCGAGTATAAGAAAGAGAAGGCGGTCAAAAATCAATTCACACCTCTTGGGGAGTCATATGCTAGCTTGTTTGATAGGTTGAAAAAGTTGAAGGTCTTAAGCCCAATTCAAGGAAGACTTTCAAATCCACCGCTGAGGAATCTCGATTATTCTTTAAGGTGTGCGTACTATTCAGACATGCCAGGCCATGATATTGAGAAATGCTGGCATTTAAAGAGAGCTGTCCAAGATTTAATTAACACAAATCAGATACTGGTCCAGGCCCCGGAGGGTCCAAACATTAACCAGAATCCGCTGCCAAGCCATGCTGAAACTAATATGTTAGAATTGATATATGATGGGAAAGAGTCTTTAAGGTGTTATAAGCCTATTGTCAAGATACAGATCATTAAGAAGAAATAGGTGAATGTAGCAGAGTCTTTAAAAGCAATGCCACTGAGCCAAAAAGGAATGAGAGAAGATAAAGCCCAAGAAAGCACAAAGAAACCCCTGATCACAGTACAAGGTGCCAGAAGGTATGTTGATTTAAATCAAGATAAACCTAAGTTGACAGTGGTAGGAGCTCTGAGTCAGCCCATCTTGACAGTGAAAGGAGCACTGGCAGCGCCTATTGTCCTCAAACCGGTGACCCAACCTCCGATAGTTGATATGAAAAGGGTTCCCTGGAATTATGGGCGGACTGTGATGACCTATCACGGGAAGAAAGTAGTGGAAGATGTAGATGAGGTAGAGGTGTGACTCGGTCAGGAAGATGCTTCATGCCTGAAAACTTAAGAAAGTCCAAGCCAATGGTGAGTGGACCGTCATCTATCAAAAAGCCTATCATCGAAGAAGAATCCGAAGAATTTTTGAAAAAGATGAAATGCTGGAGTATTCAATAATAGACCAGTTGAAGAAAACCACTGCTCAAATTTCCCTTTTATCTTTGTTGTTGCACTCCAAGGAGCATCGTGATATTTTACTGAAGGTATTAAATGAAGCATATGTTCCTAGGGAGATTACAGTAAATCAACTTGAGAAAATGGTGGGAAAAATCTTTGAGATGAATCGGATCAGCTTTTCTTACGATGAATTTCCTGTTGAAAGTACAGGGCATAACCGAGGCCTTTACACTACAGTGAAGTGCGAAGAGTTCTACGTCACTCATGTCATGATTGACGGAGGTTCAAGTGCAAATATCTGCCCTATTTCTACTTTGCACAAGTTGAATATTGGTGCTGAGAGGATCAGGCCCAACAATGTATATGTCAGGGCTTTCGATGGTGCAAAATTAAACTCCATTGGCGAAATAGAACTAATGTTGACCATAGGTCCTGTTGAGTTCGCCATAGAGTTTCAAGTATTGAATATAGACTCCTCTTACAATCTGTTGTTGGGAAGGCCGTGGATCCACAAGGCCAAGGCGGTTGCATCTACACTACACCAAATGATTAAGTTTGAGCATGACAGGCAAGAAGTGGTTATTCACGATGAAGGGGATTTGTCCGCCGGCGAAGATTCTCCCTTGTCTCTTATTGAAACAAATAACGTAGAGGAGACATTCGTCTATCAAATTTTTGATACAGTGCCAGTGAATCGTATCCTTGAATGACAGGTTATACCGGGACCACAATTGTCTTCCGCTTCTATCATGATGGTGAGTGAACTTTGGAAATACGGATTTGAGCCAGGAAAGGGTTTGAGAGCATCTCTGTACGGTATAGTTCGTCCCATTTGTCCGAGTGAGAACGGGGGCACGTTTGGTCTGGGATTTAAGCCTATGGTTGAAGATTTGAAGAAAGCCAAGGGAAGGAAAAAGAAAACATGGTCACTCCCTCGCCCAATGCCACTACTTAGTGAATCATTTGTTAAGAGCGGTGTCACGAAGCATGTGGAATTTGAAGTTGAATTGGTTGATAACTGCCAGAACCTTTTAATTGAAGTTGATATGGTTGAAGCAGGAGAAGGTACCAATAATGCAGACGTGCAATTCATAGGTCCAGTTGTCCGACTCAATCATTGGGAAGTCACTCCTCTCCCCGTCAGGAGGGAGTTTTGGTAGTTTATTTTATTTTTCTTTCTGTTTATCCGAGTTATTTCAGGGTTGTAATTCGGATTTTAGTTTTTTTATGTTATGTTGGCATCTATGTTTAAACCCTTCTATCTTTTCATTTAATGAAATGCAATGTCCCTTTTGTTTCGTGTCTAATATTTTGTTTTTTCTTTTTTTATACAGTTCTCTTTATGCTGATTCTAATGACATGACATGTATGCAAAATTTTCAGCCTGATCTTAAAATCCAAACTAATCAAGATGTAATGAAGCAGGATGGGGAATATGATGAAGAAGAAGCACTAGAAGAAATAAGCAAAGAGTTGGAACAGTTTGAAGACAAACCGAATCTTAATTTAAATGAGACTGAGCCAATAAAACTAAGGAATCAAGAAGATGTTAGGGAAACTAAAATCAGTGTACATACTTTGCCACAGCTAAAAGATGGAATGATTCAAGCATTAATTGATTATAAGGATGTTTTTGCATGGTCTTATGATGATATGCCTAGTTTAAGCACTGAATTAGTGGCTCACAAATTGCCAACTGATCTCGCGTTCCCTCCTGTCAAACAGAAGTTGAGGAAGTTTAAAACTGATGTAAGTATTAAAATCAAAGAGGAAATCATGAAACAACTTGAAGCCAAAGTAATTCGAGTGGCTCGTTATCCCATGTGGTTATCCTATATTGTTCCCGTACCAAAGAAAGATGGCAAAATTTGAGTGTGTGTTGATTACCGTAATTTGAACAGAGCAAGTCCAAAAGATGATTTTCCACTGCCCAACATCCACATTTTGTTAGACAACTGTGCTAAACACGAGGTTTCCTCTTTTGTGGATTGCTATGCCGGATATCACCAGATCATTATGGATGATGAAGACGCGGAGAAGAAGTCTTTTATCACACCATGAGGGACCTATTGTTATAGAGTGATCCCGTTCGGTTTGAAGAATGCTGGAGCAACATACATGAGAGCCATGACCACTATGTTTCATGATATGATTCATAAAGAGATTGAGGTATACGTGGATGATGTGATTATTAAGTCAAAAAGTCAGGCCGACCATGTTAAAGATTTAAGAAAGTTCTTTGAAAGGCTTCGTAGGTATAATCTCAAACTCAACCCGGCAAAATATGTATTTGGAGTTTCGTCTGGAAAGCTGTTGGGGTTTGTGGTCAGCCGTCGGGGGATTGAATTGGATCCCTCAAAAATCAAAGTCATTCAGGATTTGCCCCCGCCCAAGAATAAGATGGAGGTGATGAGTTTTCTTGGTAGACTGAACTATATTAGCAGGTTTATTTCTCAACTCATAACTACTTGTGAGCCCATATTCAAGTTGCTGAAAAAGAGTGCTGCGGTAAAATGGACTGAAGAATATCAGAAAACGTTCGACAGAATCAAAAGATATTTGTCGAATCCGCCCGTGCTGGTGCCCCCGGAGCCTGGTAGGCCTTTGATCTTATATTTATCAGTCATGGAAAATTCTTTCGGTTGTGTCCTGGGTCAACATGATGTCACAGGCAAAAAGGAGCAGGCTATTTATTATCTTAGCAAAAAGTTCACCGCATTTGAGGCCAGGTATACTCTTCTTGAAAGGACGTGTTATCCCCTAACTTGGGTAGCACAGAAGATGAAGCATTATCTCTCATCCTATACTACTTATCTCATCTCCCGCATGGATACTTTAAAGTATATCTTTCAGAAGCCTATGCCGACAGGTCTATTGGCAAAGTGGCAAATATTGCTTACCGAGTTCGACATTGTATATGTGACTCGAACCTCCATAAAAGCCCAAGCCTTGGCAGATCATCTTCCTGAGAATTCCATCGATGAAGAGTACGAGCCATTAAAGACATATTTTCCTGACGAAGAAATATCGTGTGTCGATGAAGTCGTTATAGACGCTGATCCAGGTTGGAAGTTGTTCTTCGATGGAGCTGTCAATATGAAAGGAGTCGAAATAGGTGCGGTTCTTATCTCTAAATCGGGAGAACATTTCCCGATAATAGCACAACTTCAATTTCACTGTACTAACAACATGGCAGAGTATGAAGCTTGCATTCTTGGTTTGAGGTTAGTTGTTCATATGGGATTCCAAGAATTATTGGTGTTGGGGGATTCTGATTTGCTCGTCCATCAAATTCAAGGAGATTGGGAGAGGCGAGATTTGAAGCTCATCCCGTATCGACAATGCTTGCTGGAGTTATGTCAATGGTTTGTGTTAGTAAAATTTTGGCATATTCCAAGGATTCATAATGAAATTGTTGATGCTTTAGTCACTCTGTCTTCAATGCTCCAATATCCTGATAAAGCCTATATCGATCCTGTGTATATACAGAGTCGTGATCAGCATGCTTACTGTAATGCGATTGAAGAAGAGCTCGATGGAGAACTCTGGTTCTTGGACATCAAGCGATACATTCAGTCAGGAGAATACCCAACATATGCCACCAACGATCAAAAGAGGACTATTAGGTGTTTGGCTAGTGGATTTTTTTTAAGTGGGGGGATCTTATATAAGAGAACCCCAGATCTGGGACTTTTGAGGTGTGTAGATGCAAGAGAAGCCTCGGCAATCATGGTTGAAATACACTCTGGAGTATGCGGGTCGCATATGAATGGTCATGTCTTGTCAAAGAAGATTCTACGAGCAGGTTATTACTGGCTTACTATGGAGAGGAATTCGCTCATACTCACTCGCACAAATTAGGGATATGCACGCAGTCACAGAGATTTGAACCCTGAACACACACACAGTGAGTAGAGGAGAAAAATAAAAAGAGGTACACATCTGAGATCGGAAAGTGTACGGAGAGGAGAAATTCAAAAGAGAGGGAGCTGAAATCGAGGGATATTTGAGACAGAGGTGGCGAGAAGAGAGTGAGAGATCGGAGAGAGGCAATAGTTTGAGTGAGAGAGGAAGGGCGAGAGAGATGTTTCCGGTGAGATATCACCGGAAAATGCTACAGCCATCTGCTTTTATCCCATTTGTCATCAATACCGAGCTCACCGGAGCTCCGATGTAGTGAAAACACGACGTCCAACCCTTTATTCCATCCAAATCCGCGTCAAACCATTTTTCTCGACCTCGATTCTGGTTTAATTCTCACCAGAAACACCAATTCTGGCTGTCAGTTGATTTGAATATGATTGTATAGTGATTGTATCCGGTTCAATTCTCTCCAAAAAAGGTCAAAGTTTGGCGTTTGGTTATCCCTTCCAATTACTCGACTTCAATTTCGGGTTTCTATTTCTCTATACCGAGTGTGGATTTTGGTCGCTGTCGAGATTCTCTATTCGGGCTTTCTGATCTGGTTTTCTTAGACAGTATTATCAATGTAATATTCGAAGGTCCAATTCTATATCTCTTATTCTTTTTATTATTTTTTTTGTGAATATTTTTGAATGGTGTGATTTTTTGGTTGAATTTGGTTGAAGTGATTTTACTCGTCGTTATCTGATTGTTAATCCTGGTGTGAAGTATGTTCATCACGTAGTTGATTTGAGGTTAAGTTTGATTTTGGGGAAAAAAAGATCAAAAATTGTCAAAAGCAAACGTTGATTTACGTTGGTTCAGTGATGATTGCCTGATTCGGAATGAACATCGACTTTGTTAAGTTTGATAGTATCATGTTTTAGGCCGTGGATCATTAGGCAAGCAATAAGTTGGGTAGGCAAGGTTTAGGATTTGTGATTTTTGAATGATGAAATGTTTGTGGAATGGTTTTGATTTATACATTGACATCTATTGTATTTATTTGGCCGGGGAATGCCCCAAAGTATTTTTGTTGATTTATCCGGGGAATGCCCCGAAGTATTTTGTACTCGAAGGACGTCCGGGATGAAGGCCCAAGGCATCGGGTAAAACTTCGGAGCATAGTTTAGGATTAGTTTAGAATAGGATTTATATTTTTTTCACATTTTTTCTATTTTTGGATTGTAATAATTGGACTGAACACTATAATTTTGGATTTGTTTGTTTGTTTGTTTGTTCGATTGATTGTTTTGTATGTTTTTGTGTGGTTTATACACTCTTAGTGTCGAATTAGCCGATATGTTCCACCAAGCGACCGTGGTCAAACCACGGGATCAAGGGGTGCCTAACACCTTCCCCTCGGTCAACAAAATTCCTTAACCGGAATCTCTGTTCTCAAATCAGATTTACAGAGTCAAAACCATTTTGAAAAAGGATGTCCATAGGTGACTTGGCACACCCGATTTATGCTAAGTGGCGAATCTGAGTTTAAATATAAATTGTCCTTTTCGAAACAATTTTTATTTTTATTTTTTGTCACTTAATAATAAAATCCTTTCGAATCTTAAAATATAATCTAATTCTTTTTGGAGTTGAAAAAGGGGTGTGATAGCTTTGGCGACTCTGCTGGGGATCGAACCCAGAATCTCTAGTGTGTTGCATGCAATGGACGCTCCATGGACGTTCGTGGCTTACTATGGAGATGGATTCTATTCAATTTGTTCGAAAGTGTCATCAATGTCAGGTACACGGTGATCTGATATGTTCTCCTCCTGTTGAGTTGTATGCAATGGCCGCTCTATGGCCGATCGTGGCTTGGGGAATGGATGTGATTGGAACGATTAAGCCGAAGGCATCAAATGGACATAGATTCATTTTGGTAGCCATTGACTATTTCACAATGTGGGTAGAAGCAGTTACTTTCAAGTCAGTGACAAAGAAGGCTGTGGTAGATTTTGTTCATGCCAATATCATTTGTAGGTTTGGAATTCCTAAGATGATCATTACAGATAATGCTGCCAATCTCAATAGTCATTTGATGCAAGAAGTGTGTCAACAGTTTAAGATCGCACATCGAAATTCTACTCTATATCTCCCAAAGGCCAATGGTGCTGTAGAAGCCGCCAATAAGAATATAAAAAAGATACTGCGAAAAATGGTATAAGGGTCTAGACAGTGGCATGAAAAGTTGTCGTTTGCGTTGCTAGGTTATCGCACCACTGTTTGCACTTCAACAGGGGCAACTCCATATTTATTAGTATATGGGACAGAAGCAGTCATCCCTGCAGAAGTTGAAATTCCTTCTCTTCGAGTCATTGTAGAAGCAGAGATTGATGATGAAGAATGGGTAAAAACCCGACTGGAACATTTGAGTTTGATCGAGGAAAAAGGCTAACGTCTGTGTGTCATGGCCAGTTGTATCAGAGAAGGATGGATCGAGCGTATAACAAAAAGGTCTGTCCCAGGAATTTTGAAGTTGGTCAGTTGGTATTGAGACGTATCCTTCCTCACCAGGTTGAAGCGAAAGGCAAGTTCTCCCCTAACTAGCAAGGTCCCTTCGTTGTGAAAAAAGTGTTGCCCAATGGAGCCTTATATTTGACAGATATTGAAGGCAACATGGCAAAAATGGCTATCAATGCTGATGCGGTCAAAAGATATTATGTATGATATTTGATCATTTGTTGATTTTATTGCATGTTTAGTACTTGCATTTTTGAAGATTGATATGATGAAGGCATTTTATTCTTCTATCCAAATATTGTGTCATCCTTTGTTACCCGTTTGAGCTTCATTTCATTTTTCTTTCATATCCCTCTTTTGGAATCAAAATAGAGTCAAAGATAAATGTCAAGAAAATAAGAATAAAAGAAAGAGTTCGAAAATAAAAGAAAATAAAATCAAATCAAAACAAAGAACAAGCTGCCAGAACTACGCGTGACCTGATTCTCCTCTCTCGGGGGTGAGATACGTAGGCTACCCTATTAAGGGCTCGGTCCAACCAAATAAACAATTTAGCGTCACCCAGTCAAATGAAATTGGGGCATGAGTTAATCCTCATTGTTTGAGTTGATTTCAAAAGTTGTAAGTCCCACCCCCACCTCAAGTGTTGTTTGGGCCTCATGCCATCATTTCTTTCTTTCTAATCCTATCCAAAAGTCAAGTTACAACCAAAGAAAGACCTTCAGATCAATCTTTGAGGATGTTAAGGAAAAACATGTAAAGGATATGAGGATGTATTTGGGAACTACTTGTCTTCCTCTACACAAGGAATCAAGAGAGAAATAAAAATGTGAGAATCTTATCGGTAAAAACCCTCACGGGCACCATAAGGCGATGGTAAGTTGAAAGAAATAAAAATGAGAGAGTTTTCTTGATGAAAACCCTCACGGGCACCGTAAGACGATGGTAAGCTGAGAGAGATAACAATGAGAGAGTCTTATCGGTGAAAACCCTCATGGGCACTGTAAGACGATGGCGAGTTGAGACAAATAAAAATAAGAGAGTTTCATTGGTGAAAAACCCTCGCGGACACCATAAGGAAATGGTGATCTAAAAAATGAGAGAGGCTTGTTGGCAAAAACCCTTCAAGGCGCCACTAGCCGAATGAGGTCTTAAATGCAATTGGCCAAAGAAAGCAACTCACTTTCGGGTCATTAACTCAACAACAATTTGTGAGAGTTTGGATGGAAAGATCAGGTGGCTTAATCCAAAATGCATGGCATAGTCTTTGGAGTTGACTGCCATTTTTAGATAAATTTTTATTTCTTTCTTTCAATGGGGACATTCATTATCTTTTCTTTCTTATCTTTATTTTGTTTATCTTTCTTGAGTCAGTTATCCAAATAAAAGTCATTGTCATTTTTCTCTTGTTGTTGAGTCAAGTCTATGTCGAAACAAGTGAGAAAGGATTTCAAAACTGGCTATCAGCTTCTTCAATTGCAGAAAACAAGAAAAAAGGCCAACACATGAAAGAGACATGATTGTGAGCCGAAATAAGGCATGCAGAAAGTTGTGTCAACAGAAAATTCTGGAAATTCATGAAAATACCAAGGGTCAAAGAGTTTATCTGAGAAGAATGGCAAAGCAGAGATGCTGTGTTTATTTCAGAGTTACTCTTAATAATCCGAGTTTGGGTCAATGAAACGACAAAGCAGGGGCAAGTGCCAACAATCTGAAACAAAATGAAGGGAATGAACACTGGAGTAGGTGTCGGGACAGTCAAGTGCTGCAAGCCATCACTAAGTTTTTAACTGACAAATTTTCTATGATGAAACAGGGCAAATTCGTTTCACTTAATTCAGCTACCATTGGAAATGCACATCCGTGGAAATTTACTTTCTGTTCAGGACCCTCCTGAAGAATGAGAATTTACTTTCAGTTCAGGACCCTCCTGAAAAATGGGATTTTACTTTATGTTCAGGACCCTGCTGAAAAATGGGAATTTACTTTATGTTTAGGACCCTCCTGAAAAATGGGATTTTACTTTATGTTCAGGACCCTCCTGAAAAATGGGATTTTACTTTCTGTTCAGAACCCTCCTGAAGAATGGGAATTTACTTTATGTTCAGGACCCTCCTGAAAAATGGAATTTTACTTTCAGTTCAGGACCCTCCTGAAGAATGGGAATTTACTTTCAGTTCAGGACCCTCCTAAAAAATGGGATTTTACTTTCTGTTCAGGATCCCCCTGAAGAATGGGATTTTACTTTCTGTTCAGGACCTTCCTGAAGAATGGGATTTTACTTTCTGTTCAGGACCTTCCTGAAGAATGGGAATTTACTTTCAGTTCAGGACCCTCTTGAAAAATGGGATTTTACTTTCTTTTCAGGACCCTCCTGAAGAATGGGAATTTACTTTCAGTTCAGGACCCTCCTGAAAAATAGGACTTTACTTTATGTTCAGGACCCTTCTGAAAAATGGGAGTTTACTTTAAGATCAGGACCCTCCTGAAAAATAGAACTTTACTTTATGTTTAGGACCCTCCTGAAAAATGGGATTTTACCTTCTGTTCAGGACCCTCCTGAAAAATGGGATTTTACTTTCTGTTTAGGACCCTCCTGAAGAATGGGAATTTACTTTCAGTTCAGGACCCTCCTGAAAAATGGGATTTTACCTTCTGTTCAGGACCCTCCTAAAAAATGGGATTTTACTTTCTGTTCAGGACCCTCCTAAAAAATGGGATTTTACTTTCTGTTCAGGACCCTCCTGAAGAATGGAAATTTACTTTCAGTTCAGGTCCCTCCTGAAAAATGGGACTTTACTTTATGTTCAGGACCCTCTTGAAAAATGGGAGTTCACTTTATGTTCAGGACCCTCCTGAAGAATGGGAATTTACTTTCAGTTCAGGACCCTCCTGAAAAATGGGATTTTACCTTCTGTTCAGGACCCTCTTGAAAAATGGGATTTTACTTTCTGTTCAGGACCCTCTTGAAGAATGGGAATTTACTCTCAGTTCAGAACCCTCCTGAAAAATAGGATTTTACCTTCTGTTCAGGACCCTCCTGAAAAATGGGATTTTACTTTCTGTTCAGGACCCTCCTGAAGAATGGGAATTTACTTTCAGTTCAGGACCCTCCTGAAAAATGGGACTTTACTTTATGTTCAGGCCCCTCCTGAAAAATGGGAGTTCACTTTATGTTTCGAACCCTCCTGAAAAATGGGACTTTACTTTATGTTCAGGACCCTCCTGAAAAATGAGAGTTCACTTTATGTTCAGGATCCTCCTAAAAAAAATAGGATTTTACTTTTTATTCAGGACCCTCCTGAAAAATGGGACTTTACTTTATGTTCTGGACCCTCCTGAAAAATGGGACTTTACTTTATGATCAGGACCCTCCTGAAAAATGGGACTTTACTTTATGTTCAGGACCCTCCTGAAAAATGGGATTTTACTTTCTATTCAGGACCTCCTAAAAAATGGGAGTTACTTTCTATTCAGGATCCTTTTGAAAAATGAGATTTTACTTTCTGTTCGGGTTCCTCCTGAAAAATGGGACCACACTTTCAAAAATGAAATACTGCCTTATGATAATCCTGGTGTGGGAAATTCAAGAAAACATTTGTAAGGAGATGCACTTCCTTGTTTGGGTAATTCAAGTGACATTTATGAGGAGATGCACTTCCTTGTTGAGTAATTCAAGCAACATTTGTAAGGCGACGCACTTTCTTGTTTGGTAATTCAAGCAACATTTGTAAGGAGACGCTCTTTCTTGTTGGGTAATTCAAGGGACATTTGTAAGGAGATGCACTTCCTTGTTTGGGTAATTCAAACGACATTTGATAAGGAGACACACTTCCTTGTTTGGGGTAATTCAAGCAACATTTGTAAGGAGACGCACTTCCTGGCTTGGGCAATTCAAGAAACATTTGTAAGGAGACGCACTTCCTTGTTTGAGTAATTCAAGAGGCATTGGTAAGGAAATGAACTTCCTTATTTTGATAATTCAAGCAACATTGGTGATGCACTCTCTAACTTAAGTCTTGATTCCTAGAAGATGCACTTTCTAGTCGAGTTATTGCACTTAATCCTTAGGAGACGCACTTCCTTGCTAGTTTTCATTTTTCAGGTGACACACTTTTAACTTAAACTTGTATCTCTAGAAGACGCACTTTCTAGTTAGAATCCCTCACTTTAATTCTTAGGAGATGCACTTCCTAGTCTTGGTTATTCAATTTTACTCTCAAGAGATGAATTTCTTGGTCAGAGTCTTGATTCACTATTGCAACATGTAAGTAGGTATGATGTGACTTTTCCAAAAGTCTTCTGATGATAAACTGGGGAAAAAAAATTCAATTTCTGTTTTTGAAACTTTACTTTTCTGGCAAATGAAACCTCTTTATAATAATATTTGTTTGGGATAATTTTCTTTTTAGTTTTGATGTGATTTCAGGAGCCTGCTCGAAGCACAGGTGAATAAATGGAAAACCAAACAACAAGGTGGAGAAATTAAAAGTTAAACAGATTGAAAAATAACAAGTCAAGAGCCCTTCTGCAGAACAGGGTGAAGAAATTGAAAGCCAAACAACAAGTTGAAGAAATTGCAAGTCAGGGGCCCGCTTGAAGAACAGGGTGATGAAATTCCAAGTCAAGATCCCACCCGAAGCACAGGGCCAATAATTGAAAAGTTAAGCAGCAAGGTGAAACAATTGAAAGCCAAACAACAAGTTGAGGAAATTGCAAGTCAGGAGCCCGCCTGAAGAATAGGGTGATGAAACTCGAGTCAAAAGTTTAGAAGAAGCTGCATAGATAGGATTTTGTAATTTCGTTTATGTTTTTTTTAACTTGTAATTTTCATTTCTGATGTAATAACAGAGCCGCGGACCGGAACCTCGATGGAACCTCACTCAACTCTCCAACTCGGTATAGTCCATCTCTTTCCAATCCTTTGAGATACCTGACACTCGATTCCCTCATAACTTGGGTAGGTAGGATGTCTTAAGTCAAGACCTGGTTGTCCTTCTTCCTTCTGTTTCTTTCTTTGAATAATGGTCGGGTCAAAATTTGGTCTCGCTGTCTACTTCTTTGTCTGAAAACACTTCGTGTTTACATTCAAAGGGGGGCATGATGTAGACACCTAATTTCGTCCCTCCCGAAGTTTAATTTTATTCATTTTTAGTTCACCTTACCATGTGTCCAACCCCATGTAATTATATTCCACAAAAATACAAAAATAAACAAAAAAATACCTCTAACTAATTTATCTTATCCTAACAACCTACCCAATCAAAATATTCCACCTACCCTAACTACCCATGTGATCCCCCCTCCTTTTTCTTGTCCACAAAGAAAGAATATATGGGGGACCCACCAAAATTCCCACATCATAACAAATCCATGCCCATTGTAAAAGAAAAATTCTAAGAGGAAAAAAAGGGAGGCTCATTCTTTGATCATCATCTTCTCCACAATAACAACAATCACAAAATAATCTTCCTCACAAGAACAACAACAACAAAAAAAAGGGCCCCGGTGAACAGTACCGGTGAACAGTATGGTGAACAGTATGGTGAACAAAATAATTCTTATGTGATTGTGATTGCGTGTGATTCGATACCGTGGTTTGTTTGTTGATGTGAACTGTTGGTGACATTTGGGTGTGTGATGTGCTAAGCATGATTGGTGAATTTTCGTTATTCTCGATTGGTGGATTGTGTATTGAAATAGGTTAATCACGTGGTTGAGAATGAATTAAGGTGGGGATTAAAAATGGAGAAAAATGAATATTGACTAATTTTGATGTATTGATAATGTTAAACATAATAGAATTGTGATACGTTGAACTTGGTAGGCAAACGTAGGCCGGGTAGGCAAATTTAGGAATAACGAGTTGTTGGAGTGTTTGAATATGTGCGTGAATGATACTTTCTACTTTATTGCACGAAAAGTTTAAATTGTACTCATTTAGCCGGGGAATGCCCCGAAGAATTTGTATTGATTTATTCGGGGAATGCCCCGAAGTAGCATGTACGCAAAGGAGGCTCGTGATCAAGGCCCGGAATGTCGGGTGTAGTTTAGTTTAGGATTACTTTAGAATAGAATAGGTTTTATATTTCAGCACCTCTTTTATTTTAGATTGTATAATTTGGATTGAACATTATTTTATTTTGTTTTAAATTTTGTGTGATTTGTTTGTTTGCTTGTTTTGTGTGTTTATGTTGTTTGTACATTTGTAATGTCAAATTATCCGATACGCTCCACCAAGTGACCATGGTCGAACCACGGGATCGAGGGGTGCCTAACACCTTTCCCTCGGTCAACAGAATTCCTTAGCCGAAATCTCTATTCGCGGATCAGTTTTTAGAGTCAAACCGTTTCGAAAAGGATTTTCCAAAGGTGACTTGGCACACCGGATTATGCCAAGTGGCGAATCTGAATAAGAAAAAAATAATGTAAATAATTCTTTTTTTTTTAAATAAATTTTTCATTTTTGTCATGTTAATAATAAAACCCTTTCGAACTTAAAATTCATATTTTTTTTTTGGAGTCAAAAAAGGGGTGTGACAATTCTGACAACATCATAAGTTTTTTTTGGTAACCATGTAAATCGTACCATTAACAATAAAAGAATAAGCACTCATCCTCTTTAATCATCTTAATTAAAGTAGGAAAAGCCTCGGATCGTCATCTAATTACAAAGATTAAACAGCAAAAACTTAAACGCAAAGGATCCTATTAACAAAATCACTACTTCTGTGTGCCTTCTTTGAGGCATTTAACATTTCTATCCTTGAACCAGCTCTTCGTTAATCTGTCTAGCAACACATAGTAGCTTTAATAGTCTTTTGTTGGAAAATCTTCCAGTTTCTAGCAACATCATAAGTTTACTCTCTAGAAAAATTAAGTAGTTAACAATCATGTCGTGTGTGTTTGCTTCTTCTGGTGATTCAGGCAGTAATTTCTACAGCAACATCCGCGGGGTGTTGTTGACGTTAGAGAGAAATTTTCAGACTGCTGAAATAGAGATGCATGAACTGAGAGCACGTGATAGAGTAAGATACGGAAGAATGCTGCAGCAACTATCTGGAATTGTCGATTTACCATTCAGGGATCTTATGATCCATCTGTTTTCGGGTATATTTTACCTAGTCTTTTTTCTTTTTCTTTTTCTTTTTCTCTATTTTAGGTTCAAGAACGAACTGTTGTTGATCAAATCACGTGTTTCATGAAATTTAGCTAGTAAAGTAGTTGCCTCTCTACTTCATCTGAGGTAGTTGTATGGACTACTGCATGTATGGACTACTGCATACACTGTATCCTCCACACACCCTACTTTGTGGGAATACAAAGGGAATATTGTTGTTGTTGCTATTGTTGTTGTTTTATACACTGCCATGACTCTATTATAGATTTATAGGGGTGTTTTGGTATGAGGTATAAGGTAAGAGGAGTCCGTAAATTGCCTTTTTGAAGTGGCAGACATAGTTGGGATGATCCTGAATTTAATTGCCAGGAGGTATTATAAGCATGGAGAGCATTGTATTTGTCCTGCATCAGTGTTGTTTGGACAAAGCTTGCTTGACAATGCGAGGTTCTTTCACTTCACGGGTTAGAGAAGCTATCACGGATATAATTGAAAGGTTGAGTATGGTGGTTGTCTTGGACGTAGTGTGCATTTTGTGAATGTTGGGCGGGCTAGGTGGGCAAGAAAATGTAGAGGAGCGGGGCTGGACAGTTTCTGAAGGAGATGATGTTGATAACAGTAGTTGGCGAAGATCAACTAAAATATCTACACATTCAACTTATAAAGGATTAAGTGATGGTGAGGAAGAAGACGACGTGTTACTGGAAGGTGAATTATTTATTTGTGGATGAGGGCTTGGTGGTTCATTAATGTGATATCATTGCTAGGTTGTGGAAAAATGGGTGGACAAATTGTACTTACCGTGTTGTTGGATTGGAACATCATCATCACAACTCCTTTACATAGTCAACTGATTATTGAAGGGCCAAGAAGAGATCGATGTAATAGAAAACCTCAGAAATCAATTGTATTCATGTGTGAAAGTCCAGATCCTATGGTAGGAACTTTACTTGTTTCTACTCTATTAGAACAAGACCGAGAAGCCTCACCACTAGATTTTTATGGGATAACAAGTCTTCAGATATGCTTTCTCAAGCATTTGAATTTTCACAAAATTGTGTTGAGTCAGAGTTCTATTTTCCTTCTTCTATGATTTATTTTAACCTGAGGTTCAGGTAGCTCCAGTTTGGCCCTCACTGAACATGGTTCATGAGTAGGTTCTACGAGTCGTGAACCCAGTCTACCACACATAGACTTGACTCATAAACCTCAAACATGTGTGTAATGTTCTTGGTTGTTTCCCAGTTGTTCAGGTACAATGCCTCCCAAAGGTAATGCAAAATGAGGTGATGTGGCTTCCGCATCTAAAATAAAGGCTAAAGCTCAGGAACACAAATCTAAACTCAGGGATGAGTCTTTTGAACAGGAGAAAAAGGGGTCTAAGGAGGAATATGAGATTGAGAAAGATGACTCTGAGGCAACGGACAAAGGAGTAAGCTGCATCTCAGGCTACACCACTGGTTGCCCTATAGTTTGAACCATAAGTTCTACCGACACCTATTGTGCAGGCAGAGGCCACTCCCAAGTCTGAAGAGGGAGAGAAATCATCTAAGTCTGGTCATAGTACGGCGAATACTGTTACTACCATTCATTTTGAGAACATTTCAATGCTATCCTTAGTCGAGCATAGGCCCTACCAGCCATAGTCCGGGGAAATAAATAGTGGTGCATTTAGGACATGAAACTATTCTACCTCAGGGATTCCAAGCTGACTGAGAGAGGTGGATTCAAGAGGAATATTATTGAGGAATCCCGTATTCAAATAGCTGGGTTACTAGAGATAAAGATGTTGTTTAATCGATATAGGTTTGGATGGATGGGGGAACCATTAGGGAACTACAACTTGGAGTAGGTTCGTGCGTTCTATACCTCTTATGCCGCTTCAGTAGACTTGATTACACCTCTGAGGCAGTGAGCTTAGGACCAACCTGTTGGGTTCAATATGTATGAAAAAGGTGTGAATGAAAAATGGAGGGACACAACCTTTGAGAAAAAGACATATTGTTTTGAAAAATGAGTGACTATTCAGATAGTTATGTCTGTTCAGAAAAAAATACAATGTTTCGAATGAACAGACATGACTCTTTCAAAGTATACACCTTTTCAGATAAACCATTGCCACCTTTGGGAAGGAGCACTTGATGGCTATATAAACCTGCATTTATCCACAGGTTTATGAATGAAAAATTTTCTGAAATAAAAACTCTTCTTGTCTTCAAAACATTCTTTGTGATCAATCAAATCGTTGAGTGAGTTCAACGAATCCAATTATTTGAGGTGCCACTATAGTTGGATTGAAAGCCATTTTATCCTGAGAGGAAGATTCTAAAACCTCGGGTACAGTGAGGGGAATTATTACTTAAGGACACTCCGTGAAGTCGGGGGGACTTGGCTTTATATTTTCATTTCATCTTAATTTCTGAAAAAATAAAACACACTTCTTAGAAAGATCACTTTGATCTTGTGTTGAGGGTGTTTTTGTACTTCATAGTGTTCTTGTTTTAAACTTGAACTAGTGTTGAAGTTGTTGTGCCTAAATTCAGATTCTTGTACCCTAAAACACCATAAAATAACAATCTTAAGGAATAAACCTTGCATAATCTGTATTGCTTGTTTTTGGAGATTAAAGCTTTAAACTTTCTACTCCGTTTTAACTTAACTAGTGATTCGAAGACATAAAATCTTTATCACAAGTTAAAGATCATTCGGTTGAAGATTGGAAGTCATAAAAACTTCATCGTTAACTAGAAACAAGAAGAAGAGTTTAAAGTTGCTTAACTTTATAAATAGTATTCTAAAAATACTAAATTTTATTGTCTTGTGGTGATAGGAAAAATGACTAACGAAAGTCAAATGCAAGATGCGTCTACGATTGTGGGGGAAACTAGTATTGCCTCAACAAGTCGAGCAAATGCTCCGCAACCAACGACACCTACGGAGAAGCCCAAAAAATTTGCGGGCATTGACTTTAAGCGATGGCAGTAAAAGATGTTCTTTTACCTCACCGCTCTATGCCTTCAAAAGTTCACTAGTGAGGATGCTCTTGAGGTATCCGAGGGAACCTCGGTCAAAGAGCATTTCATGATTGTAGAGGCTTGAAAACACTCAAACTTTCTTTGCAGGAATTATATCTTGAGTGGTCTCCAAGACGACCTCTACAATGTTTATAGTGGAACTAAGACATCGAAGGAATTGTGGGGGGCACTAGAAAGAAAATATAAGACAGAGGATACAGGAATTAAGAAATTCTTTGTTGTAAGGTTTCTGGAATTTAAAATGATAGATAGCAAATCGGTTGTCTCTCAAGTTCAGGAATTGCAAGTAATCATCCATGATCTCTTAGAAGAAGGTATATCTTTGAAAAATACCTTAGTTGAACAAATTGAAAATGTTCTTAATACTCACATAAACTGTTTTGTAGGTTTGATTGTGAATGATGCATTTCAAGTAGCAACGATCATTGAAAATCTACCACCTATGTGGAAAGACTTCAAAACTACTTGAAGCACAAATGCAAGGAGATGACTGTCGAAGATCTTATTGTTCGACTACGTATTAAAGAGGATAATAAGACTGTCGAGAGAAGGTCAAAAGAGAATTCTACAATTAATAGAGCACATATTGTAGAAGATGACCAAAATAATTCTAAGAAAAGGAAGAAAGTTGAACAAGAAAGTAATCAACCCAAGAAGAAATTCAAGGGAAAATGCTTCAACTGTGGTAAAATTATCCATAAGTCCACGGATTGCCGTGCCCCTAAGAAAGGCAAGAAAAAGGACGAAGCTAATATGGTTGATTCCAAAAAGGAATGTGATGATCTGTGTGCTATGTTCTCAGAATGCAACTTGGTAGGGAATCCTCGCGAATGATGGATGGATTCTGGTTCCACCCGCCATGTGTGTGCCAACAAAGAGTTGTTTTCGTTATTCACTCCGGATCAAGTAGAAGAAATGATCTACATAGCTAACTCCGCTACGACTAAGGTAGAAGGAAAAAAAAAATGGGCTTGAAAATGACTTCAGGAAAGGTCTTGACACTTAACAATGTCTTGTACATTCTGGAGTTACGTAGGAACTTGATTTCTATTTCACTTCTAGACAAGAACGGATTCAAATGTGTAACCGTTTCTGGAAAAATTGTAACTAGCAAAGGAGAAGTGTATGTAGGAAAAGGCTATCTCACCGAGGGCCTTTATAAGATGAATGTAATGAATGTTGAAATCAATAAAAGTTTAAATTCTTCTTACTTTCTTGATTCTTATAATTTGTGGCATGAAATTTTAGGCCATGTTAATTACAAAACGTTATGAAAACTGATTAACTTAGAGGTTTTGTCAAACTTTGAGTGCAATAAATCAAAGTGTCAAACGTATGTGGAATCAACGTATGGAAAGCATCCTTATAAGTCCGTTGAAAGGAATTTCAATCCTTTAGACTTAGTACACACTGACATTTGTGATATGAAGTCAACACCATCACGTGGTGGGAAAAAGTATTTCATAACTTTTATTGGCGATTGCACTAGATATTGTTATATCTACTTGATAAATAGTAAGGATAAAGCAATAGATGCGTTTAGGCAATACAAAACTGAAGTAGAAAATCAGTTAGAGAAGAAGATAAAAATGATAAGAAGTGATAAAGGCGGAGAATATGAATCTCCTTTCGCCGAAGTATGTGTAGAGAATGGAATTGTTCATCAAACTACGGCCCCATATTCACCTCAATCTAATGGAATTGTGGAAAGGAAAAACCAAACTTTGAAGAAAATGATGAATGTCTTACTTATAAGTTCCGGTTTACCGCAAAACTTGTGGGGGGAGGCTATCCTTACAACCAATCGTATACTCAATAGAGTTTCCCATAGTAAGACACAATCAATTCTTTATGAGAAATAGAAAGGAAGGAAACCCAACTTGAAATATTTTAAAGTATGGGGGTGTCTAGCAAAGGTCCAAGTTTCTATGCCTAAAAGAGTTAAGATAGGACATAAGACTATGTACTGTGTGTTCATAGGATATGCTAAAAGTAGTAAAATATGTCGGTTTTTGGTTCATAAATCCGAACATCCAGATATAAATGAAAATAAGGTAATTGAATCAGATAATGCTGAATTCTTTGAAAATATTTACCCATATAAAACTAGACATGAACAGTCTAGTGGAGGATCTAAATGACCTCGAGATGAATCAAGTGAGAATGTACATAATGAAGAGAATCCAAGATGTAGTACAAGTCAAAGAAATTCTACTACGTTTGGATCAGATTTTATAACATTTCTCTTAGAAAATAAGCCTCAAACATTTAAAGAAGCGATGTCGTCTTCGGACTCATCCTTTTTTAAAGAGGCAGTCAATAGTGAGATTGATTCAATCTTAAGCAATCATACGTAGTAATTGGTTGATCTTCCTCCAGGAAATAAACCTTTAGGTTCTAAATGGATCTTCAAAAGGAAAATGAAAGCGGATGGTACTATTGACAAATACAAGGCAAGACTTGTAGTAAAAGACTTCAAGTAAAAAAAAGGCCTTGATTACTTTGCTACATACTCGCCAGTAACAAGGATAACATCGATTCAAATGTTAATTGCCTTGGCGGCAGTATATGGTCTTGAAATCCATCAAATAGATGTGAAAACTGCATTCCTAAATGGAGAATTGGAGGAAGAAATTTACAAGGAACAACTTGAGGGCTTTGTGGTTCCAGGAAAGGAGAATAAGGTGTGAAAACTTATTAAGTCATTGTATGGACTAAAGCAAACACCTAAACAATGGCTTGCGAAGTTTGACCAAACCATGTTGGCAAATGGGTTCAAGATAAATGAATGCGATAAATGTATTTACATTAAAGACACTCCAAATCACCAAGTCATTTTTTGTTTATATGTGGATGATATGTTGATCATCAGTAGAGATATTTCTGACATAAATGCAACGAAATGAATGCTCGAGAGCAAGTTTGATATGAAAGACCTTGGAGTTGCGGATGTGATCTTAGGTATAAGAATCCATAGAACTCCACAAGGGTTTGCATTGTCACAGTCTCATTATATCGAAAATGTACTTGACAAATTCAAGTATATGGAATTCGGTATTGCCAAGACTCCTTTGGATGTGAGCTTTGCACTTCAAAAGAATGAAGATGAAAGTGACTCACAATTGGAGTACGTAAGAGTATTGGGATGTTTAATGTATATAATGAACTGTACAAGACCAGACATAGCATGCACAATCAGTAAGTTGAGTCGGTACACGAGTAATCCCAACAAAACTCATTGGATGGCAATGAAAAGAGTTTTGGGGTATCTTAAATACACTCATGACTATGCTTTGCATTATAATAAATATCCCGCGGTACTTGAAGGATATAGTGATGCAAATTGGATCACCGGGTTGAACGAAGTAAAATTCACAAGTGGATATATATTTACTATCGGTGGAAGAGCAGTCTCTTGGAAATCATCCAAACAGACTTGTATTTCTCACTCTACAATGGAATCTGAATTTATCGCATTGAATAAAGCTGGTGAAGAAGCAGAATGGCTCCGAAATTTCTTGGAAGATATTCCTTATTGGCCCAAACCAGTGGCACCAGTATGTATACACTGTGTAGCCAAACGGAAATAGGTAGGGCAGGGAGCATGATGTACAATGGTAAATCTCGTCACATATGACGGAGACATAATACCGTTAGGGAACTTCTCTCTAGTGGAATTATCACTGTTGACTATGTAAAGTCAAAGGATAATGTGTTGGATCCACTTACAAAAGGCCTATCTAGAGAAGAAGTGGAAAGGATATCCAAGGGAAAGGGTTTAAGGCCTGGGACAAGTCAGCATGGCGGTAACTATACCTAGCAGACTAGAGATTTCAAGATCTAGGTTCAAGGAGATCAGATTAAATTGTGTCTAAAAGGTTCAACATTGTCAAAATACCAACCCATTCTCATAATGTAGACAATGTTTAGTAAACAAGGATAAGACTTAAGGTGAGAAGTCTTTTAATGATTATCTAAATTCGGCAGATTTGACCAAATAGTTTAATCTATGGGATTGAAAGTTTAGAAATCACCTATGTGAGGGTGAAGTGGAAGTTGCTTCAAGAAGAATGTTAGTAAATGCCAATTCTCTAAGCTCTCATGAATTCGGGACGTGTTCATAGCTGAAAAGAACAAAACCGTGAGAACCATAAATGGTAAAAGGCTGGTTGTGTGACATGTGTTGTCTAGGTGTACATTAAATATCGACGATTCAAAGATATCAAATCTACCGATTGACCGAGTGCATCCGATGCATGTTCAATATGAAAAGTTCAAAGGGAAACCCACTTATCCAGATGCAATCAGTCTTTGCTTGATGATCAGATACTTATTCGTAAAATTTTATGAAAAAATAGTCATTCTCCATTCATGTAGAATTGATCAGGTTAGGATGTTGTTGTTGGTATTGTTGTTGTTGTTATTGTTGTTGTTGTTGTTGGTGGTGGTGGTGATGATAATGGTGTTGGTGATGGTGTTGCTGTTGTTGTTGTTGTTATTGTGGTTGTTGTTATTGTTATTGTTGTTGTTATTGTTGTTGTTATTGTGGTTATTGTTGTTGGTGGTGGTGGTTTTGTTGTTGTTGTTGTTGTTGCTATTGTTGTTGTTGTGGTTGTTGTTGTTATGGTTGTTGTTATTGTTCTTGTGATTGTTGTTGTTGTTATTATTATTGTGGTTATTGTTGTTGTTGTTGTTGTTGTGGTTATTGTTGTTGTTGTTTTTGTTGTTGGTGGTGGTGATGATGGTGGTGTTGGTGTTGGTGTTGGTAGTATTGTCGGTGTTGTTGCTGCTGGTGTTGTTGTTGTTGTTATTGCTGTTGTTGTTGTTGTTGTTGTAGTTGTTGTTGTTGTTGTTGTGGTTGTTATTGTTGTGGTTGTTGTTGTTGTTGTTGTTGTGGTTGTTGTTGTTGCTGTTGTTGTGGTTGTTATTGTTGTGGTTGTTATTGTTGTTGTGGTTGTTGTTGTTGTTGTTGTTGTTGTAGACACCTAATTTTGTCCCTCCCGAAGACCCAAATTACACATTTTTATCCATGTCTTACAACGTGCCCTCACCCGTATGATTATATCCTATAAAAATACAAAAAATAACAAACCCACAAACAAACCTAATCCCCAATTATTCTTTTGTAACAAAATTAACCACTCCTCCTATCAATTTTGGACAACACATCACTACCCCATGCCCCATACCCTACCCCACCCACCCTACCCCAATACCTACCCACGTGACCCCACCTACACTCGCACTCACTTACCTCAGAATTTCATTCTTCACCAACATATATACAATCACCGATATACACAACAAAAGGGGGAGTACATAGGATCACTCATCTTCAACCCTACAAAAATGTCCTATACACATTCATCACCAAAATACGTGCAATAGTAGCAGCCAACGATGCCGGAGTCCGGTGAACTCAACAACCATCCACCTCTCTCCCTCTCTCTACCATCTCTCTCTCTCCAAAACTAAAAAAAAAAAAGCGGAGCCGCCACCCCATCGGTGAAAACAGCGTGGATGATGTGATTATTAAGTCAAAAAGTCTGGCCGACCATGTTAAAGATTTAAGAAAGTTCTTTGAAAGGCTTCGTAGGTATAATCTCAAACTCAACCAGGCAAAATATGTATTTGGAGTTCCGTCTGGAAAGTTGTTGGGGTTTGTAGTCAGCCGTCGGGGGATTGAATTGGATCCCTCAAAAATCAAAGTCATTCAGGATTTTCCCCCGCCTAAGAATAGAACAAAGGTGATGAGTTTGCTTGGTAGACTGAACTACATTAGCAGGTTTATTGCTCAAATCACAACCACTTGTGAGCCCATATTCAAGTTGCTGAAAAAGAGTGTTGCGGTAAAATGGACTGAAGAATGTCAGGAAGCGTTCGATCGAATCAAAAGATATTTGTCAAATCCGCCCGTGCTGGTACCCCCCGGAGCCTGGTAGGCCTTTGATCTTATATTTATCAGTCATGGACAATTCTTTCGGTTGTGTCCTGGGTCAACATGACGTCACAGACAAAAAAGAGCAGGCTATTTATTATCTTAGCAAGAAGTTCACCACATATGAAGCCAGGTATACTTTTCTTGAAAGGACGTGTTGTGCCCTAACTTGGGTAGCACAGAATCTGAAGCATTATTTCTCATCCTATACTACTTATCTCATCTCCCACATGGATCCTTTGAAGTATATCTTTCAGAAGCCTATGCCGATAGGTCGATTGGCAAAGTGGCAAATATTGCTTACCGAGTTTGACATTGTATATGTGACTCGAACCGCCATGAAAGCCCAAGCCTTGGCAGATCATCTTGCTGAGAATCCCATCGATGAAGAGTACGAGCTATTGAAGACATATTTTCCTGACGAAGAAGTGTCATGTGTCGATGAAGTCGTTATATATGCTAATCCAGGTTGGAAGTTGTTCTTCAATATAGCTGTTAATATGAAAGGAGTCGAAATAGGTGTGGTTCTTATCTCTGAATCGGGACAATATTTCCCGGTAACATCACAACTTCGATTCTACTGTACTAACAATATGGCAGAGTATAAAGCCTGTATTCTTGGTTTGAGGTTAACTGTTGATATGGGAGTCCAAGAATTATTGGTGTTGGGAGATTCGGATTTGCTCGTCCATCAAATTCAAGGCGATTGGGAGATGCGAGATTTGAAGCTCATCCCGTATCGACAATTCTTGCAAGAGCTATGTCGATGATTTGTGTTAGTAAAATTTAGGCATATTCCAAGGATTCATAATGAAATTGCTGATGCTTTAGCCACTCTGTCTTCAATGCTCCAACATCCTGATAAAGCCTACATCGATCCAGTGCATATAAAGAGTCGTGATCAGTATGCTTACTGTAATGCAGTTGAAGAAGAGCTCGATGAAGAACCCTGGTTCTTGGATATCAAGCGGTACATTCAGTCAGGAGAATACCCAGCATATGCCACCAACGATCAAAAGAGGACTAGTAGGCGTTTGGCTAGTGGATTTTTCTTAAGTGGGGGAATCTTATATAAGAGAACCCCAGATCTGGGACTTTTGAGGTGTGTAGATGCAAGAGAAGCCTCGGCAATCGTGGTTGAAATACACTCTGGAGTATGCGGGTCGCATATGAACGGTCATGTCTTGTCAAAGAAGATTCTTTGAGAAGGTTATTACTGTCTTACTATGGAGAGGGATTCTATTCAATTTGTTCGAAAGTGTCATCAATGTTAGGTGCACGGCGATCTGATACGTTCTCCTCCTGTTGAGTTACATGCAATGGCCGCTCCATGGCCGTTCGTGGCTTGGGGAATGGATGTGATTGGACCGATTGAGCCAAAGGCATCAAATGGACATAGATTTATTTTGGTATCCATTGACTGCTTTACAAAGTGGGTAGAAGCAGTAACTTTCAAGTCGGTGACAAAGAAGTCTGTGGTATACTTTGTTCATGCCAATATCATTTGTAGATTTGGAATTCCAAAGATGATCATTACAGACAATGCTGCCAATCTCAATAGTCATTTGATGCAAGAAGTATGTCAACAGTTTAAGATTGCACCTCGAAATTCTACTCCATATCGCCCAAAGGGCAATGGTGCTATAGAAGCCGCCAATAAGAATATAAAAAAAATACTGCAAAAAATGGTACAAGGGTCTAGACAGTGGCATGAAAACTTGTCGTTTGCATTGCTAGGGTATCGTACCACTGTTCGCACTTCAATAGGGGCAACTCCATATTTATTGGTGTATAGGAAAGAAGCAGTCATCCCTACGGAAGTTGAAATTCCCTCTCTTCGAGTCATTATAGAAGCAGAGATTGATGATGACGAATGGGTAAAAACCCGACTGGAACATTTGAGTTTGATAGAGGAAAAAAGGCTTACGGCTGTGTGTTATGGCCAGTTGTATCAGAGGAGTATGGCTCGAGCGTATAACAAAAATGTCCGTCCCAGGAATTTTAAAGTTGGTCAATTGGTATTGAGACGTATCCTTCCTCACCAGGTTGAAGCGAAAGGCAAGTTCTCCCCTAACTGGCAAGATCCTTTCGTTATGAAGAAAGTGTTGCCCAATGGAGCCTTATATTTGACAGATATTGAAGGCAAAATGGCAGAAATGGCTATCAATGCTGATGCGGTCAAAAAATATTATGTATGATATTTGATCCTTTGTTGATTTTATTGCATGTTTAGTACTTGCATTTTTTGAAGATTGATATGATGAAGGCATTTTATTCTTCTATCCAAACATTGTGTCATCCTTTGTTTACCCGTTTGAGCTTCGTTTTATTTTTCTTTCATATCACTCTTTTGGAATCAAAATAGAGTCAAAGATAAATGTCAAGAAAATAAGAATAAAAGAAAGAGTTCGGAAATAAAAGAAAAAAAATCAAATCAAAACATAGAACAAGCTGATGGAACTACGTCTGACCTGATTCTCCTCTCTCGGGAGTGAGATACGTAGGCTTCCCTATTTCGGGCTCGATCCAACCAAATAAAGATTTATGATTCACCCAGTCAACAAAACTGGGGCATGAGTTAATGTGTTGTTTGAGTCGATTCCAAAGGTTGTAAGTCCCACCCCCCACTTTAAGTGTCGTTTGAACCCCTTTCCATCCTTTTCTAACCCATCCAAAAGCCAAGTTACAACCAAAGAAAGTCCTTCAGATCAATTTTTGATAATGTTAAGGCTAAGAATGCAATGGATATGATGATACATTGTGAGGTACCACTTGTCTCCCTCACCATAAGAAATCAGAAAAAAAATAATACAAAAATGAGAGAGTCTTATTGGTGAAAACCCCCGTGGGCATCATAAGGCGATGGTGAGTTGAGAGAAATAAAAATGAGAGAGTCTTATTGGTGAAAACCCTCGCAGGCACCATAAGGCGATGGTGGGTGGAGAGAAATAAAAATGAGAGAGTCTTATTGGTGAAAACCCTCATGGGCACCGTAAGGCGATGGCGAGTTCAAGAGAAAAGTGAGAAGTGAAAAGAAAAAGATTTGTTGGCGAAAGTCTTTTAAGATGTCGTCAATTGAATGTGATGTATGAGTCCAATGGATTTGAAGAAGCGGCTCAGCGGCAAAAGGCACGAACTCAACGACAAATGGGGAGTTTGGATAGGAAGATCAGGCAGCTTAATCCAAAATGCATGTCATACTCATTGGAGTTGGTTGTCGTATTCAGATAAGTTTTCTTTTGGAATATGGGACATTGCCCTTTTCTTTCATTTACATATTCAAGCTTTTTGTCTTTTTATGTCATTTATCAAAATAAAAGTCACCATCGTTTCTTTACATTTTTAAGTCAAGTCTGTGTCTCAACAAGCGAGAAAGGATTTCAAAATTTACTACCAGTCTTTCCAATTATATGAGGAAAAGCCAAGGACCGGCACAGGAAAGAAATATGATCGTAATTCAATATGAAGCAAAGGAAGTCTATCAACCGACAGACTGTTGGATTCTTGAAAGCATTCAGATTTGGGAAAAGGGTGCACCTCAGAGGCATGGTAAAATGGAAGCCCATTGTTCGAGTCAGAACTCACTTCCCTCAATCTGGATCTAGGTCAATGATGCGGTAAGACAGGGCAAGTGTCAGCGATTTGGAACAAAGATGAAAGGAACGAGTCCTGGGGCATATACCTGAGAAGCCAAGAGCTGCAAGCCACCACTAAATTTTTAACTGACAAATTTTCTTTGTTGAAATAGGGGAAAATTCGCTTCACTTAATTCAGCTACCATTGGAAATGTACATCCGTGAGATTTTACTTTATGTTCAGGACCCTCCTGAAAAATGGGACTTTACTTTATGTTCAGGACCCTCCTGAAAAATGGGATTTACTTTCTGTTCAGGATCCTCTTGAAAAATGGGATCTTACTTTATGTTCAGGACCCTCCTGAAAAATGGGAATTTACTTTATGTTCAGGACCCTCCTGAAAAATGGGATTTACTTTCTGTTCAGGACCTTCCTAAAAAATGAGAATTTACTTTATGTTCAGGACCGTCCTGAAAAATGGGACTTTACCTTCGGTCCAGGACCCTCCTGAAAAATGGGATTTTACTTTCTGTTCAGGACCCTCCTGAAAAATGAGAATTTACTTTATGTTCAGGACCCTCCTGAAAAATGGGATTTTACTTTATGTTCATGACCCTCCTGGAAAATGAGATTTTACTTTATGTTTAGGACCCTCCTGGAAAATGGGATTTTACTTTCTGTTCAGGACCCTCCTGAAAAATGGGACTTTACCTTAGGTTCAGGACCCTCCGGAAAAATAGAAATTTACTTTATGTTTAGGACCTTCCTGAAAAATGGGATTTTACTTTCTTTTCAGGACCCTCCTGAAAAATGGGATTTTACTTTATGCTCAGGACCCTCCTGAAAAATGGGATTTTAATTTATGTTCAGGACCCTCCTGAAAAATGGGATTTTACTTTATGTTCAGGACCCTCCTGAAAAATGGGATTTTACATTCTGTTCAGGACCCTCCTGAAAAATGGAATTTTACTTTCTGTTCAGGACCTTCCTGAAAAAATGGGATTTTACTTTCTTTCAGGACCCTCCTGAAAAATGGGATTTTACTTTATGCTCAGGACCCTCCTGAAAAATGAGATTTTACTTTATGTTCAGGACCCTCCTGAAAAATGGGACTTTACTTTCTGTTCTGGACCCTCCTGAAAAATGGGATTTTACTTTATTCTCAGGACCCTCTTGAAAAACGGGAATTTACTTTCAATTCAAGACCCTCCTGAAAAATGGGACTTTACTTGCTGTTCAGGACCCTCCTGGAAAATGGGACAACGCTTTCAAAAATGAAATACTACTTTATTATAATTCTTGTTGGGAATAGTTTTCGTTCTAGTTTTAATTTTGGGTTTCAGGAGCCCGCCTGAAGAACAGGGTGATGAAATAGCAAGTCAGGAGCCTGCCTGGAGAACAGAGTGAAGAAATGAAAAGTCAAGCAACAAAGTGATGAAATAGCAAGTCAGGAGCCCGCTTGGAGAATAGGGTGAAGAAATGAAAAATCATGCAACAAAGAGAAGTAATTGAAAGCCAAGCAACAAGTCGAAAGAAATTACAAGTCAAGAGCCCGCCTGAAGAATATGGTGATAAAAGTCGAGTCAAGAGCCAACAGAAGTTGTATAGATAGGATTTTTGTAATTTCATTTATGTTTAAACTTGTAATTTTTATTTTTGATGTAATAACAGAGCCGCGGACCGGAAACTCGATGGAACCTCACTCGACTCTCCAACTCAGTATAGTCCACCTCTTTCAATCCTTTGAAAAACCCGTGACTTGATTCTCTCATAACTTGGGTAGGAAGGATGTCTTAAGTCAGGACCCGGTTGTCCTTCTCCCTTCTGTTTCTTTCTATGAATAATGGTCGGGTCAAAAATTTGGTCTAGCTGTCTACTTCTTTGCCTGAAAACACTTCGTGTTTACATTCAAAGGGGGCATGATGTAGACACCTAATTTTGTCCCTCCCGAAGACCCAAGTTACACATTTTTATCCCTGTCTTACCACGTGCCCTCACCCGTATGATTATATCCCATTAAATACAAAAAATAACCATCCCACTAACAAATCTAATCCCCAATTATTCTTTTGTAACAAAATTAACCACTCCTCCTATCAATTTTGGACAACACATCACTACCCCATGCCCCATACCCTACCCCACCTACCCTACCCCAATACCCACCCACGTGACCCCACCTACACTCGCACTCACTCACCTCAGAATTTCATTCTTCACCAACATATATACAATCACCGATATACACAACAAAAGGGGGAGTACACAGGATCACTCATCTTCAACCCTACAAAAATGTCCTATACACATTCATCACCGGAAAAAGCTTCATCAGAATACGTGCAATAGTAGCAGCCAACGATGCTGGAGTCCGGTGAACTCAACAACCAGCCACCTCTCTCCCTCTCTCTACCATCTCTCTCTCTCCAAAACTGGAAAAAAAAACGACGTCGCCTCCCCATCGGCGATAACAGCGTTGGCGCCAGCGCCGCTCCTGCTCTCGTCCTCCTCTTCCTCCGTTCAAATGCCGACCAGCTAGGGACGCCGCCGCCTCTAAATGCCAACACGGGCTGCTCCTCCAGCCTCCGCTCAGATCCGGCCTCTTCCATCATCCAGCGCCTTCTCCAGCGACCATCACTACCGACCCGACCAGACCTCTCTCCGGCGACGGCAGCAGTCACCGGTATGACCTGAACTCTCTCCGACAATTGCAGTTCTCCGGCAAATCAACTTGAACCAGACCCACAATTGCAGAAATCATTTGAGTTGGGTTGTTCTTAAAAACTAGGAAACTGATTGTTAACACTCAACTGATCGTGAAGTTTCCCTCATGATTCTCATGGCTTACCTTTCGTATGTGATTGCATCGATGTTTGACTTATGCGGAATTCTTACCCTATTTTTTCTGTGGGATTGTCATGTCGCACTATACCTGGCATAACGTGACCATCAAGTTTTTTTATCATCAAATCGTTTATTGATCTGGATCTGTTCAAAAACCGGTGGTTGTTTTATTAATTTCTTCATACTTATAAGGCCATAATGGAGAGAATTTACATGCTCGGCACTCGGAGTGCCCATTCATAGGCTTGGACAGGCTGTTGATTTGGTTTTGATTTGGAGAGTCGAGATTTCATTGGTGTTTATCGAGGTTCTTGGAGCGGCTCTTATTTCTCTTATTAAAATCAATCGAAAGCTCTTGAGGTCCATCTCTTTACTCCCGTACTTTCTTCTTTATTTTATTTTGTTGAAATGGCTATGATTATGTGTTAGGTGATTGTAATTGTTTGATGTTGTTGATGTTATTATCACGTGCTTGGTGATGTGACTCCGGTGGTATGATGAAAGAATTTGATTAGTTTTAATGGTGCGATTGATCAAAAGAAATTTTGGGGGCCGGGATCGAAAATTGATAATCGAATAAGTTGAAGGTTGTTTGTTTTGATTCATTACTGAATATTGTCGAATTGGATAGTATCATGATAGATTGAGTGGGTAGGCAATCGTAGGTTCGGGTAGGCAAAATTTAGGAATAAGTGTTTCGTTGGATGTTGGAATGTGCGTGTGAATGTTTCTTTCTAATTTATCGTATTTAATTCAAATGTATTTATTTAGCCGTGGAATGCCCCGAGATCACTTGTATTTATTCACCGGGGAATGCCCCAACGTATCATGTTGGCGAAAAATGACGTGATGAAGGCCCGCGGCATCGGGTAAGGCATTGAAGCTTAATCTAGAATTAGTTTGGACTAGGATTTATATTTTCGTATTTTTCTATTTTTGGACTGTATAATTGGACTGGACTTTACATTTTTGGATTGTTTTGTTTTGTTTGATTATTTTTGCGTGCTTTTTGTGTGGTTTATATATTTCATAATGCCAAAATAGTTGATACACTCTACCAAGCGACCGTGGTTGAACCACGGGATCGAGGGGTGCCTAACACCTTCCCCTCGGTCAACAGAATTCCTTAGCCGGAGTCTCTGTTCGCAAACTAGTTTAAAGAGTCAAATGGTTTTGAAAAGGATTTTCCAATGGTGACTTGTCACACCAGATTATTCCAAGTGGCGACTCTGAATAAAAAATGTAAATAATCTTTTTCCGAAAAAAAAATTCATTTCTTGTCACTTAAATAATAAAACCCTTTTGCACTTAAACATAAATTATTGGAGTATGCAAAAAGGGGTGTGACAGCTCTGGCGACTCTGCTGGGGACTTTCAGAACTCGAGCTTATTTTGGAGTCGTATCGGTTTTGTTTGGCATCACGAGTGTATAAGCATTGTTTGTGTTATTGTTATCACTTTTGTGCGATTTCGTGCTCTTTGCTTACAGTATTTATCCTATGTGTTACCGCTTTTATATCTGGCATCATGTGTCTACCCCCAGGCCTTCTTTCTGCAACAAGTTCGTAGTACACGTGTTGTACACGACCTCTAGTTGAGCACCCTTATTTTAGGGGGGAGCCGTCGGTGTTATGGAGTAGGTGGAAAGCAAAGCAGCCACTATCTACCATACGCTCCCCCGAACAGCCTTGTTAGTGAACCCCAATGTAGGTCAACCTTTAGGTCATGCTTATGTGCATCATATTGAGACTTAGCGGGGCCCACTTAGTCCTTTATGAGAGACTCACCTCTAAAGCATCCCTATGAGCTAAATGTTGCATCTTTAAGGGTAACGTGGTCATTTGACGGACTGATTTGAAAAAAAAAACATTTTTGTTGGGAGTAAGATGCGTAGGCAAAAAATGAAAAAAAAAAGAAGAAAAGTAGAAAAAAGTGAGTCGAAAAAAAAAAAAGAGTTTTCGTAGTTTTTAGAGTTTTTTGTGGCTTTTATTTTTCACAATTCCAAAATTCAAAAGGACTTTTTTACCTTTCGCACTCATTTTCTCAAAAACATCAAAAAGATTTTCCTTTGGCTCGTTTTGCATGCATTCACAATTCAAAAACTTCAAAAAGATTTTTTTTCATTCATAGGATGTGTTTATAAAAGAAAAATGCAAAAAAAAAAAAGAAAAAAAAAGGGATGTTAGAAATTTTTTACATTTCGAATGACGAAAATACCAAAAAGATTTTTCTTTCATAGTTGTTGATGTCATTTTTCTGTGAAGTATCAAAATGAAAACTCAAAAGATTTTTTTTAGCATGGTTCATCGTCTGTCTCTGGTCGTATCTTTTAAATCAGGGTCTAGCCTGTTAGTTAATCGTTAATTTTCCAATCTGGACGAACTACGCACCCCTGATTCTCCTCTTTCGAGATGTGAGATACGTAGGCAGCCTATTGTTGGTTCGGAGATCTTATTTTAAAAATTCAAAAAAAAAGGAGAGATTTACTTCACTCTTCACTTAGAATAGGCGTTTCATATACATCTCTAAAAGAAAACTACAAAAAAGATTTTCCTTTAATAGTTTCAAGTTTCATTTTCATATGAAATTCAAAATTGAAAACCCCAAAAGATTTTTCTTTGGTAATCATAGGTTTCATTTTGTATAGGCATTTTAAAAGTAAAAAATGCAAAAAAATGTTCGTCAATTCTTTTGACAAATTGTTATTTTCGTTTCTTCTTAAAGTTTCAAGCAAAAGAATGAAAAAGAGTTTAATTGGCCATTTTGGCAAGACTGTCCGAACTACGCAAGATCTGATTCATGTACAACATGATACATAGGCAACCTACTTTTGGGTTCGATCTAATCATTTTGTTTCGTTATTTTTAATTATTTTTCCTCTTTTAAAGAAAAAACAAAAGCCATAAAGAATGATAAAATAAAGGTAGATAACGAGAGAAAAGGAAAAAACAGAGATGGATACGAAAAAAAAAAGTGTAGACAAAAATCAGGATGATGTTAAAATAACCTCACTACCCTCAAAAACTGGTAGAAATAAATATGAATTTAGGACAATTTTACAAATGTGATTCTCATGCTTGTTGTGTGCCCTAATCCTAACGGATGTCGTCTTTGATAAGCATGTTCTTTCAGATAACAGTGGTAGGTTTGCAGCACTCTGGCTAGTCACCCATACTACACTAGATCCAAAGCAAAGCTCGTCATGGCTAGCAGGGAGATTGAAAATTCGCTCATTGACCCGGATCAGGATCACAGGGAAGAAAGTTCTGAACATAATGATGAGGTAGTAAGGCTCAGGCAACAATTGATAGATTTACACCGGGCATGGGCCAGCGGAATGCCTCCTCCTCTGCTCCCTGAAGGTCTTGGGAATACCTCTAATTGCCCACCGCTTTCTCAGGCGCAATTCTCTGCTCTACTGAGTCACCTGAGCACGCGCCGGGATTCACTCCGCGACATTATTATCCTGGCAGTTCTGGTGTGCCCTTGGCAGCTCCCCAATCAAGACCCGTTGCTCAGCCAGCGCCACCGACCACACCGGTATTCGTGGCTCCGCTGCCACAAGAAACTCCCATATATGTTGTGCGTTCCGCAATGAGGCTTCCTAGGTCTGCCAGTGAGCCATTACTGAAGGTTCCAGATGATCAGTATTATGCCCCGGAGCCTTCTTTGCAAATGAACGAACCATTTGGGTACACTCAGCCGCCTGCATTTCCATTTGATACGGAGAAACCTGTCGCAACAAAAGAAGAAGATGTCATAGCCCAGAAATTGAAAAGTTTAGAACAGGCTATGAGTAATTTGCAAGGAATCGGAGATTATAAGAGTGTTTCTTATAAAGATCTTTGCATGTTCCCAGACATCAATCTTCCCCTCGGTTTTAAGATGCCAAAGTTTGAGAAGTATGCAGGACACGGTGATCCCGTGGAACACTTGAGGCGTTATTGCAACCAGTTGAGGGCTGCAGGAGGAAGGGAGGAGCTGCTCATGGCCTTATTTGGCGAGAGTCTTTCTGATCTAGCCTCAGAATGGTTTATCGATCGAGATATCGATAAATGGAACAGCTGGGATGATTTATCTTCTGAATTTGTTCAACATTTTCAGTATAACATCGGCCTGATTCCGAACGAAAAATCCTTGGTCAACATGAAGAAAAAGAGCACTGAAGGTTTTAGGAAATACGCGATAAGATGGCGTGAACAGGCCGCCAGGGTAAAGCCTCCAATGAAAGAAAGTAAGTTGGTAGAAGTTTTCATTCAAGCACGGGATAAGACCTATTTTCAATATTTACTTTCGGTAATGGGAAAATCTTTTATTGAAGTCCTCAAAATGGGGGAGATGATAGAGGAGCGAATTAAGACCGGCCGAATAGTGAGTTTTGCCGCTTTAAAAGCCACCACACAAGCGATTCAAGGTGGATCTGGCGTATTTTGAGGTAAAAAGAAGAAAGAGGATGTGGCGACTGTTGTAGCTGGAACCCATTCCTATCCCAAAAGACTACCTCGCCCCTATCCCCAATCCCAAGCCCAAGTCTACGCCCAAGCTCCATATATTCCTCCCCACCATTACTACCCTCCACAAAAACCTTTATATTCTATTCCACCACCCCCATACCCAGTATATAGCGCGCAACCATATGCTCAAACCCCTTCTTACCCGCAGTGGCATGCGCAAGCTCCACAAAATCGCCCATTCGCTCCATCGAATTACCAAAACCTCTCCAGACCCGATTTTAAACCTAGGCCCAAGTATAAGAAAGAAAAGGCAATCAAAAATCAATTCACACCTCTTGGGGAGTCATATGCTAGCCTGTTTGATAGGTTGAGAAAGTTGAAGGTCTTAAGCCCAATTCAAGGAAGGCTTTCAAATCCACTGCCGAGGAATCTCGATTATTCTTTAAGGTGTGCGTATTGTTCTGACATGCCAGGCCATGATATCGAGAAATGCTGGCATTTGAAGAGAGCTGTCCAAGATTTGATTGACACAAATCAAATGCTGGTCCAGGCCCCAGAGGGTCCAAACATTAACTAGAATCCGCTGTCAATCCATGCTGAAGCCAATATGTTAGAATTGATATATAAGGGGAAAGAGTCTTTAAGGTGTTATAAGCCTATTGTCAAGATAAAGACCATTGAGGACAAATCGGTGAATGTAGCTGAGTCTTTGAAAGCAATGTCATTGAGCCAGGAGGGAATGAGAGAAGATAAAGCCCAGGAAAGCACAAAGAAACCCCTGATCACAGTACAAGGCTCCAGAAGGTATGTTGATTTAAGTCAGGATAAACCTAAGTTGACAGTGGTAGGAGCTCTGAGTCAGCCCATCTTGACGGTGGAAGGAGCAATGGCAGCGCCTATTGTCCTCAGACCGGTGACCCAACCTCCGATAGTTGATACGAAAAAGGTTCCCTGGAATTATGGGCAGACTGTGATGACCTATCATGGGAAAGAAGTAGTGGAAGATATAGATGAGGTAGGGGTTGTGACTAGGTCAGGAAGATGCTTTGTGCCTGAAGGCTTAAGAAAGTCCAAGCCAATGGTGAGTGGACCGCCATCCATCAAAAAGCCTATTACCGAAAAAGAAGCTGAAGAATTTTTGAAAAAGATAAAATTGCCAGAGTATTCAATAATAGACCAGTTGAAGAAAATCCCTGCTTAAATTTCCCTCTTATCTTTGTTTTTGAACTCCAAAGAGCATCGTGATATTTTACTGAAGGTATTAAATGAGGCATATGTTCCTAGGGAGAGTACAGTAAATCAGCTTGAGAAATTGGTTGGAAAAATCTTTGAGGTGAATCGGATCAGCTTTTCTGATAACGAATTGCCTGTCGAAGGTATAGGGCATAACCGGGGCCTTTACATTACAGTGAAGTGCGACGAGTTCTATGTAACTCACGTTATGATTGACAGAGGTTCAGGTGCAAATATCTGCCCTATTTCTACTTTGCAAAAGTTGAATATCGGTGCAGAGATGATCAGGACCAATAATGTATGTGTTAGGGCTTTCGATGGCGCAAAATCAAACTCCATTGGCGAAATAGGACTAATATTGATCATAGGGCCTGTCGAGTTCGCCATAGAGTTTCAAGTATTGAATATAGACTCCTCTTATAATCTGTTGTTTGGAAGGTCGTGGATTCACAAGGCCAAGGCGGTAGCATCTACACTGCACCAAATGATTAAGTTTGAGCATAACAGGAAAGAAGTGGTTATTCACGGTGAAGGAGATTTGTCCGCCTACGAAGATTCTCCCTTGTCTCTTATTGAAGCAAATAACGTAGAGGAGACATTCATCTATCAAATTTTTGATACAGTGCCAGTGAATCGTATTCTTGAATGGCAGGTTATACCGGGACCACAATTGTCTTCCGCTTCTATCATGATGGTGAGTGAACTTTGGAAATACGGATTTGAGCCAGGAAAGGGTTTGGGAGCGTCTTTGCACGGTATAGTTTGTCCCATATGTCCAAGTGAGAACGTGGGTACGTTTGGTCTGGGATTTGAGCCTACGGCTGAAGATCTGAAGAAAGCCAAGGGAAGGAAAAAGGAAACATGGTCACTCCCTCACCCAATGCCACTACTTAGTGAATCATTCGTTAAGAGCGGTGTCACGAAGCATGTGGAATTTGAAGTTGAATTGGTTGATGACTTCCAGAACCTTTTTATTAAAGTTGATATGGTCGAAGCAGGAGAAGGTACCAGTATAGAAGACGTGCAAATCATAGGTCCAGCTGTCCGGCTCAATAATTGGGAAGTCACTCCTTTTCCCGTCAGGAGGGAGTTTTGGTAGTTTATTTTGTTTTTCTTTCTGTTTATCTGAGCTATTTGAGGGTTGTAATTCGGATTTTAGTTTGTTTATGTTATGTTGGCATCTATGTTTAAACCCTCCTATCTTTTTATTTAATGAAATGCAATGTCCCCTTTGTTTTGTGTCTAATATATTTTGTTTTTCTTTTCTTACACAGTTCTCTTTATGCTGATTCTAATGACATGACATGCATGCGGAATTTTCAGCCTGACCTTAAAATCCAAACTAATCAAGATGTAATGAAGCAGGATGGGGAATATGATGAAGAAGAATCACTTGAAGAAATAAGTAAAGAGTTGGAACAGTTTGAAGACAAACCGAATCCTAATTTGAATGAGACTGAGCCAATAAATCTAGGGGATCAAGAAGATGTTAGGGAAACTAAAATCAGTGTACATGCTTTGCCACAGCTAAAAGATAGAATGATTCAAGCATTAATTGATTATAAGGATGTTTTTGCATGGTTTTATGATGATATGCCTGGTTTAAGCACTGAATTAGTGGCTCACAAATTGCCAACTGATCCCGCATTCCCTCCTGTCAAACAGAATTTGAGGAAGTTCAAAACTGAAGTAAGTATTAAAATCAAAGTGGAAATCATGAAACAACTTAAAGCCAAAGTAATTCGAGTGGCTCGTTATCCCATGTGGTTATCCAATGTTGTTCCCGTACCAAAAAAAGATGGCAAAATTTGAGTGTGTGTTGATTACCGTGATTTGAACAGAGCAAGTCCGAAAGATGATTTTCCACTGCCCAACATCCATATTTTGTTAGACAGCTGTGCTAAACATGATGTTGCCTCTTTTGTGGATTGTTATGCCGGATATCACCAGATCATTATGGATGATGAAGACGCGGAGAAGACGTCTTTTATCAGACCATGGGGGACCTATTTTTATCGAGTGATGCCATTCGGTTTGAAGAATGCGGGAGCAACATACATGAGAGCCATGACCATTATGTTTCATGATATGATGCATAAGGAGATTGAGGTATACGTGGATGATGTGATTATTAAGTCAAAAAGTCTGGCCGACCATGTTAAAGATTTAAGAAAGTTCTTTGAAAGGCTTTGCAGGTATAATCTCAAACTCAACCCGGAAAAATATGTATTTGGAGTTCCGTCTGAAAAGTTATTGGGGTTTGTAGTCAGCCGTCGGGGGATTGAATTGGATCCCTCAAAAATCAAAGCCATTCAGGATTTGCCCTCGTCCAAGAATAGAACGGAGGTGATGAGTTTGCTTGGTAGACTGAACTACATTAGCAGGTTTATTGGTCAACTCACAACCACTTGTGAGCCCATATTCAAGTTGCTAAAAAAGAGTGTTGCGGTAAAATGGACTGAAGAATGTCAGGAAGCGTTCGATCGAATTAAAAGATATTTGTCAAATCCGCCCGTGCTGGTACCCCCGGAGCCTGGTAGGCCTTTGATATTATATTTATCAGTCATGGAAAATTCTTTAAGTTGTGTCCTAGGTCAACATGACGTCACAGACAAAAAGGAGCAGGCTATTTATTATCTTAGCAAGAAGTTCACCACATATGAAGCCAGGTATACTCTTCTTGAAAGGACGTGTTGTGCCCTAACTTGGGTAGCACAAAAGATGAAGCATTATTTCTCATCCTATACTACTTATCTCATCTCCCGTATGGATCCTTTGAAGTATATCTTTCAGAAGCCTATGCCGACAGGTCGATTGGTAAAGTGGCAAATATTGCTTACCGAGTTTGACATTGAATATGTGACTCGAACCGACATGAAAGCCCAAGACTTGGCAGATCATCTTGCTGAGAATCCCATCGATGAAGAGTACGAGCCATTGAAGACATATTTTCCTGACGAAAAAGTGTCATGTGTCGATGAAGTCGTTATATATGCTGATCCAGGTTGGAAGTTGTTCTTCGATGGAGCTGTTAATATGAAAGGAGTCGTAATAGGTGCGGTTCTTATCTCTGAATTGGGACAACATTTCCCGGTAACAGCACAACTTTGATTCTATTGTACTAACAATATGGCAGAGTATGAAGCCTGCATTCTTGGTTTGAGGTTAACTGTTGATATGGGAGTCCAAGAATTATTGGTGTTGGGAGATTTGGATATGCTCGTCCATCAAATTCAAGGCGATTAAGAGAAGCGAGATTTGAAGCTCATACCGTATCGACAATGCTTGCAGGAGCTATGTCGACGATTTGTGTTAGTAAAATTTAGGCATATTCCAAGGATTCATAATGAAATTGCTGATGCTTTAGCCACTCTATCTTCAATGCTCCAACATACTGATAAAGCCTACATCGATCCAGTGCATATACAGAGTCGTGATCAGTATGCTTACTGTAATGCGGTTGAAGAGGAGCTTGATGGAGAACCCTGGTTCTTGGATATCAAGCGGTACATTCAGTCAGGAGAATACCCAGCATATGCCACCAACGATCAAAAGTGGACTATTAGGCGTTTGGCTAGTGGATTTTTCTTAAGTGGGGGAATTTTATATAAGAGAACCCTAGATCTGGGACTTTTGAGGTGTGTAGATGCAAGAGAAGCCTTGGAAATCATGGTTGAAATACACTCTAGAGTATGCGGGTTGCATATGAACGGTCATGTCTTGTCAAAGAAGATTCTTCGAGCAGGTTATTACTGGCTTACTATGGAGAGGGATTCTATTCAATTTGTTCGAAAGTGTCATCAATGTTAGGTGCACGACGATCTGATACGTTCTTCTCCTGTTGAGTTACATGCAATGGCCGCTCCATGGCCGTTCGTGGCTTGGGAAATGGATGTGATTGGACCGATTGAGCCGAAGGCATCAAATAGACATAGATTCATTTTGGTAGCCATTGACTACTTTAAAAAGTGGGTAGAAGCAGTAAATTTCAAGTCGGTGACAAAGAAGGCTGTGGTAGACTTTGTTCATGCCAATATCATTTGTAGATTTGGAATTCCAAAGATGATCATTACAGACAATGCTGCCAATCTCAATAGTCATTTGATGCAAGAAGTATGTCAACAGTTTAAGATTGCACATCAAAATTCTACTCCATATCGCCCAAAGGCCAATGGTGTTGTAGAAGCCACCAATAAGAATATTAAAAAGATACTGTGAAAAATGTTACAAGGGTCTAGACAGTGGCATGAAAAGTTGCCGTTTGCATTGCTAGGGTATCGTACCACTGTTCGCACTTCAAGAGGGGCAACTCCATATTTATTGGTGTATAGGACAGAAACAGTCATCCCTGCGGAAGTTGAAATTCCCTCTCTTCGAGTCATTGTAGAAGCAGAGATTGATGATGACGAATGGGTAAAAACCCGACTGGAACATTTGAGTTTGATAGAGGAAAAAAGGCTAACGGCTGTGTGTCATGGCCAGTTGTATCAGAGGAGGATGGTTCGAGCGTATAACAAAAAGGTCCATCCCAGGAATTTTGAAGTTGGTCAATTGGTATTGAGACGTATCCTTCCTCACCAGGTTGAAGCGAAAGGCAAGTTCTCCCCTAACTGGCAAGGTCCTTTCGTTGTGAAGAAAGTGTTGCCCAATGGAGTCTTATACTTGACAGATATTGAAGGCAAAATGGCAGAAATGGCTATCAATGCTGATGCGGTCAAAAGATATTATGTATGATATTTGATCCTTTGTTGATTTTATTGCATGTTTAGTACTTGCATTTTTTGAAGATTGATATGATGAAGGCATTTTAATCTTCTATCCAAATATTGTGTCATCCTTTGTTTACCCGTTTGAGCTTCGTTTTATTTTTCTTTCATATCCCACTTTTGGAATCAAAATAGAGTCAAAGATAAATGTCAAGAAAATAAGAATAAAAGAAAGAGTTCAGAAATAAAAGAAAAAAAATCAAATCAAAACAAAGAACAAGCTGATGGAACTACGTCCGACCTAATTCTCCTCTCTCGAGAGTGAGATACGTAGGCTGCCCAATTTCAGGCTCGATCCAACCAAATAAAGATTTAAGATTCACCCAGTCAACAAAACTGGGGCATAAGTTAATGTGTTGTTTGAGTCGATTCCAAAGGTTGTAAGTCCCACCCCCCACTTCAAGTGTCGTTTGAACCCCTTGCCATCCTTTTCTAACCCATCCAAAAGCCAAGTTACAACCAAAGAAAGTCCTTCAGATCAATTTTTGATAATGTTAAGGCTAAGAATGCAATGGATATGATGATACATTGTGAGGTACCACTTGTCTCCCTCACCATAAGAAATCAGAAAAAAATAATAATACAAAAATGAGAGATTCTTATTGGTGAAAACCCCAGTGGGCATCATAAGGCGATGGTGAGTTGAGAGAAATAAAAATGAGAGAGTCTTATTGGTGAAAACCCTCGCAGGCACCATAAGCCGATGGTGGGTGGAGAGAAATAAAAATGAGAGAGTCTTATTGGTGAAAACCCTCATGGGCACCGTAAGGCGATGGCGAGTTCAAGAGAAAAGTGAAAAGTGAAAAGAAAAAGATTTGTTGGCGAAAGTCTTTTAAGATGTCGTCAATTGAATGTGATGTATGAGTCCAATGGATTTGAAGAAGCGGTTCAGCGTCAAAGGCACGAACTCAACGACAAATGGGGAGTTTGGATAGGAAGATCAGGCAGCTTAATCCAAAATGCATGTCATACTCATTGGAGTTGGTTGTCGTATTCAGATAAGTTTTCTTTTGGAATATGGGACATTGCCCTTTTCTTTCATTTACATATTCAAGCTTTTTGTCTTTTTATGTCATTTATCAAAATAAAAGTCACCATCGTTTCTTTACATTTTTAAGTCAAGTTTGTGTCAAAAGAAGCGAGAAAGGATTTCAAAATTTACTACCAGTCTTTCCAATTATATGAGGAAAAGCCAAGGACCGACACAGGAAAGAAATATGATCATAATTCAACATGAAGCAAAGGAAGTCTATCAACCGACAGACTGTTGGATTCGTGAAAGCATTCAGATTTGGGAAAAGGGTGCACCTCAGAGGCATGGTAAAATGGAAGCCCATTGTTCGAGTCAGAACTCACTTCCCTCAATCTGGATCTGGGTCGATGATGCGGTAAGACAGGGCAAGTGTTAGCGATTTGGAACAAAGATGAAAGGAACGAGTGCTAGGGCAGATACCTGAGAAGCCAAGAGCTGCAAGCCACCACTAAATTTTTAACTGACAAATTTTCTTTGTTGAAATAGGGGAAAATTCGCTTCACTTAATTCAGCTACCATTGGAAATGCACATCCGTGAGATTTTACTTTATGTTCAGGACCCTCCTGAAAAATGGGACTTTACTTTATATTCTGGACCCTCCTGAAAAATGGGAATTTACTTAATGTTCAGGACCCTCCTGAAAAATGGGATCTTACTTTATGTTCAGGACCCTCCTGAAAAATGGGAATTTACTTTATGTTCAGAACCTTCCTGAAAAATGGGATTTACTTTTTGTTCAGGACCCGCCTGAAAAATGAGAATTTACTTTATGTTCAGGACCCTCCTGAAAAATGGGACTTTACCTTCGGTTCAGGACCCTCCTGAAAAATGGGATTTTACTTTATGTTCAGGACCCTCCTGGAAAATGGGAATTTACTTTATGTTCAGGACCCTCCTGAAAAATGGGATTATACTTTATGTTCAGGACTCTCCTGGAAAATGGGATTTTACTTTCTGTTCAGGACCCTCCTGAAAAATGAGACTTTACCTTCGGTTCAAGACCCTCCTGAAAAATAGGATTTTACTTTATGTTCAGGACCCTCCTGAAAAATGGGATTTTACTTTATGTTCAGGACCCTCCTGAAAAATGGGATTTTACTTTATGTTCAGGACCCTCCTGAAAAATGAGATTTTACTTTATGTTCAGGACCCTCCTGAAAAATGGGATTTTACTTTATGCTCAGGACCCTCCTGAAAAATGGGATTTTACTTTATGTTTAGGACCCTCCTGAAAAATGGGATTTTACTTTCTGTTCAGGACCCCCTTGAAAAATGGGATTTTACTTTCTGTTCAGGACCCTCTGAAAAATGGGATTTTACTTTCTGTTCAGGACCCTCTTGATAAATGGGATTTTACTTTATGCTCAGGACCCTCCTGAAAAATGGGATTTTACTTTATGCTCAGGACCCTCCTGAAAAATGGGATTTTACTTTCTGTTCAGGACCATCCTGAAAAATGGGACTTTACTTTCTGTCCAGGACCCTCCTGAAAATGGGATTTTACTTTATGTTCAAGACCCTCCTGAAAAATGGGAATTTACTTTCAATTCAGGACCCTCCTGAAAAATGGGACTTTACTTGTTGTTCAGGACCCTCCCGGAAAATGGGACAACGCTTTCAAAAATGAAATACTACTTTGTTATAATTCTTGTTGGGAATAATTTTCGTTCTAGTTATAATTTTGGGTTTTAGGAGCCCGCCTGAAGAACAGGGTGATGAAATAGCAAGTCAGGAGCCTGTCTGGAGAACAGAGTGAAGAAATGAAAAGTCAAGAAACTAAGTGATGAAATAGCGAGTCAGGAGCTCGCCTGGAGAATAGGGTGAAGAAATGAAAAGTCATGCAACAAAGCGAAGTAATTGAAAGCCAAGCAACAAGTCGAAAGAAATTGCAAGTCAGGAGCCCGCCTGAAGAATAGGGTGATAAAAGTCGAGTCAAGAGCCAATAGAAGCTGTATAGATAGGATTTTTGTAATTTCATTTATGTTTTAACTTGTAATTTTTATTATTGATGTAATAACAGAGCCGCGGACCGGAACCTCGATGGAACCTCACTCGACTCTCCAACTCGGTATAGTCCACCTCTTCCAATCCTTTGAAAAACCCATGACTTTATTCTCTCATAACTTGGGTAGGAAGGATGTCTTAAGTCAAGACCTGGTTGTCCTTCTCCCTTCTGTTTCTTTCTTTGAATAATGGTCGGGTCAAAAATTTGGTCTCGCTGTCTACTTCTTTGCCTGAAAACACTTTCTGTTTACATTCAAAGGGGGCATGATGTAGCCACCTAATTTTGTCCCTCCCGAAGACCCAAGTTACACATTTTTATCCCTGTCTTACCACGTGCCCTCACCCGTATGATTATATCCCATAAAAATACAAAAAATAACAAACCCACTAATAAACCTAATCCCTAATTATTCTTTCGTAACAAAATTAACGACTCCTCCTATCAATTTTGGACAACACATCACTACCTCATACCCCATACCCTACCCCACCTACCCTACCCGATTACCCACCCACGTGACCCCACCTACACTCGCACTCACTCACCTCAAAATTTCATTTTTCACCAACATATATACAATCACCGATATACACAACAAAAGGGGGAGTACATAGGATCACTCATCTTCAACCCTACAAAAATATCCTATACACATTCATCACCGAAAAAAGCTTTACCGGAATACGTGCAACAGTAGCAGCCAATGATACCGGAGTCTGGTGAACTCAACAACCAGCCACCTCTCTCCCTCTCTCTACCATCTCTCTCTCTCCAAAACTGGAAAAAAAAAGCGATGCCGCCTCCCCATCGGCGACAACAGCGTCGGCGCCAGCTCTGCTCCTGCTCTCGTCCTCCTCTTCCTCCAATCAAACGCCGACCAGCCAGGGACGGCGCCGCCTCAAAAGGCCAGCACGGGCTGCTCTTTCAGCCGCCGCTCAGATCCGGCCTCCTCCGTCATCCAGCGCCTTCTCCAGTGACCATCACAACTGACCCAACCCGACCTGACCTCTCTCCGGCGACGGCAGCAGTCACCGGTATGACCTGAACTCTCTCCGGCGATTGCAGTTCTCCGGCAAATCAACTTGAACCAAACCCACAATTGCAGAAATCATTTGAGTTGGGTTGTTCTTAATAACTAGGAAACTGATTGTTGGCACTCAACTGATCGTGAAGTTTCCCTCATGATTCTCATGGCTTACCTTTCGTATGTGATGGCATCGATGTTTGACTTATGCGGAATTCTTACCCTATTTTTTCTCTGGGATTGTCATGTCGCACTATACCTGGCATAATGTGACCATCAAGTTTTTTTATCATCAAATCGTTTATTGATCTGGATCTGTTCAAAAACTGGTGGTTGTTTTATTAATTTCTTCATACTTGTAAGGCCATAATGGAGAGAATTTACATGCTCGGCACTCGGAGTGCCCATTCATAGGCTTGGACAGGCTGTTGATTCGGTTTTGATTTGGAGAGTCGAGATTTCATTGGTGTTTATCGAGGTTCTTGGAGCGGCTCTTATTTCTCTTATTAAAATCAATCGAAAGCTCTTGAGGTCCATCTCTTTACTCCCGTACTTTCTTCTTTATTTTATTTTGTTGAAATGGCTATGATTATATGTTAGGTGATTGTAATTGTTTGATGTTGTTGATGTTATGATCACGTGCTTGGTGATGTGACTCCGGTGGTATGATGAAAGAATTTGATTAGTTTTAATGGTGCGATTGATTAAAAGGAATTTTGGGGGCCGGGATCGAAAATTGATAATCGAATAAGTTGAAGGTTGTTTGTTTTGATTCATTACTGAATATTGTCGAATTGGATAGTATCATGATAGATCGAGTGGGTAGGCAATCGTAGGTTCGGGTAGGCAAAATTTAGGAATAAGTGTTTCGTTGGATGTTGGAATGTGCGTGTGAATGTTTCTTTCTAGTTTATCGTATTTAATTCAAATGTATTTATTTAGCCGGGGAATGCCCCGAGATCACTTGTATTTATTCACCGGGGAATGCCCCGACGTATCATGTTGGCGAAAAATGATCGTGATGAAGGCCCGCGGCATCGGGTAAGGCATTGGAGCTTAATCTAGAATTAGTTTAGACTAGGATTTATATTTTCGTATTTTTCTATTTTTGGACTGTATAATTGGAGTGGACTTTACATTTTTGGATTGTTTTGTTTTGTTTGATTATTTTTGTGTGCTTTTTGTGTGGTTTATACATTTCGTAATGCTAAAATAGTTGATACACTCTACCAAGCGACCGTGGTTGAACCACGGGATCGAGGGGTGCCTAACACCTTCCCCTCGGTCAACAGAATTCCTTAGCCGGAGTCTCTGTTCGCAAACCAGTTTAAAGAGTCAAATGGTTTTGAAAAGAATTTTCCAATGGTGACTTGGCACACCAAATTATGTCAAGTGGCGACTCTGAATAAAAAATGTAAATAATCCTTTTCCGAAATAAATTTTTATTTCTTGTCACTTAAATAATAAAACCCTTTCGCACTTAAACATAAATTTTTGGAGTACGTAAAAAGGGGTGTGACAGCTGTCGCTGTTGCTGTTGTTGTTGCTGTTGTTGCTTTTGTTGTTGTTGTTGTTGTTATTGTTGTTGTTGTTGTGGATGTTGTTGGTGGTGGTGGTGGTGGTGGTGGTGGTCGTTTTCCTGCTGCTGTTGTTGATGTTGTTGTTGTTGTTGTTGTTGTTGTGGTTGTTGTTGTGATTGTTGTTGTTGTTGTGGTTGTTGTTGTGGTTGTTGTTATTATTGTGGTTGTTGTTATTGTTGTTGTTGTGGTTGTTGTTGTTGTTGTGGTGGTGGTTGTTGTGGTTGTGGTTGTTGTTGTTGTGGTGGTGGTGGTGGTGGTTGTTGTTGTTGTTGGTGGTGGTGGTGGTGGTGGTGGTTGTTGTTGGTGGTGGTGGTGGTGGTGGTGGTGGTGGTGGTGGTGGTGTGGGTGTTGGTGGTGTTGTCCGCGTTGCTGTTGTTGTTGTTATTGTTGTTGTTGTTATTGCTGTAGACACGTGATTTTTTATCCTCTCTAAATTTTAACTTGTTTATCCATATTAAATATTTATATTTATATTTAATCATATATTATTTTGACTATTATTTTATTTTTAATATAATGTAAACAATTAAATAAATTTAATTTTAGGATATTATTTTGTTTTATTCCAATAAAAAATAATAATACAAAAATTCAAAAATATTTTCCTTTTTGAATTTTAAATAAATAAGCTAGCAAGTTTTAGTATTATTTAGTTATAGTTATTTAAAGCTATTTATGAATTTTATTATATTTTCTAAAATATAAATCAATTATTGTTATATTTATATATTTATTATTATTTTATTTTATTTTTTCTAAATTTATTTATTATTTTATTATTATTATTATTATTATTATTATTATTTTTACAAGTATTATTTTCTATTATTATTATTATTATTATTATTTTATTTTAAAAAAAAAAAAAAAATAATAATAAAAAAAATAAAAAAATAAATTAAATTTCTCTTACCTTATCCCTAAAAAACTACCCCAACCCATCCCTAATTTCCCTCAACCCCATTACCCTTATTTCCCTCCCCACGTTTCTACCACATCAAAACTATACATGCACACAACACTAATATATATATAACAACACACACATACGTAAAAGAAAAAAAAAGGACACGAAAAAGAAAACTGAAACAAAAATCAAAACCAAAGAAAAACAAGAGAAAACTGGAAACAAAACTATAGAAAAATTTAGAAAAGAAGGAAAGCAGAAAGTAAAAAAAAAAAAAAGAGGGACGATTTGAGTTAAAGTTCGGGTTTCGTTTTGAGTTTCTCGGTGACGACGTTTTGTTTCTTTACTCAGTACAATTCATCATCCAGATTCTTATCACTTCCGTATTATTTATTTTCATAAATTTCATTGTTAATAGAAGCATGAGTGAAGTTATTTCAATGATTCCAAACACTATTTAATATGTAAAGTCAATTATTATATGAGGTTGTTATCATGAATGGTATGTTTGGTTATGAAAATATTTAACGTAATCATTATAATATCGTTCCACGATGTTTGTTAATCACTCTATGTTCTTAGTATTTAGATTATCAGCCTAGATTTTTTTTTAAGGCTAAATTATTTATTAGTGTGAAGAAATGAGGCGAGTTGCGAAATTATAGCGACTGAAAAGGGTGTAAGTTATGTCTTCTTAGTAAACTTCAAGTTGACTGGTGCTAGTTCGTTAACTATTTTTCGAAAAAGCTTATTGTGTTATTAGAGATTTTTTTTTAGATCACATCCGGGATTTTACATTTGTTCTGCTTAGGGTTTTTGGTAGCCTTTCGTTAGACACTAAAGTTGGAGAAGAAGCTGGAAAAGTTAAAGGCTAAAAAGGATAATGGGAGAACCCAAATTTAATATGTTGTGACTAGTTCTAGGCATTGAATGTTTTTATTTTGTTTTGGTTAAAGTTGATGCGAAACAGTAAAATGCATTTGTGTTTATTTTCACTGAATTTGGAAAATGACCCACAATGTATACTTTTATTTTGGCTTGGTTTGAAGTAGGTATTAAGTTATGAAGTCTGGTGAAGCATTGATGTCTAGATTTTGTATTATTTTGGCGACTGTTTTTAATATTTCTTCTTACTGTTTTGGTGGCTTCATTGGATTATTAAGTAAAAGCAGTAGTACACTGTTTTGATTTTAAAAAAAAAATAGAAATAAAAATCGTCTCAAGTTTACAAGAGATAAAACAATTTCCTTTAACGCCAGACAAATTTTAGGCACGTTCGTCTCAAGTTTACAAGAGACAAAACAAATTCCTTTAACGCCAGACAAATTTTAGGCACGTTTTAATTTATTTATTTATTTATTTTCAACTAAGAATGCGGCGCACGCATCTTTCGGAGACATTTAAAAATAATTCAAGGATGTAAAAATATGCCTTGGTAAATATTTTTCTAAAATTTACTTGACGAATATTTTTCAACTTATCACCGATTTATTTGATAATAAACAAGTTTTTAGTATAATAAAAAATGAGCGAATTTTGGCCTTAACACAATTTGTCGAAATAATTTTAGTTAAGTTAAGTCAATAAAAGCGACCGTGCTAGAACCACGGGACTCGAGGGGTGCCTCACACCTTCCCCTCGGTCAACAGAATTTCTTACCCGTCTTCTGTTTTCGCAGACCAAAATAAAGAGTCATTTCCTTTTGATTAGGGATTCAAAAAGGTGACTTGGAACACCATAACTCAATTCCAAGTGGCGACTCTATAAATTAAACTAATCCCTATTCAATACCGTCACTTTAATTGGAAAAACCCTTAGACCTCGATTCCTCGAACGAAAAAGGGGTGTGACATCTCTGGCGACTCTGCTGGGGACTAAATAAGAATTCGAGCTTTGATATTGACTTTACTTGCTTTAATTATTTTATAATGTGTTTATTGGTCTTATGTGCTACTTGTCGCTCATTTACTGCTTTGATATTATTTTAATTGTATTATCAATTGTCTTCTCTCGCGTACCCCCTCTGAGTCTCTGAAAATAGGATAGAGGGAATGCAGCATATGCATCCCACCTTCTTTTTGAGATAACCGGAGTGTCAAGGCACCTGGTGAAGGATATAGTCACACATGTTAGGCGGGGTTAGGATTGACAACGAAGGCGGTGTTGCCCTGCTACCGACCAAGTTGTCCCTCCCCGGCTCGAGTGTCTGCTCGAGTAAGCCAGTCTAGACACTTATCCCTATTAGGTTTTAACTTAGAAGAACTGAAAACTCAGAATCTGGTTATCCATATTAAGTACCGCTTTATTTGCATCATATGCATTTGACTTAGCGGGACTCGGCACAGGGGTCGGGTCTGTCTAGGACAGGTGACCTAATTTATAAAGACCAACATGTGCATCCTACGTGCTCTTTGATATTTGTTTGGAAGGCTATTTGTGTGTTGACCGGCTTTAGGCAATTTTAAAATACGAGAGATTAATTTATTCTCCAATTTAGTTGATCACTTTTGAAAGAAAAATTTATTTTGAAAAAAGATAAAGAAATTTTTTTTTTTACATATAGCAACACAATTTTTTTTACAATCTTTATGAACTACGAGGGTCTGATTCTCACATGTTTGTGAGATACGTAGGAAGTCCTTCCCAGGATACGACTTTATCTTTTAAAGAAAAATTTTGTTCATAGATTTATTGGAAAATATTTTGAAAATATGATTATTTTTCATAATTTTTTTTCTAATTTTCAAGTCCAGATTTTTGTATATATTTTAACAGCCCTGAATCTTTAGGGATCATGAGGCTAAGATTAAAAAAATAAATATAATAATAAATAAATAATAATAATAATAATAATAATAATAACAATAAAATAAAAATATATTTCAAAAGCCCGGAATCTTTAGGGATCATGAGGCTAAGTTTTTACAATATATATATATATATATATATATATATATATATATATATATATATATATATATATATATATATATTAATTTTAACAAGTCCTAAACCTTTAGGGTCACGAAACTGAAAATTTTATACAACTTCATACATAAAACGGTCATTCTATTCTTCTTTATTTCTGAGTCCTTTTATTTTATTTTTACTTAGGGAATATTGTCTTCAAACATATAGATAAAATTGTCTAGAAGTCTGTTAGAGCAAAGTTTTGATAGAGTCAATTTAAAAATAAAATAAAAATAAAATATATATATATATATATATATATATTATCAATCTTGTTTCTCTCGTTTTGATTTTTGATAAAAAAAAAATTCTTTGCAACTAAGTCCAAATAATGGTCACACTAGATTTTACAAGTTAAGTCATAAATTCTTTTCAAAATTAATAAATTAAGTTTTGTCTAAGTCTAGATATTTATTAATCTTATGTCCCTGTCAATAGGTATAAAATGTCTCCCCCTGTTCGTGGAAAGCGTTCAAAGAGAAAGAGAGATGGGAGTGTACCACTTCAGGTTGTGGATTGTACCCCTCTGCAACTTTGGTTATGGTGGAATGCAATGGATACTTTCGATTATGACGAGATACATAAGTATTTGGGTTTTTTGACGAGTATCATGAGAATCAACCCTAATAGGGAGGTGATTGATGCATTACTGAATTTCTGGGACCCGAAGAATAATGTATTCCGCTTTTCAGATTTTGAGTTGACACCTACTTTAGAAGAGATAGCAGGCTATGTTGGATATGGTGATATGCATCGGAAGAAACTTATAGCCCCAAGACTTATTTCAATAAATAAATTTTGCAAGCTCATGAACCTAAGGAACACAAAAGAAGAATCAATGAAAAAAGGTTGGGTTTCCTTGCAGTTTTTGTATGACAGATACGGAAGGCAAGAGGGGTTTCAGAAGTACGGTAAAGAACTTTGTAATAAGGGAAGTTTTGAGACTTGGAAAGTTCACAGACGATTTGCATTCATGGTAGCCTTTTTGGGCACTATGGTCTTCCCAAGAAGAGAAGAAAAAATTAATATTCGTTTAGCGGGAGTGGTACAGATACTGATTAAGAAAGATTACACCATGATACCAATGATCCTAGCTGATATTTACCGTGCTCTGACTGTTTGTCAGAAAGGAAAAAGTTTTTTCGAGGGATGTAATATCCTGTTACAGATGTGGATTGTAGAGCATCTTTATCAACGTCCTACATTGACAAGGTTCAATCCCGAGCGATTCAATCGAATCAACGATTACGAGGAAAGGATGGAGAAATATAAATGTCCAAAAGAAATTGGAGATTGGGTTAAACTTTTTCGTTCTTTGACAACAGATAAAATCACTTGGAATCTCCATTGGTTCCCTTGGAGGCAAGTCATATATAGTTCTGTCATCCGTCCGTTCTTGTTATTAATGGGTATTAGAGGTGTTCAACCGTATGTTCCATTGAGAGTTCTACGTCAGCTAGGCAGGCGTCAAATAATTCCCGTAACGGAAGACATGGCTGAGTTCGTATTTGAGGTCAGACCAGAGATTTCACTTCCATAAGATTTGGCCCAGCAGATTTGGGAGGGTCGCCGTATTATGGGAATCGAAACGATGGTCATAGAGCGTGAGAAAGGAGAAGTGCACCCAGATTATCGGAAATGGTTTGAAGAACAGTCGAGTCCTCCAGTCAGACCAGAAAAATCGGTTAAAGGACCTATAGACCAGGAAACTGCAATCAGGATAGGAATTGAAAGAGCCATGCGAGAACATCATGAAGCCAACCAAATTTTGAGAGAAGAATTAGAGCATGCCAGGGCAAAAATAGACAAACAACAAAGGAAATTCTCTGAAGAGAAAGCTAAATCAGCAGCTATTGAGGTTGCACTTCGGGGACAAATCAAGTTTGCTACCACTAGAGGGTCACACGTTGCAGAACTTGCCGCATCTCGCCGACAACAACTTCAAGAAGTTGAAAAGAATATGCAAGAAGAATTTGATCGAGAGAGATCTCAATGGATTCGTGAAAGAGGAATATTGCGAGAACAGTTGGAGGTTGTTTCCGCTCGTGAACAACGTGCAAGAAAGATGGTTGATTTCCGAGATCGACAGGCTCAGGAATGGGATCAGGCTTTCAGTTCTCTTCGAGGGAAGGTCCACCGTGTAGCACAGGATACTGCCAGAATGGGCTTAGATTATCAGCAACTGGATTGTGAAGATTTTTTGGCACAAGTACCTGCTTTCGCACAGCGACTCACCACTTCATTGGAGGACATATATCTGAGTTTGGGAGGACATATTAAATCGAAATCTCCTTGAAAGGATCGTTGTTTTCTTTGTCATAGTTTTTTCATTTTCAGTTTTAAAAAAAAAAAATTGTTTAGATATTATGTCTTTTAGTTTTCAGATGTCAGTTAGTAGGTTTTATTTTAGGAGTTGGGTCAGTTATTTTATCGTAGAATGTAATGAAGTTGACCGTTTATTTCTATATATATTACATATGTTTTACTTCACTTTATTTATTTTCTTCAATAATAATAATAATAAAAAAAAAAAAGAGGACAAAACAATTTTGTTAAATTACACCCGAACTACGCAAAATATGATTCATGTCCTAACATGATACGTAGGCAACCCTCCAAAGGGTTCGATCATAACTTTTGAAAATATGCCTAGAAAAGCCGGGATGAAACACAAAGCTTCCATGATAGGTTGAGAAATGCATATAGAAACATGACATATAACGTAGCATTATAATGTGTTAAATATATAACACTCACCGTTTGCTACTTGTTAACAGAAAGATAAAATAATTGGTGGTTGGTTTGTGGTTTAAACTGGCAACGCATCCGTATAACACCAGATACAAGGGTAAAAGAAGAATGATACGCAGAGAAGATATAGGGTCTGATAGTGAAGAAGAGCAGAATCAGTTGATTTCGCAGAAAGTAACATCAATGGAAGAAATAAAGGCATTAAAACAACAGATGGCGGAGATGTACCAAGCTTGGTTGAATGGACAAGCCCCGCCTTCTTCAATCCCCGGACTTTCAACTTCGAATGATCCAAATTCTGACCCAGCTCAAACTAGTGATCCCTTTTACCCACCAGGATTTGGCCCATTTGCTAATATGTCTGGAGTTGCTGGTACTTCTACCGTGCACCCACCAAATCCATCGGTTGCAAATAACCCACTCTTTACTTCTGCAGCGCCAGCTACTGCGGGTGTTCAACCGACAATACCAAAAGATATGGGAAAACCAAATCATGATATGTTATATCCTCCTGAAATGACTTTTAAGTCACAAAATCCACATTATCATGTTCATCAACGCGATACTCCTATCGTGATTGAGAAGATTGCTAAGAATGAGGAACAGGAGGAGATGGCTAGAAAAGATAGAAGCCTGGAACAAAGTATGAGAAATATGAAAGGAGTAGGTGGACCAAAAAGTGTTTCGTACAAGGATTTATGTATGTTTCCTGATGTCCATTTACCGATAGGGTTCAAAATGCCAAAATTTGACAAGTCGAATGCACTTCAAAATTCTCAAAACCCGTATCCACATTTCTAACAAGCCCAATATACTTCAAAATTCTCAAAACCCATATCCACATTTCTAACAAGCCTAATTGACTTCAAAATTCTCAAAGCCCATATCCACATTTCTAAAAAGTTCAATAGAGTTCAAAATTTTCAAAGCCCATATGCACATTTCTAGCAAGTCTAAAAGACTTCAAAATTCTCAAAGCTCATATCCACATTTCTAAAAAGTCCAATAGACTTCAAAATTTTCAAAGCCCATATCCACGTTTCTAACAAGTTCAATAGACTTCAAAATTCTCAAAGCCCATATCTACATTTCTAACAAGTCCAATAGACCTCAAAATTCTCAGAGCCCATATCTGCATTTCTAACAAGTCCAATAGACCTCAAAATTCTCAAAATCCATATCTACATTTCTAACAAGTTCAATAGACCTCAAAATTTTCATAGCCCATATCCATATTTCTAACAAGTCCAGTAGATCTCAAAATTCGCAAAGTCCATATTCATATTTCTAACAAGCCCAATAGACTTCAAAATTTACAAAGTCCATATCCACATTCTAACAAGTCCAATAGACTTCAAAATTCTCAAAGCCCATATCCACATTTCTAACAAGTCCAATAGACTTCAAAATTCTCAAAACCCATATCCACATTTCTAACAAGTCCAACAGACCTCAAAATTTTCAAAGCCCATATCCACATTTCTAAAAAGTCCAATAGAAATCAAAATTCTCAAAGCCCATATCCATATTTTTAACAAGTCCAATAGATTTCAAAATTCACAAAGTACATATCCACATTTCTAACAAGTTCAATAGACTTCAAAATTCACAAAGTCCATATCACAATAAGTAAACCTGTTTTTTCTCTAGTTTAACGTACATTTCAATATTTATTGAAGTATTTTTTTAATAGATTTCTATTTTAGGAGTATTTTCCTAATTGATCAGTACAAAAAAAATATTAATTGATTCTCCTTCCATATATTTTAGGAGTCTCGTATATTTTAGGAATCTAATTAATATAATAAAATAATTAAATAATAAATTGAAGAAAAATAGTGAAAAGATAGTTTTTTCTAAAGGAGAGTCTTCACAAAAAGTTAAAATCACCTTTCTAAATGTCTTTACACTTTTAATATATTATAGATATAGATTATAGAATAGATATAGATTATAGAGTTACACTCTCTTCCACTTCTTTAATTATTTTACTTTCTCTCCCGATTCATAAACATAACAAGGCCGATTCATATACATAACAAATATGACAAGACCGACATATACATAACAAGGTCGATTCATATATATAATAGGATCGATATATACATAGAAACCTATGTATATTTATTTTTAGAGAAAAATGAGATTTTTGTAATATGTTTGGAGAGATGGATTTTTTGTAATAAGTGAAACTTAAGTTGTTGTTTGTATAATTTTTAGAAAAAAAATTCTTATTTATTTTTCGTCGAAGTGCTTATCTATATCTATATCTATTTTATAATCTATAATCTATATCTATATCTATATCTATCTATAATTTATATCTTCATTAAAAATCCTTGCTTTAGATAAAATTATTTTTTCACTATTTTTTCCTAATATTTAAGAGTTGAAAATTATTTAAATATATTTATGATAAAACTTTTCTTTATTAGAAGTGATCAAAATTTCAATATTTTTTCTAATTTAAGAGTTGAAAATTAATTAAATATATTTATGGTAAAACCTTTCTTTTTAAAAGTCATCAAAATTAATGACAACTGGTACTTTTTCCATTAAATTAAGAATTATAAATTGACTAAATTTAATTTTAAGAAGATTTGAAAAATCTAGAAATAAATATAAAACTATTAGAATAAGAAAAATTTAAGAAGTACTAGGTTTTAAATATCCTTATCTTGTATTTTTTAAATTTAACATGCTTATCTTAAATATATATTTGAATTCGAATATTCTTATCCTTATCTTTTTCAAATTTGACATGCTTATTTTAGATATATATTTGAACTAAGAGAAATATTTAAAATCACCGAGATTAATTCATATTTTGTTATATCAAATGCTAACAAAATAAAAGAAAATAAACTTATTTTTCTTTCTTGTCTTTTTAAATATAATATTATTATATCTTATAATTATTATTAGTTATTAGTTCTACGTACGACTACTATTCCACTGTTACTTCTATGTACTATACTACTGCAACTGTATCTTTTTTAATTATTTTTATTTTTTATTTAATTATTATTTCTACCACCAACATTATTATTATTTAAGTTAATATTTTATATTTTATTTATTAAACATATTAAATAATATTTAAAAATAATATGTTTATGAATAGTAAGAGTTCATTTAGAACTCTTCAATATTACGTTCCTAATTTCAAGCTAATAGTATTTTTTTAAAAAAATACTAATATTTTTAAATACAAATATCAATATCAAATCTTTTAATTCAAAAAATTTATTATAATATTATTATTTATTGTATTAAAATAGTCAAGTTGCTTATTATTATTATTACTAATGTTGCTACTATTACTATTACTATTTATTATTATTATTGTTGTTGTTGTTATTGTTGTTGTTGTTATTATTATTATTATTATTATAATATTATATTACTACATTTTTTTAAATTAAAAGTATTGCTACTATGTGTACTATTACTTTTTTTTTAAATGGTTAAACGTGTATTAATACTACTATTATCATCATATATTTTATTATTATTATTTAGGTTAATATTTTTTATTTCATATTTAAATATATTTTAAATTATATATGAAAGGGATAAGCTTACGTTCCTAATTTCAAGATAATGATAATCTTAAAAAAATAATATTTTTAAATATAAATATTTTAATTATATATTTTGAGTTCAACCAAGTTTTACACCTGCAAATAAATCATTTGAAGCGATTATAAATAAATATTCAATAATCTATTCTAAAACAAAGTCACACACACAAAAAAACTCAATATGACATAATATACATATTAGGAAGTATAGTGAAAAAGAAGGATAATAACAATAATTTACTTATTAAATTGAATCATCATAAAAAAATAGATACTAACACCATAACCTTAAGCATTAACGGAGAAAGATGAAGATGAAAATATCATAACCTTTTTGTATTTAAAAAATAAAACTAATAAAAAACATAATAAAAATGAAAAATACAGCAGACAAATTCGCTAAAAAACTAATGAATAATACCTCCAAAAGTAAAAACTTAACATTGCTTATCACTGTGATATGTAGCAGTATATATATGAGAGGTGAAACAGTTAGAATTTCATTTCACTTTAAACTCTGTTTAAATTTAAATTTAAATATCATCTCAGTTTCTTCCTTATCCTTAATTTTTCAAATACAATGTGTGTTTATCCTATAAATTTGAATTAAGAGAAAATTTTGAAATCAATTCAAATATTTTTAATATTATCATTATTATCATTACTATTTTTTGAAATTATTATTATTGTTATTATTACTACCAATACTACTTTTTTTTTGGTTGGTTAAACACTACCAATACTTCTACTATTACTACATAATACAATTGTATGAAAATACTACCAGTACTTCTACTATTTCATTTAACATTTAATCTAATATATTAAAATATAATATATTGCTAATGCCACTATTACTACTATTAGTATATACGTACTACTACTATTTATTTATCAATATTATTATCATATTATTATTACTATTATTAATATATTTTTAATTTTTATTTAATATTTAAATAAATTATATCCAGACACATTTTATAACATTTAAATTTAAAAGAAATAAATTTATGAAGAGTAAAAGTTCATTTAGAAATCTTCAACAATAAGTTTCTACTTTTAAGCTAATATTTTTTTAAAAAATAAAGGATAATGTATTTTAATATTCAAATAATTCAAAATTTTTATTACATCATTATTAATTTTGTCTTAAAAATTGCCACGTGGCTTCTTAATAGTTCATCACGTGGCTAATTGTGGTGCTTCGTCCTCTGCTATATATATGTGTGTGTGTGTTTTCACGACTTTCATCTTGCATTTGACACAAACAACACTTGGGTTCCACCTGCATTCCCAACTTCAGTAATATGTCATTTGTGAGCATCTTTCCATGCATATGTAATCAAGTAATAAAGATGGATTTCGACCAAGCTGCATTTTGATACATTAATAAATTAAGCTTCTAATACGGTGTCAGATGCCATGAGTTAATGTCGGGCTACTCATAGTCTTAAGCATTATCACGTTCAGGGTGTAGTCTTGGAACTTGATAATAACCATGTTATTTGATATTTGGTCATGTGTATTTTAGTTCAAAAGTTGTAATTGAGGAATATTTATTCGTCTATTAAAATAATAGTCATTAAATGTATAACATACATATTTTATATATAATTGACATGTATAATTTTTGATATATTTAACTAAAGATTGTAATTAGTTTTGACCGAATAAAAAGTACAATAAAAGCGATTAAAATAATCACTTGCATATTATTCTCAAATAATGCGAGAAAACATATAAATCTGAGTTGTAAATAATTTTAAAAATTGTTTATACATAAAATTCACTTTGTAAATCCAAAATTTATATTTAAATGTAATCTATGGGGAAATCGATGCTATGCCTAATAAGTTCAAGTACAATATAGTTGAATTGGTGATAATTTATGCAATGATAATTTTTCTCATTTTCTTTTTCAGACATAAAGTTGAAGATGGTTCATCAATTTAAAATTGATGGCAATTATTTGCACTTGTTTTTTTCGCTTTTCTTACTTTATAATTAAAATAATGTAACTTTCCATTCATCTTAAAAGTTTCACAAAATGTAATAAATTACAATAATATAAAGAAATTAAATATCATTTCCTATATGTATATCAGATAATAAAAATAAGACAAATCATGATAAATTAATATGATCCAAATAGTAATCTTTATTATTTATCTAATACCTTGTTATAAGTTGTATAGAGCAAGCAACACTACCAGTTATATATTTTTAAGGAAACAATTAAAGTAACCTAAATCTTATTGTTGCTTTCTATTTTCGGCCCATGAAAATCATAATTCTTCAATTTATGCCTTCGGCGATTTCGGTAACTCCAAATTGGGAATGTGACTCCAATCAGAGAAGCAAGTTCTTGCTGCGCAATGGTATTTAAGGAACACCACAACGGTCTCTACAATCTTCATCTTTGTCGCAACAACAAAAGTTAAGGTCCTTGCTTCTGCTTTACCCATCATATCAAAAATCAGTATTATATATTAGCATATTATCTATCTATATATAAAAACAGAAGCAAAAAAGACAGGTGTCCTCACAAGAAAAATCATCATTAATTTTTAAATAAAATTAAATAAAAATTACAATTTTAAATATAGCTTTAACTGTCTTCATTATTTTTATTTAAAAAATTTAACTTCAAATTACAGTTATCAAAACCAAATTTCACTAACTGTCACCCACAATGTCACGATAATCTATACAAGTTTCCCACTACACAACTGTCATTAGCATTTTCCTTTAAATCAAAATTAAACTAAAAATTACAGCTTTTAAATACATTAAAACTGCATAATTTGAAAGTAAGAGTTGTTCGGCTGTGGCAACTCAATGCAATGGAATTTGAAAGTAAGAGTTGTTCGGCTGTGGCAAGTGCCGGATAAATTCAAACCTGAAATACCCTATTCAATGGATATGATTTTACAAGATGCAAAGGTTTGTATTGTTTTCTTTTCCTTTTAAGATTACTGTTTTCATTGATTTTTAACTTTTTGAATTAATTCAATCATAATAATTTTCATTGTTAATTTAGGGTGATCGTATTCATGCATCGATTGGCAAGTACGATATAAAATTTTTCAAGAACAAGATAGAGGAACTCGAGTTATATCGCATGAGCTACTTTGTAGTTACATCAAATTCAAAAAAAATTAAGACTACTACACACAAACACAGGTTGATTTTTATCAAAATGATTTTTGTTGAGAAAATTGTTGATCCTTCATTTGATATGGACATATTTAATTTACGTCCATTTGATCAACTGACAATTCAACATAATGTTGATGACACTGAACTTTTTGGTAAATACTCTTTCATCTCACTTAACAATTTATTAATAATATATTTTTTTCAGGTTCATTGACTTTTATATTTATAGATGTTGTTGGACAGGTTGTCACATATGAATCAGTTCAGACCTGCCATCAAGAAAACAACAACAGTGTCTTTATAAATGCTGTATTGGAAGATGAAAAGTAAGTTCTTTTTTAATTTTACAGTACAAATTGAAAAAAAAATGAAAAAAAAAACATCATCTACACACTAATTGCATAACCTATTGTACAGGACCTTCGTCCTATTCTTGGGTGGGGGCAAATCCTGAATGGCTTTGATTTTCGAGGGATCCAATTCAATTCCCCGAAGGCTGACCACAAACCCCAACAGCTTTCCAGACGGAACTCCAAATACACATTTTGCCGGGTTGAGCTTGAGATTATACCTGCGAAGCCTTTCAAAGAACTTTCTTAAATCTTTAACATGGTCGGCCCGACTTTTTGACTTAATAATCACATCATCCACGTATACCTCAATCTCCTTATGCATCATATCATGAAACATAGTGGTCATGACTCTCATGTATGTTGCTCCAGCATTATTCAAACCGAACGGCATCACTCGATAACAATAGGTCCCCCATGGTGTGATAAAAAACGTCTTCTCCGTGTCTTCATCATCCATAATGATCTGGTGATATCCGGCATAGCAATCCACAAAAGAGGCAACCTCATATTTAGCACAGTTGTCTAACAAAATATGGATGTTGGGCAGTGGAAAATCATCTTTCGAACTTGCTCTGTTCAAATCACGGTAATCAACACACACTCGAATTTTGCCATCTTTCTTTGGTACGGGAACAACATTGGATAACCACATGGGATAACGAGCCACTCGAATTACTTTGGCCTCACGTTGTTTCATGATTTCCTCTTTGATTTTAATATTTACATTAGTTTTACACTTCCTCAACTTCTGTTTGACAGGAGGGAACGCGGGATCAGTTGGCAATTTGTGAGCCACTAATTCAGTGCTTAAACCAAGCATATCATCATAAGACCATGCAAAAACATCTTTATAATCAATTAATGCTTGAATCATTCCATCTTTTAGCTGTGGCAAAGCATGTACACTGATTTTAGTTTCCCTAACATCTTCTTGATCCCCTAGATTTATTGGCTCAGTCTCATTCAAATTAGGATTCGATTTGTCTTCAAACTGTTCCAACTCTTTGCTTATTTCTTCTAGTGCTTCTTCTTCATCATATTCCCCATCCTGCTTCATTACATCTTGATTAGTTTGGATTTTAATATCAGGTTGAAAATTCCGCATGCATGTCATGTCATTAGAATCAGCATAAAGAGAACTGTATATAAAAAAAGAAAAACAAAATATATTAGACAAGAATCAAAAGGGACATTGCATTTCATTAAATAAAAAGATAGAAGGGTTTAAACATAGATGCCAACATAACATAAACAAACTAAAATCCGAATTACAACCCTGAAATAACTCGGATAAACAGAAAGAAAAACAAAATAAACTACCAAAACTCCATCCTGGCGGGGAGAGGAGTGACTTCCCAATTATTGAGCCGGACAGCTGGACCTATGAATTGCACGTCTGCCATACTGGTACCTTCTCCTGCTTCGACCATATCAAATTCAATAAAAAGGTTCTGGCAGTCATCAACCAACTCAACTTCAAATTCTACATGCTTCGTGACACCGCTCTTAACAAATGATTCACTGAGTAGTGGCATTGGGCAAGGGAGTGACCATGTTTCCTTTTTCCTTCCCTTGGCTTTCTTCATATCTTCAGCAGTAGGCTTAAATCTCAGACCAAACGTGCCCACGTTCTCACTCGGACATATAGGACGAACTATAGCGTGCAGAGACGCTCCCAAACCCTTTCCTGGCTCAAATCCGTATTTCCAAAGTTCACTCACCATCATGATAGAAGTGGAAGACAATTGCAGTCCCGGTATAACCTGTCATTCAAGGATACGATTCACTGGCACTGTATCAAAAATTTGATAGACGAATGTCTCCTCTACGTTATTTGCTTCAATAAGAGACAAGGGAGAATCTTCGTCGGCGGACAAATCTCCTTCACCGTGAATAACCACTTTTTGCCTGTCATGCTCAAACTTAATCATTTGGTGCAGTGTAGATGCAACCGCCTTGGCCTTGTGGATCCACGACCTTCCCAACAACAGATTGTAAGAGGAGTCTATATTCAATACTTGAAACTCTATGGCGAACTCAACAGGCCCTATGGTCAACATTAGTTCTATTTCGCCAATGGAGTTTGATTTTGCACCATCGAAAGCCCTGACACATACATTGTTGGGCCTGATCCTCTCAGCACTAATATTCAACTTGTGCAAAGTAGAAATAGGGCAGATATTTGCACCTGAACCTCTGTCAATCATGACATGAGTGACGTAGAACTCTTCGAACTTCACTGTAATGTAAAGGCCCCGGTTATGCCCTGTACCTTCAACAGGCAATTCATCATCAGAAAAGCTGATTCGATTCACCTCAAAGATTTTTCCAACCATTTTCTCAAGCTGATTTACTGTAATCTCCCTAGGAACATATGCTTCATTTAATACCTTCAGTAAAATATCACGATGTTCCTTAGAGTGCAACAACAAAGATAAGAGGGAAATTTGAGCAGGGGGTTTCTTCAACTGGTCTATTATTGAATACTCTGGCAATTTTATCTTTTTTAAAAATTCTTCGGCTTCTTCTTCGGTGATAGGCTTTTTGATATATGACGGTCCACTCACCATTGGCTTGGACTTTCTTAAGCTTTCAGGCACGAAGCATCTTCCTGACCGAGTCACACCCCCTACCTCATCTACATCTTCCACTACTTCCTTCCCGTGATAGGTCATCGCAGTCCGCCCATAATTCCAGGGAACCCTTTTCGTATCAACTATCGGAGGTTGGGTCACCGGTTTGAGGACAATAGGCGCTGCCAGTGCTCCTTTCACCATTAAGATGGGCTGACTCAGAGCTCCTACCACTGTCAACTTAGGTTTATCCTGATTTAAATCAACATACCTTCTGGCACCTTGTACTGTGATCAGGGGTTTCCTTGTGCTTTCTTGGGCTTTATCTTCTCTCATTCCTTTCTGGATTAATGACATTGCTTTCAAAGACTCTGCTACATTCACCGATTTCTCCTCAATGGTCTGTATCTTGACAATAGGCTTATAACACCTTGAAGACTCTTTCCCATCATATATCAATTCTAACATATTGGTTTCAGCATGGGTTGGCAGCGGATTCTGGTTAATGTTTGGACCCTCCGGGGCCTGGACCAGCATCTGATTTGTGTCAATTAAATCTTAGACAGCTCTCTTTAAATACCAGCATTTCTCGATATCATGGCCTGGCATGTCAGAACAGTACGAACACCTTAAAGAATAATCGAGATTTCTCGGCGGTGGATTTGAAAGCCTTCCTTGAATTGGGCTTAAGACCTTCAACTTTCTCAACCTATCAAACAAGCTAGCATATGACTCCCCAAGAGGTGTGAATTGATTTTTGAACGCCTTCTCTTTCTTATACTCGGGCCTAGGTTGAAAACCGGGTCTGGAGGGGTTTTGGTAATTCGGTGGAGCGGATGGGCGATTTTGTGGAGCTTGCACGCGCCATTGTGGGTAAGAAGGGGTTTGGGCATATGGTTGCGCGCTATATACTGGGTACGGGGGTGGTGGAATGGAATATAAAGGATTTTGTGGAAGGTAGTAATAGTGGGGATGAATATATGGAGCTTGGGCGTAGACTTAGGCTTGGGATTGGGGATAGGGGCGAGGTGGACTTTTGGGATAGGAATGGGTTCCAGCTGTGATAGTCTCCACGTCTTCTTTCTTCTTTTTACCTCCGAATGCGCCAGATCCACCTTGAATCGCTTGTGTGGTGGCTTTTAATGCAGCAAAACTCACTATTCGGCCGGTCTTGATTCCGTCCTCTATCATCTCCCCCATTTTGAGGACTTCAATAAAAGACTTTCCCATTGCCGGAAGTAAATGTTGAAAATAGGTCTCATCCTGTGCCTGAATGAAAACCTCTACCAACTTACTTTCTTTCATTGAAGGCTTTACCTTGGCGGCCTGTTCACGCCACCTTATCGCGTATTCCCTAAAACCTTCAGTGCTTTTCTTCTTCATGTTGACTAAGGATTTTTCGTCCAGAATCAGGTCGATGTTATACTGAAAATATTGCACGAACTCAGAAGCTAAGTCATCCCAGCTGTTCTACTTGTTGATATCTTGATCGATAAACCATTCTGAAGCCAGATCAGAAAGACTCTCGCCAAAGAAAGCCACGAGCAGCTTTTCCCTTCCTCCTGCAGCCATCAATTGGTTGCAATAACGTCTTAAATATGCCATGGGATCACCATGCCCTGCATACTTCTCGAACTTGGGCATTTTAAAACCGAGGGGAAAGTTGATGTCTGGGAACATGCAAAGATCTTTATAGGAAACACTCTTATAACCTCCGATTCCCTGCAAATTCCTCATGTCCTGTTCTAAACTTTTCAAATTCCGTGCTATGACTTTCTGTTCCTCTGTTGCGACAGGTTTCTCCGTATCAAATGGAAATGCAGGTAGCTAAGTGTACCCATACGGTTTATTCATTCTCAAAGTAGGCTCCGGGGCATAATACTGACTATCTGGAACCTTCAATACTGGCTCACTGGCAGACCGAGGAAGCCCCATTGTAGGACGCACAACATATGTGGGAGCTTCAGGTGGTGGCGGAGCCACGAATACCGGTGTGATCGGTGGCGCCGGCTGAGCAGCGGGTCTTGATTGGGGAGCTGCCAAGGGCACACCTGAACTGCCAGGATAATAATGTCGCGGAGTGAATCCTGGCGCGTGCTCAGGTGACTCAGTAGGAGCAGAGAATTGCGTCTGAGAGAGCGGTGGGCAATTAGAGATATTCCCAAGACCTTCAGGGAGAGGAGGAGGAGGCATTACGCTGGCCCATGCCTGGTGAAAATCTATCAATTGTTGCCTGAGCCTTACTACCTCATCATTGTGTTCTGAACTTTCTTCCCTGTGATCCTGATCCGGGTCAATGAGCGAATTTTCAATCTCCCTGCTAGCCATGGTGAGTTTTGCTTTTGATCTAGTGAAGTATGGGTGACTAGACAGAGTGTTACGAACCTACCACTGTTATCTGAAAGAACATGCTCATCAAAGACGACATCCGTTAGGATTAGGGCACACAACAAGTATGGGAATCACATTGGTAAAATTGTCCTAAATTCAAGTTCATTTGTACCAGCTTTTGAGGATAGCGAGGTCATTTTAACATAATCCCTATTTTTATCTACACTTATTTGCCTCTTTCCTCCAAACACACCTCTTTTCTTTCGCCCTCATTTCCCTTTTCCCCTTTTTTTCCTTTTTTTTCCAGTCTCTGTTCTTTCTCTTTCTCGCCTCATTATTTATATATATATATTTTTTTTCCCCAATCTACTTTCGTTTTATCATTCTTTATGGCTTTTGCTTTTCTTTAAAAGAGGAAAAATAATGAAAAACAAACGAAACAAAATGCTTAGATTGAACCCCAAAGTAGGTTGCCTACGTATCATATTGTACATGAATCAGAGCTTGCGTAGTTCGGGCAGCACATGCATAAACATTACATAATTGAAGTTTTTTTATTGTTTTTTTTGCGAAAACGAAAACAAACAAACAAAAGAAAGACGTAACCTCATAACATTTTGATGAAAGAAAGAAACAAAACATGCAACGAATTTAGGACCGCTTTAAAAACTAAACAACAAATACAAAATAACATTCTAGACCCCTAAGACGACATACGTGAAATCACTGATAAAGACCCTAATACCAAAAATAACTTAACTCCGACTTAAAACTGACGCCACCCTACAATGACAGAAACATAAAAGACTCAAATTGAATAAAGATAAGAAATGCTCTTTCAGACTGGTGCTCTGTGTGATGACCCTGGCTGAGATGGACCTGCCTGTGAAGTTCTCTTTCTCCCATTCAAACTTTGTAGCATGTCCTGTAAAGACACCCTGATATTGGGGAGGAAGCTTCGGGCTCGTATTCCTGCCCCATGAGGAGTGTAATTAGAAAGATTGTTCTGACACCTTTCTACAATCTTGAACAGATCTGCTAACTGAACTCTCAGTGTCTCCACTTTGGACCCCGCACTTTCATCCTGATGGTCGTCAACTATGCATTCTTCCTGTATTCTCCCTCTAAGCTGCACTGGTAAAGGTTAACTGATACCCCGAGGGATAGATTGAAGCCAGACCCCATATCCCTGAGTGTACCCTGGATTATCCAAACTTTCTTTGAGTGTGTCCACACCTAGCTTTGTTGCATGCTTCCAAAACTGCTCGTACTTGCTCTCACCTAAGGCTTGGTCCTTGAAGTACTCAACATCCTTCAAAAGATCCACTGTTGGTGGCACGTCCTACAGCCTACCCAACTGGCGCATTACCCTAGAAGGACTGTATGGTCTAGTGCAATTGAGCCCTAACATAACTAAAAGGAGCTGCATCTGACAATCCAACAAGATTATCTTTGGTCGAAGCCACAGATAAGTCCATAAAATGTTATCCCCGGTTCTTGACTCAAGAAATTCAATCCAAGCGTCGACTCCCACGGGTAGCTAGAATTTATCCAAATGTAACTTGAAGTCTATGGCTTTTACTCGATTGGGAATACAACGATCAACCACGTCTAGTCTAACTAAAGAAGGGGCATGCATATGCTCCATCATCCATAACTGCAATATCAGGTTACTGCCCTAAAAAAATCTCATCCCCCTCTTCACTTCGGTTAAAGCCTTATATATTTCTTTTAAGATCATGGGTATGAGAGTGAACTTGCCCTTTTAATCAACGACCTTCCCCTTTTGAATAATGCCCTTGTCATTTTGATCCTTATTAAATAGAGTCATCACCACAGATTGCAAACGGGTATTAATACGTCTTTCTTCTAGTAGAAACACTAAAATACCTAACAAAGCAAGGGTGAAGACTTCAAGACTCTTTCTCTCCCACTTCTCCTTAGTCATATGAAATTCATCCCAAAAACAATCAAAACCTTCCGAGGACCCAAATCTAGCGAATAGAAAGTCTAAAGAAATCCATGATTGATTTAGACAACCCAAATGTCTGTTATTACTCTTCAAACCACACCCTTATAGAAACCTATTGCCTGAGTGATTTCGAGCTCGGATCATACTTTTGTCAATATAAGGCAAATGAATCAGACCAGATAATTCTGCCAACGTAGGCGTCATTTCACACTTTCCGAACCTAAACACCAAATTACTAGGATCCTAAGAGGTCAACACAGCATCTATTAGATCTGGACGGGGTGGGACATGCAGAAGTTCCGTAAGATCACCTAATATCTTAAATAGCTCTTGCTGATCAGCGTAGTTGAATGTGCTCCACCACTTTATTAACTTTTTGGGCACTTTAGAAACCATCAAGACTCTAGACCCTGTAGGCTTCATCCTGTAAGGACAAGCCAAACTTACAACTCAAAAATTCAAAACAAGACAAGAAATTCCCGACCCTAGGGATTTTATCTTAGAAAAAATATCGTGTGACATAGAGGGACAGACCGACTTATAACTCAAATTCACCGAATAGTACCGCCGAATGAAATCAGCCTACTTGGCAAGAACTAATTGACAACACTAGATTACGAGAAGGAAAACCCAGGCTAAGACTAAGACAAAGGCCAAAAAATGAAAATTAAAATTACCGTACCCACCGAGGGTTGCCTACGTATCCCACCCCAAGGGACGGGAATCAGGTACGCGTAGTTCGTCCAGATTGGACAATCAACGATTAACTAACAGATTGACCCTAACTTAAGAGACACAACCAAAGACAAACAAATAAAATCTTTTTGGGTTTTTAATTAGACACTTCAGCTAAAAATGACACCAACAACTACGAAGAAAAAATCTTTTGGTATTTTCGTGAAATGTACAAAACTCCTACAATTTTTGTATTTTTCTTTTATAAAAGCTCCTATGAATGAAAAATCTTTTTGAAGTTTTCGAATTGTGAATGCATGCTAAACGAGACAAAGGAAAAATGTTTTTGATATTTTCGTTTTTGAGAAATGAGTGCAAAAGGTAAAAATCATTTTTTTTTTTGAATTTTTGGATTGTGAAGAACAAAAGCCATAAAGAACACTAAAAGCTACGACACTCTCTTTTTTTCTTCTTTTCGACTCACTTCACTTTTTTTTCTATTTTTTCAACAGTTCTTGCCTACGCACCTTACTTCTAACACATGTTTTCACCAAATCAGTTTGTTAAATGACCCCATTACCCTCAAAGATGCAACATTTAGCACATAGGGATGCGTTAGAGGTGAGTCTCCTACAAAGGAATAAGTGGGGCCCGCTAGGTCTCAATATGATGCACATAAGCATGACCTAAAGGCTGACCTACGTTGGGGTTCACTAACAAGGCTGTTCGGGGGAGCGTATGGTCGATAGTGGCTGCGACAGCTTTCCACCTACTCCATAACACCGACGGCTCCCCCCCTAAAATAAGGGTGACTCAACTAGAGGTCGTGTACAACACGTGTACTACGAACTTGTTATGAAAGATGGCTGGGGGTAGACGCATAATGCCAGATATAAAAGCGGTAACACATAGGATAAATACTGTACACAAAGAGCACGAAAGTATTCCACAATGATAAAACAATAACACAAAACAACACAAACAAAATGTTTATACACCTATAGTGCCAAACAAAGCCGATACGACTCCAAAATAAGCTCGAATTCTGAACAAGTCCCCAGCAGAGTCGTCTGAGCTGTCACACCCCTTTTTCGACTCCAAAAAAAATAAATGTATTTTAAGTTCAAAAGGGTTTTCATTATCAAAGTGACGAAAAATGAAAAATTATTTCGAAAAAAAAGATTATTTATATTTTTTTTATTCAGAGTCGCCACTTGGCATAATTCGGTGTGCCAAGTCACCTTTGAAAAATTCTTTTCAAAACAATTTGACTCTTTAAGACTGGCTTGCGAACAGAGATTCTGGCTAAGGAATTCTGTTGACCGAGGGGAAGGTGTTAGGCACCCCTCGATCCCGTGTTCGACCACGGTCGCTTGGTGGAACGTATCGGCTAACTTTGACACTAAGAATGTATAAATCATATAAAACACATAAACAAGCAACAAACACGTCAAACCATAATTCAAAACCAAAATAATAATGTTCAGTCCAATTATACAGTCCAAAAATAAAAACATACGGAAAGGTAAAACCTATTCTATTCTAAGCTAGTCCTAAACTAAACTCCAACCCGCTGCCTCGCGCCTTCGTCATGAACGTCCTCCGGGTACAAAATACTTTCGGGCATTCCCCGGATAAAAATAATACAAGTACTTCGGGGCATTCCCCGGCCAAATGATACGAGTGATCCCAAAGCACATATAACCAAAAACCATTCAATCACACAAATCAAATATTCCATCAATCCACAATCCCTAAATTCGCCTACCCGACCTATGTTGCCTATCAAGCTTTTGATTTTAAAATGATTCTATCAAATTCATGCTTAATCCGAATTAAATAAAATGACAATAGTCCAAAATTTAACTACATTCAACTTTTAACAACTTCTTATTCCCACCCCAAAATCCTTTTTCAACCACATGACTAAACCAATTCGATCATCAAATCCCTTTTCAACATTCGAAATCAATATCAAACATATACGTCCAACAGAGATTCAACATTTCATGCACATGAGTAATTCATACTCGCAACAACAATTAATACAACTAAATATCCAAACCCAAATCGCAAAATCACAACAAAACCACATTCGAAATAATGAAGAGATAAAGTTAAGGAATGGACCTTCCGATATCGAATTTTTGATGACAATAAGAGTCGAAAAAATCCAAATCCGAAAGCTCAAATAGCAAACCTCAATAACGATGAAACCCCAACTCGGTATTGATAAATAGTAACCCGAAACTGCCTTAATAGATTTTACTTTCGTCGATAATAAAGAAAACCCAAACTTGAAACTTCGAATAGAACCTCGATAGAGACGAATCCGACCCGAATAGCGGAACAACGATCCAAAACTGATCACAACATTCCGATTAAGACTCAAACAGTATCCAAATTTCGAGAAAATAGTAGGAAAACCAACGAGTCCCAAAATTCCCGAAATCCAACAGAGAACTGAAACTAATTAAAATCGAGCTCCGATGAACGGACAGCGACGAAGACGACCAGAACAGTGAACGCTGACCAGATTTTGTCCAAATATCAAAGGAAAAGAAGAAGATTTTTGGCAATTTTGAGATGGTATCGATCAAACAACGAGAAGAAAAACTAATCGGCGAGCTTGAGGCCGATTCCGGCGAGCTTGATACCGATTTCGGTGAAAGTTTCACCGGAAAAAGTTCGATAAGGTCGAACTTCTCCCGGTTTCACTGTTTCTAGCCGGAAATCTCAAGCTCCTTCCATTTTTCTCAATCCTTTCCTCACTGATATCCATGTGTACGTATTTCCCAATGGGAGAGAGTGTTTTCCGGCGACCTGAAGGTGTGCGCATGAGATTCATGAAGATCTGAAAGAGGTAAGTGTGTGCGTGTGTAACGTGAATATCGTGGAAAAGAAGCCAGAACCGTGTATGCCTCTCTTCTTGTGAGGTGAGTCCTTTTTTTCTTTTTTTTCTTTGGATCTGCTCCCCCTCAAAAAAATGGAAAAGATGGAGTCTATATGCTCTTTTCTTTGTGTCAAAGAAATGTGGGGGAGGGGTGGTTACGTGGGGTAGGGGTAGGAGGGGTAGGGGTTAGGATGTGTTGTCAATTTTTAGTTGGGTGGGTTGTTAGAATATTAGGAAAAGACAAGGTTTGTTATTTTTTTGTATTTTGTGAGGGTATAATAACATGGATGAGGGTACACGGTAGGATAAGGTAAAATTGGGTAAATTAATCTTTCGGAGGGACAAAATTACGTGTCTACAACAACATATCATAACATACGCACACAAATTCAGATCAATCAAGTAGAATCTTGCACGGAATAATACAAAACTTACTTCAATCTCGATGAAATATACTGTATGTCTTTGAGTCTGAAAATATTAGGACCTATATGTCATTAAATAAAACTTGATGTAACTGCTGATAAATTAAAACAATAGTTAAATAATTAAAAAATTAAAATCTGAATCAACTCAACTGCATTCAACTGTAGTTATTTTTTAGTATTACATATCCTTCTTAAAAAATACAGCAAAAAACTCACTTTATCATGGAAGATCAAAAGAAACTTGCAAGAAAAAATAGAATATGCTTAAGGAAGAACAAAAAAACAAGGAAAATGTTCTTCAAATAACAATGGCATGAACTTTATTCCTTTGTATTTTTTCATACATTTTACATTGCTTCTTCAAAACTTCTATGATATGTATATTATTTTACCATACTATTACATACTTCCTCAATTTTGAAAAAAAATATAATGTTTAATATACATAATATTTGAATGTGGACACATTTATATTTTCATGTTTTCAAAGTATTTATAATTCATACATAAATCAACAGAACTGTAAAGGCATATTTATTCATAAAAATTACAGATTTAATACATTTACATGAAAGTATATGTATCAAACACTTTACTTCATAATGACAATATATAGGATTGGTATGACAACTACACCATTCAATGTTAATTTGTATATGACAGATTTCGAGAGCAGTTCATCTTCAACTACAAGGCATTCTAAGGGTAAAGGATTGTTGGTGGATGAGAATACTTATTCAACTTATTTAAATATGCAATATGGTAATATACCAGGTATTTCATTAAAAGAGCACAATAATAAGTCAATCTTTTACATATAACATCCTCATTTAATTTTAATATTCACGTATGAAGGACATTTGCTCTCAAACCAACAAACTAATGATGAATATGTAGATGAAGATCTGTTTAAAGGTATATAGAATTCTACCCAACAACAATTCATATTGTTATATTGTATTAATTAATTTAATACAATACATTATATATTTATTATTTTATTTTCATTATTTGAAGTGGATGTAAACGAAGATTGGACTACTAACAATGAAGGTAGTATATTTCTTATTATATTTACATATATAAGGTTAGTATATTGCTTATGATTACTGAATTTATATTTATTAAATTATGGTAATATTAGATTATTGGGACATAGGAGATCCTACTTGAGAATGTGAATACTGCGAAGCTTACTTCTAGTATGAAGAAACAATTGAGAAGAAGTATAAAAAGAAAAAGCCAGTATTCACTTTGTGTTGTGGTAATGAAAAGATTAAACTGTCAAATTCAAAAGAACCTCCTTCTGCGCTAAAGGAATTATTGCTTGGATCAGGTACATATATTCATTTATAATTTAAATACAACAACATCATAACATATTCATGTATAAATTTTAACAAACTCAAATTTTATGCAGGAAAAAAAAGCAATCATTTCAAAGGGAATATTCGAACTTATAATTCCATGTTTTCTTTTACTTCAATGGGAGGAAAAATCGATACATCTATCAACCAAACAAAAGGACCAAGAACATTCAGATTGTCTGGGCAGAATTATCATAAAATAGAAAGCTTATTGCCTATTGAGGGATCTGTTTCAAAATTTGCACAATTGTATATTTATGATACGAAAAATGAGGTGAACAACAGAATACATGCTGTCAAGTAAGATATTGCTCAATAAAATATTTAACTAAAAATACATTCTGAAATCGTCAATGATGTGAACGAAATGCTAGATGAACACAATGTACTAGCTAAGTCTTTTAGAATGGTTAGAGATAGATTTCAAGAAAATCAAAATTCAAATTTGCGTCTCAGATTGATAGGCAAAAGGAGCTTTGATGGAAGAAGATACAATTTGCCATCAGTTTCAGAAGTAGCTGCATTGGTTGTTGGTGATTTTGAACCAACAAGGTCTGACAGAGATATCATTATTGAAACTCAATCTGGACAACTTCAAAGGATAAATGAATTGAATGCATCATATTTGGATTTGCAATATCCACTACTTTTACCATATGGTGAAGATGGATACAAAGAAGATATTTCCTTAAATGTATGTGAAGAATCATCACGCAGAAGAAAATGTGTCAGCTGTCGCGAATACTTCTTATACAAAATTCAAGAAAGGAAGCATAAAGCTCCCATAATTGTATCATCTAAAAGATTATTTCAACAATTCTTGGTTGATGGATTTACAATGATGAAATCTTTTAGATTGAATTATATTAGACTTAATCAAAAAAAGTTGAGATCGCACTTTTATAAAGGATTAGAAGAAGTTGTTTTAAGAAGAGACACTGAACCATCTTCTCAAGGACAAAGAGTTATATTGTCTTCCTCATTCACTGGAGGAACACGTTACATGTTGCAGAATTATCTGAATGCTATGGCAATCTGCAAATGGGCTGGATACCCTGATCTCTTCATTACATTTACTTGCAATCCAAAATGGCCAGAGGTAACTAGATTTGTTAAGTGTCGGGAATTTTCTCCAGAAGATTGATCTAATATTTTAACAAGGATTTTCAAAGTCAAATTGGATCAGTTGATACAGGATTTGCGAGACAATAAAGTTTTTGGAGAAGTAAAGGCAGGTATAAACTTTATGTTGTATCTCAATAATTACATTAACTTTTTTATTATTAGTAATTTATTATTTTAATTAACAACATAAAAATATAAATATTTATCTAATATATCATTTTATCCAGTGATTTATACGGTTGAATTTCAAAAGCGGGGATTGCCTCATGCACATATTCTATTGTTTCTCCATAAAAAATGTTCAAATGCTGTCGATATTGATGAAATTATTTCATCTGAATTGCCTGATAAATTAGTTGATCCTCTTTATTATGCAACTGTTACAAATTTCATGATGCACGGACCATGTGGTTCTGTAATTAAATCTTCTCCTTGCATGCAAAATGACAAATATACAAAGCATTTTTCAAAAAATTTTGTTGAATCTACTTCGATTGATGAAGAAGGATATCCAATCTATAGAAGAAGGGATGATGGCAGATCTACTACTAAAGCAGGTATTGATTTGGATAACAGATATATTGTACCACACAATAGATTTCTATTACTGAAATATGGTGCACATATTAATGTTGAATGGTGCAATCAATCAAGGTCCATTAAATACTTATTTAAGTATGTTAATAAAGGACATGATCGTGTCACAGTTGCTTTTTCACAAAGTGAAAATATTGATGGCTCAAGAATTGTTGATGAAATAAATATGTATTGTGATTGTCGATACATATCACCATGTGAAGCAGCTTGGAGAATTTTTAAATTCTCAATCCATCATAGAGAACCACTTGTAGAAAGGTTATCTTTTCATCTAGATGGCAACCAAAATGTCATTTTTACAGCTGATGATCCGATTGATACAGTGATCAACAGATCATCTGTTAAAGAATCAATGTTCTTAAAGTGGTTTGAGGCTAATAAAGAATTTCCTGAAGCAAGACAACTAATGTATGCAGAATTCCCTCTAAAGTTTGTGTGGAAGCAAAAATCAAAGAAATGGGAAAAAAAGAAAAACTTCTGCCTTTTTCATTGGCGGAATTTTCTTTGTTCCACCAGGATCCAGTGAGCAATATTACCTTAGATTATTGTTGAATGTGATTAAAGGTCCAACATCTTATGAGGATCTTAGAAACATTAACGGTTGTATTCACAGGACTTTTAGAGATGCGTGTTATGCTTTAGGTTTATTAGACGATGACAAAGAATATGTGGATGCAGTAGAGGCAAGTAATTGGGGAATGCCATCATATTTACGATAGTTATTTGCTATGCTACTTTTATCGAATTCAATGTCACGTTCTGAAATTGTTTGGCAAGAAACATGGCATTTACTATCAGAAGATATTCTTCCTGAAGAAAGAAGAGTTTTAGATAACCCAGGTACTTAAATAATGCTTTTAGTTTTTAAAATATTCATATAAAGAATATTTTATTTTATTAACTTAGATTTAATTACATATGATAATACATACTTATGCATTATTTAATTATGATTTCATCGATAATATCTTTCATTGATTGTTTTTAAACACAACTTATCTTTACAGTACTTAATTTTAATATGTTTTTATGTTTTCGCAGAAGCTAACCTGACTGATGATGATCTGAAAAATCGTTGCTTGCAAAAAATAAAAAACTTTTTAAAAGGTTGTGGAAAAAGTTTTCTTGATTTTCCAACAATGACGATGCCTATTTATAATGATGAAGAGGTTGACATCAACAACAAATTAATATGTGATGAAATGCGTTACAATAGGCATGCTTCAGCATTGGAACATCAGCAATTGATTGAGAAATTGACAGATGAGAAAAAGTCGGTGTATAAAAAGATAATAGCATCTGTGAATGAAAATAAAGGTGGATTTTTCTTTTTATACGAATTTGGTGGAACGGGGAAAACTTTTATTTGGAAGACTTTGTCTACTTTCATAAGATCTAAATGAGATATTGTGCTAACAGTTGCATCTAGCGAAATTGCATCACTTTTGTTACTAGGTGGAAGAACAACTCATTCTAGATTTGCAATTCCAATAAATATAACTGAAGACTCAACATGTAATATCCAGCAAGGTACTCTTTTAGCAAATTTAATTATCAAGACAAAGTTGATTATCTGGGATGAGGCACCAATGATGCATAGATGTTGTTTTGAAGCTCTTGATAAAACATTAAGAGATATTCTTAGCTTCAAAGATTCATCAAATTCACAAAAACCATTTAGAGGTAAAACTATTGTTCTGGGAGGAGACTTCAGACAAATATTACCTGTCATCCCAAAAGGTACTAGGCAAGATATTGTTAATACAACTCTCAATTCTTTGTATTTATGGCCTCATTGTCAACTATTGAGACTAACAAAGAATATGAGACTGCTAGGTAATGAGGCAGGTACACATCTAGATGAATTGAGAGATTTTTCAAATTGGATTTTAGCTATTGGTGATGGTAGGATTGGAAGTTCATTTGATAGAATAGAAAAAGTTCTTATACCAAATGATCTTCTAATAAAAGAGTCTATTAATTCAATATCAGCTATTGTGGAAAGTACGTATTCAGATTTCATCAATCGTTGCAATGATCTAGGATACCTACAGCAAAGAGCCATTCTTGCTCCAACTCTTGATATGGTGGAATCAATATATGATTTCCCTCAATCATAATCCTGAAAAATTATATTTGAGTTCTGATAAGATTTACAGCTCTAATCATACTTATTCAGCTTTGGAACATATACATACACCAGAATTTTTGTATACTATTAAATGTTTCGAAGTTCCAAATCATGCTATCACTTTAAAGGTTGGAGTTCCAGTGATGTTATTGAGAAATATTGATCAGTCAACATGATTGTGTAATGGAACAAGGTTGATTGTTACTAAACTTGAAAATTAGGTAATTGAAGCCAAAGTTTTATCTGGACAGATGGTTGGACGAAAAGTGTTTATTTCAAGAATGACTTTAACACCATCTGATGCAAGAATTCCATTTAAGTTTCAAAGAAGACAGTTTTCAATTACTGTATCTTTTGCCATGACAATCAATAAAAGTCAAGGACAATCTCTATCTCATGTGGAATTATTTTTGAAAAAATCATTATTTACACATGGACAACTGTATGTAGCTCTTTCCAGAGTGATAAGTAGAAAGGGATTAAAGATATTGATTTATGATGAAGATGGACAGATAGCAAATGAAACTACAAATGTAGTGTATAAAGAAGTTTTCCAAAATTTGGTCTGATACTCAGTATATTTTTGCAGATTTATATACAATTATTGATTTGAATGTGGTTGATTCAGAATATGAAAAATATCTCTGCATATTAATGCACTGCAGCACCCCAACAAACAGAGGATAGTTGAAAATGTAATAAAATATTTATCATCTCATTACTTACACTTAATATATGTTCATTTAATGTTATTCATTTTGATTATGATCTTTTTTTCAATGAAACATTACAGGAGAAAAATATTGGATCCAATATGTGTCATCAATGCAAGAGAACGACCAAGGATCGGTTGTTAGGTGCATCAAGTGTAAAATAATTTATTTTTTTGTTTCTTAAATTACTAGATGGTACTGTAAAATTTGAATAACTATATTGATGTTTGTATTTTTTCTGTGAGTAACTTTGTCCAACAAATATCAGTATAAATCGATGACATTTTACATTACCGAAACAGAAAAAATCAACTTTGTCATCCACCATAAACTCTCTCCTATTGTCTGAATACATGAATATAGTCTTAACCATTTACATGGATATTATCAGTAAATTAAACTCAAAATAAGAAAAAAAAATCAGCTAGGAGGTATATTTTTCATTTTGTTCTGCTAGATCATTCTAATGAATTACAATACATTATTAAGATAAACAAAAAACTCTTTTGTAAAATTTTTAGAAAGACTGACAATAGTATTACCAACCTCGGATGTTCATCTTCTGATTGCCTCAAAAAGTTCTTTATACCTTTGAACGTCATCATCAACCTGAAAAGATACTTCCAGTTGAATATAAAAAAACAGACAAAGCTTTAAGAAAGCTGAAAATTGGATCTTAACCACAATAAAGAATACAAATACTGTAAGAAATTTACTAAAAAATTATTAATTTTATTAATGTCCAATTAAATATATTAATGTACAGTTGGCCTTTCAAACATTAACTATTGTGTCACAACTCTCAGCCATGGTCATGTGTATATTGCATAACAGGTAAACAAAATAAAAAATCAATAAAAACAAAAGAGATTAGGTTTGAAAAACAAAATGAACCTAAAATAGTTCACAAAAGTTGTCATTTCAAACATGCTGTCAAGTACTAACTAAAGTTTAGGCCAATAACAATAAAATGTATGAAAAATAACTCATCATGCATTCCATTCCCCCAACATAAATTATGCCATCCTTGGTTACCTCTGCATACACGAATAAGTCACAAGCAAGATACTAACATATTTCAATAATAGGATTCTTTTTGACATTTTCTTAATCATGTAGGATTATTAAGACTATTAGAAAAACTAACAAAATAGCTGAACAGATCTACACAAAACATTGACCATTGCTCTTTACATCCAGGTGCTTTAGTATAGCTTATTCGATATCTCTGTAACCATAATTCATACAAGCCGTTCTGCCACAAATAATAAGGTGTTATTGACCAACCTAAAGGGACAACAATCTATGTAAGCTATATTAAATAAAATCTGGTCTAAAGTTTCTGCACGTGCACAAGATAAAGGTAAAGACAAAGTACTCACTTTTGTCATGTTGAACATCATGTAGGAAGTTGCAACCTCATATACACTAATTGGGATTAATCAATAACCTTAGCCACCTTAAACATTAAGAAGAACAAAAGTTTAGATAGTGACTTATATTTCTACTAAGAATCGTACATCCCTGTTGTTTTCTTTAATATCATGTACTCACCAAAATTATCATGATCGGTGATCAGACGACGTCCCTCGCTGTCAACTTTAAGAAGCTTATCTGTAGAAAAGCACGCGAGCCCTTTTACTATATAAGGGCACAAAAACTCATTGCAACTCTCTGTTAAATAAATCTTAATTTGGTAATTGATAATGTATGGTATTACTAACCTTAGGAGCTCATTCATTTAAGCTTAAATCAGGTGAACAGAAATAGAGCAAAGGCCAATGAGTGCACAACTGAAATAGAAGACATTCATTACCTGAAAACAAACGATTTGACAACAATCAACAACATGAAAAATACATGAAGATAGGAATCCCAAAAAATTTGATCGACCAACCTAATAAGTAAACAACATACAGATGTAACATATTCCACAACTGTTTTCTGCAGATGTAACAACACACTCACTATAGTTCCACAAATCATGTCTTAAGGGGGTGGAGTATACGCATACCTTACCTCTACCTTATCAGGTATGAAAGGCTATTTTCGAAAGACTTTCAACTCAAATCACCAATATTTATACCAAAGAATAGCACATTCAGAAATGAGCACTTTTCAAATATGAAAACTAGAAGATCAACCATACAAACAAGAAATGAACTTCATCAGAAAACTAAACAATCAGTTAATCAAGATTTTGAATTTCTAACAAACCAATTAAACCCAAACTGCAAAAAACATGAAAAGAAAAAACACATAAGTATAACGCATGTTTGTTTTAGTATTTCGTAACAAATGCTCGATATTCCATACTAAATAAACTACAAAGCAAACATAGTTCTCAACACTTCAATGAATTCTGCATTGGTAGATATTAATCGAAAATGACAAGGCGACAAACCTAGGATAGGTCTTGACACCTTACTATTATTTATTTCTATCCGTGTGATTCTTTATAGCACCTAATAACATAGTTATATCACGTAAGAATGCTAATTCTGGTCATACTATATGGAAAGGCACGGATTTGAAACACTATGCTCTATCAGTAAATTTTTGAGTACTTTATTTAAGACTCCACACATAGAGCATCCTTTGCAGCTTATATAATCTCCTTTTGCTTCAGAACTATTTCTATCAAATGAAGTTGTACACTTGGAAAGAGACGATTTATTTATGGAAAAGCAAAATTGCCTAAAGTAAGTCCAATTTAGATAAGAACACTATCAAAAGAATTAGCTCTCACATTTCTGCACAACATCTACCCTGCATCTGGCTCACACTTGCATGTATTGAAATGGAAGTTCTCCTACATATATTTTTTGTATTAACTACTGTACAGTAAACAAGCTTAAACTCTCATCAAAATCTACAATCTTCACATTAAACAACAAAAATCAACTTACATACAAAACACATAAAAAGCAAAAATATCAAAAAAAAAAATCAGACACACATTAAAAAGATAATAATACTAAATATAAATCTTACACAGCAAAGCTGGTACATAATTAAAACAAGAAAAATCAAGAATTGAAGAGGGTCAAAACACAAAAATTATAACTTTGAAGGAGATAGATATCAGTCAAAGAGCAGTAGTTGACAAAAATGAGCAAGAAGAAGCGTAACAAAATCATTGACATCACCCCATCAACTCTTTTTTCCATTTTTTTTAATTTAGTATGTGGATTTTTTACTTTCTTTTTTTTTCATAAATTTAAATAATTTACCTGTCAACACCAACAAGAACACCTATATCAACATCTTTTTTTTCCTTCTTATCTCCCTTTCTTGAATTTTTTATTACCCTCTGGAGCAATATGTCTTGAGTTAATTAGTGTAAGAATATTTGAGCTATAAAAAACTTGCCGGAGAAAACTAGGTGATATTTTGAAAAGTAGATGAGAGAGAAAATTTTAGCTGTTTTTTAGGAAAGTAGATGATAGAGAAATTTCTAGATTCAGCAAGTAGATTAGTTTACTTTCGTTTTGCTTTATTTGTACTTTACTTACTATTGGACCAAATTGTTATCCAATCAAGACAATCATTCATTTTTATATAATATTTTCAATTTTTTATTAAATATTATCAATAATTGTGTACTATTTTGTTTTTTTTACAAAAAATCCATAATTATGAAAAATATGAGAACATTTAATATTTATATTTTAATATAATTTATTTATCTTTTTGTGTCTATAAATCATTTCTTTAGAGGTTAAATTAAAATTTTAGTGTTATTGCTACTAAATATACTTTTCTGTTTTAAATCTATTTTTAAAATAATTAATATAATACTAAATAAATACAACATTATAAACATTCTTAAAAAATGGAACAATATATTTTAATTATTTAAATCTTTTTAAAATGTTTGAATACTAACAAATATTGAACTAATAAAATTTTAAAATCATATAACATTTTATAATATAATTAGCACTTATTTATTTAATATGATTTTTTAATCTTATATTATTATCGCCAGCTCAAATTAATACATACAAATTTTAATGTCACCAACGCATATCTACACTACAAGCAAACTTAGAAGGTATAATCACTAATACTAATTTTGGATTGTAAGATTTTAATGGAGAAAACTGGGTGCGAATTGGAGAAAAGATGAGAAGATGCTGTTTCCAAAGTCAAAATGTAGGTAACTTTTTACTTTCCTTTTTTTGATTTGTACTTCTATTGGACCACTCTTTTATCCAATCATATTTTTGACCACATAGTATATATTTCCTATTATTAATTCAACAAATTTTGCAAGTAGTACTTCTTATTTTTTAAGTCCACATTTTTATAAAAATTATGAGTAATTTTAAAATTTATAGTTTAATATAATTTATTTATTTGTGATTATCAGTTATTTCATTAGGACTCAAATTAATTTTTTGATTATTAAATAATTTTTTAAAAAATTATTTTAAAAATTAATATAATAATAATTACTACATTATAAGAAAATTTTAAAAATAATGAATAAGGTAGTATACTCGACAAATTTTTTAATAATATATAATTTGTGTTCATTTCTATTTAGAATAATAACTATTAAATGTTTGAGTGTATGAATCTTTAAGAAAAAATATAAAAACTATTACAATAATAGCTAAATGACCTATATCTTTTTATTTCAATTACTTTATCCTTTTAAAAATAATTTAATAATAATAAATATTGAACTAATAAATATTTTATATCATATAACATTTTATAATATAATTAGCACATATTTAATTTAATATGATTTTATAATCTTATATTAATCAACATCTTAAATTAATATTGACAAATTTTAAGATTACCCGCGCATCGCGTGGGTATGTTAACTAGTATACTGAAAAATCAAAGCAAATCAAAAGCTTACAGATTCCTATCACCACCATGAAGATGAGAAGAAAATTCATTACTTTGAAAGCCATATCTTAGTATTTAGTATGATGCCACTTGAAAGTAATTTAGTTTTCTCCTTTGCGGTCTATTTATAATAGTTTAGCTAACAATCTTAACAAGAATAATTTTAATAAATATTATTGTAAAGAATAAATCTTGAGCCTAACTCAACCCCAAAAGCTAGCTTATGAGGGGAGGATTGTCCAAGTCCATATAAGGAGACCAATTACCCATCCCTTTTCTGATGTGGGATACTTAATGCTCCCCCGCACGCCCAGGCCTCGTTAACTAGAGCGTGGACAGTATAATATGGGGGCCCAACATCAGTGAACAAAGATTTGGGATCTGTCTGGCTCTGATATTACTTGTTGGGTTCGAAATCAAGGAGGCATCATGCGGAAACTAATTATTGCAAACTATGAGAGGATAAATCAGACAACAACGAAGACAATACTACAAACATAATATTATTAGATGATTTGGCCTACATATTATTATATGTAAATAATGAATCTTAGGCCTAAATCAACCTCAAAAGCTAGTTCATGAGGGGAGGATTGGTCAAATCTATAAAAGGAGATCAAGTACCCATCCTTCTTTTGATGTGGGACTCTTAACACTCCCCCACACGTCCATGCCTCGTTAATTAGAGCATGGATAATATAATATGGGGGCACAACATCGGTGAACAAATATTTGGGATGGGTCTAGCTCTAATACCGTGTAATACCCCAAACTTTCCTTAAGCCTATTTTCGTCTCTTGAAGATTAAGGGATGACTTTCAAAGTGAGTAATGTCTAAACCATATAGAATTTTCCTAATTTTGACTTTTCATCATGTGGAGAAATGAATTAGCTTTCCAACGATATAATATTCGCCCAAGTTCAATAATCGGGCAAGAAGTTATGGCTAATTTAAGTTCTAATCGTAAAACACCGTCATTTTAGTGGTTGACGCATCGCGGAGAGGGTTTGTTTAGCAATTGTCAAATTTTAGTGTGACTCCACGATGGTGGCACATCGCAGAGGACCCCAATTTCCCAGTTGTCACTTTCCAGAAGCTCAGCGTGATAGTGGCGCGTCGCGCCAGGTGCCAAAATGGCATTTCCAAAGGGGCACCGCGATGGGTCCGCATCGCGGAGTCTGCCCAGTTTCCAGTGGTCAATTTCCAGTAAGTCACCGCGATAGTGGTGCATCGCGGTGGCCACTCAGTTTGCAAATACTTCATTTTTTCCAGTTCGTTAAGAGTTAAAGAGGGGTATTTTGGTCAATTACCCTACCCTCAATCCGTCCAAAATCATAAAATCAAGTGCATAACAAAGCTCTTTATGCCCTAAATTCTCATTCTCTTCAAATAAAAACCCTATTTCATCATCCTTCTCCTCCAAGAAACTCAAGACTACTCCATCAATTCTCCAAATTAAGTCGAGATTCCAAATTCTTAGTGCAAGAATTTCAAGAACCCTCATTCAAGAGTTCCAATAAAATCTCGAAAGCAAGTTGTTCATCCAAGTTTATCAATCTAAGGTATGTGGGGTTTGAACAAGAACACACCTTTTGTTCTTGTGCCCAAAGTTTTAGTTTTCTTTAGTTTTCTTAAAGAATTTCGTATTTTTGAGATGAAATTATACCTAGTTTGCTATATTTCAAGATTTTGAGATTATAAAATTGTTCAAGCCTTGAGTTACATGATTATTTTGTTTAATTATGAGTTGAATTGATCATTCATACTATAAATTGCATAATCCTATATTAATGTGACAATTTCAAGTATTTTCAAGGTTGTTGTCATGGATTAAGTCTTATTGTGAAATTGTGAATTCTTTTAAGAATGAATTATGGATATTTTCTAAAGTATTTCAAGAAGTGTACTTATATTACCATGCTATTGAAGTTTTGAAGTGTATTGATGATAAGTGTACCAAGATTTCAAGAAAAGAGTTGATTTTAGGCTAAAGCTAAGAAAGAAATCCACACTTCTTGATTTAAGTTAAAGGGAAGCATAGTTGGCTTCCATTACATATTTCTGAACTGTTTAAGGTGGATTTTTCTTGAAAGTTCTGAGTTTAAGTAAGGGAGAAGTATTTAGAACCGAGTTGGGCTTGATTCCAAGGTCTCATGCCCCAGAACTACGAGCCACCGTAGGATTTGATTTACCCCAAGTGGGTTAAGCTAGTGATCACTAGAAGTAAAGGTTTTACTCTGATGGCAAGGATAGAAAACCTCTTCCCAACATGGGCAAGACGTTGGACTCCATGTAGATCACATGGTTTATGTCAGTTAGAAGAAACTCCCAAGTTTCCTAGAGTCTCAAGTCTTAAAGTTTCTAAAGTCCTAAGTCCTTGAGTTTTAAAGAAGTTTTATTCACCTCAAGATAAAAGTATGAGTTTGAAAGTATATGTATTGTGAAAACTATGATCCTAAGATTTCTAAGATTTTCAAATGTCGTAATCTGGAAGTTATAAAGAAATTCCTCGTTTTCAAAAGACTAAAGTGTATGTCCGAACAGTTGTGGTTCTAAGATTTCATCTATCTTGCAAGTTTGAGAATAAAGAAAAAAATCCAGATTTGGACTAAAGTGTAGTGACTCACGTGATTTATATACATGCTTTCATTCATGATTTATGAGAGTTTTATTCAAGCTATGTGAGTCATCTACAATAGCATGCATGTTTTCTGTAAAGATTTATGATATTGTTTTATGTAAATGCATACATCCCCACATACTCAGAACATCCTCAAAGTACTGATCCACACATACGTCTGTGTGCTACATTGTCTCATAATGTAGGTTCAGGTGCTCAGTCCCAGCCGCGCCAGTGATTCCGAGTACCTTTATCTGCATCTCCACAGTGGTGAGTCCTCATGGTTCGAGGACCTATCTTCAGACATTTCAGCACTATTAGTAGCTGATTTACTTCTCTTCATTTGAGTATGAGTCAGTTGGAGATCTGTTCTAATGACTCTCTAGATTTCATAAGTAGTTGAGGCTTTGTCAGACTAGAATGCCAGTATGGTTAGACTTGCAGTATTTTGTTACTTTCACAGTACTCATTCGTATTTTAGCTTGACATAATATGACATATTTCATTATTGCTCTCATTATCTTGAAACCGGTATTCAGACTTAGTAGCAAGCTCATAGGGTTAGCTTGGGGCTACTCATAGCCTTAAGCACCGTGTCACATTTTGGGATGAGATTTCGGTTACATACCGTGTAAAGAATGGATCTTGGGTCTAACTCAACCTCAAAAGCTAGCTCTTCAGATGTGGGATACTTAACGCACCCCCGCATGCTCGAGCCTCGTTATCTAGAGTGTGAACGATATAATATGGGGGCCCAATATCAGTGAACAAAGATTTGGGATGAGTTTGACTCTAATACCATGTAAAGAATGAATCTTGAGCCTAACTCAACCTCAAAAGCTAGCTCATGAGGATTGCTCAACTCCATATAAGGAGACCAAGTACCCATCATTCTTCCGATGTGGGCTCTTAACAGTTATAATAGATAAACTTAATCTAATAGATATTATAATTTAAATTAATATATTCAGTAGCGAATTAAATTAAATTTTAAACTTTGTTCACAAAAACACAATTAACAACTAAAGTATCAAATATTACAAGAATTCATGTAAAGCACAAATTAGATTATGATCAACCAAAACATTTTTGCTAATAGAAAATAGAAAAATGAATAAATATTTTAATGGCTTTTCTAAACATGGTCTATACAAAGTTTGACCAGAAAAGTATAAATTAAATTATGGTCAAACAATTCATTTTTTGGTAGAAACTTAATAAATATTTTAATAAATCTTCTAAATATCATCTATGCAAAGTTTGATCTGACAAGCATAAATTAAATTATGGCCAAACTAATCATTTTTTACTGAAAAAAAATCATTTTTACTACAAAATTAATAAATATTTTAATGAATTTTTTGAACTTGATCTATACTAAGTTGGGGCTTTGAACTGTAGGTGACAAAAAAGTTTTAAAATGAGGTGTTGGTAACAAAAGTCTTAATAATTGAGTAGAGGTGACAATTACTTTATTATAGATTAAGAAAGTTTGGTAAGTTTGAGAATAACCCAGAAGTTTTTAAATTTACACTTTGATCCATACCTAATATAATGGGAAATAGAAGGAAAAAAAGGCGTCTTTCTCTCTCTTCTCATCCATTGTTGTTTTCTCTCTCTTAACAATTTTTGTTGTTCATTGTTGCTGCTACTTTATTCATCATCTTCTGTTTCATTATCATCATCTTCTACTTCATTATTATCTTCATCTTCTTCTTGTTGACCATTGTCATTGTTGTTGTTGTTACCGCTATTGTTGCTATTTGATTAATTTCTTAGGTCAAATTTTATTTCGCACATCACTTTCCACTTTGGCATTGCTTCATAGAAGACTTTGGTATGTCAAATTATGATTTTTAGTTGAATTTTTTATCTGGATAAGTGCTATTGTGCTGTTTTTCCAACAATGGATAGAACCCGACCATGAATCCAACATAAGAGCCATCTGTTTAAACAGATAAATCATCTGTTGTGACAGATGAGACATCTGTTTCAACGGAAGATTGATATGTTGGATTCATGTTTATGGTTCTATAGGCCGTAACATGAATCGAACAGATGGGTCATTTGTTGAAACAAATGATTTATCTATTTAAACAGATTGGTTATCTGGTGAAAAGTGATAATTATTAGTTGCAACAGATTATTAACTTGTTGCAACAGAACCTGAATTCGATTCCAACAGACATGTTGTCTGTTGCAATAGGGTAAATATCTGTTGCAACATATTATTAACCTATTATAACAGAACCCAAACTCGATTCTAACAAATGGTAAATATCTATTGCAATTTATTAGTAACCTGTTGCGATAGAACCTGACATCGATTCCAACAGATCGTTGTCTGTTGCAACAGGTAAGTCATCTGTCGCAACAGATGCAACAAGTTAATTATTTGTTGCAATATGTCGCTTATCTGTTAGAATCAACTTCAAAGATGCCTCGGTACTGTAACATCAATCCCAACAGATATATAGTCTGTTGCAACATATGATTCACCTGTTACAAAAGATGAATCGTTTGTTGAAATCAGTTTCAGAAGCGTAACATGAATCCCAACAGGTAAGTAATCTGTTGCGACTGATTACACATCTGTTGGGATTCATTTGCGGCACTATCAAATCACTATTAACTTTTTTTAACAAATAACTTTATTTAGGTACCACTAATGGAGGGATCAATAACAATAAGGGTGGATTTTCATGGTCAATGGATCGAGAAGAGCAATCGATATGTATGTCATTGGAACGAGGGTAAAATGCTAGAGACGATAGCTATGACAGTCCAAAGTAATGTTTCATATGATGATTCTGTGAACTTAATCATCAGTTATTGTTGACTGAATTGTCAATCGGAAGAACTCGTCATCAGCTACATGTACAACTCCTTTGAAAATCAGATGGTACTGTCTTTCAAGATAACCGATCAGGTTCGGTTGCGTGCTTATCTTAGTGATTCATCCAGACCGGTGTTAAGGGTGTACGTGGTTGAAAAGACGAGAGAGAATGAGAACCAGAGCGTACAAGAAGAACAATAACAAGACATCATTGATGATAGGTTGGATGATCTAGACATGAATATTTCAGATGATGATCAAAAACCTACGCCCGTTGATGCGACCAATACGATGTGCAGTTTTTATGAATCAACACAATATGGAAATCTTCAAGACGAAGGGACCAACTTTTTTTATTGTAATGTCATTCAAAGACAATAATGAACTATCTACCACTTCGTTTATTTCTTGCTTGAAAAAAGATTTCAGAATAAAGAAGGTGATTAATTCGAGCAGTGTCTTTTGCTTCAAATGTGCTAATTCGAACTACAAGTGGTGGTTGAGAGAGGTGAAGTACGCAAGTTCTGACAGATTCGTCATTCATAAACATGAAAAGCATCACACATGTAGTTCGGAGCACATCTCGGGCCAAAATCCTCACGCCACGGCAAAGGTCCTCGGTGAATATTTCAGAAGTAGTTTCCCCGATGGCAAAGGCCCTTCAACAAGGGTCATGGTCAATCAACTCCTTACGAAATTGGGTGTCCTGATAAGTTATTGAAAGATATATACGGCCATGGGGATTGACTAGGACTTGGTTAGGGGGACACACGAGCATGGGTATGCAGTCCTGGATGCCTACCATTACATGATTGAGTCCACAAATCCCGAAAGTAAGACAACATTGTGATGCAAATTCTAGTTATTTATGCATGTAAAGGAACTACCTTTTGGCTAATTAACAATGACTTGAATTGGATTTCCGTTGCCTAAGAAATTACTAATGTCTCGGGATTCATTCGAAATTCGGTATATGCAACTGAACTATGTAACCACACTAAATTCGACATTCTAGAAAAGATGATAAACTCGGATTTTTCATCTGAGGTCGTTTCGACCAAATGTGGGTCCATATCCAAATTTTCAATTTTCCAACTTTCCGATCGACCAATAGGTCGAAATGAGCTCGGTGCATTGAGACCCGAACCAAAGGTCTATCTAGTCTAAAATCAATATTTCAAAACTGTTGGCGCAGTTGGAAATTGCATCCGGGGTCATTTCATTGAAGTTTTTGCCCGGTGGCCCTTTGAAACCAACGAAGACTTGAAAATAAGGAAATACAAGACAAATACTTTGACATTAGCCAAACACATAATTGGGCTGTGTTTAACAAAATTTTTCATTCAAAATCTAATGCAACTATGGATAATATTGTTATAGACAAGTCTTCAAAATCTACTTTACAAAGAAAGTGATCACTACATGAATTTACAGTGAGTGGAGCTAGGAAATTGCCTTAAGAGGCTACTACTATGAAAGAGAACACCTAGAAACTGCAACACTATAGTTTATTACAAGAACAAGTAGTAAATGCCAAACACTAATGCTGGCAACACTGGCGTTGCTCGTGGTAGCTGAAACCTTGATGGCCTGAGAACCTGATATTTACACAGATGCAGAACATGTCTTAGCTTAACAGGACAACTGACTGAAGGTGTACAGTAATTTACCAGAGAGCGTAGGGATAACTACATGACTTACAATCGTAACTGGCCCATCCAATCCGTTGTCTAGCCAGATCATAAACAACAATCTTGTCCTTTAGAACCATGTCTGCACAGAAATATGAAAATATGAATCGACAAAAAAGAAGACAAGAGGCTACTTTTACGCTTTGCTGATGATCTGCTACTTTTATGAAGGGGTGATTCAAAATCTATTAGTGCATTACAGGAGAGATTCCAAAGACATTCATCTGCGTCGTCTGATTGCTAACTTACAGAAAAGTTCTATCTATTTGGGGGAAGTTGCACCACCAGTACAGCAATAAATACTCAATATTCTAAGGGAGAAACTGCCTTTCAGGTATCTGGGGGTCCCTTTGTGTACAAAGAGGCTAACTGCTCTTCAGTGTGAGCCACTTATAAAGAAAATGCGTGGGAAGATGACTTCGTTGACAACACGGTTCCTAACATATGCTGGAAGAGTTGAGAAGCAAACACAATCCCACATCGGAAAAATAGAGGGAACATGTCCAATATTTATTGTGTCATCTAACTCTACTAGCATGAGGCTTTTTTGGAGGTGTTCAAAAACAAATCCGTGAGGGCTCGGCCCAAAGCAGATAATATTCACTTTGATACTTCTTTTGCAAGTTATGGATACAATGGCCTAACTATTTAAGGCCAAGAATTATAACGGAAAGGGCTGGCTACTGTGAGCAAGATATGATACAGGGTGACTTTCCAAAAGTACAGTGGAGGAAACTCATGTTTAACAACAAAGGAGCTCCTAAATGGCTGTATATGATGAGATTAGTTATCATAGGCAGACGGGCTACAAAAGTAAGGCTTGCTAGCTGGGATGACTATTATTTTTTCAGGAAGGAAGAAACCCCGCAAGACATCATCATATCAGATCATTCAGGAGGTTCTATTCAGGCTGAATCTAAGGTTTTTGCGAGGATATATACGAATCTCAATAACAGGTTTAGCTCAGTAACTCAGCGAGCAAGACATAGAGGTGCAGGGAAACACAAAAAAGAGTGCACTCGTTCAACTTAAAAGAGGTTACCTCCTAAAATTGTCAGTCCTCGGCCTGGAAATTTCTGAAAGCCCATGTACCAGACAGTTTCAGCACCCTACAGAAGCAAAAACTGTACTGAGTGCAATAGATTACTTTCAAAAAACCTAGATTGCAGGCACTAAAAGAGTTAAATAACTTTTGGCCACAGCGTGAAATCATCTGTAAAATTAAGAATACATACACGAGTTTAAGAAAATTTGACTTACAATGGAAAATTGTTGTATGAGGTAGTCCTCACCCCTTAGTACCATTGCTGCACCACCAGCGAAGTTCAAACTCACCACGGGAAATATATCAACTCTGCACACACACAAAAAGTACTAGTCAAAATTTCAGTGCAAAACTAAACTAAACCATCAGAAAGAAATGAGCCTGGAAGCTCCCAAGTTCAATTTCTTAAAGAAAACTTGGAGGTGGTTCGATAGCACTGGCTATTCAGGCCATCAAAAGGGCGCACATGCTGTGAAACAGCCTTAGTGATCTGCGGGAGAAAAAAGAATTGAGTTATAAGGGGAACATCATGAAAGTGCAAGTAAATCAGAAGATCAGTCGAATAATATATCTTACAGCATTAACAAAAATATCATAAGCTTCTTCAGCAAGGTATCCCAGAGTTGTTCCGGAATCAATCATGGTTCCCCTGTCTCTTGTTGTTTTAAATACTTGAGGATTGATTGCCAATGTCTGTCCATTGACAGCAATAGTCTCAAGATTAACCATGTAATGCGGCCTGGCAAAAGAAAAAAGTGAGGATATTTATGAAAAAGCACAGGGGAAGGTGAAAGATATTTATCCATGTACCATATTTACCGTGGGGGCAAAGAAGAGGAAAATCAAGGCTGTATTAGTATAGGCTTACACATTAAAGATTACTGTCTGATCACATTTTATTGGAAGCTTGATCAGTTCAAGAGTCCATACAGTAACAAAGGATATAAACTAATCAATAGCGAGGAGTGCATATTTCAGCTCCCCAGGAACAGATATTTGCATGATCTATCACTACTTGCATGGGATCCAAGTGCTGCTGGAGGCATGAACATTTTAGATGTGGCTACATGGAATAAGGCTGCAATTAGCAAGCTCTTATGGAACACCAAAAAAGACAAGTTATGGGTTAAATGGATTCACTCCTATTATGGGAATAGGGACTTGATGATGGATGTTCCCAACCAGGCCTCATGGATCATCCAAAGGATCCTCAAGGCTACAGAATACTTTGCTCAAGCTGGATATAGTGTTGAAGAAATTCTAACACTATGAAGTTTTATTTAAAGCTGAGACGGCATTTTCAGAAGGGGTCATGGAGAAGACTGGTATGCAACAATGAAGGCATCCCTAGATGGATTTTTATGTGAGAAGGAATCACAAGGTTTATGGCAGCAACTATTGAAGGAAAGCTCCTGCCCAGTGGTTAGAGGAACTGAAATGGGCTGAACTACATGCTAAAAGAAGAACACCAAAAGCTGAGGTCTACAAAATGATGATGGATGCAGCAGTATACTATGTCTGTTTGGACGGAAAGGAATGCTCGAGTGTTTTAAAACAACAGACAGAATCCCCAAGTTGTGATCAAACTCATCATAGAGGGCATCCATGCTGGAGCTACTAAACAGGCTAGACTTGCAGTATGGTTGCAGGACTACAATTTTTATCCTAGTGGGAACTTAGTTTGTATTGGTGTAGCTTAGTTGCTGACTGTTGTGTTTCTTGTCATTTTGTTTTAAATGACACTTAGCTAAGATAAATGTGGGGGCTATATCCAACAGTTTGTCTTTTTTGGATGCTATGTAATGTTTACTTTTGATAATGAGAATGATTAGTTACCAAAAAGAAGAATGCCAACATATCCCCACCTTAATGGTTAATCAGATAGTCTACTTCCCAGCATCAATTATTTAATTTTTACATCCCCATTTTGTCTTTATTGATGCGTTCTTACAAGATTTGACATGGCTCAGATAGTCTACTTCCCAGCATCAATTATTTAATTTTTACATCCCCATTTTGTCTTTATTGATGCGTTCTTACAAGATTTGACATGGCTTATCAAACTCCACTAGACGCAAAAACAAGTACTTTTATACTAAGGGGGCGATTAGTAGTTCCGCCAGACAAACTGGGACAAAGTAATAAATCAAAGAGAAACTTCAACTGTGTGACTTTTCGTTGATTATTTTTCTATCATCTAGATGGAATTTTCTGTAACTTTTATACCAAGTACCTTTACTATGCCAATATTTGGTCACAAACTATCAACAAAGAGAAATGAAGTCACACAAGCTCGCGAAGAAAGAGATAACTTACTGTGATGGGACAAGTGGAGTGTAGACCAAAGTTGGCTCCACAATTTGACCAAACACCAAAATGCCACCTCCACCATTGCTCCCTCTCAAGCAATGGGAGAAAACATGTGGGATCACTCCTTGGGCAGAGATCTGTGCGATTACCGACACTCCATGCGGCCCAAGTCCGAAAATCCCATCAGTTGCTATATCAAACAAAGCTAGCTCACCCGCCTGTGATGTGCTACATCTGCGTCACAAATTTCAATAACAATAAGGTTAGACAATGACACATGCGATCTAAAACTATAAAGATTAGTTGTAGCTCACCCAAAAGTAACACGAGCAGACGAGTTTGTGCTCAGAGAGTTTCCCGCAACTATTTCATACAGCATATCATCTGACATGTAACAGCCAGATGTCTCACTGCCATCACCGTAGTGCAATGTATATCTGCACTGATTTTTAGCGGAACAGCTAGTGCAAGAAGATTGTGCTCCAAGAGCACATCTTTGATCTGAACAGGAGATCAGTTGAGCTGTTGACGAGCTCGACGGATCAAAGAACTGCAACTGAATCTGTTACAAAAAGAAAATTTTAATCAAACACTATTCTGAAAGCTGAAATCAGGAATTCGTTAATGGTTTCGAGAAATGAAAGAATAGAAGAATCTGCACACACAACTCAAATTTAATCTTTGCACACAAGTACCAAGCAATTGTTCAAATAATCAAAAGAAACCACTTCTGACTGTGTCGGAGGTTTCTTGTATAAACCAGAACTTATCAGTCAATAAAACTAATAGTCGAAGGAGAGAACGGCTGGTGCTTATGCTTGTAATATGACCTTGACATAAGGAAGGGCCATTTCTGAAGGAATTAGAAGATACTTTTACGCATATAGACACCTGAACCTACTGAAACATCCAACTTGACATGAATCCGAACTGATGTGATCTTCTCTAGCTTTTCTGCATCTATTCCTCGTGGCAGCAACTCCCTAAAACCCACTATTTATCGGATCTTCTAGAATTCGAGGAGATTACTAGGAATGCGTGAAGAGTCTGACTGCTCCAGCTTCTGTAACCTTCTTGTTTCTTGTTTTCACTAACTTGTCTTCGTTAGAGTTAACTTCTTCGCTGTTTAAATAAGTTGCAAACACTTTTTTTTCTCGCTTTCTACGAAAAGAAGATCAAGAACAAAGCCTCCAAAATTCACTCTTATCTTCCATGGAAGGTGCATCCAGAGACCTTCTGCCATTGTTCTTCTGCTAATAGGTGCATTCATGCAAACTTGCCACTCTGAAGGTGCATTTGAGCAAGTGAAAGCTAATAGGTGAGGTGGAGTTGAGTTGGAGGCGAAATAAGTATTGAACCTGGCCTCAGGCGTCGCGATCGCAGCATTCAAATTTGATCGCGACATCTGAGGCCTGTCTGACGGACCTATCCAAAATTCTAAATTCTCATTTTAAGCACAAATTTGATCCACGAACCATTTCTTTAGCTTGATTTTGTCACATAGCATTGATTTCACATGATGATCTTGACAGTTAGTGCTTTGTGTGTTTTTGTTTTTCAGGTTTTAAAGCTGAAGATGGCAACATAGATCAAATTCGCATCATGGCTGCTGAGTGTCAGACTATCTATTATGAGGGCCTCGCCGGGAGGAAGTTACTCGCTGAGAGGGGCGTGGCAATGGAACAAGTGCCTGAAAAGCTTCCTGCATTCTATGAGAGGTTGGTGGCCACAGATTGGAGATGCTCCCCGGATCCGTGCCGGGCCAATAAGCAATGGGTTAGATAATTCTACGCAATGAAAATCTGTTGAGAGTTGCTTTAGGAATATGCACGTCTTTCTCTGTTTTTTTTCTCCAGCGGTTTTACTTACAATCCTAGTTAATTTAGGAGTTCTATCATTGGTAGGAAACTAATTAGTTGTCTTAATTTTGGTAGAAGTAGGTTGTTTCTTTGTCCTATTTTTAGTTGTGATAGCATCTATTTAAGTTGCTAAGTTGATGATCAATAATTGACGGTCTTTCGACAAGAAATTAATCCCTCTCTATTGCTCTGCGTTTTCTCTTCTTTAAACTTCCATCTCTGTTTCAGCGGCCAACGTTTGACTATTGAATTCCTGTGTTGTTTCCCTTTGACAGTTTGAAACCAACAATTGGTATCAAAGCTTTAATCTTAAGGGACCTGTGAGTGTTTGCATCAATCTGATCCAGTGGATACCATGAACAGAGAAGCAAAATTTTTTTCAATGGCACCACCAACTTTCGATGGAGAAGGTTATCAAATCTGGGCAGTTAGAATGTGGATATATCTGCAAGCTTTGGATCTATGGGAAGCTGTTGAAGCTGAATATGAGATAGCTCCCTTGCCGGACAATCCCACGGTGGCGCAGATTAAAACTCACAAGGAGAAGAATACTAGGAAATCAAAGGCAATGACATGCTTATTTACTACAGTTTCATCTAATATCTTCACTCGTATCATGTCTCTTGAATCAACGAAAGAGGTATGGGATTATCTCAAAACTGAGTATGAAGGAGATGAAAGGATTCGAGGGATGCAAGTGTTGAATCTGGTACGTGAGTTTGAGCTGCAAAGGATGAAAGAAAGTGAAACCATAAAAGAGTACTCCGACAAACTCCTTAATTTAGCAAATCGCATCAGATTGTTGGGTTTTGCTTTCAATGATTCAAGGATCATTGAGAAAATCCTAGTAACGGCACCTGAAAGATTTGAGGCTACCACAACAACCTTAGAAAATACTAAGGACTTGTCCAAGATAACACTTGAAGAGCTCTTAAGTGCTTTTCAAGCGCAAGAGCAACGACGTGTTATGAGACAGGAGGAGCTGTCGAAGGTGCCTTACCAGCCAAGCATCACGATGATGGACGTTCTAAGAAGAAGAAGAATAAGAAGTACCAACCAACTGATGGAGAAGGTGCAGTGCAAAGCAACAAAAACAAAACAGGTGGTTTCAAAAGAAACTACCCTCCTTGTAAGCATTGCGGCAAGCTCGGACATGCACCTTTCAAGTGTTGGAAGAGGCCTGATGCTAAGTGCACTAAGTGTAATCAGCTTGGGAATGAATCGATCATCTATAAAAACAAAACTCAGCAGCAAGATACAGAGGCTCGAGTTTTTAATAAACAGGAAGAAGATCAACTTTTTGTCGCATCATGTTTTACAAGCAGCGTCTCAAGTGAGTCCTGGCTAATTGATAGCGGTTGTACAAATCATATGAATCATGATGAGGATATTTTTAAATATTTAGACAAGTCCGAAATCTCTAAAGTCAGAATCGGTAATGGCGATTATCTTTCTGCCAAAGGAAAAGGAACAGTAGCTATTGAAAGCAGCTCAGGTACAAAGTTAATTTCAGATGTACTTTTTGTTCCAGAACTTGATCAAAATTTATTGAGCGTAGGACAACTTTTGGAGAATGGTTTTAAGCTTAATTTTGGGGACAAGAAGTGTGTGATATTTGATCCAAAGGGTCAAGAAATCTGCCAAGTTAAGATGAGAGGAAAAAGCTTTTCGTTTGATCCAATGGAAGGAAAGTCGGCTGTCTATTCGAGCCAAGAGATGACAACAGATGTATGGCATAAAAGACTCGGGCATTTTCATCACAATGCGATCTTGCACATGGTGAAGAAAGATATGGTTCAAGGACTACCATCCATGGAGGAAAAACACACATGATGCAACACAAGTCAATTTAGAAAGCAAAGCAGGATGCCTTTTGCCAAGGCAACCTGGAGAGCATCGGAGAATCTTCAGTTAGTCCATACTGATTTGTGTGGATCACATAAAACTGCTTCTCGTAACGAAAGTAAATATTTTATAGCATTTATTGATGATATGACAAGAATGTGTTGGATTTATTTTCTCAGATTCAAATCTGAAGTACCTGAAGTATTCTGGAAATTCAAAGCTTTGGTAGAAAATCAAAGTGGTTGCAAGATGCAAACGCTTAGATCAGATAATGGTACTGAGTACACATATGATCGATTTGAAAAGTTTTACGAAAATGCAGGTATTGAGCATCAACTCACTGCCCCATATACTCCGTAACAGAATGGAGTCTGTGAAAGGAAGAATAGGACGATAATGGAAATGTCGAGGTGTTTGTTATACGAGAAAGACTTACCAAAATATTTATGGGCAGAAGCAGCTAACACTGCTGTTTTTTTGCTGAACAGATTGCCTACCAAAGCAGTTGACGGCAAGACACCTTTTGAGGCGTGGCACGGCTATAAGCCGTCCTTAAAAAACTTAAAAATCTTCGGTTGTTTGTATTTCTCTCATATTCCGCAGGTTAAGAGGGACAAGTTAGACAACAAAGCTGAACCTGGAGTCTTTATTGGTTACAGTACAATCTCTAAAGCTTACAAGATTTTTCATCCTCATACTAAAAAAATTATGGTAAGTAGAGATGTATTTTTTATGGAGAATGAGCAATGGGTCTGGGAAAAGGTTAATCAGAAGCAGATCACAAGCAATCTACCGAATTTCGATGAAGACATTGATGATCAACCTGTGAGAGGAACAAGTTTGCTCTCTGAGATATACCAGAGATGCAATGTGGACATTTTAGAGCCTTCTGGATCGAAGAGGCTATTTTAGATCCTAAGTGGAAAGCCGCAATGGAGGAGGAACTTGGAATGATTGAGAAGAAAAAAACCTGGCAGCTTGTGGAAAAGCCTCAAGATAGAAAGATCATCGGTGTGAAGTGGGTTTACCGGACAAAATTGAATGCTGATGGTTCTGTTAACAAGCTCAAGGCAAGACTTGTAGTTAAGGGGTATGCACAGATTTTTGGTGTTGATTATTCTGACACGTTTGCTCCAGTTGCTAGGCTCGACACAATCAGGTTGCTTCTTACTATTGCTGCACAACGTGGCTGGAAAGTGCACCAGATGGATGTCAAATCCGCATTTCTTAATGGAGTTCTTGAAGAAGAAATCTATATCGAGCAACCTGAAGGTTTTGTTGTAGAAGAAAGAAGAGAAAGTCTACCGACTACATAAAGCTCTTTATGGCCTAAAACAGGCACCAAGAGCTTGGTATAGTCGAATAGATGATTATTTGCTAAGCCTCGATTTTGAGAAAAGTGTTTCGGAATTTACACTATATGTTAAACGCAATAACAGTGGGATTCTTGTTGTTTCTCTATATGTCGATGACCTTTTGATTACAGGAAACAACGCAAAGCTCATTGATGAGTTCAAGCAGGCTATGATGCAAGCTTTTGAAATGTCCGATCTTGGTCTGATGACTTATTTCCTTGGAATGGAGATTACATAGGGAAAAGATGAGTTTTTCATTTGCCAGAAGAAGTACGCGAAGGAAATTCTCAAGAAATTCAAAATAGAAAATTGCAAAGAGGTGAATACTCCCATGAACCCAAAAGAGAAACTAAGCAAAGATGATGAAGCCGAAAAGGTGGACGAAACATATTTCAGAAGTTTCATTGGGTGTTTAATGTATCTTACAGCAACAAGGCCCGATATATTGTATGCTGTAAGTATTCTATCAAGGTTCATGCATTGTCCGAGTGAAGTACATGTGAAGGCAGCAAAAAGAATTGTGCGATACATCAAAGGAACTATCACTTATGGAGTCATGTTTCGAAGGACTCAACCTGTGAAGCTTTTTGGGTACTCTGATAATGATTGGGGAGGTTCCAAAGATGACTCGAAGAGTACTTCAGGGCACTGTTTTAGTCTTGGTTCTGGGATTTTTTCATGGAGTTGTAAGAAACAGGACATTGTGGCTCAATCTACTGCCGAAGCTGAGTTTGTGGAAGCTACAGCAGCGGTAAATCAAGCATTGTGGCTGAAGAAAATTCTGATTGATCTGCATATGGAACCAACAAGAAGCATTGAAGTGTTCGTGGACAACCAAGCAGCAATAGCTATCTCTCACAATCCTGTGTTTCATGGAAAATCTAAGCACTTCAATATCAAGTTTTTCTTCCTAAGAGAGGTTCAAAAAGATGGAGATGTGATTCTTGTCTACTGCAAGATGGAAGAACAATGGGCTGATATATTCACTAAATCTTTACCTGTCAGCAAATTCGAGCTTCTCAGACAGAAAATTGAAGTTTGCATTCATAAAGCAAGGAGGAGTGTTGAGAGTTGCTTTAGGAATATGCACGTCTTTCTCTGGGTTTTTTCTCCAGCTTTTTTACTTACAATCCTAGTTAATTTAGGAGTTCTATCATTGGTAGGAAACTAATTAGTTGTCTTAATTTTGGTAGAAGTAGGTTGTTTCTTTGTCCTATTTTTAGTTGTAATAGCATCTATTTAAGTTGCTAAGTTGATGATCAATAATTGACGGTCTTTCGACAAGAAATTAATCCCTCTCTATCGCTCTGCGTTTTCTCTTCTTTAAACTTCCATCTCTGTTTCAGCGGCCAGCGTTTGACTATTGAATTCCTGTGTTGTTTCCCTTTAACGGTTTGAAACCAACAAAATCTCTGAACCAGTTATGAGAATCCGGGGCAAGGAAGTTCGTTTTGGGGCCGAACAGGTCAATGAAGTTTATGGGCTGCTGGATGCCGATATGGGAGAGTACAAGACTAAGAACTTCTGTAAGACCTGTTTCTACAGAAAACACATCAAGAAACAAGTCTTCAAATGCTTCTGTTTCATTGTTTCTGCTATCGACAGAATCACTATATGGAGATTCTACATTTGAATCTCTTTTACGCATTTCATCGAGAAACTTGCAAGTATATGACGTCTTCTTGATGAAAGTATCTTGCGAATAGAAATGGAAAAGGATTAGAGAGTTCAAACTAACTAGCTTCATTCGGGAATCTGGCCTGAGTCTTTCCACCAAAGCTACCACATATTCATTTCAAGTTGGTGGTTGAATGTACTGTCTATACCTCATGAAGGATCGATGCCACTGAATAGCTTCACCTTCTAAGTTTATCGTTGCCAGACCCAGTCTTTGATCCATGGCAATTTCGTCAAACTTAAAAAACTGCTAGACTCTAAGTGTCCAGGATCTCATATCCTCTCCCGAAAATCATGGAAAAACTAACCTTTAGCTAACTGATTAATAAACTTAATCAATTATGCTGACTAACTACAATAATTCTTACAACTGTAGACTCAAACGACCAAGATTCCCCACACTCAGAAAAGAAAAAGAAGAAATGAAAATTCGAAGGAATAATAGCAATATCCTAACCTGATCAATTCCACCACGTGTCGGGCAACCTTTACAGGGCACACAACTAACCCACAGAACGTCGCTTCCAGTATCTATCTGTACGTGGAATTCCTTAGGAGGGGAACCCAACCGAATTCTTGTGTAATAAAGCCTGAGAAAAAAAATCATATCTTCAGCTAACATTCACTGTGATGATACATAACTTGTAAATAAATCATAAAACTGCTGTAAAAAATGATTAACCTTTGCCACTAGATTAGTAAAGTAACAAAAGACCAAGAAAGACAACGTAAATAAGAATGATAAGGCCATAAATCCAACTTAGTACATACGCAATCTACTGAGAGAAAGAGATAAGTGCAAATGCTGATACTACGAATGAACCCAACAAATAATGAAAGAAACAAACTTTACCAAGTACTATTGCCACCAGTCCAAGAAACTTCATTTTCTCCTTCATTTGATAAACAAAAAGAGGACTATACTGTTACGGATAAACAATAGTTTCGCTGCTCCAAATATGTCTCATTCACAAGTAACTAACTTGATAGGAATAATTATATACTATGGAAATCACAGGTTCCCCCCAGTGTTAAGAGGCCACGACCTAGAAGGTTATGTTGATGGCGCACTATAGAGTGTCCGCTGAAGGTCATTGCAAGTATTCCAAAGGAAGGAACTACTGCTGAATCAGTCATCAATTGCTCTTATTTGTCTTGGACGAAACAAGACCAATTACTACTTGGTTGGTTACTTTCTTCCCTGACCGAGGGTGTTCTTGCCCAAGTTGTTGGTTGTTTGACTTCAAAAGAAGTTTGGCAAACTCTGGAAAACATGTTTGCGTCCCAGTCTAGGGCCAGGATTATGCAACTATGTCTGCAGTTACAGACCACAAAGAAGGGTACGATATCCATGGTTGACTATCTGAAGAAGATGAATACATTTGCACATAACCTAGCAGCCCAACCAGCTACCAATGTCGATCTGATTTTGTATATTCTAGGAGGTTTAGGACCTGAGTACGACACACTTGTTGTGTCTGTCACATGCTATGGCAGATCTCCATGGCTTGTTGCTTAGCCATGAATACAGGTTGGAGCAAACAACTGTTGTCAGGTAGATCACTGGTAAAACAACTCGTATTCTCAAAAAAGGGGACAATGCAGGCAGGCTTTAGGAAGAATCAACATTCTGGTGGTTTCAATGGCGGAAAAGGAGGCAGGGGTGGGCGCGGCAGGAATACAAATACACGACAGTCCAACACAATTTTTTTCAGACTCAAATATGGCTCAATGCCAAGTTTGCTCCAAATTTGGACACTTATCAAGCCCCTAACAAACAACACTTACCAGCTATGGTGGCGCATCCATCGAGCGTCATGGATCCTTCCTGGTACCCAGACTCTTAACCAAAATCCCTTCTACATTCTCATCAACATTAACCACAACTGTCTCGACCAACATATTTCCCAAAATCCTTTCTTTAGTACAAATTATTCATTCAACAGCAAAATAATGCTACCACTACTCTCCACCTTGTAATTAACTATACATTCTCAAGATTAATCACAACTTTCCCCGTATGTACTTAACAGTTAACACTGACCAACACAAGAACACAAACAAAACCGAAAATCCCTTTCATCACTACAGAATTGTCCATTGAACAGAAATAATTAATGCTACTACCGCTACCATCTCCACCTCCTCTATTAACTACATTCTCAAGAAAACAGAACCTACCATTTTCCAACATAAAAACTTTTGATAAAGAAAGTATACACTACTTTATTAGCCAAATCATCAGCCATATGCAACTACTTTATTAGCTAAATTTCTTAAGAACATATCATCAACAACAGTTCTTGAAGCTAAAAATACGTAAAAAAAAAAAAAAGAAAAAAAAAAAAAAGAAGAAAAGAAAAATATCCAGCAAGAACCGGATCAGAACTGCCATAAACGGGAAAATCAACATGGAATTCTTTCTGTTATTTGTGTAAATAGTATGCATGGAGCAAAGAGAGTTTATTATGAGTGAAACTATATAGTGTGTGTACTCTCATTATATAGAGTAAAATTCATAGGTATCTATTGTATATTTCCTTGCATTTTTTCTCATTAAGTTGTGCTCATAAAGTGATTGTATATACACACATATATAGATATATCATGTCGATGTCTTTCTATAGCTAGCAAATATGTTTTAAATATTTAATTTGCAAGAAAAAAACTAAAATACATGATTAAATAAAATATATGACCTTCTTATATTTAGTGTTTGATAATTTTTATCTTCTTATTTCTTCCGTATAGAAATATATATTAGAAAGAATGAGCTTGCTTAAAATTTAATATTTATTTATTTAAAAAGAGTCCAAATTGAAGTTGAAACTGCTAATTCTTTCTCTTTCTCTTTGAAAAATGGTGATTATGTGATTTTCTTTAAGATAGTTGAAGTTGTTTGAATGAATAGCCTATATCTAATTTTTCTGCATGGATTATTTAGAATTGGCTTTAGTTCAAGTTCTTGAAAGTAATATAATATCACATAACACAATATATTATATAAGTGGTTAATTATTATAATTTATAATACTTTTTATTCTATTTCAATTTAAGTAAGACTGAGATAATTTAGACAATTAGCCAAATATTTTGTATTTTTAAATTTTTTTCAAGTTGCTAATTATGCGATTTATAATTTTTCAATAAGATATGAATATTCTTTCCGGCCCAGTTTATGTTGCATCGATAAAATTTCGACCTTCAATCAATTTTTTATATATATACTCCTAATCAATTATTATTGTCATGTAATCATTATTATGCATAGCATTGATTCTCTTGTAGAATGAATTTTACAAGTGGATTTTATATAGAGAGAGAGATTAGGATACGTGCGTTGCACATGAGTTTTACATTTACAAGAAAAGATGTATAACATAAAGTATAAGAATAAACTATGTGTAGTATCAATTGACATTGAGGAAAGAATACATTAATTTAATAGTCTGACAACACAATAATTTTTCCGCCAAATCAATATCACAATGTCAATATTTTATTTCATAATTTATTTTCATATATGAAACTATTATACTGTCAATATATGTTTAATAGTGTTTGCATCTAATTATGTAATCACAAAATTGACCTAATTTGGTACTCAGTCAACTACGAATCAACACCAATTTTGCCATACAACGTAACCCTCGAAAAGTTTTATCAAGTTGATTGATAAATACCTAAGATCTCATATTGAATAAAATTTACATCTTGAAAAATTTTCAAAGTGTTGTCTGCCATTTTCATCTATGTATTTTGGCTTCTAATATTTTTTTTTAGTACTATGCAAGTAGAATTGATCCTTGTAAGTATTTATTTCTCGAGGAAAAGTTTCTTTTCCCCGATGGGCAACTTGGATAGTCTTCTTCCTCTACTTGATAAGGCTATCTTCAGATTCGTCCTCTACCTCATCCTCAAGATCATGCGCATTCCTAGTTTGATGATTAATATCGACATGTTCTTTCCTATCTTGATGATTATCCTCTCCATTCGCTAACTGCAAGGATGATTATCCTCTCCATTCGCTAACTGCAAGGATGATTATGGCCTCTCCCTTCGCTAACTGCAAGGGCTCGAGCTGCTTGACTTTTCTTCGTTATTTTTTTCATCACCAGCTCCTTCATCAAAATCTGAATGATTTGAAACTTCTCCTTTATTCAACTTTCAAGCTTAGCTTGATCCTTTCTCGTAACCGCAAGTCACGGTGAATAAGTCTGTGTTCTGCCAATGATTATTTTAAAAATCACATCACACTATGTCGACTGTAACCCATAGTCTGAAGAACAAGGAATTCATGTTCTTCTAGTGCCTTCATAAAAGTGGATAAGCTAAACCTCTTACTCTTATCTCGTATATAGAGCTTATTTTCGATAGATTTTCGGATCAAGTAAAAAAATAATAATAAGTCATTTTACATCATTATAAAATGTAAATACATCAATAAGAGTTCTACACTAATAAAAAAACTAAGTGAAAGGTTGAAAGTTAACCTCGAAACATACCTTTTTCGATCTCCATTATTACATACCCTATTATTACTTTTCCAGCAAACAATATCTTCTTCAATCTCTATTACAATGTTTATTCAACTATTGTTCTACTATAAATTTTATCAATGTCTGAAGCATAAATTTCAAAGTGTTGTGCTGTTTACATTTACGTGTTTTGTCTTCTAGTAGTTTTATTAGTACAATGCAAGTAGAATTTATCCTTATATGTATGTATTTCTCGAGGAAAAGTTTCTCTTCTCCCAATGGGCAGCTTCGATAGTCTTATTCCTCTACTTGATAAGGCTCTTCTCTAGTTCAACATATCTTCAGTTCGGCCTCTACCTCATCCTCACGATCATGCTCATTCCTAGTTTGATAATTAATATTGACATGCTCTTTCCTAGGTTGATGATTATCCTCTCTCTTCGCTCGCCAACTGCAAGGGCTCGAGCTGCTTGACATTTTTTTTTTAATTTTCTTAATCACCTGTTCCTTCATCATAATCTGAATGCTTTTAAAGTTCTCCTTTATTCAACTTTCAATCTTAGCTTGATCCTTTCTCGTAAAACCGCAAGGCACAGTGAATAAATTCATTTTCTGTCAGTGATTATTTCAAAAATCACATCACACTATGTCGACTGCAAATCATAGTCTGGAGAACAAGGAATACATGTTCTTTTAATGCCTTCATAAAAGAACTCTTACTCTTATCTCGGATACAGAGCTTATTTTCGATTGACTCTCAATTCAAGTAAATAGAAAATAACAAATCATTATACATCATTATAAAATATAAATACATCAATAAGTGTTCTAAAAAAATAATAAAACTAAGTGAAAGGTTGAAAGCTAACCTCAAACAATATCTTTTCCGATCTCTATTATGACATACCCTATTATTACCTTTCCAGCAAACAATATCTTCTTCAATCTCCATTACAATATCTATTCAACTATTGTTCTATTGTAAATTTATCAATGTCTGAAGCATAAGAAATAAATAAAAGGATAAAGAAAGAGAAAATATTCAATGATATATTTTGTTTCATTGAATTAGTATAGCAGTAGGAAAAACATGTGAACCTTATTATTGCATGCAAAGACAGTTGATTTTAAAATTATTAAAAATTAATTCATAAGTACAATTTTAAAGATAACCCACACAAGGAAAACTTTTCAAATATGTTGGAGTTTTGCTTCTCATATATTTGGAGTTGTACAAGAAAAACTTATATTTTAAGATTTTGTGTAGGAATAAAAGTTACCACATACTACTCAACTTAAGCTATTCAATTCGAATAGAAATGAGACACAAAAAGATTAAAAATTACATGAAAATAAGTTGTATCACAATTAAAATTAAAAACATACTTATTCAACAAGAATCAGCAGCATACGCATTCGCCAAAAAAATTAGAAGCATATTCCTATACCCTAATCGGTTAATTATTACTACAAATTTTGTATAAGTACGTCAAATTACATAATATGACATAATTCAAGTAAGGGGAAAAAAAATGCACATATAATTTTTTTTGAATACATAAAAAATATTGTTGCCAATAATATTCTCTTTTATTAACTATTCTCTCCTTGAAAAGTTGGAAAGAACCAAGCAATACGATTTGCACAGCTCCAAAAGGAAAAAAAAAAAAAGAAAATTGGTACAAAGGACAGTAATGTAATAGACACAAAATTAAAAATATTTGTAACTTGATCATTCTTAATCATTTCATTAACATGAAACAAAATAAGCATCATGAGATGTAATAAAGAGGTCAACAGAAAGGGAATACATGAAAAGAAGAACACATTACAATAGCAGGCGAAGGAAAAACTAAAATTGTACAATTTGAGAAAATACATAAAGATGTGTGAGGCTAAAGAACTTACTGGATGCAACAACATCATGGTCAACCAAATTTATCTCGAGGATTTGTCTCATGTTTGCAGAAGAGGGCTACTACATGTTTATATATAGGCAACGCGTAGAACAAATTTTGTTCGTGTTCTCGTACACTTGTTATAACTTTAAAAGTCTTATCATATATTTTAGAGTCTTGATCCCATATATTTTAGGATTTTAGAGTCTTGATCCCATATATATTAGGATTTTAGAGTCTTGATCCCATATATTTTAGGAGTCAATAATTTGAAAAAAAAATAAGTAAAAGACGATTTTGTCTAAAGCAGAGACTTTTAATGAAGGACAAAAAGTTCAAACAATATTTCTAAGCCATTCACACTTTTAATATATTATAGATATAGATTATAGATATAAAATTATTTACGACTCAAATTTTTAAATTTGTATGTTTTCTTGCATTAGTTGAAAATAATATGCAAGTGATTAGTTTACAAAAAAAAAAATTAAATATTCGCAAGGTTAATGGTATTCACAAGGTTACCAAAAAAAAAAAATTACAAAAATAGAAAATTAAATACATGTTAAGATACAAATATTCAAACAACTAGTTGCTGATAGTAGCTAGCTACTATTTCCAGTATGAATGCCTTTTTTATTTTTTCAGCTATATATGTCTAGCTATAATTCCAGTATGCTAATTAATTTTCTTAACCCATTTTTACAGACACGCAATGCCTCTCTACTTTGATTATTATTTAACAATGAATGCATCATGCATGCAGCCACGAGGTCACGAGTTTAAGCCTAGGAAACAACCTCCGACAGAATTCCATGTTTAACCCAGCAAGAAGTGGCCGATCAGAACTGCCATAAACGGGAAAATCAACGACCCCCCCCCCCCTTGTGTTGCTGCTGGTGCAACATTCTTCCATGTCTAACTCAATCTCGTGCTTCGAGTTGACTTAGTTAAACTCCATTATTCGTCGGAAAAGATCTTTCTAACGGCAGCACCGCCGTTCGTTGCTGTTGTCTTTGCCGGATGAAGTCTAAAGAACAAAAACAAAAACAATGGCTGCATTTGAGACAACATGGAATTCTTTCTGTTAGTTAGTTGTGTAAATAGTATGCATGGAGCAAAGAGAGTTTATTATGAGTGAAACTATATAGTGTGTATACTCATACACGTCACAATCTTTTGCTAAATTAATAAGAGGAAAATGACCCAAAAAAAAAGGAAGGATAAAACAATTTTTACATTACTCAAAACTCTGTAAAAACTTTGGAATGTGGATATCATAAGCGTTAGTACGTTATTATATAAAATTAGTATTCGTTCCCGCGTAATGCGCGACCAATACAAAGAAAAAAATTATAAAGTATTATTGTGTTTACTTAATTATATTAAATTATTATTAGTCTATATTTTATGATTAAGATATTATTATTATTTTCGATACCGCGATTCAGTGGCGGATGTAGAGTAGAAGGTGTGGGTTCCCGGTAAGGCTTAAAATTACATAGAAAAATTGTCAAAAGTTATAAATATTATTAGGTGGGAACCCATAACTAAACCAAGGGATAGCTTAGTGGTAAGAAAGGAGCCCTTGGGAACCCACAAGTTTGAAATTCTGGATCCGCCTCTACCGCGACCTACAATATAAATAGATGAATAAATTATTTTGAATTTTATTAAGGCAAATCTTTATTTTTGATGCATCAATTGAACAAAAATATCAAATGATAAATCATAATAATTTTTTAAACGAAAAACTATTCTACAGGTTTCAAGTGTATAGATTGTTTAATAAACGAAAAACTATTCTACAGATTTCAAGACTCAAGTGTATCGATTGTTTAATAGTGAGATATTTTTCCTTTTCATCATAAATACTACTTAATTTTTTGATTTAAAATGACATATTTAGGACTTTGATATGGCTAAGACTGTAGCCAAAGGCACTTCTTTTGAGTTGATTTTGCTCATGGAATCACACTAAGTATGAGTATATTATTATTATTATATTGTAGTCCCGTTAGCCACTAAAAATACGTGGATGCTGGATTTTAACGTTGATCCTAAGTTATTTAAGTTTTTGTTGAAATTCATCTTCAATAATATAATTTTGACGATTATTATGATAGAACAGGGTCATTGATGTCCCACTAATCAAACTTATGTAATACTTTGATCACTATCTCCTCCTATGACATAAATATGAAAAAAATAAAAGTAGTTTTCTTTAGAAAATTTAACCGAGAAAAGGGAGAATTTGTGAATGAGGTGTAGCACCAAAATTATAAACTCCATATAAATGAAATAATACATGCATTAGTAGCTATATAATATTATTATATTAACATGTGGCTTTTTCATTAACTTGCGACTTGATTTACTATTTGTGTCCACTGTTATCCTTTTTAATATAGAAATCTAAATAAGTAGTAGTATAAATTTCTTAATTTTTAAAATAAATTTATATTTTATATTAAAAATTTAGTTCTATTTGAGAACTTTTTCAATCTTTAAATTTATCAACAATAAACTCTTTAATTATTTTTCTCTCCAGATTAGCCTATTCTTTTTAACTAATTAAACCTTATAAAGATGTACTGGCAAGAAGGTGCACTAACATGCAAAGAGCATAAATTTCTGCACACATGCAAACAAAGTGTGAAAATAACGTTCCACTTTTATTAGAAATAGAGGGCCATGAAAATAGTTATTTCAAACTTTTAACAAATATGGTAATTACAACTTTTAGAGATAAACAGTAAAATAATCGTGTGATTTGTAACATCTGATTAGGAAAAAAGTATAAAATCGACAAATAAAAGTGATTTCACCCTCTTCCTAGCAGTACTCAAAAGAAATTTTGCCATCAGGTCGAATATACATGGCTATTTTTCTTGACAATGAAATGTAAAAGAAGAAAAATAAAAACCGTAAAAAGTAAATGTATGAAAATTCCATACCATTACTCGAATTTGGTGAAATCAATTTGCCTCTACTTAATTAAGAATTTGTTGTTTAAAAGACTAAATAAAAGGAGCCAATAAAATGAGTATTTTGCATAATTATAGATCTATTCTAAAATTTTAAATAAACAGGTTCTTATTCAATCTTGTATTTTTATTTTATAAGTCTTATTGTGAATTGAATTACAAACAGAGTTGTTTTAGTGATTTCATGAATTATTTAATGCATGTGATTGCTATTGTATCATGTTTTATTTGTACAATTATTTGAATCAGTGTGTATCTTTCTTTAATTATTCGTTGAAATGTATTGATTTGGAATGTTGAAATTTTCTTCTAAAATATATGATGAATTTATTTTCATAGAAAAGAAAAACTGAAGGTTTCTTTTTTTATAAAAAAAATAAAGGGGAGGAGGATAGAAAAACAGTAGTATAAATGGTGAGATTTTAAAACTTTATTTTTATGAAAGTGTACAATCATATTGTCAATTGGCTTCAAAGATTTTGTTTACATTGTTTACCTTTAAGTGACTCAATTATTTAATAGCATGTGTGGATGTATTTTTGGGACAATTAAAAAAATGATGAGAAAATTTAATGAAAGGAAAGTCATTAATAAGAATACCATTAATGTTCCTATTTTTGGATTTAATTATTTTATGGGTTTTGAGATGTTTGTTTTAATTTTTTTTTTTCTTTTTCATCTTCTATCACAATTGTTTTGAATGAATTTTTGATTGATTTTAATTAACTATAAAAGATTTGTGTATTTTATTCATTTTTATTTATTGACATTATTAGAATTTAATAAATTCAACATTCTAAACGAATGTCACTCGGATTCATTATTTTAAGCTAGATACTTCTTTGAATAAGCAAAGTTTTTAAACGTTAAAGTGAAAAAGTTAAAGTGATTTGAAGAGAGGTAAAATAATAAAGTGAAAATAGGAAAAAGATAAACTGATGGAGTGAAACACGCATATACGGAGTTAATGAGCAAAAAATGCTACTTTTGCTATATAGTTTTTGTGAAAGTTTGACTATAGTCTTAAGTTTGAGTAATTTTTTCGAAATGACTCTTCAGGAGTGAGGAATAGAAATAAATAATTAACTTTTCGAAAGCTCAGTGAAAGAGTCCATCAAAATTGTTGAGATTGAGAATTCAGTTATTGTTTAGTTAGATCCACATTAGTTATCCACATTTAGTAATTTTATCTTTTATTGGTTATGTTTTCCTTTTAGTACTCCTCTTCTTCTTTAATTATAATTAATTATTTTTTATTAAAATATTATTTTAGAGTTACACTCCTCTCCTCTATATAACCCGCCATCCCACATTCTTGGATCCTTTAATTAACTATGGTTTATTAAAATATAAAACAAGAGCTTGTAAGTGAACAGAGAATGGGTGATCTTATATACACTATGAAATTTGTTTTTGGAATTGTAGGTGAGTTAATTTCACTTTATTTAGTTTGTTTCCATCTTTTATTTTCTTGTACAGTTTTTCTCCTTAAATAATTTCTGATTTAGTTTTTCAAATTCTAATTTGCTTTTTTTTATCCCTGCTAATTAACAGGAAATTTCACTATGCTCTTTCTCTTCTTGGTACCAACGTAAGCATATTTCATGAACTCTTTTCAGTTTTTTCTATTTGTTGTATTTTATTTTTTATAAAAAGGGTTTCTTCTTGTATAATTTTTTATAATTGTTTGGAAGTTACTGAATTCTTTACTGTTCATATCTGTTATCTCAGATGATAATTTTTTTTTATTTAATTTGAATATATTTTTGTGTGGTTGAATGTAGGCTTGCATTCAAGAGAATCATTAAAAACAAATCGACAGAACAATTCTCTTGCGTACCTTATGTGATGTCATTTCTCAACTGTTTACTTTCTGGGTGGTAACTATCTACACACTTTGTCTATATATTTTTCTATTTTTTTATAATATTATTATTTTTAGAACAAGTTTGAAAAGAAGTAAAATGATACTTAATATTGATAAATTATTATTTAATTGGGTCATTCATTAACTTTTTGAAGATGTGTGTCACATTCAAAGATTCATTAATTTTATATTAGAGAAGGTATTTATTAAATCATTTTAACATAAACATTTTGAGTAAAAGCTAGCAAAGCCAAACACATCTTTCGAGTAACTAATTTGAAGTTTAGTTTAAAATTTGTTACTTTTACGAGTAAATCTTAATTTTAACTTTTATACTGGTCTAATAATTAATGGGTTTATCAGTTTAATAAGACTCTTTTGTTGTGATTGTACGTAATTTGCTAAAACCTTTTTTTGAAAAAAATTTAGATTTCATTTTAATGGTAGTCATCAATATTTAATTATAATTTGATAAGATAATTTTTTTATTTAATTTGAATATATTTTTGTTTGGTTGAATGTAGGCTTATGTGATGTCATTTCTCAATTGTTTACTTTGTGGGTGGTAACTATCTACACACTTTGTCTATATATTTTGCTGTTCAATATTATTATATTTTTGAATATAATAATGTTAATATTCTAAAAAATATATTTAAAAATTAATAGTTACTTGATAATAAAAATAAATGAGGAACAAAGTGATAATGATACTGCTACTATGTATTTGACGTATTTTAGGGCTGAAGTGTCCATCCACTAGGTTTGGACACACACAGGCGAATCAGGATTTAAACTTGACGGGTGCACCTCTATATTTAAATATAATAATTAATAGTGTCAAAGTTCGATATACAGTTCTTTGAAAACTTGTTAATTATAGTATTTTATAAGTAAAATTTTAATATTATTTGTCACACCTCTTTTTTTCGCCCGAAGGTCGAGATCAAAGGATTTTTTCAGTTAAAGTGAAGATTTTGAATAGGGATTAGTTTATTAACAGAGTCGCCACTTGAAATTGAGTTATAGTGTTCCAAGTCACCTTTTTGAATCCCTAATCAAAAGGAAATGACTCTTTGTTGGTCTGCGAAAACAGAAGACCGGGTAAGGAATTCTGTTGACCGAGGGGAAGGTGTGAGGCACCCCTCGAGTCCCGTGGTTCTAGCACGGTCGCTTTTATTAACTTATACTTAACTAAAACTATTTTGATAAATTGTGTTGAGGCCTAAATTCGCTCATTTTATTATACTAAAACTCGTCTATTATTTTATATTAAATAAATCAGTGAAAGTTAAAAAATATTTATCAAATTAATTTTAGAAAAATATTTGACAAGGTGCATTACCGCATCCTTGAATTTTAAAATGTCTTAGAAAGATGCGTACACCGCATTCTTAATTGAGACGAATATTTTAAACGTGCCCTAACTTGCCTAGCGTTAAAGACATTGATTTGTCTCTTCTAAACTCATAATAATTTTTCTATTTCAATGCCACTTAATCTTAACATTAAACTTAAACAATATTTAATTAAAATAATTTCAAAATAAAAATTAGTTATTTTATATTTGTCTAACGTTTAAAACTTTGCTTATTCGAAGCAGTATCTAGCTTAAAATAATGAATACGAGTGAAATTCATTTAGAACGTTGAATTTATTAAATTCTAATAATGTCAATAAATAAAAATGAATAAAATACACAAATCTTTTATAATTAATTAAAATCAATCAAAAATTCGTTCAAAACAATTGTGATAGAAGATGAAAAAGAAAAAAAAAATTAAAACAAACATCTCAAAACCCATAAAATAATTAATCCAAAAATCGGGACATTAATGGTATTCTTATTAATGACTTTCCTTTCATTAAATTTTCTCATCATTTTTTTTAATAGTCCCAAAAATACATCCACACATGCTATTAAATAATTGAGTCACTTAAAGGTAAACAATGTAAACAAAATCTTTGAAGTCAATTGACAATATGATTGTACACTTTCATAAAAATAAAGTTTTAAAATCTCACCATTTATACTAGTGTTTTCCTATTCTCCTCCCCTTTATGTGTTTTTCTCTGTGAAAGCGTATGTCTATATATTTTTAAAAAAAAAAAAAAACTTCAATTTTTCTTTTCTATGAAAACAAATTCATCATATATTTTAGAAGAAAATTTCAATATTCCGAATCAATATATTTCAACGAATAATTAAAGAAAGATACACACTGATTCAAATAATTGTACAAATAAAATATGCTACAATAGCAATCACATGCATTAAATAATTCATGAAATCACTAAAACAACTCCGTTTGTAATTCAATTCACAATAAGACTTATAAAATAAAAATACAAGATTGAATAAGAACCTGTTTATTGAATTGAATCAAATATTGAAGTCAGAAAAATCGACACCGAAAAACTCAAGCGGAATCCTGAAACTTGAATCACAACTCTTTCTCCTCTTTATCTTCTTCTTTCTTTTTGTTTTTTTATCTCACTTTTATCTAGTTGTTCTCTCTGTTTTTTTTTTGTTCTGTGTAGTAATGTGATGTACGTAGTTTTTTGTCAAAGTCTGATAGATAGATAGTGTACGTGTCTTTTGTTTTGGGGGGTGGGAGTCCTTTAAATAGGGAAATTTTGGGGGGAGTAGTTAGGATAGGATAGGATTTAACTTTTGAATTGATTATCTCTTCTTTTTTTTTTTTACTTTTTCTCTTTTTATTTTAAAATAGAAGATAATAATACAATAATAAATGAATAAAATAAAAATAAATAAAATTATAAAAATAATAATAATTAATCAATTTCTATATTTAAAAGAAATACAATAAAATTTATAAATAGCCAAAATATATATAATAAAATAGTATTGAAACTACTAACTTATCTGTTTTAAAAAAAATATTATTTTTTTTAACTATTGTATTATTTTTTAAAAATTAGAATAAAAATAAATAATATCCTAAAATTAACTTCATTTAGTTAATTATTTTTTAACTAAAAATTTATTAAAATAATATCAGTTCAAATATAAATATTTAATATCAAAAAATAAATATATTACACTCGAGGAGAGTCAAAAATCGCGTGTCTACATTTTGCCCCTCTTTGTGTGAAATCTCGAAGAGTTTTCATACAAAGAAGTAGACAAGATATGATTTTTGATCCTCTGATTATTCTAAAAGTGAAGATAAAATAAAATAAAGTAAAATAAAAGATGTGATCGAGTCCTGATTTTGGACCGCCTACATATCCCGAGTTTTAAGGGAATCAGGTCATATGTAGTTCAAAGGTAAAAGTGAGAGAAAGAGATAAAGGTCGAGTGAGATTCCGTCGAGTTTCCGGTTAACGACTTCTGCTTTTACATTCACATAAATAACAAAATAAAATTGAAGATACAAGTGAAAGATCCTATCTATTCAGCTATTCTGGAATCTTGACTTGAATCTTCATGACTTCTCAAATGGTGAGATAGTTAATATTCTGAGTTGAACTTGAAACATAAAATGTTCCACCTCGGTTGCTTTTGACATTAAAGAGGAACTTGACAATTGATTTATTCTTCAGATTCTTCTGGTTTGGACTTTAAAATCTTCACCCTATTCTTCAGGCGGGCTCCTGACTTGCAATTGATAATTTTCACCCTATTCTTCAGGCGGGCTCCTGGACTTTCTTTTTCTTCACCCTGTTCTTCAGGCGGGCTCCTGTCCCATTCTTCAGGAGGGTCCTGAGCACAAAATAAATTTCCATTCTTCAGGAGGGTCCTGAGCACAAAATAAATTCTCATTCTTCAGGAGGGTCCTGAGCACAAAATAAATTCTCATTCTTCAGGAGGGTCCTGTCCCATTCTTCAGGAGGGTCCTGAGCACAAAATAAATTCTCATTCTTCAGGAGGGTCCTGTCCCATTCTTTATGAGGGTCCCGAGCACAAAATAAATTCTCATTCTTCAGGAGGGTCCTGTCCCATTCTTCAGGAGAGTCCTGAGCACAAAATAAATTCTCATTCTTCAGGAGGGTCCTTAGCACAAAATAAATTTCCATTATTTAGGAGGGTCCTGAGCACAAAATAAATTCTCATTCTTCAGGAGGGTCCTGAGCACAAAATAAATTTCCATTCTTCAGGAGGGTCCTGTCCCATTCTTCAGGAGGGTCCTGAGCACAAAATAAATTTCCATTCTTCAGGAGGGTCTTGTCCCATTCTTCAGAAGGGTCCTGAGCATAAATTAAATTCCAGTAAACACGAACAAAATTTTTCCCCAGTTTGCATTAGTAAATTTTTTGAGTGTCATCGGATCACGACTTTTAAAAAGTACAGTACAGAGTGTGAATCAAATTCCTGCTAAAAAATATGTCTCATCAGAGTAAAACTGATGACCAAAATTAGGAAGTGTGTCTCCTAAGAGTTAAATTGAAGGACTCGACTAGAAAGTGTGTCTTCTAAGAGTGAATGTTCAAGTTAGGAAGTGTTTCACCTAACAAATGAAAACTCACTTATTCAAACAAGGAAATATATCTCCTAAGAGTTGAATGAAATGACTCGACTAGAAAGTGTGTCTTCTTGGAGTGAAGGTTCAAGTTAGGATGTGTTTCACCTAACAAATGAAAACTGACTTATTCAGACTAGGAAGTGCGTCTCCTAAGGGTTAAATGAAATGACTCGACTAGAAAGTGTGTCTTCTAGAAGTGAAGGTTCAAGTTAGGAAGTGCTTCACCTAATAAATGAAAACTGACTTATTCAGACTAAGAAGTGTGTCTCCTAAGAGTTGAATGAAATGACTCGACTAGAAAATGTGTCTTCTAGGAGTGATGGTTCAAGTTAGGAAGTGCTTCACCTAACAAATGAAACTAGACATACTCTGACTAGGAAGTGTGTCTCCTAGGGGTTAATTGAAATGACTTAACTAGAAAGTGCATCTTCTAGAAGTTAAAGCTCAAGTTAGGAAGTGCATCACCTAAAAAATGAAAAATGACTTACCCAAACAAGGAAGTGCATCTCCTAGGGGTATAGGATGATGAGTTTTCACTATGATTGTGATTACTAAATATGTCTAGAAATATTGCCTCTTGCATTTGCAAAAGTGAGAAATTTCATCTTGTTGATATCTAAACTTTAAAGCATTTGAATTGAAGGCAAATTTCTCTCTATTTCAAACAAAGACCAATTATAATTTTAAAACGTGGTGGTTGATTTGTGGCATCTGGCTATTGAGGTGACCACTCTTGCATTTGTCATACTCAGCTCCATTTCAATCATTGATAAGTATCGTTGACTTGTTGTAGTATTGACCCCAATTTCTGACTACCAAAACCATTTGACTCAAATCTTATTTCTCTTGCATGATGCCTCTAGGTTTAACTTCAAATATATCCCTTATACTTCCATGAGTCCAAAAACCGTCGGGTGACAAGCATTCTTAAATACTTTGCTTTATTTTTGAAAATGTCATCTTTGTGTGTCGGCCCTTTGTCTTGCTTTGCACAACTGAAGGAGTTGGTAGCAAGTTTTGAAGTTCTTTCTCACTTGTCTTGACATAAATTTGACTCAAAATACGTGAAAGATGACGATATTGATTTTTCATTTGACGACAGAGACACAAAATTAAAAAAAAAATAATAATAACAAAAAGAAAAGAAAAAGATAATAGATATCCTTTTTTTTTTTTTCAAAAAATGAAAGAAAGAAAAACTTCTCTGAGTGTGGCAGATTCTAGTGATTATGACATGCATTTTGAATTAAACAACATGATCTACCCAAACTAATCATTTCAAATTTTACCCACTTATTGAATATAAAATGAAGTCATTCTTGAACATGCTCCCTTTAGATCACAATCCTCCTTCGGCTAGTGACACCTCGATGGGGTTTTGCCAACGAGCCGATCTTATTTTCATCATCATTTTTTTCAGCTCACCGTCGCCTTATGGAGCCCAAAGGGTTTTCACCAATAAGACTCTCTCATTTTTATCATTTTTTTCACCATTTTTTTAAAATAATGCCCAACATACGAAACATCATGCACCCATAACATGTTTAGCCTTGACATTCTCAAAGATCGATCTGAAGGTCTTTCTTTAGTTGTAACTTGGCTTTTCGAAAAGGTTAGAAAGAAAGAGAGGCATGAGGCTCAAAAATTTTCATAATATTGGATGAAACATACAACTTTTGGAAACGACCTTTTAAGGAAATAAATTTTGCCCCAGTTTCATTTCATTCTGGGTAATTTAAAAAAAAAAATGTTGTTAGACCGAACCCCAGAGTAGGGCTGCCTACGTATCTTGTCATAGCAAGAATCAGGTCAAACGTAGTTCATGAAATTTCTTTTTGCTTGAATTTGGATTTTTGATTGATTTTTTTCTCTTCTTTTTTTTTCAACTTTTTTTTTTACTTCATTTTTCTTGATACTTTTTTTTTTTTTTTACTTTTTCAAATTCTATTTTGATTCCAAAAGAGGGGTACGAAAGAAAATAACACTAAAGCTCAAAAGGGGTAACAAAGGATGATACAACATTTGGGTAGTAGAATGAAATGTCTTCGTCATATCAATCCCTAAAAACATAATTACATAACATATAATCTGAGATTAGAACATGAAGATCATACACATCTTTTTCAACATTGATCGTGACTAAGCTCATGCACTTGTGTCACTTCTTTTAAGCTTGTGAAATATACATGTCCACTTATATTGTACTTTTTTTTCTCGATGAGTGACTCATGCCCCCTTTTGGAGCTAACTTTCTTTTGTTTTTCCTTATAGTGGATAGTATATATCCTCCAATCGACCCCATTCAAAATTCTCGAATTGAATCTTCTAATCGATGATCAAGTTATTTCCTGATTACCTTCAAGTGAGGCTGTAACTATGTCCCCAAATACCTGAACACTTTACTTATTTTCTTATATACTTTGTCCCTTCAACTCTATCTTCTTGGTCAAATGTTTCAGGATTAGATTGAATTTAAAGATCAGTATGTGAATTCAACACGCATATCACATCACTAGAATCACCGTAGAAAGAGCTCTCTAAAGAAAAGAAAAGACAACTAAAAAAAATATACAATAAAAAATAAAATAAAAAGGACACTCATTTGTTGATATAAAGATAGAAGGATTTGAATAGAAATGATAATAAAATAAGATAAAATAGATCTCAAATTTCAACCCTAAAATAATTCGGGTAGTAGAAAGAGAAACAAAACAGACTACCAAAAATTCTTTCTTGTGGAGAGAAGATTGGCTTCTAAATTACCGAACTTAATTTTCGCCACTTATTTGCACGTCGGCCTTAATGGAGTCTCCACAATCATTGCTACATCATCTTTCTTTTTTTCTTTTTTTTTAACTCAATTATTTTGAATTTATCACCTCAAACTCTCTCCAAAATAAGTCGTTAGCATTTTCTCTTTTCCCCTACTCCTCTTAATTGATTTCATAATCTTTTTTAGATAAGTCAAAGGATCACCATGACCCTCTTACATGTCCAACTTTGGTGTTTTGGACTCTAGAGGCAAGTGAACATCATGAAACATGTACAAATTCTCGTTAAAAAATTTTCTTTTTCTATCCAAGTACTTGCATATTTCTCACATTTTGCTTCAAACTTTCATCTTCCTTGCCATTTCTTCTTATTCCTCATTTCTAACAGTCTACACCACCTCATCTCAGACCATATATCATTTTCTGTGAGTTATCTTGCCTTTTCTTTGGACCTGGAGTTGTATGGATGAGAAGCCAACTTAGCCACAAACCAACCACTTTAACACTATTTTAATTATGGTAAAAACTAATGTATCAAAGTTCAAAAAAAAATTATTATTATTTTTTTTTAAGATCACCGAATCCATGAAGGACTGCCTACGTATCTCGTTAAGATGAGAATCAGATGTGCGTAGTTCGTGAAAATTATTTCGTACAAAATTTAGCATCAAGACCCCTAAAGGTTCAGGGCTATTAAGATTTATTTTTCTTTTGTAAAAATTTAGCCTCATAATCCCTAAAGATTCAGGGCTATTAAGATTTATATATTTTTTTTATTTTGTAAAACTTAGCCTCATGATCCCTAAAGATTCTGGGCTATTAAGATATATATATATATATATATATATATATATATATAAAAAATTTACTTGAGAATAAGAAAAATAATTATGAAAGTAATCATATTTTCAAAATATTCCCCAATAAATCTATGAATAATTTTTCAAAAGATAGGGTCGTATCTTGGGAAGGACTTCCTACGTATCTCGCTAAATAGTGAGAATCAGACCCTCGTAGTTCATAAAAACCTTAAAAGTATATTATTCTATATTTAAAATTTTCCTTTGAAAAATAATTCAATAATTTTGAGGATAATATAATCTTTTGCGTTTTAAAGTTGCCTAAAAGCCGGTCAACAATAAAATAAGCCTTCCAAATAAATGTCAAAGAGCACGTAGGATGCACATGTTGGTCTTTATAAAGTAGGTCACCTGTCCTAGACAGACCCGACCCTTGTGCCGAGTCCCGCTAAGTCAAATGCATATGATGCAAATAAAGTGGTACCTAATAGGGATAACCAGATTCTGAGTGTCAGTTTTTCTAAGTTTAAACCTAATAGGGATATGTGTCTAGACTGGCTTACCCGAGCGGACACTCGAGCCGGGGAGGGACAACTTGGTCGGTAGCAGGGCAACACCGTCTTCGTTGTCGATCTGAACCCCGCCAACATGTGTGACTATATCCTTCACCAGGTGCCTTGACACTCCGGTTATCTCAAAAAGAAGGTGGGATGCATATGTTGCAGTCCCTCTATCCTATTTCAGAAACTCAGAGGGGGTACGCGAGAGAAGACAATAAATAATACAGTTCAAATAATATCAAAGCGGTAAATAAGCGACAAGTAGCGCATAAGGTCAATAAACACAATATCAACAATAATTAAAGCGAGTAAAAGCCAATATCAAAGCTCGAATTCTAGTTACTCCCCAGCAGAGTCGTCAGAGATGTCACACCCCTTTTTTTCGCCCGAAGGTCGAGGTCAAAGGATTTTTCCAGTTAAAGTGAAGATTTTGAATAGGGATTAGTTTATTAACAGAGTCGTCACTTGGAATTGAGTTATGGTGTTCCAAGTCACCTTTTTGAATCCCTAATCAAAAGGAAATGACTCTTTGTTGGTCTGCAAAAACAAAAGGCCGGGTAAGGAATTCTGTTGACCGAGGGGAAGGTGTGAGGCACCCCTCGAGTCCCGTGGTTCTAGCACGGTCGCTTTTATTAACTTATACTTAACTAAAACTATTTTGATAAATTGTGTTTAAGGCCTAAATTCGCTCATTTTATTATACTAAAACTCGTCTATTATTTTATATTAAATAAATCAGTGAAAGTTAAAAAATATTTGTCAAACTAATTTTAGAAAAATATTTGACAAGGTGCATTACCGCATCCTTGAATTTTAAAATGTCTTAGAAAGATGCGTACACCGCATTCTTAATTGAGACGAATATTTTAAACGTGCCCTAACTTGCCTAGCGTTAAAGACATTGATTTGTCTCTTCTAAACTCATAATAATTTTTCTATTTCAATGCCACTTAATCTTAACATTAAACTTAAACAATATTTAATTAAAATAATTTCAAAATAAAAATTAGTTATTTTATATTTGTCTAACGTTTAAAAACTTTGCTTATTCGAAGCAGTATCTAGCTTAAAATAATGAATCCGAGTGAAATTCGTTTAGAACATTGAATTTATTAAATTCTAATAATGTCAATAAATAAAAATGAATAAAATACACAAATCTTTTATAGTTAATTAAAATCAATCAAAAATTCGTGCAAAACAATTGTGATAGAAGATGAAAACGAAAAAAAAAATTAAAACAAACATCTCAAAACCCATAAAATAATTAAATTCCAAAATCGGGACATTAATGGTATTCTTATTAATGACTTTCCTTTCATTAAATTTTCTCATCATTTTTTTTAATAGTCCCAAAAATACATCCACACATGCTATTAAATAATTGAGTCACTTAAAGGTAAACAATGTAAACAAAATCTTTGAAGTCAATTGACAATATGATTGTACACTTTCATAAAAATAAAGTTTTAAAATCTCACCATTTATACTAGTGTTTTCCTATTCTCCTCCCCTTTATGTGTTTTTCTCTGTGAAAGCGTATGTCTATATATTTTTAAAAAAAAAAAAAACTTCAATTTTTCTTTTCTATGAAAACAAATTCATCATATATTTTAGAAGAAAATTTCAACAATCCGAATCAATATATTTCAATAAATAATTAAAGAAAGATACACACTGATTCAAATAATTGTACAAATAAACTGTGATACAATAGCAATCACATGCATTAAATAATTCATGAAATCACTAAAACAACTCCGTTTGTAATTCAATTCACAATAAGACTTATAAAATAAAAATACAAGATTGAATAAGAACCTATTTATTGAATTGAATCAAATATTGAAGTCAGAAAAATCGATACCGAAAAACTCAAGCGGAATCCTGAAACTTGAATCACAACACTTTCTCCTCTTTATCTTCTTCTTTCTTTTTGTTTTTATCTTTTGTTTTGGGGGGTGGGAGTCCTTTAAATAGGGGAATTTTGGAGGGAGTAGTTAGGATAGGATAGGATAGGATTTAACTTTTGAATTGATTATCTCTCTCTTTTTCTTTTTTTTACTTTTTCTCTTTTTATTTTAAAATAGAAGATAATAATACAATAATAAATGAATAAAATAAAAATAAATAAAATTATAAAAATAATAATAATAATAATAAATAATAATTAATTAATTTTTATATTTAAAAGAAATACAATAAAATTTATAAATAGCCAAAATATATATAATAAAATAGTATTGAAATACTAACTTATCTATTTTTAAAAAAAATATTATTTTTTTAACTTTTGTATTATTTTTTAAAAATTGGAATAAAAATAAATAATATCCTAAAATTAACTTCATTTAGTTAATTATTTTTTAACTAAAAATTTATTAAAATAAAATAAGAATTAAAATAATATCGGTTCAAATATAAATATTTAATATCAAAAAATAAATATATTACACTCGGGGAGGGTCAAAAATCATGTGTCTACATTATTGAATTTCATTAATTATTAGATTTAATATGACAAAAGTGTGTTATTCACCGTATTTAAATTCAACGCACTTTAATATTTTGAACAATAATAGAAAGTTTTTGAAAAATATGAAATTCGAGAGATTTGTTTGTCAGATGGTTACAACGGGTAATGTTTGATTTAAGCCTATCTCGAACTTTAAATTGCTAATTTTTTAAATAAAAAATAACTCAATGATCAAAAGATTAAAGAAAATAAATATTATACTTTATAAGCTAGGGAGAATATCTACCTTTTAAAGTTGGAAAGAAGCTTGTATTTTGAAATAAAATAAAAAATAAGTCAATAATATCCACAATACATAAAAGAAAAAAGAAAAGGTGTAAAATAAATGACTACTAAGTAGGAATTCTTTTTTAATCAAAAGATAAATATATACATTTGCAATCTGGTAAAAAGAGCAACTTTCAAGTGGAAAGCCCAACCATCTCACCAACCAAATCAATTATTTCAGTGGGTGCACGGCATATATTTAACATAACACGCTGATATATATATAGATATACGAACTATATATACAAAGTTCTTCTCGAGGCTACCGGGTGCACGTGCACCCCCTACACTCAATGTAGGTCCGCCTCTGCACACACATGTACCTATTATGAGTTTCAATGATGAACGATCAAGTTAAATTATTAATCTATTTTATATCCTTTTAGTCTAATTCTATCATATTTTTATTATATCTAATTTGACAAATAACAAAAAACTCACATTGAAAATAGAGATTTAAACAAATTCTACTTCTGAATTTTCAATTCACAAACTAATTAATGAAAAAACTTCACGTTCAAATCCGACCTTTTTGGGTCTTCTAACTTCGACTTTCTTTCTTGCAGGAAGTCAGCATAAACTCAAATTCCTTTTTAAATTATTAGGTCTATTTTGAATATTTTATTAACTTTTCTTTTATTTTGCTAGAATAGCAGTAGCTTGAAATTACGTCTCTCTTTTTTTTTTGGTTTCTCATTCGGTGTCCGGTACCCACATTGAAGCCCAATTAATCCAAATTCGCACCGCGTAGGGCCTCATTCGGGGGGAAGCGCTCCCTAACAGAGTTTTTTCCGTACCCAGGATCGAACCTTCGACCTCTGGTTAAGGGTGGAGTAACCTATCCACCGCACCACAACCCATGTTGGTAAAGTACGTCTCTCTCTTCATCAATAGTATTAATGTCAGATATCAATAATATGCTCCTACTACCCACCCTCTTCATTCCTACTACAAACACAATGCTCTATGTAAATGTTTAATTCTTGATGTAACGGTGCACTTCAAAATTATGTAAAGATCATTTATGAATACATGATTTTGGGGGTTATACTAATTAAATTAATATTGACCCTTAGATCTCTATGTGGACAAACATATTGACCCTTGGATCTCTATGTGGACAAACATATTAAAATAAGCTATGTACTTGACAAATTGGATGGATCTAGTACTGCAGAGTAGCTTCGTAGTTAATCCAAATTACTTGTCAATTTACAAAAAATCAGGATAAAATTAATTACTATATTTTTTTCTCATTTACCCTTGCAAATTCTTTTTTTTTTTTATCAAGTGTAAACAAGTTTCTAAACTTTCAGGAAAAGGTTTTTAAGGAGTAAATTAGTAAAATTACCCTTCTTATTCATGATTTATTATTGAATTTGGACATGTATAGAAAAAAAAATAACAATTAATATGAGACAGAGAGATTATTAACTTAAAGCCTATTATAGCAATCAGTAAATTTTTAAGTCCGAAAGTCCTTATTATAGTTGTTTCGAATTTTTTAGTTGACTCATAAAGAGATTGATTTGATGAATAGGTACGGGCTTCCGTTTATAACATCAAACAATATTTTAATAGTAGTAGTCAACGGAGTTGGAGCTGCAATTGAGTTGATATACGTGATCATCTTTTTCCTATATGCACCCAACAAACAAAAGCGAAAAATCTTTTTAATGTTCGTTTTAGTCCTCTTGGCTTTTGCGGCCGCAACGATTCTCTCAATGCTTGTTTTCCAAGGGAAAAAGAGGAAACTCTTTTGTGGTGTTGCTTCCATCGTCTTCTCCATCGTTATGTATATATCTCCCCTGTCTATCATTGTAAGCTCTCTCAATGCTCGTTCTTACTACCAATTTATTGTAAGGTAGATTAAAGATTATTTAGATTAGGATATATAGTCTAATATTTGTGTCTTCATCGTTAAGTTTTTCATGTTAACTACGAGTTCCGAACTTAGTATTCGCCAAATTTTTAGTAATTTAGTATATCTATACAATATTCATGTTTTGTTTGAGAAAAATACCGAAGTACTGATGAAGGCAAGATCTATTTGTGCAGAGATTAGTAATAAGGACAAAGAGCGTGGAATACATGCCATTTTTCCTGTCATTTGCCGTTGTCGTGTCCTGCTCCTGCTGGTTTATCTATGCCATGCTAGGAATGGACCCATTTATTGGCGTAAGTACTGCTAGTTAGCATCTCTATCCATTCCTATGTCGAAAATAAGAAAAATAGAAATTTGGACTAATAAATACTTCTTACCTTTTGTAACTGATACCAAATTGCATTGCTAATTCTAGATTATCACAAAATGATTTAGGTACAATACAAATTAGCAACAAAGTTCATAGCTAATTCCGTTTAGCATTAGGAACCACCAATTATATATAAATTTACTAGTAGTAATGAATGACTTTGTGCTTTGCAGACTGCAACAGGTGTTGGCTTGGGTTTAGGAATAGTGCAACTGATGTTGTATTTCATTTACTATGACAAGAAAACTTTGGACAAGATTACATCTTCTGCTGATGAGTCCATGCAGATGGAAAAGAGCCATAGCAATAACGTTAAGACGCAATCAAGTTTTCATGATGATGATCATCAGCACTCCGCCCATGACCAAGTCTAGACAAGTTATAGATGATGGATCAAGTTCGTGGCCATTCAAAATTCAGTGATTTAATTTTGTTCGAAATCTGTTGCTTTTGATTCCCAACGTGCCTGCTAAGACTCGGGAAAGAAAAGATGAAAAGAGAGGAGCAAAATGCTTAGACATCCACCGTTGGGCAGAGCTTTGCTGTCACGATTCGATCGAGTCTACACTCTGAAAGCGACACGATACTTTGAATCGCAAATGGTCCCAAGTCTGACATGAAAACTAAAGCATCGATTTACTAAAATAACTATGCATAAGTTAAAACAACATTTGGATGGTTGGTTGAACAAATCCCGAAAAATTGAAAGAAAATATTTAATCTGAAATCAATTCTAAACTGAACAGTAAGCTGATATGTCGTCTAACTATGTCTGAAAGCCTTTAAGTAACTCTAAAAAACTGAAATGGAAATAGAGTCTCATATATCATATCTAAAATAAACCGTCCTCGAATAATGAGGACTCACCGCAAGCGCAGCTGAACTGAAAGTGGAGCATATCCTAACTGCGCAGATGAGTCTAGCATCAGAACTTATATCATAATATAGGGTATAACTCCACTGTCAATACTTTGAATATACTGAGCTTTTGAAATTTGCAAGTCATATATAATGTATATAATAATGCTAAATCTAAAATCATGTTAAATAAACAATTTATTGGTAAAGAGTATAATCTGGATCGTGCATTTAAATAGTGATACAAAGTTGTAAATTATGAAAGAATTAAGTCTAACTGAAGTTGTGCGTCATGTATGGGTAAAAGTCCCACATTGATTGGGGAATGGACTAGTGGTTTGCTTATATGGACTTGGGTAATTTTCACCTCTTGAGCTAGCTTTTGAGGTTGAGTTATGCCCAAAGTCCATTGCCTGACATGGTAGTAGAGCCAGGTCCATTCCCGTTTTGGGCTCCCGGTCCACGCGCCAGTGCCAGTTAGGCTTGGGCATGAGGGATGATGTTAGAGTGGGTGGTAAAAGTCTCACATTGGTTGGGGAATGGACGTTTGCTTATATGGACTTGGGTAATCCTGTTGGGTGGGCGCAATACGCCTTGCCACCCACTATACTATACTATTGCTTATATGGACTTGGGTAATCCCTGTTGGGTATACTATACTATTGCTTATATGGTGCCACCCACTATACTATCGTGGGCGAATTTAGGCCTACGATGTAATGGCATATATAGTTCTTTCAATATACATTTTCACCAGTAACAGTACTATTTTTCGGCTATGAATCCTCGCATTGACCTTATAACTAACTGATTTTCTTCTTCTCCTAAGAAAGTTGAAAATCTAAATTCTGAAAAATTTCACCTATACATTATTTCACTGAGAAACAACAACGTAATATATTACCTAAAACTCAACTTCTACGTAAAAATCTTACTGTCGTCATCTTATCCTCAAGTATTACAAGAATTAATCGAAGAGAAAATGAGTAATTAGAAGAAAATTTAATATTGTTATACTAATAGATTAAATTTTTGTAAAAAGTAGGTAGTATTTTTGGTTTATGTAGTAATCATTTACGATGTATGGAGAAAGAGAATATGGAGATCATGAGAGTGTGGACGAAGAAAGAGAGATGATGGAAGAAGAAGAAGACGATGAAGACGAAGATAACACAGGACGATGCATGGGCAGTTATTAGTGCATATTTCGAAGAGAAGGGACTTGTTAGGCAACAATTGGATTCATTTGATGAGTTCGATCATACAGAATACAATGCAAGAAATTGTTGATGAAACGGCCGATATTGAGATTCGTCCTGAATCTCAGCATAATCCTGCTCATCAATATGATGCTTTCACTTTCGTTTATTCTCTTTTTGAACTGCGTTGGACTTTTTTCTTGAGCCGAGAGTCTATTGAAAACGATCTCTCTAACTTTGAAGTAAGGGAAAGGTCTGCATACACACTACTCTCCCAGTAGATCAAACCAACGGAATAACATAATCTGAAATAACAAGCCTTCTGGAACAAAGAAGGCTCACCACTGAACGGATCACTTCTCTCTGGAATACTCTACTGATTAGCCGGACCCTTGGACTGAGCCTCCGCACCTGGGAGGTAGGGGGTCAATACAGATGTACCGGTATGCAGAGCAGATCCAAAATACTAGTTTATATTCAACATATATGAGAGCAATTTAAAACATTTCATAAACATATCATGTTGTAAGAAATCTCATGGGCATTTCTGAAACTGTAAAATCATCTGAACTCTGTGACACTCTTTGTTTTACTTCTGCGCTAGGTGGTATACCCTACAACTCTGAAATTCCACGGGCTATATGGAATCCGCCATTGACTCGGCGGGGAAACCCCCAACCCAAGTGTGCCACAAGAGTTGGAGTCTCTGACTCTGCTACGCCACACGTCTGTCGCCAGCGTAAAAATAATATACCCGGATCGGCAAATCACAATTTTAGGCTAAGAGGTACTTGAACTCAAACCTTCTTCGGGTAACCACCTAACCCTCTTTAAGCCCAGTTTTAACTCTTTAAAACATGCATTCTTTGAAATCAAACTCTGAAAACATACTCTGTTATGGCATACAACTTATGGTATCGTCATACCATTGACTTGCAAGTCACATCTCTGAGTCATTATTAGCATATTACAATCTCTGTTTTCAAAACATAAATTCGGGACCACCATATCAATAAATCATTTCAAAGAACTCTTTCTCTAAAACTCATGTAAACACATGTATGCAACTCTCTTTGTCAAACTTTAAATAACGCAAGGTGGTCATATCAAATCTCTTAATCTCACGCAAATCTTTCTCTTTTAACAAAATATATTTACATCAAGAAACTCCCTCTATTAAATCTCTAAATCATACTCAAAATACTATGGTATTTGAGTAAACAAATTTCAAGCCATAAATCATGCATTTCAAATCCTTCACATTAAGATCATAAACTTAAAGTCATCACAAGAGAGGGATTTCATTAGTTGTGCTCTCAAACAATCTTAAATCTAAATTTTTATACATATACATATACATGTAAATCAATTTAAGGGGGAAAGGCCTAAAGACCAAATCAACAATACAATTAAACATTCATAATGCATAATAAATCATGTATTTCAAAAAACCCTTTCTAAATTCATGCTTGATAATCTTTAAATCATGTTCTAGCGTTTACAAGCCCATGTAGTTTTAGGATAAACCTCACGTGCCTCAATTTAGAAATTTGATGGATGATTCTTGAAGCCTACGATTTGGGGATTTCAAATCTTCAATCAATCTTGAAAACCCACGGTTAAATCTTGAGTTATTTAGGTTTTCTTGTTTGAAATCCTAAGGAGTATTCTTGATGGTTTTTGATGAAAATATCAATAATGAGGTCATTTGGGATTAAATCCCGTGTTTAGGCTGATAAGGGGGTGAAAAATACCCAATATACCCTTAATGAGACGGACTAAAAATATAACTGGGAGCCCGATTTCATGGGCCACCGCGACACGCCACAATCGCGGTGCTCACTGGAAATTGACGAGTGGGATTCTTAAGGTCACCGCGACGCGGAGCCATCGCGTTGTCCCACTGGTTGGGACCTGGAACTTCAGCGTGATGCACCACAATCGCGCTATGCTACTGGAATTTGACAATTTCTAAATAGCCTCCTCCGCGACGCGCCAAGCACCAAAATGATGGTGTTTTACGACTAGAACTTAAATTAGTCATAACTTCTTGCCCGGGTATCGGATTTGGGTGAATCTTATATCGACGAAAAGCTCATTCAATTTTCCACATGATAAAAAGTCGAACTTAGGAAAATTATAAATGGTTTAAACTTTACTCACTTTGGAAGTCAAAAATGAGACTAAGTTTCTTTGACACAATTCTAGTCATATAACTCTAAGAGCATATTACCACGAGTTAACGCATGGACGATTGTTGCGGGGTGTTACAGTTTAACTCTCAAAACTCAAGATAAAAAATGAGCAAAATAGACTCATAAACTGATATAAGTTGTGCAGATTTTTCTGCCCAGCTTTTGCAAAAAAAAACTGTTTTTTTAGTCCAATCCGGATTTCGACGGGGTGTCCGGAATTCGCTCGGAATTCGATATACACAAATGAACTATGCAACTAAATTCGACGCTCCAGACGCGTTGGCCAAGTTAGATTTTCAAAAAAATATCATTTTCACAAAGTTGACACCCTAAACTTGAAATCACAATTTTCTAAACCGGGGGTCGGAATGAGATTTAAAAGCCGTAAAATCATACCAAACATGCTAACACCCTAAAATCGACATTCCAGATCCGCTGGAGAAGTCGGATTTCCCATCCGAGGTCTTTTCGATCAAATGTGGGTCCCACACCCATATTTTTAATTTTCCAACTTTTCGATTAATAGATCGAAATGAGCTCGGGTGCACCGGGACCCGAACCAAAGGTTCAACTAGCCTAAAATCGATATTCCGGAGCTGTTGGCGCAGTCTGTTCGGCCATCCGTCGCACGGATCAAAATAATATTCCCATAAGTCCAAAATAAAGCTTTCGAAGCCATTAGAAATCACAATATCGAATAAATTATACTAAAATGCATCGAAAACCATATCAATCACTCCCACACCTCAGAAATACCATAATGCATCTACGGGGAAGGGTGAAATAGTCAAACCACACAAAAACACAAATTTCACATATTTCATCAAATTTTTAGGTCGTTACACCAACTTACTACCAGAGACTGAAGCAGATGGTGGATGATGAGATCCATTCTCGTGGCCGTGGTCCTGTGCAGATTCTCACTAGGCAGCCTGCAGAAGGGAGATCTCGCGATGGAGGACTACGATTTGGGGAGATGGAACGTGACTGTATGATAGCTCATGGAGCTGCACACTTCCTTAAAGAGAGACTGTTTGATCAAAGTGATGCTTACAGAGTTCACGTATGCCAGCAATGTTGTTTAACAGCTATTGCTAATCTGAAAAAGATGTCATTTGAGTGCAGATCTTGTACAAATAAAACTGAAAATGTTCAGGTACAATCCTCCTATTTCTGCCTTTGTCGTGCGCAACAATATCCAAATTGCTGAAGATCGTAATACTAAAACTTTTTCTGAAATGTCTAGGCGTATATTCCTTATGCCTTCAAGCTTCTGATTCAATAGCTCATGTCAATGGCAATTGCACCAAGAATGCTTACAAAGGAAAGGAAACCATCAAGTGGAAAGAAAGCAACCGGATAGCAACAGTTGTTTCAGACTCCAGTTCTGCACACTTGGCCGTCACAAGTTAATCAACCTAACATCCTACAAATTTCTGGATATCGACAGGAATTCCCAGATTGCAGTACAAAAGTACATGAACTTTCCTATTGCTTTTCTATGTCAAAGGAGAGGGAAATTGGTTGAACCAGAAACTATCGCGATTAAGACAACAGCTTTATCATGCAAAGATAGACAACCTTCAACTAGAACACGAAAAAACAACCTTCAACTAGATCACAAATAAACAGCGTTATCAAGAGCTTGCTCAATATGAAATAGCCTCCAGCTTCTCCAGTGCCTTCATCAGATCTTCTTTAAGTCTGTGAATTGCCCTTCTTCAGCCCCACAACACTAGACATAGCATTTTCAACTTCCAGTTGGCAACTTGGCAAAGCGGCAATCAGGGTTACAGTGCTGCAAAGTCAAATGAATATAAGTTTAACAATACTTGCCACCCACGAACATTACATGAAAGATAGCAAGAAGCCACATCCAAATAAGATACACAAAAAAAGAGAAAAGGAAAAACAGCCAAATAGGATATGTACCATAGGACAAGCAAAGTAAACTTGATTCTAAGTAGCGGGAGACACTGTTCCTGTAGGCACACCCTGCATTTCTTCAGAGACAAATGGTGACACACAAGAAGAGCAGCCAGCAATTCCAGCAGATGGTTCATGCACAATAGAATACAATTCTGGAGCTGGCAAACCCATACTTGGAAGAATGAATCTTGGTTGTTTACAAGACTAGCTGAGCAACGTCATTCATTCCCTCAACTGCCACAGTAGATTGATCACAGAATATGGAGGTGTTTTCCGTATCCTTGCTAACACTGGACACACCAGAAACAATTAGAGCAGCACCTTTCGTTTCTTCAGGTAGCTCAACAGACTGATCAGGGAACAAGGACGTCTTCTCAATTTCCTGAGTAACATTGGACACACCAAAGGCGACCAGCTTAGTATCCTTTTCTTCAGGCAACACTTCCAATAAGATTTCATTAAACTTTGAAGTGTTTTCTCCTTCCTTGACACTGTAATGGGTCATCAAGGTCATAGAGACAACTAGAGCAAAGCCAGCCTTCTTGTCAAGTGCACCAACAGACAAAAGTTCATGAGCACTCTGAGGCACAACAGTTTCATCTGTAGATATTTCTTTGTCCTCAATAGTAGTAACTTCCAACAAGGACTCTTCATTTCCTTCAACAGCATTTCCAACCACAGATACATCCTTACACCCATCAGAAACACCTCCTCTGTGAAGCTTGGATTATTCAATTTCCTTGACAACAATAACCACCTCATTTGTTGCCACTACATCAGACATCAGGCGATCAGACAACAGATCACGATCATGGACCTCCTCAATATTTTGTCCAGGTGCCTCAACCAACAGTTCTGTTTCCTTCCTATCATTGCACACACCTCTACAAGGTTCATTCCGTTTCAAATTTTTCACCAGATTCGACACAATCCGCAATGCAAGCAGCACTTTCACACACAAGTTGCCCATCTACATTATTTTCCATAGATGACATCACATCCAATAAAGACACTTCACTTTCTTCAACAACAACAGATGCAACCTTAAATTCATCAGTGACTTCTCCTATTGTATTCTTGGCTTTGTCTAATTCCTTGTCAACCGAAGCTGCTTCATGCCAAACAGCCCCTTTGGCCAACTCTTCAATTGGTATAGACAACTTGACAACCGAAACAGTCGTTAACTCGTCTCCAACTAGCACCAACGCATCGTCAACCATCATGCATTCATTTTTCATCCATCATAATCAACACCTCCAACTACTAACAGGATGCTGATAATTTAGAGTGTACACGGACCTTGTGATTGTGCGAATCTCTACCGCAAGTGATTTCTCGTGAGATTAAGGAAATTGTAGGCATAAGGTTATGCTGTCCTAAAGTACAACGATTGAAGAACTTTAAAAAACTTACAATTTGCTTAGTTTAATGATGATTACCATGAATATTTTAATATTTTATTTTATATAGTACATAATATATACATTTTAAATATTAATATTAGTATTACATAATTGAAATGACATACTATTGTTACAACAAGAGCTGATATTACCAGGAAGTCAGAATGTCAAATGCGATACAAATTTTCCCAGACTGCTAACAATGATGATTTACCCTACAGATCTCTATTATGGAGTCCGAGCATCTTCATGCTTGCCTCTCCAGAAAAGGCACTCTTCATGGTTGTGGAAACCATCGGTGGCATTGCTAGATAGATCAAAGCCCCGAAGTTGAAAGGAGTTGACTCCATCTTGTTATTTCTTCATCAAAAATATAGGTCAACGGAGAAATCAAGGCTGCACTCCCTCCAATCTGTAAAAAATATTCAATAAGCAACAAGTTATTACCGAGGCACTTAACTTGGATGTTTTGTGCATATGAAAGAACAAAAGTACAAAGTAAGAGATGAGAGAATTAAGACTCAGCCTGACTGAGATCATAGGCTGAACTAAAATGAAAAATGCCACTCAAGTATGTTAAAGTCAGAGAATTGGGGACAAAAATCTGGCAAATGACAAGACTCAGAAAGCAAAATTTCCAACTAGTTTAACATCACCACCACCACCCCACTTCACCCACACACCCCAAAGTAAACACCCAAAAATAGACTGCCATATCATAATAGAACAAAAGAATTATGCTTCATCATGTTGTCTGTTGAACAACTGAAGAAAGCAAATACAGCATAACAGAACATTCAAAGCCCAATTTTCTGGATTTGGTCAGCAAAAGTTTGAAAGATTTCTTAAAAGACCATTACAATTTACAGATCACTTGTAATGATGTCAAAATAGCATGGCGAAGGATTGACATCTCACCGCCCTAAGATGCTGAACTGACTTGTAAAGTTCTTTCGTATGAACATAAACTTTAATGGTAAAGTAATCAGCTGTAACCTGCCAATCCCGCTTGCAAATGACTGGACTTACAATGGGTCTCTATACAAATAGAAGATTAAAAAAATTATAAGCTATCAAAAAATTTACCGAGCTATTGAACTGTATTTGGATTTTAGGTGAAATGAATTCGAGATCCACTTCCATCCCAGCCATTGATCTCGTGCTACAGCAATGAGATCAATGGCTGGACGAAATAGGCTTAAAACCTGTTCCACCCAAGAATTATTCAGCAATAAGAATGTTCACTTGGGATCCTTTTATTATTTATTTAATGGGACAAGCATCAGGTGGGTGCTTCATGACAACTAAACCAGTGATTTTATGCCTTCCACTACTGATTTATGGACAATTATTTCAGAGATATTTGTTTAAAATAACAAACATATCAGCTCTGACGGTGATTTTAGGAGATATAAAACACAAAACATTTCTATTAATGTGCCAGTAAACATCTACTCAGCACGGAGTTAAGCTGTATTTGAGAAAATCGTTTCGTCTCACTGGGCACGCATCAGCCCCCCATACATGGTATTACGACTTGGCGAAGACCAACCAGAACTGATGGTAAACTTTGTGTAATCACTAATACCATATTATTTTTGCTCTTATCGAACACATTAAGGCCCTTACTTACTATAGATAGGACCTTAGCGCTTTACTAATAACAAACATATATAGGGCTGACTTTTTTTTAGCTTTAGTGAAATCGATTCTATGATTGAATAGCAGAACTGTTACTTAATAGTAGAAACTCGGAGAGACAAACAGAGAGGGGACTCTTTCATACCTGTTAACTCAAGAGTTCCAGCCTTTATTTCCCCTCGGTTGAGTGAGTTTACTTAGCGAACTGGCAGAGCCCGGAGATCTATTGATCAATATGAATCTCGAGAGTGGATAGCAGGGCGAGAAGGAATCCTAATGTTCATACCACGCATATAATGATCATAAATACCGATCCGTAGAAGTGAACATTATACCAACATTATACTTTATAGGTGAGAAACTTGAAGAACATAAGTAAATTATGTTCTCATATAAATTTTAGTTTTCAATCATGTTTCTTAATACCTGTAAGTTAGGTAAAATTCTTAGATTTTTTCTTTAAACTACTAATCTTTCCGTGTAAGTCGAGGACTTAGGTAACCTGAAATCCAAGTAGTGGTGTTTGGCTCAATATTTTTCCTGCGACTTCCTCCACACTGCTTCCTCTCATATTAATGGTTACCTTCCATAAGATGTGTCAAATAGACAATAAAGGTTTGACAAAAATCTCAGCATAAAAGAAGCTACACCCACCATAAATTGACCAACCGCTCTCAGGTGTGCCTCAAATCTTTCTAGCATTTCATGTGTTATATCAAGTACACCTTTTCGCTGCATTAGGGACTTTCTGCAGAGCGACAAGAACCGCCTGAAAGGGAAAAATAAGATCAAAGAATAGTCAAGAAAGCTACTCAAAATGCATACTGAATGAATGTCAAGGATACTGATACATCGCAACTGCAAAGAATGATCGCCTGACTTTGCATGATGACTCCACCTTCTATTTCCTTCAGATTGTTTTCTCTCAGCGTAATTCCACTGCTCGCTAGATCCACAAGGGCATCAGCTATTCCCATCTGAATAAGAATACAAGAGGAGCATGCATAAAGGCTAATACTACCATGGGAGCTGCTTCTATGGCTCCATCCGCAGTTGAAAAAATGACATGCTTCAACCCATTTTCTTTCATAAATTTAGGACCCATCTGAAAATGATAATTATTAATGAGCACATCAAAATCAGAAAAAAAAAAAAAAAGAGAAAAGCAAAAAGACAGGTAAAAAGAAAACATAAGCAAAAGTAATAGCATTATACATATGAGAATTTGGTAGCTATTCTCAGTGGCCTCACAGGTGTCCATTGTGGCATCTCTGCTAACACCTTCTGGTATCTGAAAATTGTGGATCTAACTGACAAGAAAATAATATTACAACAGCAAGAATGGTACACTAATTGCGTTACAGTTCTCCTACAAAGTACGATGACTTACAGCCAACGACAAACGACAATCACCATACTCAAGGGCATCATGGACAATGACGAGATCTTTATTTTCCTGCCAAAAAGAAAGTATTGAGCATCCACTCTAAGGACTTGTCTTGTAAATATGTTAGTACCTAATAGAATTTGTTTTGGTTTGGACAATGGAATGACTCCATGGACTTTCTAGATCAAGAATAAACAAAAGCATAGAAGTATAATATTTAAAAAAAATTAGGATATGTTGTGATACCTATTTAGCAACTTTACATTATGTGATCCAGCATGAATTAAAATGCCCAAATCACGAGCGCACATGTCGTGAAGCCTTAAGACCAAAGAATATTGTACAAGAATAGCTTATATAAAATTTTCATCAACAAATAAGCTTTACTCGGCAGAATAATACTATTAGTACAGGCCAACGAATGGTTCAACTATGGGAAATGACAATCATCTTAATCTTCAATCAAGGCATGCCGATAACAACAAGCTTGCCAACGAGGGAGAAAATCCATCGATGAAGATGGAATCAAGACCATGGGAAACTAGGGTTCGAATCCACCAGAGACAGAAACGCCAAGTTATTTCTCCTCATTGGCCTAAACCTTGATGGTCAGAGTTACCATTAACCATAATAGTAGAGGTCATAGGCAATGGCGCAGACAGAATTTTTATTACAAACTAATAGAATGGGGTTTGGCATGTACTATATATGCATACAGAATATTTTTAACCACGTAAAATAGTATGAAAATAGTATAATTTTATAAACGCGCAGCTTATCCAGGACGTACAGTGTTATAGACGCCTAGAGTCAACAAAGGCACGGCGATAATCATTTTATAATAATAGTAGTGTCAAACCAACTTGCACGCAACTCGACTATCACGTTGGACATGCATCCTCTGTCTATCAAAGATCGGAGAGATGAGAAGAAATTAATTAGGTTTTTCACTGCTGTTGGAATTCGACCCATGATCTTCCATGGTCTACACTCTACCTTCACCAACTGCTAGGCCATACTATAGATGCATTTCTATGATGACAAAAATGTAATTCACAAATAGGAAAATACTCCTTAATGTTCCCGTTCTATACCGCTTGTTATTTCACTACGATATAACAATTTAGAAGACTAAATATTCAACATTATAGTTTTTACATAAGTTTAGGTGCATTACCCATGAAAACTAGATTAATATCATATTTATCTCCTTCCATAACATTAATTTTTTTATACTGTTACTCAAAACAGTGAACAATTTTACTCTCTGTAACACCCCAAATCGTCCATGCGTTAATCTCATTTATTTTGACTTCCTAAGTGAGTAAAGTTTAAATCATATAGAATTTCCTTAATTTTGACTCTCTATCAAGTGAAAAATTGAATGAGCTTTCCGTCGATAGAAGATTTGTCCAAATACGATATCCGGGCAAGAAGTTATGGCTAAATTTAAGTCCTAGTCGTAAAACATCATCATTTTGGTGCTTGGCTCGTCGCGGAGGGGGTCTATTTAACAATTGTCAAATTCCAGTAACCTAGCGCGATTTTGTCGCGTCGCGCTGAAGTTCCATGTCCCAACCAGTGGGACAACGCGATGGCTCCGCGTCGCGGTGACCCTAAGAATCTCATTCGTCAATTTTCAGTGAGCCACCGTGATTGTGGCGCGTCGCGGTGGCCCATAAAATCGGGATCCCAGTTATATTTTTATTCCGTCTCATTAAGGGTATATTAGGTATTTTCCACCCCCTTATCAGCTTAAACACGGAATTATACTCCCAAGTGACCTCATTATTCATACTTTCTTCAAAAATTCACAAGAACACTCTCTAGGATTTCAAACTAAAAACCTAATTAACTCAAGATTCAACCGTAGGTTTTCGAAACTGAGTAAAGATTTGGAATCCCCAAACCGTAGGCTTCAAGAATCATCCATCAAATTTCTAAATTGAGGTACGTAGGATTTATCCTAAAAACTACATGGGCTTGTAAACTCTACAACATGATTTAAAGATTATCAAGCATGAATTTTAGAAAGGGATTTTTGGAATATATGATTTTATTATGCATTATGAACGTTTAATTGTATTGTTGATTTGATCTTTAGGCCTTTCCCCCTTAAATTGATTTAAACCTATATGAATATGTATGATGTTGAAGATTTGATAGAGGGCATTATTATTGAAATCCCTCTCTTTGATGATTTAGAGTTGATGAACTTGTTGGGAATGATTTAAAATGCTTGTTTAATATTTTGAAGTGGATCTTTTCAATATTTAAGTATTTAACATGATTTTGATGATGATGAGAGGGAGTTTCTTGATATGATTTCGTTCTTGTGTTAAAAAGAAAGAATTGCATGTGATGGATATCTTTGACATGACCACCTTGTGTATTTGAAATGTTGAAAAAGAGAGTTTATTGCATATGTTTACATGAGCTTAAAGAAAGAGTTTCTTTGAAGTGATTTATTGATACGGTGGTCCTAGATTTATGTTTTGAAACAGAGACTATTATATGCTAATAATGGCTCAGAGAATATGACTTGCAAGTCAATGGTATGACGATACCATAAGTATGTATACCATAACAGAGTATGTTTTTCAGAGTTTGATTTCAAAGAATGGATGTTTTAAAGAGTTAAAACTGGGCTTAAAGAGGGTTAGGTGGTTACCCGAAGAAGGTTTGAGTTCAAGTAACTCTTAACCTAAAATCGTGATTTATCGATCCGGGTATATTATTTTACGCTGGCGACGGTCGTGTGGCGTAGCAGAGTCAGAGACTCCAACTCTTGCGGCACACTTGGGTTGGGGGCTTCCCCGACGAGTCAATGGCGGATTCCATATAGCCCGTGGAATTTCAGAGTTGTAAGTTATACCACCTAGCGCAGAAGTAAAACAAAGAGTGTCACAGAGTTCAGATGATTTTACAGAGTCTTTCAGAAATGCCCATGAGATTTCTTACTATATGATATGTTTATGAAATGTTTTAAATTGCTATCATATATGTTGAATATAAATTATTATTTTGGATTTGCTCTGCGTACCAGTACAATTGTATTGACCCCCTACCTCCCACGTTCGGAGGCTCAGTCTAGGGGTTCGGCTAATCAGTAGAGTATCCAGAGAGAAGTGATCCGTGCAGTGGTGAGCCTTCTTTGTTCCAGAAGGCCTATCATTTCAGATTATGTTATTCCTTTGTTTTGATCTACTGGGGGCCTTGTCCCAGCTTTTCAGACAGTTATCTTTAGATCATGTAGTAGAGATTCCGCAGACTGTTCCAGAAATTGTTTAGTTGATTTTGGATTTTATTCCATATGGTTAAACTGAATCCAGAGTATGACCATGTTTCCGTATTAGATTATAATTCCGCATTTTCTTTTATTATATGAATGTTGTGCATGATTACCAGATCAGATAGAGTAGGACGTTCGGGCCTTCATGGTTCGAGATGTCCGTCACGGCCAGGCCCTAGTTCGGATCGTGACACTCTCATTTAGCTTTCATGCATATGAACAAACAATCTGAAACACTCAATTCATACCTGTCCATATTCATAAACTGCGTCGAGACCAACAATGCCAAGGTCTAAATCTCCTGCTACCAACTTTCGCACAATGTCTTTTGGCCGTTGAAACCAAACTTCCAGATTGGATATCTATAACAGAGATAGAAATTTTCTCATGTAACCAGAAATATAAGTTCTGACATATAAGTCTGTGTTTATCTGACATATAAGTTCTATGTTCCAAAAATATAACCCAGAAATAATTTTACTATCTTTTGAATATATAATAAATTTAATGTTTTGAAAAATATATTCTGTAATGAATAGTATTTAATAGCAAATACAAAAGAAATATGAAATGATAAGCAGAAACGCGACAAACCTGCGAAATTTCTGCAATATACTGTTGCGGATTCACCTGCGAAACCCAAGTCGAACTGCAGTTCTATCCACATTACTGTTAACGATAGTCACATAAGACATCCCCGAGCAACATCAGATGGTGAAAACTTTGCAATTAGCGATTGATGAATGAAGAGTTGAGACGGAACCTTGACGGGAAAACGTCTGAACCGAGGACATTTCGCAACTTTTGCAGGCGAGAACTGAGACCATGGAGGAATACTGTGGGTAACAGATAAATAAAATTGGATATACTTACATGAAACCTGCATGTACTTTGTAACGGCACAAAAGTTGACAATAAAATTGCTAAAATTGTGCCGAGTTTACTAACATTATTGGTTCAACAATAAAGTTGCACGAAATGCCCTCTCACACAAAATGGACTCAGCTCTAAAAAAGAAAGTTGTACGAAATTCTCTCTCACACAAAATAGACTCAGCTAAAAAAATATTGGCAGGAGAAATGCTTTTCACATGATGAGCCTGACTTGCCAGCATCCAGGATAATAACAACAACAACAAATTCAGCGTATTTCCACACAGTGCGGTATGGAAAGGGTAAGATGTACGCAGTCCATACCACTACCTCCGGAGAGGTAGCAAGGCTGTTTCCGATAGACTCCCGGCTCAAGACAGAGAATAATAAAAAATTCATAATAAAAGAATGAAACAAGATGACACAACAGAGATAAGTCACTCACACATTAATACCCTACACTAACGTACCAAAGACACCCCCACATGCACCAGCATCCAGGATAAATGCTCAAAAAAAGTTGGCACGAAATACTTTTTACCTCTACAAAAAGTAGGCAACAGACTTGCCAAAAATCCTGCTATATCTCTATATATATAATATAATTTTTCTCACTTATTTCTTACTTTATCTCTATATAATATAACTAGTATCCGTTCCCGCGTGATGCGTGAAAAATGTTGAGAGAAAAGAAATTTTACATACTGCTATCTTATTAGTTTGACACAATGAATTTTTAATTTTTATTATTTTATTTGATTGTGAAATTTAAAACGGAAAAGGTACGAATATAGCCAGAACTTTGATAAATGGTACAGATTTATCCTCCGTCATACTTTAGATACAAATATACCCCTTCATTAATGAAGAGGTACATATATACCCTTCTCACTAACGGTAGGACATTTTTTTAGATATTTTTTTCTGAAATATTGCTAGTTGAGACGGAACCTTGACAAAAAATATATGAATCGACGATATTTTACAACTTTTGCTAGCGAGAATTGAGACCACGGAGGTTTATTGTAGAAAACAGATAAATAAACTTACATAAAACGTGCATGTATTTTGTAACGGCACAAAAGTTAACAGCAAAATTGCTAAAATATATTGTGTCAGGTTTACTAACATTATTTGCATATATCCCAATTTAAAATGATGAAGAAATTATAATAAAGTTGGAGGACTATCAATGCTTTTTCACAAAACATGTGCACAAAAGTTGGCATCACCTATCATAAATGTTGTTTTGGTGCATACATTATTCACTTTGCATAAAAGATGGCAACAGACTATGTTGTTTTGGTGCATGCATTATTCACTTGCATAAAAGATGCAACAGCCTTGCCAAAAATCTTGGCGCCTTACATTATAAATATTGTTTCATAAAATTGTTGACTATATATTTCTCTCTGTATAATATAATTCATAAGATTCTTCTTTATTTCTTACTTAAAATATTTTTTTGGTCATTTCAAATACTCTTCTCCCCTGTATATTAAACAATAAAGAACACAACATGACTGGTCACGTACATGTAAGGATTTAACAGATTGTATAACTTAAATAATCTAACATAAATAATCCTAGCAATTATTCAGAAACGTGGAACTACATGATTTTCACATAAACAAAAGTTACAGTAATTCGGTAATGAATTACTTACCTAATTCTCCATGATTTTCTGTTGGCAGAATTTAGCGGAAGCACACTTATTTAACCAAGAACAGAATATTGTTTCTCTCTCTTTGCCTTACTTTACAGAATAAAATACGATGGAGCTTATCTTTTTTTGGCAGAGAGAGGAACCCAGGGAATAGTCAGTTATGTTTTCACTTTCCATCAACGTGAATAGTGGATATAATAATTATCCACTAACGGTCAGTAATTATCCTACTAGGAGTCAGTAATTATCCTACTAACAGATTAGTTAGTAGTTTAATCCTACTAGGTAACTTTCCTATACAGATTTAGGATTTAACTTATTCAATTATTATTAAACCAGTAAATAAATTAATTATGTGGGTCATAAAAATTTACAGTACACACTATACAATTTATTTTTGGAATGGTAGGTGGGTTAATTTCATTTAATTAATCTATTTTCATATTTTATTTTCTTAAATGTTTGTTGATTTAGTTTTTCTAATTTACATTTACTTTCTTCTTTTTTTCCGCTAATTATCAGGAAACGTCGCTACACTTTTTCTCTTCTTGGTACCAACGTAAGCATATTCCAAGAACTCATATCAGTTTTTTTATTTATTTTATTTTATTTTTGAAAAGAGATTTCTTCTGGTATGTAGTAATCAAATAATTTATTTTAGTAAAAAATAATAGATTTATCTCAGATTATAATTATTTCTAAATTATTTTTGTTTGATTGAATGTAGGCTTACATTCAAGAGGATCATCAAAAACAAATCGACATAACAGTTCTCTGGGATACCTTATGTTACACCATTTTGAAACTGCATGCTTTCTAAATAATAGCTATTTATACCCTCTACTCATATTTTTTTGTTCAATATTGGCTTGACATATCTCAGTAATAAGTAGAAGGACACTTTCATTATATCTAATTTTTTTAATATAATAAATTTAATATTTTAAAATGTACATCAAAATTAATACTTAATAATAAAAAGGAAAAAGGCTCAAATATGTCACTGAACTATCAGAAATGGCTCATTTATGCCATAAGTTAAAAGTTGAGCTCATTCATGTCATCGCCGTTACAAAACCAGCTCATCCATGCCATTACTTTTTAACGGTGGTTTTCAAAAATAACTTTGTCTCGTGGCCTTTTATTAGAGGTCCACGTCATTAATTAAAATAAGCAAAAAGGCTCAAATATGTCATTGAACTATTAGAAATGGCTCATTTATGTCATCAGTTAAAAGTTCGACTCATTCATGTCATTATCGTTATAAAATCAACTCACTCATGCCATTACTTTTTAATGATGGATTTTTAAAATTAGCTTTGTCACGTGGTCTTTTATTAGAAGTCCACGCCATTAATTAAAAGAAATCAATATTAATTTCAAAATATCTGAAATTAGTTAGTATCGGAATTATTTATTCCAGCATTTATACCATAATAATGGGAGAAGTTATCCCATATACATGGAGGGATAATTGAAATAGTAGACTTTTTTTAAGCCGTTATTTGAAAATGATTTTTCAACAATGTATGCTCCACTAATTCGTGATGGGAGAAGTTATTCCATATGTATGGCGGGATAATTGGGATAACAGACTTCTTTTAAGTTGTTATTTGGAAATGATTTTTTCAATAATGTATACTCCCCTAATTCGTGATGGGAGAATGGAGAGGTTCTATTGGTACGCCTCTTTCTTTTTCTTGCTTTCCCTAATCGTTCATTGGTTTATTTTCTTGCAACTTCGGAGTATATATAGGAGTCACTGGAATTAAAACTAATCAGTTACTGTAGGATAGAATTTTTGCGGTTTCTGTTAAGCGTAGCATTTATAATGATTTAGAATCAACTAGAAATAGCCAAAGGATATACATTAATCACTATTTTTTCTGATTAGAAAAATAGTTGTTGTTGTAGGGAAAAAAATATTTTAATGGGTGTGGGTCGGGTTATATTAAATGAATCGGTTGTTTTTAATGGGTCTAAGATATTTTAAAATTAATATTGATTTATTTTAATTAATGTCGTGGGCCTCTAATAAAAGGCCATATGACAAAACTGTTTTTGAAAACCCATCATTAAAAAGTAATGTCATGGGTGAGCTGATTTTATAACGACGATGGCATGAATGAGCTGAACTTTTAACTGATGGCATGAATGAGCCATTTCTGATAGTTTAATGGTATATTTGACATTTTTTCCTTATTTTAATTAATGACGTGGACCTTTAATAAAAGGTCACTTGGCAAAACTTTTTTTGAAAACCACCGTTAAAAATTAATGGCATAAATGAGCCAATTTTGTAACGGCGATGGCATGAATGAGCCAAACTTTTAACTGATGGCATAAATGAGTCATTTCTGATAGTTCAATGGCATATTTGAGCATTTTTCCTAATAAAAATAAATGAGGAACTACGTGATAATGATGATACTACTCCATTATTAGTAAGACATCTATTTAAGGATTGAATACAAATACACTTTAAAAAAATTAATAATTTGCCTGATATTCAAGAACGATTTTGTTCCAATGTACATTTGAAATTTTCTTCATAATTAATTTTGTACATTTTCGGTCATTTATGAACTAGTTTTATGAGGTCCGTGCTAAACCTGGGCCCAAACTCAAAGTATGAAAATAATAATTTATATCATATATTTTTTATTTTATAATCAGTATATCTAATGATCTGTTAAATAAGTCTAGTTGATAAGTTTTTATAATTATTAATTTTTTTATAAGGAAGAAGATATTATTAGAGAATTAGAATATATCAAAAAGCTACAAGTAATTCGATATTTTATATAATGACATAATTTAAAATATTTAATAATTACATCTCGAAGAAGATCATAAATAGAAAAAAATATTGATATTCTTATAAAATTTGCAACTATTACTTTTTCAGTTATAGCTAAAAGTAAATTTATTTTGATATTCCTTGAGTTTTAATTTTTCTCGTAATTTTAGTGGTAATAGTTTTTGCTAATTAATTTTTTTTTTCATCTTATAAAATCATTTGTAAAAAAAGGTCAATGTTTTTAAGTTTATATTATAATAATTATAACTTCAAAGAAGAGCCTTCACATAAATTAACTTAATAAGAATATATAAGGATATTAAATGATAATCAAACTACATTAATAACTTGCCTCATTCGGTCTATTTACTTATTATGTTTATTTTTTACACGTTTCTTACAATATCGTAACCTAATCATCCCATTTTAATTAATGTTTTATACTTTTTCATGTCCACTACGAGAAATAATAAATACAAGATGTTATTTACTATACTATAATATCAAAAAGAACTATGAGATTGTAGTTAAAAGCATTAAAAAATTTAATTTGTAGGAAAAGTTAGCTTGAATATTATTGATTTAAAATAAAAAGGGGTTTTCATTAAATAGTAATCTAACATGTGTCAAGAAGAAACCAATTATAAAAATTCAAGTGGAATGATCTTAACAAAAAAATAAAGGCGAAAATGAAAATATGTAATAAAAAATACTATTAATTATCATGTGTAATAATTCCATTTCACCAAAAAATTAAAATATCAAAAAAAAAACTTGTGAAGACTATCAAAATCTCAAGATCCTCTATCCTTTAATGGTAAAAAAAGATAGTCTTCAAAAGTTGTTCAAATTTTATTGTTTTATTTTTCAAAAGACATGACTTATTTGAGCTGAATTGTGTTATATTAATTCAATAAAATTAGAAATTAGATATTTGAAACTATATGAAAAACAAATATCACAAATTTCAATGATTATATCAACATAATAATATTTTTAAATAAAATATTGATTAAAATTCATATAATTTGATCCTCAAAATTGAAATGTAACAAATATTTTTAAGATGATGAAGAAAATATTTTAATAAAACCAAAAAGAAATTCAACCAATTACAAAGTTTCATGTGCAAAATCTTAAAAGGAAAATTATGACAAAGAAACGTCACATGTAAGACTTTCATACCATAAATTTTAATATCAGGATTACCAAAATTTTTATTCTCCCTTATGTATAATAATAATAATAATATACGACTGTGAACTCAAGTACTAGCAGTACATTCATTCAATTTGTCCAATATATAACTATTTTTATTACATCTCTCCACTTAGAGATTTAATGGTCAGTATTAATTTTATTAATATAACCCCCTAAATCGTGATTAAACCCTATATTTCTTTTTAAATTAATCATCAACTACTGATAGTATTGCTGGATTTTCAATTAATTGGAAAAGAATTATATCATCATGTGAATTAAATTTTTAAGTCATAATTACCGATTAAGATATTCCCATCAAATTTTGTTTGGCAAAAAGAGTATGTAGGTGGTTTTTTTTCGTCAAATTTTGTTTGATAAAAACTTAGAAGGTTTTTCTGCAAATTCTGTTTGGCTGAAAAACTTGTAGGAAATTAGAGTATCTATAAATTCATTTGCATAATCCCTTCCTACCCCCCCTACCCCCCCCCCCCCACAATATATATATATATATATATATATATATATATATGTAATTTACATTTTTCTTTTAATTTATATACATAGATTTTGAACAAATGAATTTGAAGAATTAAATAGATCTATTACTTAAAAAATGAGATTTTAATGATATAATATGTCAACTAGGAAGGAAGTTTTTGCAAGATAGAATTCTTATATATTCCTATTTTTGTGCCTACCAAATTTGTTGATTTTTTTAATTTTATTTTTGTAGCATCTGGTCATCTCAAACAATTATGATTTTTGGGTAAGTTTGTTAATTTATTCTTCAATTTGATTATTATTTTTTAAATTATTTTATCCTTCGTTAAAAGTCTCTGTTTTAGACAAAATTGTCTTTTCACTATTTTTCTTAATATTTAAGAGTTGAAAATTAATTAAATATATTTTTGATAACACCTTTCCTTATTAGAAGAATGACAACTAATACTTTTTTCATTAATTTAAGAATTCTAAATCAACTAAATTTGATTTTAAAATAAATATAAATGCGTTAGAATAAGAAAATTTAAGAAGTATCAAAGTTTTAAAAGTTTTAAGTACGTAATAAGAACGTAATCAATGGTTTTGTAAAGATTTGAGTTTAAAAATAAGAAAAAAATTTAAATATAAGAAAAAAAAAATATAATCGCACCACAAATATGGTTCAAATCAATGCGTCTCTGTTAACCCACTTGAAAATTCTGGTGATAAAATATATGTGCTTACACTAAAATATATGTTTATGTTTACATTATTATATTAAAGTGTGAAGGATCTTTGAAAAGTGTTTAAACTTTTTGCATTCGTTAAAAGTGTATTCTTTTATGTTTAGTAAATTTTCTAACTCTAACAACCACCAAATTTAAAAAATACACAATTATGTATCTCCAGCATCTATAGACTTCATGTCCTACTCAGTACTCCATGCACTACATGTACAGTCAGATAGTTTATTACTCTTATTCATGAAACTTTGCATGCCGGACTACCTCATTTAGAATATCAATACATTCAAAGTACTGATCGCATACCTTTCTTTTGCGCTGTGATGTCTCATATCATAGGTGTTGATGCTCAATTCCCGGATCGCACCTAGATTCTTAGATTATCAGCAGCACAGTAGCAGTGGTGAGTCCTCATCATCCGAGGACGGATTATTTATTTCATGATTTCAGTCTAGTTAGTTAGTTGAGGCCTGTCCCATCAACTCACAGTATTCAGTTTAGAGGCTTTTCAGACACTACAGTTAGCTATTCAGATTCTTCAGATTTCAGTATTATGCCAGATTCATAATTCAGTAGTCGTTTCATTATTAAAACCTTATGTCATTTCAATTATTCTTCCGCATTCATGATTATATTATTCAATGCTCACAGCAGGTACCAGCTCATGGGTTAGTTTGTGGTCCCTCGAAACCGTAAGCACCATGTAATGACTAGGGATAGTCTCGGGTCGTTACATAGAACCACATATATACAATACTATCTAATTACATAAGTTATGTAATAATGAATTATGTTTATCCTCGCAAAAGTAAAATTTGATTAGATATTTTTCCTTCATTTCTTTTTATTTGGTAAAAAATTATTTATTTAAAGTTTATTTTACTAAATTAACTTTATTAAGTATACTTTAAAATTTAAATTTGATTATTAGTATCAACAATAAGAAATTTTCTTAATTTACTAAATAAACAAGTAAAAAATAAAATTTATTTTTTAATATAAAATCTAAATAAAGAATAAAATTTATTTACTTTTATTAAGTATATTAATTATAATAAACTATTACTAATTATTATCTCATTAATTTACTTAAATATATTAGGTTTAAACAATTTATATAGATCTAAAAATAATAATAAACCAAACAAATTTGGGAAATAGAAATGAAAATATATGAAAAATAAATTACTTTATTAAGTACACTTTAAAATTTAAATTTGGTTATTAGTATTTCATATACTTAAAGATAAAAATAGGACTTATCAAACAAAAATAAGAAATTTTCTTATTTTACAAAAATAACAATATAAAATTGATATAAATTTTGAATAAAGAATAATATTTATTTACTTTTATCAAGTATATTAATTACTATGAATTATTATTTCATTAGTTTAGTTAAATATATTATATTTAAATAATTTTACATAGATCTAATTCAATGCACCAATCAAATTTGGAAAATATAAATGAAAATGTTGTACACCATTCACGGCAAACCAGAAAAGTCATGGGTCCCACCATATTCTTCAATGGAGATCTGAGCATGGCATGGGTCCATGAATTAATCAAAACATAACAACTACATTATATTGAAGAAAAATAGATAAATTTTGTTGCATATAATTAAAAGGAGTTGTCATTAAAGTATGAAAATTCAAATCATTGAAAATAGTAACTAAAAGATATTGATGATTTTCTTTGTAATGTCTTTTACAAGATTTTTATAAAACACATCAGATATATTTAAATACAACAGCAGAATGATAATTTTAATGGGAAAAGGTTTTGTTTCCACCCCAAACTATACAAGAAAAGTCGAAGTCACACCTAAACTATACTAGTGATATATTACACACCTAAATTATAAAAAAGTGGAACGTTTTACCCCCTAAATCTGACGTGGAAAAAACATAATTAATTAAATTTAAAAAGGCACGTCTACATTAAAAATTAATGAAAGAAAAAATAAAAAAATAAAATACTCACTCTACCCAACCCCCAACCCCCAGCTCCATCTCCCTTCCCCCACCCCAAACCATCATCTTCTTCATCACCCCCCACCCCCAAACTCCAACCCCACTCCAACCAACATATCTTCTTCATCACCCCTAACCAACATATCTTCTTCATCACCCCTACCCCAAAACTCCAACCCCACCGAATCAATGTCAATTTCACTAATTTTGAAATAAAATTTGAATTACTAATTTTGAACTAAGCTTAAACAAGTTTGTCGAAATTCAAATTGAATTTGTTATTTTTACTTCGCCGGTGTTCCGGCGAACTCAAATGGTGACGAATATCCCCATATCCACTAATCCCAAAGATGAAGCACCAAATTATCCCCACATAATCACCATTGAATCTCCTCAATAAGGGTGCTGGTACCAGCACCACTATCCCTTCTTCCTCATTGTTCTCAACAAATACATCACCACAAAACTCAGAAATCCAATTCCAAATATCCAATCAAAAATCACAAAATTCAGATTGATTTTCTCTAATTACTCAACAAATTGATTACAATTTCAAGCAAAACTAAAAAGATTCAGATGAATTTTTCTTAATTACCCAATAATTTGATTACAATTTCATTCAAAAATCACAAAATCTAGATGAATTTTCTTTAATTTGGTGATCCGAAGGTAAAATTGAGGAGAAAATGATAAAAATTGGTTGATGAAAGAGGGCTTGACTTTTAAAACTTTCAGTTCCAAGTTGCAACACCCGATCGATCCCGAAGTTGTACAGAAACTCTACTCTCCACCGCATACAAAAAAAGGTAACGAATAGAGAAGAAAGATAGGAGAGAAGACTAGTATAGTACTAGTCCAAAGAAGAGAAGAAAGAGGAAATCAAATATAAGGGGACATCAGTGAATAAAAATGACAGTGAATGATGAAGAAGAAGAAAGAATAATGGCAGATGACAAAAATAAAAATAATAAGAGGATTTTGATATTTTTTATTATTTTTTTCGTATTATGCTGACGTGGCAGCGCGTGTAAAACACCGCACCATATGCAAGTGGTATAATGCTTTACAGGGTGCAGAAAGTTCCACTTTTTATAGTTTAGGTGTGTAATAGGTCACTAGTATAGTTTAAGTGTGACTTCGACTTTTTTTGTATAATTTGAAGTGTAAACAATGTCTTTTCCCTAAATTTATACAGTGTGCATTAGAAAAGTTCGCATATGAAATAAGATTTTTTTTAAAATTACGCGAAGCGCGACCTATTTCACTAATTTATCTTCTAAAATTAAAAGCATTCATTCACTTGTGTCTTTTACTCTATAAAACCTTTAGGTAGTGTCCATAATAAGTGGGCTTTTTCTCTAATTATTTTGGAAAGAATTCATAAAATCACAATGTAAGATATCAAAAATATCAAAAAATCCTTTAATTTAAAAATATTACAAAAATTTCTTTTGTTGTTTTTTCCACTCAAAACATCCAATACATTCATTTCAATCTCTATTTTCATGGCTACTACCTTGTGAAGCGGCACATGCTCCATCAACGACGCAATTCATGCTTCATCTTCTAATTAATTGCTAAATATCCCCAAAAACGTAATTTTGTTAATAATGAGAGTTTTTAAAAATATTCTTCTCCATATTTAACTTCTAGATTTTTCGTCTCCATATATAAATGATGTGATTTTTCTTCCTTTTTCTTGATGCGATTTTTCTTCTTCAGCTATTTGCAAAGCTTTCTTCTTCAATTTCTCCATATCCATCTGGTGCGATTTTTCTTCTTCTTTTTTCTTGGTGCGATTTTTCTTCTTCAACTATTTGCAAAGCTTCTGATTCTTCTTGATTGCAGAGAAAATTGCAAAGCTTTTTCCTTTCTTATACGGACAACCATCTGTATAATTGGTGGCTGATGTTTTTAGAATGTGGCGAAGAATCGAATCTTGAAAATTAGAGTGGTGTTATCTCGAAGCCAAGTTCCTGGAGGGCATAATTTTATTCATGAAATTTTTGGTTAGATCATCATTGAAAAATTTACGTCAGTTTAATTATTGCGAATTTTTCTCCTTTTTTTCTGATCAAGCTTTGTATATTTGGATGATAGGTTACTTGTAGATTCATTATAATGGAAGCACAATGTATTTCGAGATACATGTTTATTAATTGAAGATACATAATTTAGCTTAGTTTTATATGCATATTGCATGTTCACATTCTTGTATCTAGACGCCCGATACATTTTTTTGATATGTATCTCTTTCATATATATGTATAGCGTTAGAAGGATTCTATTTGTATCTCTTTTAAAATATCTATCTCTTCAACCTGATACATATTTGCATTATGTATCTCTTTTACTTTTCTATTTGAAATCTCCTTCTTTTTATGTTGATACATCATGTCTTATCATGATACGTTTTTAATGAATAATCAATTTTTGTATCTCTTTTCCAGGAGATGAAATATATAATCGATGAGATTCCACAACATCCACTAAGGTTTGGCAACTCGTGCAATGGCAAGTTTAAAGAAGATTTTTGAAGAAATTTCGTCAAAAAAATTAATTGAAGTGTTCAGTGAGAATGAAGTTGTAAAGGCGAAGAATAGATATTTTAGTGACAATGAAGACTCCCCGAGACCAAAACGGAACTTCATACCACCAGAAAAATGATTATTATTAGTTATGAAGTTATTTCTAGTTTTGAGACTTCGATGAATAATATTTATCGAAATAAAATGATTGTTATCCTTACATCAAACATATTATCAGATACATTTAATTGTCGGAATAAAATGATTGTTATCCTTACATCAAATATTTTTCAACTTCTTCGTATCCATCTGGTGTGATTTTTCTTTTTTTTTTTTTATGCGATTTTTCTTCTTCAATTATTTGCAAAGCTTTCGATTCTTCTTGATTACAAAGAAATTGCAAAGCTTTTTTCTTACTTATACAGACAACCACATATATCATTGGTGCCCAATGCCTGGGCGTGTTGCGATGAAGCAGATCTTTAAAAGAGATACATACAGAATCCTTCTAAGTATATACATATATATTAAAGAGATACATATAAAAAAAATACATCGAGCGTTCAGATACAAGAATATGAACATGCATATAAAACTAAACTAAATTATGTATCTTCGATTAATAAACATGTATCTCGAAATACATTGTGATCCCCTTGTAATGAGTGTGCACCATATAACTACACCACTTTCATCTTCATCAATGGTAGCTATGCACACTCTTATACCCTTCATACTTGACATTAATAATCCAAACACCAGAATGTTCTAACAAAATCGAGATATTTATTGATGATTGTTAGAAAAAAAATCAGAAAAAAATAAAGATAAATAAGATTGAATGTTAAAAAAATGTGTTTGAGTAGAAAATTTATTTAAAAATCATCATAATAACTAATTTCATATTTATGGAGATTATTTACTGTTAATTAAAGATTTAGGAGTGTGATTAACTCCTAATTTAAGTAAAAAACAGCTTTTTTTCCCCTTTTAGCGTGAATGTTCAGTTAATTTAGTTGTATCAGCTGTTACGTATTTCTTTATAAAACTTGTATCTTGAAAACTTAAAGAATTGAGATTTTCTGTAATTCTTTTTTTAAAAATAAGATAATGAGTAATTAGGGGTAAATATTAAGGGGTCGTTTGGTGTGAGGTATAGGTTATAATAGTTCCGAAATAATTAAACTGTGGATTATTTTATCTCATATTTGGTTGATGGGATAAGTTAGCCAAGAAATTACTTATCCCACTAATTATGATGTGATAACTAATCTCAAAATTAATTATTCCAAAATAACTTATTTCCAACCAAACCACCCCTAACAAATTTATGTAAGTTTTATATTAACAGAAGAGTGTTGTTATAGATGGTAATTTGGGCCTGGGCAGAACCAGTAGAAAGCCCATAAACTGACCCGTTTCCTCGTCAACTTCTTCAGTATCCAGCAATAATGAACAAACACAATAGAAAAAGGAAAAAAAAAACATTGAAAAATGTTGAGGCTTGTGAGATTTAGCTCAGCTACCATTTCCAATTCAACAAAATTTTTGCATAGTCCATGTAGATTGACTTCCAATCGCTTCCTCGATATTTACCAGGTTGGTTGAATGTAATTTTTTTTTTTTTTTGATGAAGAAATTTGTCTTGTATTGAGTATTGAAGATTCATTTCACTGCAGATAGGAAACAAGGAGGCAATTGAGAAAGAGCGTGCTCGGCTGTAAGTTTTTTTTTTTTTTGGCTTTACAATTTGTTGTATTGTTAAGCTTACATGAAATGAGGTTACGTTGGTTTGGGCATCTAATGAGGAAGGGCTCTGATGCTCCGGTGCGGAGGTGTGAGACACTGACTATGGATGGTTTTAGGCGGGGTAGAGGTAGGCCGAAGAAATATTGGAGGGAGGTGATTAGGCATGATATGGAGCAGTTACAACTTACGGAGGACATTACACTTGATAGGAAGGTGTGGAGGACACGGATTAGGGAAGAAGGTTAGGGGGTGGGAGTGCGTCGGTAACAGTAGGGGAGTGTTCTTTATTTGTGTCTGATATTTCTTGTTCGTGGTGTTGAGTGTTGTCTATGGTTTTGGATAGATAGTTGGGAAGAGGGTTAGAGGATGGGAGTGTGTCGGTAACAGTAGGGGAGCGTTCTTTATTTGTGTCTGATATTTCTTGTTCGTGGTGTTAAGTGTTTTCTATGGTTTTGGATAGATAGTTTTACATATTGGACAAGTTTATATGCATATATGTTTTGTGTTTGTTATACTGTTATCGGTACTAAGCCGGGGGTCTATCGAAAACAGCCTCTCTACTTCACCTGGGGTAGTGGTATGGTCTGCGTACACTCTACCCTCCCCAGACCCCATTATGTGGACACTGGGTATGTTGTTGTTGTTGTTGTTGTTGTTGTTAAGCTTCCATGAAACCGATTCTGAAGTTTATTTTATGTATATTATGTGCTTTAGGGCAGTAAAGATGAGATGAATCGGGGATATTTTGCTGATATAAATGAGTTGAAACAACATGGTGGTAAGGTATAGAATAAAAAGCGATAAATAAGTTTGGTTCTTCAAGTTTTAAAAATTAGGTAAAAGCGATAAATTTTTTTCAGTTTTTTATTTTAATATTTTCGCTCCCAACAACTATAAAAGTTGTCTCAACAACTATAAAAATTGACCCAACAACTATCAAAGTTGTTTGACAACTGTGCAAATTTGTTCGACAATTGTGCAAGTTGTTGGACAACTTTTATAGTTGTTGGGACAACTGATGCAGTTGTCGAACAACTGTCTCCAGTTGTTTGAGCGAATTTACCTTTTTAACTTAATAATATTGTGGAACCCACTTGTTACTTTTGATTTATTGAAGACTTAAGAGGCATTCTCAACTCATTTTTCCCTATTGTTGTGTCCATTATGGAAATGCGGAACATAGATTGCAACCGCAAATAAGATTATCATTCCGGCAATGGCGGCTGTGAAGTTTCCTGCTTTGGAAGTGAATCACTCAGTTGGTTCAAATGTTAAGCTTCCCATCACCTCCATTGGAAATGGCGTAGAGGCAAATAAATCACAAGCACCGAAGGCATCATTGTTGTGTCTTTCATTCCGTGCAAGCTCACAGGTTAGAGTAACTCTAATTGATTGATGGTTTTAGGCTGAAGAAAAAGCGATATTTGTGTTTTACATTAGCCTATCATTACAAAAGAAGTTCATTTGATCTCCCAAATTAGTTTTTTTTTTTTTACATTGTGGTTTGTTGACGGAGGCGCCATCTTGGACCACTAGAAAATCCAGAGTACTTTTAGCATTCAATCGAGCTTAGTATATTTATCGTGTTTTATCATTGATGAGGCATTATCATTGGCTGCCTTACATTTGTCGGTCGTTTATTTGCGATAATTGTGCATATGACTTGAAGTTGATCAAAATTAATCTTATAAATAGTTCAATGCTAGTGCTTTTACAATATTCTGGTCGTACCTCCTTGAGTGAATATATTATGGAATAATCAACTAGAAGTAGGTTGAAAATTTCAAAATTTTACCAAAGATGTGTCGTCGGAAGGAATTTTTTTAAAAAAAAAAATTCAGAAGAAAAGGGCAATGTGGACTCATGCATTTTATTGTTGTCGGAGCACACAAAATGAATGGATTTTATTTAATTGCTACACATATGACAAAATGATTGAGAGTTGAGACTACAACGCCATTATGCTTAACTACAACCTCGCATATGCTTTACCTTAATGCTTAATAAATATGAATTAAAGCTTAGATTTTGAGAAACGGAAGTTTCCGATGCAGCATTTGTGGGTTAAAAATAATTTAAAATTGCCACGTCCCTTTGCTTATCTTAAGATAATACAGGTTGATTTAAAACTTGATGTATAAACAACAACTATTAAAGTATATCTTCCTTTTATCTCGTTTTACTACTGAAGTTTTGTCCACTTTTGGCAGGCAATGATTGATTCTTGGAGTAAGCCGTTTCTGGATACATTCAAAGATTCCAAAAGGGTTCAGCTCTATGAGGTATTGCGGCACTACTTCGTAGTTGAAAGAATGGTGCTTCTTCACGCATGTCTCTTTCATTTAGGACCCGTTATAGGTTTTTATACAACTATAGATAACCATAGCCTTAAGACTCAAGTTTATTGGTTTTTGCAACAACAACAACATACCCAGTGTATTCCCACAAGGTGGGGTCTGGGAGGTTAAAGTGTACACAGTCGATAGTCCATACCACTACCTGAAGTCTGGTGGTTTTTGCACCTTCCTATTATTTGGAATGTCTCGCATACCATACCCTTCCTCGATAAAGTTACTTTTTGATTGTTGGGGATTCTACGAAGATTGAATAGTCCATAGGATTTGAATTTCAAATAGTTCTTCTTCCTTACTTGGATTTGGGGTGTTCTTAGAGTTTATAGTAATTGAGCTAAATGACTCTCGAGTTCACTCTCACGGCTATGGTTCTTTTGTGTAATAATGACGTCCTCTAGATTACGATACTGTCGTGAAGTGTAGTGACATTACTTGAAGAAACATGTTTCTAACTGCTTTGCATTCTTCTGGAAATTAGTTAATTGTTGAAGTCGCAACAAACAGAGGCGGAGCCAACCCTTTTTGGGGGTTCGTCCGAACCCCCTTCGACGGAAAAATATACTATTTATACATGATTAAAATTATTTTTTATGTGGTTATAGTAGGTGTTGAACCCCCTTCGACTTAGTTTTCTTTGAATATTGAACCCCCTTACTTGAAATCCTGGCTCCGCGTCTGGCAACAAATGTGGACTGGTAAAAAATAATTGGAATCTAGAGAAACAACTTCCAGTCGATAGTACCAGACTGATGTCCTATGCTGAAGCAGCTCTTCTACAGCATGCTTTCAATTTCTCTATGACAAACCCCGGGGTGTTGCTTCCATGTGGCCTGGAAGTCACGGGTACTAAACAGCCTCTTGCAGAAATGTAAGATAAGGCTGCGTACAATAAACCCTTGTGGTTCGACCCTTCCCCGGACCCTGTGTATAGCGGGAGCTTTAGTGCACCGGTCTGCCCTTTTATGACAAACCCTGGGGATATTTCACACTTCTTGAATGAAAAAAGAAGTGGTTAGGAATAAACTCTACAAACGTCCTTTTTTTATAAGAATCTGCATGTAAAATGCAGGTCGGACATCTTTCACTATCATTAGTCTCATGCAACGATGCCTTTACTTCTGGTTTTCAAAATAGAATAGACCGAATATAGAATCTTTAAATTGTTTGCAGATCTCCTTTATAGATTCATGGTTTTTGACACTCGGTCCTGTAAAGAAACTGCTACTTCGGACGATGAGGAAATCTAACCCCCATGAGAGCAAGGATGCACTGCATAGACAGATTGTCTATTCATTTGGAGACCATTACTATTTCCGGAAAGAGCTTAAAATACTGAACCTGCTGACTGGGTATGAAGTGTTAACATTACCTATGTGTTTCCTTATTGACGAAGCAGAAGAATTGAGTTACACGTGTTTTCCATTCTGTATTGAATTTACAGGTACATGTTCTTGGTTGACAAATTTGGTAGAATACGATGGCAAGGTTCCGGATTGGCAACAGAAGAAGAGTTGTCATCGCTTCTCTCCTGTACGTCGTTTCTACTGGATGAGGAATCGAAGTAATAAGAATCAAACGGCATATGGAGGGACTTCTTTGTTATTCATAAACGTTTCAAGTTTGTGCTTCTTCTATACCTCATTCCGTTTCGTGAATTGCCTTAAATTTTCCTACAATGATACACTTTTCGGTGATTCTGGACAAGTTCTCTGAGCTGAATTGGCTGTTTGCCATGAAACATAGATGTTGTAAGCAATTTCTTCAGGGTAACATAAGGATGTTTTAATATTTCTCCTCCATTTGCTCTTTATGTTTACTCTCCAAAGATGTTGACGCCGCTCATGTCGGATCCTTCAAAAATAGTGCATTTTTTGAAGGATCTGACACGGGTGCTGCAACAGTTTGGAGAGTTTCACTGACAGTCTGATTAGCTTTTACTTGTGTGGCGAGCTGTATATCTTCAACAACAACAACATACCCAGTGTATTCCTAACAAAGTGGAGTCTGAGGAGGGTAAAATATACACAGTCCATACCATTATCTCAGATGAAGAAGAGGTGGTTTCCGATAGACTCCCGGCTCATGACAAAATAGTTGCAAAATAGAGACAGGGTAATGAATAGTTGGTGCATTACTCCATCTAGTTTGCCAATGATATCTTGAACCACACAAGTAAGCCTTGGAGCAACGTTAAAATTGTCTTCGTGATTCCCAGTTCGAGCATTGGAATAGCCACTTGTATTTTGCCAAATATATACTCGGCATGCTCAGACTAAGATGAGTTATCGCAATTCCACAAGTAAAGCCATGGAGCAATGTTAAAATTGTCTTTGTGATTCCCAGTTCAAGCATTGGAATAGCCACTTGTGTTTTGCCAAATATATACTCGGCATACTAAGACTAAGATGAGTTATCGCAATTCCTCATCAGACCTAGTCCCTAAATCCCTAAACTAAATGAGACGCTTATAGTGCAACGATATTGTTCCAAGAAAGTTCATCACTAATATTTTCCGGTACATACTCCCTCCGTCTTATATCAGTTGTCCACTTTACTATAAATACTTGTCAATTTACCAAATCAAGACAATTAATAAAAATAATTCCATTGTACCCCTTGAGTTAATAATAAAAAAATTAATTATTTGAGAACAAAATCAGGATGATCACTGATGTATCTTCACATCTAACTTTCACCTAACAAAGATTTGAACAATCAAAGTAATCTACCAACTTTGTTGCTATAGACTCACCAACAAGGCAAGTAAATTAGGGCTTATAAAGCGCAAAGTCAAATTTAATCGGATTCCATTATAAATAGCTAACATCGAATGAAAACTTATAAAAATAAATACAAAAAAGACAAAATTATTTAGCATGTAATATATACATGCATAAAAAGATTTATTTACCTATATTTAGCTTTTTATATATAATAAGAATTTAAACTTGAATTTGTTTTGAATTTTTGGTTCTATGTGGCCTTATATATTATCCAAAGAATTTGTGTTAGGTGTACTTGGCAGCTACTTAATACTTAGTCAATTTCAATTGTAATTTTCATCGTCCAATTTATTTGCAGTAATGTTTTTGGACTATGTATTCTTTTTGAAATTCATTAGGAAGCTTCCTATATACTATTTTCAATATTAATTAATATCTTCAGACTCAGTAGAAATTAATCATTTTAGCTCAAATTCGATATTATTGTTACTAAATTCACTTAATATATATAGAGAGAAAGAGGGGGGAAACTTATCGCGATGCTCGCGGATTAATTTATGATGTCTCTGTCGCTGACGTTTGTTCAAGTAGGCTACGTGGACTGGCCAGGGTCTTCTTAGTCGGCTTATCAGTCAGTCGCGTCGAATTTGTTGCTCAGTTGAAAACTATGAAACAAGTCTGCGATAGTTCAAAATTGAAATTGGTGCAATATCACGAAGTGGCGGCCCTTGCTCAATTTGGCTCAGACCTTGATGCTACGACTCGGGTTGAGAACTCAGTAAATAAAAAAATAAAATTATAATTCAAAATTCATAAACTAAAAATTAGGGATCGCTTGGTTCAGAACAAATTATTTTGAGATTAATTATCTCGAGATTATTATCTATTCTAGGATAAATTATTTCATTATGTAGATGGAATAGTTTATCTCATCGTTATGATATAAATAGTGTCATTGAAATGGTATAAATGATGAGATAAATAATTTCTGAACTGCCTAATAATCCAACCGAATGCGGAAAAAAATAATCTTATATTATTCGAGATTATTATATCTTATACCTCAACGCTAACGACCCCTTACTACCTTATTCTTTAAATTGTAGGAGTATTATTGTTGTTGTTTCTTTTACAAGGGTTATCTATACTATTCTGTTGTAAGTACTTTTCTTTTCTACAATATTTTTATTGCGTATTTTATTTTTATATTAGTCTAACTTTATTTGAAAATATTTTTCTTGAGTCGAGATCTATGAAAACATTCTCTTTACCTCTCATAAAATAAGTTTAAGGATTATATATTCCCGTTTTTCTCATACCCTACTTATAAAAATAAATGATCATTTCATTTTCAAAAATAAGTTTGGGTTTAATTTAACTCGTCTATTTATTAGCTCAGTCCATTTTTATTTATTAAAATTTAGGTTAATATATATATATCTCAAATTCAACTCAACCTGCTTACTTGCTACCTATAGTCACTAAAAATTTTGATCCCAAATTTTGCAAAGCATAGCAAAAGCATTTGGTTTCTTAAATTACAAATAAGTACATTATTATGGCAAAATTTTGCTAAGCTGTCGAAGGGCATAATAGTCATAAAATTCAAATCTCACTTTGATATAATCACCACATTTGCTAAAGTAGAGTAAAATAATGTAGAAAAAGTATATAGATATTTGTGGCTATTAATTATTTTGTTTTTTCCTTTGAGAAAAAGCCAAATAAAGTGGCTTGAAAAAAGTTTAAAACTGTAAAATAATTGAGCACTTAAGTTCCTTTTCATTAAAAAGCCAAGTAGTCAGACAGCAAGAACAAAATTTGAACTGTGGGTTGAAACCACTTTAATAAAGTATAATTTGTTATAGAAAAGTCCTTTTAGTTTCTGCTTAATGCTTTCTTCCGTCTCATGATACTATTTAATTTGTTATTATATTTAAAAATATTATTTTTTTAAAATTTATCATTTAAGATAATTCTTAAATATTTATATAATTACTAGTCAAATGTACGTGCTTTGCATGTAGGTTGCGTAAATTAATAATAAATTTTTATAAGAAAATAAATTATTATGTGTATGTTATAATATTAAGTAAGTAACTTTTTAAAAAAATAATATAAAACTTTTAAGATTAAAATTGTACTTAAAAAAAAATGATAATTCATCACCATATTTTTTCTCATTCGTTATTCTTCGAGAAGTAATCTTTGTGTTCTATAATTCTGCACTTAAATAAATAGTTAGCAACATATATAATTTGTAATAAGTTAAATCTACATATGATTGATATAAAGAAAACTATAATATTGGAAGAATAATCTCTCTACGTTGATGCGAAAGGAATAATAATCAATTTATAAAAATTTAAATTCTTTTCTTTTAAGAAAAGGTTTCTTTAATTTTGGAAAGAAGTTATTTTTATATTAAAAAAAAAAGTGACAAACAATTATGCTATTTATTTAAGGTATTAGTTTATATAACAAATTATTTAGGATAGTTTCTTTTTCTATTTACGTGAAACATGGAAAATGTGTGTGGGTGGGGGGGGGGTGGGTGGGGGGAGGAAATTACCATAGTGTTAAGTAGTTTATAAATATTATATTTTATTTTACCATATATTTTAGAAATTATTAGTTCTATATATTTAAGAAATTAATATTATAAATATAATTATATAATAAATTAATGATGTGAAAAGACGATTTTATCTATTGCGGAGACTTTTAATGAAGGATAAAAAGTTTAAATCACTTTTCTAAGAGTCTTCACACTTTTAATATATTATAGATTATAGATAAATAAAAAGATAGTCTCAAATATATTTAAATTTTGACGAAATTTACTGTAACATATTTAAACTTTGCAGAAGTCCTATGGCCCATCGAACTATTTATTAGTATATTTTAGTGACATTTAAAGTTAATAAAAAATATTAAAAAGTTAGAAAAAGAATTTAGTGCCAATAAATATCAATAAAATACGCTAATAAATAGTTTAGAAGAGTCATAAGACTCCCATAAAGTTCTAAGGGGTCATAAGACCCTCTCAAAATTCAGATGTATTATAACAAATTTCATCAAAATTTTGATATATTTGAAAGCATTTTTTAAAATTCTTTTATTAAAAAAAATATTAAATTATTAATTATAATAAAATAAAATTTTTAAAACAAATTAAAAAAAAATAATGCTACATAAAATGGAACCTAATATGAAACTCTATTTGATTATTGTAAACTTTTTGAGCTTTGAATTGACCACTATCAAAGTTTAATTTCCTTAGCATGGAGGGTTGTCCCCACAATGAGACAAAATAAAGTTGGTTCATATGTACTAGTAGCAACAAGAAAAGGAAAATCATTTAGTCATTGGAGTAATTAATTTTTGAAAGAACAATACTAGAACCTCAAGTACAAACCAAAAGACCTCTTTTAATTTGTTTAAATATATAAAATTATTTAATTTTATTCATTGTTTTTCTTTTGAGGGAGTTAGACCGGCTTTGTTGTATGGGGCGGAATGTTGGCCTGTTAAGAAGATCCACATCTAAAAGATGAAGGTGGGGGAGATGAGAATGTTTCGATGGATGTGGGAGTATACTAAAAAAAGATATGATTAGAAATGAGGTTATTTGGGATAAGGTGGGAGAGACTTCGGTGGAGGACAAGATGAGGAAAGCGAGGTTGAGATGGTTCGGTCATGTGATGCGGAGGAGCACGAATGCCCCAGTGCGGAGGTGTGAGAGGTTAGCTAGGGATGGTTTCAAGCGAGGTAGAGGTAGACCGAAAAATATTGGAAGGAGGTGATTAGACATGACCCTGGATAGGAAGTTGTGGAGGAGGCAAATTAGGGTTGAAGGTTAGTCTGAGTTAGAATATTGTATGTTTTGGTGTTTACTTAGAGTATCTTGCTTTTGGTATTACTGAATATGTTAATTTCAAGGTTATCTTGTTCTATTACTATTCCTTATCTTAGATTGCTTTATTTTGAGTCGGAGGTCTATTGGAAACAACCTCTCTATCTCACATTTGAGGTAGTGATATGGACTGCGTACACTTACCCTCCCCAGATCCTATTTGGTGGGAATATACAGGGTAGGGTATGTTGGTGTATTCTTTTTCTTTTGCAAATTTTGCTTAAGTAGTAGTAGAGGGGAAATTAAGCAAACAAAGAGATAATTACAAGGGCTAATTATAGATTTCATGGCTGTCAAGCTCAACATTTGAGTTGTTTCATAAATAAACAATTAGTATATAATTATATTCCCTAAGGAACAGCTCATCCAGTATGATAATTTAGAGGAATGAATCTCTACAATCCCAAGGTAATTAAAATAATATGTAAATTCTGATGTGAGGGATAAAGTATAATAATTTCGGGATAAAATGTACGTAATATTATTTTATTTTATGTTTGATTGGAGATATTAGTTAATTTTAGAATTATTTATCTCATTATTTATATCATAGTAATGAGATAAATTATTTCATATATATGATGAAATAACTTATTCTAAAATAGTTAATTTAAAATAATTAATTTTAAAATAATTTGTTCCCAACCAAAAATGCTACCAATGCATTTGACAAATAAAAAAGATTTTTTAGATTTTTTTTTTTTCACATTTTAGAGTGGTATAACCTATATATATATTTTGAATATCTTGATGGTGTATAATCTCTTTTTGTTTTACACCAAAATGAGAGTGTGATTGGGAGCCCATAAATAAATGAGAATTATGAGAAATCAGAGTTTAAATTTCAGTAGAAAAGTACTAAGTGATTTCGTATTGTTATGACTATTACTAAATATAGTTATATTTCATTTTAAAAAAATTAAATTATACTCCATAATTTTTAATTAATATTTTTATATAATTTTAAAATATTTAAATTAATTTAATATAATTTCATAAACCAAAACAGAACTAATATTCTCGAACGAGATAAAATAATTGTCAAGATGTTGATAGAAAATAATTTGTATTTTGTGAAATAGTAGATGTGCACATATATTGACACGTACACCATGTAGTTGTTTAAAACCAAAAGAAAATAAGTCACACTTCCTCCAAATATTAAAATATAATCTACACATGGAAGCCAATTTTAAGGAAAGTTAATTTGATTGTCATAGTAATTTGATCGTGATGCATTAAATTAATATTTTTTAATCATAATTAAGTAACTAAATAAAATAAAATATATATTAATTAAGTATAATTAAATAGCATAAACTCTAAATTCAAACACATGACATGCATATATTGACTTGATATATACACTGAATGTGTGTAAATTTTAATCGGAAGATAATTGGTAACTTATTCATATATAAAAATATCAAGTAACTATTCATGATTTTATAAATTGAACAACTATTATTGAATATTTCAAAATAAAAAAAAAGAACAAATAAAAATAAACCAAAACAGTAATAAATAAGATGATGCATTCAAATTCATTAAAAAAAGTCTATTTCTTTTCTTTTTGGTAGTCAAAAAAAGAAGAAGTCTATCTCTACATTCACACAAAGATAGTAATGATGCAATGTTATTACCAAAAATAAAAAATAAAAAATGATGCAATGTACACCTATTCTTTAATCCAACTCATGAACTATATAAGCGAATTAAAAGTTTAGTAAAAACTTTAAAGATTTCTTAAAGAAACCATAAAGAATTTTTTTTTTTTAATGTTATTATACAATAATAATAACATACTCCATAAAATTTCACTAATAAGATTTGAAGAGGATAATAATAAATACATATCTTATTACTGTTTCTAAAAAAATCTAACTCTTTTTTTCCGTTACTATATAATATGTGAAAAAATAACATCAAGGGTGTGACCATAAAAACAAACACCGGGTAATTTCTTCTATCCCCACATTCAAAAATTGAAGGTCGCGAAAATGCGAATATTGCGTTGGATGTGTGGAATTATTAGAGGGGATAGAGCTAGGAATGAGATCACCCGAGAGAAGGTGGGAGTGACTTCGGTGGAAGACAAGATGTGAGAAGGAAGACTGAGATGTTTTGGACATGTGATGAGGAGGGGCACGGATGCCCTAGTTCGTAGGTGTGAGAGACTAGCTTTGGATGGTTTCAGGAGGAGTAAAGGTAGGCCGAAGAAGTACCGGAGAGAGGTGATTAGACACGACTTGGAGCTGTTATAGTTTACTGAGGACATGACCCTAGATAGGAAAGTGTGGAGATCGCGGATAAGGGTAGAGGGCTAATGCGTGTGTGGATTGTAACTAGTAGTTAGGGAGCTCTGGTGCCGCCGGGTTAGTAATCCTAGGACTGTGACCTTTGGTAGGAACCGCTAGTGTATGCTATTGCTAAGTGAGTATCCTTTTCTTACTCCTTATTTCCTACCTTTTATTTTCGTATTGCTCATTTTTTTTTTCGTGTCTCTCTTATTTCTTATTTAGTATTTCGGTTATGCCACTCTTTTGGTTTCATGTATTACTATGACCTTGAAATTTTTTTCTTTATCTTGAGCCTGAGGTCTATCGAAAACAGCCTCTCTACTTCTTCGAAGATAGCGATATGGACTGCATACATTCTACCCCCAGACCCCACTTGGTGAAAATACACTGAGTTTATTATTGTTGTTCTAATTTTAACGAACAGAGTTACTTAGTATCTGTTGATAATGAAAGATAACATGTATCCCATAAAATTCGTCAGATGCACTGAACTCCACAGTTATAAAAAAAAAAAAATAATATGTAAAAATTATCATTTTTATAATTTCAAATAGAGTCGTTCAGTCTGAATGTTACGACAAATACATTACAACTATTTATGTAAGATAATTCATTTAAAATATATAGTAATAATAATCATAACTCATATGGATAACTTAGACTATACTTATATATATAACACGTAACGTAACTTCCACCATATCAAAAAAACTTCCGTTATCTTTCCACTTTTTTTTTTTCCTCTCAAAAGCACCAAAAACTTTAAAACACTTTTTTCCCCTCTATTCTTCTTCTTTATTCATACCATTTTTTTATTTTTTTTTAAAAAAAATTAATCATCTTTTATATATATAATTAATTCATAAAATAAACAATTTTTTTGTTCTGTTTAATATGTTGATCAACAACTTATAGATAAAATAGAATTTTAGTTTATTTAGCTGTCGGTGTTGAATATGTTGTTGGTGTTTTTGGTGTTTGTGTGTGCAATTTCTCCGGCGACGGCGACGGCGGTGCTGCCATTAGAAAGAGCTTTTCCGAGGAGTAATGGTGGAGTTGAATTGAGTCAACTCAAAGCACGTGACCGAGTTAGACATGGAAGAATGTTGCAACAGCAACAATCTTTTAGTAATGGAGTTGTTGATTTTTCAGTTGAAGGCACTTATGATCCATTTCTTGTTGGGTATAAATTTATTTGTATTTTATTGATATAAATTATAATAATGTAATTTTAGTTTCAAGAAATGTTTTTGATGATCTATTTCATGAAATTTAGCTAATAAATAGTGAATATATATCTTGCATGTCTGATTTTGACTTGACACGGAGTTTAATATATCTTGATTTTATCTTCAAGAACTGTATTTTTGTTATTTTTTTTTTTTGCATATTGTTGATGATATAATGATTTTAGTTTCAAGAATTAGGGTCGTTGATTTTGTGTTGAAGGCACTTATGATCCATTTCTAGTTATGTTTGTTTAATATATTTTTTTTACATATAGATACATATATGTTTAAACTATTTATTTGCATATATTTGATTTAATAATGTGATTTTAGCTTTAACAATTTTAGCTAATAGTGAATAGTATTTTCTCTATTGAAAATTGGGTAATTCTCTTTTTTTTTGTTTGTTTCTTTTTTAAGAATTTAAGGAAAAAAGAAGAGTCTTGGATTGTATTTCTTGTTATTTATATTTGCATATTATTGATGATATTGTGATTTTAGCTTCAAGAACTGTTCTTGAAGATCTGTCTTGGGAAATGCGTTGAGTGATGAATAGTATCTAATAGCAAAGGTTAAATGGGAAGAAATGGGTAAATTATCTGTTCTGTTGATTTTCCAAACTGGACAAGTATCGTTGGACATCTATTTTTAGTATAGTGGATAAGTATTATTGGACGGAGGGAACAATTGAATCTCTCCTTGCATCCACTTTTACTTGTCCAGTTTGTCAATATTGAACTAGTAAAAATGTACCGAGGGAGTAGTTTTCTTGCCAACAATTTATGTTGGAAATTGGGTATTTTCCTTTGTTAATTATTTATTTAAGGAAATTGGGTAGTTCGTTTTTTGTTCCTTTTTTAAGAATTAAGGGGGAAAAGAAGTTTCTTGGACACTCTTTATTTGCAAATTATTGATGATTTTAGCTTAGAACTGTTCTGGCGATTTATTTCAGGAAATTTAGATAATAAACTAGTTGTTTTATTGATGATTTCATTGGCAGTGGGTACTTTCTTTGTCAAAAGTTTATGTTTGAAATTGAGTAGTTCTCTTTTTGTTTCTTTTTTAAAGAAATGAAGGGGGAAAAAAAGGAAGTGTCTTGGACTGGTTGCAATGGTAATTGGTAAAACTTGTTTCTTTGATTATTTCTTGTCTTCATTAGTAGTATAGTACTGTATCAACACTTGCACTTCATCTCTTTTTCTCAGTAGATTGTGTATGGACTAAGTTGGATTTGTGTCCATAGAATTCTTGTTTACGTTGTCTTTCTTGGTTTTTTGTTACTTTACTTATCTAGTGGCTAAGGTTAATCATTTTTTGTAGCAGTTTTATGATTGATTTACAAGTTATGCGTCTATCACAGTGAATGTTAGTTGAGGATATGATTTTGTTTCAGGCTGTACTTTACAAGAGTTAAGTTGGGTTCCCCTCCAAAAGAATTCTATGTACAGATAGATACCGGAAGTGATGTGTTGTGGGTTAGTTGTGCTTCTTGTAATGGTTGCCCAACATCTAGTGGACTTCAGGTTTGTATATTATTGTTATTTCGGCAAATTTCCATGTTTTTTTTGGGGAATTTTGGTTTTTGAACATACAGTTGTAAGAATAGTGTTTGATTAAATTTTTCTTTTTATAGCAGATTGAGTTAGAATTCTTTGATCCATCAAGCTCATCAACAGCTCAACCGGTCTCGTGTTCAGACCAACGATGTGCTCTTGGAGAACAGTCTTCTGACTCTGGTTGTTCTACCCAAAATCGGTGCGGTTATACGTTCCAATATGGCGATGGCAGTGGGACATCGGGTTATTATGTAGCAGATCTTATGCATTTTGATACAATCGCAGGGAATTCTTTGATGACAAACTCGTCTGCTCAAGTTGCTTTCGGGTGTGCTATAATTCATCCTTATAGTTTGAGATGGCATATGTTACTTCAACTACTTGTTAGCATTTAACCTTATTGTTGTTGGGTTTTTGTGACACAGATGTAGCACATCACAGACGGGAGACCTAACTAAGCCCGACAGGGCAATTGATGGGATCTTTGGATTTGGACAGCAAGGCTTGTCAGTTATCGCACAACTTTCCTCCCAAGGAGTGACCCCAAATGTGTTTTCCCATTGCTTGAAAGGAAGTAATGGCGGAGGTGGTATCTTGGTGCTAGGTCAGATTGTGGAGCCAAATTTAGTTTACACTCCACTTGTCCCATCACAGTATGTTATCTCTTTCATGTCGGGCTAGCATGACTTCATTTATCTTTCTACTAGATAGTTCGTGACCATGTTTCCTATTTTTCTTTGCCAAAACTTTATTGCAAATCTATCTGATGTGCGCCAAATATTGGCATAGTAAAGGTATTCTTTGTAGTCCTTTAATCAGATCTCATCTAAGACTGTAAAAAAAGAAACAACGAAAAGTATCCGGCTTCTTTATCTTTTCTAATGTGAAGTTTCTTTTCTTTGGTTTATATGTGAAGTTACTGAGTTTGAGATCTAAAAGTTATTTTAAAAAAAAAAAATATTTTGTCCCAACTTGTTTGGCGGAACTACTAAAAGTCCCCTTCATACTACTATTAGGCATGTCAGTTCTTGCTGGAACATACCATTAAAGGCAAAATGGGTGATGCAAATAATTGATGCTGGAAAGTAGAGAATTTGATCGACCATTTAGGCAGGATATGTTTGATATTTTCACGTTATTAGTAACTTGAGCTTTGTTTTCCCAATAATCATGCAATTTTTCCCAATAATCATGCAAATATCTGTTCCCAGGTAGCTGATTATCCACTCCTCGCACCCCATGCAAATATTTGTTTATAACCTTTTGTTACAATATGGACTCTCGAACTGGTCGAGCTTCTAATAAAATGTGATCGGTCTGTAATTTTTAATGCGTAAGCCTATGCTAATACAGCTTTGACTTTCCCATTCCTTGCCCCAAAGTAAATATGGACAACGTGAGATTTGTGTACTTACCTTTGTGGTTTGATTTTGTGGATATCTTTCACCTGCCGCTGTGTTTTTTCATAAATATCCCAACTTACACGGACGTATTTTTTTTTCCTTCACCAGGCCACATTACAATTTGAATCTTCAGAGTATTGCTCTCAACGGACAAACATTGACTATTAGTCCACAAGTATTTGAAACATCAAGCAACAGGGGAACCATAGTTGATTCTGGAACGACTCTGGCATATCTTGCTGAAGAAGCTTATGAAATTTTTGTTAATGCTGTAAGTTATATCATTCGCCGATCGTGTGATTTGTTTGTATTTGAGATTTAGATCAATTCACGGTGTTACATCTACTAATATTGGGAAAAACTTCACTTGAATCCATTTCACCATTAAGTAGAGTTGCAATTATATCTCCGTGAATGGTCGTTATAACTCAATAGTCTCTTTCTCGTGCAGATCAGTCAGGCTGTTTCACAGAATGTGCGCCCTCTCGTTGCTCGGGGAAATCAGTGTTATCTAACCACCTCCAGGTTTCTAAAATAATATTGAACTTGGGAGCTTCTATGTTCATTTGTTTCGGATGTTTTAGTTTAGTTTGTACTGAAATTTTGACCAGTACTTTATTTTTTTGTGCGCAGCGTCAGTGATATATTTCCCATGGTGAGTTTGAATTTTGCCGGTGGTGCAACAATGGTATTAAGGGGTGAGGACTACCTTATACAACAAAATTCCATTGTAAGTCAAATTTTCTTCAAACTCGTTAATATAGTCTTAAGTTACAGATGTGTCTTCAACGCCATTTACCTACATGTTGACGAGTTCAGAACTTCACTTCCAATTATTGTTTAGTAGCTATTCATTTTGAAGAATGAAAGATATTCATAAACGTGGCTACTATTACTTTGTCACATATTCTATTCCAATATGTTCACCGACCACACTATGGCCAAAAGCTATTTAATTCTTTTAGTGCCTGCAATCTAGTTGTGGAAGTAATCTATCGCACTTAGTACAGTTTTTGCTTTTGTAGGGTGGTGCCGCAGTCTGGTGTATGGGCTTTCAGAAAATTGCGGGCCAAGGATTGACAATTTTAGGAGGTAATTTCTTTCAACTCCCTCTTTTTTTATGTTTCTCACACGCCATCTCTTTCATTGATCTCTGCTCGCTGAGTTACTGAGATATAGCGGTTATTTAAATTCGCATACGCCCTGTACTTTTAAAGGATTATCACAGAAATTACTCTAGCACCAGAAGAATCTGTGCATAAACGTTAACGAGTTCACCTGGTAGATGTTTTGCCTGATTTATGCCCATTAATGCTTTCACCTCTAGGATCTCTTTTTAATCTTTTAACCGTCTACTGGTTTTGCCGGTTACCTCTTTTGATCATTTCACGAGTCATAATACGTATTCTATATTTCATCATATTTACAAAAAAAAGCATTTGCTTTAATGATTGCGCCTTTCTAGATGAACGTGGTCTTTTTTGTCTTCTTTTCTGTTGATTCGCATGTTTATATTTCTGTGCAGACCTTGTTCTAAAAGACAAGATCATTGTTTACGATTTGGCTGGACAACGGATTGGATGGGCCAATTACGATTGTAAGTCATATAGTGACCACTACAACACATCATACCGCTTACAGTACTTTCAGTTGAAACAATGTTTTGAAATAGGCGAACTATTTCGTCCCTGCAATAAATTAAGTTTTTTAACTTCAGTTATTTGTCGAGTTAAGCTAAGACGTGTTTTATTGTCCAATGTGTTCAACTATCAGGTTCGCAGCCTGTTAATGTTTCGGCTACCACAAGCAGAGGGAAAACCGAATATGTCAATGCAGGACAGTTCGGTAACAACAGTTCACCACGCAACAACCCTCCATACACGCTGTTATTCAAAGTCATTCTAACTTTTGCGTTGCAGGCGTTAGCGTTTGGCACTTGCTACCCATTCTTGTAACCGACTTAGGTATATGGTCGAAATCAACTGCTAAATTCTTTCTCATTTTTGTATAGCGCATTGTCCTATAGTTATTTATTTACCGCGGTCGATATTAGTTTTGTTGTTTAACGTTCAGACAAATTTCCTAGTTTCCAGTTATAGTAAAATCATGTAGTGATTAAATTTCTTGTAAAGTAGATTTTGAACATTTGAAGTGTATTATTATCCATACAAAGTTACATTTGATTTTGAATGACAATTTGTTGAACCCCATTTAGTTATGTTGAAAGCCACAGGTGCCAGAGGCTAAACAAGAGAAAATAGTTGTAGTGTACCCCTACCATTAATGGAATGGTACGTATATGTCTCTCACACTAACGATAGGGGCATATGTGTACTCAAAGTATGATGGAGGGTGTATACGTACTATTTATTATATTTTAGGGGTATATTTATTTCTTTTTTATTTTGATTTTTTTATCTCAAATAATTAACTCAAACTCACTATTCGACCCAATAAACCCATTGAACCCTTTCAAATCAACTTGGTCCGACCTCTATTTTTTGTTTCAAATTTGATACTCCCTCTGTTTTTTCTCTTAAATGTGAACCTCAATCAAATTGCAGTGATTGGTCACTGTTATTTGTTGTTACCGGTTGGTGTTTACTGATCGAAGGGAGTGGAGATTAGGCCGAAGGTGGCCGAAGCTAGGGGTGCAGCGATGATTTGCTGGTGGGGTGTTTTCAGTTCGACGGAGATGGTGGCTATGTGGTGTTGACCGATGGTGGATAGTGTTTTCCCGACAGAATTTCGCTGAAAATTGAAACGTGAGGAATTCAATTTATTTACCGTTGTTTTTGGGTGTTATGAGTTAATGATTTTTTTTAACAAAAAATTGACAGTAGTGAATGTTACTATATTAGGAGTGGGAAAAATTCGTTAGTTAGATTGACGTCTCTTGAATTTTAGTTGTGACTTGGTCGGGTTGTGGGTTTGGATTAATTTTTTGAAATAAAAAAATTAAAATGAAAAAACGAAAAAATATACCTCCGAACTATGATAAGTAGTAAGTATATGCCCTCCTACATTGCCCCTATTATTAGTGTGAGAGATAGATATGTATCATTTCATTAACAGTAGGAGCACATGCGTATTCAAAGTACGACAGAGGATATATACGTATTATTTATCATAATTCGAGAGAATATTTATCCCTTTTCCGTTTAGTAAATGATTATTTCTATTAGATTACGTTATAAAATCTTCTGAAAAAGATTGAAAAATTTAGGAGATAACGTTTTCTTTATCTTCTTTTCTTTATTATTTGTTTGGTGGATGAAAGTGCTCTCTTTCTGCTGATTGCTCAATTTCTCAGCCTTTCTGCTGATTGCTCTTTTCCAATATAGATGACAAGATATCTGCTATGCAAAAGTCTACACCGTTGCCAGACATGTTCCCAGACAATCATGTCTGGTGATGGTGTAGACTTTTGCATAGCAGATATCTTGTCATCTATATTGGAGAAGAGTGATCAGCAGAAAGGCTGACAGATTGGGATTTTTTTTCTATGTGCACTAACTCGGTCATATTTTTTTGATAGAGTAATGAGCTTAAAGTTACGTAACGTTTGATAGGCTTGGTAGAGCCGGTTTAGATCACACGCTACGTAACTCCATGCTTACTAATTTATCAAATTGGTTGAGCAAGATGCATGGAGCAACGCTAGATAAGAGTGTGTTGTTCAACTTTTGGGACCACATCTTCAACGTGCATCAACACATTTTGACCTAAAACAAACACAGAGACCCTCCATGTATCCGGCTTCTGAAGAAAGTGTTCTGAAGGGTTTCTAGAATGCAACAACTTTGAAGGTAGTGTTCCTGATCGAGCTCACAAGAGACGAGGAACTCTTTACCAACTTCGAAGAGGGCAACGACCAGCTTGAATACAGAATCAACAAGCTGGAGGCAAGCTTGAAAATTATCGGGATTCATATACTACAGCAAACATCTGATCTTCTCCAAGGAATGTTGAAAGCATGTCAAAGCAAGAAAACACAATCAATTATAACCATATTGCTAAGGAAGCAATGATACTCTATTTTCCTTTCAATTTCGTTTGTGGTTCCGATCAGGTCAACGACAGTGGACCTGATCGGAAACATAAACAAGAAGGCATGGGATGAAATTTAAAATTCAGAAATTTGCCGCCTTCGCTTAGATTCCTTATTTTAACTGCAGTTGCTGTTGGCATAAGTTTTCTAGACTTGCTGTACATCATTTCTACCCTCGATGCCCGTGAGGCTTCTTTGTTGGTCTTCTCCTATTTTCTATCTAGGTGATAATTCCGACCACGCAGCTCCCTAGCAAAGTGTCCATCTGCATTGTTTTTCTTTCAGAAACACAATAGATGAAATTACATTACCGAATACACTTTCATATTTGCACTTGATTCAGATCTCGCATCTGTTAAGATAATTCCACCAACCAGATTCGTTAGAAGTTACTTTCTACCCTATATCTCTTCTTCAATTAGCTCTCAGATGATATAGTCTTCCATCAACCACCCATTTTCCTTCTAAAGCATTCTCCTACCGCACATTCTGGCATAAAATCATCACCCCGAGCGAGCAACCCAACCATATAAATTTTGGCCTGGGCAATAAATATATTGGTTTTCCGTTCTTATTAGATGCAGTGCTAAGCTTCGAAGGCCCTCTAATGGTCCAATGCACCCTAAAAGTTAGTCCAATCGCTATTGAATCTCTTTACAATGACACAAAAATTAGATCCCTTCACAATGCTTGACAAATAAACATGAGCAACAACCGACATTAAATCTTAACAAGCTATCAGAACCATATTCATGGTCCCTCAGCCTTATCAGTTCGGACCTACCAAACTTAACTGTAAAATTGCAGATATCTTGTTTGAACGATCTATGACTAATCAGTAAAAACATCATTCACAAAATCAGTGCACTCTATGTGTGTTTCCACGGTAACATTATCAGTAATACATACCTCCCATATATGAAGTGGTTCCATCTACAAACAGCTTATTCCTCCGATCCCATCTTTACTGCAGCCTCTTGAGATAGTCCGTCAAAAGTTGATCAACTGTCAGTTCCTTATATCTACAAAGAAGAGGAAAAAAATTGATGTCACAAAAAGAACATTATCCATCTGTTGCATCAAATGTGGAGTCTGTTGCAACAGATGTGGAGTCTGTTGCAACAGATGTAAAGTCTGTTGCAACAAATGTGGAGTCTATTGCAACAGATGTGGAGTCTGATGGAATACATCAAACCAGCCTTTCTGGTGATTTTATTTGTTCCAACAGTTTCTCCATTTGTTGCAACATCAACAACAGCATAAACATCAACAAAAAAGAAACAACATCTGTTCCAACAACATCATCAACAATAAAGAAGAAACATCCTTTGTGCCAGAACCATCAATAACACCACAAGTTCCAACAACACCAACCCCACCAACAAGATCAATAACTGCATCAATAATAATGAAACAAACAAAATACATACAAAAAAAAAATGATACTGCCAACAAGGCTTTTAAACTTCTCCCAACAGATGACTTTTTTCTCATATTATAATAAAAATTCTCGGATTGTTTATTCAACACTTACAAGTTCCTTAATTTTTTTTTTAATAAATATGATATGGGTAAATAGTAATTAAATAAAAAAATAGATCTAAATAACATGCAAAGAAGAAGATGAGAATGAAAGAGCAATAATGAACCATACCTTAATATCAAAAAGGGGATCAAGACAGAAATTTAAGTCGAGAAAAGATATGGATGGATTTAGATCCGAAAAGATCTTTATGAGAAGAGAAGAAAAGAGAGAAAAAAGGTTGTGACCCTAAAGAGGAAGAGAAAAAGATGAGAGTTGAATAAAATAAACTGCAGCTGAAGAAAGAGATGAGATAATTTCTATAGATGTATTATGTACGTAGACGTGGTGGTTTTCAATTTCATTAATAATTTGAAGGGCACGAGGAAGACTAAGACTACTGACATTGAAAAGACAAGACAAGATTGCTCAATGAACTCACTTTTGAGATATCCAAGAAATATTTTTTACCGTCTTTAGTAGTAAGTACTACTACTTGATATTATCTACTCGGACCAGAAGCTTTTTGCTTTAAAATTAAAAGAGATAAAAAGATTTTCAAACAGATATGTCATCTGTTGCAACATATATAAATATCTGTTTAGAAATCTGAACAACTCAGTCATCTGTTACAACAGATATAAATATCTGTTAAAAAATCCCAAAAGCTCAGTCATATGTGATAATAGATGAAAATTTTCATTTGATAATTAATAAAATCAGATATGTCATCTGTTACAACAGATATAAATATTTTTTTGAAAATTTCCAACAGCTCAGTCATCTGTCACAACATATGCAACTATCTATTTGATAATTAAATCAGATATGTCATCTGTTACAACAAATATGTACCTGTTTGAAAATTTTCAACAGCTTAGTCATTTGTTGCAACAAATTTTATAGCAATTGATTTAGATGGAACTAGGGATGAATGAATGAGCTCGCAGGGTCAACTACATATCCAATCGAGTCTTTGCAATTGCATGGCGTTGGTATTGCATTTATACCGACCCGAGTCGTCGATCGATCACTCTGAGTTGAAATGAGTTCTCATCAACTCAATGTTTGGATAGTGATAGTACCTAAGTTAATTTAGGTGGAACTAGGGTGAATGAGTGAGCTCGCAGGGGCAACTACAAATCCAATCGAGTCTTTGCAATTGCATGGCATTGGTATTGTGTTCATCCCGACCCAAGTCGTCTATCGATCACTCTGAGTTGAAATGAGTTCTCATCAACTCAATGTTACGATAGTGATAGTACCTAAGTTGATTTAGGTGGAACTAAGGATGCATGAGTGAGCTCGCAGGATTAACTACAAATCCAATCGAGTCTTTGCAATTGCATGACGTTGGTATTGCGTTCATCCCGACCTGAGTCTTCGATCGATCACTCTGAGTTAAAATGAGTTCTCATCAACTCAATGTTAGGATAGTGATAGTACGTAAGTTGATTTAGGTGGAACTAGGGATGAATGAGTGAGCTCGCAGGGTCAACTACAAATCCAATCGAGTCTTTACAATTACATGGCATTGGTATTGCGTTCATCCCGACCCGAGTTATCGATCGATCACTCTGAGTTGAAATGAGTTCTCATCAACTCAATATTAGGATAGTGATAGTAACTAAGTTGATTTAGGTAGAACTAGGGATGAATGAGTGAGCTCGCAGGGTCAACTATAAATCCAACCGAGTCTTTGCAATTGCATGGCGTTGGTATTGCGTTCATCCCGACCTGAGTCGTCGATCGACCAATCTGAGTTGAAATGAGTTCTCATCAACTCAATGTTAGGATAGTGATAGTACCTAAGTTGATTTAGGTGGAAGTAGGGATGAATGAGTGAGCTCGCAGGGTCAACTACAAATCCAATCGAGTCTTTGCAATTGCATGGCATTGGTATTGTGTTCATCCCAACCCGAGTCGTCGATCGATCACTCTGAGTTGAAATGAGTTCTCATCAACTCAATATTAGGATAGTGATAGTACCTAAGTTGATTTAGGTGGAACTAGGGATGAATGAGTGAGCTCACAGGGTCAACTACAAATCCAATCGAGTCTTTGCAATTACATAGCGTTGGTATTGCGTTCATCCCGATCTGAGTCATCGATCGATCACTCTGAGTTGAAATGAGTTCTCATCAACTCAATGTTAGGATAGTGATAGTACCTAAGTTGATTTAGGTGGAACTAGGGATGAATGAGTGAGCTCGCAGGGTCAACTACAAATCCAATTGAGTCTTTGCAATTGTATGGAGTTGGTATTGCGTTCATCCTGACCCGAGTCGTCTATCGATCACTCTGAGTTGAAATGAGTTCTCATCAACTCAATATTAGGATAGTGATAGTACCTAAGTTGATTTAGGTGTAACTAGGGATGAATGAATGGGCTCGCAGGGTCAACTACAAATCCAATCGAGTCTTTGCAATTGCATGGCGCTGGTATTGCGTTCATCCCGACCTGAGTTGTCGATCGATCACTCTGAGTAGAAATGAGTTCTCATCAACTCAATGTTTTAAAAACTATATCTTTTAAATTTTTTAAAATTAATTAAGATTAATTCGGACCAAATTAGCAATTTCAAAACTTGTCATTCTTTTTCAAAATTATAAATCAACCCATACAAATCATCCATTTGCGCGAAAAACTTTTCATTTCAAATCTTAAGTTCTCGCTCTTCTCTCTCTCTCTCTCTCTCTCTCTCGGGGTGTCCTCTCCCTCTCAATAATACAAACAATACAAACAACAACTACTCAACATATTGCTCAATCCTTCAAACCAGGTCGATTTTCTTTCTATTTACGAATACATATAGTTGTTTTTTCGACTTCATTCCCGATTGTATCCGTTGTTTTCTCTATCTTCGCATGTAACAGAGTTCGAGAAGAGTTCTACATTTGTTCTTTATTCTAAAAAATAGGGCTTTTTAGTTAATGATAAAAAAGAATACTTTTAGTTGTATTATCTTCGAGAATGGGTTAACAATTTTGAGTTTTGATGCTAAAAAAGTAGGAAGCACCCGAGAAAACCCTAGTTTGAAAACCCTAGTTTTTCTCTCAGTGTTTTATTGACTGTCGTGGTATTGTTGGATGGTGTTTGTGGTGTTGTTGGTGGTTGTTGTTGGTGGTGTTGGTATTTGTGTTTTTTGGCAGTGGTGTCGGTGGTCTTGGTGTTGGTATTGGTGGCATTGGTGGTGGTCTTGGTGGCATTATTCATGGCATTGGTTGTGGTGGTAGTGGTCCATCTGTTGCAACGGGTGGAAGATCTGTTGGGAGATATTAAATAGGTCTTCAAACAGATTCCCCATCTGTTCCAACTGATGGGTTATCCGTTGAAGTATTTTCTTGTAATGTGGCAGAGAATAATTTATTGAAATTTCTCCACCTGTTGCAACAGGTGGAATATCTGTGGGGACATATTAAATAGGTCTTCAAATAGATTCGGGTTCCCCATCTGTTCCAACTGATGGGTTGTCCGTTGGAGTATTTTTTTTGGTTATGTGGTAAGAATAATTTATTGAAATTTGTCTCACCTTTTAAAAAAAAATTATGCAGACATCAAATGCAATGCATTTTTTGTTTTTCTTTTGTTTGTAGTTAAAAGATGTCTCCCAAAAAAAAAACAGAAAGTGGAGAAAGTGGATCAACTTCCGATCACCAAACAAAAAAGGCTAGAGTACAGATAGATTCGAAGGAACTTCCAGAACAATCTCAGTCAGGACAAAATGAAGCCGAGGAAAGTGATAACTCCTCCTCACCAATGGGGTGTGAAATAATATCGAAATTCCAGCATGATTCTGTCAAAACCATTAGTATTGACAAGTTTCGAGTTGCGATGCGGATGAATAGCCCTAATGCAGTATTTGGTGATCTTGTACTAGGAAAACCTTTTGACAAACTTAGGAGTATTATGAAGAAGGAAAACATAGATGGACTTTTTAAGAAGAGCTGCTTTGCACACTTTCTTGAGCTGTCTGGGCCCCGGCCTCTCCGTTTCCCAATGATCATGGTTATGGCCTTCTTAAACGCAGGATCATGTATGCGGGGGATGATGGAGGTCCGAAGGAGGGCGGAAATAAGATGGATGAAGTCTGGATCAACTACTGTGGCATGCCGGTTTGTTTTAGATTGAAAGAGTTTGCCATTGTGACGGGCTTGAGATGCGATCGTCCAGAAGAACCTGCCATCAAGAAAACACCCCACAAAGGGTCCAACAAACGCAAGGTAAAAAAAGATGGGTTGTTGGGCATCGTTGGACCTAGCTACAAAGTGAAGGATTTGATAGCGGATCTCAAGAATAAAGACATACCAAAGCACTACAGGGAGAAATTGTGCTTAGTTTGGTTTGTCCATTTTGTTTTATTGGCAAGAGACGTCAAGAAAGTCATAGAACGTGATTTGTTGGCGCTTGCTGATGATTTTAGGAGATTTAACGATTATCCCTGGGGCTACAACAGCTACTAATTGACTGTCAAATATTTACTGAAAGAGCTAAAGCCAAAGACGACCACATTATACGGCTTTCCTTGGGCTTTCATGGTAAAATTGATCACTATTTTTACTCATTCATTAATTTATATTGAATATACTTGTGACTTTTTTTTTGCTTGCTTCCTGTTTACAATTTTTAGGCTTGGGCATGTGAAGCCATTCCTCCCCTCCGAAAGCATTTCACGGATTACCCGGATAAGGTTTCTCATCCAAGGATCCTTAGATGGTTGGCTGCAGTAGAAAGCAACAAAAAAAATATTAACGAGGCTGATCTCTTTAACCCTCTGGATGATGCAGTACGTCTTCTTTCAACTAAAATAATTTACCTCAAAGAAAGATATTGAAACAGATGTTCCATCTATTGCAAGAGATTACCCGTCAACTGAAACTAGTGCAATGGGTAATCTGTTGCAACAGACGATCCATATTTTGCAACAAATTAACCATATGTTGCTCTGCTCTCTGAACCCTACTCAACAGATTACCCATCTACTGTAAATTATGCAACAGATGGGTATTCTGATGCAACATATTATCAATCTGTTTCAACATACAAATCAGCTGTTGCGGTAGCTAGATCACCTGTTGCATAAGTTGGCTGTGTTAACATAACCCGAGCCCCATGTAACCCAACTGACTGCAAATTATTATTATACGATTTAAATTCCTCCTGTTATTTTTTTATAGATTGTGCATCCTTGGATCGTGCCTACCATTGATGAGCTGGGGATGACTTCTTTTCTTACTCTGGGTCTTGTTGATACAAAAGAAGACCCAAATGTGGAGTTAATAAAGAAGGAATTAGATGGAGCAATATCCATAAGAAGAGCAGTTAGGCAAGGTCAGTCTAATGTTGAAGCTCTTCACGACCTAACTCAAACTGTAACAGATCTGGGTGCTTCTTCTGGAGGTGTTGCTGGTGGAGTTGTTTGTGATGGTGGCAGCTATCCTGCTTCTGCTTCTGCTGCCATTCGTGATTATGAGCATGTTGGTGCTCAACAAAAAATAAATATGTTTGAAAATACCCCTTGCACAGGTCCTCCCTCTCACCCCTACACCGGTCCCTCCTACCCTTACAGTGGTCCCTCTCACCCCTCCTCACCCTCATGTTCTTATTGCAAATGCAAAGTGTGTAAGGACAGAGATGATAAACTCCTCGACAAGCTAGAGGCTATTGCTGAAGCTGCCGAGGAGTTGAAATCTAGGAGGGGTGTCATACTATCCAACGAGGTGGGGGAGCCATGCACTCTTACAGTGGAGGTTAGGACGAAGAGAACAAAAATTAGAAAAATTCTCTCCGTTCTGAAATCAGAAAAAAATGCAACTCCCCCCGCTCCAATAGTTGTTGAAGTTCAGGGGCCGCCGAAGAAGGTGGACATATTTGCGGTGCTTGGCAAGGAGAAGAAGAAAGAGCTGGAAGAATTCATCAAGATAAAGGTTCAAAAAGAATACACCATGCATTCATTTGCCGCCAAAGACTTCTCGAATATGACAAATATGTGCGTGTGGTACGAGGACAAGGTAAGTTTACTTTTTCTAACCTACCCTTCCAATCTACTCCATGAAGAAGAATCTACGCAGCAGATGTGTAATCTGTTGAAACAACTTGGTATTCTGTTGCAACATAATACACATCTATTGCATAAGTTTCATTGGCTGGGTAATCTGTGAACTGATTTAGAGAACCCTCTGCATCGGATTCTTTCCATTATGTTTTTATTCTTTACAATTACTAACCTATTTAAAAATTATCTTCTTATACCACAGTATGTTGATGAAATTCTATGCCTCATGAGAGGCAGGCAATTAGCGTACCCAGATGCTTATGATGCTGCTGATAGGATAATGGACCTCAACTTCTACAATAATTTCAAAGATAGGTACGATGATCTTCGTAATCTAGCTGATTCCGGTGGCCTGGGATTTGATCAGTTAGTTTCTACATTCCAATGGGATGAAGAAGCGATTAAATATGTTAGAGGGAAGAGGCCATATCCACACGGCAAGAGTTGGACCAAGGCAAAGAAAATCCTTGCAGTCATGAACGTGGATGTCACCCATTTTCTCACTGTTGAGATACTACTATACGAGGGAAAGATTAAGGTTTATGACTGCAACTTACCTGTGTTCAGCGAGAAGACGTTTTTAACCCACATGCAGCCACTCTTGAAGTTGTTTCCCAAGTTGTTGACGCAGAGTAAGCTGATAGATCATTTGCCAGCTGAAGTCTTGACGAAGGAATCATAGGTTTTTGAAGGTCGAAATAAGAACATCCAGCTCCCAAAAAATACAACCGGTGCAGCGTGCGGGCTGTACTCGCTTGCATACATGGAGTGTTTGCTGACCGACACACAAATAATAGATGTGTGCGACACCGTTGTGGGAAAGATGCAATGGGTCTGGGCATATGGGGTACTAACTAAATGGTTGGAGCCCGTGTATAAAAAAGAACATGTACAAAGACAGAGACGAACACGATAACAAATTTTTATTTCAAGCCAATTCACTATACATATAAGGGCAATAATTTTTATGTCTAGCAAAGTTGAATTTTTATAATGCAACAGATTTTATATCTGTCGCAACAGATATAGTACCTGCTGTGACAGATTGATTATCTGTTGGAATAGGTTGGTCATCTGTTGCGTTATGCAGATGTTCCCCGTCTGTCTGTCGCAACAGATTTATGATCTGTTGCAATATATAACTTATCTGTTGCAACTGATCGGTAATATGTTGGAGCAAATAAAAAAAGTAGGAAGACCTGTTATATAATTTCCAGCAGATGACCTACATGTTGCATCTCATGTTGCAACATATGTCTAAATCTGTCTGATAAGATATGTCGTCTATTGCAGTAGATGTATTATCTGTTGCGATATTTGAATCTAGTACTCCATTTCAATTAATATGTTCAAAACTCAAAATTAATTATATTCATAGACAGAATAAAATAAATCGAAGCCTTCGGAAATTACATGAAATAAAATAACTCAACAAATAAATGAAATATAAAAAAAATCATTATGAGTACAAACGATCTACTCTACAAATAAATCAACAAGTTAAATCAAGGAGGATAGGTTATTACATTGACGGACTAGAGCTATAAAGATCTAATCAATATGGACAAGTTATTCTTCATCCATTGCTATGGAATTCGGCTTTGGTCGTCGTGGATATTTAACGTCGGTTGCGTACGACTTCTGAGCTTTCGCTTCTCCATATTTTCATAAAAGAGCAACATATCTTTTGCGGAGTAATCCAGCATCAATTCCATCATTTGGTACTTGTAATCCATCACTCAAATACTCGATATAGGCGGCAACAAAAGGACCGAAATCCCTGCGTTATAAAAAAATAGATAATCCATATCTTGCAGTTCATGCAAGCGTTGTGAAATTTGTGAAATGAAACTAAATCATGACACTTAAACTTACAGGATACCAATGGTTTGTTGAGCAATTCCGTCAACATATTGTACATCAAATAGATTAGCCATTTTATTTCGGTATGCTTCAATCGTCGACCAATCAGTACGAACCTTTTGATCAAAAAAGCCACTCATATCAAGGTAAGTAGGCAATATTTTAGCCAGTTTTTGTATCTCAGACGATGGCCCGAAACGTCTCATTCGCGACATCGAGTCATAAGCTCAGATGCGTCTCTCTTTTAGAACGACGACAGCCAACACCCAATGGAATTCATCACCACAATTGATTGGGATGTACACTTCGTCGACCAAATGCCAAGGTAAGCCAGCCGAAATGCTAAAACCTTTGATGATGTTGATTAAGCATTCCTCATTTCGGAAAACTTTCGGCTGCTGTTGACAATACCTATCGTAGACATTATTGATGTAAAATTTGTACAAACAATTGTCTGTTGTGTATCTGTATTGTTCTTGTATTTGCAACTTGATCTTCTTTTAGAGGTAGTAAACAATGACATCGATGTGCTGCACATATTATCAAACATTTTGAATTACGTGACGAAAAAATCAATACGCAGATGCAATTAAATAAAGTATTAATTAATAGTAATATGTAATGGCCTTTAAACCTCATCATTCCAGCAAGTTTGGGGCTGTGACATCAAATAGAACCAATTCGTCATTCTGGGATGTGCAACAACAAAGTCGAACATATAAAAACCAAGACTCGATTCGTTCACTTTGTAGCGCTCGTCATTTTGTTTTCTACATGATGATTTATATGTGTTAATATCAGGTTCTTACAACAAGAATTGTATAAACCAATATCCATAAAATTGATTTATGTACCTACCGGCATGATGCTTTAATAGCCCATCGGCAATCCATTCTGAATAGTCGTTGATCAACTGTATTAGTTTTTTTGGAGCCTCGTCCGAGATGTTGAACCCTTCAAATGGGTAATTCTTCCCTTCTCCCAAACTGACAGGCTTTACTTTTTCTTCATCTTTGGAAGCAGTTGATGGATTATCAATTGTCATATTATGCTCTTCGGCAGTAGCTGTGACATCCACCTGGAAAGCTAAAATTGTCAATGCTAAGTAGAGATATACAATAGATTTTCCATCTGTTGCAACAGATGATTCTTATGTTACATCAGATGGATTATCTGTTGGGACAAATTCGAACAGGTAAATCAGAGCAGTACGATAATTTCGAACAGATGACCCATCTGTTGCAACATAAGACTCATCTATTGAAATAGATAACGAATCTGATACAACAGGTTAGACAACAGTTGCAACAGATGTATACATCTGCTTGATAATTTTCAGCAGATGTATCATCCGTTGAAACAGATATGTGCTTGTTTGTTTTTTGGAACAGATAATGTACATTCACCTTCTTCAGCTCATGCTGCTCTTCTGTGGACCTTGCACACTGAACATCGGTGCAAGACAAAGACAGAGGTGTTGCAATCTTGCTTTTTTTTATGATTGATGATGCCTTGGAAGTGTCTTTCCTTCTCTTCTTAGCCGCCTTGATCTCTAGTGGAGTGTCTGGATATGAAATCCTCTTTGATAGAATGACACCCCTCTTAGATGCCATTTTCTTTACAGAAGCAGTTAGTGCATTAATAGCATTAATCACTCCATCGTGTTTTGCCTTGTAGTCTTGACATTTGCATGAAGAACATTCGCTAGATGCGGCAAAATCTGGAGAAAAATCTATACAACCATTATTATCATAATCATAATGGCATGTTGTTTCAAAATCTGTAAGAGGAGCATCATTAGCCCCACCCTCCAAAATTGTTTTCTTGTGATGGTTGTTGCTCTAAACTATTTCATTTTTATTCCATCAATGAACTTAGGGTCCGATAAAGTTTGCACAGACCGTAAAGTAAGAAAAAATGGCATCTTCAACTCTCAGTTGGTCGGAACAAGCCACGGATGGACAATCTAAAATAAATTGGTACATATATTAAGAATGATGATGAAATCATTTAATTATTAATTAAAATAAAAACTTGATTAGAATTTGACTTACTGATTCCTTGGGGGGGTTGAAAAGATCAAGAAATTTTGCATTTTTATCAGTTTTGGCCGACAACCATCTCAGAATTCTTGTACAAGAAACTTCTTCCTGGTAGTTCACTTGTTGTCTCAAATAAGGAATGGCTTCAAATGACCAAGCCTATAACATAACGCCAATAAATCAAAAGCATTATTGAATAAAAAATGATGAATCATATCATGATAAAAGAAATATTTACCATGAAGGCCCATGGAAAACCATATAAGTTGACTGTTTTTGGCGTTAACGGAGTCAACAAATATTCGACAGTCATTTTGAAGCTTTCATAACCCCAAGGATAGTTGTTAAATGCCTCAAGATCCTCGGAGAGATTTATTAAACCGAGGCTTATGTTGTTGTTAACGTCTCTCTCCCAAAGAACATTATGTACAAACCAAACCAAGCATAATGATTGCTTGTGCTTCTTTGAAAGTCCTTTACCTTTCAACGGTTCAGTCAGATTTTTGTTTTTGAAGCTTGGACCAATAATGGACACCAGGTCATCACGATCACTCGACTTGTCTTTTCCTTTTTTGGGTGTGCGGGTTTCTTTTTTGGGTCAGAGTAGGTATAACTTGAGAAGGAGAAGGAGGATAACATTTTAGTCCGGTAACTATGGCAAAATCCTCCCAACCAAAACAAACAGGCATGCCACAGTAATTTATCCACACCTCATCCATCTTATCTTTGTTTTCATACATAAACCTACGCTTGAGAAGATCATATACCATTTTCATCTAGAAATGAGCATTGTTGTCCTCCGGCAAATCAAGATATTTCCCAAAGTAGCTTTCCCTGAAATAAGAATTTAATTTTTGTTCTTGAAATATTTTTCTGAAGGCGTCGAAAGATTTTCCCATGACTGACTTAACCACGAGATCACCCGTTAAATCTGTGGCACCATCGCACTGCATTCTCACAGGGTAACGATCAATGCTGAAGGTTTTGACCAACTCTTCGACGGAAGGGCTATTAGCATTTGGATCATCTCTTTTGAAAGATTCCTCCTCCCCGTGTTCATTATTTTCTGCTCCTGATTGAGATAACGCTTGTAAAACAAGCTCATAGAGTGGTGGATGTAGCTGAGCTGCTGCACTTGTTCCTTTACTTGGACTTGATTCGATTTCTTTTATTTTGGGAGCCATGTTATCTTAAATTAACAGGAACATAACATAGATTATAATTGATTAATGCATAACAGTAATATAACAGTTCCAATAGACAACTAATCTGTTGCACCAGGTATGTTATCTGTTGCAACATATAACCGACCTGTTGCAACGGATGAGTAATACGTGGGAACCATAAAAGCAACACTATCTGTTGCACCTGGTATTTTATCTGATGCAACACATAACTGACCCGTTGCAACAGATGAGTAATCCGTTAAAAATAATAAAAACAGATCACTAATCTGTTGCACTAAGTATTTTATCTGTTGCAACATATAACCGGCATGTTGCAACGGATGAGTAAACCATTGGAAAGAATAAAAACGGATCACTAATCTGTTGCACCAGGTATGTTATCTGTTGCAACAGATAACCGACCTGTATGAGTAAATCATTGGAAAGAATAAAAACAGTCCTAATCTGTTGTAAAATGAAGAGTAAACCGTTGGAAAGAATAAAAACAGATCACTAATCAGTTATCTGTTGGATCAATATTGTTTAGATTTCTTTCAAACAGAAGATTCGTCTGTCGCAACAGATGAATGATCTGTTAGATTGTTCACCTGTTGCATCAGATTTTCATAGTTGCATCAGATTTTTAATTTGTTGCATCAGATTTTCATCTGTTGCATCATATGTTTCATCTATTACATCAGATGTTTCAACTGTTGCAATACCATTTCTACCAAGACAAACAACAAATCAACCCAACAACACCAACATATCACATACACACATACACACTAAGAACATCAAATGTGATCAAAACTCACCAACAAATTCGATTCAACAGTACGACAACGAGAAGAAGAAATGCCAGAAATTAGGGTTTTATTCAGTCCACATTTCAATACCAGAAGAGTAGTTGGCTTAAGTTCCTCTGTTTCTTCATAATTTTTTACCTGTGAAAAAAAAAAATGGGAGGACGAAGAACTCGAAGTTGTTGCCGGAGAAGTATTCACGTCGATTGACGGTTGAAAGTCGAAAAGGAACTCGCCCGACTATTTGTCGCCGGAGGTTGAAGGGAGAAATTTTACAGAACTGTTGGTTGGGAGAAGCTGGAGAGAGAGAGTGGTTGATTAGAATTGAAGAGGGGTGTGGGTTGGGTTGATTTATATTTTTTAAAAGATTAGAAAGTTTTGAAAATATTAATCAAGTCCACAATTAACTTAATCAAGTTTTCTAATGATGTTTGACCATATCTGTTGGTCAATGTCACCAATCCTTCATTCAAAACTTAAAAGACACCTTTCCTTCAATTTTCTCAACTTACAACAAGGCATTAGCCAAATGATAAAGTTTATCATCTTTTTTTCTTTTTCTCATCCTATATATTTCTATTGATATTGTACATATTGGATGATATTGATTTACCATGCTTTACTGATAATTTTAAAACTGATAAATATTATTTTGTCTTATTTTTATTATCTGTATACAAGTAGGAAATGATATTTAATATATATATATATATATATATATATATATATATATATCATTTGTTATTTTTTGCATTTTTTATTCACGTTGTTGTTTCGTTTAAGGCCACAACTAAGAACAAAGAAAAAATTCTGAAAAAGTAAGCTATTAAATGTAAAATTTAAAAGTTGAGTTAATATTTATAATAATTTTAACTTAATGAATGACTACTGAGTAGGGCTGGCCATAAAATATCGAAAATTGAATTATTGAATTGAACCGAAAAATTTGGTAATTGGTATTCAGTAGTTCGGTATTTGGTATGGTATTTGGGAGTAAAATTTCAACATTTCGATATTCGGGATTGGATTTGATAAAAGATATTAATACAGTTTGGTATTTACCATATATATATATATAAAACCAACCCAATAAACTATAGTATTAGTCATCCCAAAGAATGTCTTGGACATTGGTAATATATTCGTAAAAAGCAACAAAAAGAATACTAAATAAGGTTTCTATTAAATATACTTTTTAAAGTTTAAACGTACATTTGCACATCTCCAACTTTAATATGGTATTACCAAATACCGTATCGAATAATCGAATCGAAGTTTAATTTATCGATTACTACCAAATTACCTAATCGATGTTTATAAGTATAGTATGTGGTATTTAAGTTCAAATATCGGTTCCCAAATTACTAAACCCGAACTTTGAAAATACCGAATCGAATACCAAACACCCACCCCTACTACTGAGGAGGGTAATTATTCCCCTCCTTTAACATTGCATAGCTAAGCGTATGAAACTCAAGCAAAAGCTATAATAAAATCATAAATACAACTTCTAAAACTTAAACTGAAATCTAAATATATAACCTACACCATCAAACTAATGTATGAAAACTTATGGAATTTTCACTTTTTGTGTACAATGAGATAAAAGATAAAAATTTCCATTAAGTTATGTATTAGGTCCAATCAATATTTTGTTTATTTGGGCAAGCCAATCTATATATAGCCATTTTTTCGTTTTACAACCTAGCATCTACTCAATATTTCTTTTACACATTTGTTGAAAAAAGGTGTTCCATGAGGTTAAATTATTTTGGTATTATGTTTTTGTGATTATAATTTTTGAACTCCCATATATTACGAGGGAGGTGGTATAAAATAATTTTAAGTTGGTTAGGGGATAAGATGAGATATTCCAAGTATAAGCTTACTATTGATTACTTCATCCGTTTCATAATAAATAAATTGTTGGAGTATTTTTTAGTGTTCAAAATAAGTGAATGGTTCACAGGTAGATGTTGGAAATTTTTTCCAAATTTACCCTCCATTAAATGTGCATTGGGAGTGATGTAAATTATTAATATTTTAAAATTTGAAAAGGATAAAAATGGAAAAACATGATAAATTTATGTCTTTGTTTTTTTCTTTTTCTTAACATGTGTAACAAAATCAATAATTAACTTACTCCCTCCGTCTCAAATTATCCGTGTTGAATTTTCTAATCTGATTTCTCATTTTACTTTTTTTGTACAATGAGATAAAAGATAAAAAATTCCATTAAGTTATGTATTAGGTCCAATCAATATTTTGTTTATTTGGGCAAGCCAATCTATATATAGCCATTTTTTCATTTTACAACCTAGCATCTACTCAATATTTCTTTTACACATTTGTTGAAAAAAGGTGTTCCATGAGGTTAAATTATTTTGGTATTATGTTTTTGTGATTATAATTTTTGAACTCACATATATTACGTGGGAGGTGGTATAAAATAATTTTAAGTTGGTTAGGGATAAGATGAGATATTCCAAGTATAAGCTTACTATTGATTACTCCATCCGTTTCATAATAAATAAATTGTTGGAGTATTTTTTAGTATTCAAAATAAGTGAATGGTTCACAGGTAGATGTTGGAATTTTTTTCCAAATTTACCCTCCATTAAATATTTTGAAATTTGAAAAGGATAAAAATGGAAAAACATAATAAATTTATGTCTTTTTTTTTTTCTTAACATGTGTAACAAAATCAATAATTAACTTACTCCCTCCGTCCCAAATTACCCGTGCTGAATTTTCTAATCTGATTTCTCATTTTACCTTCTTTTTTTTTAATACAATTTTTTTTTCATGTTTTACCTTTGCATTAATTATTTTTTCTTTAAATTAAAATGTAAAAATCATTTAATAGGAACACTATGATAAACTAGTCATGTTATTAATTATTATTTTTAATCAATGTGTCATCTCAATTTGGAACGGAGGGAGTATTGCTTACATAGATCAAATAAGTTCTTTAATTAATTTCAAAGTCTCTTAGAGTAATAGTTTTTTTTTTTAAAAATGATTAGAACAGTCTTTTATTTAAAAAATAGTAAAAAAATATCAAAAGTATAATTACATGACTATACCCAACAAAAAATAATGTCACGTAAAATATTCTTTTTCGTAATATCTTTAAATAACAACCTGTTAGGGAATTTTGACAAAAGTTGTTTACTCGACCCAAAAAAAAAAAAATGTTGTTTACACTTAAAATAGTAATAAAATTATTTACGATAAATACTTAAACTCTTCTCTTCTCTTCTCTTATTTGTTTTTCCCTCTCAAAATAGCAAAAACAGAGCACTTTTATTTTTTTTCCTCTGTTCTTCTTCTCTTTGTTCTCAAAATGGCTCTGCTTCTTCTTGTGTTTCTGTCGCTAATATCTACGGCAACATCGGCGGGGGTGTTTCTGCCGTTAGAGAGGAAGTTTAACACCGATGAAGTAGAAATGAGGGAACTGAGAGCACGTGATAGAATAAGACATGGAAGAATGCTGCAGCAACAATCTGGAGTTGTTGATTTCCCACTTCAAGGATCATCTATTTCCGGGTAATTTTTACGTATTCTTTTTTTCTTCTTCTCTATTTTAGGTTCAAGAATTGTTGTTGATCATGTGTTTCATGAAATTTAGCTAGTAAAGTAGTTGTTGGATTGTTCTGAGCCGAGGGTCTGCCGGAAACAACCTCTCTACATCATTTTGAGGTAGTGATATGGACTACGTATAGACCTTACTTTGTGGGAATACCTACGAAGATCAACTAAAATATCCACACCTTCAACTTGTAAGGGATTAAGTGATGGTGAGGAATAAGATGACGTGTTACTGGAAGGTGAATTATTTATGTTGGAAATGGGTAGGTTCTGTTTTCTTGAGATATAGTTAATAGAGGGGGTGGAGAGTAGTGGTAGCATTCATCTGTTCAATGGACAATTCTATAGTGATGAGAGGGATTTTCGGTTTTGTTTGTGTTCTTGTGTTGGTCTGTGTTAAGTACATACGGGGAAAGTTGTGATTAATCTTTTGAATGTAGTTAGTTACGAGGCGAAGAGTAGTGTTAGCATTATTTTGCTGTTGAATGAACAATTTGTACTAAAGAAAAGGATTTTGGGCAATATGTTGGTCGAGACGGTTGTGGTTAATCTTGATGAGAATGTAGTTATTTTTGCTGTTCAATGGACAATTCTGCAGTGATAGAAGGGATTTTGGTTTTCGTGTTGGCCTATGTGAAGTGCATTCGGAGATAGTTTTGGTTAATCTGGGTGAGAATGTAGTTGATTGCAGAGGCGGAGAGTAGTGTTTCCATTATTTTTCTGTTCAATGGGAACATCCATTAGCGATGCAAGGAATTTTGGTTTTTATTTATGTGCTTATGTACTTTTTGTTAGGTGATTACACATTATTGATGATATATCATGATTTTAGCTTCAAAGAACTGTTGTTGACGATCTGGTTCGTGAAATTTAGCTAATAAACTAGTTGTTTTGCTGATGATTCGTTCATTAGTAGTGTGTGAAAGGTTTTGGAAACAGAAGCTAAATCTGATAGTATATTAATTCAATTGGGAGTACGTTTAACTCCTATAAATACACAAAGATACAGAGGAGGGTTCTCTATGCTAGACTAGGATTAGATCAAAGAGAGTTAATCGAACTAGGAGTCCTATCAGCTACTGGATATGTTACAAGGTCTTGTAACATGTATGATGTATCCCTAACAGTCCCTGCCAGCGCCGCTATGATGCAGCGATAGCAAGCTTGTCTCGAAGAAATGTAAACTGCATCAATATCATGCTTGTCTCGAAGAAAAGTAAACTGCAGCTATAGCAAGCTTGTCTTGAAGAAATGTAAACCTCCTCGTCGATAAGCTTTTAGTGAAAATGTCAGCTAATTGATCAACTGAGCTGATGTAGCGCACGTCCAAGTCCTTTGAAGCCACTTTCTCGCGAACAACTTGAAAATCAAGTTCAATGTGGTTTGTGCGGGCATGGAAAATCGGATTTGTAGTCAAATATGTGGCTGACAGATACACCACAATGTTGGAGCATGAGTCAGTCTAACATGAAGTTCCTGATGCAAGTTCTGTACCCAAGTTGATTCAGCAGTCGCAGCTGTGAGACCCCTATATTCAGATTCAGTGCTGGACCGAACAACTATACATTGCTTTTCTGAGCTCCAGGATATGAGATTCGGCCCTAAGAATATGTGAACTCCATGTGTATTCTTGAATTTGTTCACTGCTGGTGTATTTTTCACGCACCATCAAATTGCTCAATTCATTTGTTAAGTGATTTGTGGCTCTAGAGTCCGGGTACCAGAAAGGATCCATGACACTCGATGGATGCGCCACCATAGCTGGTAAATGTTGTTTGTTAGGGGCTTTATAAGTGAAATCATACTTGTGGTAACAATTGAGGGCAATGTGTCCAAATTTAGGGCAAACTTGGCATTCAGTCGTATTTGAGTTTAAAAAAATTGAGTTGGACTGTCGTGTATTTGTATTCCTGCCACGACCCCTGTCTCCTTTGCCACCATTTAAACCACCAGAATGTTGATTCTTCCTAAAGCCTGCATTGTCCCCTTTTTTGAGAATACGAGTTCCTTACCAGTGAGGTTTACTTGCCCAATCTGTCGACAACAGTTGTTTACTTAAACCTGTATTCATGGCTAATCAACAAACCGTGGAGATCTGCCAAGGCGATCTGTTCAAACCTGGATGTCGTACTCAGGTCCTAAACCTCCTAGAATATACAAAATCAGATCGACATTGGTAGCTGGTTGGGCTGCTAGGTTATGTGCAAATGTATTCATCTTCTTCAGATAGTCAACCATGGATATCGTACCCTTCTTTGTGGTCTGTAACTGCGGACATAGTTGCATAATCCTGGCCCTAGACTGGGACGCAAACATGTTTTCCAGAGTTTGCATAATACTTGTGAATGAGACATATTTGGAGCAGAGAAACTATTATTTATCCATAACAGTATAGCCCTCTTTTTGTTTATCTTTTAAAGAAATGAAGGAGAAAATGAAGTTTCTTGGACTGGTGGCAATGGTACTTGGTAAAGTTTGTTTCTCTGATTATTTCTTGGGTTCATTAGTAGTATAGTCTGTATCAATATTTGCACTTATCCCTTTCTATGTACTAAGTTGGATTTATGGCCTTATCATTCTTATTTACGTTGTCTTTCTTGGTCTTTTGTTACTTTACTAATCTAGTGGCAAAGGTTAATCATTTTTTATAGCAGTTTTATGATTTATTTACAAGTTACAAGAATTCGGTTGGGTTCCCCTCCTAAGGAATTCCACGTACAGATAGATACTGGAAGCGACGTTCTGTGGGTTAGTTGTGTGCCCTGTAAAGGTTGCCCGACACGTGGTGGAATTGATCAGGTTAGGGATATTGTTATTATTCCTTCGAATTTTCATTTCTTCTTTTTCTTTTCTGAGTGTGGGGAATCTTGGTCGTTTGAGTCTACAGTTGTAAGAGTATGATATCAGAATTAGTCCGCATAATTAGTTAAGTTTATTAATCAGTTAGCTAAAGGTTAGTTTTTCCAAGATTTTCGGGAGAGGATATGAGATCCTGGTTACTTAGAGTCTTTTGGGAGTGATGTAGAGGCTTTTGAAGATTGGTCTCTGGATGCGCCCTCCATGGAAGATAAGAGTGATAAAGGGAATTTTGGAGGCTTTGTTCTTGATGTTCTTTTCATAGAAAGAGAGAAAAAAAGTGTTTGCAAATTATTTAAACAGTGAAGAAGTTAACTCTAACAAAGACAAGTCGGTGAAAACAAGAAACAAGAAGGATACAGAAGCTGGAGCAGTCAAACTCTTCATGCATTCCTAGTAATCTCCTCCACGAATATGATTTCAGCTAATGAAAAGGAGAAGCGTAATGGAGTTGGTGCAAACACAATCAACAGTAGAATTTGTGATGTTTGTTCAAGAGCTGCTTCGAAAGGAATGCTCTCATGGCAGGCTCGTTCTGATACAATTCTTTCCAAGGTCATGACTTCCTGCGATTTATGGTTCAACTTTGAGAGTGATATGGAAACTTGGGCAAAATCTGCCCCTGTGAAGGAACTGAGAATGTATGAGCATATGATGTACTTTGTGAACATTTAGGAGTCGTCAATTATCAAATTCCTACTTCGTATTTCACTCTTGAGAACAAGGGTGATCTCAAGGGGAAGGGATGCACTCAGTTTGTACAGTCAGTAGTTTTCTATGCCTTCACTTGGAAAGACGAACTTGACTTCTTTGGGGCAAAATATGGAGAATGGAGGCAATCAGTTGCTTATGTTATTTCACCTCCTTGGCCATTTACTTAGAAAGACAAGTCCGATGGTCGAAGTAACTGCATCTTCTGGGCAGAATGGACGACCCATTGCAGTCATCGATAGTTTGGGACAACAAACAACAACAACATACCCAGTATATTCCCACAAAGTGGGGGTTTAGGGAGGGTAAGTGTTGTCAAATGGACAGTGTTGTCAGCTTACGGAGCACCTTGTTATTCTTCAAGCTAGATTTCCTAGTTCTGATTTGGGGGGGGTTTACTAATATCAGAATATTGGTTCAGTTGGCAAAAAGGTTAATTTTAGTAGGAAAATTGGTTAATAACAGAATTGGACTTAGCTTTTCAATCATTGTAATTCAGCTATAAAACTTTCAACAGTGTTTGATTAAATTTTGCTTTTCCTAACAGATTCAGTTGCAATTCTTTGATCCGTCAAGCTCATCAACAGCTCGACTGATCTCGTGTTCAGACCAAAGATGTGCTCTTGGAGCACAATATTCTGACACAAATTGTTCTGCTACAAATCAATGCGAATACACATTGCAATACGATGATGGCAGTGAGACATCTGGCTACTACATAGCAGATGATATGCAGTATGATATAGTTGCGGGGAACTCTTCGAGCACAAACTCATCTGCTCGTGTTATGTTTGGGTGAGCTACAATTAATCTTTATAATTTTAGATAGCGTATGTTACTTCAGCTACTTGTCATTGTCTAACCTTATTGTTGTTGGATTTTCCGACGCAGATGTAGCACATCACAGACGGGTGACCTAGCGATGCTTGACAGCGCAACTGACGGGATCTTCGGACTTGGGCAGTATGGCGTGTCGGTAATCGCACAGCTTTCTGCCCAAGGAGTGATCCCGCATGTTTTCTCACATTGCTTGAGAGGAAGCAATGGTGTAGGTGGCATTTTGGTGTTTGGTCAAATTGTGGAGCCAACTTTTGGTTTACACTCCACTTGTCCCATCACAGTAAGTTATCTCTTTCTTGGCGAGCTTGTGTGACTTCATTTCTCTTTGTTGATAGTTTGTGACCATGTTTCCAATTTTACTTTGCCAAAACTTCTTGCAACGCTATCTGATTTGCGCCAAATATTGGCATAGTAAAGGTACTTAGTATAAAAGTTTCAGAAAAATTCCATCTAAGATGACAGAAAAATAAGCAACGAAAGTTACACAATTGAAGTTTCTCTTTGATTTATTACTTTGTACCAGTTTGTCTGGCGGAAATACTAAAAGTCCCCTTAGTATAGAAGTACTTGTTTGTGTGTCTAGTGGAGTTTAATAAGCCATGTCAAATCTTGTAAGAACATATCAATAAAGATAAAATGGGGATGTAAAAATTAATAATTGACGCCTGCAACCATACTGCAAGTCTAGCCTGTTTAGTAGCTCCAGCATGGACGCCCTGTTATGATGAGTTTCATCACAACCTGAGGACTCTCTCTGTTGTTTTGAAACAATCGAGCATTCTTTAGCATGTAGTTCAGCCCATTTCAGTTTCCTCTAACCACTGGGCACGGGCTTTCCTAATATCAATCCACTTCAATAGGTGCTGCCATATGTCAGAAGATACCTCACGTAACAGACATATGATATAAACATTGTGATTCCTTCTCACACAGAGGGAAAATCTGATTTCTAGTTACACCCCATTGGACTAAACGATCCCTGGTACTTAGTCTTCTAAGTTCAGCCAATCTCAGCATAAAAATCCATCTAGGGAGGCCTTCATTGTTGCATACCAGTCTTCTCCATGACCCCTTCTGAAAATGCCGTCTCAGCTTTAAATAAAACTTCATAGTGTTAGAATTTCTTCAACACTATATCCAGCTAGAGCAAAGTATTTTGTAGCCTTGAGGATCCTTTGGATGATCCATGAGGCCTGGTTGGGAACATCCATCATCAAGTCCCTATTCCCATAATAGGAGTGAATCCATTTAACCCATAACTTTTCTTTTTTGGTGTTCCATAAGAGCTTGCTAATTGCAGCCTTATTCCATGTAGCCACATCTAAAATGTTCATGCCTCCAGCAGCGCTCGGATAGCATTCTCTATCCCAAGCAAGTAGCGATAGATCATGCAAATATCTGTTCCCGGGGAGCTGAAATATGCACTCCACGCCATTGATTAGTGTATATCCTTTGTTACTGTATGAACTCTTGAACTGATCAAGGTTCCAATAAAATGTGATCAGATGGTAATCTTTAATGTGTAAGCCTACACTAATACAGCTTTGATTTTCCCCTTCTTTGCCCCACAGTAAATCTGGAACATGGATAAATATCTTTCACCTTACCCTGTGTTTTTTCATAAATATCCTTACTTATATGCACTCACTTTTTTCTTTCTCCAGGCCGCAGTACATGGTGAATCTTGAGAGTATTGCTGTCAATGGACAGTCATTGGCAATCAGTCCTGAAGTATTTAAAACAACAAGAGACAGGGGAACCATGATTGATTCTGGAACGACTCTGGGATACCTTGCTGAAGAAGCTTATGATATTTTTGTCAATGCTGTAAGTTATATTATTCGACTGATCTTGTGATTTGCTTGCACTTGAGATTTATATTATTCATGATGTTCCCCTTATAACTCAAATCTTTTTTTCTCCCGCAGATCACTAAGGCTGTTTCACAGCATGTGCGCCCTTTTGATGGCCTGAATAACCAGTGCTATCGAACCACCTCCAGGTTTTCTGTAAGAAATTGAACTTGGGAGCTTCCAGGCTCATTTCTTTCTGATGGTTTAGTTTAGTTTTGCACTGAAATTTTGACTAGTACTTTTTGTGTGTGTGCAGAGTTAATGATATATTTCCCGTGGTGAGTTTGAAATTTGCTGGTGGTGCAGCAATGGTATTAAGGGGCGAGGACTACCTCATACAGAAATACTCTCTTGTAAGTCAAATTTTCTTAAACTCGTGTATGTATTCTTAAGTTTACAGATGACTTCACACTGCGGCCAAAAGTTATTTAACTCTTTTAGCTCCCTCAATCTAGTTTTTTTGAAAGTAATCTGTAGCACTCAGTACAGTTTTTGCTTCTGTAGGGTGCTGAAACTGTCTGGTGCATGGCCTTTCAGAAAATTCCAGGCGGAGGACTGACAATTTTAGGAGGTAATCTCTTTCAAGTTGAACGAGTGCACTCTTTTTTGTGTTTCTCCATAGTTGCATTTGATTTTGAATGAAAATTTTGTTAAACACTTCCCAATTATGTGTTTGGCTGATGTCAAAGTATTTGTCTTGTATTGTGAGAGATATAACTATTTAGTAAATAATTCTCTTTTTATTTGTTTTGCAACTTATGGATCTTCTAGACCTCGGTCTACTGAGAATGTTACATGAAACGTTAGACGACATGCTAAGTTATTGCAAAGAGGGACTTCAGCCTGTGTTGTGAATGTGAAAAGGGGAACAAAGTCCGGTCATGAAAAAATTTGGCTATCAAGCTTCTTCGACTTTTCAATTAGCAAAATAACCGACTTCTATTTTCTCATCTATTGGATTAATAATCGATCTGTCCATATATCAAATCGATAATTAATCTGTCCATATATAGATCAGATCGATAATTGATCTGTCCATATATAGGTCAGATTGATAATCGATTTGTTGGATCGACAATCGATTTATCGGATCGATAATCAATCTATCTATATATCGATCAGATAGATAATAGATCTGTCTCAAAAATGAATCATTTCCCTAAAAAAATAAAACTTGTAGTCTATTTAATTAAAAAGAAGACTTGAAAAGGTCATTTAACAAAAAGTCCAATTAAGAAGTGAATCATATGTATTCTTGCCGTCTAAAAACTAGAGCACATTTGCCAATGAAAATGGGAGATAAAACATTAGGGAAGGTGATTAGATAAAACATGACGCAATTTCAACTGACTAAACACATGATCTTAAACACCAAGATATAAAGATCGAGAATAAGAACACTAGTGATTCTGAGCTAATTATATAAAAAAAAAAAAAAATCAACTAAAAAACAAAGAATAAAACCAATTGCTTTACAGCAAATTGGACGATAGATTCATGGTATACAATCAACAGAAAATTGTCAAATTGTTCTCGTCTTCCCTAAGCTACAACCATGTTTTCCCTGCTACATTTTCAAATCCAATGTTATCGATAGCAAACCTGCCAGCTTCAGCCGATCCTCAGTCACACAGCACGTGCACATACTAATCTGCTTGTCGCCATAGATACTATTTTGTTCACTTACTATCCTTGTAAAGATCTAATCCGTGAACCTGATCTTCTTTGGTGCAGACTGAATTGCACCAACCTGCAAATCACAATTGTAGATGTTAATTCACTTTCATGCTCCTCTACTACCTCGAGGTAGCGGTAAGGTCTGTGTAGATCTATCCTCTCCTCCCAGACCCCGCTTTTCTACCTTCTTGATCCGGATGGATTCTCAAGCGATGTTTCAGTATACAACATACAGAATTGTCATGTACTGATTAACATGTCCGAAAACTTCCTCTTTTTAGTAATGGTTGTGCCTGTCCACTACTCAACTATTCATTAGGTACCAGCTACCTCCCAACATGTCCAAAAAGTCTTTTTGGCTATCTAAATAACAGATTTCTCCATCACGATGCCTTCTACGCTGTGTTATATGCTTCTCTTGGAACTTTTTTTTTTCCTCTTCGAGATTATACAAGAAAAATCCACAAATTTTATGGATTCTGCCTTCTAAATCTAATCCTAAACTTGGATATTCTGTAATTTTATGATAGGCTATGAGATTATTTGGATACGCATGTAAGATACTTGTTGATCGTCCTTCTAATTGACATGTTAGGCAGTTATTTCCTTCCTAATACCATGATCAATACATCACTAATTTCTTAGGCAACGGAAATCCTATTCAAGTAGTTGTCAATTAGCCAAAAGGTAGTTCCTGGACATGCATAAACGAGTAGAATTTGCATCACAAGATAGTGCAAAATGTAATAAAAGCATTTGCTCTTACCATTTCGGGGCACTCGTAATCAATCCCAGCAGCCTCGATCCTCTTTCGCCTCTTCTTCTCACGTTTTAGAATTCCTTCAACCAACTTATTATGCTCTTCCAATGTTCTTTCCTGTATAATTATCAGCACTCGATAAGTTTCACATTTAAATAAGTTCAATTAGAGCTCATAGAACAACAAACCATGTATCTCAAACTTTGCACAGTTAAGTAAAAGCGAATGTGAGCTCATATAACTAAAAGCAGTGTAACTCATTTTTTTGCATAATCGTGCAAATATCTTGTATCACACACACACAAGATCAAACACTACCTTGTCGTGACGCTTCCTTTCAATTTTAACCCAATCTAACGGTTTGTACCAGCGGTTCACACCTTTCCACCTGGAGCAAATATACAAATTATAACCATACCAAAAAAAGAAGAAAAAAGATGATAATACCAAATTGTCAATTCATGCAACTCCATGCTCGCAACAAGATTCATTCATGCAAATATCATCTTCATGGTCATTCCAAGTAAAGATTGATAAGGATGCTAAAATAATTCCTATGTATCAATTTGCATCCTTACATATATACAAGTTTGTTTACATAAGTTCGCAAATAAATTTCTTTACTGCACCACTTACATATGCATCAGATTATGCAATAACACCCACGATCATAATGCATGAAAATTTTGTAAGAAAATACCGTCATTTATACATAGCAAAGCATTATATGTAACATAATGGCTAATTCCACAGTGCAGAACTGGTACTGTGGAGCCACATGTCATCAACACTCTTCAGAAAGGAGAACTCTCTAGATTCTAGTTTAGAAACACATCACTTTTTATACTTCATCCAGCCACAATATTGTTGGTTGTCATCAGGTCGCTTCTGAAGGTGGATATTTTATTTTATTTTTGTTGTATTCTTCAGCATTAAGAAATGCTTGCAACCTCCAAAAAATTACAGGGGCAATATGTCATACTTATAAAGAACCTTCGAAATCTACTAATTGACCTGCTTCATCTATACCCTCTTCTTTACACCAAAACCTTTACTCCCTCAACCATAACCCCCCACAGAACTTTTCTCCGTCTCCGTCCCCGTCTCTGTCTCTTGGTAAAAGTTATGTCTCACTTGGAATCTTAAACCAAAGCATTTGGTTTTAAGAAAAGATTATTATCCATCAGTTCAACCACCAATTCAGCAAGCTATTTCTCTTATTGCCATGTTTTTCCAAGCCATTATAGTCTCTAAAGCAAGTCGAGGACAGGAAGCAGATACAATTAAAAAAAAGTGACAGTGTTAGAATGTCCAAACTAGTCTCTCACGATTGCCCACTCCGGAGAAAAGGAAAAAAAAAAGAATGAAAAGAAAAAAAAAAGAGCTTTGAAGAACTCTTAAACTTAGGGACCCAAGAAATATGGAATTATAAGATAAATTTAATACAATAACAATTGGTTTAAAAAAATGAAACCCTTACAGTTTGGGATGAACATGCTCGGGAGGAATAAGACGAACTTGCAACAAGTGCTCAAATAATAGATAGTTATGCATGGTATCTGCAACCACTTTAGCAACCTGCAATTGTCCATAAATCAAAGATAAATATTAATGGAAAGAAAATGACCAGATGGATATTATAAAATGGGTGCATAACATAATAAATTATTCAGGAAGAGGAGCAACCTCTGGGGACTCAAATTCTATGAAGCCAAAATGCTTTGATTTTCCTGTCTGTCACGAGGAAAGACACGAGAAAACAGAAGATAAGAAAAGTATAAAAAGATTACCACATAGAGAGAGAGAGAGAGACAATAAGAAAGTACAAGTGTATTATGGAAATAGAAATTTGATGGATATATCTAACTGGAAGCCCTTAGCTCCAGAAACCAGAGTTTTAGAAATTAAGGACAGTCCTCAAGCTACAAGACCACAATTTTAAATACTTTGACGATGAATGTATCACAATCTTTACGGCAAAGAAAACTACCTACAAGTTCAAAGCAGCTGTTAACTTAACCGATGAACACAGCACAACACCCCATAACAAATGGGAAGGATATATCTGTTTTACTTTGGCGAAACAACCCGAGAGACCCTTTTACTTGTCCCAAATTGTCATATGGACCCCTACACTCCTGACTTTGCCAACTGAGCACTTAAACCCTTTGAAACTCAGTATTTTAAACCCTTTTTCATCCGGTCAATAGTGTGCGTGAGATACAACCAACTATACGTCAAGTTCCAAGTCATTTTTTAGTGCCACTTAGGAAATAAATGCTAAAAATTAACTTAAACTCCAAAGCTTTATTTCATAATTAATTTTCTCTTTCTTCAACTCTTTTAATCTGCAGCCGATGTCAGTCCTTCTTTGACTTCACCTCTTTTTAGTTTATTCCTCTCATCTCCTTCGCTTCCTTTTTGTTTTTTTCGTCATTGTCTTCTTCACTAGATTTTGGGATTGAGGAGAAGGTTTTTGGTTTACTATGCGTTGAATCATATTTGAAATTATTGCAGCGTCCCTAGTGCACCTGTTCAGTAAATATTTCATTTACAAACTCAAATCAATGTATGGCCTTTTCTTAAGCATTTTGATTTGTTGATTTCTTTCTTTCTTACCTTTTTCCCCCACTTTCATACTTAAATTTTAGGTTAATTTTAAAAACAGAGTATAATGTAAATGAAAATGTGGGAACTTTTTTCAAATTTGGGTATTTCTTATTTTGTTATTCTTCATCTTCTACTTTGTGAATTTGAAATGAGAATCATGGCCTCCCATCCCCACCCCCCACCCCCAAAAAAATGGAATAAGCTCTATTAGTAAAGACCAAAAAGAAATTGGATAGAGAAATGGAAGAGAGAAGAAAAGTCAAGGAAAAAACTTCTTTTTGTTCCACTATAGAGAAATTTATTGTTGGTGCCTTTTTAAGGTCTCACGCCCCTTAAAGACGTGTGAGGACACGCACTATGGTCAAACATACCACATAGGATGATCAGGGTCAAACATGTCACATAGGATGATCAGTTTAAAAAAGGGTTTAAGTTTTCAGTTGGCAACGTCAGGAATGAAGGGTCCAGATGACACTCCGGGACAAGTAGAGGGGACTCCCAAGTCATTTCGCCTTGTACTTTAGAAAGAAGAAAATACATTGCAAGGCTACACAAGGCAAATGCAAAAAAGCTTTTTGTTGGAGAATGTGACTGGAAGTAGTTTACTTTGATAATCACATGCAGAATCAACTGCAGTGATTCTACAGCCACTTCAGCTCCACTGTATATTATATGCTAAATTCTACAGTCACTCAGCTATCCTTTTTGTAAATACTACTATGACTAATCATAGATAGTAAAAATGTCATAACTTTTAGGTACTTGAGTGAGCTCATTCTCCACCAGCTTGGGTTTCACCAAGTCTGAAGGTGTCAGATTGTGACACCAACCACATGAATGCAAGTAGTTCAGGAAGCCAAAATCAGACAATGATACCAAACTACACTGAATAAATTAAGGATAAAAAATCAGTTGGAGTATTCACCTTTTTATTCCTTGCAAGTCTAAGCCTCTTAATTGTACCAAATTGCTTAAAGAAACCTAAAGACAACAGCAGCCAAAGATGGCACAACAACAGTTATTCAACTTTGGAATGCTACAAATAGATATAAAAGCTAAAAAGGCTAGGAGACTAAAAAACGTGAGAAATGCAAACCTTCCATTTCATTCTCATAAAATCCATGTGGAATCCTTCCAATATACAACACTCTGGCTATACTTTCCTGTACTTCAGTATCTGGAAGTTTTCTTGCTGGCCCACCTTCCAATGGCTGTTACGTATAAGGAAAACAAAAGTAAGAAAACGCAAGCCATCACCAAAAAGGTCATTTTTTTCTTCTCTCTTATACAACAGAACTGCTGATTGACTACAGTAAAGATACCATTAGTTTATCACAGAAGACAAAGGAATGACATGGAATGTAGTTTTTATATGATCCAAACAACTCATACCCTTGTAGTTGTATGTGGAGAATAACTGCGCATGAACTGATACTCGTTGGCTGAAAATTACATGCCAACATTGCCGCATAAATTGACGCATGACCCATGATTAGTGTCTAGTGACACTTAAAACCAGCTAATCTTTTTATACCAATTAATGCAACATAGTTTGACTCGACATGGAGTCTAAGAAAGAAAGTAGGGTATTCGAATTTTATGGTTTTAACTTTTAACTTATAAACATGCTATAACATTTGTGTGGCTATAAGACTTTTGATACTTGTGATCTTAAAAAAATGGCATAAAATTTGTGAGACTATATAAGCTTCTCGTTAAGGGAAAAATGAGAAGCTTAAAGTTAATTTATTTTCAAATATAGAATGTCATTCTTTTTTATGACCTAATAAATAAATAGCGTCAACATAAATTGGAACTAAGAGATTACTAAATTTGAATTAATATCTGTTAAAAGTTGATTATCCAGTCCTATTCAAAAGTAAGATTTACGTCATTCAAAAGATGTTTTGTTATCTATTATTATCTCCAATTTTTTCTTATATCTGGAATCTCTCATGAGCGTTGAGACCAAATTTCCCATAAAATTACTCTTGCAAAAAAACATTTCAAGTACTCCACGACATCTCTTTTCTAATAATGGTGGTGTCCTGCCATCTTGCGCCAAGTACTCCACCATATTTGTAAGGCATAATACATAAATATGACCCTAAACTTGACACCAAATTATAACATTGACCTTAAACTTTGATAGTACACAAGTAGGCCCTAAACCTGAACAAGTAAACACTCCAATTCTACGTGGCAAAATGCATGTGTACACTCAAAAACTGAGCGCGTTGGAGTTAGAATTGAAGGGTTTTTTTGTTCATTTTCTGTATAGTTAAAGGGCCTACTTGTGCACTGGCAAAGTTAAAGGGCATAGTTATAATGTATCTTTTTTATTAGGTGGCAGCATCTAAGTGGATGACTAATCCACGTAGGCACAAGTGAGGTACACGCGTGTAGGTTGCAAAATCGGAGTGTTTATTTGTTCAGGTTTGGTTTTGTATAGTTAAAGGGCCTACTTGTACACTATCAAAGTTTAAGGTCAATGTTATAATTTGGTGTCAAGTTTAGGGTCATATTTATGTATTATACCTATTTGTAACTATATCTTTTTGTCTACATCATGAAGCACTATTACAGATCTGGAAAAAATTCTTTTACAGATGTTCTAAAGTCAAAACTCTATCTCAATTGTACGATAAAAGAGTACATACTTCGTAAGGATTTAATATGCATATAGGATACCACTAGATTTGACCTATAAGTATAATTAAGAATGGTGGCTAGTTTCATCAAATTCTGGGAATCTACTAGCCAACATTTACTCCTTTTATATTCTTTAAGTTCCCTTTCCTGTCCTACATAACAAAGATCTTTTAACGACTCTCCCAACAACCAAATAGATCCTAAGAGTTTTCAATCATCACAGTACTCATTAGTCATTTCAACCATATAAACCAAAAAGATAAATTAACATGTATCATGAAGGAAACTAAAAACAACAACAACGAACGGCAAACCTAGTCTTATCCCGTAAGTGGCGTTTTGGAGGGTGAAGTGTATGCAAACATTACCCAGGTTGTTTCCTTAGACCCTCAACTCGAAGAGGGAAAGTAAGAAACAAAAAAACATGAAAGACAAAATTGTTCTCAGTGTTGCTTTACTAACTTAAATATGCCTTAACATACCAGAAAGTCAGCAGCTTTATCTTTAGAAGCAGAGAATTCGCTAGCACCCTTCTTCAACTTCTTAGTTATGCTTTTCTTCCTCCCTTTAGCACCCATCTCTGTCAAAATAATCTTGGTAGAAACAAAACAAAACTCATTACTTGCATGGAACATATGACCATTTTGAACCCATTTATCACATGGGTACCAAGTAAAAAAGGCTAAATAACCAGTAAAACTACTGAAAAAAATGAAACAAAGAGCCACTATTATTCACAGATAGCCAAAAAAATTGCAAAATTTTGCCTAGATAAAAATCACTGGTTGACTAAAAATGTCATTCATTCCAATATTCGAACCTATTTATCAAATTGTAGAAAGTAAAACTTCAAAATAACACGTAAAAATCTTAAACAACTACGAAAACGAGCCACTATTTTTAGCCGAGGGTCTATTGGAAACAGTCTCTCTATCTACCAAGATAGGGGTAAGAGATGTGTACACACTCTACCCTCCCAGAACCAACTCATGGGATTACACTGGGCATGTTGTTGTTGAAAAAAGGGAAAATTCTATCTAGATAAAAAATCCTTGGTTGACCTAAAAATCTCATTAGTTTCATTAGAAATACTACCAACCACAAAATTTGGACCTATTTATCAAATGGCTAGCCCGTAAAAAAAGCAAATTAACATGTAAAAATCTTAAACAGCTATGAAAAAAGAGCCACTATTTCCTTGAGGCGAGGGCCTATTAGAAATAACCTCTTTATTACCTAGGTGGGGGGGAGGTCTGTGCACACTCTACCCTCCCAGACCCCACTTGCGGGACTACATTGGTTATGTTGCTGTTGGGAAAAGACTATTATTCACGCAGGTATCTAGGAAAAAATGCAAATTCTATGCAGATTAAAAATCCTTGGTCGGCCTTAAAATATAATCAGTTTCGTTATGAATACAACCAATCACAAAATTGGACCTATTTATCAAATGGCCGATAGCGAGTAAAACTTCAAATTAACATGTAAAAATCTTAAACAAAACTTAAATTAATATATAAAAATCTTAAACTATGAAAAAAGAGCTATTACTATTCACCCAGGTAGTTGGGGAAATGCAAATTCTAACTAGATAAAAAAAAAATCGTTGGTCTACCTAAAAATCTCATTAGTTTCATTACAAGTACTATCGCATCACAAATTTGGACATATTTATCAAATGAGTAGTGAGTAAAACTTCAACTTAACATGTAAAAATCTTAAACAACTACAAGAAAAGAGAGTATTATTCACACAGGTAGTCAGAAAAACACCAATTCTACCCAGATAAAAATCCTTGATCGACCTAAAAATCTCATTAGTTTCATCTGAAATACTACCAATCAATTTGGACCTACTTATCACATCGGTAAAGAGGGCAGGTCAGTGCACTAAAGCTCCCGCTATGCGCCTAAGTTGCGGGGACTCTTCATTTTTTATGCGGCACCTGTGTCGGATTCTTCAAAAATACACTAATTTTGGCAAATCCGACACGCACCCATTGACATTTTTGACGAGTACGAGCTACATAGCTATGCGCAGGGTCTAGGAAAGGGCCCGGCCAAAGGGATCTATTCTATGCAGCCTTACATTTCTGCAAGAGGCTGTTTCCAAGGCTTGAACCTGTGACCTCCCGGTCATATGGCAGCAACTTTACCAGTTACTCCAAGGCTCCCTTCAAATTGGTAGTCGATAAAAACTGCAAATTAACATGTGAAAATCTTAAACAACTATGAAAAAAACATCCACTATTTCTTGGTCTACGTACACTCTACTCTATCTTCCCAAACCACACTTGTGCGACTACACTAGATATGTTATCGTCGAGAAACTAGCCACTATTATTCACATAGGTAGCTAGAAAAATGCATCTTCTACCTAGATAAAAAATCCTTGGTCCACCTAAAAATCTCATTAACTTCATTAAAAGTACTACCAATCACAAATATAAACCTATATATCACATTTTTAGCTAGTAAAACTTCAAATTAACATGTAAATATCTTAAAACAACTAAAAAAAAAAAAACACCATTATTCACATATGTAGCCAGAAAAATGCAAATTCTATCTGGACAAAAATTCTTGGCCAACCTAAAACTCTCATTAGTTTTGTTATAAATGATATTAATCACAAATTTGTACACATCTATCACATGGATAGTAGTAATACTTCAAATTAACATGTAAAAATCTTAAAACAACAGTAAATATTACTCACATTAATTAAAAAAAAAAACAGAAGAATATAAATTTAAATTTAATTAATTAGAAAAAAAGATTACAGCTAAAATTTTATTTATGCATTATTATAATTAGAGAGAAGTATGGAGAAAACTAATTTACTAAAATTAAGAAGCTGGAGGAGGAGGAATAATGACCTATGTTGTTGAGTATTTGTGTGGATTTAGAAAAGTTGGATATGGGCTTTTTGAAATTTGGAGTCAATTGGGCTTGTTATGTGTGATATAGAATAAATTTGGAGTCCATTGGGCTTGCTGAAAATTGGGCTGGTTAAATGTGATGTAGAATAAATTTTGGAGTCCATTGGGCTTAGGTGAAAATTGGGCTTGTTAAATGTGATAGGGAACAAATATGGAGTCTGGGCTTGTTAAATGTGATGCAGAACAAATTTGGAGTCCACTGGGCTTAGGTGAAAATTGGGCTTCTTAAATGATGTAGAACAAATTTGGAGTTCATTGGGCTTAGGTGAAAATTGGGCTTGTTAAATGTGATGCAGAACAAATTTGGAGTCCACTGGGCTTAGGTGAAAATTGGGCTTCTTAAAGTGACGTAGAACAAATTTGGAGTTCATTGGGCTTAGATGAAAATTGGGCTTGTTATATGTGACATAGAACAAATTTGGAGTCCATTGGGCTTAAGTGAAAATTGGGCTTGTTAAATGTGATATATGGTTCAGTATTTCTTGAAAGGTAGATATGCCTGTTTGGCCATGGAAATAGTGAAATTTGAAAGAAAAAAAAACATACACCTTAACTTATTATATTTATACAAATCTCCACACTTACAAAATAATTAAAAACTTTTTAAACTAATTATGTATCTTTATTTGATGTATCGGGAGCTAATTATATATCTTGACAGATCTAGAATCAGAAAAATATATTGGGAGCTAATTATGTATCTTTACAAAGGAGAAAATGTATATTCATTGGATGTGTCAGGAGCCAATTATGTATCTCGACAGATCCAAAATTGAGATTTCAGTAATTATGCAAGTATAGAAATTTTCTGTAATTAAGCTTCAAACTGTGGAATTTATGTTGTGTTTTGTAGTTTTTATTTTTTTAAAAATGGATATGAGCTTTGTGGATTTGAAATCCACTGGGCTACATTACAATTGGGCTTGTGAATGTGATATAGGGTCCAGTATTCCTTGACTGATAGATATGCCTGTTTGGTTATGAAAATTGTGAAATTTGAAAAAGAAAATAATTTTTATTTTCATAGAGAAAAAAATAATTTTTAGAAATTGAAGTTGTATTTGGTTAAAGAAATATTGGCCTATGTTGTTGAGTTTTGTGTGCTTTAGAAAAATGTGATATAGGGTCTAGCATTCGTCGATGGATAGATGTGCGTGGATCATGAAAATAGTGAAATTTAAATGAAAAAAAAAGAATGTTTTTTGTTTTTTAAAGTGAAAAAATGATATTCAAAAATTGGAGTTGTGTTAGGTTACGAAAATATTGGCCTCTATTGTTGTGTAAATGTATGAATTTAGAAAAATGGATATGGGCTTTGTGAATTTGAAGTCCACTGGGCTTGTTAGGATAGTGGATTTGGGCTTTGGGAATTTAAAGTCCATTAGAAAAGTGGATGCGATTTTTGTGAATTTGAAGTCCATCAAAAAAGTAAATGTGGACTTTGTGAATTTGAAATCCATTAGAATAACAGATTTGGACTTTGAGAATTTGAAGTCCGTTAGAAAAAGTAAGCTAATTTTTGGCCATAGATTTTATTTTTGGAAAGTAATTTTTTTGTGAAATTTCACCACGTGTTCGACCATAGTTTTAGAAAAAATATTTGGCTTTTGTAAGAAATATGATTAATGCTCATAAGTTCTAAAGAATATTAAGATTATTCATAACTTTATACTATCGTTTTATAATAAACATGTTCCGTGATAAAACTAAACTCATGAATTATATGCTTCAACCTGCTTATAAACAATTTACACACATTAGTGTAGAGAGTTGCCGAAGGTTTCTCAACTCACAAACGAACATTCAATTTTTCTATTTATGTTACTTTTAAAAAGTGTTACGCAACAATACTATTACATACCCGAGTCAACTAACAATATTTGTGAATGAAATTGATTAGCAAATAGATATAAGTTGAGATTGATAAATAGTGTGGTGTTTTTTAAGAAAAAAATGTGGTAACGTTTAAATTTTTAAAAGTTCTTTAATAATAGAATTTGTCCTTAAAACTATTTTTTGAAAATTTAGATTGTTTGTCAATAATATGGGCAAACATATTTTGTCAAATTTTTACCCGAAATTTATTTGAGATATTTATGGCCAAATTAATTTTAAAAGTGAACCTTATGAATTTGAACTCCATTATAATAATGGATTTAGGCACAAAATATTTACCCAAACTATTTGGAATGTCTATGGCCCAATAAATCCTAAAATTGAACTTTGTGAATTTGAAGTCCATTAAAATAGTGGATTTAGGTTTTGTGGACTTGAAATCCATTAGAATAATGGATTTGGACTTTGTGAATTTGAAGTCAATTAGAAAATTCGATATGGGCTTTGTGAAGTAAATGTGTTCTTCGTGAAATTTAAAGTCCATTAAAAAAGTGAATAGTGGAATTGGACTTTGTGAATTTGAAGTTCATTAGAAAAGTGGATGTAAGCTTTGTGAATTTGAAGTCCATTAAAAAGTGGACATGGGCTTTGAAGTCCATTATAATTGTGGTTTTGGACTTTGTGAATTTGGGGTCCACTAGGTAAGTGGATGTGGGCTTTGTGAATTTGAAGTCCATTAGCAAAGTAGACATGGGCTTTGTGAATTTGAAGTCCAATAGAAAAGTGGATATGAGCTTTGTAAATTTGAAGTCCATTAGAATAGTGGATTTTCAATATTACTACGGGGAAGTTAGTTGGTTAGATATTAAATTAAGCTAGAAGATAGTTCACAATAGTATACTAATACACATATTTAAAAATAATATTTATGTGATTCTAAAATATTTTTATTAATTGACAATGAATGCACGTATGTCACACTAAATGCACACAAGATACACGTTCATCGCACGAGATGTACATACATCGCATGAGATGCACATGTGGTGTACTGAAAAACTAATTTTATTGATTCTAGATCTTTTATTAAAATAAATGAAGGAAAAATTAATTAAATTAATCATCTTATTTATGATTTCTCAAATAACTCGTCATTGGGATTTTATGATACAGGTATAGCACATCGCGGACGGGTGACCTAAGTATTCCTTGCAGAGCAATTGACGGGATCTTTGGATTAGAGAAGCTGGGCTTTTCGGTTATCGTACAACTTTTCACCCAAGGAGTGACCCCAACTGTGTTCTCTCGTTGCTTGAAAGAAAGCAATGGCGGAGATGGTGTCTTAGTGCCAGGTCAAGTCGTGGAGCCAAATTTAGTTTACACTCCACCTGTCCCATCACGGTATGTTATCTCTTTCATGTCTAGCATGCATGACTTCATTTTTCTTTCTTGATATTTCATGACCAGGATTACAGTTTTACTTTCCCCCAAAGTAATTATGGAACATGGATAAATATCTTTCATCTGTCGTTGGGCTTTTACATAAATATCCCAACTTATGCGCAAACACTTTTTTCTTTTACCAGGCAACATTACAACGTGATTCTTGAAAGTATTGCTCTAAATGGGCAAACATTGAGTATTAATCCACAATTATTTAAAACACCTAGCAACATGGGAGCCATAGTTGATTCCGGAACGACTTTCATATCTTCCCAAGAAGCTCATAACATTTTCGTTAATGCAGTAAGATATATCATTCCACTGATTTTGTAATTTGCATTCACATGAGATTTAGATCATTCACGATGTTCATGTATTAATATTAGGAAAAGCTTTACTTGAATCCATTATCTACTTATTAGTGAAATAAAGCTGGCAACTATATCATTGCGAATGTTCCTTATAACTCAATTTTTTTCGTGAAGATAAATGAGGTTGTTTCACAGAACGTGCACCTTGTTTTCGAGGAAACCCAGTGTTATAAAACCACCTCCAGATTTTCTAAAAAACTTGAACTTGAGAGCTTCCACGCTTATTTCTTTCTGATGGTTTAGTTTAGTTTGTACTAAAATTTTGACCAGTATTTTTTTTATGTATGCACAACATTAATGATATATTTCCCACGGCGAGTTTGAACTTTGTCGGCGGTGCAACAATGGAATTAAGAGGTGAGGACTACCTTATACATCAATACTCCACTGTAAGTCAATTTTTCTTCGAACTTTTCTTTAAGTGATCATCAAGGGTTGTGAATTCTTGAGGAGGGGGTGTCTATTATGCAGAAAGTTACATAATTAGAGGGAGGCATGGACCAAGACCTCTAATATGAAAGTTACCACAGGATCCAACAACTAATAAAGAAAGGGTTAGACCTCTATACAATTCCATTTCATACAAGAAAGATGAAAAGCCTTAACTAACAGAAAAATATTTTTCATATCTCCTTCTCATAGAAAGAAATTTCCGTTTGTCTAGTTGAATTCAACATTTAACCTCTTTAGGAAGATATTGTGAGGAGGTATAAATGGTTTCAATTCCCGCTAGATGAAATTTTAGCGAAAAATATCTGGCACTTGATTTGCTTCTCCGAGGCAATGAGATATAGTTACTTCAGTTTCGCTGGTCATGCCAATTGTATCTGTGATAATTTTCTTCAGCTTCATGTTAGTAGTGTTCCCATTGATAATGATGTTAGTAATAACTAGAGAGTCCATTCCCATGTGGAAGTTGTTGAAGCCATTGTGAATGCACCATTGAATTTCATATTTTGCCGCTATGGCTTCTGCCAGCATATTGCTAAGCACACTTGATAGGTCTGGAAAAATCCACTAGAACCTCTCCATTACTGTCTCAAATGACACCTCCAATTCCTGACTTACCATTGCTGCTAATGTAGCTTTTGTGTAACTTTGATATATCCCATGGCTTGATCCAAGTAACTTACTTATTGAAAAAAACAAGTTTCAGCTTCTCTATTTTTCGTATATATCAGTCCGCCTGCCAGTGATGTTGCAACTTGGAAATACAATATGCAGTACTGCTTGAATCTGAGTCTTGCTCCATTCTCTCTTCATCCTATACAGCTTAAAAGATCTACAGTATGCTCTGGCATCACCCATGGTGCTTGGACAAGGTTGAGAAATATATGTCACGTCTGGACTGTGACTCTCCAAGGAAGAAACAAATAACCTTTTGTCTCGTCCTTTTCACTGCAGGTGAAACACCTAAAGAAAATCTGGAATCTCCTCCTTTTCAGCTTCTTGAGTTAGACAGGCTCTTTAATAAACCAACCATGTGAAACACTTTCTATATCTTGGTTGGGACATTTCACTTCCAGACTTGTTTTCATGGGTCGAAATGCTCCCAGGCTGTACCATAAGATCTCTTTTGTAGAGTCTTCCTACAGTAAACCTCCCACTCCTTTCATGCCTCCATCTTATAGTATCAGGTTCAACATTTAGGCCGGATGTTACAACCTCCCAATATTTGTAGTAATTTGGCCACTCGGTCCCCCTCCAGTCATTTACAAGAACCTTAGTTTGAGGAGATCAAGTTTCAGCAATAGATGATCCTGGATTACCACAGAAAGAGAAGAGATCTGGTAAAACTTCCGTGGCCAATCCACTTATCTTTCCAAATAGAATCCTAGTACTTCCTCATATATATTCTCAGTCAGTTAGGGCATAAATTCCTGATAGTCCTCCAAGCTAAGACCCTATAGGTGCTGGTCACTTTGTATTGGACCACACTGTGGCCAAAAGTTATTTAAATTTTTAGTTCACGCAATCTAGTTATGAAAGTAACTTATCGCACTCAGTACAATTTTACTTTTGTAGGGTTGTTCCGCTCTCTAGTGCATGGGCTTTCATAAATCTCTGAGCCAAGAATTGACAGTTCTCGGAGGTAATCTTTTTCAAGTTGAATGAGTGCATTTTTTCCCAGCACTTTCCTCATTTTTTAACTCACCCCCTCCTTTTTTTTTGTTTCCCTGCACCTCTATGTCTGCTCGCTGAGTGAATGAGCTAAACCAGATATTGAGATTCGTATATATCTTGTACTTTTAAAAGTCTTATCACAACAAAAACCTTGGCACCAAAAGAATCTCTGCATAAACATAGGATCTTGTTTTTACTGTCTACTAGTTTTGCTTCTTTTTTGTTGATTCTATATGTTCATATTTTCCGTGTAGATGTTTTAAAAGACAAGATTGTTGTTTATGATCTGGATGGACAGCGGATTGGATGGGCCAATTACGATTGTAAGTCATACAGTTATCCATACGCTCTTTGACCAAATACTTAACATAGGGGAAACTATTTCATCTCTAGTAAATTAAAGGATTCATAAATTAAATTAGTTAACCTAATAAAATTAAATAATAATTTTTAAAAATAGTGAAAGATAATTTTGTCTATTAAGGAGATTTTTAATGAAGGGTAAAAAGTTCAAATCACTTTTCTAAGGATTTTCACACTTTTAATATATTATATAGATTATAGATATAGATTATAGATTATAGATATAGATGATAGATTAATGAAATAGCCTTCCAATATGTTTAGGATCGATTTTTAATATCGTAATTAAAAAAAAATAACATGGTAGGTCTTTATTATTATTCCATATATTATTTATTAATATTAAAATAATATGAGTTCCAAATAAACTAAACTTTACTTATAGGAATTTTAGTCTTTTTTCCTTTTCTTTTCTAGACACTAAAGTTCCGTTTTAATTTGGTTCAATTTTTTATTAAACTTTACTAATTTGAATTTTAGCTTTCTTTTTCCTTTTTAATTTCGGACGTTAAAGTTGGGTTTTAAATTTGGTTCTATTTTGTCTTTTTTTTTTTTTTCAATTCAAGTAATGAAATAGAAAGTCCTATTTTAGGAGTATTTTTCTATCCTATTTTAGAAAAAATATTAATTGATTTTTCTTTCATATATTTTAGGAGTCCCATATATTTTAAGAGTCTAGTTAATATAATAAAAATAATTAAATAATAAATTGAAAAAAATAGTGAAAAGACAATTTTGTCTAAAGAAAAGTTTTTTAATGAAGGACAAAAAGTTCAAATCACTTTTCTAAGGTCTTCACACTTTTAGTATATTATAGATTATAGATATAGATATAGATATAGATATAGATATAGATATAGATATAGATATAGATATAGATATAGATATAGATATAGATATAGATTATAGATAAATGAAGGATAAATTGATAAAATTAATCATCTTATCTATGATTTCTCAAGTAACGCGTAAAATAGAGAATACGTAATTGGTAGGCTACGTGCAACAATCTCTTCATCTCTTTCAACCTTAACGTTACAGTTTACACTTTGTTGATCTCTCCCACTCTTCATTATATGACATTTATTATTCCATTACAGATAAAATTTTAATTGTCTTCAGACACTCCATTACCTAGTATATAAACCTTGCTGGGAATTTTCATGTTTTTTTTTTCTTTCTGGGTGTAGGGAATCTTGTTTTTTGAGCAGACCGTTGTAAGAATAGTGTTTGACGAAAAGTTTCTTTCTATAACAGAATCGCTTAGAATTCTTTGATCCATCAAGCTCGTCAACAACTTGGTCGGTCTTATGTTCAGACCAAAGATGTGTTGTTGGACGACAATCTTGTTCCACTCAAAATCATTGTGAGTATACGTTCCATTACAGTGATGGCAGTGGGACATCAGAATATTATATTGCAGATTTTATGCACTCTGATACAATTGTGGAAAATTCCTTGATGACAAACTCATCTGCTCGGGTCATTTTCGAGTGAGCTATAATTCATCTTTATAGTTTTAGATAGTATGTGTTACTTCCGCTACTTGTCATTATTTAACCTTATAGTTGTTGGAATTTTATGATACAGATGTAGTACACAAAAACTAATTTTATTGAATCTACTTGAAAATATTGACCTCTATTGTTGAGTATTTGTATGAATTTAGAAAATTAGATATGGGCTTTGTGAATTTGAAGTCCACTGGGCTTGGTAGAATAGTGAATTTGGGCTTTGGGAATTTAAAGTCCATTAGAAAAGTGGATGTGATTTTTGTGAATTTGAAGTCCATCAAAAAAGTAAATGTGGACTTTGTGTATTTGAAAGTAAATAACATAAATATCAACACTTTTGGAAGTAATTACACTCTTTCCCATATTTTTAATTACTTTACTCTCTCTCCATATTAATATACATAACATAGCATAGCATTCTGTGTATATGTTGAAGATTTTGTAATATGTTTAGGGAGTTGGGATTTTTTGCAATATTGGAAACATAAGTTGTGTATTTGTGTAATTTTTAGTATTTGAAATCTATTAGAATAGTGGATTTGGGCTTTGTGAATTTGAAGTCTATTAGAAAGAGTAAGCTAGCTTTTGGCCATAGATTCTACTTTTGGAAAGTCATTTTTTCGTAAAATTTCATCACGTGTTCGATCATAGTTTTAGAAAAAATATTTGGCTTTGGTAGGAAATATTATTAATACGCATAAGTTCTAAAAATTAATAAAATTATTCATAACTTTGTATTATCATTTTATAATAAATATGATCCATGATAAAAATTAAACTCATGAATTTTATGCTCCAACTTGCTTATAAACGATTTCACACATGAGTGTAGAAGTTATAGATGGTTTCTCAACTCACAAAGAAACATCCAGTTTTTCTATTTATATTACTTTTAACAAGTGATACACAACAATACTATTACATACTCGGATCAAATAACAAGGTTTGTGAATGAAATTGATTGGCAAATAGATATAAGTTAGAGATTGATAAACAGTGACCTTGTGAATTTGAAGTCCATCATAATAATGGATTTAGGTACAAAATATTTTCCCAAAAATATTTGGAATATCTATGGCCCAATGAATCCTAAAAGTGAACTTTGTGAATTTGAAGTCCATTAGAATAGTATATTTAGGCTTTGTGGATTTGAAATCCACTAGAATAGTGAATTTGGGCTTTGTGAATTTGAAGTCAATTAGAAAAGTTGCTGTGGACTTTGTGAATTTGAAGTCCATTAGAATAGTGGATTTGGGCTTTATTAATTTGAAGTCCATTAGAATAGTGGATACGTGCTTTGTGATGTTTAAGTCTATTAGAAAAGTCGATATGGACTCTGTGAAGTAAATGTGGGCTTTGTAAATTTGAAGTTCATTAGAATAATGGAATTGGACTGTCTGAATTTGAAGTCCATTAGAACAGTGGATGTGGGCTTTGTGAATTTGAAGTCCATTAGAAAAGTGGATGTGGGCTTTGTAAATTTGAAGTCCATTAAAAAGTGAATGTGGGCTTTGAAATCCATTAGAATTGTTGTTTTGGACTTTGTGAATTTGGGGTCCACTAGGTAAGTGGATGTGGACTTTGTGAATTTGAAGTCCAATAGAATAGCGGATTTGAATTTTGGAATTTTAAAGACCAATACAATTATAAATTGGATAAATTTGGACTTTGCGAGTTTGAAGTCCATTAAAAAGTGGATATTTACTTTGTGAAGTTGAAGTGCATTAGAGAAGTGGATATGAACTTTGTGAGGTTGAAGTTCATTAAAGCAAAAGTTATAATAAGATCACAAAGACAAGTTATAGATGTAAATTAAAATATGAATACATATAAGATATAAAGAGTTCGAAGGCAAGGGAGGATGTCAGTAAAGGAATATGCTTTGAAGTTTCATCAGCTATCAAGGTATGCTCCTGATTTGGTGGCTGATATGAGGTCGAGAATGAGGAAGTTCGCTTCTGGGTTGAATAGAGATTTGATTCTGGATAGCAAGTTTCAGTTTTTATGTGCAATGTGATAAAGATAAAAATTTCTATTAAATTATCTATTATGTCCAATCAATATTTTGCTTATTATGGCAAGCTAATCTATATGTTATATGTAATCATTTTTTTATTTTACGGCTTAATATCTACTCAATATTTCTTTTAAATTGTTGTTGAAAAATAGTGTTATGTAGACTTTAAATTATTTTGGAATTATAATTCTGAAATTATAATCTCTAGGTTAATATATGCTTATGGGAAGTGGTGAAATAATTTCACGTTGAATGAGATAAAATGAGATTTTCAAGCATACACTTGGTACTATAGTTATACCATTTTGATTTTCGATCATAAAGTCACTAGTTGTTTATAAAATAAGATGTTTGGTCAAACTTCATAAAGTCACAAGAGAAAATTGAAGGAAAGGTGTCTTTTAAGTCTTAAATGAAGGATTGGTGACATTGACCAACTTAAAGGGTCAAACATCATTAGAAAACTTGATTAAGTTAATTGTGGACTTGATTAATATTTTCAAAACTTTCTAATCTTTTCAAAAATACAAATCAACCCAACCCACACCCCTCTTCAATCCAAATCAACCACTCTCTCTCTTGACAGCTCCTCTTAACTCTCTCTCAACCAACAGTTCTGCAAAATTTCCCCCTTCAACCTCCGACGATAAATAGATGGGCGAGTTCCTTTTAACTTTCAATCATCAATCGACGTGAAGACTTCTCCGACGACAATAATTTCGAGTTCTTCGTCGTTTCATTTTTTTTTCACAGGTAAAAAATTATGAAGGAACAAAGGAACTTGATCCAACTACTCTTCTAGTGTTGAAATGTGGACTGAATAAAACCCTATTTCTAGCATTTCTTCTTCTTGTTGTCATACTGTTGATTCAAATTTGTTGGTGATTTTTGGTCACAGTTTATGTTCTTAGTGTGTGTGTGTGATATGTTGGTGTTGCTGGGTTGATTTGTTATTTATCTTGGTAAAAATGGTGTTGCAACAGATGAAACATCTGATGTAATAGATGAAACATCTGATGTGAAGACTTCTCCGACGACAACAACTTCGAGTTCTTCGTCGTTCCATTTCTTTTTTCACAGGTAAAAACTTATGAAGAAACAGAGGAACTTGAGCCAACTACTCTTCTAGTATTGAAATGTGGACTGAATAAAACTCTAATTTCTGGAATTTCTTCTTCTTGTTATCGTACTGTTGATTTGAATTTGTTGGTAATTTTTTGTCACAGTTGATGTTCTTAGTGTATGTGTGTGTGTGATGTGTTGGTGTTGCTGGGTTGGTTTGTTGTTTGTTTTGGTAAAAATGGTGTTACAACAGATGAAACATCTTGTAATACCCCGAGAAATTTTTCGTTGAAATTTTGTGCGTAAACGTGTTGGGTTCTATCTTCTAGAATGAACTATAAATTTTTCGTGTGGAATGTCTTAAATTATGACCCACCATTGCGTAGAGTATCAAATAAGCTTTCCAACGATATGTGGATCATCCAAAACGGACACCCGAGCGACGAGTTATGAACATTCCGATCGAACCGTGAATAGTAGTGAACAGTAAAACGTGCAGGAAAAAGTACTGAGGCTTGACTTATTTTGGCTCCAACTTTAAACGATCATAACTCCTTGTACATAATGATATGGATGATCTACTATATATCAACGGAAAGCTCTGCGAGTCCTCTTTCCGATGAAATTAGTTTCATCCAATTTGTCAATCGGAGCAAAAAGTTATGGTCGATCTACTTCAGCCTATCAAAAGTAAAATTTTGGGTTAATTTCAAACGATAATAACTCCTCGTATACAATGATCTGGGTGAGATACTATATATCAACGAAAAGATATGAGAGTCCTATTTCTAATGAAATTAGTTTCATCTAATTTGGATATCGGAGTAAAACGTTATGGTTGATCTACTTCAGACTATCAAAACAGTCCACCAAAGGACAAATTCGAGAATTATTTGATTTTTAGGGGCGTTTTGGTCATTCCCCCTCACCCAAAATCCGTCCAAACCCTATATTAAAGCCTATTAGAAGCATTATATGTTATATTTCATCAAATTCCCTCAAAAAGAAAACCCTAAGCTCCTACATCCAACTTCAAGAACCTCCAAAGTTCACCATTAATTCTGCAAATTTATTTAAGATTCCAAGTTCCTAGTTCAAGAACTCCAAGAACCATCATTCAAAGGCACGATTAACATCTCAAAAATGAGTATCGATCAAAAGTTCATCATTCAAGGTATGAGGGGGGGGGGGGTTCAACAAGAACTCTCTTTCGTTCTTGTGCCCAAAAGTAATTTTCTTTACAAAGGCATAATTTTTATTTGATTTTTATGAATTTGAAGCATGAACCCATATCTTATGATGATTATTATGAAATCTTGATGTTTATGATTTTGAAGGATGAATTTACATGTGTGGTGATATAAAGCATGAATCTTGAACGATATTTATCATGATTTTGATATTTGGGTCGTGAATCCCCATTGGAAATTGTGTTTTTTTTAGAAAGTGTGTGTTATAAGCACGTTGATGTTGAATATTTGAGGTATTTTGAATGATTTGACCTTTTGGTCTTAATGGAGTTGTTTTGAACTCGAGTGTGAAAGAAATCCACAACGTGGTTGATTTTGATAGATGGGAAGCATGATGGCTCCCGATGTATATTTATATATTACTGAAATTATTTTATTGTGGATTGTCTTTGATCAGGGAGAAATCTTTAGCACCGAGTGGGAGGTATAAAGCGACCTTACTTCCCTAGAACTACTGCCCCCGTAGGAGTGAGCCTGAGGCTGATTTATATAGTGATCACTAGTTTATGTGGATTTGATATCGATAGTCCTACTCCGATGGCAAGGATAGGACGGCTCTCCCCAATGTGGGTTGTACGTTGGACTCCATGTAGCTCACATGGTTTATGTTGGTTATAGGATCTCCCAGTGTGTGTGTGTTTCCTTGTGTCTATGGTGAACAGTGAAGTGATTTGAAAGTGGAATTGTGAAAGTTATTCTTTCGAAAAATTTAAATGATATTTACATTATGAGAATTGATATTCTTGATGAACTGAAAGTGATTGACAAATTATATGATGACTCACATGTGTTATTATACTTATTTCATCCTCTCATGATTATGATGATTTTCTTCGGGCTATGTGAGTCTTTCATACATCCTGCATATTTCTTATAAATATTTATGATGATGATGTTTATACAACTGCATACACCCCCATATACTCGGTTCCTTTCCATGGTACTGACCCACATCTTCGGATATGGGCTGCATTTTCTCAGAATGTAGGTTCAGGTGCTCAGTTTCAGGTTCGACAGTAATTCTTCGGGCATGTTGTTCTACATCCTCTGTTGTGGTGAGTCCTCATGTTCTGAGGATGTGATGTCTGATGTTGGTTTCACGGAATTATTTAAATTTGATAACTGAGTATGAGTCAGTTGGGGCATGTCTAAATGGCTCGCTGGTTTTATTGATTTTCTTAAAGGCTTGTCAGACTAGTATAGATGTTGGGAGTTGACTAATAAGTCATATTTTGTTATCTTTCTGAAATTCTTTTATTCTTGGATGATGATTACTCTGTTGATATTTGAGGGTTATTTATGGAAACCCCGTTGATTTGTGTTGAACTGAATGAAAATGGCTCAAAGGGTTAGCTTGGGGCTACTCGTAGCCTCAAGCACCGTGTGACGCTCTGAGACCCATTTTCGGAGCGTTACACATCTGATGTAATAGGTGAAACATCTGATGTGACAGATGAATACATCTGATACAACAGATGGAAACATCTGATGTGACAGATGAATACATCTGATGCAACAGATGGAAACATCTGATGCAACAGGTGAAAAATCTAACAGATCATACATCTATTGCGTTAGAAGACTCTTTTGTTTGGAAGAAATCAAAACAATATTGATCCAATAGATAACTAATTAGTGATCTATTTTTATTCTTTCCAACGGTTTACTCTTCATTTTGTAACAGATTAGTGATCTATTTTTATTCTTTCCAACAGTTTACTCATCCGTTGCAATAGGTCGGTTATATGTTGCAACAGATAACATACCTGGTGAAACAGATTAGTGATCTGTTTTTATGGTTTCCAACGGATTACTTATCAGTTTCAACAGATTGGTTATATGTTGCAACAGATAAACTACCTGGTGCAACAGATTAGCGATCTATTTTTATTATTTCCTATGGTTTACTCATCCATTGCAACAGGCCGATTATATGTTGCAACAGATAACATACCTGGTGCAATAGATTAATGATCTATTTTTATAGTTTCTAATGGATTACTCATCCGTGTCAACAGGTCAGTTTTATGTTGCATCAGATAAAATACCAGGTGCAATAGATTAGTGATCTGTTTTTATGGTTTCTACGGATTACTCATCTGTTGCAATGGGTCGGTTATATGTTGCATCAAATAAAATACCAGGTGCAACAGATTAGTGATCTATTTTTATGGTTTTCACAGATTACTCATCCGTTGTAACTGGTCGATTATATATTGTAACAGATAACATACCTGGTGCAACAGATTAGTGGTCTGTTTGAACTTTTATATTACTGTTATGCATTAATCAATTATAATCTATGTTCTGTTCCTGTTAATTTAAGATAATATGGCTCCAAAAAGAAAAGAAATCGAATCAAGTCCAAGTAAAGGAACAAGTGCAGCAGCTCGGCTACATCCACTACTTTATAAGCTTGCTTTACAAGCGTTATATCAATCAGGAGCAGAAGATAATGAACACGGGGAGGAGGAATCTTTCAAAAGAGATGATCCAAACGCTAATAGCACTTTCGCCGAAGAGTTGATCAAAACCTTCAGCATTGATCGTTATCCTATGAAAATGCCGTGCGATGATGCCACAGATTTAACGAGTGATCTCATGGTTAAGTGAGTCATGGGAAAATCTTTCGGCGCCTTCAGAAAAATACTTTGAGAACATAAATTGGATTCTTATTTCAGGGAAAGCGGTTTTGGGCAATATCTTGATTTGTCGGAGGAAAACAATGCTCGTTTCCAGATGAAAATGGTATATGATCTTCTCAAGCGCAGGTTTATGTATGAAAACAAAGATAAGATGGATGAGGTGTGGATAAATTACTGTGGCATGCCTGTTTGTTTTGGTTGGAAGGAGTTTTCCATAGTTACCGGACAAAAATGTTATCCTCCATCTCCTTCTCAAGTTATACCTACTCTGACAAAAAAAAATACCCCGCACACCAAAAAAAGGCAAAGGCAAGTAGAGTGATCGTGATGACCTTGTGTCCATTGTTGGTCCAAGCTTCAAAAATAAAAATCCGATAGAAGCGTTGAAAGGTAAAGGACTTTCAAAGAAGCACAAGCAATCATTGTGCTTGGTTTGGTTTGTACATAATGTTCTTTGCGCGAGAGACGTTAACAACAACATAAGCCCCAGTTTAATAAATCTCTCCGAGGATCTTGAGGCATTTAACAACTATTTTTGGGGTTATGAAAGCCTCAAAATGATTGTCGAATATTTGTTGACTCCGTTAACGCAAAAAACAGTCAATTTATATGAATTTCCATGGACCTTCATGGTAAATATTTCTTTTATCATGATATGATTCATCATTTTTTTATTCAATAATGCTTTTGATTTATTGGCATTATGTTATAGGCTTAGGCATTTGAAGCCATTCCTTATTTGAGACAATAAGTGAACTATCAGGAAGAAGTTATCTGTCCAAGAATTCTGAGATGGTTGTCGGCCAAAAGGGATAAAAATGCAAAATTTCTTGATCTTTTCAATCGCTCCAAGAAAGCAGTAAGTCCAATTCTAATCAAGTTTTTATTTTAATTAGTGATTAAATGATTTCATCATCATTCTTAATATATGTACCAATTTATTTTAGATTGTCCATCCATGGATTGTTCCGACCAATCGAGAGTTGAAGATGTTATTTTTTCTTACTTTACGGTATGTGCAAACTTTATCGGACCCTAAGGTCGTTGATGAAATAAAAAAAGAATTGTTTAGAGCAACAACCATCACAAGAAAAACAATTTTAGAGGGTGGGGCTAATGATGCTCCTCTTACTGTTTTTGAAACAACAAGCCATTATGATTATGATCATAATGGTTGTACAGATCTTTCTCCAGATTTTGCCACATCTAACGAATGTTCTGCATGCAAATGTCAAGACTGCAAGGAAAAACATGATGGAGTGATTAATGCTATTAATCCACTAACTGTTCCTGTAAAGAAAGTGTCATCTAAGAGGGGTGTCATTCCATCAAAGAGGATTTCATATCCAGACACTCTACTAGAGATCAAGGCAACTAAGAGGAGAAGTAAAAACACTTCCAAGGCATCATCAAGCATAAAAAAAACAAGATTACAACGCCTCTATTTTGTCTTGTACCGATGTTCAGTGTGCAAGGGCCACAGAAGAGCAGCATGAGCTGAAGAAGATGAATGTACATCATCTATTCCAAAAAACAAACAGGTACATATCTGTTTCAACAGATGATACATCTGCTGAAAATTATCAAACAGATATATACATCTGTTGCAACTGTTGTCTAACCTGTTTCATCAGGTTCTTTATCTATTTCAACAGATAAGCCTTATGTTGCAATAGATGGGTCATCTGTTCGAAATTATCGTACTGCTCTGATTTATCTGTTCGAAATTTTTCCCAACAGATAATCTATCTGATGCAACATAAGACTTATCTGTTGCAACAGATGGACAATCTGTTGTATATCTCTACTTAGCATTGATAATTCTGGATTTTTAGGTGGATGTCATAATAGAAGCTACTGCTGAAGAGCATAATATCACAATTGATAATCCATCAACTGCTTCCAAAGAAGAAGAAAAAGTGAAGCCTGTCAGTTTGGGAGAACGAAAGAATTACCTATTTGAAGGGTTCAACATCTCGGATGAAGCTCCAAAAAAACTAACACAGTTGATCAACGACTATTCAGAATGGATTGCTGATGGGCTGTTAAAACATCATGTGGCAGGTACATAAATCAATTTTATAGATATTGGTTTATACAATTCTTGTTGTAAAAACCTGACATTAACACATATAAATCATTATGTAGAAAACAAAATGACGAGCTCTACAAAGTGAACGAATCGAGTCTTGGTTTTGATATATTCGACTTTGTTGTTGCACATCCCGAAATGAAGAATTGGTTCTATTTGATGTCATAGCCCCAAACTTGCTGGAATGATGAGGTTTAAATGCCATACATATTACTATTAATTAATACTTTATTTAATTGCATCTGCGTATTGATATTTTTGTCACGTAATCTGAAATATTTGATAATATGTGCAGCACATCGATGTCATTTTTTACTACCTCCGAAAGAAGGTCAAGTTGCAAACACAAGAATAATACAGATACACGACATGTAATTATTTGTACAAAGTTTACATCAATAATGCCTACAATAGGTATTGTCAGCAACAGTCAGAAGTTTCCCGAAATGAGGAATACTTAATCAACATCATCAAAGGTTTTAGCATTTTGGCTAGCTTAACTTGGCATTTGGTCGACGAAATGTACATCCCAATCAATTGTGGTGATGAATTTCATTGGGTGTTGGTTGTCGTCGTTCTAAAAGAGAGGCGCATCCGAGTTTATGACTCAATGTCGCGAATGAGACGTTCTGGGCCGTCATCTGAGATATAAAAGCTGGACAAAATATTGCCTACTTACCTTGATATGAGTGGCTTTTTGGACCAAAAGGTTTGTACTGATTGGTCAACGATTGAAGCATACCGGGATAAAATGGCTAATCCACTTGATGTACAATATGTTGAAGGAATTGCTCAACAAACCATTGGTAGCCTGTAAGTTTAAGTGTCATGATTTAGTTTCATTTCACAAATTTCACAACGCTTGCATGAACTGCAAGATATAGATTATTTATTTTTTTATAACGCAGAGATTGCGGTCCTTTTGTTGCCGCCTACGCCGAGTAGTTAAGCGACAAATTACAAGTATCAAATGATAGACTTGATGTCGGATTACTCCGCAAAATATGTGCTGCTCTTTTATGGAAATATGGAGAAGAGAAAGCTCAAAAACCGTACGCAACCGACGTTAAAGATCCACGACGACTAAAGCCGAATTCTGTAGCACCGGATGAAGAACAACTTGTCCATATTGATTAGATCTTTATAGCTTGAGTCCGTCAATGTAATAACCTATCCTCCTTGGTTTAACTTGTTGATTTATTTGTTGGGTAGATCGTTTGTACCCATAATGATTTTTTTGTATATTTCATTTATTTGTTGAGTTATTTCATGTAATTTTTGAAGGCTTCAATTTATTTTATGTTGTCTATGAATATAATTTAATCCTTAGTTTTGAATATGTTAATTGAAATAGAGTACTAGATTCAAATATCGCAACAGATAATGCAGATAGACTACATATCTTATCAGACAGATTTAGACATATGTTCCAACATGAGATGCAACACGTAGGTCATCTGCTAGAAATTATATAACAGGTCTTCCTACTTTTTTTATTTGCTCCGACATATTATCGATCAGTTGCAACAGATAGATTATATGTCGCAATAGATCGTATATCTATTGCGACAGACAGACTGGGAACATCTGCATAACGCAACAGATGATCAACCTATTCCAAAAAATAATCAATTTATCACAATAGGTACTATATCTATTATGACGGATATAAAATCTGTTGCATTATAAAAATTCAACTTGACCAGACATAAAAATTATTGTCACTACATGTAAAGTGAATTGGCTTGAAATGAAAATTTGTTATCGTGTTCGTCTCTGTATTTGTACAAGTTCTTTTTTATACACGTGATCCAACCATTTAGTTAGTACCACATATACCCAGACCCATTGTATCTTTCGCACAACAGCATCGCACATATCGATCATTTGTGTGCCGGTCAACAAACACTTGATGTATGCAAACGAGTACGGCCCGCACGCTGTACCGGTTGTATTTTTTGGGAGCTGGATGTTCTTATTTCGACCTTCAAAATCCCATGATTCCTTCGTCAAGACTTCAGCCGGCAAATGATCCATCAACTTACTTTGCGTCAACAACTTGGGTAACAACTTCAAGAGTGTCTGCATGTGGGTTAAAAACGTCTTCTTACTGAAGACAGGTAAGTTGCAGTCATAAACCTTAACCTTTTCCTCGTATAGTAGTATCTCAATAGGGAGAAAATGTTTGACTTCCACGTTCATGACTGTAAGGATTCTCTTGGCCTTGGTCCAGCTTTTGCCGTGTGGATATAGCCTCTTCCCTCTAACATACTTAATCGTTTCTTCATCCCATTGGAACGTAGAAACTAACTCATCAAATCTCGGGCCATCGGAATCAGCTAGCTCGCGGAGATTAGCGTACCTATCCTTGAAATTATTGTAGAAGTTGAGGTGCATTATCCTATCGACAACATCATAAGCATCCGGGTACGCTAATTGTCTGCCCCTCATGAGGCAGAGAATTTCATCAATATACTGTGGTATAAGAAGACAATTTTTAAATAGGTTAGTAATTGTAAAGAATAAAAACACAGTGGAAAGAATCCGATACAGAGGGTTCTCTGAATCGGTTCACAGATTCCCCAGCTAACGTAACTTATGCAACAGATGTGTCTTATGTTGCAACAGAATACCAAGTTGTTGCAATAGATTACACATTTGCTGCGTAGATTCTTTTTCATGGAGTAGATTGGAAGGCTAGGTTAGCAAAAGTAAACTTATATTGTCCTCGTACCACACACGCATATTTGTCATATTCGAGAAGTCTTTGGCGGCAAATGAATGCATGGTGTATTTTTTTTGAACCTTCATCTTCATAAATTCTTCCAGTTTCTTCTTATTTTCCTTGCCAAGCGCCGCGAATATGTCCACCTTCTTTGGTGGCCCCTGAACTTTAACAACTCTTGGAGCGGAAGGAGTTGCAATTTTTGTTGATTTATGAACAGAGAGAATTTGCCTAATTTTTCTTCTCTTCCTCCTAACCTCTACTGTAGAAGTGCATGGCTTCCTCACCTCGTTGGATAGTATGACACCTCTCCTGGATTTCAAGTCTTCGGCAACTTCAGCAATAGCCTCTAGCTTTATAAGGAGTTTATCCTCTCTATCCTTTCACACTTTGCATTTGCAATAAGAACATGAGGGTAAGGAGGGGTGAAAGGTACCACTGTAAGGGTGGGAGGGACCGGTGTAGGGGTGAGAGGGAGGCCCTGTACAAGGGGTGTTTTCAAAAGTATTTAATTTTTGCTGAGCACCAACATGCTCATAATCATGACTGGAAGTAGCAGCAACATCAGGATGGCTGCCACCATCACAAACAACTCCACCAGCAACGCCCCCAGAAGAAGCACCCGGATCTGTTGCAGTTTGAGGTTGGTCATGAAGAGCTTCAATATTAGGCTAACCTTGCCTAACTGCTCTTCTTATGGATGTTGCTCCAGCCAATTCCTTCTTTATTAACTCCACCGTTGGGTCTTCTTTTGTATCAACAAGACCCAGAGTAAGAAAAGAAGTCATCCCCATCTCATCAATGGTAGGCACAATCCAAGGATGCACAACCTATAAAAAAAGATAGGAGAAATTTAAATCATATAATAATAATTTGCAGTCAGTTGGGTTACATGGGGATCGGGTTACATGGATGTTAACACAACCAACTTATGCAATAGATGATCGAGCTACCACAATAGCTGATTTGTATGTTGAAACAGATTGATAATATGTTGCATCAGATTACCCATCTGTTGCATAATTTGCATAGATGGGTAATCTGTTGAGTAGGGTTCAGAGAACCAAAGCAACAGATGGTTAATATATTGCCTAATATGGATAGTCTATCGCAACAGATTACCATCCGTTGCACCAGTTACAGTTGATGGGTAATCTGTTGTAATAGACGACCCATCTATCGCAACAGATGGAACATCTATTTCAATATCTTTCTTTAAGGCAAATTATTTTAGTTGAAAGAATACATACTACATCATGCGGAGGGTTAAATAGATCAGCCTCGTTAATATTTTTTTTGTTGCTCTCTGCTGCAGCCAACCACCTAAGGATCCTTGAATGAGAAACCTTATCCGGATAATCCTTGAAATGCTTTCAGAGAGGAGGAATGGCTTCACATGCCCAGGCCTAAAAATTATAAATAGGAAGCAAGTAAAAAAAAGTTATAACTATATTCAATATAAATTAATGAATGAGTAAAAATAGTGATCAATTTTACCATGAAATTCCAAGGAAAGCCGTATAATGTGGTCGTCTTTGGCTTTAGCTTTTTCAATAAATATTTGACAGTCAAGTAGTAGCTATCGTATCCCAGGGATAATCGTTGAATTTCCCAAAATCATCAGCAAGCGCCAACAAATCATGTTCTATGACTTTCCTGTTGTCTCTTGCCAATAAAACGGAATGGACAAACCAAACTAAGCATAATTTCTCCTTGTAGTGTTTTGGTATGTCTTTATTCTTGAGATCCGCCATCAAATCCTCCACTCTGTAGCTAGGTCCAACAATGCCCAATAACCCATCTTTTTTTACCTTGCATTTGTTGGAATATTTGTGGGGTGTTTTCTTGATGAGAGGTTCTTCTGAACGATCGCATCTCAAGCCCGTCACTATAGCAAACTCTTTCAATCCAAAATAAACCGATATGACACAGTAGTTGATCCAGAATTCATCCTTATTTTTTCCACCCTCCTTTGAACCTCCATCATCCCCCGCATACTTGATTCTGCGCTTGAGGAGACCATATACCATGATCATTGAGAAACAGAGAGGGCAGGCCCCAGACAGCTCAAGAAAGTATGCAAAACAGCTCTTCTTAAAAAGTCCATCTATGTTTTCATTCTTCATAATACTCTTAAGTTCGTTAAAAGGTTTTCCAAACTGACATTTAAGTACAACATCACAAAATACTGCGTTAGGGTTATTCATCGGCATCGCAACTCGAAATCCATCGATACTAATAGTTTTGACAAAATCATGCTGGGATATCGATGTTATTTCACTCCCCATTGGTGAGAAGAAGTTATCACTTTCCTCAACTTCATTTTGCCCTGACTGAGATTGTTCTGGAAGTTCCTCCAAATCCATCTGTAGTCTAGCCTTTTTTGTTGGGTGGTCAGAAGTTGATCCACTTTCAGTTTTTTTTGGAGACATCTTTTAACTACAAACAATAGAAAAATAAAAAATACATTGCATTTGATGTCTGCATAATTTTTTTAAAAAAGGTGAGACAAATTTCAATAAATTATTCTGCGTCACATAACAAAAAAAAATACTCCAACGGATAACTCATCAGTTGGAACATATGTGGAATTTGTTTGAAGACCCATTTAATATCTCCCAACAGATATTCCACCTGTTGCAAAAGATGGATAAATTTTAATAAATTATTCTATGCCTCATTACAAAAAAATACTCCAACGGATAACCCATCAGTTGGAACAGATGGGGAATCTGTTTGAAGACCTATTTAATATCTCCCAACAGATCTTTCACCCGTTGCAATAGATGGACCACCACCACCACAACCAATGCCACCACCAATACCAATACCAACACCAAGACCACCGACACCACCGCCAAAAAAAAGAAATACCAACACCACCAACAACATCATAAACACCATCCAATAATACCACGATAGTCAATAAAACACTGAGAGAAAAACTAAGATTTTCTCGGGTGCTTCCTACCTTTTTCGCATCAAAACTCAAAATTGTTAACCCATTCTCGAAGATAATACAACTAAAAATCTTCTTTTTCATCATTAACTAAAAAACCCTATTTTTTAGAATAAAGAACAAATGTAGAACTTGTCTCGAACTCTGTTACCTGCGAAGACAGAGAAAATGACGGATACAATCGGGAATGAAGTAAGAAACAACAACTATATATGGTCGTAAATGGGAAGAAAATCGACCTATTTTGAAGGGTTGAGCAATATATTGAGTAGTTGTTATTTGTATTGTTGAGAGAGAGAGGAGACCCCAAGAGAGAAAGAGAGAAAGAGAGAGAAATGAGAACTTCAGATTTGAAATAAAAAGTCTTTCACGCAAATGGATGATTTGTATAGGTTGATTTGTAATTTTGGAAAAGAATGACAAGTTTTGAAATATCTAATTTGGTCCAAATTGATCTTAATTAATTTTAAAATTTTTAAAAGATATAGTTTTTAAAATATTGAGTTGATGAGAACTCATTTCAACTCAGAGTGATCGATCGACGACTCGGGTCGGGATGAACGCAATACCAACGCTATGCAATTGCAAAGACTCGATTAGATTTGTAGTTGACCCTGTAAGCTCATTCATTCATCCCTAGTTCCACCTAAATCAACTTAGGAACTATCACTATCCTAACATTGAGTTGATGAGAACTTATCTCAACTCAGAGTGATCGATCGACGACACGGGTCAGGATGAACGCAATACCAATGCCATATAATTATAAAGACTCGATTGGATTTGTAGTTGACCCTATGAGCTCATTCATTCATCCCTAGTTCCACCTAAATCAACTTAGGTACTATCATTATCCTAACATTGAGTTGATGAGAACTCATTTCAAATCAGAGTGATCGATCGATGACTCGGGTCGAGATGAACCCAATACCAACGTCATGCAATTGCAAAGACTCAATTGGATTTGTAGCTGACTCTGTGAGCTCATTCATTCATCTCTAGTTCTACCTAAATCAACTTAGGTACTATCACTATCCTAACATTGAGTTGATGAGAACTTAATTTAATTCAGAGTGATCGATTGACGACTCGGGTCGGGATGAACGCAATACCAACGCCATGCAATTGCAAAGACTCGATTGGATTTGTAGTTGACCCTGTGAGCTCATTCATTTATCCCTAGTTCCACCTAAATTAATTACAATGAAATCTGTTGCAACAAACGACTGAGTTGTTGAAAATTTTTAAACAGATATTCATATCTGTTGTAACAGATGACATATCTGATTTAATTATCAAATAGACAATTGCATCTGTTGTGACAGATGACTGAGCTATTGGAAATTTTTAAACAGATATTTATATCTTTTGTAAAAGATGACATATCTAATTTAATTAATTATCAAATGGATATTTTCATCTGTTGTCACAGATGACTGAGCTATTGGAATTTTTAAACAGATATTGATATCTGTTATAACAGATGACTAAGTTGTTCGAATTTCTAAACAAATATTTATATATGTTGCAACAGATGACATATCTGTTTGAATTTTTTTTTCTCTTTTAATTTTAAAGCAAGCTTCTGTCCGAGTAGATAATATCAAGTAGTACTTACTACTAAAGGCGGTAAAAAATGTTTCTTGGATATCTCATAAGTGAGTTCATTGAGCAGTCTTATCTTGTCTTTTCAATGTCACTAGTCTTAGTCTTCCTCGTGCCCCTCAAATTATTAATGAAATTAATGAATATTAATTAATGAATATTGAAACCCTCCACGTCGATGTACACAATATATCTATAGAAATTATCTCATCTCTCTTCCTTCAGCTGCAGTTTATTTTATTCAACTCTTATCTTTTTCTTTCTCTCCCTTTTAAGGTTATCACGATCTTTTTTCTCTCTTTTCTCTTCTCTTCTCATAAAGATCCTTTCGGATCTAAACCGATCCATATCTTTCCTCGACTGAATTATTATTTTGATCCCCTTTTTGACATTAAGGTATGGTTCATTATTGCTCTTTCATTCTCGTCTTCTTCTTTGCAAGTTATTTACATTTGTTTTTTATTTAATTACTAACCCGTATCATATTTATTAAAAAAAATTAAAGAAACTTTTAAGTGTTGAATAAACAAATCAAGAATTTTTATTCCAATATGCAAAAAAAGTCATCTATTTGGAGAAGTTTAAAAGCCTTGTTTGCAGTATCATTTTTTTTATATGTATTTTGTTTGTTTCTTTATTGTTGATGCAGTTATTGATGTTGGTGGTGGGGTTGGCGTTGTTGGAACTTGTAGTGTGGTGGTGTTGATGGTTCTGGAACAAAGGATGTTGCTTTTTTGTTGTTGATGATGTTGTTGGAACAAATGTTGTTGTTTCTTTGTTGTTGATGTTTTTTATTTGTAGTTTATGTGGGTGTTGATATTACAAAAAATGGAGAAACTGTTGGAACAAATCAAACCACCAGAAAGGCTTGTTTGATGTATTCCAGCAGACTCCACATCTGTTGCAACAGACTCCACATTTGTTGCGACAGACTCCACATCTGATGCAACAGACTCTACATCTGTTGCAACAGATGGATAATGTTTTTTCGGTGATATTAATATTTTTCCTCTTCTTTGTAGATATAAGGAACTGACAATTGATCAACTTTGTCGTACCATCACAAGAGGCTACAGTAAAGATGGGTTCAGAGAAATAAGTTGCATGCAGATGGAACCACTTCTTATGTGGGAGGTATGTATTACTGATAATATTATCGTGGACACATACATAGAGTGCACTGATTTTCTGAATGTTATTTTTACTGATTAGTCATAGATCATTCAAACAAGATATCTGTAATTTTACAGTTAATTTTGGTAGGTTCAAACTGATAAGGCTTAGGGACCATGAATATGGTTCTGATACCCCGTTAAGATTTAATGTCAGTTGTTGCTCATGTTTATTCGTCAAGCATTGTGAAGGGATCTAGTTTTGGTGTCATTGTAAAGAGATTCAATAGCGATTGAACTAAATTTTAGGGTGCATTGGACCCTTAGAGGGACTTCAAAGCTTAGCACTGCATCTAACAAGAACGGAAAACCAATATAGTTATTCCCCTGGCCCAAATTTATATGGTTGGGTTGCTCGCTTGGGGTGATGATTATATGCCAGAAGGCACGGTAGGAGAATGCCTTCGAGGGAAAATAGGTGGTTGGTGAAAGACTATATCATTTGAGAGCTAATTGAATAAGACACATAGGGTAGAAAGTAACTTCTAGCGAATCTGGCCGATGGAATTATCTTAAAACATGTGAAATCTGAATCAAGTGTAAATATGAAAGTGTATCCGGTAATGTAATTTCGTCTGTTGTCTCTCTGAAAGAAAAATAATACAGATGGACACTTTGCTAGGGAGCTGCGGGTCGGGATTATCACCTAGATAGAAAATAGAAGAAGACCAACAAAGTAGTCTCACGGGTATCGAGGGGTGAAATGATGTACAGCAAGTCTAGAAAACTTACGCCAACAACAACTGCAGTTAAAATAAGGAATCTAAGCAAAGACGGTAATTTCTGAATTTTAAATTTCATCCCATGCCTTTTTGTTTGTGTTTTTGATCAGGTTCACTGTCGTTGACTTGATCAGAACCACAAACGAGATTGAAAGGAAAATTGAGTATCATTGCTTCCTTAGCAATATGGTTATAATTGATTGTGTTTTCAAGCCTTATCATGCTTTCAACATTCCTTGGAGAAGATCAGATGCTTGTTGTAGTATGTGAATCCCGATAATTTTCAAGCTTGCCTCCAGCTTGCTGATTTTGTATTCAAGCTGGTTGTTGCCATCTTCGAAGTTGGTCAAGAGTTCCTCATCTCTTGTGAGCTCGATCAGGGACACCACTGATAACGCCCAAACTACAGCTCTCGTAAGAGTGTAAGCGGTCGCTGTCAAATATAGAACCCAACTGGGTTGGGTGTCGAATCCCACAGGGAATACTTGGTCACTAAGTGTTGCAACTATTAGTAGACTGTTGGTCGAAAATTCTACGAAAAGGGGGGATTTTGGGTTTGGCGTGAATTTCTAATATCAAAGTAAAAAACGGAATGCTTTGTTTAGTAAGATTTAATCAATGAGAATTATAAGTTAGGGTTATGTCCACCTTATGAGTTCTACGTATCTATTAACTATGAGTAATGCGGAATTCAGACATGCATGCACTTATAGAGATTCTTATTCTAATGGTAAATCCTAGTGTTTCTCAACCATCAAGGATTATGTCACTTTAACTCTCTCGAGCTTAAAGCGTGTAACTAACGGTACAAACTCTCCAAGAAGTTAATCCAGTTACGGCACTAACGTGTAAAAAGGGGTTGGTAGCCCTATTTCCTTGTCACACTCTCTTTTCCAAACATGTAACTTTTCTATCGAACAAGTTAATGCTATAATGGCGTATTCTATATGTTTGCAACCACAAGAATGTAATTAAGATGAAGAGAGTAATGATATAAGTAGCATACGTATCAAGAATTCACAAACTCATAGCAATAGATAGTATATCATAAGGTTTCCATAACCCTAACAGAGAAGTTTAGCTACTCATAATTGTAAAGGAAAGCAACGAAGACATCATCATCATACCAAGACGATTACAATCTCACGATGGGTATGTATTGGCGTCACTATGAGGATGACGTGATTTCCTTCTCTAGTCGTTCTTGTAGCGTTTTTCTCTGTCTAAAGTTACAGAAATTGTAACGCGAAAACTAAAAGTGTCGAATGAATAGAAAAATCGGATTGAATAGAATGGCTGCTGAAAAATTCAGCAAATAGGTTTTTATAACATCCTTGTCCTAATCCTACTAGGTTACTGCTGCACCCCTAAGTATTAAGAAATACTGATTTTGCCCTGGACAGATTCTCCATGCATCACATTCAGTCCACAAGCTTCCAAAAGATGCCTTCCCTCTTATACGAAGTTTCCCTTGCTACCGAAAGGTCCACAAAGTGCTGAAATCTTCATCATTAATACCTGAAAACATGCTAATCACGTTGGTTATCTCACTTACAGGAAAATGGACTAAAAGTGCAGGAATTATATATTTTGTCCTTAAAACTTAGCTAAAATATGGGTAAATTATGGTGCTTTAGGCGTGTAAATACGCCCAACATCAACACCCCACACTTAAAGCTTTGTTCGTCCTCGAACAAAATATTACGTCCATGCAATCATCTACTTAGAATATCGCAGCAGCAACATAAAATGTTCAACAAGACATGCACGACAATTATTAACAAAGAGCAGTTATCTTGATCACTACTAGAAACACTTCAACCTCCAACATAGACTCGTGATGATGGTTAATTCGTATCCATAAGTTAAAGCACAAAGAATCATACAAAACTACCCAATAATCATTAACCATGTGTGTCTCACACAAGATATCACCCATAATCACTCACAGTTTTATATTTTTCGAAACATGGGTATAAGATTCTCCGTGCTCTCACTCTCACAAAGAATTCATATGTTGCAACTGATGACCATAGGCTTGCCCTTAGTGTAATGCTCTACTAATATCAGAATGCTAAGCTTAGGATCAAATAGGTCTTTACAGGTTGTAATGTAGGCTAAGGGACGGGTAAGACTATTTTGGCCAGGAATAGTGACTATGTTCCCTAAGCGCTTTAATACATCACATTATGCCATTAACCCTTTCTTTTTAAACAACCCTTCTACTTTCCTTTCATCTACCACTCCTTTTCACCTATTTTGGTATTCAATTATAACAGAACTAACTTTTTATTTTTCTTTTCATTTCATTTTTTTTTTATAAAACACCTCTATGATAGCCACTCTTTTTCATAACAAATTCAAGTACCAATACACTCTAAGGCATCACTCTCACCCAATCTCCTCTTATTTTATCACATGACTTTACAATTTAAAGCTCTTAGGAATTTGGATCAAATTATGGTCTTAAAAAAAAATGGACTAGGCTACATATGAGGTTGTCAAAAAAAAAAAAGAAGCTAAAGGCTCAAAGGGGGTTAACTAGGATAATGCTCAAGGGTAGGTAAAAAGAAGTTAAACAATCACAGGCTGCCAAAGAAATGCCTAAATCATCTCCTAAACTCACACTCTTTATTTCGCTTTACACACACACCAGGCAAGTTCTAGCATCAGTCTCAACACAAAATATACTATAACCTCCACACACAAGGCACATGGTCAACTTTATTGGGAGCAGTATAGACTCTCGACCCAACAGATGAAGGAATTAAACCACACACTTATCACATAGTGAGTCACACTTAGAGCTTAAACGTCTCAACAATAATGATTTTAGCACAAACTCTTGTCATAATACCAAGCCGCCTATCAGAACAATTTCATGCAAAATAAAAAAAATTCTACTAACTGCTAACTAAATCAAACAAACAAACATAAATAAATGTAGGCAAAGAAGTACATCATACAAATACCAGCACCCCACACTTAGACGGGACACACTGCCCTCAGTGGAAAATAAATAAGGAAAACCTGATTAGTCGGACTCCTCCTCTATGTCTGGGGTCATACCCCCTGCATCGGAATCATCATCAGAGTCGTCGTCATCAGAGTTCTCCACATTGTCAATCGAGGTATTTGCAGAGAGAGGGACTCAGCTTGCTCTTTTCTTCCCCTTTTCTGACCTTTCTGCGAGGTGGACGCTTGTTCTTTTCCTGGTCGACCTTTTGGTGCCATTTTACTTGGTGATGGACTCGGAATATGATCTTGCAAGGTTAGATGAGCAAAAAGAAAAGTTTTGAGAGATTTGGGAAGAAAAGGCGGCGCCTAATGCTTTGCCTATGCTTAGCATAGGCGGCGCCTTTAGCAAAGCCTAGTTGAACATAGGCGGCGCCTATGCTATGGCCTATTTGGGCATAGGCGGCGCCTATGCTATGGCATTGTAGATTCAGAGAGCAAAGGCTTTGGCATAGGCGGCGCCTAATGCTTTGCCTAGTTGAGCATAGGCGGCGCTTATGCTATAGCCTAGTTGGGCATAGGCGGCGCCTATGCTATGGCATTGTAGATTCAGAGAGCAAAGGCAATGACATAGGCGGCACCTAATGCTTTGCCTAGTTGAGCATAGGTGGCGCCTATGCTATAGCCTTGTCGATTCAGAGAGCAAAGGCCATAGCATAGGCCTTGTCTTGTCCGTTGCCTAGATTTACATAGGCCTTGCCTTTACCATTGCCTAGTTGATCCTCCATTCCTAACTTACCACCTTCAACATGGCTTACTTTCAACTCAAAATTTGGGACCAATCTCCTCCTTTATACGTCTTGCACCTACACTTACTCAAAAACAACAAAAACGATTAGAAAGATGGGTTGCCTCCCACCAAGCGCCTTAGTTTTGGTCCTGGCTCGACTCTTCTTTTTGGATTTTTATTTAACAAAACAAACTTCTAGGAAAACAAAACAATTAAAAATGATGGGTTGCCTCCCATTTAGCGCTTGATTTATTGTCGCGGCACGACATAGCTATCTCGATTACTTAGACTTCATCGAGATAGATGGTGCATCATTTTCTGAATGGATTCAAACGGCGCTGATGCTTACTTGTAGGCATGCAATCTTCTTCGAGATGACTCTTGTGCATACATATCCCAGGAGGGATACCAATTATATCATCAATAGTCCAACCCATAGCTCTCTTGTACCTCTTCAGAGCAGAGATGAAAGCCTCTACGTGCTGTTCACCTAAATCAGCCGCAACACTCACCGAAAGTGTATTTCCACTTCCCAAGAACGCATACCTTAGGTGACTGGGGCGCTCTTCGCTGTTGGTGAAGGTCGATTCCTAAGATCAAGGTCCAGCTTCTTAGTAGCATGAGAATAAGACTTTATTCCTGTTAGAGCACAAACGGTTTCTTCATATTCTTCAACCTCCTCACGCTCAAAATTCAACAGCACAGCAGACAATGGCTCAACAGTAAGCTGCTTCTCTACAGATAATTCTTTCTCATCCTCATAATAAATATCAGCTACAGAGAACACATCCATATCTCTAGGATGCTTCATTGATTTGCATACATCAAAACGGACCACTTCATCATTCAGCCAAAATAAAAGCTCATTAGCTCTTAAATCAATAAGCACACTTCCAGTTGCGAGGAAAGGACGCCCCAAGATTATGGGAAATTCAGAATCCACCTCGCAATCCAAAATTACAAAGTCTGCAAGAAAGATGAAGGTGGAAACCTTCACCAACACATCATATAAGATACCAACAGGCCGTTTTACCGACCTATCTGCCATCACGAGCCGCATATTGGTTGGTGTAGGATCACCCAACCCCAACTTTCTGTAAATAGATAGAGGCATCAAATTGATGCTAGCTCCCAAATCGCACAACGCCTTAGCAAAATCCAACGATCCAATCGTGCAAGGAATAGTGAAAACACCAGGATCTGCCTTCTTCTGTACTAGCGATCTTGTAGCGATTGCACTGCAATGATGAACATTATCTGCCAGCTCATAACTTGCTTCCCGCTTCTTTGTTAACAGGTCCTTCATGAATTTAGCATACCCAGGCATCTGTTCCAGCGCCTCCACCAACGGAACATTAATAGTCAGCTGCTTCAACATGGTCATGAATTTACTGAACCTGGTGTCATCAGCTTTCTTCTTCAGTATCTGCGGAAAAAGTGGTGGTGGAAGGGGAATCGTTTTCTCCACCACTTCCTCTTTATTTTGCTTTCGATTATCAACCTTTTCAGGAGTGTCATCAGCCTTCTTCTTCAGTCTCTGAGGAAAATGTGGTGGTGGAAGAGGAATTGTTTTCTCCACCACTTCCTTTTTATCTTGCTTCCAATTATCACTCTTTTCAGGCTGGTGACGTCTAGGTGTAACATCATGAGCACTCACTTCAGCTTCTACGGCATCTTCAAACTCTGCTTCATCAATATTCTCTGCTATATCATCAACCACCTGCTTGCCTTTGGATGGATTTTCCAACACTTTACCACTCCGGGTAGTAATAGCCATACACGATCCGTCATTCCTTGGGTTTTGCACAGTGTCACTGGGTAGCGTGCCAGCCTTTCTTTGGTTGAATGCCGCTGATAATCGACTCAATTGTTGCTCCAGCTATTTTATTGCAGTAGAATGCGAGTCAACCAATTGATTTATTGATAACAAATCATTCTTTACCTCAGTAACGCCCTTATTGGTTGCCTCCACCCTTTTCAACAGCTTAGCCATCATATCATCCATGGACATCTTTCCAGAGCCAGACGCCACAGCCTCATGGTTTCCAGGAGGAACATACAAACCACTCCTGTCAGTCTTATTCTTCCAACCACCTTGATCGTGGTCCTTGTATCCAGATTTATCATAATAGTTCCGACCTTGGTTTCCTTGGGCATTGCCTCGGAAACCCCCCTGATTATTCAAGTAATTTGCTTCCCCCTCAGAATCGGAATCATATCTTCCCTGTGATACAACGGCTTTAACCTTTTCGGTCTTCCCTGATAATAAATGCTTGGTAAGAAGATCCATCTGCGTTTTCATGTGAGCCATATCTTGGTCACGTTCCTCTTATCTACGCCTCTGCTCTGCAGTCATGCCAACAGATAAAGTAAAGCTTGCTACCTCAGCATCCCTGGTATGCCAGGCTCTACTCTGCTTTGTCATACGGTCCAGCATATCACTTGCCTCAATGAAAGTAAGGTCCATGAATGACCCACCTGCAGCATTATCAACCACTGGCTTTGTCACTGAGTTCAAAGCCCTGTATAATATCTCCATCAAGTGGATGTTGGTCATCTGATGATTTGGGCACCGCATAAGCTTCTTCTTGAACCTCTCCCATGTTTCGTGGAGAGCTTCAGTTGGAAGCTGTCGGAAATTGCTGATCTCATCTCTTAACTGTGCTCTCTTGGATGGCGGAAAGAATCTTTCTAGGAAAGCGTCTTTCAGTTGCCTCCAATTAGTAATAGAATCAGGAGTTATCCCGTTCAGCCATAGAGTTGCCTCCCCAGACAGAGACAATGGAAATAAGCGTAGCCGAATTGTATTCTGCCCAACTCCTGGATTGTCAAACGACTTGCATGTTGAAATCAAATTGACCAGATGCATATTCGGATCATCGCCTGTAAGTCCATCAAATAAACCTTTGAGCTGCAATAGCTGAATCATGGTGCTAGTGATATTGAACTTGGTTCCAGGTGCCAATGGCGGAGGAATGGTAGCCCCTGTGGCACCAGCTCCATCCAGATCGTCATCATCATCATCAAAAGGAACCTTCACAGCTCGGCGGTCAGGTCTCATTCTAGCTTGACGATCTCTCCTATGCATAGGTGTCGCCACCTCATCAGTACGCCTAGGATTCAGTAACTCATCATCACCCAGGTCCTCATCATCAGGATTTGTTGCTCGCCCTGGGTTATCAATATTCTGTTGATGTACTTGAGAAACTGCCTACGCAGCTAATCTAGCCTGCTCCTGTTGAGCAGCTCTTCTTTCAATGTCACGTTGTGCATCCATTCTGCCAATAAGATGTGGTTCAGGATTGATAGGTAATAGCGGTTGACCTGAACTTCGAGTGTTTGGCATGCACTCAAACAAACCTGAATAAAACAAAAACAACAACTAAAAGTAAAATCTGAGAATTTTTGACCAAAGGGTCTAGTAACTATCACAAACTTAGTTGACAACTGTATTCCCCGGCAACGGCGCCAAAATTTGATAACGCCCAAACTACAGCTCTCGTAAGAGTGTAAGCGGTCGCTGTCAAATATAGAACCCAACTGGGTTGGGTGTCGAATCCCACAGGGAATACTTGGTCACTAAGTGTTGCAACTATTAGTAGACTGTTGGTCGAAAATTCTACGGAAAGGGGGGATTTTGGGTTTGGCGTGAATTTCTAATATCAAAGTAAAAAACGGAATGCTTTGTTTAGTAAGATTTAATCAATGAGAATTATAAGTTAGGGTTATGTCCACCTTATGAGTTCTACGTATCTATTAACTATGAGTAATGCGGAATTCAGACATACATGCACTTATAGAGATTCTTATTCTAATGGTAAATCCTAGTGTTTCTCAACCATCAAGGATTATGTCACTTTAACTCTCTCGAGCTTAAAACGTGTAACTAACGGTACAAACTCTCCAAGAAGTTAATCCAGTTACGGCACTAACGCGTAAATAGGGGTTGGTAGCCCTATTTCCTTGTCACACTCTCTTTTCCAAACATGTAACTTTTCTCTCGAATAAGTTAATGTTATAATGGCGTATTCTATATGTTTGCAACCACAAGAATGTAATTAAGATGAAGAGAGTAATGATATAAGTAGCATACGTATCAAGAATTCACAAACTCATAGCAATAGATAGTATATCATAAGGTTTCCATAACCCTAACAGAGAAGTTTAGCTACTCATAATTGTAAAGGAAAGCAACGAAGACATCATCATCATACCAAGACGATTACAATCTCACGATGGTTATGTATTGGCGTCACTATGAGGATGACGTGATTTCCTTCTCTAGTCGTTCTTGTAGCGTTTTTCTCTGTCTAAAGTTACAGAAATTGTAACGTGAAAACTAAAAGTGTCGAATGAATAGAAAAATCGGATTGAATAGAATGGCTGCTGAAAAATTCAGCAAATAGGGTTTTTATAACATCCTTGTCCTAATCCTACTAGGTTACTGCTGTACCCCTAAGTATTAAGAAATACTGATTTTTCCCTGGACAGATTCTCCATGCATCACATTCAGTCCACAAGCTTCCAAAAGCTGCCTTCCCTCTTATGCGAAGTTTTCCTTGCTACCGAAAGGTCCACAAAGTGCTGAAATCTTTATCATTAATACCTGAAAACATGCTAATCACGTTGGTTAGCTCACTTACAGGGAAATGGACTAAAAGTGCAGGAATTATATATTTTGTCCTTAAAACTTAGCTAAAATATGGGTAAATTATGGTGCTTTAGGCGTGTAAATACGCCCAACATCAACCACCTTCAAAGTTGTGGCATTTTAGGTGCCCTTCAAAATACTTTCTTCAGAAGCCTTAAAGGATACATGGAGGGTCGCTGTGTTTATTTTAGATCAAAATGTGTTGATGCACAATGAAGATGTGGTCCCAACAGTTGAACAACACACTTTTATCGAGCATTGCTCAATGCATCTTGCTCAACCAATTTGATAAATTAATAAGCATGAAGTTACGTAGCGTGTGATCTAAACCGACTCTACCAAGCCTATCAAACGTTATATAACTCCAGGTTCATTACCCTATAAAAAAATATGACCGAGTTAGTGCACAAATCAAACGAGCTCAATCTCTCAGTCTTTCTACTGATCGCTCTATTGGAGACTTTTGCATAGCAGATATCTTATCATCTATATTGGAGAAGAGTGATCAGCAGAAAGGCTGACAGATTGAGCTTGTTTAATTTATGCACTAACTCGGTCATATTTTTTTTGTAGGATAATGATCTTGGAGTTACGTAATGTTTGATAGGCTTGGTAGAGTCGGTTTAGATCATACGCTACGTAACTCCTTGCTTATTAATTTATCAAATTGGTTAAGCAAGATGCATTGAGCAACGCTCGATAAAAGTGTGTTGTTCAACTGTTGGGACCATATCTTCAATGTGCATCAACATATTTTGACCTAAAACAAACACAACGACCCTCCATGTATCCTTTAAGGCTTCTGAAGAAAGTGTTCTGAAGGGCTTCTAGAATGCCACAACTTTGAAAGTAGTGTTCCTGATCAAGCTCACAAGATATGAAGAACTCTTGACCAACTTCGAAGATGACAACGACCAGCTTGAATACAGAATCAGCAAGCTGGAGGCAAGCTTGAAAATTATCGGGATTCACATACTACAACAAACATCTGATCTTCTCCAAGGAATTTTGAAAGCATGCTAAGGCAAGAAAACACAATCAATTAATCAATATTGCTATAGAAGTAATGATTCTCTAATTGCCTTTCAATCTCGTTTGTGCTTTCGATCAGGTCAACGGTAGTGGACCTAATTAAAAACACAAACAAGAAGGCACGGGATAAAATTTAAAATTCAAAAATTGCCGCCTTTGCTTAGATTCCTTATTTTAACTACAGTTGCTATTGACGTAAGTTTTCTAGACTTGTTGTACATCATTTCAACCCTCAATGCCCGTGAGGATGCTTTGTTGGTCTTCTCATATTTTCTATCTAGGTGATAATCCCTGCCACGCAGCTCCCTAGCAAAGTGTTCATCTGCATTATTTTTCTTTCAGAGAGACAATAGACAAAATTACATTACCGGATACACTTTCATATTTGCACTTGATTCAGATTTCGCATCTTTTAAGATAATTCCATCGGCCAGATTCGCTAGAAGTTACTTTCTACCCTATGTCTCTTCTTCAATTAGCTCTCAAATGATATAGTCTTCCACCAACTACCCATTTTTCCTCGAAGGCATCCTCCCACCGCACTTTTTGGCGTATAATCATCACCCCAAGCAAGCAACCCAACCATATAAATTTGGGCCAGGGGAATAACTATATTGGTTTTTCGTTCTTGTTTGATGCAGTGCGAGGCTTCGAAGGTGTTCTCAGAGTCCAATGTACACTTAAAGTTAAGTCCAATCTCTATTGGTTCTCTGCAATGACGACAAATATTGATCCCTTCTCAAAACTTGACACGCATAAACACGGGCAACAACCGTCAGTAATTCATAACAGGGTATCTGCACCATCTTTATGAGGTCCTCAGCCTTATCAATTTCGAACCCATCAAACTTAATGGTACAATGCAGGATCTTGTTTGAATGATCAGTGCCTAATCGGTTAAAAACTGCATTCATAAAAACATTGTACTTTGTGTGTGTTGTCCCGGTGACCTTATCAGTAATACATACTTAACTCCCACAAATATGATAGTGGATCCATCTGCACGCACCTTATTCTTCCTAGTCCATCTATGGCTTAAATTGAATAAACAGATGTCTAGCTAGTTGCAACAGATGTCACATCTGTTTATATTGTCAAACAATTAGAGACATCTGTTACGACAAATGATCAACCTGTTACAACATATGATGTATCTGTTGGAGAAATAAAACAAATATGTACATCTATTGCAAAATATTTCCAGTATGTTGTAAGTTATCTAACAGAAGGAATATATTTTGCAACAGATTACCCATCTGTTAGATTTATTTTAAAGCAATTTTTTTCTTTCCGAGATACAATAATTTATAAATAGGTCCCTCCTTACAAATATGGATGATCCAGATTCATACAAGAATATTCATATTGAGTCCTTGCGTGAACTTCAAAGGCAGTTTAATGAACTACAGAGAGATTTGGTTGACTTCAGAGCAAGGCTGAGGAGCAAGGCAACCGGATGAAAAATGTCCGATTGACAATAATAATAATAGTTGTAATAATAATTAGATAATATTTTTTATTTTAGCATATGTATTTTTCTCCTTTTGTATATCGGATCTACCCAAGGGATTCAAAAATCTATGTTTCATTTGGTGGTCGATTTTGAATTTTTAATTCTTATTTTGTATTTAGTAATCATTCTGTTTATTCCTTGTTCTCAACGTGTCGGCGGTTGGTGGTAGGAATTGAGCAATTTGTGTCAATAGAGGTTAATCTGATGCGACAGATCGATCATATGTTGCACCAGACGGTTATTAATAAAAAAGGGTTATTGTTGTTATTGAGAGGGTGAAAAGACATGACTTTTCGATTATTTAATATGAAAAATATTTAGTAAATAAATAATAAGTAAATAAATAATAAACATAATTTATAACCGTAAAAGAACGGTTATTTAATTTTAATAACTGATCGTGACTTTTCACCATTTTTGTTTTTGAATTTGTTTTTAAAAATTATTTATTATATAAAAAAAAGTCACAATATTGGATTAATTAACTTATATGATGATTGTTAAGTAAAACAAGGTGAAGGTCGTGACTTTTTGTCTAAAACAAAAACACATATATTCAACAGTGTTGCTGATGCATCAAATTCTCCATTTGTTGCGACTAATGTATCAGCTGTTAGAAGAAATCAAAAAAGATATTAATATAGAACGTCTATTTGTTGCTACAGATGGTATATCTGTTGTAACTGATGGTTTATCAGATTCAACAAATATACAATAAAAAAGGTATTTTTTTAATTTATAAAATAAAAAAGTCAGCAAATTTGGATTAATGATATGATGATATTTTTTTTAAAGTAGATTATATGTTGCAACAAATATATTATCTGATGCAATTGGTTCACTATTATTGCAACAAATGATATATCTGTTGTTACAGACGATTTATCTGATGCAACCGATATAGAATCTATTGTCACAACTCAATAAAAATGGTTCTTGGAAAGAACTAATAAATAATAATAATCTGGAAAGTTATAACTTATCACAATATTTCTTAATTTAATTAAATCATTATTTTCACAGTAATAAAAAATATAATTAATAAATGAAGGTGAACAGTTAGATTATATGTTGCAACAGATAGGTTATTTGATGCAACAAATTTTATATTTGTTACAACAGATGATATATCTGTTGTCACAGATGTGTTATCTAATGCAACAGATATAGAATCTGTTGCCACAACTCAATAAAAATGGTTCTTGGAAAGAACTAATTAATAATAATAATCTGAAAAGTCATGACTTATCACAATATTTATTTTCTTAATTTAATCAAAAATGTAATTAATGAATGGAGGTGAACAGTCGCGCCTTTTTTCCTCTCATTCAAATTCAATCCTCTATAAATAGGTCCTTCCTTACTCAATCGTTCATTCAACTACACTTTCAACTACACTATTTATTTATTGCATCTCATCTATCATAATACACTCTAGAAGATTATGGTTGACCTAGTGTGGTATGTTGCTTTTCTGTAAGACGCCGTGAATGAACTTCGGAATCAAGTTCGTGACCTGCAATGGGAACTAGGAGGAGTTAGAGCAAGAATGCTCCGTGAGATACGCAGGCTGAGGAGGGCCTTGCTACTTTCAGTTGAAGATTGACCGGATGGAAATGATGATGATAATAATAATAATAATAATTAGATTATTATTTTTCTTTTAGTCTATTATATGTATTTTTATTTATTTTTGTTTAATAAAAAAATTATGTTTGAAATTTGACGTTTTAATCCATATTTAATTTTTATGTTGTATATTATCTTCTCATAAAACATGTCGACGATTCGACGTAAAAAGGAATAATTTAGAATCCAGTAGCAATAACAAGATTTATCTGTTGGGTTTGTGGCAGGGGCTGATGTGTTGTTCAAAATAGATTACTCATATGTTGCAACAGATAAGAAGTCTGATGCAACAGATAAATAGTCTGTTTCAACAAATGACTAGTTTGTTGCTTGGCTCTAACGTTTTAATTCGTACTCCCTCCGTCTCAAATTATCCATCCCAAATTGAGATGTCACATTGATTAAGAAAAATAATTAATAACATTTCTAGTTTACCATAACCCACTGATCAGTTGGTGAGCTAGTAGACGTGTTTGAAATAACCATTGTTTGCTATTCAATCGAAATTTCATAAGAGAAGAAAGATTTTAACGTCGGTCGGCGTATAGTCCCCCTATTAAATGATGTTTTCATTTTAATTTGAAGAAAAAGTGATTAATGCAAAGGGTAAAACATGGATTTTTTTTTAATCTTTTCTTGATTAATGAAAAAGACAAGTAAAATGAGAAATCGAATTAGGAAATTTGGGACGGATAATTGGATGTAAGGAATAATTTTGAACCCAGAAGCAATAACAAGAGTTGAAACATATTGGTTATTTGTTGGGTTTGTGGCAGGGGCTGATTTGTGTTGTTCCAAACAGATTAATCATTCGTTGTAACAGATAATTAGTCTAGTACAACAGATAAACATTCTGCTGCAACAGATAATACATCTAATGCAACAAATAATACGTCTGATGCAACAGATAAACAGTCTGATGCAACAGATAAATCTTCTGATTCAACAGATTACTCATATGATGCACCAGATGATTGATCTGTTTAAATTGTGTGCACTTATGTTAGATTCATGATTGGGGTTCTATCATTGTTGAAAAAACAGAAGTGTACCCAGATGACAAATACGAATAGAAATCATAATTTTACTTACCAAAGTCACCTATGAAGTAATGCCAAGTGGAAAGTGATGTAGTAAACAAAATTTGACCAAAGAAATTGGTCAGATAGTAGCAGTAGCGTTGTACCAACAACAACAACAACAATAAATGGTTGACAAGAAGAAGATAAAGATGATAATGAAGTAGAAGATGATGATAATGAAGTAGAAGATGATGAATAAAGCAGCAGAAATAATGAACAACAAAAATCGCTAAGAGAGAGAAAACAACAATGGATGAGAAGAGAGAGAAAAACGCCCTTTTTTCCTCCGTTTTCTGTTATTTTAGGTAAACATTGAGATCAAAGTGTAAATTTAAAAACTTATGGGTTATTTTCAAACTTTTCTAATTTTCTTAATCCATAATAAAGTAATTGTCACCTCTAACTAATAATTAAGAATTGTGTCACCTACACCTCATTTTAAAACTCTTTTGTCACCTGTGGCCCAAAGCCCCAAGTCACTAGTTGTTCATAAAATGAGATGTTTGGTCAAACTTTTGAAAGAAAATAAGTGTTTTGGAAGGGCAGAAAAAATAGTTTTTCATAAGCTAAAAACAACTTTTCCTTAAAAAAAAAACTTTAATAAAAATTACTTTTGAAAAAAATACACTTAAAAACACTTTTTAAAAGTTTGGTCAAACACTAATTGCTTCTCAAAAGTGTTCTTTGAATTTATTGGCCAAAAACAAACTATTTCTCATCAAAAGTACTTTTTTTAAAAGCACTTCTTAAAAGAACACTTACTAAAATAAGTTGATTTTAAAAATTTGGTCAAACATTTTTTGGGACCTATTTTTTTAAAAAATATGATTTATATATATTATTTTTAACAAACAATTTAATGTATTGCTAAATTTTGAGGAAAAAATAAAATTAACTTTTGAAGGCTCATTTTCAATATTTTTTTTAAAGATTATTTTATTTATTTAATAATATGCATCATAGGATAATACAGAAACAACTGATGGCAGTTGGTCTAATACTACAACAGGACAGGCACTAGAACAGACAATATTAGTAATGGGCACAACAGGCCCTACAAAAGGTGCAGTAAGAGTGGCCACTTCCAAAAACTTCTTAATACAAGGGGGTCATTCCAGATAACAAAAAGCTTATTGTTGGGCAACTTCAATCCTTCTTTAGCCATGCGATCAACAGCTTCATTTGTTTGGCGTGATTCATGCTTCAGCGGAGGGTTCCTCAGGCTGAGAAAAAAATCCCTGCATGATAGAAGAAGACTATTATTAGTGGGATCCTTAGAGTGAAGCAAAAACAGAGAACTTTCCATCACAAAACCGCTTAGAATTCTTTAATCCATCAAGCTCGTCAACAGCTCGACCGGTCTTATGTTCAGACCAAAGATGTGTTATTGGAGGGCAATCTTATTTTACTAAAAATCATTGTGGGTATACGTTCCATTACGGTGATGGCAATGGGACATCAGGATATTATGTAGAAGATTTTATGCACTTATATACAATTGTGGCGAATTCCTTGATGACAAACTCATCTGCTCGGGTGAGCAGTAATTCATCTTTATAGTTTTAGATAATATATGTTACTTCCTCTACTCGTCATTGGGATTTTATGATACAGGTGTAGCACATCGGGGATGGGTGACCTAAGTATTCCTTAAAGAGCAATTGACGGGATCTTTGGATTAGGGAAGCTGAGTTTTTCGGTTATTGCACGGCTTTCCACCCAAGGAGTGACCCCAAATGTGTTCTCCCTATTTAAATTTTTTAGTGCACGCAATTTAGTTATGAAAGTAATTTATCGCACTCAGTACAGTTTTGTTTTGGTAGGGTGGTTCCGCTCTCTGGTGCATGGGCTTTCATAAATCTCTGAGCCAAGGATTGACAGTTCTCGTAGGTAATCTTTTTCAAGTTGAATGAGTGCACTTTTTCCCTGTACCTGTCCTCATTTTTTAACTTCATTTTTTTGTTTCCCTGCACCTCTATGTCTGCTCGCTGAGTTAATGAGCTAAATTGGCTATTGAGATTCGTAGATATCCTGTACTTTTAAAAGTCTTATCACAGCAAAAACCTTAGCATCAGAAGAATCTCTACATAAACATAGGGTCTTGTTTTTACTGTCTGCTAGTTTTGTTTCTTTTGTGTTGATTCTATATGTTCATATTTTTCGTGCAGATGTTGTTCTAAAAGACAAGATTGTTGTTTATGATCTGGATGGACAATGGATTGGATGGGCCAATTACGATTGTAAGTCATACAGTTATCCATACGCTCTTTTACCAAATGCTTAACATAGGGGAAACTATTTCATCTCTAGTAAATTAAAGTATAACTTCAGTCAGTTGACGCGTTAAGTTAAGACGCATGTGGTCGTCCAATCTGTTCAAATTTCAGGTTCTCAGGCTGTCAATGTTTCAACTACCAGAAGCCAATGGAAAATCAAGAATGTCAAGTCAGGACAAAGTTCACTGCACAATAAGGCTGTCAAATGAGACGGTTTTACCCGGCCTCCTAAACCCGACCCATTTAACAAGTCCGACCCGCTTTGACCCAGCCCTATCATCCCCCGGGCTACAGGGCTGTTGGTCCTTGGCTGGGCCATTTTTTGGGTTCGGTTGACCCGGTCCGGACTCAACCCGAACCAGGCTCACCGGTTGCCCGGCCCGAACCGACCCATTTTTTTTAGAAAAAAAAAACTGGAAATATCCATTTGGGACAAAAGTAGCCGTTGGACCCAACGGCTATATAGCCGTTTGGATCCCTAAACGACTCTTTGGCCCATTTAAAAAAAGAATAATTTAAAATATTTTTTAAAATCTAAAAAATTTCCTATAAATACCCTACACTTTCAAATCATTTTCCACACAATTTTCATTCTCTCAAATCTTATTCTCTCTCAAATATTCTATATATCTCCTAAAGTGCTCAATTTTATTTTTTAATTTTGCGATTACAAATACGAGTGAAAGTTTTTTAAAGTCGCAACTTTCGGATACTTCCAAAATCTGATAGTTTCGTTTTATCTCTTATTTTTAATTTTTAACTAGTGTATTAATTGTTGAATATTTAATTTTATTATTTTTCTGTATTTTGATTTTTTTTAGTTTGATTTATATTATGGATAAAGTAAGAAACCTCGGTAAAAGTGTCAAAAGTTTTTGTTCCGGAAGTGGTAGTGGTAGTAAAAAGCGAATTAGTGGTGGTAGAGGTAGTTCAAATAGTAGATATACCTGTGTGCCTCAGGTATCGCTTAGTCAACCTTTTGAAGAAGAAGTAGGTGTAGGTGCTCACGATATGGATTATGCAGAAGCTCAGGAAAATTATGGTATAGAAGAAGAAAATAAAGTTGATGTGGTTAATTTAGATGAAGATAATGAAAATATTGGTGGGACACCCGCAGTAGAAAATGCTAATGTTAGATCTAAATCAGTTAATCTTCCTCCCCGTCCTCCCGCTGTCCCTAAAAGTCGTAGAAAAACTAGTATTGCATTGAAATTTTTTATACATATAGAAGGAAAAACTAAGGTGCAATGTAATATTTGTCAACAAGTATATGAGCATAAAAGATGAGGCAATCAAGGGGGTACGGGTACGTTAATGAGACATATAAGAGAGAATCACCAAAGAGAGTTATTTATTTCAAAAGATGGTGAGGTTGTTGGTGGGCCAACACAAACTAGAATGGACCCAACAATCGGTCAGGTAATTAAGAATTATAATAAATTGAGGGACCGGAAAAATAGCAAAAATGGTAGCTGTGGGTTTTTGTCTTTCACTTTTCCTTCTTCGAATGCTTTTATTCATTATATTCAAGCAATTTATAATCCTATGTTTAATGATATTCCTAGAAGTACTTGTCGTGTTGATATTTTTAGGCTTCATTCACAATATGTTTATTATTTATCTACATTGCTAAAAAATATTCAATGTAGAATGACTTTAAATTCCGATCTTGGTCGTGCTGTTGATGCAAATGATTATTTAACCAATACTTGTCACTGGAGAGATAATAATTTTGTTATGCAAAAACGTATTCTAGTTTTTTTGTATGATGAAGATCGTAGATATAGTGGAGAATTTATTGCTGAATCTATTAATAAAGTTGCAGAATTTTATGGTATTGAAAGAAAAGTTATATTTATTGCTTTTGATAATGCTTCTAACAACAACACTGCTATTGAAAAGTTAAAAAATGATCTCTCTCTGCCATTACCTGAAATATTTCATGTTAGATATGTTTGTCATAAATATAATTTAATTGTAAGAGATGGTCTTGAATTTTTTGAGTTTTATATTGAGAAGATCCGGCTTCCTGTTGGCTTTATTAAAAGAAATAAAAAAAAAAAGAGTGAGAGAATTTAAAGTTAAATGTGAACAAAATGGACTTACACCGATATTTATGCCTGAAGAATGTGATACTAGATGGATTGCTACGTATAATTATTTAAAAACTTGTCTTGCTAGTAAAGTTCCTATTACATTGACTTTTAACTAATTTTGTGGTTCATTTGCTGGTTCGACTGAATGTATGCTACATGATTCTGAAGATGAAGAACAAGAACAACCAGATTTGTTTACGGCTATGAGTGATGCAAACGTTTACATCAAAAAATTATATAACCATTATGTCGATTTACTTGATGTAGCTGTACAGACAAATATCACTCCAACTATCGCTCCTCGTGCTCCTGAGGAGTCATCATCTTCTAAAAAACCAGCACATAGTGGTTATCCTGATTACTTTTATGATTTAAATATTTGGAACAACGTTGAGGCAAGAACTTACACAACAACTTCTCGGGAAGAGCTAAGTATTATCTTCGAACGCCAGTAGAGGATTGTAGACGACGGATCAATGCATTGGATTGGTGGAAGAATAATAAAAGACAATATCTTGTGCTTTCAAGATTAGCTAGAGATATATTGAATGCTTCAACATCAACCGTTGCATCGGAGAGCACTTTTAGTCAGGGATGACAACAGTTGGGGACAACCGACACTCGTTGGAGAGCAATGCGATGAATGTTCTAGTTTGCCTCAGAGATTGGATTAGAGCTGAACGAAGAAATCAAGGAATGGAGGTGGAGCCGAAATACAAATAGAATCTTGAAGAAATGATGACTTCAAAGGAGAACTCAGCACAATCAAGTCCAATGCACTGTTTTGCCTCCATTGATTTTGACTATCCTAGGCCAGTTCCCGTTAATATTAACATGAATGAGTTGGAAAAAATGATGCAAAATTTGTAGATTTTTCATTCATGTAAATTATAAATTTTGGATAATTTTGCAATCAATAAAATACAACATTCATTCACTCCTTACTTTATAATTTTTTCCATTTAAATTGAATTTTTAGTTGAATTAAATACTTAGTTTTAATATATTACTAATCTACTATCAAATTTTACACTAAGTAATAGACAATTAAACATAACAAACATATATACACATAATGAAAAAATATTTTTTTTTAAGTTCAAAACCTCGAGTATTATTATATTAAGTAGCATATTTTCTATAGTCTCTAAATTATATATATTTAATATTTTAGCGTATACATATAATGTATGTAGGTTGTATGTATATCGTTTCAACTTTCAAGTGATATTTTAAGTAGTATATATTCTACATATATGTGTACATATTTTTTATATATTAAAATAATATATACTTAATGTGTCTATGTTTTTAAAGTAGTATATATGACTATATGTTATATGTGTATATATTTTCAATTGACTCTAAAGTAGTATATATTTAACGTATACATGTGTATATGTTTTCTAAAGTAGTATGTATATAGTGTATATATGTTGTATGTATATTATTTAAAGTAGTACATATATTGTATGGTACGTATATATTTTCAATAGACTCTAAAGTAGTATATATTTAACGTATACATGTGTATATGTTTTCTAAAGTAGTATGTATATAGTGTATATATGTTGTATGTATATTATTTAAAGCAGTACATATATTGTATGGTACGTATATATGTGTATATATTTTCAATAGACTCTAAAGTAGTATATATTTAAGGAATACAGGTGTATATGTTTTCTAAAGTAGTATATATGAAGTATGTATATGTTGTATGTATATTATTTAAAGTAGTACATATATTGTATTGTATTTCTACGTATATATGTGTATATATAATTATGTATTCAAATTTTCAAAATTAGTATATATATAGTGTATGTATATTATTTAAAGTATGATACGATTCAAATGGCCACCTTAGCTTTAAATGACATCATTCGAAGTCAGTACGTGGGGCATCAAACTTTGGTCATATTAAGGAAATGGGATCCTACATGGAGGGGCCGATTTGAGTACACCAAAGAGCAATCCCACGTGTGAAAGATTGCTTGGAGCATTGAAGATTGAGGACTCACGGTTTTGGGCCTTCATTAAGGACATTTTGGTTGCTTAGCCTTGTCCAAGTAACACTCCATGACCACCCCTTTTCATTAAGGGTATTGTGGTCATTTTGTTATGTAATAAATTAGACAATAAATATGTTCTATTAGTTCATTTGCTAGTTAGTTTATGAAAGATGAAAGATTGAAACACTTGAAATCCTCTCTCTTGAGAGTAGACCACCTTAGTATAGTCTTAGTTAGGACTTGAAAAAGTCATCCTTAGTATAGAGCTTGGAAAAGCCAATTTTGTTCTTTGCTTAGAAACGGTGGATCTTGAGGTGAGTCGATTACCTTAGCGGTCACCGTAAGAGTGTGGTCTTGATTATTACATTCATTAGGGGTTAATGTTGAAATATACTTGGTTCTTAATATTGTAATAATCTTGGTCTCACTATCTATCCTTTCATTATTTTGCAAATCCGTGTGTTTTTGTGTTTGTCATCTTGTATCCCTTTGTGTTGCTTGTTCTTCTCACGTTTTGTGGACTGTTTTGGCATCTTGGTGGACTGATTTGTATCATTTGGTATCAAATCATGGATTGATCTTGTTCCCACAAGATCAATCTTGGGCTCGTCAACTTCAAAATAAAAAAAAAGTGTTAGAAAACTGAAAAATCAAAAAGAGGCAAATCTGTACATTTTTTTTGTGTTCTTGGCCGAAATTGTGTTCCTGTTGTTGTTGTTGTTTTGGCCAAGATTTGTGTCTAAATATAGGTGTGTTTTGATTGTCTTAATTATTTCTAAGTGTTAGTTTTGTCTTCACTAACACCCTTGAGTCTAGATCCAAGTTAAGCTTGAACATTGTTGTTATGGTTTCAAGAACTTGAACATTGTTGGTGTTATTGTGTGGACCAAAACTTGAAGGTGGTTTGAGCTCGTGTTGTTGGTATTTTTTTGTGGTTTTTAAGCTCGAAAAAGGTGTTGTTGATTGTTGGAGGTTCAATGTGAGGCTAGGTTTTCAAACTTCTATTGAAAGTTTTTGTTGTTCTAGACTATCTTCATGTCTAGTTGCAAAAAAGCTCTTCAATAGTGTTATTTGATCCAAAAGCCAAGTGGAAAGAAGTGAGGACTTTGTTAGTCTTTAAAACAAATCCCAAAGACCTACCAAAAGGGAAGGGGGACAAAAAGATCTACAAAAGACTTGGTACTAAAAGAGGAAAAAAACACTTTTCTAGGTGTCTAAAAGAGGAAAGGGCCACCAACCCTTCAAAAAGGTGTCTTGCCCAAAAGGTGTAAGACAAGTCAAACCTTTTTGAATGTGAAAAAGGGCTCCAATCTTGATATTTTTTTTCCCCAAGGCCGAAATACACTTCTTCAAGAATTGAAAATTGAACCAAAATTTCAAAGTTGGAAAAATAAGAACCTTTCAAAAACTGCAACCAATCCTAAACCTCTACATCACCAATTTTTGTACAATACCGAAGCTTAGGGCTCAAAATCTTGGATTCTTAGTTTCTTATTGTTGATTCTTAGTTTCATTTTTTTTATTCTTATACTAATTGACAACTAGTAAATACCTACTAAGTTGTAAATTAGTTTTTGAATACGTTTCTTTCGTGTCTTCGTTATTTGTGTGCTTTTCTCGTTTGTAACTCGTAGTAACTTATTCATTTCAAGTTCATAAGTGAATTTTATTTTGTGTCTTAAGTCAATCAAAACAAGAATCAATTCCTTCCGCCAAGTAGGATTGACATCTTATTGACTACCAGAGTATAAGCAACTTTCAATATTCGTCGCTCTAATTGTGAGAATCACAAAGGTGAGTGTATCGAGTGTTGGTAAGGAGCTTTTTTTTTGTTAGGTACCATGGCTGCACATAATTTCAAGGACACGTGTGATCACATCCATGACGATCTTGAAGATATGCAACAACACATTGAAATTATACGCCAATTGTTACCCAAAATCTTCCCTCAAAATCCAATTGTCCAAACAACTTGCAATAAGAGCTTTCTGAAGAAAGTTTCTGCCCAATCTTGTGATGGACTTTCACACCGAGGTAAAGAAGAACATACTCATGAACGTCAAGGTAAAATAGCTAAACCTTACACTTTTGTGCATGTGAATGATAATTGTGTGGCTAGTAGCCCATTGAGTGTGAGTTATAGCTGGCCTATATGTGAGTCTATTGTTTCTTTGCCGCTTGATGATGATGTACTTGTTGAGAGTGTGGATACACTAGTTGATCCTATTGATGACCAAATCGACTCTTCTTGTAAGATCGATTTATGTCAACCTAGTGTTGAAACCATTGTGTTGAATGAAAGTATATCGTCTTGTGAAATTTATGTTGATCAACTTTTGTGTGAAAATTGCCTACCACTTGAGGATGTGTGTGATGTGATTAATGAATCTCAAGTGTGTGATGATGTTGAAAATATTGATCAAAGGAATAGAAGTGAACCCGAGAGCTATTCTTGGGACAATCTTGCACTTGAAATCTCTTTGAAACTTGATATTGATCTTTTAGAGAGTGATGAACGTGTTTGTTTCAAATCTGCCCGTAAAATAGATCATGCTCTCTTAAGGTATAATGTCTTGTTTGAAGATGATATAACCACTCCTAATGAACCTAGTGGTGGAAATGATGGTATAGCTTGCCTTAGAAGCTATAGCCGATATGCTAACCCACTATGGTGTGACAACATTCCTCCTAAAGATGGAAATCTCTTCTTGGAAGATGAGAGTACTCTTAAGGGTAAGGGATGTGTGGTTTTGGAAACTACTTCTCCTTCTACTTTTTGTTACTTTATTGTTGAGAGTACTCATGGTGATGATTGTGAAACTAGCAGTGAGTACACACATAAGGACACCTTAGTAGAAGTCGACTTGAGTGATACCTTTCTCTACTTTCTATTTGCTCTGGATAATATGTATGTTATTGTAGATAGTATGCCATTTATTTAGGGTGGAGACCACGGGAAAGGGGAGTGTTGTCTAGACCCGTGTCTATGGCCACTCTTCCCGTTTGACACCGGTGCCAAATATAGAATTGGTGATGATGGTGCACCCAACTTGTTGCTTGGTTTACATGACAAACAAAGTATCATTTTTGGTGAATTCTATAGACAAATCCTTTGTGAATTTTTCATTAATTATGTAATATTTAGTTCAAAGGATCCTTGGTTATATTCTAAATATGTGCAACCTTGGCATGTTGAGGTGATTTGTCGTGCTTACCCTAATCCTCATGCCATGAGGAGTTTGTATTTGTGTGTCCTTTCTTTGGTTTTACAAGGTTTGGATTCGAGGTCGAATCCTTTTCTAGAAGGGGAGGATGATACGATTCAAATGGCCACCTTAGCTTTCAATGACATCATTCGAAGTCAGTAAGTGGGGCATCAAGATTTGGTCATATTAAGGAAATGGGATCCTACATGGAGGGGCCGATTTGAGTACACCAAAGAGCTATCCCACGTGTGAAAGATTGCTTGGAGCATTGAAGATTGAGGGCTCACGGTTTTGGGCCTTCATTAAGGACATTTTGGTTACTTAGCCTTGTCCAAGTAACACTCCATGACCACCCCTTTTCATTAAGGGTATTGTGGTCATTTTGTTATGTAATAAGTTAGACAATAAATAGGTTCTATTAGTTCATTTGATAGTTAGTTTATGAAAGATGAAAGATTGAAACACTTGAAATCCTCTCTCTTGAGAGTAGACCACCTTAGTATAGTCTTAGTTAGGACATGAAAAAGTCATCCTTAGTATAGGGCTTGGAAAAGCCAATATTGTTCTTTGCTTAGAAACGGTGGTTCTTGAGATGAGTCGATTACCTTGGCGGTCACCGTAAGAGTGTGGTTTTGATTATTACATTCATTAGGGGTTAATGTTGAAATATACTTGGTTCTTAATCTTGTAATAATCTTGTGTTTGTCATCTTGTATCCCTTTGTGTTGCTTGTTCTTCTCACGTTTTGTGGACTGTTTTGGCATCTTGGTGGACTGATTTGTATCAAAGTAGTACATATATTATATCGTACGTATATATGTACATATTTTGTATACACTCTAAAGTAGTATATATATTTAACGTATAGTCGTATACATGTGTATATGTTTTCTAATGTAGTATATATGTAGTGTATATATGTTGTGTGTATATTGTTCAACGTATTTAAAATGTATATAGGTGGGTATATATAGTGTATATTGGAAAAAAACTTTTAATTTCATTTTTTTTTTATGTTTGACCGGTAAACCCTTAATGGGCCGGTCCCGGTTTGTTTTTTGAAAAAATACTGTTGGACTCGAAACCAAACGGGCCCACGAATCATAAAATAAAATGGGCCGGATCCGGGTTGACCCGGCCCAGACCTGTTGACAGACTTACTGCACAATGACCCTTACATACTGTTACGCATTAGTGTTTGGCACTTACTACTCATTCTTGTAATAAACTAGGTATATGGTAGAAGTCAACTACTAAATTATTTCTCATTTTTGTATAGCATGCGTTATTATGTATCTACCCAATTTTTTTTTAATAAAAAAATATTAAATTAAGCTAGAAGATAGTTCACAATGGTAGTATACTAATACTCATGTTTAAAATAATATTGATGTGATTCTAAAATATTTTTATTAATTGACAATGGATGCACGTATGTCACATGAAATGCACACAAGATGCCCGTTCATCGCACAAGATACACGTACATCGCATGAGATGCACGTGTAGCACACGAGATGCACATATGATGTATACAAAAACTAATTTTATTAAATCAACTTAAGACCTTTTATTAATACTAGTTTAGTCGCACGTGCCTCGCGCGTGTAACGTCTGATTATTTAAGATTAAATTATTTTATCTATTGAAGAGATTTTTAATGAATGGTAAAAGTTTAAATCACTTTTCAAAAATTCTTCACACTTTAATATAATAATATAAATATAAGCATATAGTTTATTGTAAGTACATATATATTTTACCACTAGAAATTTCAAGTGGTTGATGGATCATCACTTTTGTGTTTGTTATGCAGTACCACTTTCCCTTGTTGCCAGAAATTAAGAGAGACACATCAATTTGAACCATATTTGTGGTACGACTATTTTTTTTTCTATATTTAAAATCAAATTTAGTTGATTTAGAATTCTTAAGCTAATGGAAAAAATATTAGTTGTCATTAATTCTGATTAGTTCTAATAAGGAAAGTTTTACCATAAATATATTTAATTAATTTTTAACTCTTAAGAATTAGAAAAAAATAGTGAAAAGACGATTTTGTTTAAAACAAAGACTTTTAATGAAGAACAAAAAGTTAAATAATATTTCTAAGGTCCTTCGCACATTATAGATTATAGATTATAGATTATAGATTATAGATTATAGATTATAGATTATAGATTATAGATTGTAGATTATAGATTGTAGATTATAGATTGTAGATTATAGATTATAGATTAATGAAATAGCCTTCCAATATGTTTAGGATCGATTTTTAATAACGGAGTTAAAAAAAGATTTTTATTATGATAGGTCTTTATTTTTATTCCATATATTATTTATTAATATTAAAATAATAAGAGTTCCAAATAAACTAAACTTTACTTATAGGAATTTTAGTTTTTTTTCCTTTTCTTTTCTAGACATTGAAGTTCCGTTTTTAATTTGGTTCAATTTTGTATTAAACTTTACTATTTGAATTTTAGATTTCTTTTTCCTTTTTAATTTCGGACGTTAAAGTTGGGTTTTAAATTTGGTTCTATTTTGTCTTTTTTTTTTTTTATTTCAATTCAACTAATGAAATAGTCTTCCTATATTTTTAGGATTGGCTTGTATTTATCATATAATTTTATTTTATAGTATTTTTTTGGAATTCATAAATTTTAAATATATTCTCTGCTTATTATATATTTTAGGACTTCATAATTTTTAAAATATATTTTCTTCTTACCATATATTTCAGACACATAAATTCTTAAAATATATTTTCCTCTTACCATATATGTTGGGACTCCTTAATTTTAAATATTTAAATATAATTCAATAATAATCTGAAAAAATAGTAATCTAATAAGGAAAGACTTTACCATAAATATATTTAATTAATTTTCAACTCTTAAATATTAGGAAAAAAAAAGTGAAAAGACTATTTTGTCTAAAACAAAGACTTTTAATGAAGGGAAAAAAGTTCAAACACATTTCTAACGCCCCTCACACTTTTAATATACTACTTTAGGTGTACGCGCGAAGCGCGTGTATCTCACTTTAATGAGTTCAAACGTTACACTAAATAGGATATTTGTTTAAATAATAAACATGAATACAATAATTAAATTCAATATCTTTTGATATGTAAAGATGGAGAATTCATTTATTAAACCTAACCTTTACCAACCACAAGAGTTGACATAGTGGTTCAGCGCTATATCCCCTAAGCAAGAGGTAGGGGGTTCGACCCCCGCCTCTGGCGAATGGAGAAAATTCTGTGGCCAGTTTCTGTCACGCCCCAAAATCCCATCGGGCCGGACTGGCACCCGAAGCCGAGAAGGCCCGGGAGAACCCGTTCAAATACCTGTACTTTCCCTTACATGTCACCAAAAATTTGGACAGCACTTCGTTGCATATAGAAGGATCTAATTACCTGTATCAGCACAACACGCACAAATATATATATATATAATACTTGGCCGTCGGGGCCACCACAAATACAGATATAACATCACTATATAAACTTCCATGACTTTACCCTTCCTTATGTCTACAAAGCCTCTAGGATATACATGACATAACTAGGGTCGGGACAAACCCCCGCCCACACATGACTCCTGTACAATAACAAAACATAAGGAACCGACTCGAAAAGCTCCGAAGCAAACTGGAGCTCACCAACAATAGTTGTATGACCTGGCTCCTACTTGTGCGGTGTATGAGCTGAGGTACCTGTGCCTGCATCATGAAATGCAGGTCCCCGTGGGGGACGTCAGTACGAAATATGTACTGAGTATGTAAAGCTGTAGATAATCACATATGATATAGGAGCTCACTAGAAATTCGAAACAAGTGAATAAATCGTAATAGGAGTGGACCACACTTACTAGAACTTGTGACAACCTGTACATTGAATTTATTCAATCACTTTACCTTCATTCTTAACATCTTTGTAATCATTACTGTACTGTACTGTGACCATTAGGCTGCCCCCAGTACATATCAACTGGGGTCGACCCATGCTAGGCTTATGCCCCTGGGATACCACCCATAAACACGTAAATAGGGATCGACCCATGCTAGGCTTATGCCCCTGGGATACCACCCGATAAGAGAGAACTTCCATCACTTAGTTCAATTAATCTTTGAGATTGTTATTTCGGTCGCCACCACATTTTTGATACTTTGAAACAATGATACATCAATAGGAACCAAGTAATAGACCTTCTATACAATAACGATGTAATAAAAACTCATTGGTACATCAACAATGTGTTTCAGAATCATCAATATCACAACAATGAAATAGGAGCCTTTTGGTATATCAATGAAACATTTTGACACTTTATAGGATGGAAACAACTTCGTTGGTAACGTAGAACAATACATGTTTTTGGACAACCTCGGAATCTTACTTGATGGAACATTGGTGTTTTCATGCCAAAGAACATTGTTAGAGTATGCTTTACATACCTCGTCGTAGATTCGGATACCAATTCAACACAACTTCCCGCCTTTACAAATCACTTATCTACAATGAAATGTTTGGCATCTAGTATTAGCAACCCAACACCACAATTCTCTTCCATAATTCCATACAACCAATATTTGCATAGCATTCCAAAAACCAACTTGAACAATAGGTTTATGTGTATATATATATATATATATAATCATCATTTCAATACCACATCATCACACCAAATCCCTTCACAATTCAACATAATCCAACCATGCACAAGAATAATCCAACATCATTTCCAATCATCTTTCAACAACAATCAAATAACACACTTATTATGCTTACATGCATATATATACATATCCATATAAATAACACCAACATAATTTACATCCTTACCATAAAATGGCCCTTTTGATTTCGAAGTCCTGTTGGCACAAATAAGGGGTGCTTCTCGAAGCCCTCGAGACGGTGAACACAACTACGGAATCAATTTGGATTTTCTACGGTTGAATCACAAGATAATTGGAGTTGAAATTTGGCTAGGGTTTCTTATTCTTCAATAATGGATGATAAATAATAGATATGAGGCTAAGTATATGTATATAATGACCAATTTTCATTCACGAGGTGATGGAAAATGGCCATATTGCCCTTAAAATTTTAAGTAAATCCGAATCTGTCCATGGTGGACTGTTTTGATAAGCTAAAGTAGATCGACCATAACTCTTTTCTCCGATATCGGATTTGGGTTAAATTGGTATCGTTGGAAATATAATTCAAAGGGCTTTCATTTCATATAAAGTAGGCCACCCAGTTCGTCCTGTACATGGAGTTATGATCGTTTGAAGTTGACCCTAAAAATCTGTTTTGAGAGGCTAAAGTAAAACGAGTATAACTCCTTACTCAGATGTTGGATTTGGATGAAACCAATTGCATTGGAAACAAGACTCAAAGATCTTTCTTTTGATAGTTCGTAGCTCTCCCAGTTCATTATATTAAGGGAGTTATGATCGTTCAAAGTTGACCCAAAAAACTGGCAGGCCTCAGTAGTTTGTGTGCAGGAAATTTTCCTGCACATTTACAATTCACCATATCCCGGCCACCGTTTTATAGTTTCGAACGTGCTCGATTATATCCGAAACTTATCCATTTTTGAAAATATTTATATCGTTGGAAAGCTTATTCAATAACCTTCTTATGGAACCATCGACGGGCAAATTCCGGTATAAATAAAATAAAAAATTAATTCCATATAAATAAGACCAATACACGTACTTGAATACGCCAATACATATACTTGAATACGGGGTGTTACATCCTTCCCCCCTTTAGGACATTCGTCCTCGAATGTTAGCGTAGTTATTCAACCAAAACAAGTTCAAGTCCACCATTAACATTCACATCATCATATAAATACTATGCATATATAAACAAAAACTTACTTGTTAATGTTCTAACTCCGTTTCTTGAACTTCCTCTTCATCTTTGAACAAATGAGGGTACTTAGATTTCATTGCTTCCTCAGCTTCCCATGTAATCTCTTCCCTTTGTTGATTTCTCCAAAGTACTTTCACCGATGCTACTTCTTTATTTCTCATCTTCTTAACTTGACGATCTAATATAGCAATAGGCATCTCCTCATAGGTAAGATCTTCTGTTACTTGCACATCTTCAGTAGAAGTAATAAAGGACGGATCTCCGATGCACTTTCGAAGCATCGATACATGAAATACTAGATGCACTAATGAGAGTTCCTGGGGTAGCTCTAATTCATAAGCAACTTGCCCACATCTTCGAATAATCTTATACGGGCCTATATATCGTGGACTCAACTTTCCTTTCTTGCCAAATCTCATCACCCCTTTCATTGGCGATACCTTCAAAAATACCCAATCGCCTAACGAAAATTCTAGCCCTCTTCTTCTACTATCCGCATATGACTTGTGTCGACTTTGGGCTGTTTTCAACCGTTGCTGAATCACCTTGACTTTTTCTATGGCTTGATACACAAGATCCGGTCCGAACATAAGAGTTTCACCCGCTTCGAACCATCCTATTGGTGATCTACACTTCCTCCTATATAAAGCTTCATATGGTGTCATTTTGATACTTGAATGATAGCTATTATTGTAGGCAAACTCAATAAGAGGTAAATGATCATCCCAGCTACCTTTAAAATCTATAACACATGCTCGTAGCATATCTTCAAGTGTTTGAATGGTGCGCTCTGCTTGTCCATCCGTCTGAGGGTGAAAAGTTGTACTCAGATTCACTTGTGTTCCCAAACTCCGTTGGAAAGACTTCCAAAAGTTTCGGTAAATTGAGTTCCCCGATCCGATATAATAGAAGTTGGCACCCCATGTAATCAGACTATTTATTTAACATACAGCTTCGAATATTCTTCAACTGTGTAAGTGGTCTTAACGGGTAAGAAATGTGCGGATTTAGTAAGCCTATCCACAATCACCCATATAGAATCAAATTTTCGAGTTGTACGAGGCAAACCTGTAACAAAATCCATGTTGATCATGTCCCACTTCCAAATTGTAAGATCTATGCATTGCATATAGCCTCCGGGCTTTTGATGTTCCACTTTAACTCGTTGGCAATTTGGACATTCAGCTACAAATTCTGCAATGCTCTTCTTCATGTCATTCCACCAATACATATCTTTCAAATCTTGATACATTTTGGTTGATCCTGGATGAATGGAATACCTTGAAAAATGTGCCTCTGTCATAATCTTTTTTCTTAGCCCGTCTATATCCGGCACACACAATCGGTTTTGGCACTGAAGTACTCCTTCTCGCGTAAGCTCAAATGCCTTGGTCGCACCACTCTGAACGTTCTCCTTAAGCTGTAATAAAATAGGGTCTGCATATTGCTTCTCTTTCACTTCAGCTACTAATGAAGATTCCGCAGCATTATGTATGATAAGCTCTTTATTCGGAGTTTCAAGAAGGCGAACTCCCAAACTAGCTAACTGGTGAAGATCCTTAACCATCCCTTCCCTTTCTATAGGCGCCATCATAGCCTTACGACTTAACGCATCAGCTACCACATTTGCTTTCCCTGAATGGTACAAGATATCAACATCGTAGTCCTTTAATAGTTCAAGCCATCTCCGTTGCCTTAAATTTAGATCCTTCTGATTAAAAATATATTGCAAGCTCTTATGGTCAGTATATATATCAACATGAACCCCATATAAGTAGTGGCACCATATCTTTAAAGCAAAAATAACTGCTGCCAGCTCAAGATCGTGTGTAGGATAATTTTTCTCATGTGGCCGCAATTGTCTAGAAGCATATGCTATTACCTTACCATGCTGCATCAATACACATCCTAAACCAATTCTGGAAGCATCACAATACACTGTATACCCTTCGGTGCCTTCTGGAAGTACCAACACGGGTGTAGAAATCAACTTGTTCTTTAAATCTTGAAAACTCTTCTCACAGGCATCATTCCATTGGAATTTCGATGCTTTATGGGTTAGCTTGGTTAAGGGTGCTGAAATGGAAGAAAATCCTTTAACAAACCTTCTATAATAACCGGCCAACCCGAGAAAACTACGAATCTCCGTAGGCGTTGTGGGCCTTGGTCAGTTCTTCACAGCTTCTATCTTTTGAGCATCAACCTTTATCCCTTCACTAGATACAATATGACCCAAAAATGCCACCGACTTTAACCAAAACTCACATTTAGAGAACTTTGCATAAAGCTTACAATCACGAAGAGTCTGCAATGCCTGTCGTAAGTGATTGGCGTGGTCCTCTTCTGATCTAGAATAAACTAGAATATCATCTATAAAAACTATCACAAATACATCCAGGAATGGCTTAAAAACCCTATTCATCAAATCCATAAAAGTTGCGGGTGCATTTGTTAGCCCAAATGACATAACTAGAAACTCATAATGACCATACCTTGTTCGGAAAGCTGTTTTGGGTATATCCTTTTCTTTGACCCTCACTTGGTGGTAACCTGACCTCAAATCAATCTTAGAAAAGCACTTGGCGCCCTGTAACTGATCAAATAAATCATCAATTCTTGGGAGAGGATATTTATTCTTAATAGTCACCTTATTCAATTGCCGATAATCAATACACATCCTCAGCGAGCCATCCTTTTTGCGTACAAATAACACTGGTGCTCCCCAAGGGGAAATACTCGGCCTAATGAACCCCTTTTCTAGCAAATCTTTCAATTGCTCTTTCAATTCTCGTAATTATGCTGGGGCCATTCTATACGGAGGAATGGAGATTAGTTGGGTGCCTGGTATTACATCAATACCAAACTCTACTTCTCGTTCAGGAGGCAAACCTGGAAGATCTTCAGGAAATACATCAGAAAATTCATTTACCACCGGAACAACGTGAAGAGTTGGTGGCTCCGCTTCTGTATCCCTTACTCTAACTAAATGATATATATATCCCTTGGAAATCATTCTTCTTGCCTTAAAATAAGAAATAAATCTACCTCTTGGCGCGCTAATTTCACCTTTCCATTCAAGGACTGATTCATTTGGAAAATGGAAATATACCTTTTTCGTGCAACAATCAATTGTGGCATAACAAGACGCCAACCAGTCCATACCCATTATAACATCAAAATCTACCATTTCTAACTCCACAAGATCATCCATCGTATCACGACCACAAACAGTTACTATGCAGTTTCGATAAACCCTTCTAGCTATAATAGATTCCCCGACCGGTGTGGACACTTCAAATGGCTTAACTAACAGTTCGGGTATTCTTTCGAACTTTACAGCAACCAATGGAGTAACATAAGATAATGTAGAACCGGGATCAATTAAGGCATATAAATCGAATGAAAATATAGACAACGTACCCGTAACCACATCTGGGGAAGTCTCTAAATTCTGTCGATCCGCTAGAGCATACGTACGATTTTGAGCCCCGCTAGAACTCGTGGCTCCTCTATCACCTCTAACACGACCCATTGGCTGTGCACCCCTTCCTGAATAAGGCATCGATGATGATGATGCAACAAATGACCTCGTAGGTCGTGCCATACCCCCTATGTCCCTTCGTGGGCATTCCCTCATCATATGCCCCGACATACCGCACCAAAAGCAAACATTGGTCCCCAGCCAACATGCGCCCAAATGATACCTTCCACATTTATTGCATGGCTCTCGAGGAGGTCTCGATTGGCTCATATTCCCTTGCCCTTGGTAACCCATTGATCGCGAACTATGACCGTCACTTCTTTGCCCAAATTGACTGCCTCTGAACCCCTGATGATGTGGTGGAGCACTAGCTGCAGAATAAGAAAATAATGGCCTAGGTGGTCTAGCAGAAAATTGAGGTCTAAAACCTCCTTGTGGCGCCATAAACTGCCCTGTAGATCTGGCCCTCTTAGAAGATCCGCTTTCAAATTCCTGTGTTCTTCTTCTTTGTCTCTGATCTTCCATTTTCTGTGCAAATGCTTGGATCCTAGCTATATCCATGTCTTTATTCAGTGCAGCAATAGTACAATCCCTAACCAAATACGGATCCAATCCAACCACATACCGATGAACTCTGTCATCCATAGTAGTTATAACATTAAGAGCATATCTGGATAAAGAATTAAATCGAAGACTATACTCCCTCACACTTGTATTACCCTGTCGAAGATTTAAGAACTGATCCGCACGGGCCTGACGAGTCTCATATGGAAGATAATGATCAATAAATGCCTCTTTGAACTCTTTCCAAGTAGCTGGGGGTGCATCAATGCCCCTTGACCGTTTCCAGTCTTCATACCAATATATAGCCTCACCTTTGAATCTATACGCGGCTAACTCCACTGTCTCTCTGCCCGATACATGCATCACCTCTAGGGCCCTTTGGATCTGATCAATAAAGTCTTGTGGGTCCTCGTTAAGATCTGATCCAGTAAAAGTAGAAGGATTCATTTTAAGAAAATCCTGTGTTCAAAGGCTAGCCGCCCTATCTATACCACTAGGACCTGCAGTAGGAATGGCTTGCCCTTGAGCTTGCCCAGCAACTATACGAGTCAAAAGTTGCACTGCATTTCTAAGATCTTGATCAACAGCATTAATAGGTGGCTCTGGGGATATAGTTCTCTTCCCCCTTATTTCTTCTGGACTGGGGGAAGTTTCTGATGCATGCTCAGCTGGAGCCTCACTTTGATTAACTGGTATAGTGGGTGACTTACTAGTCCCCTCTCCGGCAGCCACATCTACTTGCTTACCGGTATTCTTGCTTCTGGTAACCGGCATCATTACTATAATAAGAGAAACAAACTGATTCAGTGGTCAACTATGACTTCATATACAATATAAGCTCTATCGCACGATATAAGACATGAAGAAAAGAAACAATTCCTAAATGTCAATAGCCTCCTGTTTATAGATGTGGTGCACAACACACCGATAAACAAGACTCTACGTAGACACGGCTTTGTAGACTCACTAGGACGAACCTCTCTGATACCACTTTTTTCACGCCCCAAAATCCCATCGGGCCGGACTGGCACCCGAAGCCGAGAAGGCCCGGGAGAACCCGTTCAAATACCTGTACTTTCCCTTACATGTCACCAAAAATTTGGACAGCAATTCGTTGCATATAGAAGGATCTAATTACCTGTATCAACACAACACGCACAAATATATATATATATATAATACTTGGCCGTCGGGGCCACCACATATACAGATATAACATCACTATATAAACTTCCATGACTTTACCCTTCCTTATGTCTACAAAGCCTCTAGGATATACATGACATAACTAGGGTCGGGACAAACCCCGCCCACACATGACTCCTGTACAATTACAAAACATAAGGAACCGACTCGAAAAGCTCCGAAGCAAACTGGAGCTCACCAACAATAGTTGTATGACCTGGCTCCTACTTGTGCGGTGTATGAGCTGAGGTACCTGTGCCTGCATCATGAAATACAGGTCCCCGTGGGGGATGTCAGTACGAAATATGTACTGAGTATGTAAAGCTGTAGATAATCACATATGATATATGAGCTCAATAGAAATTCGAAACAAGTGAATAAATCGTAATAGGAGTGGACCACACTTACTAGAACTTGTGACAACCTGTACATTGAATTTATTCAATCACTTTACCTTCGTTCTTAACATCTTTGTAATCATTACTGTACTGTACTGTGACCATTAGGCTGCCCCCAGTACATATCAACTGGGGTCGACCCATGCTAGGCTTATGCCCCTGGGATACCACCCATAAACACGTAAATAGGGATCGACCCATGCTAGGCTTATGCCCCTGGGATACCACCCGATAAGAGAGAACTTCCATCACTTAGTTCAATTAATCTTTGAGATTGTTATTTCGGTCGCCACCACATTTTTGATACTTTGAAACAATGATACATCAATAGGAACCAAGTAATAGACCTTCTATACAATAACGATGTAATAAAAACTCATTGGTACATCAACAATGTGTTTCAGAATCATCAATATCACAACAATGAAATAGGAGCCTTTTGGTATATCAATGAAACATTTTGACACTTTATAGGATGGAAACAACTTCGTTGGTAACGTAGAACAATACATGTTTTTGGACAACCTCGGAATCTTACTTGATGGAACATTGGTGTTTTCATGCCAAAGAACATTGTTAGAGTATGCTTTACATACCTCGTCGTAGATTCGGATACCAATTCAACACAACTTCCCGCCTTTACAAATCACTTATCTACAATGAAATGTTTGGCATCTAGTATTAGCAACCCAACACCACAATTCTCTTCCATAATTCCATACAACCAATATTTGCATAGCATTCCAAAAACCAACTTGAACGATAGGTTTATGTGTATATATATATATATATATATATATATATAATCATCATTTCAATACCACATCATCACACCAAATCCCTTCACAATTCAACATAATCCAACCATGCACAAGAATAATCCAACATCATTTCCAATCATCTTTCAACAACAATCAAATAACACACTTATTATGCTTACATGCATATATATACATATCCATATAAATAACACCAACATAATTTACATCCTTACCATAAAATGGCCCTTTTGATTTCGAAGTCCTGTTGGCACAAATAAGGGGTGCTTCTCGAAGCCCTCGAGACGGTGAACACAACTACGGAATCAATTTGGATTTTCTACGGTTGAATCACAAGATAATTGGAGTTGAAATTTGGCTAGGGTTTCTTATTCTTCAATAATGGATGATAAATAATAGATATGAGGCTAAGTATATGTATATAATGACCAATTTTCGTTCATGAGGTGATGGAAAATGGCCATATTGCCCTTAAAATTTTAAGTAAATCCGAATCTGTCCATGGTGGACTGTTTTGATAAGCTAAAGTAGATCGACCATAACTCTTTGCTCCAATATCGGATTTGGGTGAAATTGGTATCGTTGGAAAGATAATTCAAAGGGATTTCATTTCATATAAAGTAGGACACCCAGTTCGTCCTGTACAAGGAGTTATGATCGTTTGAAGTTGACCCTAAAAATCTGTTTTGAGAGGCTAAAGTAAAACGAGTATAACTCCTTACTCAGACGTTGGATTTGGATGAAACCAATTGCATTGGAAACAAGACTCAAAGATCTTTCTTTTGATAGTTCGTAGCTCTCCCAGTTCATTATATTAAGGGATTTATAATCGTTCAAAGTTGACCCAAAAAACTGGCAGGCCTCAGTAGTTTGTGTGCAGGAAATTTTCCTGCACATTTACAATTCACCATATCCCGGCCACCGTTTTATAGTTTCGAACGTGCTCGATTATATTCAAAACTTATCCGTTTTTGGAAATCTTTATATCGTTGGAAAGCTTATTCAATAACCTTCGTATGGAACCATCGACGGGCAAATTCCGGTATAAATAAAATAAAAAATTAATTCCATATAAATAAGACCAATACACGTACTTGAATACGCCAATACATGTACTTGAATACGGGGTGTTACAGTTTCCTACCGCAAAATGCGCTGACCGAGGAACGGAGGATTAGTCTCACGGCTGCCGGCTGTGGGGATACCTTGGAAAATAAAAAAAAAAAAGAAAAAAACTAACCTTTACCAAAAATATTTTTAAAAGTCGATCGACATTCATCTACCACCTACTGTAATAAAACAATATAATGATAGAGATATCAAAATAATACAATTAAATCAAAATAAATATTATATTTTAACTAAGAACACAATACAATATAATAGATGAACTAAGAACACAATACAATATAATAGATGACAATCACTCAAACAGAGCTAACCATTTTTCATTGTTAAATAATTTAAGCTAATCATGAGTTGAATTTGTTAGAAATTGATTATCAATCCAAATACATAATTGACAACATAGCAATAAACCTCTTATTCACGTAATTTAATCACCACACAAAACAACTTCTTTTATAGAAGGAGTATTCATAAACCAAAAAAGAATATGATTTTTAATTCCTATATAATTTGTATTAGGATAAAAAGAGATTAAAAAAAAAGGACTCCTATAATATAATAAAAAAGACTCTCACTTCAATTTTTATTCTGCAAATTAAAAATATTTTGCCAAAAATATAAATGGAAATTTTTTAATTTCAACAAAAAAAAAAAGGCAGTTTTCTACTTTTCTACTTTATGTATAATTCTTAGATTGCCAAAAATAATGAAAATTTATACTCATACGTTTTTATTTTTCCAAAAATAAGACAATGTTTATTAGGACTCTTATTATATATCTAGTTTACAAAAATCCTATTATATATCTATTTTGCAAAAAATAATGAGAATTTTTATTTTTTAAATATAATAAAAAATAGTAAATGATAATTTTGTTTAAAGAATTGTCTTTTAATAAATAACTTTTCTAAGGGTCTTCACACTTTTAATAGATTATAGATTATAGATTATAGATATAGATATAGATTATAGATAGATTATAGATAAATGAATGATAAATTGATAAAATTAATCATCTTATCTATGATTTCTCAAGTAGCACATAAAATTGAGAATTTGATACTTCAGGTTCTTTCTTTAATTAAGCCAAATCTCCGATACCATGAAGAAATATCAAGCAAAATAGAGATAGAAATCATATCTAACTTGCTTACGTCATCTATATCTCTATTTTGTTTCTCTTTTAAAGAAATGAAGGACTAGTGGCAATTATATTTGGTAAAGCTTGTTTCTTTGATTATTTCTTGGGTTTATTAGTAGATTTTGTATGTACTAAGTTGGATTTGTGCCTTAGGAATTCTTGTTTACGTTTTCTTTCTTGGTTTTTTCTTACTTTAGTGATCTAGTGGCTAAGATTAACCATCTTTTTAGCAGTTTTATGATTGTTTCAGGCTAAGAATAGTGTTTGACGAAAATTTTCTTTCTATAACAGAACTGCTTAGAATTATTTGATCCATCAAACTCGTCAACAGCTCGGCCGGTCTTATGTTCAGACCAAAGATGTGTTGTTGGAGGGCAATCTTATTTTACTCAAAATCATTGTGAGTATACATTCCATTACGGTGGTGGCAGTGGGACATCGGGATATTATATTGAAGATTTTATGCACTTTGATACAATTGTGGGAAATTTCTTGATGACAAACTCATCTGCTCGGGTCATTTTTGAGTGAGCTATAATTCATCTTTATAGTTTTAGATAGTATATGTTACTTCCGCTACTTGCCATTATTTAACCTTATAGTTGTTGGAAGGAATTTTATGATACAGATGTAGTGCATCACGGACTGGTAAACTCCTAAGTAAGCCTGACAGAGCAATTGACGGCAGTCAATGGCAAACATTTCTTCCCATGATACTAGTGCTCTTTTAGTAATCATATTTGCTCCTGACCACATTTTTACTAATTGACAATGGATACACGTATGTCATACAAAATGTACACAAGATGCTCGTTCATCGCATAAGATGCACATTCGTCGCTCGAGATGTACTTACATCGCTCGAGATGCACGTACATCGCTCGAGATACACGTACATCGCTCGAGATGCACGTACATCTCACGAGATGCACGTGTGGTACACAAAACTAATTTTATTGAATCTACTTGAGACCTTTTATTAATATAAATAAAGGATAAATCGATAAAATTAATCATCTTATTTATGATTTCTCAAGTAGTGCGTAAACTACATGATTTTGTTTTAGGATTTATTTTACAAGAGTTCGGTTGGGTTCCCCTCCAAAGGACGTCTATGTACAGATAGACACCGGAAGTGATGTGTTGTAGGTTAGCTGTGTTCCCTGTAATGGTTGCCCGACATATAATTTAGTGCAGGTTTGAAAATTATTATTTTATTGGTAATTAGTGAATTCATCCGCGCTTGCGCGAATTAATTATATTTCTACTGTTGAAATTTCTTTAGTTTTTTTTTAAATTTTAAAATCTTATCTTAATTTATTTTATTATTCACCTCTAAAATTGTATTAAGATAACAATTAGCCATTTTGCAAAAGTTAAATTTTCAGTATACCTTCGTGAGCCACGTATGACAGTCATGAAATTTTCAGTTTTTATGTGCAATGTGATAAAGATAAAAATTTCTATTAAATTATCTATTAGGTCCAATCAATATTTTGCTTATTATTACAATCTAAGCTATATGTTATATGTAACCGTTTTTTTATTTTACAGCCTAATATCTACTCAATATTTCTTTTAAATTTATGTTGAAAAACAGTGTTTTGTAGACTTTAAATTATTTTGGAATTATAATTCTAAAATTATAATCTCTAGGTTAATATATGCTTATGGGAGGTGGTGAAATAATCTCATGTTGAATGAGATAAGATGAGATTTTCAAGCATACGCTTGGTACTATATTTATACCATTTTGATTTTCGACCATAAATCACTAGTTGTTTATAAAATGAGATGTTTGGTCAAACTTTTAAAAGAAAATAAGTGTTTTTGAGGGACAGAAAAAACAGTTTTTCCTATGCTAAAAACATCTTCTCGTTAAAAAAAACTTTCCTGAAAAGTGCTTTTGAAAAAAATACACTTGAAACACTTTGAAAGAAGTTTGGACAATCACTAATTGCTTCTCAAAAGTGTTTTTAAAATTTATTGGTCAAACATAAACTATTTCTCATCAAAAGTACTTTTTTGAAAAGCACTTCTTAAAAGAACACTTACTAAAATAAGTTGATTTTTAAAAATTTGGTCAATCATTTATATATATATTTTTAAGAAATAATTCAATATATTCTTAAATTTTGAAGAGAAATTTTGGGGAAAAAATAAAATTAACTTTTGGAGGCTCATTTTCAATATTACTACTAGGGAAGTGAGTTATTTAGATATTTTTTTAATAAAAAATTATTAAATTAAGCTAGAAGATAGTTCACAATAGTAGTATACTAATACATATGTTTAAAAATAATATTTATGTGATTCTAAAATATTTTTATTAATTGACAATGGATACACGTATGTTACACTAAATGCACACAAGATGCACGTTCATCGCACGAGATGTACATACATCGCATGAGATGCACGTGTGGCACACAAGATGCACATGTGATGTACACAAAAACTAATTTTATTAATTCTACTTGAGACCTTTTATTAATATAAATGAAGGATAAATTAATTAAATTAAATTAATCATCTTATTAAATTAATCATCGCATTAAATTAAATTAATCAAATGATTTTGTTGTTGCTCCATTTATCACAATAGAATAGTTAACAATTCAGACTCTTTTGTTGGACTTCTTATTCCACTCAACTTCTGATGTGACAGATATTATCTATTTCTATTTGTACACAGAGTTATCTTATCAATAACTTTACTGCAGCTTGGCTTTGTGTTAGAATCGATTAGCAATTCACACGCACTAAATCTATGGAGAGGATGAAGAAAACTAGAGAGAGTTCTTGAGGAGAGAGAGAGAGAAAGGTAATTTCGTGGTAACACTCGTGGGTAACCTCCACGGCGGACGGGCTATTTATATTAATAACTTGGAGTATGTACAATTACACAGAGAATGAGAATAGGGGAAACTATTTCATCTCTAGTAAATTAAAGTATAACTTCAGTCAGTTGACGCGTTAAGCTAAGATACCTTCCGTTGTCCAATCTGTTCAAATTTCAGGTTCTCAGGCTAACGAAAAACCAAGAATGTCAAGTCAGGACAGATTTCACTGCATAACGACCCTTACATACTATTATGCATTAGTGTTTGGCACTTACTACTCATTCTTGTAATAAACTAGGTACATGGTAGAAGTCAGCTGCTAAATTATTTCTCATTTTTGTATATCATGCGTTATTATGTATCTACCTAATTTTTTTTAAATAAAAAATTATTAAATTAAGCTAGAAGATAGTTCACAATGGTAATACACTAATACACATGTTTAAAAATAATATTGATGTGATTCCAAAATATTTTTATTAATTGACAATGGATGCACGTATGTCACACAAAATGCACACAAGATGCTCATTCATCGCACGAGATGCACGTACATCATATGAGATTCATGTGTGACACACGAGATGCACATGTGATGTACACAAAAACTAATTTTATAAAATCTACTTGAGACCTTTTATTAGTACTAGTTTAACCGCACGTGTCTTACACGTATAATGCTTGATTAATTAAAATTAAATAATTTTATTTATTGCAGAGATTTTATCTAACGTTATATTTATTTCTAGATTTTTCAAATCTTCTTTAAATCAAATTTAGTTAATTTAGAATTCTTAAACTAATAGAAAAAGTATTAGTTATCATTAATTCTAAATACTTCTAATAAAGAAAGATTTACCATAAATATATTTAATTAATTTTCAATTCTTAAATATTAGAAAAAATAGTGAAAAGACGATTTTGTTAAAGAAGAGCAAGAAGTTCAAATAATATTTCTAAGATTTTTTACACTTTTAATATATTATAAATTATAAATTATAGATATAAATATAAATAAATGAAGGATAAATTAATAAAATTAATCATCTTATCTATGATTTCTCAAGTAGCCCATAAAATTGAGAATTTGATACTTCAGGGTATTTCTTTAATTAAGCCAAATCTCCGATACCATGAAGAAATATCAAGCAAAATAGAGATAGAAATCATATCTAACTAGCTTACGTCATGTATATCTCTATTTTGTTTCTCTTTTAAAGAAATGAAGGACTAGTGGCAATTATATTTGGTAAAGCTTGTTTCTTTGATTATTTCTTGGGTTTATTAGTAGACTAGTGAATTTAATTGCGCCTCGCGCGATTATAAATTAACTTATTAAATTTATTATATAATATTTTTAACGATGAAAATTAAAATAGTGGGAAGTTAGTTCTATTCTTTGGCACACACCGATAAAAAAACTATTTTCATGAAGGAATAAGATAACAAAAGCAAAATTCAAAATAAGTTATAAAAATTTGTCCAATTTGCAAGGCATGATTCTTTTTTAGTAAAGACAATCATTCATGGAATTAAATTTTACCATGAACTTTTTTTTTTTGAAGCTCTACGTGATAACTTAGAGTAATGTTTTTAAGTCTAAATACCAACCAAAAGTCATCAAAGATTTGAAACCTATCGCCATAACTTATCTTCACTACAAATTTTTTCCGAGATTGTGTTCTTGTGCTGTTATCATTTGAAACTTTCAAATATATATAAAAATTTAAAATTAAAGACAAAGAATCAAAAATACATGGAAAGGAGAGGGAATCGGGAATACATAATGAAAGCAAATTTTGTTGAAAGAGTGCAACTACAACAATTAAAATAATTTATTCATGTATGCATAATTCGGCAGTGTGAGATGTAGACACTTAATTTTATCCCTCCCAAGTCCAATTTAATTCATTTTTAACTCACTTTATTGTACCTAATCCATTCTATACTTTCCCATAAGAAAACAAATACAACGAATTCTAACAAATTAAATCACCAATGCCAAAATATTTTCTTATCCTAACTAATTTTTTCACCTCATCCACACCTTACCCCTACCCTATCTACCCCACTCACCCCACCCTCACGTTTTTTTATTCCTTTTAACCAAAATACACAACAAAAATATAGAAAAGGAGGGGCCCACAGAATAATATTCACACAACAATATACGCTCCTCCATTTTTTTTCATCTTCTACGTAAGAAAATCAACCTCACGCCATTTTGAGGACTCCATTTTTTTATTCTTTTCTTCATCTTTGCATATTGTTACAAGAACCATACACCTACCCACAATATTTTAGTCTCCTCCATAACACATACACAGAGATTTCGAGAGGTGGGTGAGAAAAAGAGAGAGTAGTTGGAACAGAGACTCATCTTTCTTAGGGGACCAATTTTTGTTTCATTTTCACGGAATACGCGCACACGCACAGCTTCGCACTCCACCACACACGACATCACGCACACAACATCGATTGAGGAAGAGATCGAGAGGGGTAAGAGTAGAGAAAAACAGAGAGAGAGAGAGAGAGAGAGAGAAATCGAAAGAGATAGGGGATCGAGAGAAAGCAGTTAAACATCGGGGGTTAACAGTCCGTTGTTGCCCTGAATTTGGGTCATTCTCCATTTTTTAATGTTGTCCGAGCTCTCTGAAACTCTGGTAAGACGGAAGCAGTGAGTCCGATCCCGAAACCCCCTGGAAAGCAGACGGAATAGATCCGTTCGGTGTGCGAAATTAGGTGGGAGCTGAGTTCGAAATTGGCGATTCAGGTCCGAATTGAGGTTTTCTTTTGCACAAAATTGGGTTCGGTTTAGTCTATTTTGGAGATTTTCTGTTTTGGGTCAGTAGAAAATGAAAGAAGGATGCATACCGGAGCTGGGGTTCGAATTGAGGTTCGTTGAGGTTCTCGGAGCGGCTCTCATCTTTCTTCTTTAAGCGAATTGAAAATTTTTGAGGTCCAATTCTCAAATCTACTCTTTTATTATTATTATTATTATGTGTTTGACGATGGTTGATTGAGTATTTGGTTGATACTTGGTGTTGTTTATTTGGATAGCTAGTCGTTGATATGAAATCGATGTTGATATGGCTTGATAACTATTTCATGTTAAAATTTGCGGGTTAAAAGAAATATGGAAGGGGTTAAATGCGATTAGTAAATTAGTATTAATTTTGGATCATCGATTATATTGAATTTGTGGGAATTGTGATAAATCAAATTTGGTAGGCAAATTGTAGGTTCGGGTAGGCAAATTTAGAACGCGTGGATTGTTGAATGTTGAAAATGTATGTTGAATGGCTTGGTTTTATGGTTTTGGATCAAATGTATCATTTGGTCGGGGAATGTCCCGAAATACTTGTATTATTTTATTCGGGGAATGCCCCGAAGTATTTTATACTCAGAGGACGTTCGTGATGAAGGCCCGAGGCATCGGGTGAGGTATTGGAGCTTAGTCTAGGATTAGTTTTTAATAGAATTTATATTTTCTTATTTTTCTATTTTTTGGTCTGTATAATTCGGACTGGACATTATTTTGGTTTTGAACTTTATTTGATTTGTTTGTTGCTTGTTTTATGTGTTTTATATATTCAAGGTGTCAAATTAGTCGATATGCTCCACCAAGCTACCGTGGTCGAACCACGAGATCGAGGGGTGTCTAACATCTTCCCCTCGGTCAACAGAATTCCTTAGCCGGAATCTCTGTTCGCAAATCAGTTTATAGAGTCAAAAATTATTTTTGAAAAGGATCTCTCAAAGGTGACTTGGTACACCGGATTATGTCAAGTGGCGACTCTGAATAAAAATGTAAATAATCCTTTTTCAAAATAAATTTTCAATCTTTTGTCACTTTAATAATAAAAATCCTTTCGAACCTTCAAAAATCTATATCTTTTCGGAGTTAAAAAAAGAGGTGTGACATGAGATATATATACAATAGTTTGTCTTTTTATCTCCCATTTTTAGCACATTATTACTACACATTAGTAAAATTAATTAAGATTAAAGATTGAAGGAGGTAGAATACATAAATATATATTAAAATCTCTAATAAAGAAGGTAATCATAGTGGGAGGTGAAAATTGATTAATTGAATTATGAAAAATAAAATAAATAGATAAATGAAGAAGAAATTATCAAAAAATGAGAAAAGAAATAAATAAAAATGGAGGTTCTAGAAAAGTGCTACATCATCTTTTCTACATTTCTTCGTTATTATTATTATCTATAGATTTAATTTAATACAAATCAATCACATGAGTTATAGAGAAAGATAAAAACAATTAAAGAGAAAAAGATAAACTGTCTTCTTGTACATTAACTAATTGAGGGTTATGAATATGAAAGGCTTGAGGGTTATGGACATTACTAATATTTAAGATTAGAATTTTTGTAATTGAATGTATGAATTAAGGACATGATTTTGTAAAATAAACTAATTGAAAGAAATGAAAAAAAATGTCAAAAAAAGGTGTTACATTATTTTATCTATGTTTCTCCTTTATATTTATTTTTAGTATAACGACAAACAAAGTGAATAAATTGTGTGTAGTAATTTGAACTATTTAGATAAATATATATATATATATATATATATATATATATATATATATATATATATATATATATATATATAATTCTACGAATGACATTCATATCAAGCGGTTCGTATGTCTTACTCCTCAAATCTTCACATAGTCATCACTCCATCTTCATTTCATCTGTTCACTCTTTGATCTTCTTCTTATCCCTATAAAAAATAATACATCACAAAAATTAATACATGATGAATAAGAATTGTAAGAAAATAGATTTAAATCATACATGTTCTTACTTAGAAGTTACAAATAATATAAGATAATAATAACACCAAATTAAGTGTAAATCAAATCAATTAAAATGCCAAAATAATAATACATGAAGAAGAAGAAAAACTAACATACCCAAAAGAAAAGAATAAGGAGAATATTTTAAAAGGTACTCAAATAATTTTTTTCAAAAGAATATATATAAGTTCAAAAAATATATAGTGAATGAAATATTGTTAATTTTGTTGATGAGGGAAGACGACTTATAATGCTTCTATTTATAGGACAACAATATGAAATATGAAATGATATCATAAAAGGAGTTATGATTATCAAAGGTCATGAGAGTAATGGAAATAAAAACTATTAAACTTTTATATTAAAGGATATAAATTAATGTAGTAGTAGTAATTGATCCATCTATTTTGATTATTAAACAAATTGATTGATAAATGAAAATAATGAAGAAAAAGTTCAAAAAAAAACACAAAAAAGATAAATAGATTTTCTTGATTCTTAGGCATGCCACATAGGATGGACTAATATTCTCTTATATATATATATATATATATATTGATTTTGTATGTACTAAGTTGGATTTGTGGCCTTTGGAATTCTTGTTTACGTTGTCTTTCTTGGTTTTTTTCTTACTTTAGTGATCTAGTGGCTAAGATTAACCACCTTTTTAGCAGTTTTATGATTGTTTCAGGTAAGAATAGTGTTTGACGAAAATTTTCATTCTATAACAGAACTGCTTAGAATTCTTTGATCCATCAAACTCGTCATAGCTCGGTCGGTCTTATGTTCAGACCAAAGATGTGTTGTTGGAGGGCAATCTTGTTCTACTCAAAATCATTGCGAGTATACGTTCCATTACGGTGATGGCAGTAGGACATCAGGATATTATATTGCAGATTTTATGCACTTTGATACAATTGTGGAAAATTCCTTGATGACAATCTCATCTGGTCGGGTCATTTTTGAGTGAGCTATAATTCATCTTTATAGTTTTAGATAGTATATGTTACTTTCGCCTTGCCAGTATTTAACCTTATAGCTGTTGGAATTTTATGATACAGATGCAGTACATCACTGACTGGTGAACTCCTAAGTAAGCCTGACAGAGCAATTGACGGCAGTCAATGACAAACATTTCTTCCCATGATACTAGTGCTCTTTTAGTAATCATATTTGCTCTTGACCATATTTTTATTAATTAACAATGGATGCACGTATGTTACACAAGATGCACGTTCATCGCACGAGATGCACGTACATCGGACGAGATGCAGATGTGATGTACACAAAAACTAATTTTATTGAATCTACTTGAGACTTTTTATTAATAAAAATGAAGGATAAATTTATGAAATTAATCATCTTATTTATGATTTCTCAAGTAGCGCATAAACTACATGATTTTGTTTCAGGATTTATTTTATAAGAGTTAGGTTGGGTTCCCCTCTAAAGACTTCTATGTACAGATAGACACTGGAAGTGATGTGTTGTGGTTTAGCTGTGTTCCCTGTAACGGTTGCCCAACATATAGTTTAGTTTAGGTTTGGAAATTATTATTTTATTTTATTAGTAATTAAAGATTTTTATTAATCATCAAGTGTGTATGAACAAAACACTGTTTGGCTACAACTCAGCCAGATGATCTCATCTCAGATAAACTATCACTCATACGTAAATTTAGAAAGCAGTCCTACTACAAATGATCTACTTTAAAATCAGTAGCTAGTTTTCTTAACAACTCTTTCTATCTCTAGATAGAATTTCTGCAATAAGCATTTGATATACATTGAAGTCCTATGCTAATTTGGGCTTTTGACTCTTTTTCACTTGTCTTAATCTAAATACTTGGTCTTTTGGTCCATTACCTGTCCTAAGCTAATTTTTGGACCTTTGAGGCCTAAAATTCGCTTCATCGGTATTAAATTACAACTTTGGCTTTGAAGCCCAAATGAATGGATAATAAATGAATAACTGAATAAATAAAAATAAGGCAATAATAAAAATTGAGACTTTTCAAATCTCTTAGTAACCTCATCAATGGATTTTCACCCATTTTCTTTCTTCTTTCATCTTCTTGCACCTGCACGCTATATAAGCGACTTTGCGTTTAAAACTTCGAACTTGACTCGAAGAGAAAGGAGTTCATTTGAACTCCAAAACAGATTCATGCAAAGGAAAAGATAAATGAAAAATAATTAATATGTTTTCGAAAATTTTACACCTAATAGATAATGATGATATGAAAAAAAAAAAAAACATGCTCAAGCTAAAGAAATAGTAAGCCATGATATTAAAGCAAACCAAACTGTCCAACGAAAAGGAAATTGAATCTAGTACAATATAATTAACTAGCCCTTGAAAAGAAGACATGAATCCACAAGAGTAGTTGATTAAAACTTGGACAAATAGATTAACACATATTTGCTCCAAATACTATGATATGATGAAGTCTAGGGTATGTTTTCATTAAACAAAGAAAAAAGGAGAATGAGCTAGAGATGAGGAAATAACACTTCAAATATGAAATACAAGACATACTAATGCAACAATACTTTTTAATACAAAGTGGATCAATCAACATATCTATAACTTAGAAAAAAATCACTATAGCATGTGAATAACAATTAGACGTCTAAATGAATAAAAACACTTTAAGAAGTAAACCAATAAGTGAAGTGAAGTAAATAACAGATATTAAACATATTTGAGAAATAATATTTGAATACAAGATAGGAGAAATAGTAAAAGAAATAATTGTAATGTATTTCTCACTTTGCTAATAAAATTTTTCTTAGTTATCAAATGAATATCAAACACGACACGACAGATATTTGTTTAGATATTCTTTAATAATTCAAATTGTAAGAAATAAAGTAATTCATTTCCTCTTTGAGTTAGTAGAGTAGTGAATCAAAAGAAATATTGAAGTATATATAAGAGATACATACATATTGATAATATGTATATATAAATATTTTTTTTGGTTTTCCATTCGGTGTCTGGTGTTCGCATTGAAGTCCTGACTGATTCGGATCGCGCATTGTAGGGCCCATTAAGGTGAAAACGCTTCCAACAGAGTTTTCTCCATACCCAGGGTCAAACCCTCGACCTCTGATTAAGGGTTATGTGTATACATGTTACGAAAAGGGAAGTTAAACAAAATAAGGAAGTTAAACGGATTTTGGATTAGCCTTTTAGTTTGCATTTTGCATGAAATAGATTTTTTTTTTTCTTTTATCATTATGGTGTCTGCGTTAGCTTGTGCACATCTTGACTAATTCTATGGAATATCTGTCACCTCCCACCAGCAACAGATATCAAGTAATTCTGCCTACCAGCTGAAACAGATGGAAAAAAATCACCCTAGTGTTTGTCTTTGTTGGAAATTGAACATGAGACCTTATGGTGCTCAACCCAACTATATTGAATCACTAACACTTTGTTTGGATGGTGGTTTTTCACGGTATGATATGTGTGATTATCAAGGGCGGAGCCAGCCCTTTGGCAAGGGTTTCATCCGAACCTCCCTCGATTAAAAAATATATCATTTATACATGATTAAAATTATTGTTATGTATCTATAGTAGGTGTTGAACCCCCTTCAGCTAGGTTTTCTTCAAATATTGAACCCCCTGAGTTGAAATTTCGTCTCCACCTCTGATGATTATTGAGAGAATCATGTTTGTTTTTATTGCTTCTTAAAATATATGGAATGGTATGATTTAATTTCATGGATCGATAACTATGAAAAACCTCACTTTATGTAACCACAGATTTGATGTTATCTCATGATTTGCTTATTTATATAATCTTATTTTACATTTTACTCTATATTATTTAACTTCATCTCTTATCCGACTCCACCCCACCAACCCTCCAAAAAAATTATGTTTGAATTATTATTATTTTTAATTAGAAATTTTAAACTTTTTTCTTAGTAACATAGAGTCAGATATGTGGTGTCTAAAATTAGACTTGAGGTTCAAAATCGCTGAAGTTTCGTTCAATCATTTTTTTTTCTCATAGTCATACTCGTATAGTGTTGAATTAAGTTCGTTCAGTCAATTTGTCACTCAGCTTAGGAAAATATTTTATTAAAGTCACTTATCTTTTTTTTTTGTTCCAACAATGTCATTCAACTTTGTATATTTTCTTTTCAAACTAACAATTGCTAAAATAGTCCTTATTCTTTGTAAGAAAAATGAGCAAAATAGTCCCTTAAGTTAAACCGTGAATTTAAATAGTCTTTATTCTTTTATTTGAAATATTAATAGACCTCCAACTATATCTCACATTTTTACTTCATTACATACTCCCTCTATCCCTTTTTAGTTGGGCACATTCTATTTTACACGGTGATTAAAAAATTATAAATTGAATGAAATTTTTTATTATTTTACCCTTTAGCAATATTAATGATATGACATAGAAATGAATATCGAAATTGAAATTGTTCACGTTTTAATGTATACTATGAATTGTAGGGTATCATGAAAAAAATTAATCAATTCTATTTTGATTTAGTAAGCGATCAACTAATATGAGTCATTCATTTTTAGTAAGACGACCAACTAAAATGAGACAGGGAAAGTAATTAAATTTCAAAAGAGATATCACAATATTAAAAAATGAAAAAAAAAAAAAAAAACTGAGAGATGTATTTAGTTTTTAAAGTTAAGTTGAAGAGGTAATATATTTTTTCCCAAATAATATCACAAGACTGACAAAAATAATATTTGAAAACTTTAACATTTTTAAATTACACAATGATTATATGAATTTTTCTAATTTTATTTGATGTTGATTGATTTAAGATACTAGCATGATATCCTTCATCAATATTTTAATTTATTATAGAAATTTTTAAAAATATTTATATATGATTGTTTTTCTACTAGCTAGAGAGTCGGGGGATTGAAGGAATTCATTGTCTTCTATATGAATTATGAATCTTTTGACAATTATTTTTAGAAGAAAACAACAACTAAATTTGAATTATTTTATCAAAAAATAAATATTAATCATAAAATAAATAAATATAAAATATTATTTATCGTTGAACTCCTAAGTTTTCAAATAATAGAGTGCATATAAGCTTCTCTAACAATATCAATCACATTTTTTGGTGCACTACATTATTTTAATATTACAAATAGAAGTTGAACTAAAATGATACGCAGTATTTTTTATAGTTAAAAAGTTATTAGCATATCATATTGTAAGAGAACATGGATCATTTCAATTCAAAAATTAACTGAAGGGACTATTTTGGTTAATTTTTTTTAAGAATAAGGATTATTTTAACAATTATTAATTTGTAAGAAAAATATACAAAGTTGAGATACATTATTGGAACAAAAAAAAAAAAGGCTTTAGTGAGATACTTTCCTAAGTTGAATGGCAATATAAGGAATTGACTCATTAATTCGTCCTTGATGATTATTATATTGTAAAACAATTATCAACAATAAGTGTTGTCATGTGACCAGGAGGTCACGGGTTCAAGCCTTGGAAACAACCTCTGGCAGAAATGCAAGGTAAGGCTGCTTACGATACACCCTTGTGGTGGGGTTCTTCACCAGACACCGCGCATAGCGATAGTTTTAGTGCACCGAGCTGTCCTTTTTAGTGCTAATTGCCATAATTGAAATTTATAATCATTCATTTAGAGTTAAATTAAGGATTTGAAATTTATGATTTCTAGCAATTTAAAACAAAAAAAAAAAACTGCTTGTAAATATCCAAGGGAATCAAACCCTCATTGAGAAGAAAAACAACTCTTAAAAAGCAAGTTTCATTTCTGTGACTGGATTAAGAGCTTATTTTATTATAAGATTTTCAACAAATATTATATTTTTAATATATTTCTCAATATAAATACAAAATATATACAAATATTACTAAATTTTCGATAACTCACACCCCATACCTCAATCCGCCCTTACGTTTATCCCCACAGTGACAGATTCACAATTTAGGAATCGTGAGTGTCCGGGAGCTTCGAATATACATATTGATGCCAAAGCTTTAAGGTTCTGCTTGAAAATCAAAACATCCGTCTATTTTCTTGGTTTCCTTGATGCTTTTTTAAATCTTTTATCAATTTTTATATAATTATACATAATCAACATAGAATTTAACGAATGCTCGAGCACCACAAGATAGGACATAGGTCCGCGCCTGTAACCCCATCTTAAAATATATATATATATATATATATATATATATATATATATATATATATATATATATATATATATATCAATTATCTAATTGCTACGTTTGACTTCCCCCTTAATTAACTAATTAGTAAAACCCTACACCAAGAAAAGTGGATTATATTAATTGTCAACTTTATATATAGTGATTTATCTGTTGTTACTAATACCCACCCCTATTAAAAATATGTTAAAGAGCGTATATAAGATAATTATGCACATCAAAGTCAACACAAGAATCTACCAAATGTCAAATTAATTGTTTTTTCGAGAAGTATTAAATATAAAAAAATACGAAAGCCTGTGATCGATTAGTTTGATTAGAAATAAATAAAACAATTTATATCATAAATTGAACGATAAAATAGTACTTAACTTTTAACTTATATTTCATGAGTTCTACACATGGATATCACCTTTTTGAATTTTTATATCAACATAAAGGGTCAATTATTGCAGGATTCTTTTTTTTTAAAAAAAAAAAGATTTCTAAAAATAAAAAAGTTTTAGTTTTTATGAAAAAACTACATCAAAATTTTAAATTGTTCTGATTTCTACAATATAATTTGAGTAGATATTTTTTGGAAGCCAAACTCTCTATTTATTATTTATTTACAACCAAAAGAGGTCATGGACTAGTAGTTGTATTCAATTTCATTTTCTCTTTTGCGTAACTGAATGGAACAAAAGCACATTACAATAAAATTCTTCCATAACACAAAGACTTTTTATATTTATAACCAGAGGTCTCGAGTTTTTTCACCAAAAAAAAAAAAGAGGTCTCGAGTTTGAGTTCCTCTGAGTATGAAGTCATTTTTGTACATTAGGCAACCGTTTTACCCTCTAATGTGGAACTTTCCAGCGCGAATTCAAATTTAGTCATTAGGGGCCGTTTTACCCCCTAATGTAGAACTTTCCCCCGCGAATTCAGATTTAGTCGTTATGGGCCGTTTTACCACTTATGTAGAACTTTTCAGTGTGAATTCAGATTTAGTCGAATTTCAATGCAGGTATCAAACACCGGAAGGGAACCAAAAAAAATAATGAAAATATATTTGGTATAAATTAACGAGTTTAAGTTATGTGCACCGTCAGTGTACAACTATTCTACACTATCAGGTAAACTTAAACTGTTATTGCAGGTTATTCAATTATTTACATAAAAATAAAAAATAAAAATAAAAATTGGACAACCTGCAATACCAAATCAAATTTCCTTAATAGTATAGAATATTTTTTACGCTGACTGTACACAAAACTTAAATTCTAAATTAACAATAGAAGGAGATGACTGAGATGGAACTTGCTGTATTAATGGTGATTATAGAAAGTTGAAAGTTGAACCATCCGAAATTTTTGTGAAATTCCTTTGAAAATATAGTCTCCTAAAAAGAATTCTACCTACTTCAAGAAAAATCGAACCGATAAAAATGTTATCGGTTTATTGTTATTGGATTAACGATTTTTAAATGGTTTTATAAAAAAAATTGTTGAGTTATTGGTTCAATTCATTCTTTTTATTAGGTAAATCGATAACCGAATAAGAATATTTCAAATTACACTTATATATATATATATATATATATATATATATTTAAAAAAGATCTACTCTATATTTTTCTTTCGTTTCTATAAACCAATTCAATTCCCCAAAAATCTACTTAAGTTTGAAGATTCTTGTAAAATAAAACACATCATGTAGGATTTTTGCTGCAACTAAGATTTTGTTTCTTTTCTTGTTAGTTGCTACTATTTATATTTTATGCATATTTTTTGATCGGTTAAATTGAAAATCGAACCGTTAAAGATTAAAATCGATAAACCGAAAATCGATAAAAAATATCTTATTATTTTAATTATTGATTTAACATATTTAAAAATCGATAAACCAAATCGATAATACATAAAATCAAATCTAACCGAACCGATTGATGCACACGTGCCTTCTTCGAATCATGTGTGAACACGACTTTTTTCGTGCATCAATTTCTTCCTTTTTTTTTTTTTTTTTTTTTTGGGGGGGGGGGGTTCATTTATCATGTAAACAACTTATTGGTACAACTTAACATAGAAGCACTATATCAAATGCATATTGTACAAATGTAAAGTTGGCAAAAGATAATTGCAATACAATTCAATTAAAAATACTAATGTGATGAAAGTCAAACTATACATTAAAACTTCAAATTAAGAGTAAATTTCATTCATCGTGACTTAGCTTTGTGTCTATTATATAAAAGTCATTTTTCTTTCATTCATTACACGAAAGTCGTTTTACTTTGTTCCGGACATCACAAAAGTCACTATGACCAGATTTCACAATAATCCTACCGGAAAAATGATGTTGCAATCTTAATTAGTTCTTGATTTTTAATTTAAGAGAATACAATATATTACCCAGATCTTGACCTTTTTTTATATGTGTCTAACCCAATTTTCCTTACGGATTATATAACAAAAGAATATCAATTACTTAATAGATTAGACTACCTAATGAAGACTATTTTCATTAAAAAAAAAAATCTTGATATTTTGATAAAAGAAAAGTGACTTTTACGTAATAAACACAAAGTTAAGTGACTGCGGATGAAATTTACTATTAAAATTAAAAAGGATGACTAATTAATCACTTGGACAATAGCTATTTAGTGGAGTTTGTACATTGCATTTTGAACATGCCATTAACTAACACATCCAATCTATTATTGTCATTTGTTCTTATTTTATTCAACATTATACCAACTTTTTATTTTTTATTTTTTCCCTACACTGGCCAAACACGTCTTAAAAATCAAATGGAGAACAACTATGCATCATATATTTCTATAAATACTCAAGCTGTAAGAACATTTTTTTTATGCTCTACATCTTAATTTCTTTGTTCATTTATCAGCCAAAAAAACAAAAGGAAAAATAATCATGAAAATTAGAATAGAAAGTTCAAGAATCATTAAGCCTTTCTATGAAAACACCCCTCCAACAACAAGTAGCAACATTCCTCTTAGTGTCTTTGATAAGGTCACATATGAGGCTCAAATTGCTATCATATATGCCTATCACCCTCCCACCCCACCAAACAACGCGATTGAATTAGGTCTTCGAAAAGCCCTGGCTGTTTATCGAGAGTGGGGTGGGAGATTAGGTGAAGACGAATATGGGAATAGAGTGATTTTTCTCAATGACGAGGGTGTTAGATTTGTCGAGGCATCGGCTAGTAGCACCCTTGATCAAGTAATGCCCTTCAAGCCTTCTCCTTCTTTGCTTAACCTACACCCTAGCTTGAAGGATGTAAAAGAATTGGTGCAAGTCCAATTGACTAGGTTCACTTGTGGCTCCTTGGTGGTTGGTTTCACCGCACACCACAGTGTGGCGGATGGACATTCCACTAGCAACTTCTTGGTTGCATGGGGTCAGGCCTGTCGAGGCCTCAGAGTCAGTCCACTTCCTCTGCATGACCGCACAATTTTCACCCCTCGAAATCCTCCTCTCACCCAGTATCAACATAAGGGGGCTGAATTCATGTCTAAATCGAAAAAAGAACATTCACTCAATGAGGTTCATCATATATCTGAGGACGTGGTTGTACACAAAGTCCATTTCACTATTGAGTTCCTCGCGGAACTTAAAGCCAGGGCTTCTTCCTTGAATCGAAATAACAAGCCCTATAGCACCTTTGAAAGTCTCCTCGCGCATTTATGGAGGGCCATAACTAAAGCCCGAGGGCTAAGTGGATTTGAGTCAACCCAAATAAGAATCTCAGTCAATGGTAGAACGAGGTTGAACCCTAAAGTACCCAATGAGTACTTTGGGAACTTAGTCCTTTGGGCATTCCCAACATCAAAAGTGAAAGACCTATTGCGCGAACCTCTTCCATACGCAACAAAGCTAATTCATGACGCGATTTCAAAAGTAAACAACGACTATTTCAGATCGCTCATTGACTTTGCTAATACCAATGCAAAGGAAGAACATCTTGTCCCCACCGCGGACATGACCAAGCACATACTTTCCCCAAATATCGAGGTGGATAGCTGGTTAAGGTTTCCATTCTACGACCTTGATTTTGGTACGGGTTGCCCGTACATTTTCATGCCTTCGTATTTTCCTACAGAAGGCATGATGTTTCTTTTACCGTCCTTCATAGGGGACGGTAGTATCGATGTCTTCGTTCCTCTATTCGAAGACAAATTATCCACATTCAAGAAAATTTGTTATTCCTTGGATTTGCTTGAAGGTTGAAAAACTTAAAATAAAAATTACTCTTTACTTATCAAAAATTTTAATTAGTCTTCATCAATAAATGTCAATTTTGTCACACAAAAGAGTAGTACAATGGTACTTATTGTAACAATTTTTGTATGCAGAGGATATGTCAATTAAATACAAATTTAAAGATGTATTATTTTACGTCACGGTATATATAGTAATAATACTATTTATTTCTTTTTTGTTTTGTAAAAGTAAAAGGTTGCACGTATTCTCATAGATATACTCTCCGTCTTAAAATAGTTATCATGTTTACTAAAAATATTTATCTCAACATAGTGATCGCTTGTCAGCTTAAAAGATCAAGAGAGCATTAATTATTATTTTTAACTTTAATCTTAACATTAATTATTCCAGAATTAAGGCACGCGAATATATGAATATTAATAAATTAATAATGAATATACTCTTAATCAAATTGCACTCCTAATTAATTTTACCAACTATTTTGATACAGAAGAGAGTACTGGAGTAGAATTTAACAACGCATGTGCATATTTAATACTCCCTCCGTCTCAAATTACTTGTCCCAAATTTTTTAATTTGATTTTCCATTTTACTTGTCCTTTTTCATTAATCAAGAAGAGACAAAAAAGATTTTCCATGTTTTACCCTTTGCATTAATTACTTTTTCTTTAAATTAAAATGTAAACATCATTTAATAGGGACACTATGATAAACTAGTTATGTAATTAATTATTTTTTTTAATCGGTGTGTCATCTCAATTTGGGATGGGTAATTAAGGACGGAGGGAGTAATTTGTTTTGTCAATATGCAAGAATTATTGCTGGACTTAATAATATTTGCCATTACATCAATATTTTTTTGGGCAAACTCTATAAGCAACTAAATTGAAATCAAATTTGAGTGGTGGGAATTAGGGGTGGACACTCGGTATTTGGTTTGATGTTCTTAAAATTTGGGTTTGGTAGTTGATATTTAAACGTAGATATCATATACCATACTTATAAATATCGGTTTGGTAATTCGGTAATCAGTAAATTAAACTTCAATTCAGTATGGTATTTGGTAATACCATATTAAAGTTGGAGATGTGCAAATGCATGTTTAAACTTCAAAGAATATATTTAATAGAAACCCTATTTAGTATTCTTTTTGTTGTTTTTTACGAATATATTGCCAAGGTCCAAGAGTTTTTTTGGTATGAGTAATACTATTATCTATTGGGTTGGTTAGACATATCGTATCATATATATATATATATATATATATATATACATATATATACATACATATAATTCGATATTCGGTAAATACCGAATACCAAACGGTATTAGTATCTTGTTCCAAGCCCAATCCCAAATATTAAAATTTTACTCCCAAATGTCATACCAAATATCGAATTACCAATTTTTTTTTGTTTAGTTCGGTAATTCGATTTTCGATATTTTATGATCAGCCCTTGTGGGAATAGAGAGATTATTGGTAGAAAGAGCTCTATTTTTTTAAAAATAGTTATTAAGTTTTATGAAGCGTGAATTTAAATTATTCGAATATATGTATGAATTTAAAATATTTTTCAAAATTAACATATTTGTTCATAAATATGAGATGCATGTTAAAATTAAAGTAGGATTATGGTGATCAAATTATTTATTTTGAATTGGAAACTATCAAGAATGTTTACTAACAGTACATAATTAAAAGTTTAGGGTTGTTACAATGTGGACTCATTTCTAACTGTTATTATTGTCTTAATTATATTCGACAAAATTTAATTCGACTTTAGAGTAAAGCAGAAAAGCTATCAGGTTGTTGGGGATAAATATAATTATTTCATTCTTAATCGAATATCTCGAATTATATCGAATTTGCGTTCTATGAAGAGAAAAAAATCCTAATAAGAATAGGGGTGGAGCTACATATAAGGTAGGGGGTTCATTCGAACCCCTTCGATAGAAAATTATACTATATATGCATGGTTAAATTTTTTTATTTTTTTATATATATATATATAGTAGATGTCGAATCCCCTTCGATTAGTTCGTATATTCACTTATGAACCCCCTTGGTGTCAATCCTAGCTCCGCCACTGAATAAGAAGTGTGTCACGACTTAAGTTAATTCATGGCATATATTATCCGCTTTGGCATAGGCTAGCGCGAATTTATCTTTTGGACTACATCACATTATAAATGAGAAGCGTAAGCGCACCATGTAAACTTGAGTTAAGTCATGCAAAATGTTTTATTATCTGCTCTCATTTCAATGTGAGATTCGTCTAAGATGTCATGTGCACCTCATCTTTATATATAAACTAATTTACTTCCCTTTATAATAGGTATTACACGACATCAATCTAGATTAATCGTTAAGACTCTAAATTAAATATCGAACATCGAGTAAGATAAAAGATTGCTATCAAAATTTCCTCATTATTTTGACAATAGTGATGTGGAAAATCAAACTCGAAATTGGAAGAATTTGGTAGGGTTTCAACTAATCCTACCCAAGAATATTATGATAATTATAATTTATTGACTTATCACACACACAAAAAATGTATATATCTACATCAATACAAAATTCTGTAAATTTACATCATTACAATTTATATTCTTAATTGTTGAAATTTAACCTCACGATAATTTGAGAAAATATTCAAATTATTCAGAAAAAAAAAATAGAAAAAAACCTATAATGAAAATTATTGATAATAGGGGCGGAACTTAAATGTAAATTTAGAATTCAATTATTAATATTTTGAGATGATTATTTTAATATTTAAAATTTATTAAAAATAAAATTCAAATCTTAAATTTGTTTCGTCTTTGTTTTTCAAGATCGATAACAATCTAAAACAACACAAAACTTTAGGCAAAATAATGTATAGTAAATCAGAGAGTAATTAAGTTCATTGCTTTCATCATCGTTCACTATAAATCGAAAATCATAAAAACAATTATCTATAATTTACCAGTAAAAAATGTCAGAAATAGAATTTTAACCAATATAAATAAACATGTTGAAGTCATAATTGTGTAAATAAAAATTGACCACAAGTGTAATACAATATATATTTTTTGAAATTTCTAGTAAGTCAACAAATGTGATTCCATGTTGAATATAGTACTTACTTGCTATATGTCGTTATGTACGACTTATAAGTCAAAATAATAACTATATATAAAAAGCTATCTGCTTTATGTTTTATATTTTTAAAATTTTAGAAAAAAAAAATGAATAATTTATTACAATTAGTCAAATCTCCTTACCTAAAGGTTGGTTGAAGCTACGTGCATGAGTCAAATAAATAGTATGATTGACGAAGTTAAAATTTTCACTAAAATATTTAAAATATGAAGAAGTAAACAAAGATAAGTGTGTGTATATTCACCAATGACGACATGTCTAGGGAAAGGAAAAAGTTTTTTCAATCGTTATCAGGTAAAAAAGTTCAAAATATATTCAAACTTTGATGAAATTTATTGTAACACACCTGAACTTTTAGTGACGTTTATAAGCTAATAAATAAACAAAAGAGTGTAGAGCAAATAAATGTAAGTAAAATACACTAATAAATAGTTTAGGAGGGTCATAATACACTAATAAATAGTCTAGGGGGTCCTGCATGTTAAAATAAATTTCATCAAAGTTTGAATATATTTCAAATATTTTTCCATAGTATAATAATTTATTATTTTATGTAGCATATAGGCTCCTATATAATTTTCGAAAGATTAATTATTAAATGATTGCTCATCTAACATAAAGTCAATTAATTCTTGTATGTAGTATATAGGCTCCCATATATTTTTCGAAGGATTATAATATGGTTGCTCATCTAACATAAAGTCAATGAGTAGGTAAAATTTAGAACAATTTGTTAAATATACAAAAAATAATAATTGTCTAATAAGAAAGTATTGATGTCTCGACAAAAAATTAGTGCCTTGCAATGATAAAATAATGTGGCAGGTTATATTATATTGCCACTAATGGACACATTGGAATATTTTGTCTATGGTCAATTAAGATAATTTTATCATTCAAATAATTCTCTCTTGTTATCAAAAAATAAAGTAAAAGATGCAAATAAATTATTTAGAAGAATCTATTTTTTTGTTGAAAAAATAACATAAATATATATTTTTAACTTATCATATTTACATAAATCTTCACCTTTTACAAAGTAGTTATAAAATTTCAACTAATTATGTATCTTCGTTGGATGTATTGGGAGCTAATTGTGTATCCCAACAGACCCAGAATAAAAAAAAGATATCGAAAGCTAATTATGTATCTTTACAAAGAAAGAATATATATATCTTCGTTGGATGTATCGGGAGCTAATTATGTATTTTGACAAACCCAAAATCAAAATAAAAATAAAAATCGGGAGCTAATTATGTATCTTTACAAAGGAAAGAAGGTATCTTCTTTAGATGTGTCGGGAGCTAATTATGTATCTCGCCAGATTCAAAATTAAGATATTCAATAATTATGCAAGATGTTGAAATTTTTTGTAATTAAGCTATATACTGTCGGGATTTATGTTTTTTTTTTTCCTGTATTGAACCATCACAATAGTTCTTTTAAATTTTATTGACATTTATATTCCACTAAAACTTGAATTCTGATTGAAATGGTCCATTTTGTTCAGTAAACATTTTTGGAAAAATAAAACTTCTTTTATTTGTGGTACTGTTTATCAGATTTATCAAGTTTTATTGTTAAAAATTGGAAAAATAAAACTTTTTTTTTTAAAAAAAAAAAAAAAAAAAAAAACTTTCCATGGTGTATGCACAAACATACTCATGTGGGATGTTTTATATAAGCTTCTTCTTAAGTTTGGGGGTATTTCAATTTTAGATAAAAATAATTTTTGTATGATAACATGAATATATTTTAATTAGATTTAAAATTGTTGCTTGGTACACAATACAATACGATATAATATGAAACAATACGAAGACGTTCTTGAACTTTTGAGCACCAATAGCAAATCTCTAACTTCAGAAGCAAACATTTTTTGAACTTCAAAGGGAAAATAGTCTCAAATATACCTAAATTTTGAAGAAATTTGTTGTAACACATCTGAACTTTGCGGGGATCCTATGCCCCCTGAACTATTTATTAGTGTATTTTAGTGACACTTATTAGTTAATAAAAAAAAATTAAAAATACAACTTGAAATTTCACCAATAGAGCAAACATGGTCAAAATTTCAAGAACACTACTTTCAAAGTCATTCTCGTAACTCATCCTCTTTAAGATGTGTTAGCCCAATATTGAATAAGGCCCAACCCACAAACACCCGAAGTTCGACTGTCTGGTCAAGCTTCTAAAATCAATTTATTTGAAAATGCATTTTTCAAAAAAACACTTTTGATGAGAATCAATTTGTGGTTAACCAATCAATTTTAAGAACAATTCTTAGAGGCGCACGATAAGCTCAACCTGCTAACGTGCACTTCCCATGGCTAAACGAGGATGAGGAAGACCAAGGAAGGAGAAAGAGGTGCTCGAAAAATCGGCAGAATGCCGAACTGAAAGTATCACACAAGGGAGGAACGAGGGTAAGCTCAAGGAGGATGAAATAACTACAATTAACACTGCAACAGTGACCGAACAAACAACACTAAATTCCCCAAATTCAACTTCACAATCTGTGAAGGGAAAAGAGATTATATGTGAAGAGGTTAGTGCCAAACGAAAGGAATCAGCCCATGCAACAGCAGATACCTCAGTTATGGAGGAGACTCAAAACAAGGTTCCAGAGGAGGAGAAGAAAATGGATGAGGAAAAGAATTGGGCGAGCTTGTTTTCGAACAATCGAGCTTCTGCGAATGGTATGGCATGGCCCTACAATTCATAGCTCCTGTAATTGTGGATGGAAAAGTTAGGGTTACATTAGAGAAGGATGATATCGCTGAGGCTACTAAGAATTGGAGTAATGCACTGATTTTGTATACAGTGGGAGAGGCCCCAGGATTTGCTTACCTACAAAATTACATTGCTAGGAACTGGAACAGTGTTGCGTCTCGAGAAATTTACTGGCATGACGAGGGCTACTATATAGTAAAATTTCAGAATGCTCAAGATAGATATGATATCATGTGTTCAGGACCTTATACGATTAAAGGAATGCCACTATGCTTGAAGAAATGGAGTGCTACGTTTGATTTTCAAAAGGAGATGTCGACGACTCTACCACTATGGATAAGGCTCTACAATCTACCTTTGAATTGCTGGGGACCTAGAACGTTGAGTAAAATTGCAAGCCGGCTGGGGGAACCCTTGTACGCAGATGAATGTACGAAGAATCAAACTAGAATATCCTATGCAAGGGTGCTTGTAGACATGAACATAAACCAAGAGCTTCCTAAAGAGATTGAGATTGTTGATCCTTATGGAAGAAAGTTCATACAGCAAGTGGCATATAATTGGAAGCCTGTTTTTTGTACCATTTGTGCACAGTTTAGACATGTATGCAGGAGGGAGGAAAAAAAATCCCTGAACCATGAGAAGGGGAAAGAACAAGTTGCGCAACAAGGTTTGAATGGAGGTAAAAAGATGGTCCACAAATGGGTAGGAAAAGGCATTAAAATACCTGAAAACAGGGCTGAGCTAGAGGCAAAAGAGATACCTAAGATACATCAGGAAAACAATGTGATCATAAGCACCCCAAGAGTAGTAGATCAAGCCAGCAACTCCTATACGCCCCCGGGGGGATGGGAAGTATCTCATATGCTGAACTAGTCCTGCATGGTTCCGTAAGGAAGTAGAGAGGCCCCTTCATGAAGCTGGAGAATACTTTCTCTCAATTAAGTAAAGAGATAATGGATGAAAAGGTTAAGGACAAGCCTCCAGAAGGGAGGAACAAAACCAAAATCTAATGTAATGGTTATTCTGGAATTTAAGAGGTCTATTGAGACCTCTTAAGCAGAGGGAGATGGAGTTTTATCCTAAGAAGCATAAAATAACACCAGCAGGCTTAGTAGAGACTAAAATAAAAAAGGGTAAAGCACAGTGTAGCCTCAATATATGTGCTAAAGGATGGAAACAACTTCACAATTATAATAACGATGATAGGGGTCGCATATGGGTGTTATAGAAGGATACAGAGGTCCAACTACAAGAAATAGAGACTCATGGACAGTATATACATTGTCAAGTAAAAGATAGGAACTCTGACTTTAGTTGCGCTCTCATAGTGGTAAATGGGAGCAATAACTTGGAAGAAAGGAAAGAAATGTGGAAGGGTATACTACAAATAGGGGCATTAATTGATGTCCCTTGGTGCATATGTGGAGATTTCAACTCTCCCCTCCATAGTGATGATAGAAGGGGTGGAAATCCGGTTGTCGAAGCTGAGACCAGAGACTTTCAAAAGACAGTTGAAGACCTGAATTTGGTGGACATGAAGGCTACAGGTAGGCAATTTACTTGGACCAATAAACATGTATGGAGTAAGATTGACAGGGCCATATGTAATGAAGAATGGGTGATGAGGTATGGCAACATTACAACACAATTCTTGGAGAACAATATGTCTGATCATGCGCCTATCCATATTGAAGTAGCATTTGAGCAGAAACATAGTAAAAAAACTTTCAGGTTTATCAATGCCCTCACTGATGATGATAGATTCCTCCATCTCATTCAACAACTATGGAATAAACCTGTTAAGGGAAGAGGCATGACCAAACTGTGGAGGAAAATGCAGCTTTGTAAAACACCTTTGAAGCAACTAAAAACCAAATTCATGGGCAACTTGGAGGATAAGATAATGCAAGTAAGAGACAAGCTATAAATGGTACAATATCAGCTAGGAGACAAGGTGGACCCTATGCTAATTGAAGAAGAAAAGGCTGACCTTCATAAATGGCTAGAAGTACAGGAAAAAGTATTCAAACAAAAATCCAAAGCACACTGGGTTGAACAAGGGGATGGAAATAATACTTACTTTTTCAAATGTATGAAAGCTAGAGCTAGCAGCAATACTATTACGATGTTAAAGAATGCAACAGGCAAAATGGTACATAAAAATGCAGAAATAGAACAAGAAATCACTCAATTTTATCAAGAATTATTGGGCTCAGCAGCAACACCACTACCCTCAATAGACCTTACTTGTATAAGAATGGGACCAAAGATCAACATACAGTAGCAGACTCATATGTGCAGACTAGTATCTCAGGAGAAAATTTAGGATGCAGTATTCAGAATAGACAACAATAAAACTCCAGGGATTGATGGATATACAACAAGTTTCTTCAAAAAAGCTTGGCATATTGTAAAGAAGGATGTGATGGGGGGGGGGGGGGGGGAGAATTCTTTGAAGAGAATAAACTAATTACTGAAATGAACACTACCGTGGTCACTTTAGTCCCCAAAAGAGCGCAACCCGATGCGCTAAAAGACTTCAAACCTATTGTTTGTTGCACAACCATCTATAAAGTCATATCCAAGATTATCAATGGTAGAATACAAGGTGTTATGAATGGTATAATGGGTCTAAGTCAGTCTGCATTTGTCCTAGGGAGACAAATTAATGACAATACTATTCTTAGCCATGAATTGGTGAAAGGATATACCATAAAGCAGATATCTCCAAGATGTATGATCAAAGTGGACCTCCAAAAAGCATACGACTCTGTAGAGTGGCAGTTTATTGAGCAAATCTTAAAAGAATTGGGGTTTCCTTTGAAGATGTGTACCTAGATTATGAAATGCATAAGAACTGTGCAGTACACATTCAATGTCAATGGGAAACTAACTACTAATATCCAGGCCAAGAGAGGTTTGAGACAAGGGGACCCAATGTCCCCGTACATATTCATTTTGGTGATGGAGTATCTGAATAGGTGTCTTAAGGGATTAAAGAAAGAGCCTGACTATATTTATCATCCAAGGTGCAAGAAGTTAGACATAACACATCTCTGTTTTGCATATAATTTGCTACTGTTTGCAAAAGGAGATGTGCTGTCAGTGACTAGATTGAAAGTAAAGTTTGAAATGTTCTCTACAGCATCGGGAATGAAAGCAAACTTATTTAAGGGTCAAGTGTTCTTTGGTGGAGTAAAACAGAACATTCAGCAGCAAATTCTATAGGTTTGAAGTTTGAGAAAGGAGTGCTACCATTCAAATACCTTGGTGTTCCTTTATCTACTAAGAGACTTACAATGCAACAATGTAAGCCATTAGTAGAAAGAATCACAAACTGGATGGCAAGAAGCTTGTCGTATGCTGGCAGATTACAACTAATCAAAGCAGTCCTTTATGGAATACAATCCTACTGGTCTCAAGTGTTTCTAATGCCTAAAAAAGTCATAAAGCTGATTGAAGCAACTTGCATGAGCTTTTTATGGTCTGGAGAAGTTGTAATCACTAGAAAAGCTTTGGTAACTTAGGAGAAACTATGTTTACCTAAAACAGCAGGAGGTCTAAATGTGATAAATCTCCACATATGGAATTAGGCAGCCATTTGCAAACTGCTTTGGGCTTTTAGCCAAAACAAACAGAAACTGTGGATAGCCTGGATACATCATTATTATATTAAGACACAAAACCTGTTTGATATGAATATCCCTCAGCAAGCGTGTTGGATGATAAGAAAGATCTACACAATGAGGAAACACTAGCAGAAACTTGGTGATATGCAAAACATAGTTAAGCAGGAAAAATTCATAATCAGTAAGGCATATAGGAAAATAAGAGGTGAAGTAGATAATATCCCTTGGTCTAAACTGGTGTGTCATAATGTTGCTGAGCCTAAACACACCTTTATGCTATGGTTGAGCCTACATGGGAAGATCAGAACAAAAGACAGATTGTTAAGCTGGGGTCTCACTATAGACACTACTTGTCTATTCTGTCAAGACCAACTAGAGACAAGAGATCATCTCTATTTTGAATGCACAGTCACTAACAAAATTTGGAAATCCATGTGGATTGGCAAAGATGGACAGGATGTCCTCAGAACTGGAGTTGTATGTGTAGCTGAATGGAGAAAAGAACCATAGACAAACATAACAGAGGGATTATTTTAAAAGCAAGTCTGACAGCAGTGATATATACCATATGGATAGAAAGGAATAACAGGATCTTTCAGAAGAAGGCACGTAGTATTGAAGAGTTGATAAGAAGCCTTAAACTAATGTTGTGTATAAGGGTTAAAACAAACTCCAAATTGATTGAGTGTATTAAGAAGTTTCAGTAGTCATAGAAGTCTGTAGAGGCCTGTTGGTTCAGGTAGTAACGCCTGAGAAGAGATAGATAGGTTTGTCTTCTCTTAGTTTGTAATGACAGTCACTTGGTAATTAATAAAGTGAGTTAATTGCCAAAAAAAAAAAAAATTAAAAATATTTTTGAGTAGCAATTAATGTTTGATCAATTTTTTTTAAAGTGTTTTTTAATATTTTTTTCTTTTAAAAATACTTTTCAAATAAGTGATTTTTTTTTTCAAATTATTTTCTTAGCTTTTGAAAAACACTTATTTCTCTAAAAAGTTTGGCCCATCAGATCGTTGGTCTCTTTGTCTCTCTATCTTGCTATGGGGTTAAAAAAAATTGCATATGGATAACTATCACTCTTTACTCTTTAGACACTTTTTTTAAAACACTAATAAATTAAATGTAAATAATTAAAATGATAATCTAAGCTAGCGTTTCCTCATATATTTTTCAAAAATTTTGAAGCTAATTCTACTTATTTTTAAGCTAATTATTTTATATTTTATTTTTTAAAAATTATTAATTTTTTTAAATTTAGTCCACACGAATAAATCACATACTTTTAAATATACCACTTAATTTTACGCAAATGCATTATAAACTCTTAGATACATCAATTAATTTTATACGGATACATCACATTACATTAGGGGTGTGTATCGGTCGGTTCGGTTCGATTTTACGTGTTATTGGTTCAGTTTATCGATTTTAGATTTTTAAATATGTAAAACCAATAACCAACCAATAAGATATTTTCTTATTGGTTTTGATTTATCGTTTTTTGGTTCTTAATGGTTCGATTTTCGGTTTAACCAATAAGAAAATACTTATAAAATAGAAATAGTAATAACTAACATAAAAAAATAAAATCTTAATTACCTCCAAAACCTACACAATGCATTTTAGTTTACAAGAATCTTCAAACTTAAACTGAATGTTAGTAAGGAAAAAAATTGAATCCTAATTGTTGGAAGCTATAAATGCTTCAAACTTTTTATTACGATAATAACCGAACTTTATATTGTGTCTTTGTTGCCTTGAATAAGTTAATACTTTGTGAATCACTGAATTATGAATTAGTAGTGCATATAATCTATATATATACACGTCTCTCTCTCTCTCTCTATATATATATAGAGAGAGAGATAGATAGATAGATAAATAGATAAAGAGAGAGATATTTAAATATATAACATAAATAGGGATAAGATAATAACTCAGTGTAACCGATAACCCAATAAGCTAAAACCGATACCAAATCGTTTACCCAATAAAACTTTTTATAAAACCAATAAAAAACCGTTAACCCGATAACCCAATACCAATAACCCGATAACATTTTTATCGATTCGGTTTATCAGTCGGTTCATTTTTTGCACAGCTCTACATTACATTCTTTAGTGATTTATCTAAATTTTTAAATATTAAATCAAAATTTATATAATATTTTTTTGGTTACCTATTCAGTGTCCGGTGCCCGTATTGGAGCCCCGACTAATCCGGATCGTACGTTGCAGGGCCCATTAAGGTGGCAGCGACTAATCCGGATCGTACGTTGCAGGGCCCATTAAGGTGGCAGCGCTCACGTTGCAGGGCCCATTAAGGTGGCAACGCTCACATTGCAGGGCCCATTAAGGTGACAACGCTCCCAACAGAGTTTTCTCCATACCCAAGGTCGAACCCTCGACCTCTGGTTAAAGTTGAAATAGCCCCATCCACTGCACCATAACCCATATTGGTAAAATTTATATAATTAAATTGTGATATGATGTAAACACAATTTAATATCGTGTCAAGTTAAACGGAGGGAATAATTCTTTTTAATTTACTCCAATAAACAATACCAAACACTTTTCCTTTTTGTTATTTCTTTCTTCCCTCAAAAAAAAATTAAATAAAAACAAAATCCCCTAATTTCTTCCCTCTCTTTTCTAGAATCTTCTGCTACGTCTAGGGTTTTTCATTTCTCCGTCATCGGAGTACGGTGGTTGTTGGATCTAGTTATGGCGGAAGAGCCGGAGAGAAACGGCGGTGATCGGAGTGAAACGAGTGATTATACATCGGAAGATGAAGGTACCGAAGATTATAGGCGTGGAGGTTATCATGCTGTTCGAATCGGAGATGCGTTTAAACATGGAAGATATGTAGTTCAGAGTAAACTTGGTTGGGGACATTTTTCTACTGTTTGGCTTGCTTGGGATACACAAAAATCTGTGAGTAATTTGTACAGTTAATTTGTGAGTATTTTTGAGATATTTGTTGTGCTGCGATTGTTGTAGTATTTGCTCGTTTTATAGTTTATTGTAATTTTTTTTTGCATAATTGGACCTGTGATTTTGTTGTTTGAGTTTTTGATATAGTACTTGTGATCTTATTGTTATAAGTCAAATGGGAGAGCCCAACCCAAAAGACTATCATGATAGGTGGGAGAACCCATTTAGCCTGCAAACCCATTAGTATTTCTCTATTTTTCAATGTGGGACAATTGGTACACAACAATCGCCTCCGCTTGAGATCCAACGACCTCGTTGGTCACGGCTAGCACCCCTTTTGGGTCCAGGCCACCACTCCGAGTCGCGGCTCCACGCGTGGATCGATCCTCGTTGGTCACGGCTACGCCCAGTTGGCAGAGGTTGCACCCCTCTTGGGTCCATGCCATAACTATTGGCACATAGGCCACCACTTCGAGTCACTGCCCCACGTGTGGGACTCTCAATTAAAGCACCAATGTAACGAACCCAAATTCTCAACTCAACAGTCAATACACAAAGCGAACGAAACTAATCAACCTCGATTTATACAGAAATGAGAAATTACAATAAGAAGAAGAGAAATAATAGTAGACGGGGATAAGAGGATTAGAGAGAATTGGGATGAGAAGCTTAGCCTTTGCCTAAGCAATTATCACAATCTGCATAAGCCTATACATCCTAGAATGTGCTATTTATTAACCCATATCCCATACATAGCCACTTAATGTGGTATTGGGCTGCTTTATCATAACTGGTTTCGACCTATTCATGACAATACCCCGCTCCAATAAGAACCTTGTCCTCAAGGTTCGAGTGGAGCTACATGGACAATATAATGCTGAATCTTTCAAGACTTGAGTGTGTGTAGAGAGCTGCTATGGTGTTGCGAAGATGAAAACAAGCGCTGTCAACTTGAAGAAATGATGAAGCAATTTCATTGCCCTTCCAAGTCCATATTGCTGCTAAGCAATAAGATTGTTTGAGATAGGAAAATGATTCAGGACCCCTCAATCTACACTCTTTGTTTATCTCCATAAGTACTTCGTAGAGAAAGAAGAAACAATGATAGTTCCGTGCAAGAATTATAGTTACGAAAGCTCGAGATCTTTCAATGAGAGAGGGTCCCATTCCTGCACCGTATGTCTTTCCAAGCTTTGTAAACTGAATCTGCATAGATATACCATGATGACTTAAAAACTTAATCTGAATTGCATCGACATTGTGAAGTGCTTTAAATACTGAATTTGACTTCAGAACTTGGTGTGCTACAGTGCATTCTTCAACGCGTCTATGGCCCCAAGATGGGCAAGATAGCACATAAGCCTCATCATAGTCTTAAATTTCACACAACTAACCAAGATATAAAAGCTTTTACTCTCACTGATCATTGATTTGTGAACAACATAAGCAGCAACAATTGAAGCTACTTTCACCAACTCAAGCTCACTTTCAATCGCTTACAAGCTCCCCTGATCATTTTCACAAGTTTGTAGTGCAACAACTTCATACAATGAGAAAGTGGGAGGGCAGACAGTTATTTTATCACCTGGATCCAAAACGTAATGCATTATCAAAATAATGAATTCATCAGCACCTATGTTACTCGGACTCGGCTGTTATGCCGCCGAACCCGTCTCGACATGAGACTGAGGCGGATGCGGGTGCTTCTGCCGTCTCCGATTCGGTCAAACGATTTCGGAGACGTTGACCAAATTAAAGAAGAAATTTGAGGGAAAAAATCGAATAATTAACCGGCGAGTGGCGACTTATTGAAAAATTCCGACCAACGACCACCAGAACAGAGACGGCGTTGTCGATGTGCCACCGCCGTCGCCGAGAAACCGCCGCCATCGTCGTCCCACCTCAATCGTCGTTGTCGATGTGCCACCGCCGTCAGCGTTTTATTTGTTTTTGTTGTTATATATATATATTTATAGTTATTAATATTAATATTTTTTTAATTAAAACAAGACAACAACATTGATATTTGTTTATTTGTTTGTGCTGTTGTATATATATTTATTAATATTAATATTAACAATATATATTTTTTAATAAAAACAAGACAACTGAATGTCGGTTTATTGGACTGATAGCAGCCGACTTTTGTATTTTATATTCTTTATGATATAAAAAAATGTATATTAATATATAATTAAACGTAAGTTGCCCTAACATTGAAAAAAGGAAAAATTACTCTTAATAATAGTTAACTTTTTATTTTTAGAATACCTTTATAACTCTATATTTATAATATTTGATTTTTTTTTAGCCGAATCCCTGCACCCGTATCCATACTCGGATTCACACCCCCGAATCGTAAAATCTATATTTTGACGAATTTGACTCTCGGATCCGCACCCGAGTCTGAGCAACTTAGATCAGCACCATACCCAACAAGAATAAACTCAAATTCAAGGCCAACTAGCTGGTACACCCTAAGTGCCAACTAAACCTTTGAGCTCCGCAAGCATAGAGAAATTACGCCACTCCTCCTCAATCAAGTCTGACATGGACTTGATACAACTTTGAAGCCATGCTATACAAATAGTTTTTATAACTTCCTTTCCCGGTACTTCCATTTTCAATGCACTAGCCTGCTCAAGTTATTTTCTTTCGAAAAGAGAAATCACCTTCTATTGCAGCATTCCATACCTTACTCTTTGGAGCTTGGAGAACAAAAATGAGTTGAGCTAATAGTTGTTGCAGGAATCAGAATAATTTAGGAAGACGTATAATATGGTGAGGTGCAATTGGTTGTAGCTCTCTCGACACAGCTCCTTGGGAATTGTCATCAAACACACGATTCACATCAGAGTATGTGTCATCCACTTTTGATTCCCTCACTACCAACTCATATCTTTGTTGTCAGGGATGCCACACTTGAGTCACAGAATTAGCATAAGCAATGAAGCCAAACGTACTAGTAGAGTCCAACAATATTAGTGGCAACGTGTTCACTGTATAATCGATCAGAGCCTTGAACTTGGAACTTATACCCGGATCCCATACACAGAGATTCATTGCAGCTCTATGTACATCGACACTAAAGGAATTCACACCAGGAGTAAATGGAAATTGACACAATATTGTGAGCATTAAATTCCTCGGTAAATTTTCTTCCTTCTCTGTGAAGTACTTATGGAGATAAACAAAGAGTGTAGATTGAGGGGTCCTGGATCATTTTCCTATCTCAAACAATCTCATTGCTTAGCAGCAATATGGACTTGGAAGGGCAATGAAATTGTTTCATCATTTCTTCTAGTTGACAACACTTGTTTTTATCTTCACACCACCATAGCAGCTCTCTATACACACTCTAGTCTCGAAAGATTCAGTATTATATTGTCCATGCGGCTCCACTCAAACCTTGAGGACAAGGTTCTTATTGGAGCGGGGTATTGTTATGAATGGGATGAAACCAGTTATGATAAAACAACCAAATACCACATTAAGTGGCTATGTATGGGATGCGGGTTAATAAATAGCACATTCTAGGAAGTATAGGCTTATGCAAATTGTGTTAATTGCTTAGGCAATGGCTAAGCTTCTCATCTCTAATCCTCTTATCCCTGTCTACTATTATTCCTCTTCATATTGTAATTTCTCCTTTCCGTATTAATCAAAGTTGATTAGTTCCGTTCGCTTTGTGTATTGATTGTTGAGAATTCGGGTTCGTTACAATTATTGTGTTGCGATAACTATAGTATTTGACTTGTGATTCTAGCTAGAAATGTAACAAACCAACCTATGTATGTCTCGCTTAGTGATTTAGTAGTCAAAGAAGAACCGATAATCCATTACACTATAGAATACATAGATGTTTAGGAGGTAATATACTTGTAGTAATGTAATAAATCATGTTCTATTATTGGTCTATCCAACCTATATATGTCACATTTATTTATTTATTTAGTAGTCAAAGAAAAATGGATAATCCATCTCAGCGTGAAGTACATAGAAGTTAAGAGGTAATACACGTGAAGTAATGTAAGGAAGCAAGTTCTATTATTGATCCGCACAACCTATGTATGTCTCTCTTAGTAAGTAGTCAAAGAACGGATGATTCATCCCATTATAAAATATGTAGATGCTAGGAGGTAATACACGTGTAGTAATGTAACAAACCATGTTTTATTATTGGTCCGTCCAATCTATATGTATCTCATTTAATTATTTAGTAGTCAAAGAAAAATTGATAGTCTATCCCAGTATTGAGTACATAGAAGTTGAGAGGTAACACACGTGAAGTAATGTAAGAAAGCAAGTTTTATTGTTGGTCCGTCGAACCTATGTATGTTTCGCTTAGGGATTTAGTAGTCAAAGAAAAACCGATAATCCATCCCAGTATGGAGTATAAAGAAGTTAAGAGGTAATACACGTGAAGTAATGTAAGAAAGCAAGTTCTATTATTGGTCTGTCCAACCTATATATGTCTCATTTAATTATTTAGTAGTCAAAGAAAAATCGATAATCCATCCCAGCATAGAAGTTAAGAGGTAATACACGCGAAGTAATGTGAGAAAGCAAGTTCTATTATTGGTCCTTCCAACCTATGCATGTCTCATGTAGTTATTACGATGCAATAAAAAGGGCAGCCTGATGCACTAAAACTACCGCTATGCGCGGTGTTCGGGGAAGGGCCCCACCACAAGGGTGTATTGTATGCAGCCTTACATTGCATTTCTGCCAGGGACTATTTCCAAGGCTTGAACTCGTGACCTCCTGGTCACTGCAATAACTATAATATTTGCTTGTTGTACACCCTCCGTTCCATTTTACTTGGCTCTGGTTGACTTGACACTCACCTTATGAATACTCTTCAGCTCCTAATTAGTTGTCGTTCTTACTAAAAATAGATATTCCATAATACTTGTCATTTCATAAAACCAAAGCATAATTATTTGTTTTTTTCCACCTTTACCCTTATTCATAAATATGATACCTGTGATTTTGACTTGACACTCCCCTTATGAAAAATATTAATTTGGAGTTGGTTTTACTAAACTAGTCTTATTTATTATGCTTTGAAAATATAAATTTGAGTTTTTATACACTCTATGTAGTCATTAAATGATAGGGGTATTATTGGAATAACATGACAAATTTATCTTGATTTCATAAATTGAACAAGTAAATTGAATCGGAAACCGCCTCTCTGCTTCATTCTGAGCTCTGAGCTAGTGGTATGGACTGTGTACTTACCCTCCCCAGACTCCTCTTTGTGGGATTATGCTGGGTATGTTGTTGTTGTTGACAAGTAAATTGAAACAACTATTTTTAGTAAGAGGGCAAAGTAAAATGAAATGGAGGGAGTAGTTTATTGTAACATTTTTTGCATAGTTGGACTTGTGATTTTGTTGTTTTCAGTTTTCGATATAGTATTGTTATTTGTTTGCGTTTTCGCCGAACTTATTTTGTTGCTATAACTATAGTATTTGCTCGTGTTATAGTTTACTGCAATAATTTTTGCATAATTGGACCTGTGATTTTGTTGTTTTGAGTTTTCGATATACAACAACAAACCCAGTATATTCCCACCTAGTGGGGTCTGGGGAGGGTAGAATGTACGCAGTTCATACCACTACCTCTAAAGAAGTAGAGAGGATGTTTCCGATAGACCCCGGGCTCAAGACAAAGGACAATATACAAAAACATCGAAAGCATGAAATATGATAAAACTAACATAGGTACGACATCCACAAAAATATTGTACATTACCAAACAAAGGACATCAAAGCCCTCCTAACTACTGACTACGATTCATCCACCCACCTTACCCCTCTATCCTAGTGTTTTTCCTCCAAACCTTCCTATCCAGGGTCATGTCCTCAGTGAGCTGTAATTACTCCATGTCACGTTTAATCACTTCTCTCCAGTATTTCTTTGGTCTACCCCTACCCCGCTTGAAACCATCCAAGGCCAACCTCTCACACCTACGAACTGGGGCATCCATGTCCCTCCTCATCACATGATCAAACCATCTCAACCTCACTTTCCGCACTTTATCCTCCACCGACACCACTCCCACCTTCTCCCGAATAATCGCATTCCTAACCCTGTCAGCCCTTGTAAATCCACACATCTAACACAATATCCTCATTTCCGCCGCCTTCAACTTTTGGATATGAGAATTCTTAACCGGCCAACACTCCGCTCCTTACAACATAGCCGGACGGACAGTAACTCTATAGAATTTGCCTTTAAGCTTGGGAGGCACCTTCTTATCGCATAAAATTCCCGAAGCGAGCCTCCATTTCATCCAACCTGCCCCAATACGGTGAGAGACATCCTCATCTATCTCTCCATTCCCCTGAATCGTAGACCCAAGATACTTAAAATTATCCCTCTTGCAAACCGCCTGGAGTCCAACTTCACTACCACCTCATCCTCTTGCCTCGAGTCACTAAACTTGCACTCCAAACTTTTCGATATAGTGCTCGTTATTTATTTCCGTTTTCGCCAAACTTATTTTGCTGTGATAACTACGGCATTTGCTCGTGTTATAGTTTATTGTAATAATTTTTGCATATTTGGACCTGTGATTTTGGTGTTTGAGTTTTTGATGTAGTACTTGTTATCTGGTTGCACTTTCGCTATAGTAATTATTACGCTGCAATCACTATAGTATTTGCTCGTGTTATAGTTTGTTGTACCAATGTTTGCATTATTGGACTTGTACTTTTTTTGTTTGAGTTTTCGTCTTTTCGATATAGTACTTGTTATCTGTGTGCTTTATCACTATACTTATTTTCTGCTATTACTGTAGAATTTGTTTGTTTTATATAACAACTTATAGTTTATTGTAATAATGTTTGCATTTTTGGACTTGTGTTTTTGGTGTTTTCAGTTTTTCTCTGTTTGGATGTGTGTGCAAGAGAGGAGATACTTCGATGTAATACTCGTTATCTGTTTGCATTTTCTATATATTTATTATTTTTGCATTTGTTCTAGTATTTGTTCGTTTTATTAAGCAACTTATTGTTTACTGGTATAACAATTTTTGCATCTTTGGATTTGTGAGTTTGGTGTTTTGAGTTTTTCTATGTTTGCATGCCTGTGAGAGAGGAGATACTTCAATACAGTACTTGTTATGTGGTCTCTTTTTCAACATAGTTGTGTGCTGCAATTGTTGTGGTGTTTATTGTACGGTTTAGCAATTTATGATTTATTATAGCAACTTTCACATCTGCACACTTGTGTTTATTGTGTTTATGAGTTCTCCTCTGCGTTTTTTGCAAAATTTCATTGAGATGTGGATTGTCTTTAGCTAATTGTTAGTACTTCTTGTGAGGAATAGAGATATGTTGCTCTAAAAGTTCAAAAGAGTGCTCAGCATTATACAGAAGCGGCTATGGATGAGATTACTATATTAAAGCAAATTGCAGAGGGAGATCCAGATGATAAAAAGTGTGTGGTAAAGCTATTGGATCACTTTAAGCATTCCGGACCAAATGGGCAGCATGTTTGTATGGTGTTTGAATACTTGGGAGATAATCTTTTGACTCTAATTAAGTACTCTGACTATAGAGGGCTAGCAATTCAGAAGGTTAAAGAAATTTGCTTCCATGTTTTAGTGGGTTTGGATTATTTACACCGTCAACTTTCTATTATCCACACGGACTTGAAGCCAGAAAATATTTTGCTATTATCAATGATTGATCAAAGTAAAAATCCAACAAAGTCAGGTGCTCCCCTAATTCTCCCTTCGAGTAGAAGTAAGATTCTCTCTGAATCTGGGGCTTCCAAGGAAGTAAAGTGTTTAAATGGTGACCTGACTAAGAACCAGAAAAAGAAAATTCGGAAAAAGGCTAAACGAGCAGCTCAAAGATGTACGGGCAAGGAAGCTTCTGAGGAAACAGAACAAGAAAATGAAGCCAGTAGTCCTGAAAAGTCTAATTCTGATGAGAAACCTAATAAAGACTCAGGTGATGGAAAGACTGATACTAAAGCAAGTGAAGATGGCTCAACGACAGATGGAGCAAGGGATGGACAGCAGAGAAGTCAAAGACCTAAAAGAGGCAGTCGATCCATGAGGCAGAAATTATTGGCTGATGTGGACTTTAAGTGCAAATTAGTTGACTTTGGTAATGCATGCTGGACGTATAAACAATTCACAAGTGATATCCAGACAAGACAGTATAGATGTCCTGAGGTTATCCTAGGCTCTAAATATTCTACTTCAGCTGATCTTTGGTCCTTCGCTTGCATTTGCTTTGAGCTTGCCACTGGTGATGTTCTTTTTGATCCACACAGTGGTGACAACTATGACAGGGACGAGGTATAACAACTCTACTTTTAATATTAACCATTTCGATGCAAGCATGTGCTGATCTTTATTTTAGGAGTTCAACTATTATATAATTCCATTATCTTCTTAATTAGTCAATTAAGTCCAAGGAAAGTTTATAGTTTCTAGATTGCGCTTTTAGTACGCGTGTGATGAGATGTTCCAAGCCCGGTATCTGCTGATTTTGCCTGTCCATTATGCTTTTGGGTTTTGTAAACTTTGATGCACACACTTATTTTAGGGGTGCTCCTCTTCTAAAACATTAATTTAAAAACAGTACCTCTTGAATGGGATATAACTTCAGCTGTGGTGAACGGAGGGTATTTATCCCTGATGACGACTCATACCACTGGAAGGGAAGTAAGAGATAATGACTTTCTTCTTTCTGCAAACTTGTGGGAGTCGCAATCAACCAGCCAATAAATCCAGTGTTTTCAAGGCAAACTGGAAGTGCATGTAAGCCTTAGAGCGAGGCTCAACATAAGCTTGGCGCTTCAGTGACTTATTGGAAAATGCTTTTGTGAAACTGCTAAGTGGATGAGGTGTAGATCCTGTCAAAAACATGGCAACCTGCTATTTTTTAAAATTAGTTTATTTTTACCCGGCCATTTTGAGAAAAAGCAATAGTAAGCAACAGACATAGGTGGCAAAATGATATATTAATTGTTAAGTGAACTTTGTGGATATAAATATTGGTGATTAGGAATATGAAATTAGAATGTACAAAAGAAAACTAGACATTTGATTTGAATTAGAAACTTAGTGGCATCCTTGCATATGTATCAGAAATTTAATATGGTATTTGGACGTGATTGACACTGTTTTACTTCATATAATTTACTTAATTGCAGTTAGTCGATTCATCTAGCCATATATATAATCCTTGTTTTTGCGTGTAAACATATTTTTGTCTATTTAAAGCTCGTGTTTTAATTGTGTTTGCACTCTTAAAAGATATTTGTGCCTTTTGTGCTTTACACATTTGACAATACTTAATCTGACAATTATTAAGTCTCAATCCCAAACTAGGTGGGTCGACAATATTTCCTTTTTTTGGTTTGCTCTATCTGTAAATAGCTTGCGATTGAAGCGTGGTTGTTGCTCTATTTGTAAATAGTAGTCTTTTAAAAAGAGAAAATGCTCGTCGTTCGTGTCAAATAAAGCATTCTCTATCTTATCCCTACCCAGACCTAAAGTAAGAGTAACAACAACAAAAAATTGCATAACCAGTTCGCACTGCCAATGTGGATCATTTGCTTACATCCTATTCTATTATTTGCTATGTTCCAGTTGATTCGTAGAAATTATGGATCTTTTGAGACTACTTTCCTCTTTGTGATTCTAAGTCTATCTTCTCTGTCTATAGCTCCTTCAATACCATAGTGTCGCACCTATGAGTTGGTGCATTTGGAGAGGTAGGACATGACAAAACTATCTTATGCAATTTCCCTAATTTTATCCTTTGTGTGCTACTTGTAGCTTGTATCAAATATTGTAGACCACATCAGTTTTAAGTTTTAACATTTCTATGACACTCATTGTGGTGAGCTCCATGCTCCTCCCTCTTTACTCAAATTTCTCTTTAACCAAAATGTTGTAAATGTTCTCAACTTTAAATGAAAACCAACAGAATTACCTTCTCTTATGCCCCACCCCAAAAAAAGAAAACCAATTGTCCATTTTTCAAGGTTGCCCAGTGGGAGAACTTTCATAATTTCTTTCGCTCTCGTATCTAGTTCTCTGCTTAGTGACTCGATCTCTCATTCTTTTGAAGCTCGAGCAAAGCGGTAACTTCTGAAGGCCTCGCACCGACGCTAGTTGAACCTTCTTCAGCCTCTTTCAGCGGACTTACCTTTTTTATTAGTATTGAATTCATGTCATTGTTGCTCATCATCCTTGTTAGAAAAGGAACAAGAAAATCTCTTTATGGAAGGGGAAGGTCATATTTAGGAAAAATTGACCAGAATTCCTCCACTACTGATAGACTGATCAGAAGAGGGGAGACTTGATTCGATATTTATAATTTCTATTGGTTAGGGCTTCGATCATGCTATTCTATTTCTATAGAGAGGTAGGCGACAAAGACAAGGGATCTCTCTCACTATGGATAGTTGCTGTTTGCGAGAAGCGTCTGTTTTGCTATTACACAGTAGGTAGTGTAAAAGGATCTTTCTTTAAAAGTTATCAACTTGTACAGTAAGAATTTGGGTATATGAAACATAAATTAGAGAAATGCAGAATGCACTCGTGGCTTTAACTCATTACTTTAATATGTAATATGCAAATCATGTCTCTCTCTCTCTGAAATATGTTCTTCCTATGCTTCCTAGATGTCATTACTTAACTATCATATTTCCTAGGATTGCTTGAGTAGGTTTTTTCAAGTAACCAGCTATTAGTCTTTTGTGATCTTCTAATTGATCATTTAATTGAGATTGTGGATGCTGAGGCAGTCACTTTCTTATGCCCCGTTTGGCCATGAGGATCTTTCACTATTTTCCAGATTTTTTTTTACTTTATTCTAAAAACAGTGTTTGGCCACCTGTTTTCACTTTCTTCTAACCCACTTCTCTCACATCAATTCAAAAACAACTTCAACTTATATTCATGGTCAAACACAACTCCAACTCCAAAATTCTTTGGTTTTCATGGGCAAACGCATACTTAGTGAATCATAATATACTGTTCCAGAATGCACATCACTCAAAGCAGTGATTCATCTGTTTTAGATAAATTCGAACATTTACTTGTCACTATCATGGCATCGAGTCTTGTTATTTAACTTTCACATGATTATATAAAATTTAGTGCAAGACCAGTTCATTTTCTTGATCATTCAATCAGTTTTGATGCCACAGTTTGTCTTCCTTTTGTGGATTAGTTTTTGCCAGGTTTTGTTCATTGAGATATTTTAATAATTTTGTAGTTTAATACTATCAATTGCTGGTTCAGTTCAATGATTTTTTTTCTTTGTTTCCCTTTCTGCACAGGATCACTTGGCCCTTATGATGGAGCTTCTTGGAATGATGCCACGCAAGGTGATTTTTGATTTCTGGTTCAAGCAGCGAAATCTTCTCTTTCTTGTTGAATGTAAAATAACTAAATCAAGTAGGAAATCAGATCTCATCATTCAAAAAAAGGTGGAGCTGATCTTAAGTTTGTCTGCAGATTGCCTTAGGTGGGCGCTATTCGCGAGAATTTTTCAACCGATATGGAGACTTGAGACATATCAGACGATTACGGTTCTGGCCTATAAATAAGGTGCTTAGGGAAAAGTATGAGTTCAGTGAACAAGACGCTAATGACATGGCAGATTTCCTTGTTCCTATACTTGATTTTGTGCCTGAGAAGAGACCTACTGCAGCTCAATGTCTCAGTCATCCGTGGATCACTGGACGCCTTCGGGATCTTTCTCCTTCTACAACTGATTCTACATCCCAAGCAACTGAAAATGGTGGCTCGGAGAAGAAGAGGGAGAAGGATGAAAGGGAGGCGATGGAAGTTGGAGTAGGCAATATTGTAATTGATGGCACCGCAAAGCCAGTCAAAGTGTCTCAATCCGTAAATCCAGCAAAACAGAGTTGACTAATTCAGGTTGTGGTCCTTTTCTCCATCTTGATTTAACCATTTTTTGCCCTCGTGAAAGTTTTTAAGTGGACCATGGGGTGTTTTTCGTTCCCTTTATACCCTCTTTGATTTGCCTCTTCATTCTTTCGAGATGACCACTATTGTATCGTTGTTGAACCATTTTAAGATTTGAGTACAACCTGTAATTGTATCAGCGTTACTTTGCGGAAAGTTGGATATCCTGTCCCTCCTTTTGCCTTATTGACAGAGTTTTGAATCTTTGATTGCTTGCATCTCGTTATAGAAAGTTTTGCCTGCGTGTTTCTGTTGATTGTGCTCATGCAATGTTCGAGTGGGTTGGGACTTGATTGATGGATTTCCTCCCCCCTTCCGGAAGGCAAAGTGATTTTCTGCTGTATCTGCTGCAGTGAAAGTTGATTTTAGCGAAGGAAACTGAATTTTCGGGTTGAATTCAGGCTATTGCCGGACATTTATCCATTTCTTCTTCCTCGATGACCCCCTGCTGATTGAATTTTCCTATTACATTTTGAGAACCTGTATTAGTATCTCCCAATATTCTTTGTGCTGATTGAATTGTTCAGCTGTGCAGTCATGATACTATTTCGAGAGACTGGTTACATGTGAAATCAGTAATCTGTTCAAATGTATATAGTATTTCGATCATTGCACTTTTTTATTTTGTAGCTGATTATTTATCATTTTCTCTTCACTATTTTCCTCTTATTTGTATCTGGATTTACTTCACTTGAGTTAAGGGTCTTTCGAAAACAGTCACTCTACCTCTCTCTGTTATGTTGTAAAGAAGTTCAAATGACAATACCTAAGTTGGTTGTTGTCCAAACATCATAGTGTCAAAATGTCATATCGGAACAATAGCTGAGGTGCTTAAAATGAACGTTGTTGACTTTATCTGTCAAAGTAAAAGTTTGTGGTGATGTGTTTGGTCTTTAATAGTTTTATAATCATACAAATATTATGTGATATATTTAAGTTGTTGCTCCTATTAAATTTCATGCTATTCGAGACAAGATAGGAGCTTATTAAGCAGGAGCGGATCCATGTGTAATTTTGGGGTGCTCTGACATCCATTAAACTCGATGTAGATTAGGTATAATTATATAAGAAATACAGAATAAATGGTATAATTTATTAAAAAGCACCTAGAGAACAAACGTATGGTTGGGTGCAGTGGCTTGAGGATGTGACTCCCATGTTCAGTTTTTCAGATTCGAATCCCTACAGCTACATACTATTTTTTATAAAAAAAAATTTAAGCACCCACAACCTTGAATTTCTAGTCCGCTTCTAGGTCTACGAGGTTGACTATGATATTTTCTAGGAGGTAGGTCGAAAAAGTATTGAGTAGAAGTAATTTAAAAGGATGTAACATAGTTTTAACTTATCGAGGGCGTTACCTTGAATAGGAGGTTTTGAAGAATGCGAATTCGGTAGATAGAAAGTTAGTAGTACTTCAATTGCGTTTGATTTTGTTGTAGTTACTATTCATTGTTATGCTTATACCTCTGACGCTTGTAATACAATCTCATAAAGTGAGACTTGAAGAGGATAAAGCGATGTAAATCGTATCATTATCTTAACTTAAATATAAAAAGATTATTTTTAGTAGACCCTCAATTCAACTTGTAGACGACCTCATACAAACAACAAGAGCAATAACACAACATATATTTAATGTAATCTCATAAAATAAAGCCTGAAGAGAGTAAAGCGACGCAAGTCGTACCACTATCTTAAAAATTAAAAAAAAATATTTTCGATAAATGCTCGACTCAACTGGGAGACCCCATATATAAACCTTAATCCAAAAAATCCTATATCATCATCACCATACATCCTTATCTTCTTCACCCTCTCTTCCTCCCAAAAACTTCATTTCTATTTCCACCATCTTCCACTACATCACACACACACTCAAAAAAAAAAAAACTATTTAATTTATTCACCACCCAAAAAATATTTTTTTTCTAAAATGAGAATAAAATTCTCTAGAACATTATTACAATATTCAAACACAGAATATTTACATTCATCATCTGACTCAATTACAACATTCCAAGCTAATAACAATGATTCAGTAACTGCAGCTATTGGTAGACCCTTTAAGCTCTCAGCACCATTTGATTCATCAATGGCTTTAACTATACTTGTTCTACTCACTGCTCTTTTCTTCATGGGATTTTTCTCCATTTATATACGTCACTTCACTAATGAACCAACTACTGTTGCTGCTGCTGCTGTTGGTGATGATGATGATGATGATGATCGACGTCGAAGAAATTTACCTGCTTCTTCTACTACTACTACCGTACACAGGTGATTTGTTAGGATTTGTCCTGAATTTAAAAAAAAAAAAAAGTTTTGTGTTTTAATTGAACTTACTTTTTTTTTTTGGTTGAGAAAAATGACTTTTGTTTGTCAAATAATTGAACAATTTTGACATTATCTAATAATTAAGAGAAAGAAGTTCAAAATATATTTAATATTTTAAATTTTAGCAAAAATTGTTGCAACGCATCTCAATTTTGTGGGATTTTATGGCTCTTTTTAGATAATTTTTTATTGCTATTGTTATAGCATATGTTTGTCTAGCTGAGAATACACGTATACAGAGCGCGTAAGATCTGAGGTGATCCAGCTATGTAAATATATGTCAAAAAAATACGATAATAAATGATCTATGGAATGTAAGACTCCGGTAAAATTAAGATGTATTACAGTAATTTTCACCAAAATTTAAAAATATGTCAAACCTTTTTTTCCAATAATTACCTACTTTTAATAGCAATTTATATGGCACAATTGAAATTTTGAATAATAATTTAATTCTTTAATCAAAATTTCTTTTTTGTGCTTTTAATTTTTTTTAAAATGGTTAGTTGTTGTGATTTTTACTACTATTTTTTACGTAGTTTTGAAAAAATTAAGAAAATCTATATTTGAATTCACAGTGTAACAATTTCATGACTTAATTTCCTACATCTTATTTAGTATAAAGATATATGTATATTCTTGGTTCATTATCAGACAATTGCTTATTTATATTATGATATAAATTTCGTGTGGAAAAATAGTTTTCATTTTTCATCTCATATAAAAAATCCTTTTCACTCCATCTATAATTTATAGCCTTGTTTAGGAGATTTCCCCTTCAATAATTTAGATTTTATATTAATTTTTTAAACATGTAGGTCTTGATAAATCATATTACATGGTATAATTTTTACAGTAAGTCTTATGTTTATATGATTTATCAATAATTTAAATTTTATATTAATTTTTTAATATATAGGTCTTGATAAATCATATTACCTAGTATTAATCTTTATGATAAGTCTTTTATATTTGTATGATTTATCGCCGATATTATTTACAAGTATTAGCTTCGGAATTCACATGACGCTCATATTAATATAGATCTTGTCGGAAGGGGATCGACTCATCAACGATTCAATCACTACCGTTGGTTTCTTACGGTGGAGCTACGAAGCACTTGATCGAAGATTGTCCGATATGTTTGACCGAGTTCGAGGCGAGTGAACTCGTACGACTCATCCCGTACTGTCGCCACGTGTTCCATCAACAATGTCTTGACACGTGGCTATCATCGCACGTGACTTGTCCTCTCTGTCGGTCCACGCAATTTTTCAAGAAAGCGGATGAGCTTTGTTTGGATGTAGTTGAGGTAGAAAATGGAAATGGTGCGAGTGAGGAATCGATGGTTCAAGAGTGTGACACGTGTAGGAATATTAGGAGATCATGTAGCTTTTCGAATTTGGGAAATAGGGTGGCATTGCATAGAAGTGCAAGTTTTTGAAGGAAAAAATGTAAAAATTGTAAAGACTTTTGTAATTATTATTTTTGTACAACACTCAAATTGATAATTTAGTGCGAAGTATAAGCATTTCATTTTAGTTGTTAACATAATTTCTTTCTACTTGTTTTTTAAGAATTATAAATAAGATGGATAGTTATTCACTCAGGTAGATGAGGTTTGTTTGTATATAGTTGATGTAGAAAATGAAAATGGTGCGAGTGAGGAATCGATGGTTCAAGAGTGTAACACGTGTTGGAATGTTAGAAGATCATTTAGATCTTTCAACGTTCTTTAAGAATTATAAATAAGATGAGTAGTTATTTACTCGGTCAACATAATTTTTGAAGAAGGTAGATGAGGTTTGTTTGGATGTAGTTGATGTAGAAACTGAGAATGGTGTGAGTGAGGGATCTTACGCTTTTGGAGTGTGACACGTGTAAGAATGTTAGAAGATCATGTAACTTTTTTAACGTCTTTTAAGAATTATAAATAAGATGGATAGTTATTTACTCTGTCGGTCAACGCAATTTTATTTTTTAAGAAAGTAGATGAGGTTTGTTTGGATGTAGTTGACGTAGAAAATGAAAATTGTGTGAGTGAGGGATCGGTGGTTTAAGAGTGTGACACGTGTAGGAATGTTTGAAGATCACGTAGCTCTTTCAGTGTCTTATTAAGAATTATAAATAAGATGAATAATTATTTGCTCTGTCGGTCTACGCTATTTTTCAAGAAAGTAGATGAGGTTTGCTTGGATGTAGATGAAGTAGAAAATGGAAATGGTGTGAGTGAGGGATCAACGGTTTAAGAGTGTGACACATATAGGAATGTTAGAAGATCACGTAGCTCTTTCAGCGTCTTTTAAGAATTATAAATAAAATGAATAGTTATTTTCCTTGTCGGTCCACGTTGTTTTTCAAAAAGGTAGATGAGGTATGTTTGGATGTAGTTGATGTAGAAAATGGAAATGGTGTGAGTGAGGGATCAGCAGTTTAAGAGTGTTGACGTGTGTAGAAATGTTAGAAGATCATGTAGCTCTTTCAAAGTTTTTTAAGAATTATAAATAAGATGGATAGTTATCTATTTTATCGATCCACGTAATTTTTCAAGAAAGTAGATGAGGTTTGTTTGGATGTAGTTGATGTAGAAAATGGATAATTATAAATAAGATTGATAATTATCTATTCTGTCGGTTCACACAATTTTCAAGAAAGTAGATGAGGTTTGTTTGGATGTAGCTGATGTAGAAAATGAGAAAGGTGCGTGAGTGAGGGATCAACGGTTCCAGAGTGTAACACGTGTAGGAATGTTAGAAGATCATGTAGCTCTTCCAGCGTCTTTTAAGAACTATAAATAAGATGGATAGTTACTTATTCTGTCGGTTCACGCAATTTTTCAAGAGGGTAGATGAGATTTGTTTGGATATAGATGTAAAAAATGGGAATGACGTGAGTGAGGGATCGACAGTTTTAGAGTGTGACACGTCTAGAAAAGTTAGAAGATCATGTAGCTATTCCAACGTCTTTTTAAGAATCATAAATAAAATGAATAGTTATTCATTTTGTTGGTCCACACAATTTTTCAAGAAGGTGGATGAGGTTTGTTTGAATGTAGTTGATGTAGAAAAGGAGTATGGTGTGAGTGAGTGATCGACGATTTTGAAGTGTGACACGTGTAAGAATATTAGGAGATCATGTAGCTATTCCAACTTGGAGAATTGAGTAACATTGCATAGAAGTATAAGTTTTTATGGAAAAAAATATAAAATTTGTAAAGATTTTTGTAATTATACTTTTGTATAGCACTTAAATTAACAAATTATTGTGATTTGTAATTTTGTTGTGAAGTATATTTATGAATTAGAGAATTTGCAAGTGGAGGGGTCTGTTTTTTTTTTTTTTTTGACTAAATTGGGATGCATGGATATTTTTATAAGAGTAGCATAATTGAGCTAAGCTATTGTTATGAAGTTTCAAATTTTACGAAATTTCGATATTTCAAGTGAAATTTCTTTAGAGTAGTTTACCTAAGATGGTTGAATGAAAATCTTGAAGTATCTGGTAAAATTAATGTCATGTAATTTGAAGGTCATGGTTGAATTCATGAAAACAGACTTCTCGCATTTCGCGCATAGCGAAAGTTTTAACCTATCAGACGCTCCTTTTAAATTCTGAGTTAAATTGAAGATTATGTAAGTGTGGCATCAATATTGAAACCTCAAAGTAGGGTTTGCTAATTACTTGTACCTTTTGTTTGCTTAATTACATTAAAAGCATATTATTAACTTGATTAGGACTATCAAAAAAAGATGATTCCTTGAAGCAATTGAAAGAAATTCCAATTTGTTAATTGTCTCATTTTGCTAAGCACACATGCAATGTATAATTCATGAAATTGAGAGTAAAAATTTAAGAGGTTATTAATGTATTCAATCTTAAAATCACAACTTTTAAAATCTTTAGCCACATTAATATTCCCAATATTACATGGTAACATTTAAAATCTCAATTTTTTTAGAGAAAGTTAATCATATTAAATTCCATGTTCTCAATGACAAGATGAGAGTAATTTCGATAGAAGACAGAAGTGAGGCTGAAATGGTATGGATATGTGAAGTGGAGATGCATGTTTTAATATGGAAGTTGTGGATGATTTCCGAAGAGGTAGATATATGTCAAAGAAGTATTGCGGAGAGGTGATTAGAAAACACATGACGTAGTTTCAACTTACCGAGGACATTACATTGAATAAGAAGTGGAGGACACGAATTAGATAGAAAGTTAGTAAGTAGTAATACGTTGACTCGTTATTCGCCCATACTAGTGCTCCTAGTGTTGTTATCTGTTACTATCTGTTACTTCTTGTACTTTGATTTCTGTATGATTTTGTTATAGTTACTGTTAAGAAAGTTTTGTTATGCTTACACTTCCGTTACTTCTTTTTCTAGACTACTCTGAACTATTTTTTCTTAAGTCAAGAATTTATCGAAAACAGTTTACTGTCTGTAAGGTAGGAGTAAAATCTGCGTATAAACTTACTATCTCCAAACTCCTTTTGTGGGACTACAATAGATATGGTAAGGAGGCGATGTAACAGAAAGATGATTGTAGCCACGAACGAGATATCCAGCAACAAGAAGGAAAAGCGAGTCAAGAAAAAAACGGCTCAATGGTTCAATCCCTCCGTCATCCCAGAATGAAAGAGGTGATCTCGAAGTTCTTGATCTGTGAAGGTGCGTTGTTAGGTGCTCCATTTTATTTTCCCATTGAGGCTGAACCTAAACCTATGCTCGTGAGATAGCTGTCCATACACTAATAAGGGATGTATGAATTCTCGAGAAGAGAAGAGCCATGGTGTCCCCCCCCTCCCGACCGCCCGAATCCCACGAGTGAATCGAAAGTTTCGATCTACATTGGATCTCACCTGAATCACCCCATTTATCCTCCCCAAGAAATGCAAAAGAAATAGAAAATAAGATAATCATTCATTTCAATGGGTTAATGTATATAAATAATAATATATTCATGTAGTTGATGTAGAAAATGAGAATGGCGTGAGTAGGAATGGCAATGGGGCGGTGCGGGTGTGGTGCGGTGCGGGTTTTAAGCTATGCGGTGCGGTGTGGGTTTTAAGTTATGCGGTACGGTGTGGGTGTGGTGCGGGTTAAAGTAATTTTTTTTTAAAATGGTGCGGTGCGGGTTGCGGGTATATGCGGGTTTAAAATAACAAAAAAACTAAAAATTAATATTGTTCTCGTGAATATACCTAAAATTATATGTGTTCTTTACTTAAATTTTATGATACTTAAAACTAAATGCATAACACTACAAATAAATAATTTTATAGTAGCTTTTTTAACATCTTTATTCATTTGAATAAAAATATGATATTTGATTATTACTTGTACACGTTATACTTTTTGATAATTTTTTAGTGAAAAGTGTTGTAATCGAAATTAGTTATTATTTTCTAGTTGTAAATTTGAAAATATTATGATTTTCAATAAAGTTACAAATTTTTCAAAAAAAAAAGGGAAAAAATAAAAATATGGGGTGGTGCGGTGCGGTTATCCGCGAGTATGAATGTGGGGCGGGTTTAAATATCATGCAGTGCAGTACGGTGCGGTTTTAAAACTTGCGGGTTTAGTAAAAACCCGCACCGCACCCGCACCCGCACCGCACCCGCACCGCACCCGCACCCGCACCGCACCCGCACCATTGTCATCCCTAGGCGTGAGTGAGGGATCTTACTGTTTTGGAGTGTGACACGTGTAAGAATGTTAGAAGATCATGTAGCTCTTTCAACGTTTTTTAAAAATCATAAATAAGATGAATAATTATCTATTATGTCGGTCCACGTAATTTTTTAAGAAAGTAGATGAGGTTTGTTTGGATGTAGTTGACGCAGGGGTGGCTCAAGCAAATCTGTGGCCTAAGACAAAAATCAAACAGAGGCCTTACATTTTTAAGAAAAAATAATTATTTTTATAAAGTCTATTTTTAAAATTATATAATCGTATTTAATAATTCTTTTTTAATTAATAATATAGTCAACGCATTAAAAAGTTTTTACTATATCAAACTCCTAAATTTTTTTATATAAAAAAAAAATTCTATAAATAGTATTTAATATATTTCTTAAAATTTGTAATTTATTATTACTAAAAAGAATGAGGCCCCTCAAATTTTGGGGGCCTTAGGCGGCCGCCTTTTCTCCGAAAGGGTTGAGCCGCCCCTGAGTTGACGTAGAAAATGGAAATTGTGTGAGTGAGGGATCAGCGATTCAAGAATGTTGACGCGTGTAAGATGTTAGAAGATCATGTAGCTCTTTCAACGTCTTTTAAGAATTATAAATAAGATGGATAATTATTTATTCTGTCGGTCCACACAGTTTCTCAAGAAGGTGGATGAGGTTTGTTTGGATGTAGTTGATGTAGAAAATGAAAATGGTGCGGGTGAGGGATCGGAGGTTCAAGAGTGTGACACGTGTAGGAATATTAGAAGATCATGTAACTCTTTCAACGTTTTTTAAAAATTATAAATAAGATGAATAGTTATTTATTCTGTCAATCCACGTAATTTTTCAAGAAGGTAGATGAGGTTTGTTTGGATGTAGCTGGTGTAGAAAATGAAAATGGTGTGAGTGAAAAATCAACTGTTCAAGAGTGTTGACGCGTGTAGAAATATTAGGAGATCATGTAGCTCTTCCAACGTCTTTTAAAAATCATAAATAAGATGGATAATTATCTATTATGTCGCTCCACGTAATTTTTTAAGAAAGTAGATGAGGTTTTTGTTTGGATGTAGTTGACGTAGAAAATGGAAATTGTGTGAGTGAGGGATCGGCGGTTCAAGAGTGTTGATGCATGTAAGAATGTTAGAAGATCATGTAGCTCTTTCAACGTTTTTTAAGAATTATAAATAAAATGGATAATTATTTATTCTGTCGGTCCACGCAATTTTTCAAGAAAGTAGATGAGGTTTGTTGGGAGGTCTTGTAGCTCTTCTTGGGAGTAGAGTGGCATTGCAAAGAAGTGTGCAAGTTTTTAAAGGAAAAAAAATGTAAAATTTGTAAAGATTTTTGTAATTATACTTTTGTATAGTACTTAAGTTGACAAATTATTGTGATTTGTAAGTTTATTGTGAAGTACATTTATTTATGAAATAGAGAATTTGTAAATGAAGTATAGATAATTTAATAAAGAATTTTTATTTTTTTTTAATTTCCAAATTTGATAAGACAAATATTCTTATATAGCTAGAATCTACTCATTAATACATCACATGGACCAAATTAGGAATATTTTCTTCCTTTTTTTAGTGGTGAAAAACTTTATTCTTTTCCTTTTTCATGATTATGTAAATGTGACCAACATAGGTCGTGATGGAATGAATTATGATAGGGTTTCGTTTGTATTTTTAAAAATTAAAAAAAAAATCTTATTAGAAGCGCCGTCCATCAAAAATAACTTGATAACAAATATATTCTGAGTTAAATTGAAGATTATGTGAGTGTGGCATCAATATTGAAACCTCAAAGTAAGATTTGCTTATACCTTTTGTTTGCTTAATTACATTAAAAGCATATTATTAACTTGATTAGGACTATCAAAAAAGATGATTCCTTGAAGCAATTGAAAGTAATTCCAATTTGTAAGATTACAAGTTTTAAAGTCTTTAGCCACATAAATATTCCCAATATTATATGGTTAACATTTAAGATCCCATTTTATTTAAAGAAAATTACTCCTATTAAATTCCATGTTATCTATGACAAGGTGGGAGCAATTTCAGTAGAAAACAGAAGTGAGGCTGAAATGGTATAGATATGTGAAGAGGAGGTGCACGGTTTAATGCAGAAGTGAGAGAGATTGGTTGTGGATGATTTCAGGAGAGATAGTCAGACATATGCCGAAGAAGTATTGAGGAGAGGTGATTAGACAAAACATGACGTAGTTTCAGCTTACCGAGGACATTACGTTGAATAGGAAGTGGAGGACACGAATTAAATAGAAAGTTCGTAGGTAGCAGCACGTTGTCTCGCTATTCGCCCATACTAATACTCGTAGTGTTGTTAAAGTTAGTAGGTCGTAGTACGTTGTCTCGCTATTCGCCCATACTAGTACTCGTAGTGTTGTTATCTGTTACTATCTATTATTTCTTGTACTTCGAGTGTTGTATGATTTTGTTATAGTTACTGTTAAGAACGTTTTGTTATGCTTACACTTCCGCTACTTCTTTTTCTAGACTACTCTAAACTATTTTTTCTCAAGTCAAGAATCTATCAAAAACAGTTTTAGTATCTGTAAGGTAGGAGAAAAATCTACGTGTTTCCCTTTGCGGGACTATAATAGATATGGTAAGGAGGCAATGTAACAGAAAGATGGTTGTAACCACGAACGAGATATCCAGCAACAAAAAATACGGCTCGAATGGTACGATCCCTCCGTCATCCTAGAATGAAAGGGGTGATCTCGTAGTTCTTGGTGCGTAGTTAGGTGCTCCATTTTATTTTTCCATTGAGGCTGAACCTAAACCCGTGCTCGAGAGATAGCTATCCATACACTAATAAGGGATGTACGGATTCTCGAGAAGAGAGGAGCCGTGGTGGTTCCCCCTGGACCGCCCGGATCCCACGAGTGAATCGAAAGTTGAATCTCAGCCGAATCGCCCCTTCTATCCTCCCCAAGAAATGCAAAAGAAATAATAAGATAATCATTCATTTCAATGAGTTAATGTATATAAATAATAATATATATTAAACTTTACATCATTAGTTTCCCATCTTTGTTAAGAGATGAACAAAAAAGAATGTATAATTGTATACCATCTCACTTAGTTCATAAATTAAGGAACAAAATGATTTATATGATGGAAGGCATTTCAAGATCCATGTCCCATCTTGAAGTAAGAAAAAGTGCAGCTCGACGCACAAAGTATCTCACGTTCGTGTAGGGTTTGGAAAAGGACCGCACCCCCAAAAAGGTCTGACGTAAACACCCTTCCCTTCTCGGAGATGGTGAAAGCTTTTTCTAGGCAACCACACACGTGTTGATCACTCTCACATTCGCATAGGGTCTGGAAAAGGACCGCACCCCCAAAAAGGTGTGACGTAAACAGCCTTCCCAGCTCGGATAGTCGAATAACTTCATTAATACATAACAAAAGCCATCACAAAAAAACTGACTTTCCTGTTAGCTATGTCAGGCAGCAACCAATATGTCAACACACCGATATAGACGAAGGAAATTTTGGATAAAGGATAAGTTTCACCCGCTTATTCTGTTCTCGATAATAAATCAGACGCGCAAATCTGCAAATCGAAGTGTACAGTTAATGAAAATATGAACGACAAACGAAGAAGAATCATTGGATACACAAAGCAAAACAGCAGAGAAAGGGAGAGTTACCTAAACTAGAGGAGCAAGGACTGCAGGTGCCAAATAAATCTTTATTTGAATTATTTATCGTCTCTCTGATATTTATCGTCTACTATTTTCTACTAAATTATATCAGTTACTGTATAGAGAAAGCTCGGATAACCTCGACTACTGGTGCCAGGCACATCGGGCACTTTGCTTTTTCGTCGACCAATTTTTCTGCACATTTTGTACATGTGCACATGTGGCCACACCTGCATCCAAGAAGGAAAAACATGTCCGAATTCCGATAATGTCAATAGGTGAAGGACAAGGATGTTTCATATTTTTCACTTCAAATAGAAAAAGCACTGTCCCTAAGACAGCTCAGAAAAGCATCATGTGCACTTAATAATTGAAGGAAAGACAAGGATGTTTCATGTTTACCTGTACAATAACGAATCGATATTGTTTTTACAACATAAGCAACATATTCCCTTTCTCACTTTATCCCATTTGGGTTTATCGTTCAGAAAAGCATTCGCGCAAACATCCACATCTGATAAACGGAGAAAGAAATTACCACAACGGATAACAAGTTCCGAGGATCAAGGATGAGTTGTTGTATAAGATGGCAACTAGATGAACAAAGTATTATAGGATTTTCTCCAATTGGAGGAGGAGAAAATCGTAATGGACAAAGGCGTGAAACCAAACCTGTTGAACCAGCAGATCGATTTAAGGCTGCAGAAACTTCTTGACGAACCGACCTCTGCAGCTCAACTTGCATTTCCATGCATGTTTGAAGCATCCTTTGCATATCGTTCATCCGCTGATGAAGCACAGCCATGTCAATCTTCAGTTCGTTGATGATATCCCACTCCTGCAACAGATCAAACAGGTATGCATTTCATTGTGAGAACTATGATCACGTAAAACAAGAAACGGACATGATTAAGTTGAGATTTGAGTTTTATCAGAAAAAACATGCATATAGTGAGAAGTTACTGTGTACTAAAATCTCAAAGTATAAGAAAGAATAGAATAACATAATCTAACTTGCAGATCTAGTGTGCGCCTTTAAATACCAGAGGCGCCTCTATTATAATGATCATCGTACTTTTTGCAACTAAGCTAATCAACTTCAAGTAGAGCTTCATGTAGTTCACGGAAAATCGGTGAAGACTTACTGATTCTCCCATGCGCTGATGTGGATGTTGGCGAGGTAAATTCTGATGCTCAGGTTCCCGATTCCAGTGTGGCTGAGAATGTGTCTCTTGAGGTGGAGTCGCAGTAAAGGGATTTCCCTCAATATTTATCTGAGGCCCATCTGGATTAGCGTTCTCCTGCTGCTGCTCCTGCTCTGCATCAGAGGGGTATGAGGACGTTCCATCCATATCCCAATCAAAAGAAGCATGACCTTGCCTTTCAACGTAAGATTGTATTAGCTGGTTTAGACTCTCACGGAAACTGCTACGGAGCAGATTAGAAACACGCCTCCTACACCATGAACACAATTGTTAATTACATGAAACTTCAATGTTATACAGAAGATGCAGAGGCCTAAACGATGGAAGATTCTTACCTGCTTAGCAGTTCTCGAAGTTCAATGCTGTAAACATTGTCATCATCCGGTATATAAAATGTATCAACCCTTCCAATGGACCCATCATCCTGACCGGAAGGAATGTCAAACCAGTCATCAATTGCCTCTTCATGCCACTCATCATGTGGATCTTGTGCCTGGTTTTGTTCTTCAGTGCCACCATCCAAACTTTCTGGATAAGATTGATTAGGAGTCCCTTCCTGCGAATCTCCGACCATGTTTTCTGTGGCATCATATACCCATTCATTCTGATCAGCATACATATTCTGTGACTCACTTTCTTCATCTTCTGCTACAAATTCCTCTGGCTGTTCCGCTAGCTCCAAATCACTCTCTTCACGCTCAGCGATAAATTCTTGTAGCTCTTCTGCCTGAGCTGATGAACCTTCCCAGTCATAATCTTCAAAGATATTTCTATCCAAATCACGAAAATAAGCCTCTACCACCTCTTGAGAATCGCTTGCCTCACTTCGCATTGCATCATTTTCATTGAACGTTGCATGGTTTTCTAACAAATGACCACCTTGCTGACTGCCTTCAATAGCCGTAGCTTCCAGCAACCATCCGTCACCAGCATTTTCCGCCAAGTCACTATTCCCGTTATTTTGTCTTTCAGGTAAACTACAAGACGACTCCAAATTTGACGTGTATTGCTCTTGATCCTCATTTTCTCCAACTTGCTCTGAAGTTTCAGCTACTTCGTCCATGTTATATTGATGATTCACATGCTCACAGATAAAGCTTGCTGAGTTCGTCACCACATGAGATCCGTTGACCTCTCTCTCTTCATTAACAAGTTCCGATAGATCATAGCATTCATCTATTACCTCTTGTTCGCTATTTGATTGAGATGGCTGACGGACATCCTTTGGAGAGGACGGCTGCATATTACTAGTAGAACCACGCACATTATCGTCCAATCTGGACAAAATTTCTTCCCTGTTTCAAACCATTTCATGTGTCAGGTAAGACGGTTGGTTAGAAAAAGTTATGTTTGTCAGATACTATCTGTTATCAAATGTACGTTTGGGCTGACGGAAGAAGACAATTACTAAGATAATATTACCGCAAGCAAGTGAAAACAACTCAAAATAAAACAGACTTCACATTCAGGTCCATTTTTACCTTAAATCAGACACGGTATGCCGTTGCCTCAGTAAGCCCAGTTCGCTCGCTGCATTTGAAGCAGTTCTTTCATCATTGCTCAAGTTATCATTTCGCAGAAACCTTCCCCGGAGTAACGACTGCACCACACAAAGTTTTCCAGTATTACGAACGAGCAAGAGGTGGAAAATAATTTACGGATGAAAATAATAGAAGCTGGATGAAACAAGTACATGAGCCTAAGGATCTCCAAATTCACCGAAGACCAAGGATAAATATATTGTATGCACATTAAATCTAAAAAGTCCAAACGACTAGAATAAGTTCAAACAATAATTGCACTATGATGAAATCAAAGATCTCGTCGTGCAGGTTGATAAACTACAGTTAAAGAATCAAATTATAATTTATCAATAACCAATCAATCAACTACACCTTATTCCAAACAAAGATGGGAGTCCGCTACTATGTTGCTCGGACCCTTCAAAAATGTCAATGGGTGCGTATCGGATTCTCCAAAACTAGTATGTTTGGAGAATCCGACATAGGTGCGGCATCAAAAGTGAAGAGTCCGCGCAACTTAGGTCGGCTACATGAATCCTATGTTAACCATTCTGCTCAATTAAGGCCCATTCTCTTAAAAGTAATAAAAATTCATGAAGCCACGTTTGGTTCAACTACAAATTAAAAAGGGAATCCCGATGCACGAAGCATCGGCATTCATATAGATTCCAGAGAAGGGAGGGAGTGTGGCAGTCTACTCTAACACAAGTACATATCAATAATTGATTCCACGGCTCGAACCCGTGATATATAAGTAACACGGAAACAACTTTTCCTTCTCAACTAGAAATTCAAAATTTTAAGTCGACTTTACAATACTAATCACTCCCTCCATTCACTTTTACTAGTCCACTTTGGACTTTGCACGCCCTTTACGAAACAATGATTAATATGAGTATTTACTAGATAATATCCATATTGAGTGATGTTTAATATTAGGTCTTGGAAAATGATTTAGGGATTACGTAACTAATGCTAAGGTTAAAACACGAAAACAGAATAATTGTCTTTTCTAGATATGTTAAATGTGACAAGTAAAAGTGAAAATCTATTTTGGAATAGCGGACAAGTTAAAGTGAACCGCGGGAGTATTAGTCGGACAATATCAATTTTATAATTTAAGTCATTTAGATATACTTGTGGGACTACACCGAGTATGTTGTTGTCGTAGTGACTGAGATATACCTTGATCACAATGCAGCATTGCTACTTGCGACCAACTAGAAGAGACACGTGGCGTTGTATTTTAGCAGAATCTTTAATTAACATATATCAACCATTATAAAGTTAAGTATTTCATCTTATTGTGATCAACTTTAGCCAAGTGAACTTGCAAGATATTAGCAAATTTGGTCAATCTCCGTTTTTGTTTACCTCTTTTACCTTTCGAACTCTTTTGACCAGCATTAATTTTTTTCCATTTGTTCTCAACGACATCATTGCGCATGTAAAGCCCTTTAACAATATCCTAGAACATCTTAATGAACATATCAAATTTAAGTTTGATGCCAAAATAAGGAGACTTTCATTCCTCGCTTTCTATGTATGATATACACTAGGAGACAGGATATCAACACCGTAAATCCTTGAATAATATTTAAGATGACGTACAAAATATTGATATTCTAGGGGGGACAAGGACAAAAGAAAGCATTTCCACTGAAGCCTAACCTGAATACGGTTGCGATAGGCAAAGTCTGATACAGGCTTACAATCGAACAATCCCTGAAGTTCCTTTTCCCTTTCCCTCTGAGATCTCGTCAGTAAATCAACAAGAGCTTGTCGACCACAGAGTCTACGCAAGGCCCTTCTCTCTCCGTGTTGTGAATGATTGACCGACAACCCATCACGCACTTGTGCAAATTGAGAACCAATTTCAGCAGCAGCTTCATCTCTAGGAGAACATGTGCCACTCTGATGAATATTCGTTCGCACCCACTCCTTTATGATTCTCACCCTTGCCCGTTCATTTTCCCCTAACAACTGTACCTTAGAACAGTTGTTTGCATTTGAGACATTGAATGATTGTGAATGACCCTTTGCACCAGTGTGCATCCACTCCTGAATAAGCTGCCTCACTCTTTCGCGTTCAACCTCACCAAGATCACTAGATAGATCTGAGCTAACACTGCGGCCATCATCAAAGTAATTATCCAACTCGATATGGCTTTGATTCTGGTCCTCATTGACGCGATCATTCCTCTGTGGTCCCAGCCTATCTTCTGTAGGGGTATAGGAATTACTCACCGCATGCTCACCCTCAAGCTCCCTCCACATTTGCAGAATAGATGAAGCCCGGGTTCTCGGCCTGTCATGTTCACTCCGCTGCCTCGACGCTGACGACTGAGACTCTATAAATAAAGAAGAACCAAATGCAGAAACATTATGCAAGCCAGCAACAGCCATACTCATCACATTCAACACTTCCAATCCTCAACCATCGTAATAAATCACCCGGATCTATAAGTTAACCGATCTGTTCATGAAGCATCAAGATTGCATTAATTATGGCAAGAAACTGATTAACCATATCACCAAATTGTGATTTCCAATTCAACTAACACTATAAAGCTGCAACTATCATAAACAAAACAACAAAAGAAACACAATCCTTGATTCTGTCGGATAGTCGGGATCTAATACTACGCAAAATTTAACTTAACCCCAAACGAAGCAAAAACTTATCCCCTATCCTCTCAACAAGTAATCCAAAGGAAACCTTTTTTTAAGCAGAATGGGCCTAAAAAGAAGAAAAGTGATTAGCAGATCTTTCTTTTTCCTCTGACAAAAGGGTAAAAAGTAACATTCAAATTTCAAATCTGAGTAGTACACCTTCAAGACAGCAAAACATCCCACCCCACGTACTCACATCCCCCTCCCCCCAAGAAAACATGTGGTGGGGTGGGGAAGAAAGCAAAGAAATTACTTAAAAATCAAATCTTTAAGAACAAATCAAGAAAATTTCCACATTATTCAAAAATATCCTTACAAAAATTTAAGCTTCTACAGATAAAAGTACACAAACATGAGCTGTATAAAGAATATAGAACACAAAATTAACTCATAATAGAACACCCAAAATTTTAACTTAACCTCCCAACAAGTAATCCAAAGGAAACAATGGGCCTAAAATGAGGAAAAAGTGATTAGCAGATCTTTCTTTTTTCTCTGACAAAAAGGGTAAAAAGTATCATTCAAATTTCAAATCTAAGAACCTGAGCTCTCAGGTCCAAATCCCAGCGGAGACAAAAATTCACCTTTGTCTTAGCCTTGTTGGATAGAGTTAGCTGATAGTCTCCTGGATTTAGCCGAGGTGCACGAAAGCTAACCCGGACACCACCGCTATCAAAAAGAAAAAGTTCAAATCTAAGAACATGAGGTCTCACGTTCAAATCTCAGCAGAGTCAAAAAAACACTAGATGATTCTTCTCACCTATCCTAGCCTTGTTGGACAGAGTTACCTGAGAGAAATATCCCTAGATTTAGTAGAGGCGCACAAAAGCTAACTCGACACCACAGTTATCAAAAAGAAAAAGTTCAAATCTGAGATAAGTACTCCTTCATGACAGCAAAACATCACATCCCACCTACTCACATCCACCCAACCCCATAAAAACAAATTGTGTGGATAGCAAAGAAATCACTTAAAAATCAAATCTTTATCAGCAAATCAAGAAAAATTCAGCAAAACACCACACCCCACCTACTCACAATCTCACATCTACCCAACCCCAGATTACCAATTTCAGAAAATCAAAAAAAAAAATTACTTACAAATCAAATCTTTAAGAACAACAACAACAAACCCAGTATATTCCCACATAGTGGGACAAATCTTTAAGAGCAAATTAAGCAAATTTCAACAGTAAATTTACATTGCAGAAATCAAATGAACTGAAAATACCAGCAAAATTACGTATAAAAAAAAAGTACTAAACAATGCAATACCAAAAAAAAACAAGATTCTTGATTTATTGAAATTCCAACAAGAAAGAAAGATCTACAGCCCGATAGACTAAAGCTCTCGCTGTACACGAAGTCCAAGAAAGGAAAGAAAGACCTGCAGCTTTGTGTACTAAAGTTCCCACTATACACAAGGTCCAAGAAAAGACCAAACCAAAATAATCATCTATTATAGAATCTTACCTTACATTTTTGTCACAGAAAAATGAAAACTTGCCTTATAGAGTTGAACAGTTGTTGAGTTGAAACTGAAAGAATGTAGAAACCCAACAACCCAAAAAGACAAGAAAGTTGCAATATGTGTTGTGTAATTTTCAGAGTTGAAGAGGAATTGATTTTTTTGGTCCAAATGTGAGAAAAATGTAAGAAGCTAAAAATGGAAGGGGAAATTTATTAGGAAAGTAATAATGGAAGTAGGGGGACACCTCACTATATTTTTTATTGGTCCATTTATTTATTTTAGTTTTTACCATGAATTGTGATTAAAAAAAAAAAAAAATTAAACAAAAAAGAAATAAATATTAATTCAAAGTACAATAAATGGTACGTATATACATTTTGTCATGCACATGCATCACTATTGTTAGTATTAAGTACGTATATGTATCATTTCATTAATGGTAGGCGCTTATACGTGAGAGGCTAAAAATAAAGGCGCGTACTAATTAAGCCAGTTATTAATGATTGGTTAAAACATCTGGAGTGATCTGATCAGACCGCTCTGAAAAAAGATAAAAGCAAATTTTCATAGTTCGAAGCCCGGCTCCAACAACTTCTTTGTAAGTGAAGTGAGGTACTTCTTTTGATTTGAATAAAGGGTTGTCGTTTTTTTGGTCGACTTTGATCGTAGTTAGTTTAAACCCAAAAATCCAGTCCACTTGCAACAGGGGCGGAGCCAGTCCGAACCCCCTTCGACGAAAAAATATACTATTTATACATGATTAAAATTATTTTCTATGTGGTTATAGTAGGTGTTGAACCCTCTCTCGACTAAGTTTTCTTTGAATATTGAACCCCTTAGTTGAAATTCTGACTCTGCCTCTGACTTGCAATCATATTGATCAAAATAACTAAGTTTAATGACTTGACCAGTCGCTAGCCCTCGTATTATAAGATTCTCTCGCCCCATGGTCGACATTCCAATCCCTTTAGTCGTAGGTGCTTGTTCTATTTTGAATTGAATGGGTTGGGGCTCCCGTGGTACATACTGTTGGCCCTTCGGGTATCTCGGTGATACTGCGATTCTTCCTGAATAGTCTGGATTCTCCCGTTGAGTCCTCACTTGAGCAATTTTGATCACCTAGCATACCTTTGCTTTGGTAGGTAACAACCCAAAATGTGATGGAGAACATATACATACAATTTATCATAGTTCAAAAGTATATTTATCGTTTTTTCATTATTTTTTTTAATAATAACACTTTTCATCTTTCGATTATGGATAAATTCTAATTTTAGTACTATAACAATAGGGGTGGGCGTTTGGTATTCAGTTTGGTATTTTCAAAGTTCGGGTTCGATAATTCGGTAATCGGTATTTGTACATAGATACCATATACTATACTTAAAAGCATTGGTTCTGCAGTTTAGTAATCGGTAAATTAAACTTCGATTCGGTACGGTATTTGGTAATACCATATTAAATTTGGAGATGTGCTAATATACGTTTAAACTTCAAAGAGTATATTGAATAGAAATCCCATTTAGTATTCTTTTTGTTGCTTTTTACGAATAGATTACCAAGGTTCAAGAGATTCTTTGGGATGACTACTACTATTGTCTATTGGGTTAGGCATATATATATATATATATATATATATATTCGATATATGGTAAATACCGAATACCAAATGGTATTAATATCTTGTACCAAACTCAATCCCAAATACCAAAATATTAAAATTTTACTCCCAAATACTATATATATACACACACATATATATATTCGATATTCGGTAAATTTTGAATATCAAACGGTATTAATATCTTGTACCAAATTCAATCCCAAATACCAAAATATTAAAATTTTACTCCCAAATACCATACCAAATACCGAATTATCGAATATAAAAAAAAAAATCGGTTCGGTAATTCAATTTTTGGTATTTTATGTCCAACCATATATAACATTATGATTCAATAGATTTAACTTTAATTAGTTAAAATGTATGATTTAAAATCTGTTAACTTTAATTAGTTAAAATGTATGATTTAAAATCTTTTATACAACAAATATATTATATTCAGAGTATTTTTATATGTGTACTACATATAAATAGAGCATAACAATATAAAATTAACATAATAGATGAATAATTAAACACGTTAGAAGTTAATACTTACTTCAAGAAATTTATTATTTTTTCTAAGTAAAGGAATCAAAAATATTCACTTCAAGTAATTAATAATTAAGAAAGTATTTAACTAAACTTATAAGTAGATTAAAGTGATTTATAAACTATCTTTTACGTGTTTGGTAGATACGAAAGTGTCATATGACTTTTCAACTAAAAAGTTATTTTGAATTGATCAAATATTTTATTATTTATCTTTAGTAAAAAAAAATTCTAATTCTTAGAATATCTTTTTCAAAACAAAACTCCTAACTTCCCCTTTGTTCTTTATATAAATACTTTTAATTTACAATTATTTTATTAAAAAAAATATGAGTATCTAATCCTTCTAAAATAAAATAAAAACTTCTCAACACTTCTAATTTATTTGGTCAAGTTTATATGATCAAATTATAAATGTTTTTCAAAAGTATACTTTTAATAAATAATTGGTTAATCAATTCCAAAGCATTTTGAAACAATAATTAATGTTTGAACATTTTTTTTTCTAAATATTCTTTTTTTAATGTACAATAACAATATATTTAGTGACTTACAAAGTAAAATTTTAAAAATATAGAATGTACGTAAATTTTATCCTTTATTAATTGATCATTGACTCAACAAAAAACATTTCAAGAAAAGAATAATAGAGGCAAATGCATAACAAAACATACGTAAATAATAATTATAATAAAAAATATGATAGTCGAAGTATAAAAAAAGAATCATATAGTGAGAAAATGGGAGAATAACAAAGTTCAGAAGCAATACTATGACTATCATAATTAGTATACTTTATAACCTCCTATATAAGCTCATGTCCTCGTTAAGATCCCTCGTTAAGATAAGCTGTAACATGTCTTGTTTAGTCGCATTTCTCGAACATAACAAATTAATAATTATTTTGATACATTTGACATAAATTTAATTTAAGATCACAAGATTTTCAGAGTCTTCTTTATTTTCTTAGACCGCGATACTAGTAGAATGACCTGTTCTTTTTTTAGTAATTCTTGAATTTCAACTTTACACGTGATATGTTTAAGACCATAAAATTAAAAGATAATTTAGTATATTTGATTTGACATGTCGTTAATTTAAAATCACAAAAAAAAAATTAATTTTTTTTTTTTAACTTCATGTCAAAAAAAAATAGATTATTCTATTTTCAATGGAGGGAATATTAAATAGTAGTATTATTTTTGCTCTCTTTTTGTTCATAGTAAGAGGAAATGGGTGTCTGACACGTGGAAATGCCTTTTACGGCAAGGTGTGGGAGCGGGGCTAACAATGGCTTAACGACGTCGTTTTCATGTAAAATTTCTTTGTAATAATATCATTTTTAAAAAATAATTTTTATAGCAAGATATTATTATAAAAAACATATAATATACTACACATAGTTTGAAAATCGATTCCAAATAAATATTGATATTGAAATGTTGTTCTACATATTTTTGTACAGTTCAAGAGGATCGATTCTATAACAATTGAGGTTGAAATAATATAAATTAGTGATCAATTGTCATATAAAATCTAGGTTATTACTTTAAATCGATTCAAAAAAATATTATAATATGTATTCCAAAGAATTGTTGAATTTATTTTACATAAGTAAAAATTTTAGTGTCGTGATAAAGAAATTCTAAAATTACTTTAAATCGCAGGTTCATATCTTAATAAGACACTCTAATAATTTCTTATATCTCCTTGTATGATTTTTTGGCCTTAATATGTGAGCCGGTATAATCTTCATTTTTGTGTATTCGTTTTTCACCAGCCTATCTATTCCAGCTACAATTTCTTTGCTTATAAAAGAAAAAAAGACGCCTCGGCCAATACTCAATCAACAACAACTCCGTCGGAGAGTCGATAGCAAAGTAGTCTTTTACGCGAGGAAACGTCAGAAAGACTGACCTCTACTAACTGTGAACGAAATAATCGAGAGCCATAGGTCGGCGTGCGCATACTAAGTCTGAGGCTAGAACTCACTTCTTCCTTAAAAAATATATCATTCTCTCAAGCAGTTATGTCGATTTTATTTTCTAAAGAATTGATATTTCTCGCAGTTTCTAAATTTCACATGTTCATGAATGTATGCGTCTGAGCGCGATGTTGAATCTTAGAGAGAGAGTGATCGTACTGAACAATTTACATTTTAATAAATCACGTTCAAGGCAATAGCTCGTCGTGACACGATATTTGAGTAGATAAGTTTTTCCTGTTTTTCAATTTGTTCATTATTAATAATAATTTTGTTGTACTTTTTCAACTTACATTTGAGTCAATAAAGATGTTATGGGATTCTTTTTTTTATATCATTACATTTTTTGAAAAAAATTATAACATGATCCCCCTTTCCTTACAATAATGCTGAAATATGGGCTTTAATTTGTGTACTCTTTCTATATGGCTCATATATATATATATATATATATATATATATATATATATATATATATATATATATATATATATATATATTACTTTCTTGTGAACTTTGAATTGAAATTTGATGTCACTTATTAAATGCTTTCATGTGTCCAAATGCTTAAACAATGTGGTTTTATTTTTACTTTATTATTTTAATTTATTTGGTACCTTTTGAATTTTGAGAATCAAATAATTTTTTTATTGCGGTTTATTTTTATGTCTTTTAAATACGTTGATTTATTAGTTATTGTGATTCATATATATATATATTGCATTTCAAAAATAAGATGGTGGGCAAATCTCATCGAGGACGCTGAGTCCTAAGGATAGTGTATGTGGCGTGACGCTCATGACGAAGGACAAAGATAAATCAGTGTAACTTTAGACCCAAAGTGAACAATACCTTAACAATTGAACTAGAGACCATTACATGTGATATCAAACCCGAACGTTTCCTCGGTACGGTGGCGGGCAAATCTCATCGAGGACGTTGAGTCCTAAGGGAAGTGTATGTGATGTGACGCTCACGACGAATGACAAGTCTCTAAAGATAAATTAATGCGGATTTAGACCAAAAGTGAAACAATACCTTAATAATTAAACTAGAGATCATAACATATGATATCAAACCCGAATTTTTCCTCGGTACGATGGTGGACAAATCTCATTGAGGGCGCCGAGTCCTAAGAGGAGTTACATATGTTACGCTCATGACGAAGGACGGAGTAAGTATATATTACACCTTAAGCAAATCACATATCAGAATGATAAATGTTTAATCCTTAATTATCTCAATTTCTTGCAACATTAAGTTAAGATTAATAAATAAATAAATAAATTAATTAATTAATTAATTGCTCCAATTACTTTTAAGGAAACAAGAAAAAGAACTTATGAACTTACATTTCCATAAATTTCATGTGGATCCCATTACTAACTTCCTAAAAAGTTGGCTACTTTTTAATAATTTTTATTATCATAAGTAATCATCATTTAAAAATCAATCACTACTAAATTCTCTTCCTTCATAGAAAAAAAAATTATGAATGGTCCAAATCATAATTAAAGTTGCCTAGGTACAATTAATCTAATCATGGCTTATTAGTGCCTTAACAACGTTCATTATCATATTATATTAGTAACATGTTGACCCCATTTGTTACCTTAATTGCATTTCAAATCATCAACTAATTATAGCACTTTATTGTAACAAAGTTTTGAAACTTAATAGCCTTATATTTTGTTGCATCAAGATTCCAAAAGTTAATTAAAAGTATTCAATATATAAATACTCCCTCCGTCTCATTTTATGTGTGGTCATTTTCTTTTTGATCCGTCCCCCAAAAAATATCATTTTTTCTTATTTGGTAACTATTTAATGACATCGTCCTCATTTTATCCTTACTGAATCTCACTTAATAAGAAAAGACAAGTAAAAAGTAAACAATAAAGTAACTTTAAAAGAGGAAAATTTGTAAACTTTACAAAGTCATCACTTATTTAACTAGAATATGGTTAAATTTGAATACGAGTAACTAAATGATATATAAAGGTCAATTAATTTAACTCCTAACATATGGGGTCATGAAATTTCATGCAAAAGGGTTGTGATTTATTGCTTTCTTTGTCCCATATTACTTGGTCGTCTCATTAAAAATATTTTTCTCATATTAGTTGGCCACCTTATTAAATCAAAAAAGTATTAATTTAATTTTTTATATTATCTTTGCAAATTTTTTTAAAAAAAATTTCACACTTATTTATAAAGTTTTCAAAAAATTTATTAAGAAATAAATTAATAAAATTATCCTTTATTTATATTTTTTTAATCACCATATAAAATAAAAGGGTCAAAATCATTTTCCCTCCCCAACTTTGTCTTAAAAATCAAACTCCCCCTCAACTTTGAACAATAATCATACTCCCCCTTTATCCTAATTGACTTTTTAAAATTCCTATTTTACCCTTTATCATCAATTTTTTTATTCCTTTTTTTAACTTCTTTAAAATCATCATATTTTCATTTTAAAAAAACATCATATAACAATTTTTTCATAAAAACATAAACATTATTCATATAACAAAATTTTAATAAAAACATAAACATTATCTTCTAGAAAAAAAAAGTTAGAAATATATAAGCTAATGATTATTTTTATGAAGTAAATTAGCATAATAAGAAAATTAATTTTATTAATAATAATTAAAATTATAATATTTATTTTAACAAGTGAAAATAATAAGTACTACTAATTTTATAAACATATTTCAATGCAAAAAATACAAACAATAAATGAAAGAGATAATCCTCTAGTACTACCCCGAACTATGGTCAAAGTTGTTACGACACACTCCAACTTCACAGGGGTCCTATTATCCCCTGAACTCAAATTTAGCGTACTTTTATCATTTTTTTGTTAAAAGACGACACATAAAATAGGATGGAGGGAGTAACTTTTTCTGCAAAAGAACTTTTTAAAATTTTAGCCAAGCATAAAGTGATGTTTCAATATTATAAAAGTATTCGAACACAAATTGCTATTCTCCAAAAATACTTTTTTCAAAAAAATTAATTAAAAAAATTGAGACGTTTTTTTCGTCAAAATAAGCAGATTATAGAAGCTTGATCAAACAGGCTATCATATAGCAGGGGCGGAGCCATCTTTGGACAAGGGGGTTCATTCGACACTCCCTTGACGGAAAATTATACTACTTAAACATGGTTAAAATTATCTTTTATGTAAACATGGTAGATGTTGAACCCCCTTCGATAATTCATATCTTTAATTCTGACCCCCTTTAGTGAAAATTCTGACTCTGCCACTATCACATAGGTTGTTTAGTTTAAATCGTAGCGAACATTAAAATATATTAGATACCACCAAAGATTGTGACAGAATGATAATATTCCTCCATCCTTTAATTAAAAGCTTCGAATTCAAGTTCTGGGTATAGAATCACGTTTGATACTGAGTGCTTTACCCAAAAGTTGAACTCTTCTACGCAAATCCAGATTAGTTAACCCCTAAAGTGAGTAGCGAACACCAGCAAAAAGAAAAAGAAAAAAGTAATTAGATGATTTCTTCCTATTAGCTTAGGTTTTGTGGACAAAATTATCCGATATCTATGCTGAAGAGAACTAGTACACGTTAGATAACAGGGGTGGAGCCAGCCTTTGGCATGAGAGTTCATCGAACCCCCTTCGGCGGAAAATTATACTACTTATACATCACTAAAATTATATTTTTTTGTATATATAATAGATGTTGAACCCCCTTCAATTAATTCTTCATCAAATTTTAAATCCTCTTTGTAATAATTCTGACTTTACCTCTGCTCGACAAAGTTAATTGTGATACGCACAAGCGGACCCGAACACTATCCTCACCAAAAATATAACATATGTGGGGTTTGTTTTTGTTGTTTCAAAGCACATCTAAAGGAGTACTTGAAAATGTACCTAAGAAAAAAAGTGAAAGAAAGAAAAGGTATTACCAAAATTGAATATTATAAAGATTTTCACCAAACACACGTGATTTTTGCATGAAGAAATGGAAATGTTTCTTCTTTTTAGTACAATTTTGTGGCTTGAAAATATTTTTTATTAATTGTTTGTGTATGAAATTAATTAATTTGTTGAGATGACAACTAGCTCTTAGTAGTATTTAATTGGATATATATGTCAATAATGGAGTAGTTGAAAGTTTAATTTATATAGTTGGAATATATAAATTTTGAGGAGTGATAAGTTCCACAATCGAATTAAATATGTAAATTCTAATTTGTGAATTAAAAAAATTATAATTTAAGAATTCAAATAAGTTCATATTGGAGTTGGAATTTTTAAGTTCGATTTTGAATTGATTGATTTAGATATTTTAAGCTATGAACTATTTAGCAACAGTTTAATGATGATTTTCTTTGGTTATTTCTATATTCTTTTTATTGCATTAAAAAGTATAACTTATCTCGGAAATAATTTCCCAAAAAATATCAATTTCTTATAAATTAAACCAAAACAAAATCCACATACCATATTAATCTTTATTAAAAAAATTATTCATGTGATACTTCCTCATCATAGTCTCTTTTATTTTAATAATGTTCATACCATTTTTGTTCATATGGACCATTCATTTTATAACAAATTAGGCAAAAAAAAAAGTCATGGCTTTTTGTGTACACATTTTACATGTGGTGCAGCTCAGTTGGTGAGCTACCTGTATATTTATTTTAACGACGGGGTTCGAATCTCGCTATATTCCCCCCCTTATCCAAAATAAAAAGTAAAGTACTCACTTAGTTCTATTTTAGTCGACACGCTTCGCTGTTCGAGAGATAATTTAAATTACTTTTAAGCTAAATTAGATCAGATTAATGCGACATCTGAAAATAAAAATTATATATTTAAAACTATACGAAAAAATTATAAATTATAATTTTCTCATATCAATATAATAAAAAAATTATATTTTAAAATATTAATTAAAATTTATGTTTATATTGTTCGACTCTAAAAAAAAATAATACATATTTGCAACAAACTTTATTTCCATGCCTGCCTTTAGGAGCCATTTATGGGTTGCTATCCATGTGGAAACATAAAGGAAAATGCTTTTGTTTAAAATATGATATATATATATATACTCAATTATAATGAATTTATAATATTTATAAAGCAATAAAAACTAGGGTTACTTTTTAATTTGTTGTAGACTTTGTTAGATTGATATAAGTACAAATATTCACCCCTTAATGTTTTTCAAATCAATCTCCTAAAAATCTAATTAATATTTTGGATAAAATTTATTTACTTACTTCAAATTTACTTCAATAATCAAACTCCTCCTCTTAACTTTAAACCATAACATTAAGGCATTGGATTAACATTAAAGCTTCTTTATAGGTATTTGATTATCATTAAAGCTTCTTATTTACAAAAGAAAAAAGGCAAATACTTTACTTAAATAATAAATTTGAATTGTGCTCCACTAATCACCATGCAGCTTTATTAGGTTAGATTTTTTTATTATTATTATTTTTTTATTTTTTGCTATTGAGTTAAGGTGACTACTATGGAAGACTCATCAACTACCACTATCAAATTATTTTTCATAAGAAAAATGACAAGCAATCACAATTCATTTTGATGTGGACTACACACTATTTACCCACCTAATTTTGTTCCCAAAGTTTAGTCTAAATTAAATTTCAATTTTGTTCACATTTTTTTTTAAAAAACAATACATACAAGTTTTATGTCTTACTCATGTTAGAGATTAAGGTAATTTGTCCTCTAATTAGAAGTTTTTTTTTACAAATTACTCAAGCAAATTATGTATATAGGGTAAATTTTGATATTCATACACCAAAGTAAAGTGATTTTTAAAATAACATACATATGATCTACAATGTCGTATCGGAATTTTTAAAATAACTCTAGCTAAGGAGCACTGACAACGAACATAACTCCAGTAATTTTCTGATGAAAGCGGTGTACGATTAGGAATTGTGGGAAAAGATAATAAAGAAATATAAATTTTGCAATTTTTAATTTTGTGAAATTAATTGAAAATAGTATATATTATTTAAAAATCAAATAATATTGTGATTTTTAATAAATATGAATTTATTTTCATGTAAATCTCCCATTATTGTAATGGGCTGAAATGGAGCCCATTTCTCACAAGTACATGTTTAGATGGGAAAATTTACACAAATAGCCGATATACATAAATTATATATTGATTCTATATGTTTAGACATATATTATATATACACCGATTATTTTTAATTTAAACAGTTGAGTGAATGACTATTTAGGTTAATTTTGTTAAATGGATAAACAATGTTGTAAGGTTCTTTCATATTTGTCACTCTGGACCGTCAATAAGTAAAGTGAATATAAATCTCGACTAGACCAAGCCCAACTGTCAAAGTATTACTCGTTCTGGCGTAACTTTAGGTGTATCATGATTTTGTGTTGTTGGAATTTAACTCAAAAAGCGTCTCAAGGGTTGAATCTGAACTCGTTCTTTCATAGTGCCTAACCGCTCGCTATCATTTAAACGTGTAATTTGTCAAAAGTAAAATTATAAAAAATGAGCGAAGTTTATTTTGATTTCAACTGTTAACAGTTTATAGTTTATTGGGCGCAAAATTTTAAAAAGTAATAGAGACTTTTGAATTTTATAACGTTAAACGAAAGTTAACTATAACGAACTATAAAGAGTCTAGAATTTTATTATTTTAAACATATCATATGAGCTAATAAAATTAAGAGATTACTAAATATTAACAAATGACATTTTTTTAATAGATTTGAAAAGCAAAAAAAAACAAAAAAACATTTATGTTCTCTTTCATGCAGACACATTATTTTTCATTCAAAACACAAAATGTTACAATTACAATTGAAGAAACCACAATGTCAATCTCACATCCAAGAAAGAACCAAAAAGAAATTACAACAATTTATCATAAAAAAATAAAAATAACAAAAATCCAAAAACACCCCAAAAAATGTCAAAAAAAAACAAACTTAATAATTATAAATCTACATCACAAGGAAATGATTTAGAATTTTTTCTTGAATTAGAAAAATTTACCCTAGGAGTGCACAAAATCTTCAATTTTCTATGATTTGATTTCCATGCACCAACTTTAAACCTTATTTTTGCCCTAATTTTAACTTCAACTTCGACTCCTCCTCCTGACCTTTCTGTCTTAAAATCATGGGCAATATCCCCGTAAAGCGCCACGTCATTCGCTGGAAGTGACACATTCAGATGAGTCACGTTCCGGCGAGGTTGATAAAATGGCTCAACGTTATTGTTGAACGCGATAGGTTGCGAGTTAAAAAAGAGTTTCACTTGAATATTGTCATAATAAATTGAGACTCTTTTGTTTGGATTATAGGCTCTTATTGTAAAATTGAAATTGGCACTTAAATGGTTGTTGTTGGTTAAATTGTAATCATGGATTGAAGAATTTTCAATGGAATAGACCATTTTATGAGGTCTTAGGACTAGCCATATGATGAGCACAACTAGTCCTACTATGATAAGTAGGGCTAAAAGTGTAATGGCTATGAACCTAAAAGGACTAAATGGCTGACGTGGCTTAACGCCAGGTGGCGGTAGTGGACGAGGTGGAGCAACCGGAGGCATGGTTAAGGGTTCTTGTAGTTCAGGAGGATCCAACTATCAGAACGGGTTGTTTTGTCAGACTTAATCTAACAATGACGATATATGAAAGAGTTTTATAGGAGAAGGAGATGAATTAACGACCAGAAACGTGTTAAGAATTTTTGTAGTTCGGGAGGATCCAACTATAAGAACAGGCTGTTTTGTCAGACTTAACCTAACAATGAAGATATATGAAAGAGTTTTATAGGACAAAGAGAGGAATTAACGACCAGAAGCGTGTTAAGGATTTTTGTAGTTCGGGAGGATCCAACTATAAGAACAGGCTGTTTTGTCAAACTTAACCTAACAATGACGATATATGAAAGAGTTTTATAGGAGAAGTAGGAGAGGAACGACTAGAAGCGTGTTAAGGATTCTTGTAGTTAGGGAGGATCCAAATATTAGAACATGTTGTTTAATTTTGTCAGTTTAACCTGACAATAACGATGAGAGGGTTTTACAAGGGAAGAAGGAGAGGAACGACCAGAAGCAGGTTAAGGATTTGCGTAGTTCGAGAGAATCAAACTACAAGAGGGGGTTTTCTTCTACTTTTTCTGATATTCGACTCTTTGATTTTAAGAACGTTGATTTTAAGAATGAACTATTTTGTGTGGACTTGGTTTTTTGGTCTTGGTGTACTTATTGTCAGAGAAATAATGGGCTATTTTTATAGTGGGGTGAAAGGATAAAGTTCCAAAGAATATGTTATTATGGAAACTATAGTCTAAAGGTTAGCTTTTGATTTCTTGCAAGAAACTCAAGAGATCTTATGGAGTTGTACTTTTTATTTTTTACTATAATTAATAAAGTACTTTTTGAAAAATTAATTTTTAAAATTTTTATTGTATAGTTATAATGATGATTGCATGAATATTCTTGTCGTGCATGAAGAGATAAAGCTAAAAAAAAAATTGTAGAGTACGTGGGGTTTTAACATAGCTTTGTTTCTTATTATTCTTAGTGGGCGGAGTCAGAATTTTTACGAAAGGTATTAAAATATAACGAAGTAAATACGCAAACAAGTTGAAAAGGGTTCGATGTTTTCTATATGTATGTTCTAATGCTTACACGGTGTTCGATATTTGTATTAGACCTTTATTAAATTAGGTTTCGCGCATTATAGAGTCCATTTCTGAAGGCGACAACGCTTCCAATAGGAGTCTGAATTTGTTTGATAAAACCCCGAACATAGCCGAATTCAAAATTTAAAGTTTATTATGAGTTCCTAGAATCATTTTCAATTAGTCTTACATAAAGTCTCGGAAAAAAACTATTGAATTTACGTGAACTCGTAACCAATCAGTATAAATTTGCCCTTATCTGGTTAGGGAATCCTCTTATCTGGTTTTGATAATAATTCTTTCTTAACTAACAAGTTGTTCCAAAACCATCTTTAAAGTTGTTCTCTACAAAAACAGGTTATAATTTATTGATATTTAGTTAACATAAATTTCGTTAAAAGTGTTCAAGATTAGATATATAAGTATAGAAAAATAAATTATGATCTATGTACTTTGTATAATTTTTCAATGAAGAGTATTCGACTGACCGGCCATCATAAGCAGGGGCGGAGCCACCATTCATCCAAAGGGTTCATCCGGTGAACCCCCTTCGACGGAAAATTATACTATTTTTACATGGTTAAAAATATTTTTTATGTATATACAGTAGATGTTGAACCCCCTTCGACTAGTTCGTATGTTTACTTCTGAACCTCCTCAATGAAAATTCTGGCTCCGTCATCGCTGATCATAAGTTATAGATTTATAATCTTAATGTAATTTTTTAAAATAGACAAGAAATAAGAGCTAAGTGCTAACTGAATACTAATATAATTTGGTGCTTATTATTTTGGCTGAGAATATTTATGTTAGATTATTATTTCTCATCTCAAAGAAAAAAGAAAAAGTATGTGATGTTTCTTAGTAAGGGTTCTTTTGGTGCATGAATTTATTGTTATAAAAAAATAAAATGAATCTAAGTCATATATATAGGTAATATAAGACTTATTGATACATATTTAATTAATCTATTCCTTATTAGTCTTAGGTCCATTTTTTAGGTTTAAAAAATGAAAAAAAATAAAATAACAGAACACCACAACTTATCTTTACTAAACTACATAAAATTCCTGTCTTTTTTATTACTTACTTAAATCCCTTTTTTTTAAGAAAAAAAATAGCCAGATACATCCACAATTTCATACATTTTCGGATACATAATTCCTTTAGTCTAGTTAATGTATTATGTATCTCGGCCAAATAATTTCAAAAATGGATGTAACTCAGTAATCAAAATTATGTATCTCAACTTCAAAATTATGTATGTGAATGCTAATTACAAAACCGAGTAAAACTTGAGTAATGAACTGCTACATTCTTAAATTCAAAATTATGTATCTAAATTTCAAAATTATGTATCCAGATGCTAATTATGTATCCGAAAATTGCAAAAATAAGGAATTATTTGTAATTTAGCAAAGAGTAGGGATAGAGAGTAATTACGGATAAACTTGATTTTTTTTGTAAATTTTACTTTAAAATGCTTAATTACACATCATTAGGGCCATAATTAGAACTTACTTAAAAGTGAGAGACCAAAACTACAATTATCAAAGTGTAATATAGCTTGATGGGCTTGAATTAGGTAAGTTAGCAGCCCATTTGAATTAGGAATGTATATCAGCCCAATATTGGGCCCAGCCCATGACCAACTAAATTGATCCAAATTTTGGGATCATTATTTTAAGTTATAATCGTAATTGCATAAACATTACAAGTTTAGAACAAACTTAAGATATATAATATTTAATGTTACGCTCTTCCAAACCTAACTTCGGACAAAATACCGATGTGCGAGTTATCTGAAATTTGACTTGCCAATTTCGAACTTTAAATTAAATTTTTTATCTCAACTTCAACTTGAGAATCTCAATCTTCCAAAAAATTTTGTTTGAAGTTTTCATTTTACTTGTTGACTCGACGCTCAATCAAGTATTAATTATCAGATAAATTGCGACGCAGGAAGTATTAGATTTCACTGAGATATACTAATGTTTTTTTTTTTATTTTATCAAAATATGAATGATCTCTAACTAGGCTATGCTTTATAATTGTATTGATTACATTTAAAATTTAATTAAATATTAATATTTTTTTTTTGGTAAAGTGAAATTGAGGTGATGGAAATATTATTTTCCTAGAGAAAATAAAAATAATAGTTTTTAAAAAAAGGACAGAGAATAAAATCAAGAAAATATGTCTATGTGTTTGTTGCTTTTTGACAATGTCCATGCTAGGGAAATGTTGTAGGTGGAAAGTTGGTACCACATGTACCAACAAAAAATAAAAATAATAATAAAAAAAAAATCCGATTAAATTTAAATTTACATCGAAAAGTTTTTTATTAGAGAATAAAACATTTTCTCACACTTTTTAGAGAATAATCAGATATCTCAAGTTCGAATACTCCTGAATATTGAGTCGTCTTCAGGGGTGAACCTATATGCATTTTTTTGGTACTCCGACACTTATAAAAAAGTATAAAAATTTGTATAAGCTTCAAAAAAACACCTAGGAAATCATAAAGATAGTTGAGTGTTTTTCTTTTCAGGCGAAACCTCAAAGCTTTAGCGTCAATATGTGCGTTCGAACCTCACGAATACCCACGATCCCTAAATCTTGTGTCCGCCACTGATCGTGTTTGTTAGGAAATATTTTACTCTACCTCCCTCCCTCCAAATACCGAACTTTTTAACGTGAATCCAGATCTAGTTATACTTCAATGCGAGTATCAAACATCGAATGATTTTTTTATTTTTTAATAAAAAGTATTAAAAGTTAGTATATAAATTATGACTAAAGGTACTAAAAAGTGTAGTGACCAAATGTGGTGGTCGCCGCATATACTTTGGAAGATGCCATATCTTTTGGGAAGAAAAAAGCATATTCTAATTTTAGGTTTCCTCATATATATTAATTTTAGTAATTTAGTAAAAAATATTTATACAATCGAAAATTATGGGAAAGTTTTTTGATTAACTTTAATTAATAATCTGATAAAAATAATAACAAACCCATTAATCATTAGTAACATCTTCACTTTGTCAGTGTATATATTACGTCGAACTATAACATTAGATACGATATTAGAAAAATTCAAATAACTTCTGTTTAGACTCTGTATTTATATTAGAAAATTCATTAAAGAACACTACTAGAAAGGTACATAACTATAGTCAAACAACTTCCTATTTAACGATGTATTAGCGACTGACTGTTAAAAAAATCTGTTAGCTATGAGCATTCCAGCGATAAAGTTCATAGCAAATTTCAATTTTCTTTTGTATTATTTTTAACTATTTAACCGTGAACATAATAACTTGAACGGAACATGAATTCAGTATCACGTTCAAAAATTGATCATAAACTTTAAATTCTGACTCTACTCCGCTATCTACGAAAATTCTGTTGGGAGCGCTACCCGCATAATGGGCTCTGCGACGCGCGATCTGAATTAGTCAGGTCTCCAATACGGGCACCGAACATCGGTTGAAAAAAAAAACTTTTAAGTCCTATATATATACACCTAAGATACTAGTCCAAAACCCTAGTCATTCATCAACTATACCCCCTTATATTATAACTAGAAGATACAATTTTTTTATTTTTTTTAGGGTTTTCTCTAGGTCAAGTTGCTCAACATTTTCCACCATGATTCTCCGGTTAGTCATGGCAGCTCAGCCCGGTGAGTGGTGGCGGTGGTTGGCGGATCCGGTGACCGCCTTTTTTATCGAAAAAATCAATGGAGGAAAATGAGATTATATTATATAGTTGAATATTGAAGAAAGATTAATATTTCATAATTAATCTTTCGCAGGGCAACTCCTATCCTTTGGCAATATTTTAATCATGCAAGTTTTAATTAAGGAAGATGGATTATTTCCTTAATTATTTTGGTTAGTCTTTTTTTTTGTTAATTAGATTTTATTTTATATATATATAAAAAAATAGTTTTTGTTATTATCGAATATAATCAATGATTAATAGTAGCTAGCACTTTCATCTATATATATTGATGTCTAGTGTTTTAGATAATGCTATTGTAATCTTTCCCAGTGTATTGTATTTTAATTTTTAATCTTTGGATTTTATAATTTGATGTGTTATAACATATATTCTACCTCACCTCTGAGATAATGATATGATCTACGTATATTTACCTCTTAAGATCTCACTATGTGAAACTACACTGGATATATGTTGTTGTCGTGTTATAACACGCATATACATATACATATTTTTTTTATCTACACACGTAGCATAATTTATCGGCCAACTTGATTCAATTGAACATAATATATATATATAAAGTAAGTAGTCTGTTTTTTTCGATTTATGTATCTTATTTTACTTTTAATTAGCCAGTTAAAAATCACTTTGTCTTTTGGATTATTTTATGTTTTTTATGGATGAAGGTGAAAAAAAATAAATTATATATCATAAAGAATATTTACTCGAATCGAGATGTATTAGCACTACATTTTAATTTCATTGTGGCAACTTGTTTTCATCTTATTATATAGCTTATGGATAAGCAATCATCGAGATTGATGAAATTATTTTAGTTTAATATTTATGAAGGTAAAAAAAATTTGAAATTAAAAATTTGTGGGTTGTGATAGAAAAGAGAATCTATGTTGTGCCTGATTTTGTAGTCACAGTGTCAGATTACTACTAGTCTGTTTGGCCAATTTTTAAAAAAAAATTGCTTGTTTTTTTCTTAAAAGTGTTTGTTTTTTAAAAATTGAAATGTTTGGCCAATCTTATGGAAAAAAAATAAATGTTGGTGGTGAGTAAAAAGTTCAGTTTTTCACAAGTTAAAAAAAAATATTTTTGACCTAAAAGCATTTTTACAAAATACTTTTGAAAAAGTATACTTAAAAGCATTTTTATATCATCAACTTAAGAATAAACAATCCAAAGTAATAGTACATATTGTAAATGAAATAACTGAAATGAAAAAAGTCATAGCATAAAGTATAGATAATATGACAGATCACGATAAACAATAATCACAACCAAAGTGCAAAAGAAATCACAGATAATAACTAAAATCAAAGGACAACCAACTACAAGAGTAATATACTACGACTAGTAGTATAGAAGAATAGGCGAGACAACGCTCAACTATCTAACCACTCTTCAATCCTAAGTGTCTGTCTATAAACACATTTTAAAAATTTAGTGGACACAATAATTTTATTTTATTTTTACTAGGTGTTGTTCGTAACTCCTACACAACATCAAACTAATTTGGATATGCACCATGCAAGGGCCAATAAAATGAAAAGTATTTCATGTCAGAATTTCTTTTATACTTAAGATTAAGGATGCAGGAATCTAATCCAATCTATCACAACTAATCATAAAACTTGTTGTATTAACTATAAACGACATGTGTTATCAATTTGAGAATGCAACAAATATAAACACACATTGGTTGAAGATTAAGAGCTTATTTGAATTGGCTTTTCGCTTATGACTTATAAATCAAAAGTCTTAAAGTTAATCAGAAATTCCAACTTATGCATTTTGATTTATTTTTGTTATTTTAGTTTAAAACTAAGTGCAAAAAACTATCTTTCTATCTTATTGAAACACTATAAATGTACTTAAATAAAAGCACCCACAGTAAGTCAATTCAGTGTCACGATCCGAATCAGGGTCTGACCGTGCCGGGCATCTCAAGTTCACCGAGGACCGGAGACCCCCTCCCCTGTATCTAGCTAAACAGAACATAACACATCTATCAACGATTAAATTCTAAACATACAACAAAATAAAGAAAATAATGACTCAAAAGTCTATGAATGTCAACAATCAAAACTCGCCACAGTAATCCACAAATTCTCTATACCATAAAAACAACCTACGCCGGGATATGCCCCGACTCTGACAATGATAATGTTAATGTGAAGTCTTCACTTCTAATTTATGGAAGGAAATCGATGGAATGATCGAGTTTTTTTGGAGAATGAAAGCTCACCACTTCACCGCAGATGACCGACAGATCGACCTGATCCACCTAACACTCTGCAAAAAAAGTAGACTTACCTTCGGACCCTGCATCGCGTGGGGATACAACGTCTGAAGACGGTTGGTGGGTCGAGCACTAGCATGTAACTCAGGGATAAGGAGAAAAGTAATGTCATGATCAATAATTCAAAACCAGTCAAGATTCAATACACATAATCAAATACAAATACATACATACATATATATATATACATACATATATATATATACATACATATATATATATACATACATATATATATATATATATACCACATGCTAGGGTAGGGAACAAGGCTTAGCATGACTTTAAAACCTTAGCCTGGATTATGTAGCATAACCGTCATAACAAGGTAGTCATGGGCTATATGGGCCTAACTCTCCCCCGGCTGGAAGGGCTCCAGTGCGTGTAGCTGCACGACCTAGAGGATAATCATACGCTCACATGCCTTATGGGGAACTCAAACCTCCCAGCATATATCAAGGTGACTTAAGCACCAGATCATGTAGCATGGGGGACTCGAACCTCCCATTCATTTAGACCCCCTCCCCCCCCGCATTGGCAACTGCGATTTTCATTATTGGTCCCTCGAAAACTCCACTTTCACGGTCCGGCTACACAACTCTCTTTTAAACCTAATTAAAATATTTAACACACGTTCCCATTTATTAAATCAATTATGCATTAAAGCATCCCGTTGGTATCGTCATACCAACCCCACTTGCAAGTTCATTACCATGCCATATCCATTATTCATCACACGAAAAAATTTGAGATCCTTTAGGTTCAATATGGAAAATCCGCATACCCCAAGGTTCAATAAAATCAATCCATGGTTCATTAATCCTTTATGCCAATGCATTAGTATAAGTGAGCAAGTCAAACCATGTGACAGAACCATATTCATTATCAATTTCATCATTTGGGTTGAGGGAACACGATTTCCAAAATCACATGTCTTCAAAATCATCAAATTGGGGAAAAACATAATTCATTAGTTTATTCACCATGCCCATGCACCCCACAAGTTCAAAATCATTAATAAAGCATGAATAATGCATAATAAATCATGGAAAATCAATTTAAGAGTCAACCATATCAAAATTCTAAGCCCATATCAAAACATATATTCAAAACCACATGAATGGCCATATAATCTTATGCGTTACATAAAACAAGTTTAAGGGTAGAGTCACATACCTGAGATACCAAGAATTATGGAGAGAATTTTCCTTTGGAAGCTCTACTTGACCAACCTCTTGGAAACCCTAATGTTCTTGCTTGAGAGAATTAGAAAGAAGAGAGAATGTTTTGATTTGCTAAAGGATGAAAATAAAGCCCCAAAGGTGTTTATGGACGAAATTTTTAATTTGGGAGTAAGGGGAAATGACCAAAGTGCTCTTTTAAATATAGCTGAAAATCATCGCCAGTCGTTACGGGTGATCTTATGACTCGTAGCGTCACCCTACGACTCATGAGATTCAGTCGTAGGATGGACAGTGTCCATGGACACCCACACTGATCTGGTTATGAGTCGTACCATACGACTCGTAGCCGGACATTATTATAACTCGTAAGCTCCACTCGCAATCAAGCCATAAACTATTATGACATACACTGGACACCCTACGATTTCCACCTTATGACTCGTAAGGAGTCATTACGACTCGTAACCCCAAGTCGTCACCAAGTCAGTAACTCAAACAAATATCACTGGACACCTTACGACTTGGGTCCTATGACCCGTGTGTCAGGACGGTAAGTTCAAAACTCCAAATTTTTCAGAGGCCAATACCTGAGGTGTTTCATCCAGACAAACTCTAAATGTGTTGAATATCATAAAATGTAATTTTTTTTGTAAATTTTAGCGATTTAGGGTTTGATTTTTTTGCTTAGAGAAAAATTTTGGGGAAAATGAATAAATTAGTGTTTTTTTCTAATGAATTTGTGTTTATATACGGATAGCAGAAAGGCGATTTTCTTTGAATACCCAAATTAGCCTTGGATTAATTAGATTTACTTCATTCCGAGACTGCTTAATTTATATAACCAACAAAAATGAAAAAAACCCTCATAATAATAATATAAATTCTTACTTTCACACCATTATTGACTAACTAATCCAAGGTTAATTTGGGTATTTAGAGAAAATCCCTTTTTTCCTATCCGTATATAAAATCAAATTCACCCGAAAAAAACCCTAATTTCTTCGTCTTCCCCAATTCTTTTTTCTCTCAGCCAAAAAAATCGAACCGTAAATCGCTATAATTCACAAAAAAAATTGCATGTATAACGATTTTTAAGGTTTGTGAATGTTTTGAGAAAAATGATCAAAATGGAACGTAGGTTTTAGTTTTTTTTTTGGGGGGGGGGGGAATTTTATCGGGCTTTTGGATTTTCTGGTGTTAGATTGGGTTTTTTGATTGATTAATGCGTGTTTGATTTTTTTCTGATTTTTTTGGGGGTGAATTTTTAGGGCTTTTGGGGTGTTGATTGGATCTGGTTATTGGTTAATGTGTGTGTGAATTTTTTTCTATTTTTTTTTTTTTTGATTTTGGGGAAATGGCGAATGGTTCTAGGATGAAGCGTGAATTTGCGATGATGATGAAGGCACAATCAGGTTGGGATATAGGTGTTGGTACAAAGAGGAGTACAAGGTCGCCACAGGTGAGTCAGAATAGGGATGGGAATGTTAAGGATTCGGCGAAAAAGAGGAAGAAAGAGGTGAAAAATGGTGAGAGCAGTGAGGATTTGGTGAATTCGAAGGATGAAAATGTGGTTTTGATGAGTGAGGATTTGTCAAAATCGAAGGAGGGGGGAAATGTGGTTTTCATGAATGAGGAGTTGCCGAAATCGAAGGTTGTTGGTGTGGAGGAGTTGGAGGGTGGTGATGGAGAGGATAAAAGTGGTGAAAATGTGGTTATGGTGAGTGATGAGTTGTCGAATTCGAAGGTGTTTGGTGAGGAATTGGAGGAAAATGTGGTTTTGATGAGTGAGGATTTACCGTGTTCGAAGGTTGAGGTTGGTGGTGAGGAATTGGAGGAGTTGGAAAGAGATGGAATTGTGAAGAGGGATGAAAATGTGGTTTTGATGAGTGAGGAGTTGTCGAAATCGAAGGTTGTTGTTGAGGAGTTGGAGAGTGATGGAGGGGTTAAAACGGATGGAAATGTGGTTTTGTTGAGTGATGAGTTGTCGAAGACGAAGGTTGTTGTTGGCGAGGAGGAGTTGGAAAGTGGTGACGGAGGGGTTAAAGGGGCTGAAAATGTGGTTCCGATGAGTGATGATTTGGCGAAATCGAAGGTTGTTGGTGGTGAGGAGGAGTTAGAGGGTGATGGAGGGGTTAAAAGGGGTGAAAATGTGGTTTTGTTGAGTGAAGAGGAGGAGCCGAAGAGCGATGTGGTGGATTGTACTAGTGAGGATGAGAAGAAAGAGAAGATGGATGTAGACGTTGTTGGGTGTGGAGAAGAAGGGAATGCTAAGACTGAAATGGATAAAACAGCGAAAGTGAATGATGGTTTTGATGAAGCAATGGCTGATGTTGTTGTTCCTGAATTAGCTGTTACTGCTCAGGGTGATGGTGAAGACGAGCAAAAATGTGGAGATGGTGGTAAGAGTGAAATGGGTAAAACAGGGAAGGCGAGTGATTGTGTTGTTGGAGCAATGCCGGAAGTTGTTCCTGAATTAGCTGTTACTGTTGAGGGTGGTGAAGAAGATGTAGAAAAATGTGGAGATGATACGATGGCTGAAGTGGCTAAAACAGGGAAGACTAGTGATTGCATTGTTGGAGCAATGCCTGAAATTGTTCCTGAATTAGCTGTTACTTCTGAGGATGACGGTAAAGATGAGCAAAAGGTGTTGTTGCAGACGCCTGCGAGGCGGTTTACTAGGTCTGCTTTGAAAGTAGAAGGGGATGCTAAGGTATCTCAGTGCGATACCGTTAAGGTTGATGAGGTTCATGAAACTGATCCTGCAGGAACTATGTCTGCCCCTGCAAAGTTGGAGTTGAAGATGTCCAAGAAGGTTGCACTGAATAAAAATCCCTCAAAGTTGAAAGATCTTCTTGAAACAGGTTTGCTGGAGGGTTTAACTGTTCGCTACATTCGTGGCTCAAAGGTGTGTTTTAAAGATGCATTTATTTATTGAGTTTCCATTTGGCAATGATTGCAATTCTGTTTGGAGATTAACCAAGTAATTATAATTTAGGGGAGAGGGCGTCCTGCAAAAGGACTTCGCGGAGAGATTAGAGGGTTAGGAATATTGTGCTTCTGTGATAACTGTCGTGGGACATCTGTAAGTGTATCTTTTTGAATTTTCTTCAGTAGATTAGCTGAAGTATCCCTTATTTGATATATTTCTTTGCTCGATACAGGTTGTTACACCAAATCAATTTGAGCTCCATGCGCACAGTGCCAACAAACGTCCACCAGAATACATCTATTTGGAGAATGGAAAATCTCTGAGGGATGTATTAAGTTTGTGTAAAGATGTTCCTTCTGATGAACTGGAAATAGTGATAAAAAATGCCATTGGGACTGCAGACGCTAACTTAGTTGCTTCAGCAAGCAAGACTGCGCAGGAGATTAAATCTACCTCTGGGCAAAGTAGTGAAGCTAGCAGCAGGTATAAACATCTAGCTATTTTCGTGGTCATGGAAGCCTCTGCCTGTAAGCTTATACATCATTCTGTAATTATTATCTAGATTTTTCGACATTGTTTTGGTTATTTTGATATTATTCAGGTTCCAAGAAAATGTGGAAACTTTATATCTTTAAAACCTTACATATTACTTTTGACCCGATATTGCTATTTTAAAATATCTTGAGCATGGCTGGTCATTTACAAGGGTTTCTTGTCTTGCTCTTTTCTCTGTCCTTCTTTCTTTTGGTGATGGTTGGTTAAGTTTGTTAGCCAGTTGTCATATCCATATAAAATTTCATATTCGGATAAGGCTTGCCTGGGGTGCCATTTGCCAAGTTTGCATGTATATTTTTGATTTTCAATATCATCATCTTTTTTTGAAGTGAGAGATACCCATAATAGGATGAATTGTGTTCAAATATCTTTCTTGATATGCGGCTTAACTTCTTTCCTTCTTTTCACTTCCATTCTCAATGTAAAAAACTCACTCAGTTATCTGATTGAAGCTAGCACCATAAGTTGGATTTTAGCCTGACGTTGTCATCCCTACTTCGTCTTGCATCATTAATGAACTGATAGCTACCAGAACTAAACATATACCAACTTTATATGTAGATCTATTTCTGTTGTCTATTGTGGAGGGGAAATCATCCTGTTAAGAGTGTGACAGTTTCACTTCACCAACAAAAAGAAAATGATATGAAATAAGGATACACATCCTTATTCCCCCAAAAGTAAAATAATTGAAATGACATTGTCATATAATCTACTTCAGTCTTATTTCATCTTCTCTACCATGGGGTGCCGGAACATTACCATTACTTTGTTTCCGTTTTATCTTTGATCATGTAGACATATTTTATTTATTAACAAGGCCAAAAAACTGGCCGTATGCAAGGAGTATACCTCCATTATATTCTTTTCATGTTTTAGATAATTAAAACATTTGCTTCGCGTTTTCCTTTGAATATCTTTTATTGTCTTATGTTTCCTCACCTTTTTTTGTCAATATGTTATTTCGCACATTTGCTTCAGGCCCACTTCATCTGTGTCTGCTACAAAGTTGACCGATCAAATGCCCTCGGGTAGTGGAAGTCATAGCAAAGCTCACGGAAAGTTAACTAGAAAGTAAGCCTTTTCTTGTTAAAGCTTTTTCTGCTTGGTTTTGATGATTTATTTTTGCCATTGCTCTGGCATCTAAGCTTTTTATTAATTTTTCATACTTTTATTGGTTCGTTGTGTTTCTTTTTGACTTCTTTCTTTCTCTTCTGTCTCTTTAGGGACCTGCGCATGCACAAACTTGTATTCGAGGATGATGCACTTCCTGATGGAACTGCATTAGCATATTATGTCCGTGGACAGGTTAATATTTAACCCAATTAGATAGTGCCAATTTAATTGCTCCACTTTTGTGTTGTAACAGGTTAATGTTCAAACCAACATTAGATTGTTGTATTTTAATTGCATCACATATGTTCTTGTAAACATGATAGAAGTCTGTTCACTAGATTTGTACATTCATAGCATTTGCTTGGTGCTCTTTTTGTGGAATAAAAATTAATTACTTATCAAAGAAATGTTCACTAGATTTTTCTTACCTACATTCTTTGGGATTTTAATTTGTTTGCTGTCTCCTTGCAGAAACTGCTCGAGGGTTATAAGAAAGGTCATGGAATTTACTGCTTATGTTGCGATACTGAGGTATATAGTTCCTGTGTTTTGTATGTATTAAAATCAGCTGTCATATGCTAATGTCCTCGTTTTCATACAGGTCAGCCCTTCACAGTTTGAGGCTCATGCAGGTTGCGCTTCACGTCGGAAGCCGTGAGTATCCGTTTCTTATGTGGTTTATTCTTGATAAGTTTTGTAAGGGATCAGGGACATATCCAACTCATTTTCCTGATTTTACCCCCTTTTTTGATTGACTTGTGGTTTTTACATTCCTTTTCTGGATGGGTTGTATATATGACATATTAACGCCTGGTGAGAATATCGTTTGTTGAAGTCAAAAGCAAGTTGCTATTTGAGACGGTAACTAATGTTCTTCAAATGCATGAATGGCATTAGCGCAACTTCTTTGGCTGAGAGCTTGAGCTTGCCTTAATCTTTGTGTGTTATTTTGACAGTTATTTGTACATATATACTTCCAACGGAGTGTCTCTGCATGAGTTGTCTATTAAACTTTCAAAAGAACGAAGGTCCTCAGCTGAGGAAAATGATGATCTCTGCTCTATATGTGCTGATGGAGGGGACCTCCTGTGCTGTGACAATTGTCCAAGAGCTTTTCATGCAGGTTAATTTGTTTTACATAGTTGAATTCTTTCATCAACCTTTTCTATCTGTGTTTCCTTTAGCAATTCAGTATCAAATTGTATTAGGAAGTTAGGATAACACACTTGATTGTTGCAGTGATGCTTATCTTTTTCTCAAAATCCAATTTATAGTTCTATTTAGTACAGCTAAAGTGAGATAATATGAATGAAATACACGTACCTTATCAAAAAAAAAAGAAGTAAAAGTGAGATAATGATATAACAATATGAGTAAATTTCACGGGGTGTCTTAAGAGGGGCTAGTGGAAAACGAAATAGACATTGTACAAAGTAGCCCCTTAATTATTGATCAGCAAGATATAGATGCTTATATTGGCAAAAGGTGGCATATACATTCCAGAATATGTATAGTCAATTGGATCTCCTTCCGTTGTCCATTGTGTAGGATTGTGCTGCATCAACTATCAGCCTGAATGCTTCTCTCTTGCATAATTGCTAGATTCTTGACTTGGGACTAAAGAAGACCATTCTGAATCATTAGGCTACTCATCATCATGTACTGCTCATACAAAATTACTAGTGGTTAAAATAGACAGCAATCTAGTTTTTGAGTTAGTTTGATAGGAGGAAAATTTAAATTTGAATGGTTCAATGATTTTAATTTTTTGAGTATTGGATTAGATAATATTCACACAGTGGTGTCAAACAATTTGGGGTATTTAGAAAATGGGAAGAGTATCATTTAAATTGGTATAGAGTAGTAGTTATTTTTGAAATACTGAAGATGGATTTTCTAGTGTAATGATGAAACCGCAATTTCATTTTCGTGAGTCATCAAACTGTGGATATGAATGTTTAACAAGCAACCTAGACTTTGATTTTGACAAGATCATTACATGCTCATTGCAAACTTGTTTCTATTGCAGAGTGTATTTTCTTGCCAAGTATTCCCTCGGGTACCTGGTATTGTAAATACTGTGAGAATATGTTTGCAAAAGAAAGATTCGTTGAGAATAATGCTAATGCTATAGCTGCTGGGAGGGTTGCTGGAATTGATGCCATCGAGCAGATAACAAAACGATGCATTCGGATTGTGGAAACTTTAGAGACTGAAGTTACTGTTTGTGTACTCTGCAGGTCACATTTCTATTCCTACTTTTTCCACTACAAAGTCGGCTTAATTTTATTGAAGTGATATATAAATCTATTCAGTACTTGGACCTTCCATCATATTTTTTGCACCATATGTTTCAAGTGTACTGACTCAATTTTTTTTTATTGTCCAAAAGAGTATCAACTTAATTCCGATCAACCAGGCTATTTTCATTTTTTTCGAGGGGCGTTCTTTTTATTTCTTTCAGTAGCCTGTATTAATTCCATTATAGCCACTTAAAAACTGACCTTTTCATATCTCTTATAGCCACTTAAAAACTGACCTTTTCATATCTCTTATGTGTGAAAATTGAGATATCTTGTAAAAGGACATCAAACTAAAACTAGTTTGTAAAGGACTACAAACCCAAATCTCCCGTATTATGCAATATGCATAGTAGACACGACGACGGAGGAATATTTTAAAGCAATGGATGTTGCATTTTGTTCTCGTGTTGCTGCTGTTTCAATCTTCCATGTGAGGTTTTTTTTTTTGGGGTGTGTGTGTGTTGAATCATTAGATGTGTATTTTCCTTCAGTTGCAAAGTCAAAGATATTAGAACTATATCAATAGATTTCCCACTGTTGCTATGCTATTCAGTAGTTTCATATCTTCCGCTGTGTTTGCAGGGATAAGGATTTCAGCAAATCAGGATTTGGCCCACGGACAGTAATTATTTGTGATCAGGTATTATTTTTTTAGCATTGAGTAATGTTATATATGATATTTTTACTCTTTTGAGTTCTCAGTAAGGTCAAGCATTGAAGAAGTTTTACGTTGCTATTTGCAGTGTGAGAAGGAGTATCATGTTGGGTGTTTGAAGGAGCACAACATAGATGACTTACAGGTTTGTAGAATTTCCTGTTCTATTGCATGTTTTTTAATTTCTAGTATATCTTCTATGTCCTTTGTGTTGTAAAATAGATTGTTAACCTTGAACATATTTACACATACTGATCTCTAGTCAACGTGTGAAACCCTCCTCACTTCAGGAATTGCCAAAAGATAAGTGGTTTTGCTGCACAGATTGCAATAGAATTCACTTTGCTCTGGAAAAGCTGGTATCAGATGGAGAACAGAACATTCCTGAGTCTCTGTTGAAAGTCTTGAAGGAAAAGAACGAAGGAAAAGATCCAGAGAATAACTCCACTCTTGACATTAAATGGCGTCTGCTAAGTGGAAAAATGTCATCTGAAGAAACAAGGGTCTGGCTTTCCAGTGCTGTTTCAATTTTCCATGTGAGTTTCTTTCTTACTGTGCCCTGACTCAGAACTGGACCAGCCTAACCTCTAGGAGACCTGCTAAATATTCCTACCAATTGCATATTGTGTTCCATCTTTAAGAATTCATTTTGCCTCTGTAATTGGAGACAGCTTAACTATCTTTTCTCATTGCATTCCTTCTCTCTTCTCTATATGCTTTCAGACATTTACATGAATGCTATCAGGTTATTGTACTTTTGTGTGCTTTAAGTTAGTTCCTCCCTCCTTAGAAAGGAATCCAAGGTCCTGGATTTATGCATCTCCAACCTTTTTGAAATCATAGATAAATAAAGATCATTCCTGTTCTTAGGATCCATGCTTTGCTTTGGCATGCCTATATTCCAATATATTAATACATTTCTGGTCATACTAAAGTAATATTCTGTTTTCCTTTTTCCTTCCCTACTCTAAGATTTAAGAAACTTTAGTCTTTGAAAATTCGCCACCCCCCACCCTCACAGTGTTTCCATGTTTAATTTAAATATCCTGTTAAGAGTGTTAGGTTAGTGAGAGGAGGTGACTTTCCTTCTGAGTAAGTGGTTCATTTTGACACCCGCAAATACTTTTCAAGCTCTCAGCTTAGTCCAATACCAGTTTCTCATTGCAATTTGGTACAATGTTGGTCCATTGCCTTTATCAAATTAGAGCTTTCTTTGGGGGTGGGGATGGAATGGGAGCATCACAGGCGATAGCTTGGGTGAGGGTGGATTTACATCCCTCAAGTCTTGGATTTCGTTACTTCTATTTGTTTCTCTTTCGGGTACAAAATTCTAACCAGTTAGCTCACAACACAGCTCAGCCACTGCTATCATTGCCCAACTTGATTATTAGTGTGTTTCAGGAGTTCCCTTTTGTTTATTTTGTATATGGATTATGTCAAGTTTGGTGGTTAGCAACTATTGTCACAGCTACAATCATTTTTTTTTAACAACAGTTGTGTCCGGGCCATTTTGTGTGCATGACCATTGCACTGGGTACCTGCTACCTCCCACTAACGGCTACTATCTAACTTCCAATCGTTAAGCAATGCAGTGTTATTAATCCTATTCACATTGCCCTGACTAAAGTCTGATGGTATGAGAATCCCAGATTATCATATCCACGGACTGGGTAGCTGCATTTGCAGTTCACAAACAAACTCCAGTTGTGTTGTAATCTTGTTTACCTATCTGCCAATACAGTTTAGATGTAGATAATTGTCATGCTAATTAGCGATGCTTATTGTGTATATAGAATGTGAATTTGATAATCTGTTCTTTGCCTTGTGGCGTAGGAACAATTTGACCCAATTGCTGATGCAAGTACTAGCCGTCTAGATTTGATCCCGCACATGGTCTATGGGTAATTAATAACTTTTTGCTTTTCATTTGATCTCTCATTTCTCATGAATACTCCTAATTGGTGCACATAACCTCCCTCACACTATTTTACATATCATGATGTTCAGAAGGAATTTCAAGGACCAAGACTATGGAGGGATGTTCTGCGCAATATTATTGGTCAAGTAAGAACACTTTACCAATGCTCCAGATAAGTTGTCGGTAACCCATACTGATTCACTTTCCACTTTGCAGTTCATTGGTTGTTTCAGCTGGCATTATTCGTATTTTTGGGAAGGAAGTGGCAGAGCTCCCTTTAGTTGCGACAAGTGCTAAATGTCAAGGACAGGTACTCACTTAATTATAAGCTTACGACGTATCTGTTTCAGTTTACCCACCCTTGTGAGGAGTATATTCCTAGTCTTTTCCGTTTTGTAACTAAACATTTTGTTTTCCCGGTACAGGGTTACTTTCAATCTCTGTTTTCTTGTATGGAGAACCTTTTGCAATCCCTGAATGTAGAAAAACTTGTACTCCCCTCAGCAGAAGAGGCAAAGTCAATCTGGACAAATAGATTTAACTTTACGAAGATCACAGAAGAACAGGTATCTTGACATATAACATTATGTGCATCCCTTCCATCGATCCCTTTTCCTAGGGCTTTTTGTTGTTAACCAATGCATCATTCTCTTTGCAGCTGAAGGACTATCGGAAAAATTACCAGATGATGGTTTTCTCCGGAACATCCATGCTGCAGAAGCAAGTCGGGGGTTCTCAGTGTGATAATTAAGCCTTAGGGCCTTACAATTGAGATTTAGAAGATGGAATGTGCACATATTATATGGAAAATGGTTTCACTTTATATAGCTCCAAGGCAACGGATGTACAGCGCGCTCTAGTTTCAGTTTTGGTGGCGGTATATATAGGGGAATAGTATAGTGGTCCATATGTGTTTACTCCTGTGAATGTTAAATCAGTTGTTCGCTGGAGCCATTGTTCGGAATCATTGGATTTTCTCGGTTTTGGGAGTTGTTTGCCCAAACTGTGAAATTTTCTGCAGGATTTAGCTATAGTAGTGGGTGTTGCCTTTGCTTTCTCCCAAATGAGAAGGTTCAGTGCTGCTGTAATGGCTCCAAGTTTTGCTACATTAACAATTGAAAAGTTGCCTTGGTTTACATTTTGATTTGTTATTTGTCATTATCAATACTTTCCTTTTCAACATGGGCTGAAATTCCATCGATCGAGTCTGGGGGTCTATCGAAAACATCCTTTTTATCTCATCTCCGAGAGAAATGTACGGTCTGTTTACATTCTACCCTTCCTAGATCTACTTTGTGTAAATACAATGTGTATGCTGTTGGAGTTTGGGAGGGAGGTTGGGTGTACCGTCAGAGGGTCATTCTATCCTTTCTAGACCCTACTTCATGCAAATACAATGTGTATGTTGTTGGAGTCTAGGAGGGAGGGTGGGTGTATGCTGACCTTATTCCTAGACCCAACGAGGTCCCACAAGTATGCCGACCTTACTCCTAGATCCAATGAGATCTCGTAAATTTATCGACCTTACTCCTAGACCCAATGAGATCGCACAAGTATGTCGACCTTACCCAATGAGATCCCACAAGTAGGGCCTGGGTGCATATGTATGTAGATCTTATTCCTACCTTTATGGGCAGAGGTTGTTTTGATAGATTCTCAGCACAGAGAGTCTTTCCTTCTCGTTTTATGTTAATATTTTTGATTTCACCAGTATATATATTACTTGGGCCAATTGCAACCTTCGAAACTCGGGATTGTAATTTTTATGATTGTAATTTAATTCTCAATAGCTATTTTTAGATCATGAGAAAAAGTTTTCATTTATCATAATAAGAGTACTCTAAAGGGCCGTCTAATATGCAAGATAAGGTGAGATATTACAGGATTAAATTTGAGATAATATTTATATCACGTTTGGTATATGGTATAAATTTATCCCGCGATACCCCATCTTATCGCATTCAATTCGAGATTTTTTTACATCTCACAGCCACATATATGAGATAAATTAGTCCACGTACCAAACAATTCCATTATAACTTTTGTTTTAGAAAGATGAATTAATCTTAATTTAGAAATTAGAAATTCCACATGTAATGGAAACATCTAGAACCAATCAACTAGGCGGGAAAATCATTCAAATTTTAAAAATTCAAAAACCCACCGTTTTATTCCCCTTTTAATAATATTTAAACTTTTATATGAGGTAAACTAACTTTGTTTATTTATTAAGTCAAACTAATGCCGCCAAACGTCATATATATATATAATATTCCCCCTTTTCCCCCATTCATTTTCCTATCATTATTTTTCTCTCCAATTTCTCTATCACAAAATTCAAAAGGTAAAAAATTATTCAAAAAAACTAATTAATTTTAGTGAATTTTTAAAGTTATTATTATAGATCTGTTTAATTGATTTTTTTTTTGTTGATGATTTTTTTTTAGTTTGTTTGGAGTGAAGAATGGTGCAGATCCAGTATTCTGAGAAGTATTTTGATGATACCTATGAGTACAGGTATTTTTTTTGCTTAATCCGTTTGATTTTTTAGTAATTTTTTATAGTGTTTTGGAAATCGGTTTGAATTTTTACTTTTTTTTTTTTTTTTTTGTAGTTTTTTGGAACTTGATGTGCTTAATTGGTTTTGAATTTTTAGTGATATTTTTTAGTGTTTTAGTAATCGGTTCGAATTTTTAGTTTTTTTTTATGTAGTTTTTTTGTATCGATTTGCTTAATCAGTCCGAATTTGTAGTATTTTTTTTTTTAAATCGGTTCGTTTAATCTATTTGAATTTTTGGTTAATTTATTTGAACTGTTTTTGAAGTCGATTTGTTTAATCAGTTCGATTTTTTTTTTCTTTTTTTTGAAAATCTATTTGTTTAATCTGTTTGATTTTTTTTTTAATTATTTTTTTTCGTTTTGTTTGATCAGTTTGTTTTTTGAGTATATTTTTTTTTGCAGTGTTCTGGAAAAAGATTTGTATCTTAGTGAGTTTGTCGTAGTGTTTTGGTAATCGATTTGAGTAGTGTGTTGGAGAGTGAGAGTTAGTTTTTTTTCCTTACTAATTCGGTGTGTTTTTCTGGATTTTGCAGGCATGTTGTTCTTCCTCCTGATGTAGCGAAATTGCTTCCTAAGAATCGTCTTCTCTCTGAAGTGAGTGATCACTTTCATTTTTACCTAGTTAAAATTTGCATCTAGTAGTTGAAGTAGCAATGATTGAAAAAAAAAAAAAGTGATAAATATTTTGTGTGTTGATTAGGAATTTCTTTGATTGAAATGATTAGTCGAATGTGACAATCAGAATAAGTGATATTTTATTCTTTCAATTTGGAATTTCTTTGATTGAAATAATAAGTCTCAAATGCGCTAATCAAAATAAATGATACTCTTTCCGTTTCATAATAAATGAATTGTTGGATTTTGGCATACAGATTAAGGAAAAAACATTAAAGACATAAATTTAACACACCTTTCCATTTTTACCTTCAAAAAAAGAAAAAACTGACCTTGTAATACCTTTTCAAAAGTTAATTGGTTGTCAAATCATAAGGATAAATTTGGAAAAAAATTCAATGATTCACTTATTTTGAAACACCAATAAATACCCTAATAATTCACTTGTTCCGAAACGGAGAGAGTACTGTGCCTAGCAAATGGTGATCAGTGATATTTTGTGCTTCCATTTAGGAATTTCTTTGATTGAAATAATCAGTTGAGAATGTGCTAATCAAAATAAGTGATACCGTGCCTAATGCTTTGCAAATGATAATCAGTGATATTTTCTGCTTCCATTTGAGATTTTTTTTCAATTGAAATGATTAGTCTCAAATGTGCTAATCAAAATAAATGAGACTGTGCCTAGCAAATGATAATCAAGTGATATTTTGTGCTTCCATATGGGAATTTCTTCGATTGAAATGATTAGTTGGTTGTGCTAATCAGAATAAGTGATATCGTGCCTAATAAGTGATAATCAGTAATATTTTGTGCTTCCATTTAGGAATTTCTTCGATTGAAATGATTAGTCGATTGTGCTAATCAGAATAAGTGATAACCAGTGATAATTTGTGCTTCCATTTAGGAATTTCTTCGATTGAAATGAATAGTTGGATATACTAATCAGAATAAGTGACATCGTGCCTAATAAGTGATATTTTGTGCTTTCATTTTGGAATTTCTTTGATTGAAATGATAAGTCTAATGAGCTAATCAAATTAAGTGATATCTTTGTGCCTAGAAAGTGATAATTAGAGATATTGTGCGGTTTCATTTTGGAATTTCTTCGTTCGAAATGATTAGTCTAGCGTGCTAATCAAAATAAGTGACATCTTGATGCCTAGAAAATGATAGTCAGAGATATTTTGTGTTCTAATTTTGATGTTTCTTTGGTTGAAATGAGTAGTTGGATGTGCTAATCAACATAAGTGATACCTTCGTGGCTAGAAAATGATAATCAGAGATATTTTGTGCTGTAATTTAGATATTTCTTTGATTGAAATGAATAGTTGGATCTTGGATGTGCTAATCAAAATAAGTGATATCTTTGTGCCTAGAAAATGATAATCAGAGATAGTTTATGCTTTGATTTCGATATTTCTTCGATTGAAATGAATAGTTGGATGTGCTAATCAAAATAAGTGATATCGTGTCCTACTATTTAGGTTAGATCATCCTTCTACAGTAAATGGGAACTTGTCAGGAACATGGCTTTGTGCTGCTTCATTTCTGACCGATTTTGATTTTCAGTATTGCATGTGGTTTATGTTGTTAGTATTTTCCGATTGATTGTTTATTAGTGATATTTTGTGCTTTCATTTCGGAATTTCTTCATTTGAAATGTTTAGTTGAATGTGCGAATCAAAATAAGTGATATCTTGCCTGCTATTTAGGTTAGATTCTCCTTTTACTCGTCAGGGATGTGGCCTTGTGCTGCCTGCTTCTTTCCGACTGATTTTGTTTTTCAGCATTGCATGTGGTTTACGTTGTTGGTCTTATTTGATTGATTATATTAGAATGAGTGGAGGGCAATTGGAGTTCAGCAGAGCAGGGGATGGGTGCACTATGCCATTCACCGACCAGAGCCACATATCATGCTCTTCAGGAGGCCACTGAACTATCAGCAGCAACAAGACAACCAGGCTCAGCAAGCTCTGCTTGCCAAGTGAAAGAACCCATGTCTCTCGTTCTTTTGTCATATACAGATAGTAATGTTCATTTCATCTAGAAATGATATGATATAGCTTTGTCGATTTCAAGTTAAATGTCGTGGATTCTTAAAGATGTTAAGTACTGTGTAACGCTTTAGGTATTTAATTCCTGTATTCGAATGCTATCCCTGTGCTTGGAATTGGTTCTCTGTGAAAGTTTCAGTTGATTGATTATGACCTGTTTGCATTTCTTTGCTTTGGCATCTTATGATATTGGATTTTTTAAAAGCTGTTCGTCGTGTATTGGTCGAGATGCACGCTCTTTTAGTTCTTTTCGAGTCAGTGGTTAAATCAGTTTCTGCTTTTCGGATGCTGTATGTGGACCTTATTGTTCAGGTGATGAATGTTTTCGTCGAATATTTTTATGTGTTCATAAATGTGGAGGACCACTCAACCTGATTCTCATCTTGCCAATTTTGTGAAATGTCTACTCTTAACATGCCGTATCTTGTTTATTGGGAGTATATGTATCATGTTACTGTGATCCCCTGTTGACATTATTTAAGAGAGAAAATTGAGTCTTTGCTTTGAACAAAGAGAAAAGACATGATTTCCCCCCTGAACTTGTCGCCTCGCTTTCGTTTATTTATCCCCTTTAACATCTTTAAAGTGTATTTATTTCATCCCTAATGTTGACGTGATATTTTTTGAAAAAAAAGGGCGCGTTTATTATTTAAAAAATTATATGGTCCCACTTATTTTACATATATATATATACAAATCAACCTTTTCTTCTTCAATGCCCTCACCCTCCCTCACCTCTCATCCCTACCCATACCCGCACCCCATACCCACACCCCACGCCCTTTTCTTCTCCGGTACATCATCAAACAACAATACCCATTGAATTCGGCTCGAAAAATTGATTGTTAGTTTCTTTCATGTGTTGTGGAGTTAAAACTTCATCTACTTCTGCTCTAGTCAAAAACATTGCTAAGTCCTCAACAACAATTGAAATGTCTAAAGCCGTGTCGTCTGTTGATTCTATTAACATTACAAAGCTATTTACCACATCATTTGCTGGAAAACAAACAGATGATAACAAGATGGAAGCCATTTCTTTTTCTCTGTTTTTCCTATCCATTGCTAAACTGATTAACTTCTTAACGAATATGGCATTTAGCTCTGCCAAACACGAGTTGTTTCCTGACTCTAAGATCCTACTTACTTCTACACATGAAAGAAATTCGCAGTCAATTAAGAAGAATGGGTTGAAATAGTGTTTTAATGGAGGAATTATCTTAAATTGATGTTTTCATAGTTGTTATCTGATGGTTCTAATGGAGTAATTGAAAAAAAATGGAGGAAAAATCATTTTTCATGGCAGGGGTGGAGATTGAAAAGGGGTAAAGAGAGTGTAGGGGGAGCGGGTCAGGGAAAATGGTCAAGAAAAAATGGGTGGGGGTGCTGGAGGAGGAGGGGGATCTGAATAAGAAGGGCGCAGGGAGGGGGGCGCAGGGGGGTGGGGGGCTGCGTTAATTGCAGGGTAGGGGTGGGGGCTGTGAAGAAGAAAGAAAATAGGGGTGGGGTTGTCTTTTTTATTTAATATATATATATATATATATTTATATAAATAAAATAGTATATATATATATATATATATATTTTTTAAAAAATATATAAAAATAATATGTGGGTGATTAATTTTTTTTTAGAAAAATAGTAATTTCTTACGTGGTAATGACATGGCTCCGACGTGGCGTTGACGTGGCGGTGATGTGTAGGCGAGTGTAACACACTCCGTTGTGAGAGTGGTATTCAGTTTTGAGGGGTGAAATTAATACACTTTAAAGATGTTAAGGGAGGTAAATAAACTAAAATTAAGTTTAAGTGCTAAAGTGAGTTGGGAGGACAAGTTCGGGGGAAAAATATGTCTTTTCTCTTGAACAAACATAGAAGTGCATTTGGTGAGATGTCCTTTTTACTATACAGCCATATGCATTCCTCAGTCTTCTGTTACAACAACAACATACTCGGTATATTCCCGCAAAGTAGAGTCTAGAGAGTTTAGAGAGAGTAAAATATACGCAGTCCGTATCACTACCTTAGATGAATTAGAGAGTCTGTTTCCGATGGCATAATACATAAACATGCTCTTTAACTCGATCTCAAATCACATCAATGACCTCCAACTTTGGGTGTGCACAAGTAGACACTTAAACTTGAATAAAGTTAAACAAGTTGATACATGTGTCCTATGTGACATCCTACATGGCTAATTCTTGTTCTACATGACATCCAATGTGTATTATGTCACATAGAAAGTGTGTGTTTACTTATTCAACTTTATACAAGCTTAAGTACCTATCTGTGTACACCCAAAGTTGAAGATCATAGATTTGATTTGCCACCAAGTTAAAGAACATGTTTATGTATTATGCCATTTCCGATAGACCCTCGGCTCATGACACACGCCATTATCTGTCATGCCATTATACCAATTCGAGAACAGAAAAACAAATAAAATATAGTAACACACCACTAGATAATAGAAGAAACAAAACACCCTCAGAGTAACACTACGAACTACCTATCCAAAATCACAAACGTCCCCAAAACACCGCGAAAACGTCCCTAGTTTGTGTTAGATCAAAAGATTTTGGAAGCAATGTGTCATTTTGTTCTTCTTTTAGTTAAAAAGATGTACGGTTATATTAGAATGAAGTAGAGAGACTGTTTTCGATAGACCCTCGGACCTCGGCTCATGACACACAACAATATACCAATCCGAGAACATAAAAAACAAATAACAAGTAACACACCACTAGATAATAGAAGAAACAAAACACCCACAGAGTAACACTACGAACTACCTATCCAAAATCACAAACGTCCCCAAAACACCGCGAAAACGTCCCTAGTTTGTGTTAGATCACAAGATTTTGGAAGCAATGTGTGATTTTGTTCTTCTTTTAGTTAAAAAGATGTATGGTTATATTAGAATGAACTCATATTGTGAGCTTTGTTCCAAGATTTTTACAATCTGCTTTCAGATCTATTAAACTGTGATTTTCGATTAATATGGTAATCAAAATTCCAATTAGTACTACTACCCAATGCCTAACTAATTTGGTTACAATAAAACCCAAAATCAGCCAAATGATGAAAAACATAAATAAATGAAAGTACTTCATTACAACACTTCATCAGAACAACATACAACAGAATTACACTAGGAAATTCATTTTTTTTTTACAGTTCAATTTTCCAAATTCAACACAAATTGCTACTTACTACAACCCATTGAACCTTCAACAACAAATTTCAAGTTTTCATGAAACAATTGGCTTTTATTTACCATAAGTTCAGATTCTTCCAACTTCAACTCCATCCATTTCTCATTCATTTCTTTCAATTTCTTCTCCCCCAATCTCTTCAACCCTTGTTCATAATTTGGAAAATACACTTTCATTTCATTCACTAAAAATGGAAACTCCTCCAAATTCACATCATCTATGTGTGATTTTTCCTTTTCTTTGATAGCATCTCTGCCCCAAATCTTCCTTCCAAGTTCATAAACCTCTCTGTCGTGTGGAGTTTTCATTAGTGATTTTGTTCTAGCAAACTTGTGGTACTTCTCTTTGAGTCTCTTCTGCTTCTTTGCTATCTGCTTTCCAGTGAAGTTATGGAGAGGATCTTTCATGCTAATTGGAAGTTGAGATAGGTTCTTGAGGACCTGGATTTCGTCGTTTTCGCTGAAGACTTTTTGAGATGTTGAGATTTTGTTTTTGGCGGTGGTTGTGGTGTTTACAGGTGATTTGGGGGGATTTGTACGGTGGTTCACGCCGGAGGTGGGTCTTTTCCGGTGGGTCATGGTTGTTTTGGGGATGTGTTTGGGAGTTGAAATTTTGGAAAGTAGTAATGAACATGTTGTGAGCGTGAACTTTTAAGGTTGGAAACTCCACGTGTCTTAGCCTCGTTTGGTCATGAAAATCGTAATTTTTCGGAATTGAAATTGAAGTTGTGTTTGACTGTAAATATAAATTAAAGTTGTTTTTGAAATTTTGTGAGAGAAGTACGAGTGAAAAAAGTGAAATTTCAAAATACAATTCCGAAATTGTATTTGAAATTTTCATGGCTAAACACATACTGTTTTCATTTTTTTCACTAAAATGAACTAATCTTTCAAAAAAAAGTTAAAATTTTTCATGGCCAAACGGCTACTTAATTATTTCGGTTAATTTTACTTGTTATGTTTTACTTCGCAAGAGTTGATTCGACTAATTTGTGATATGACATGTTTTACTTGTCATGTTTCACTTCACGAGAAACGATTTAACTAATTTGTGATATGACACATGATACTGATATGAAAGTAGGCTTGATATAACGCTATTTAAAAGAGAGATAGTTTCAAGTATTCTGAATTTTTATCAGAAAAAAAAATATATATGAGAGAGATTGAGAATATCACTTATCGTATTGATTCAAAATGGATAAAATGATGGTCATGTTTGGAGTCTTACATGATAAAAAAAAAACTTGATAAATTTTAAAGAGTGATGATTAGATCAGCTATATTGTGTGGGGTGAAATGTTTATGTGTGAGTATATTAGAAGATGTTGGATTAAAAATGAGAATATTTGTGAAGGTAGGGTGACTTTAACGAAAGGCAAGATACAGAAAGCGAGCTTTAGATGATTCAGACACGTGATAACGAGATGTGCGAATGCTCTAGCGCGGAATTCATGAGAGATAAAGATAGACTAAAGGACACAGTGCAATTGTAGTTTAACAGTCATGACCTTAGTAGATAGGAGGCAAAGACGGAGCCAGAACTCTTTAGGGGGTTCGTCTGAACTCCCTTCGATGAAAAAATATACTACTATTTATACATGATTAAAATTATTTTTTATGTGGTTATAGTAGGTGTTGAACCCCTTCGGCTTAATTTTCTTTGAATATTGAATCACCTTACTTGAAATCCTGGCTCCGCCTCTGATTGGAGGTGCTTTGTCTTGTTGCCCTTACTAGAGTTGTAAGAGTACCGTTGTAGTTTCTCTCTTTCTCGATTTTTGTTACTATCAATTGTTTCATGTAGTTCGATTGTATTTATTATTTTGTTATAGTACTATTTTGCATTTAGCTATTGTTTTATTACTATCTATTATTTCGTATATTTTCATTACATCTTTTTTTAAATTATTTTTATTTTGAGCCGAGGACTTATCAAAAATAATTTCTTTACCTCACCTCTGAGGTATAAATTAAGTTTATATATATTCTACTCTTGATAAATCTCACTTAATAGAACTACACTAAGTGTATTTATTTTGTATATATTATGATAACAAATTTTAAAATTCTTTTAACTTTCTTATTACTTAAAAAATTCTTCTCGACTAAAATTATGTCTTTTATTTTTTTTTCATTTGATGTTCGTTACTCGCATTGAAACTCGATTAAATTAAATTCACATTGGATAGGGACCATTCGAAAATAACGCTTCCTACTAAGTATTTTTTCATATCTAGAGTTCGAATCCAAGAATTAAAATTATGTCACTTAAATTGAAATTGAAAAAAAAATATTATCTTCAAAAATAAAATTGAAAAATTAGTTTAAGGAATAAAGAAAACAAAGGGAAAAGATAGCGGTTCATTTAGCAAACACCACATCAAAATCATCAAACGGGTCGGGTCATAGTCGGAGCTAAAAAGCTTCAGTTCGCCGGCGATTGTCAGTCGGAGCAAAAAATTCTTCCTGGTAAAGTTTTATTTTTTAGTTAAAATTCAAAATAAAGTTTTGTTTTCTAGAGTTAAATTGTATGAATTTTAATCAATATATTAACATATGTACATTTTTTAATTATATTAATATGAGTGGAATTGTAACTTAGTATATTATTTTTCATATAGTTCTTTGAATATCTAAATTTAAAATATTAAATTAATGTAATTCAGTTTAGCTCCGAAAATTAGTTAAATTGACTCTTGTGAAGTGAATTAGGATAGTGGGTTAGTGGGTAGAAGTGCGTTCGTAATAGCAGGAGGAGTTTTCTTTGTTTGTATCTGTGCATGTATTTTTTTGTTTGTAGTATTCCAATGATGTTTGTGATTTCGAATAAATAGTTTATAATATTACTCTGTCTGTGTGTTGTTTCTTTTATTATCCCATTTTGTTGTTTATTTTTATGTTTTTTTGTTTACTATACTGTTATCTGTCCTGAGCTAGGATTCTGTCGAGAACAACCTCTCTACTTCATCAGAGGTAGTGGTATGGACTGCGTACACTTTACCCTCCCAAGACCCACTTTTGGGAATACACGGTATGTGGTTGTTGTGATCTTGTGAAGCGAAACGTGAAAAATGAAAGTGAAGAGAGGGAGTATGCTCTTGGTTTGCTGCCAAGATGAAGTCTTTTTCTTCTTATTATTAAGAACTGAGGAAAAGCACCTGCCATATGACATGAAGTTTGCTGATTTGAGTAACAAACCTGACTGGTTAGTTTGGTTCATCTAAGTCAGTTGCTGCCACATTTAATTCGGTAAGCTGCCTTTTGATCTGAGGGACTTTCCGAAACAACCTCTTAGACCCCACATGTGAGACTACATTAGATATGTTGTTGTAGATACCTAAGAATGAATATTGACTGTAGTCTGTAGTGTTCACTTGACCCTTGATAGGAAAGGGTGGAGGGCGCGAAATAGGGTAGATAGTTAGTGGGTAGGAGTGCGCCCTAACTAGTAGGGAGTAGTGTTTTGTTTGTGGTTGCGCCTGTAGTCGTAGTGGTATGAGTGTGTCTACGAGTTCCTTGTTCGCGGTGTTTTGTTGATTTGTGTGATTTCGGATAGATAGTTTATAGTAGTACTCTGAAGGTGTCTTCTTATTTAGTGGTGTGCTATCCCTTTTTGTTGTTTGTTTTTATGATTTTTGTTTGTTTGTTTGCTATACTGTTAGTTGTCTTGTGCCGGGGGTCTATCGGAAACAACCTCTCTACTTCAGGTATGGACTCTGAACACTTTACCCTCCCCAGGCCTCACTTTGTGGGAATACACTGGGTATGTTGTTGTTCTTATAGTCTGTAGTGTTCACTACTTCATTTTCTAACCCTCAAAATGCGCTGCTGACGAGCTTTCCGTTCGATAGCATTGGTAGGTAGAGTTAGTAGTAATTCTAAGTCTAGTGGTTGGTATTGTTGTATTCATTTTGTGGCTTGAGGCAGACTTGCAGTGGACCACAAAGTCAAATCTATGATTAGATTGCTGTGAATTCTGAGCAGTGATCCCGATTGTTGTGTTTAATTAGAGTAAGGAGAGATAGTTGAAACTAGTAAAACATAAATGTTAGATGCTAGCTACGTCTTAGTGGATTTTTTATGTGGCATAGCTTATGTTTGAGATGTTGATATTTGCTGTAGTATATTAATGAGCTACTAATTGTCAATTGCGAAAAAGGCGTTCCCTTGTCCTAACGTTTGAGGTAAGAGTTCTCTTTTCAATAATATTGATATAGCACCAAAATGGTGTGTGTGTGTGTGTGTATTTGCATCAAAGATGGAAATAACAAGAGAGAACTTTTTTGATACCTCGATATTGTGCTCTGGGAACCTCCAAATTTTCTCCTACTTCTCTCCATAACAACAAAAAGATGCAAAACGGAGCAGTCTGCAACTGTTTCCTTGTGTCCACAATTTACTTAACGTTAACCTTGCCATCATTTCCGCCACAGAATTAGGTACACTCGATTAATATTGAGCTTAATGAATAACATGCTCCATACTTTGAGGTTCAATGTCATAGAAGGTGTTTCATGTCTCCCCGTGCTTCTAGCATAACCAACACCAGCTAAAGAAAATGCATCTTTCAGTCCCCAAATTGTCAACAGTCGAAACAGCTCTACACGCAACAGGCCACATGAAGAATTCCACCTTCTCGGGAGCTTTAGATTGCCACAAAACTTTTCACATTGTTCTAGGTTCTCCAACCCTTGTAAACTCTCCTGAAAAAAGACTTTCTTAAGAAGCATTTTGAGGATACCCTCTCCATATCATACTACTATCATTTTGCCCGAACTGTGTATAGAAGTACATACAATATAATGACCTCACTTCGTCCAACTTCGAAATCTGTAAAGCTTTTTTAAAAGGATACATCTCCAGACGGTTGAATATGCCCCCTCTTCGTTACCTTGGCTACTATGAGTGATCTTATGGTTGGATAAATATTTAGGTTTACCTGTGAAAATTATATTTGGCTTATTGTCTCTACATCATAAATCAAGCCAAAACAGTACTCCACTTCCATTTTCTAAATATAATTCAATAAACTTGTAATCAATTTTAAACTTCATGGTCCCTGCCTGCAAGCTTGTCCACAAACTTGTTCTGTATGCCTAACCAAATTGTTGCTATTGTATTTTGTAGAAATTACCTTCCTCTACATGGCTTGCTCTTGGGAACTTCGTTTGCATACTTCCATAATCATTTTTCGGGTAGTGTTTGGTTAAAGATCTCTGATCTGCGAATACGCAGATCGAGGTGATCCTATCATGGCTAACATGGTGGTGCTTTCCATTACTAACATCCTGTAACGAGTTCCTCATTAATTCCTACAGATGTCTAAAACCAAAGACTTAAGACCACATGGTATACTTGATAGTGTTTCTTTAATCGTCCTCCTTCTTTAGAGATGTTCCAGCTACTTCTTCAATCTACTTTCGTATAACAAATCTCATCATCCGTCAATGTTCTCTCTAGCAAGACCAATACTTGTGAAAAGTTCAGCTACGTTGTGCGTTCTCCCACGTAAAAATTAATGTGTATATTATGCACCTTCCAAACTGGTTCTGGCTTTCTCTATAATGCTCAAACAATCCCTTTGGATGAATTCTTTTTTTCCTTTTTTGTTATAAGAATGTCGGCGGGGATGGCTTGTATGCGTCTTCATTCTCGACTATTCCATGGGTGTGCACGATTTCCCACTAGCATAGGTATATTAGTTGAGTTTGCTACCCTAGGTTTAGTAGATGGAAAAACACCTAGAGTTTTTTGTCTCTGTTGGGATTTGACACTAGTCTACGAAGTTCGCAATAACTTCATTGGCTGCTAGGCCACATTCTTTGGTGTGTTGGAAGAATTTTCTAATAGCTTAGTTAATAATTCCATCACAAATAGGAGTTATAGTGGATCCAAATTTGTCAGTTTCCAGTTATATAGATGTTATCTACTAATCATATCTTTGACAAAACAAAGGTATATTAAAGAACATCTTTATTTTAGTATTTGTACCCATAGTTTTAAGTGAAAAGAGTACAGTCAAAGGATTTTTCTGTTCTGTCTTGTCTTGTGATATCAGCGTTAAATGTGGCATTTGAAAATCATTCTTTGAAGCTGTAATTTGAATTCAATAAATTGATAAAAAAGTCCGAATATAAAACTCAATCGGTCACAATCCAACTGGTTATGAAACAAAATCGTTGTTGTCATTAGTACAAAAGAGGAAGCCTCTGTCCCCTGCATCACTTAGCAGCATGATACGTTGCAAGTGTTCTTAGTGCAATGTTATCATTCATGCCATCTTGGATATTTCTTAACCTGTATAGATATTGTTTGAGCGACCTTTGAACTATTGTGTGTAGCGGTAAGATAGTTGAAGGTGTACCTGAACGAAATCCTATTATTCACACCGGTTTTGTACATTTCTATTTTTTTCCTCTTTTTCTTCTTACTTTCCTGCATCAGTTACCTTTCCTTTGAGCTAAGGGTCTATCGGAAATAGCCTCTCTACCCTACAAAGGCAGAGAGGTAAGGTCCGTGTACATCCTAACCTCCCAAGACCCCACTTGGCTTTGTTGTCGTTGTTGTCGTCTTTGGGGTCTCTTAAACTCGTGTGAATATTGTTCAAACAAACTTTGAACTGTTATGTATAGACATGAATTCTTTTGGTTATCTGGATAAATAGTCTTTTGCGTCGAAATCATATTTGGTTCGAGGAAGATTCTAATAAAGATGCTGCATATATCTATTTTCTGGCTCTCGCTTATTTCTCTTCCTTTTGTTAGATACTGAAACCGCCTACTTTATCTCGCTTGATGTCTCGCAAGCGCAATGCCATTGTTGCCACGGGCTTGCTAGTCTTTGCAGCTGCTGGCTTATCCTTTCCGTTTTACATGGCGTAAGCAGAACTTCATTGTCTGTCAAAAAATAAAGTTGTGTTCTTTCATAGTATTAGCTTAATTGAAAGTTGTCATCGTTTCAATTCAGGTCAAGTTCATCAAGATCAACTCCAGTCATCGATTCATCAAAGGCGTTGCCACCCCAGGCGACCTTTCGCGGCCCTTACATCAACACAGGATCGCGTGATATTGGACCTGATCACCAAACATACACTAAGAAATAACATCTTTCTTGGTTAGAAATTAGTTTGCTTTAGAAAATTTGTATGTTTGAGTGATCGAGGAGCGCCCTAGCTGACCTGGACACCATCGTTATTGAAACCGTGTTACACTCTCGGAGAAAATTTGCATGTTTGAGAGTGATCGCTGAGCATATCTGGCCTGGACGCTACTGTTATAAAAAGGAAAGAAGTAGCGAAAGATTGACGCTTTTCGCTTTTCTAATATCCTTTCAGACGTATAACTTGATGTTGCTTTATCAGTGAATTTTTTGTTCAGAAACAACTATGTGTAATAATGGGTGTGCATCGGTCGGTTCGGTTTTATATATTATTGGTTCGGTTTATCGGTTTTTGATTTTTAAATATGCTAAACTAATAACCAAACCAATCAAATATTTTTTATCGGTTTATCGGTTTTTAGTTCTTAATGGTTCGGTTTTCGGTCTAACCGATAAAAAAATCCTCATAAAATAGAAATAGTAGTAACTAACATCTTAGTTTCAATTAAAAATCCTACATAATGTGTTCTAATTTACAAGAATCTTCAAGTTTGAACTAAATGTTGTTAGAAGAAATTAAGAGTTTGTATAATTGAAATAATAGGTTTGTGAATTGGTAGAAATTAAAGAGAAATTAAGAGAAATATATAATAAGTCATATATATATATATATATATATATATATATATATATATATATATATATATATATATATATATATATATATATATTCTTATTGGGTTATCGGTTTACCCAATAACCTAATAAGAAAAAATCAAACCGAATCAATAACCTAATAATTTTTTTTTATAAAACCATTAACAAACAGTTAACCCAATAACAATAAACCAATAACATTTTTATCGTTTCTTTTTATCGATCGGTTCGGTTTTTGCCCAACCCTGTAATATGCTTCATCAATTGAGCTAGAATTTTGAATAAGAGGTTTGAAAATGAGGGGAAAAAAAGAAGGGAAAAATTGATTTTTTCTCAAAACATTGATGGGAATACAACCTTTATATTGAAGCTAAATTTATTTTTCCATAAAAGAAAAGCAAAGAACAAAATTACTACTACTAAGGTTGTGTTTTCATATTTTTTCATACTTTGAAAATGACTTTCTTATTAGTGAGAAAGTTGGAAAAATGACATTTCAAGCTTCCTGTTTGTCCAAAACCAGGGGTAGAGCTGCCCTTGGGCCAGGTTCATCCGAATTCGCTTTGGCAGAAAATTATATTCTATATATATATAAATAAAAATTATTTTTTATGTATATATAGTAGACGTTGAATTCCTTCGGTTAGTTCGTACGTTTACTTGTAAATTTTCTTCGATTAGTTCGTACTTTTACTTGTAAATTTTCTTAGTGAAAATCTTGACTCCGCTACTGTTCAAAATATATTAGAGATTTCCTTTACCATATTCCCTAACATCTTCTTAAATAGGGAATAAAAACATAAATTGGAAAAAGAAATATATATTTCAAACCTTATTTAAAATTAATTAAGTGATATGATTGTTTCCAACATTTTTTTTACGGTGATAGAAATAAATTGCAATCACAATTAAAAATATGAAGAAACAACAGTTTTTATTGATAAACGATGTGGGTATAAATCTGTTCCTCCCTTGATTCTTCTCTCTTGATTTTCTCCATAATTCGAGGGCTGTCAGTAGCGTATTCTCGAACGTAGGATTTGATATGGATTTTTTCGTAATTCAAGTGCCGTTGGTGGCGTATTTTTCGAACGTAGGAACATTTGGATTTGATCTCTATTGAAAGGAGGTTTTGTCTTCTTGATATGTATTTGATTATCAAGAAGGAAGGGTTTTGATCTATAAATATTCCATGAATTTATTGGGACTTTGAAGATCATGAATTTATTGGGACTTTGAAGATCGTTGATCTCTTTGTGAATATCCCGTAAATTTTATTGTGACTTTGAAGATCATGAGGACTTTGAAGATCGTTGATCTCTTTGTGAAAATATCCCGTAAATTTGTGGGACTTTGAAGATCATGAATTTATTGGGACTTTGAAGATCATTGATCTCTTTGTGAATATCCCGTAAATTTGTAGGCTACTGTTTGTGAATATCCCATGAATTTGTGGGCTACTGGAGATCTTGGAGATGCCACCAAGCTAGATTTAGGGTAAAGTAAGTCTCAAGAGAACTCTAACCAAAATTAAATTCTTTTTGTTGAGTCCACAAAATTTCAATGTCTACGCTGATTCTTACTTTAATTTTTGACTACATTATTAAAGTTTCTTACTCCATGCAACTGTTAATATTAAATTACTTCATTAGTTATAAACATTCGTCTCTTGGCTCGTTTAGTTGGGAAATAAGTTATTTCACATGATTAATTAATTATTTTGGAATTGATAAGAACAACACTTCAATTAAGTTATTTTGCAGTTTTATCTCTATGTATAAAATAAGTCATACTAAAATTAATTTTGGTATTATTTATTCGTTATCCCTCGTATCGAAAGAAATTATTTTTTTTTACATAAAATCACAGTTTATCTCTACTAAATTACATAAAATTCATATCTTTTCTATTAATTTTCTAAATCCTTTTAAAAAAAAAAAACATCTATAAACCATAAATTTCCAAATATCTCTCTCTGATCTAGTTATTGTATTATGTATCTCAACTAAATAATTTTAGAAATGGATGTATATTGGTAATCAAAATTATATATCTGGATGCTAATAATGTATTCGAGAAAAAAAAATGAAGTAATTAATTGCTATATTTTTAAAAGTTCAAAATTATGTATCTTTATTTCAAAATTATGTAGTTGAATGCTATTATTTATGTCTATTTTAAAGTTATGTATTCGAATGTTAATTATGTATCTGAAATTGCAAAATAAAGAATTATTTGTAATTTAATAAAGAGTAAAAATAAATGGGTTCCTCCTTCCGTAATTGTCTTGACTGAGTATGGAAAAAGCTTTTATTTTCTGGACCCTTTTTACAAATATATACTTCCTCCGTCTCAAATTATGTGTAGTTATTTGACCGAATACGATATTTAAGAAATAAGTATCGACTTTATTAAAGTTACAAAATTACCCTTCTTAAAGAAAGGAGTAATAGTAGTATTTAAAATTAAGTGGAACCACTTTTAATTGAAAAGACAAATAATAAAAAGAGTAATAGTATTTAAAATCAAGTGAGATCACTAAAGGTAAAATTGTAATTGTGTCTTTAAAAATTTATTAAATAAAAAAAGATGACATTTTTTTTGGGACGGATCAAAAAGGAAATGACCACACATAATTTAAGACGAAGGAGTATTCTTTTTTTTTTTGATTTCCCATCCGCTCCACCACATCGGTCGGTGGGTACAAACATATACTTACTTCCAGAAAACTAACCATAAAAAAAAACAGACCAAACATAATTCAACACATTGTTCATATCTTACACGCAAAGCCTTCTTCCATTGATAATCTTGAATATATATTATATGTTTTAGTAACTCAAAAACAAAAAAATAAATAAAAATCAACTCAATGGCTTCTTCTTGTATGTTAGTATTCTCATCACCATTACCAACTCTTTCAATTTCTTCTTCCTTTCATTCTTCACTCCCAATCACCAAACCCCACAATTTTCTTCAACTCAAAACAAGAAAAAACAGGTCAATTTCACCACTTAGAGTATCTGCACCTCCAACAACACCACCTATTGAAGAACAAGAATCATCTACTAGTACTGTTATACAAGATGATGAACAAGATTTTTCTTCATATTCGAAGTTTTCATGGAGGGATAATTGGTATCCAGTTTCACTTGTTGAGGATCTTGATCCAACTTTGCCTACACCATTTCAGATACTGAATAGGGATATGGTTATCTGGTTTGATAAATCTGGGTCTCAGTGGGTTGTTCTTGATGATAAATGCCCTCATCGTCTTGCTCCGCTATCTGTAAATATCTAATACACCCCACTTCTCTATTTTGCTTACAAATGAGTTAAATGATCATAAATACAGCTAAAGTATCTCGCTTGTTTGAGTTTTTTTTACCTTTTTTAATTGTCATCAACTGTTTATCGAAAAACACGTCAATAATCAATTGTTTACTTTTCTTAGATGAACATGGTGAATCATTTCATGTAGGAAAAGTAAATAATTGATAGCTAAGAATTGAGATGTGTTTTTGATGGATAATTGGTGATAGTTCAAGTCAAAAACTCACTCAACTAATGCTATTAGGTATGGAACTTGAAAATCGAGATATTTTAGATGTGTTAATGATTAAAAATAGTATTTTGATTTTTTGAGTTTTGTAGCTGAACTATCATGTGCCTGAGTTTCACCTAATTTTTGTTAAAACATGTCTTAACTATCGATTGTTCTCTTTTCCTACCCGTATGATGATGATATTTCAGGTTGGAAAATTGAACAATCAATAGGTAAGGTATGTTCTGATAAATAATTGTGATAGTTCACTTTTCCTACCTGAATAATATTTCAGGTAGGAAAGGTGAACAATTGATAGCTAAGGTGTGTTTTGATAAACAATTCGTCATAGTTCAAGTAAGTTGACTTTCTTATTTGAACGGTGGTGATGGTGATATTTCACGTAGTAGAAAAAAAATGGGCAGCCCGGTGCACTAAAGCTACAGCTATGCGCGGTGTCCGGGGAAGGGCCCCGCCACAAGGGTGTATCGTACACAGCCTTACCTTGCATTTCTGCCAGAGGCTGTTTTCAAGGCTTGAACCCGTGACCTCCTGATCACATGACAGCAACTTTACCAGTTACTCCAAGGCCCCCCTTCTGATATTTCACGTAGTAAAAGTGAACAATTGATAATTGGGGTTTGTTTTGATAAATTATTGGTGATAGTTTAAGTAGGAAACTCACACACCTGATAGTTGGGATCACTCCTTGAAAGTTGGGGGAAAAAGGAGTTTTTTGATGTATGGGTGTTTTTTGTTTTGTTCGTAGGAAGGGAGATTAGATGAAAATGGGCATTTGCAGTGTTCATATCATGGATGGTCATTTAACGGTTGCGGATCTTGTACAAGGATTCCTCAAGCTGCATCTGAAGGACCTGAAGCTAAAGCGTTTCAGTCTCCGAGGGCATGTGCTACTAGATTTCCTACTATGGTTTCACAAGGACTACTCTTTGTTTGGCCTGACGAGAATGGTTGGGAGAGAGCTCAGGCAACAAAGCCCCCTATGTAAGTTTCCGTTGATTCTTGGTTAGTTTATTAAACTACTACGTTGTTTAGTAATCATGTGAAGTTAGTTTATATTATATTATGCTAATTGGTTGTCTTTATTATAGTGACTTAGTTTACATTATCCTAATAGCCAATCTTTTACTATAGTGACTTAGTTTATATTATACTAATCGGTTATCTTTACTATAGTGTGACTTAGTTTATATTTATAATAATTGGTTGCTTTACTATACTGACTTAGTTTATATTAAACTAATCAGTTATCTGTAACTATACTGATTTAGTTTATATTATACTAATTGGTTATCTTTACACTAGGGACTTGGTTTATATTATACTAATCGGTTATCTTTTACTGAAGTAGCTTAGTTTATATTATACTAGTCACTTCTCTGTAACTATAGTGACCTAGATTATATTATACTAATTGGTTATCTTTACTGTAGGGACTTAGTTTATATTGTAATAATCGGTTATCTTTTACTACAGTGACGTTGTTTATATTATACTACTTGGTTATCTGTAACTATGGTGACTTAGTTTATATTATATACTAATTGGTTGTCTTTACTATAGGGACTTAGTTTGTATTATACTAATCAGTTATGTACTATCTTAGTTTATATTGTACAAATCGGTTATCTTTACTATAGTGACTTGTTTAATACGTTGTTCGTATTATATTAAGCTGTTGTTCAATGACGAGGCTGATTTGGTGAGCTGAGAGGGTATCTCAGTGGGTTGAGGCCCTCTGTCCTTCATGTGTGGTTAATCCCATTTCCTTCCCCTTCACGAAAAAAAAGTTATTAACTCATTGATCGAGATAATGAGGCTGATTTGGTTTATATTATAATCGGTAACCTTGCCTATACTCTTAGTGGAATTAAAATAATTTCGATTAGTTGTTTAATGGGATATTTCTAGGTTGCCTGAAGATTTTGATAAGCCAGAGTTTGCAACAGTGACAATTCAGCGTGATTTGTTTTATGGCTATGACACTCTCATGGAGAACGTCTCTGATCCTTCTCACATTGATTTTGCGCATCACAAGGTAAGTATGCAACATTTGTTCCCCTGTGACTTCTAATTTAGTGTCTCAAACTCAGCTTGACTAATTTTCAAGCATAGATCAAGTTTTGCTCTACTCGTTGCAGGGTAGATCTGAGTTCAGCGTTAGTATTAGACCAGCATGCTATGCTGTTCAAACTAGTAAGAAAGCTCAAACTGAATGAGTTCCACTAGTTTGCGATAAGGACTGAGTGCAAACTGGTTACTAGCCTTGACTGGGACCTTCAAAGAACGATCAAAGATTAAGCTCAATAATCGGCAAACTGATGCTCTTAACTGTATAAACTTGTTTTTCCCACTATTTTATATAGCCACTTCCTAATTATTCTATAGAGACTCCTTCCATATCACTATAGTTGACCCGAGTTATTAACCGCTATGTTGCTCGGACTCTTCAAAAATGTCGGTGGGTAAGTTGGGATTCTCTAAAACTAGTGCATTTTTGGAGAATCCAACACGGGTGCGACATCGAAAGTGAAGAGTCGTCACAGCTTAGATTAGCCGAAGGTCCTAAAAAGAAAATATCAATCAATTACCAGTTGGAGTCTCTGAGAGATACATTTAAACTAATAGGTGAAATATACAAAAGTGAGTTAATCTTTTGATTAAGTGATATGTGATCGTTGAGATGATGTTTGTAGGTGATTGAACTTTTAGATAAGGCACCTTCCCATTCAAAATGAAGGGCTTAAGTAAATTTGTACTAAAAATAGAATGTAGTCTATTTAGTTGGGCACTTGGTAGTTGGTACTAAACAACTAGATAACAAGAAGGAATAAACAAGTGACGTCTGAAAACCTGGATAGGATATTGATCATGCAAAACTTAGCAGAGAGGCGGAGTTCAAGGAGTGGTAAGGCTGGTGAAAGGCTTGTCAGTTACCGTAGCCAATCAGAAATGGAAACAGATCAATCAGAGGATGCCTGTAATGGACACTTTTTGGAGGTCGCCAGCATACCCGTAATGCTGAGGAATACAATATTTACCAGTTTCAAATTCAAAAAAAAAAAAAAAAAAGATTAATCAGAGGATGGTGGTGGGTTTGAGACAGAAGTCAAGAAGGCAAGAATCAGCTCTTCTGTACGTATGCATCTCGTTGGGAATAAACAGTTATACTCCATCCGTTACATACACTACTAATCAAGTTGTCAACCTTTATTATCATAGGGGTCGTTACATACCCCACTGCTGCAGCTTGCTCAGTGTCCAACAATGAAATCCTTTTAGCATACTCATTTATATTTTACAGGTTACTGGAAGGCGTGATAGAGCCAAGCCCTTGCCATTCAAGATGGAGGCCTCTGGACCCTGGGGTTTTGCCGGTGCAAACAATGATAAACCAAAAATTAGTGCAAAATTTGTCGCACCTTGTTACTCCATGAATAAGTAAGTTCATCATCCTAAAATAGATCATCTTTCTTGACTATCAAGGCAAGCAATGTATCAATTATTAGTGATTACAAAGTCCATTATCTGCCAACACGTTGGGTGGTGTTGATCAGTAGCATTATGTCTTTATGGCCGTGGGCATTATATCCCGTTTAACACTTGGGTTCTGTAAGGTTAATAAATGCTAGTAATTGTTTTGATCATTTAGCGTAAAGATTTTTATATAGAAATCATGGGTTGAAAGCTTTCAAAACCTGGTGCACGGTCCCGTTTGTCCGAGGCTTTGCAGGCATCGATAAATGGCAGTTTGCCATGTCCTTCTTGTTTGGTGTGCATGCATGATTTATCCGTTCTATGTAAAATGTTAGCTGCATTCATTCCACAACTATTTGACAACCTGTATGATTAAGATCTCATTGGAAATTTTTACAGAATAGAGATCGACACGAAGCTTCCAATCGTGGGTGATCAGAAGTGGGTGATATGGATTTGTTCCTTCAATGTACCAATGGCACCAGGAAAGACCCGATCAATTGTTTGTAGTGCTCGAAACTTCTTCCAGTTTGCAGTGCCCGGGCCTGCTTGGTGGCAGGTAATAATGCAGCCATTTTACAATTATCTCTGGAAATTCTGCTCTTCTATGTGCTATCTTTCCTACTTCCTAGTGACTGAGCTTATGTGCTTCAGCGACATTTTATCTGTCGATTGTTTATCAAAATCTGATTGCTGGCTTCAGAAAAGAGGGTAATAATTCAAAATCGTGGTGTCTGATCCGCAGACAATCTCCTCTACGCTTGTATTACACACCTTCTGGAAACAAAATGGAGTTTGCAATTAAATACTACAAGTATTTTTGTTCATCTAGAGATTAGCTTTTGTCGTATGGTGTACAATATTTTCTTATATAACTTTACACAATGGGAAGAGGTCCTTGGAAACAAAAGAAAGTTGTTCATATATGTCCGTAAACAAGTTCAATCTTGGGAACATGAGGGTTGAGGTGGTGAAACATTTAATGTTACTTACAAAATCCAAAAAACCAAAGCATATTGGTGGTATATAGCTCCATCTTTTCTCTCATTTTGTCGATAGATCAGCATAACGTAGAAAAATATTATTACTTGGTCCGTGCATTTCTTATCTCACAATTTGGGAAAATCAACTGTTGTAGAGACTAGTTCAAATCAAGTGTCTTCTCTCATGTGATTTGCAAACTATGTACATAAATGAGGGACTCGGTGAAGTTAAAAATAGTGGAAAGTGTGTGCGTTAGCAATCCAAGTTTACATACTTCTCTCTTTCAACGTAACTTGGTTGCTGATACTTCGTCTAGAAGAAACCACAAAAGCATTAGTTGGAAGCTCATATTGATGGTGCAAAATCTATCAGAACGATCTACACTTTCTTTGGGTATATTGCAATCATACCTGTTGTGATATTAAGGTCACGTACCTTAGTGCTTTTGCCTCTAGTTGATGTTGTGATTGTTCTTGAAGCCTTTGAAGATAAGATACTCTTTCCTGCTCGTCTCTTTTCGGACTTCAAAGTTGATTTGTCGTCGTAGCATTAACGTTGATTTTGTTCAGTTGAGTGTCGGAAGGCTAACGATTTTATTATGATGACGGGGGAATTTTCATGATGTTCGGACAATAGGTTTTTCCGAGATGGCAAGAACACTGGACTTCGAATAAGGTGTATGACGGTGATATGATTGTTCTTCAAGGTCAAGAAAAGATCTTTCTTTCAAAGTCGAAAGAGAATGGTACTGATGTCAACAAGGATTATACAAAACTCACATTTACACCCACTCAAGCTGATCGTTTCGTCTTGGCATTCCGAAATTGGCTTAGACGGCATGGCAATAGTCAACCTGAATGGTTCGGCAGCACAGACAACCAACCACTGCCTTCTACCGTCTTGTCCAAACGCCAGGTACTACTCTTGGGACTCCGATCCCGCTACTCTTTCTTCAATCCATCGCGACTAAATCTCCATGGTACCAAAAGCATACAACAACTACTACTACGCCTTAATCCAAAACAATATGATTTACTGTATGCTTGATCGAAAATATGTGGGGTCTATCGGAAACAGCCTCTCTATCTCACATTTGAGGTAGTGGTATGGACTGCGTACACTTCCACTCCCCAGACCCCACTTGGTGGGAATATACTGGGTATGTTGTTATTGTTGATTGAGAATATGTAAATTTACAGATGATGGACAGATTCGAGCAACATACACTCAAGTGTTCGTCTTGCAAAAATGCTTACTACACATTCGAGAGGTTGCAAAAGTTTCTAATCGGCGCAGTACTCGTGTGTTGTGCAACCGCTGGCATTCCTTCTGACGTTAACCTACGCATTATCTTGGGTTCGTTAGCGATTATAAACGCTGGATTGGCATACATTCTCCATGAACTGCAGAAGAATTTCATCTTTGTTGATTATGTACATGCTGAAATTGACTAAAAGTCGAGGAAAATTTAGAACTCTAGTTGTATAAAAATTGTATACTGCAGAGTGTATCATTCATATACAATGTATATTTGTAAAGTTGCATGCTAGAAAATTTTGTTTCGGTTTTTAAAAACATTATACCATTACCATACCATATTAATTTGGTATTTTGACGTTTGGTTTTGGTATTTTGCGGTATGATAATCGGTAATCATAGTTTGTTTAACTTTGACAATATATACACGTATACTAGAGTATTATTACTTCGACTTTTCAAAAGCATGTCTTAATTGCATCATAAAAATGCATTGCACATGTAGAAATATTGAAAATGAAGTTCAAACAATTCCTTTTATTAGCCAATTACACCAAAAAAACATTTCAATCAAGATAGAGTAGCGAAAGTTTCAAAATCTAAACATTTTTATACTAATACTAAGTATTTTTTTTTTCCGTGTGTGTATATATATATATAAAAGTTACTTATGTAACTATATATACTTCGGAATGATATTCGGTATTTCGGTATGTCATTTGTAAATACCGTATACCATATCATATACTAAAAAAATTTAAAGTATATACCATATACCATACCAAATACCATAATACCAAAAACCACGGTATCAAAAATTTCGGTTCGATATGGTAATTCGGTATATACCATACCATGTCCACCCCTAATTTTTGTAATTTTCAAATAGATCAGGATCACTGGACGGCTGAGATTTGTTAGATTTGAGAGCTGGAGGATTTGTACACGTGGAGGTTTTTTATTGGGTGGATGTGGTTTGTGTGGATTGTGGAGAATGGCCGTTGATGAAAGGAGGAATTAACGGTAGATTAAGGCATGTAAGAATATAGTTTGGAATTTCAATATTGTTTTTTTTATTAGGCCGCTGCACTTGAGCCGAGGGCTTTTAAAAATAGTCTCTCTATCTTCTCGAGGTAGTGATCATTGGTAAGTTTATCAAAGACGAAAGTGATTTATTTGATATTATGGATGACTGGTTCCAGAGGGACCATTTTCGTTTTTGTAGGCTGATCCGGTCTATTTCTCTTTCCTTGTGCCTATTTTGCCGTAGGGGGTTGGTTCACGGGCACACCTTTGTAACCTCATGGATTGGCCCGTTCTTATTTGGAAGGCTGCAATTTCTTAACTGTCGCGGTTTCTACTCCTGCTAATAGTTTAGCACATTCGTTGTTGTTACTATGGGGTCCGGAAGCACAAGGAGATTTTATTCGTTGGTGTCAATTTTACCCTTCTCATACCTTATTTGTGGGATTTTACTGGGTATGTTGTTGTTTTTGTATATTTTTAATTAGGTGAAAAAGGCAAAAGTTGCGCTTTAATGCAATTTGAATTTTCGCGCACTAAAATTCATAGAGGATGAACGTTTAAACACTAAGACATCGATTATTTTGGACTAGAGGGAGTATTCGTTTGCTCATTCTTTATGCCTCCAAAAGCACATATAAATACTCTTTCGTTTAAAAAAAATGACCTACTTTTCTTTGTAGTCTGTTTCAGAAAGAATGATCCTTTTATTTCTTGGCAACACTTTAATTCTTTTTTTTCATGTGACATGTTTAATATCATAAGATTAAAGTACATTTTGGTACATGTAACATAACTTTAATTTAAGTCCACAAAATTTAAAAATCTTCTTTATTTTCTTAAACTACACGTCAAATCAAAACATGTCATTCTTTTTGAAACTTATTTCATTTAGCAACGACAAATTCATAACTTATTTCAATTTTTCTTATATAGGGTGTGTTTGGTGTGAAGGAAAACATTTTTCAGTTTTTCTTATGTCTGTTTAGCTTATATGTTTTGGAAAATATTTTTCAAACCAACTTATTTTCTCTATATCTAAAGTAAGGAAAACATTTTTCAAAATTCTCTATCAACCTCACTTTAAAGTTGAATGTTCATACAATTCTCAAAATCATCTACCCCGCCCCCTGTCTCCAATACTCTATCACCCCGATCCCACCCCCTACCCCTACCCCTACCCCTACCCCTACCCCTACTAGCCCCCTTCCAAAAACAATATCTACATTTTATTAGAAAATTCAAACTTTTCTCTTACCCCACCCCACCCCACCCCAAACCTCAAAAAAAAAAAAAAATATTTTTAAAAAATTTCAATTTTTTTCTTCCCCTCTCTCCCCTACTCTGACCCCAGCTCCTACTAACCCCCCCCCCCCCCCCCCCCCCCCCCCCCGCACACATTTTAATTTTTTTTTTTAACAAAATAAATTCAAAATTTTTTCCTACCCCTACCCCTACTACCTATTCTGACACCCACACCCACCCGCCTACCAAACCCCTTTCCAAAAAAGAATTTAATTTTTTAAATTTATTTTTAAAAAAGGATTCTAAAATGTATTTTTACGCTTTAGCTAAACACTAAAATGTATTTTTTGAAAAATATTTTTTCATTCACCAACAAAATATTAGAAAATATATTTTTCGAAAAAAATTTCCAACCACCAACCAAACATAAAAAAATAAATAAGAAATCAACTTGTTTTCCAGAAAAACATTTTCTAAGAAAATATTTTTCATGGAAAACATTTTCCTTCGTACCAAACACACCCATAGTGTCTATTCGTATATGACCATAAACACATTTGTATATCCCTATTGAGTTATATCAAACGTACATTTCTCTCCATAACACATTTGTGTCTCCAAAAGTACATAAGTACTATAATACATCATCACATCGAATAATCGGGATTTGCACGGGTTGTGTGTACACAGATCTTACTCTAACCCTGAGAAGATCAGAAGAAAGAGCGAGAAGTTGTTTCCGATAGCAACATGCAAGATTAATAGTGCTATAATACTCCGGGAATGGGAAAGCAAAGTACTAGACTACCCTCAAATACAACAAGATGAATATGGAATTTTTTCTACATGTAGAACACATCGTATTACAGGTGTACATACAATCTCCCTTCTCCAGATCCGACTTGTGAGACTACACAAGGTATGTTGTTGTTGTTGTACTAGGATAATTTTTCACATTGATTCATCTAATTACAAGCACAATAACATTTTTACAGCAAAGATATATAGGTGCATTACATTACAAACTCAACTAAGTTGTAAAATATACTAGCTAGGTCACATGAGTACTCGAGGGTTTTTCGTAAACAACCTCTGTACCTTCACGAGGTAACAGTAGGGCGTGCATACATTCAACCCTCCCCAGATCCGACTTGTGAGACTACACCGGGTATGTTGCTGTTGTTGTACTAGGATAATTTTCACATTGATTCATCTAATTACAAGCACAATAACATTTTTACAACAAAGATATATAGGTGCATTACATTACAAACTCAACTAATTTGTAAAATATACTAGCTAGGTCACATGAGTACTCGAGGGTTTTTCGTAAACAACCTCTGTACCTTCACGAGGTAATAGTAGGGCGTGCATACATTCAACCCTCCCCAGATCCGACTTGTGAGACTACACTGGGTATGTTGCTGTTGTTGTAGATAATTTTCACATTGATTCATCTAATTACAAGCACAATAACATTTTTACAACAAAGATATATAGGTGCATTACATTACAAACTCAACTAATTTGTAAAATATACTAGCTAGGTCACATGAGTACTCGAGGGTTTTTCGTAAACAACCTCTGTACCTTCACGAGGTAACAGTAGGGCGTGCATACATTCAACCCTCCCCGGATCCGACTTGTGAGACTACACTGGGTATGTTGCTGTTGTTGTACTAGGATAATTTTCACATTGATTCATCTAATTACAAGCATAATAACATTTTTACAACAAAGATATATAGGTGCATTACATTACAAACTCAACTAATTTGTAAAATATACTAGCTAGGTCACATGAGTACTCGAGGTTTTTTCGTAAACAACCTTTGTACCTTCACGAGGTAACAGTAGGGCGTGCATACATTCAACCCTCCCCGGATCCGACTTGTGAGACTACACTGGATATGTTGCTGTTGTTGTACTAGGATAATTTTCACATTGATTCATCTAATTACAAGCACAATAACATTTTTACAACAAAGATATATAGGTGCATTACATTACAAACTCAACTAATTTGTAAAATATACTAGCTAGGTCACATGAGTACTTGAGGGTTTTTCGTAAACAACCTCTGTACCTTCACGAGGTAACAGTAGGGCGTGCATACATTCTACTGTAACACCCCATACTTAATTACGTGCATTAGCCATGGTTATATGTGTTGGAGTATAAGTATTGATCCTAAGGTATATATGAGTTTAAGTATGAGTATTGATTATTTTGAGATGGTTTCAAGTGTATAGTTTGATTATATGTGTATAGGAATCGACTGTATGTATATCGGAATTTGCCCGTCGATGTTTTCATACGAAGTTTATTGAATAAGCTTTCCAACGATATAAATATTTCCAAAAACGGATAAGTTTCGGATATAATCGAGTACGTTCGAAACTATAAAACGGCGGCCGGGATAATTGTGAACAGTAAATGTGCAGGAAATTCAAACTACTGAGGCCTGCCAGTTTTTTGGGTCGACTTTGAACGATCGTAACTCTCTCAATATAATGAACTGGGAGGGCTGCGACCTATCAAAAGAAAGATCTTTGAGTCTTCTTTCCAATGCAATTGGTTTCATCCAAATCCAACATCTAAGTAAGGAGTTATACTCGTTTTACTTCAGCCTCTCAAAACAGTTTTTTAGGGTCAACTTCAAACGATCATAACTCCTTGTAAAGGATGAACTGGGTGGCCTACTTTATATGAAATGAAATCCCTTTGAATTATCTATCCAAAGATACCAATTTCACCCAAATCCGATATCGGAGCAAAGAGTTATGGCCGATTTACTTTAGCCTGTCAAAACAGTCCACCATGGACAGATTCGGATTTACTTAAATTTTTAAGGGCAATATGGTCATTTTCCATCATCTCTTGGACGAAAATTGGTCATTATATAGATATAATTGGTCTTATATCCATCAATTATCATCATATTATTGAGAATAAGGAAACCCTAGCCTAATTTCAACTCCAATTATCTTGTGATTCAACCGTGGAAAGTCCAAATTGATTCCGTAGTTGTGTTCATCGTCTCGAGGGCTTCGAGAAGCATCCCTTATTTGTTCCAACAGGACTTCGAAATCAAAAGGGTCATTTTATGGTAAGAATGTAAATTATGTTGGTGTTATTTATATGAATATGTATATATATATATATATATATATATATGTATGCATGTGAGCATAAGAAGTATGCTATTTGATTGTTGTTGAAAGATGATTGGGAAATGATGTTGGATTATGTTGAATTGTGAAGGGATGATGTGGTATTGAAATGATGATTATATATATATATATATACACATAAACCTATTGTTCAAGTTGGTTTTTGGAATGTTTTGCAAATAGTGGTTGTATGGAATTATGGAAGAGAATTGTGGTGTTGGGTTGCTAATACTAGATGCCAAATATTTCATTGTAGATAAGTGATTTGTAAAGGCGGGAAGTTGTATTGAATTGGTATCCGAATCTACAACGAGGTATGTAAAGCATACTCTAACAATGTTCTTTGGCATGAAAACACCAATGTTCCATCAAGTAAGATTCCGAGGTTGTCCAAAAACATGTATTGTTCTACGTTACCAACGAAGTTGTTTCCATCCTATAAAGTGTCAAAATGTTTCATTGATATACCAAAAGGCTCCTATTTCATTGTTGTGATATTGATGATTCTGAAACACATTGTTGATATACCAATAAGTTCCTACTTTATTGTTATGGCATTGATGACTCCAAAACACTTCATTGATGTACCAATGAGTCTTTATTACATCGTTATTGTATAGAAGGTCTATTACTTGATTCCTATTGGTGTATCATTGTTCCAAAGGTACTATATTGGCATGAACACTAATGTAATAATCTCAAAAGCTTTTGAACTAAGTTGTTGGAAAGATCTCTTATGTGTGTTACTTGATATACGTGTGGGTGGTATCCCAGGGGCATAAGCCTAGCATGGGTCGATCCCAGTTGATATGTACTGGAGGCAGCCTAATGGTCACAGTACGGTACAATATTGATTATTGTTAGGTGGTTGGAGGTTCGGGAGGAGGAGGTAATGGCGAATGATAATTGTAAAGAATGAAATGAACGAATGTATACCGTTCCACAAATGTGTTCGAATTCACGAACCCAATTCAGATTAATGATAATGTACATGATCCTAAAAGTGTTTATGAAGTGTGGTTCACTTCTATTATGATTTATTCACTTGCGTCTGATTTTCCTGATCCCCTATATTACATATGATTATTTACAGCTTTACATACTCAGTACATATTTCGTACTGACGTCCCTCACGGGGGACCTGCATTTCATGCTGCAGGCACAGGTGCTTCAGGTCATTCGCAGCATAGATAGGAGCCAGATCATACAACTATTGTTGGTGAGCTCCAGTTTGCTTCGGAGCTTTCCGAGTCGGTTCCTTATGTTTTGTTATTGTACAGGAGTCATGTGTGGGCGGGGGTTTGTCCCGACCCTAGTTATGTCATTTTGTCATGTATATCCTAGAGGCTTTGTAGACATAAGGAAGGGTCAAGTCATGGGAGTTTATATAGTGATGTTATATTTGTATATGTGGTGGCCCCGACGGCCAAGTATTATATTATATATATATATTTGTGCGTGTTGTGCTGATACAGGGAATTAGACCCTTCTGTATGTAACGAAGTGCTGCCCAAATTTTTGGTGAATGTAAGGGAAAGTACAGGTATTTGAACGGGTTCTCCCGGGCCTTCTCGGCTTCGGGTGCCAGTCCGGCCCGATGGGATTTTGGGGCGTGACAAAAGTGGTATCAGAGAGGTTCGTCCTAGTGAGTCTACAAAGCCGTGTCTACGTAGAGTCTTGTTTATCGGTGTGTTGTGCACCACATCTATAAACAGGAGGCTATGGACATTTAAGAATTGTTTCTTTTCTTCATGTCTTAGATCGTGCGATAGAGCTTATATTGTATATGAAGTCATAGTTGACCACTGAATCAGTTTGTTCCTCTTATTATAGTAATGATGCCGGTTACCAGAAGCAAAAATACCGGTAAGCAAGTAGATGTGGCTGCCGGAGAGGGGACTAGTAAGTCACCCACTATACCAGCTAATCAAAGTGAGGCTCCAGCTGAGCATGCATCAGAAACTTCCCCCAGTCCGGAAGAAATAAGGGGGAGGAGAACTATATCCCCAGAGCCACCTATTAATGCTGTTGATCAAGATCTTAGAAATGCAGTGCAACTTTTTACTCGTATAGTTGCTGGGCAAGTCCAAGGGCAAGCTATTCCTGCCGCGGGTTCTAGCGGTACTGATAGGGCGGCTAGTCTTCGGACGCAAGATTTTCTTAAGATGGATCCGCCTACTTTTACCGGATCTGATCTTAACGAAGATCCGCAGGACTTTATTGATCAGATCCAAAGGGCCCTAGAGGTGATGCACGTATCGGGCAGAGAGACAGTGGAGTTAGCCGCGTATAGATTCAAAGGTGAGGCTATATATTGGTATGAAGACTGGAAACGGTCAAGGGGCATTGATGCACCCCCAGCTACTTGGAAAGAGTTCAAAGAGGCATTTATTGATCATTATCTTCCATATAAGACTCGTCAGGCCCGTGCGGATCAGTTCTTAAATCTTCGGCAGGGTAATACAAGTGTGAGGGAGTATAGTCTTCGATTTAATTCCTTGTCCAGATATGCTCCTAATGTTATAGCTACTATGGATGACAGAGTTCATCGGTATGTGAATGGATTGGATTCGTATTTGGTTAGGGATTGTACTATTGCTGCACTGAATAAAGACATGGATATAGCTAGGATCCAAGCATTTGCACAGAAAATGGAAGATCAGAGGCAAAGAAGAAGAACACAGGAATTTGAAAGCGGATCTTCGAAGAGGGCCAGATCTACAGGGCAGTTTATGGCGCCACAGGGAGGTTTTAGACCTCAATTTTCTGCTAGACCACCTAGGCCATTATTTTCTTATTCTGCAGCTAGTGCTCCACCACAGCATCAGGGGTTCAGAGGCAGTCAATTTGGGCAAAGAAGTGAGGGTCATAGTTCGCGATCTGTGGGTTATCATGGGCAAGGGAATATGAGCCAATCGAGACCTGCTCGAGAGACATGCAATAAATGTGGAAGGCATCATATGGGCGTATGTCGAATGGGAACAAATGTTTGTTATTGGTGCGGTATGATGGGGCATATGATGAGAGAATGCCCACGAAGGGGCGCAGGTGGCATAGCACGACCTTCAGGATCAGCTGTTGCATCATCATCACCGGTATCTTATTCTGGTAGGGGTGCACGACCTGCGGGTCACGCTAGTAATGAAAAAAGAGTCGCCAGTTCCAGCGGGACTCAGAATCGTACTTATGCTTTAGCGGATCGACAGAATCTAGAGGCTTCCCCAGATGTGGTTACGGGTACGTTGTCCATATTTTCATTTGATGTATATGCTCTAATTGATCTCGGTTCTACATTATCATATGTTACTCCTTTGGTTGCTGGAAAGTTCAAAAGGACCCCCGAATTGTTAGATAAACCGTTGGAAGTGTCTACCCCGGTTGGGGAATCTATTATTGCTAGAAGAGTTTATAAAGATTGTGTAGTAATTGTGTGTGGTCGAGACACGATGGCCAATCTTGTGGAACTAGAAATGGTAGATTTTGATGTTATAATGGGTATGGATTGGTTGGCGTCTTGTTATGCCAAAATTGACTGTTGTACGAAAAAGATGTATTTACATTTTCCTGATGAAGCAGTTATTGAATGGCAAGGTAAGATTGGCGCACCAAGAGGTAGATTTATTTCTTATTTCAAAGCGAGAAAAATGATTTCCAAGGGCTACATATGTCATTTAGTTAGAGTAAAGGATACGGAATCGCAATCATCAGATCTTCACATGGTACCAGTGGTAAATGAATATCCTGATGTATTCCCTGAAGATCTTCCAGGTTTGCCTCCTGAACGAGAAGTAGAGTTTGGTATTGATGTAATACCAGGCACCCAACCAATCTCCATTCCTCCGTATAGAATAGCCCCAGCAGAATTTCGAGAATTGAAAGATTTGCTAGAGAAGGGATTCATAAGGCCTAGTATGTCCCCCTGGGGAGCACCAGTGTTATTTGTGCGCAAAAAGGATGGCTCGCTGAGGATGTGTATTGATTATCGGCAATTAAATAAGGTGACTATTAAGAATAAATATCCTCTCCCAAGAATTGATGATTTATTTGATCAGTTACAGGGCGCCAAGTGTTTTTCTAAGATTGATTTGAGGTCAGGTTACCACCAAGTGAGGGTCAAAGAAAAAGATATACCCAAAACAGCTTTCCGAACAAGGTATGGTCATTATGAGTTTCTAGTTATGTCATTTGGGCTAACAAATGCACCTGCAGCTTTTATGGATTTGATGAATAGGGTGTTTAAGCCATTCCTGGATGTATTTGTGATAGTTTTTATAGATGATATTCTAGTTTATTCTAGATCAGAAGAGGACCATGCCAATCACTTACGACAGACATTGCAGACTCTTCGTGATTGTAAGCTTTATGCAAAGTTCTCTAAATGTGAGTTTTGGTTAAATTCGGTGGCATTTTTGGGTCATATTGTATCTAGTGAAGGGATAAAAGTTGATGCTCAAAAGATAGAAGCTGTGAAGAACTGACCAAGGCCCACAACGCCTACGGAGATTCGTAGTTTTCTCGGGTTGGCCGGTTATTATAGGAGGTTTGTTAAAGACTTTTCTTCCATTTCAGCACCCTTAACCAAGCTAACCCATAAAGCATCCAAATTCCAATGGGATGATGCGTGTGAGGAGAGTTTCCAAGAATTGAAGAATAAGTTGACTTCTACACCCGTATTGGTACTTCCAGAAGGTACAGAAGGGTATACAGTGTATTGTGATGCTTCCAGAATTGGTTTAGGATGTGTATTGATGCAACATGGTAAGGTAATAGCATATGCTTCTAGACAATTGCGGCCACATGAGAAAAATTATCCTACACACGATCTTGAGCTGGCAGCAGTTATTTTTGCTTTAAAGATATGGCGCCACTACTTATATGGGGTTCATGTTGATATATATACTGACCATAAGAGCTTGCAGTATATTTTTAATCAGAAGGATCTAAATTTAAGGCAGCGGAGATGGCTTGAACTATTAAAGGACTATGATGTTGATATCTTATATCATCCAGGGAAAGCAAATGTGGTAGCTGATGCGTTAAGTCGTAAGGCTATGATGGCGCCTATAGAAAGGCAAGGGATGGTTAAAGATCTTCACCAGTTAGCTAGTTTGGGAGTTCGCCTTCTTGAAACTCCGAATAAAGAGCTTATCGTACATAATGTTGCGGAATCTTTATTAGTAGCTGAAGTGAAAGAGAAGCAATATGCAGATCCTATTTTATTACAGCTTAAGGAGAACGTTCAGAGTGGTGCGACCAAGGCATTTGAGCTTACGCGAGAAGGAGTACTTCAGTGCCAAAACCGATTGTGTGTGCCGGATGTAGACGGGCTAAGAAAGAAGATTATGACAGAGACACATTTTTCAAGGTATTCCATTCATCCAGGATCAACCAAAATGTATCAAGATTTGAAAGATATGTATTGGTGGAATGACATGAAGAAGAGCATTGCAGAATTTGTAGCTGAATGTCCAAATTGCCAACGAGTTAAAGTGGAACATCAAAAGCCCGGAGGCTATATGCAATGCATAGATCTTCCAATTTGGAAGTGGGACATGATCAACATGGATTTTGTTACAGGTTTGCCTCATACAGCTCGGAAATTTGATTCTATATGGGTGATTGTGGATAGGCTTACTAAATCCGCACATTTCTTACCCGTTAAGACCACTTACACAGTTGAAGAATATTCGAAGCTGTATGTTAAAGAAATAGTCCGATTACATGGAGTGCCAACTTCTATTATATCGGATCGGGGAACTCAATTTACTGCAAACTTTTGGAAGTCTTTCCAACGGTGTTTGGGAACACAAGTGAATCTGAGTACAGCTTTTCACCCTCAGACGGATGGACAAGCAGAGCGCACCATTCAAACACTTGAAGATATGTTACGAGCATGTGTTATAGATTTTAAAGGCAGCTGGGATGATCATTTACCTCTTATTGAGTTTGCCTACAATAATAGCTATCATTCAAGTATCAAAATGGCACCATATGAAGCTTTATATGGGAGAAAGTGTAGATCACCAATAGGATGGTTCGAAGCGGGTGAAACTCTTATGTTCGGACCGGACCTTGTGTATCAAGCCATAGAAAAAGTCAAGGTGATTCAGCAACGGTTGAAAACAGCCCAAAGTCGGCACAAGTCATATGCGGATAGTAGAAGAAGAGAGCTAGAATTTTCGTTAGGCGATTGGGTATTTTTGAAGGTATCGCCAATGAAAGGGGTGATGAGATTTGGCAAGAAAGGAAAGTTGAGTCCACGATATATAGGCCCGTATAAGATTATTCGAAGATGTGGGCAAGTTGCTTATGAATTAGAGCTACCTCAGGAACTCTCATCAGTGCATCCAGTATTTCATGTATCGATGCTTCGAAAGTGCATCGGAGATCCGTCCCTTATTACTTCTACTGAAGATGTGAAAGTAACAGAAGATCTTACCTATGAGGAGATGCCTATTGCTATATTAGATCGTCAAGTTAAGAAGATGAGAAATAAAGAAGTAGCATCGGTGAAAGTACTTTGGAGAAATCAACAAAGGGAAGAGATTACATGGGAAGCGGAGGAAGCAATAAAATCGAAATACCCTTATTTGTTTAAAGGTGAAAAAGAAGTGCAAGGAGGGCAACTGGAACACTAACAAGTGAGTTTTTACATATGCATAATATCTATATGATGACTTGAATATCAATTATGAATTCGAACTTGTTTCGGCTAAATAACTACATTTACATTCGAGGACGAATGTCCTTTAAGGGGGGAAGGATGTAACACCCCATACTTAATTACGTGCATTAGCCATGGTTATATGTGTTGGAGTATAAGTATTGATCCTAAGGTATATATGAGTTTAAGTATGAGTATTGATTATTTTGAGATGGTTTCAAGTGTATAGTTTGATTATATGTGTATAGGAATCGACTGTATGTATATCGGAATTTGCCCGTCGATGTTTTCATACGAAGTTTATTGAATAAGCTTTCCAATGATATAAATATTTCCAAAAACGGATAAGTTTCGGATATAATCGAGCACGTTCGAAACTATAAAACGGCGGCCGGGATAATTGTGAACAGTAAATGTGCAGGAAATTCAAACTACTGAGGCCTGCCAGTTTTTTGGGTCGACTTTGAACGATCGTAACTCTCTCAATATAATGAACTGGGAGGGCTGCGACCTATCAAAAGAAATATCTTTGAGTCTTCTTTCCAATGCAATTGGTTTCATACAAATCCAACATCTGAGTAAGGAGTTATACTCGTTTTACTTCAGCCTCTCAAAACAGTTTTTTAGGGTCAACTTCAAACGATCATAACTCCTTGTAAAGGATGAACTGGGTGGCCTACTTTGTATGAAATGAAATCCCTTTGAATTATCTATCCAAAGATACCAATTTCACCCAAATCCGATATCGGAGCAAAGAGTTATGGCCGATTTACTTTAGCCTGTCAAAACAGTCCACCATGGACAGATTCGGATTTACTTAAATTTTTAAGGGCAATATGGTCATTTTCCATCATCTCTTGGACGAAAATTGGTCATTATATAGATATAATTGGTCTTATATCCATCAATTATCATCATATTATTGAGAATAAGGAAACCCTAGCCTAATTTCAACTCCAATTATCTTGTGATTCAACCGTGGAAAGTCCAAATTGATTCCGTAGTTGTGTTCATCGTCTCGAGGGCTTCGAGAAGCATCCCTTATTTGTTCCAACAGGACTTCGAAATCAAAAGGGTCATTTTATGGTAAGAATGTAAATTATGTTGGTGTTATTTATATGAATATGTATATATATATATATATATATATGTATGCATGTGAGCATAAGAAGTATGCTATTTGATTGTTGTTGAAAGATGATTGGGAAATGATGTTGGATTATGTTGAATTGTGAAGGGATGATGTGGTATTGAAATGATGATTATATATATATATATATACACATAAACCTATTGTTCAAGTTGGTTTTTGGAATGTTTTGCAAATAGTGGTTGTATGGAATTATGGAAGAGAATTGTGGTGTTGGGTTGCTAATACTAGATGCCAAATATTTCATTGTAGATAAGTGATTTGTAAAGGCGGGAAGTTGTATTGAATTGGTATCCGAATCTACAACGAGGTATGTAAAGCATACTCTAACAATGTTCTTTGGCATGAAAACACCAATGTTCCATCAAGTAAGATTCCGAGGTTGTCCAAAAACATGTATTGTTCTACGTTACCAACGAAGTTGTTTCCATCCTATAAAGTGTCAAAATGTTTCATTGATATACCAAAAGGCTCCTATTTCATTGTTGTGATATTGATGATTCTGAAACACATTGTTGATATACCAATAAGTTCCTACTTTATTGTTATGGCATTGATGACTCCAAAACACTTCATTGATGTACCAATGAGTCTTTATTACATCGTTATTGTATAGAAGGTCTATTACTTGATTCCTATTGATGTATCATTGTTCCAAAGGTACTATATTGGCATGAACACTAATGTAATAATCTCAAAAGCTTTTGAACTAAGTTGTTGGAAAGATCTCTTATGTGTGTTACTTGATATACGTGTGGGTGGTATCCCAGGGGCATAAGCCTAGCATGGGTCGATCCCAGTTGATATGTACTGGAGGCAGCCTAATGGTCACAGTACGGTACAATATTGATTATTGTTAGGTGGTTGGAGGTTCGGGAGGAGGAGGTAATGGCGAATGATAATTGTAAAGAATGAAATGAACGAATGTATACCGTTCCACAAATGTGTTCGAATTCACGAACCCAATTCAGATTAATGATAATGTACATGATCCTAAAAGTGTTTATGAAGTGTGGTTCACTTCTATTATGATTTATTCACTTGCGTCTGATTTTCCTGATCCCCTATATTACATATGATTATTTACAGCTTTACATACTCAGTACATATTTCGTACTGACGTCCCTCACGGGGGACCTGCATTTCATGCTGCAGGCATAGGTGCTTCAGGTCATTCGCAGCATAGATAGGAGCCAGATCATACAGCTATTGTTGGTGAGCTCCAGTTTGCTTCGGAGCTTTCCGAGTCGGTTCCTTATGTTTTGTTATTGTACAGGAGTCATGTGTGGGCGGGGGTTTGTCCCGACCCTAGTTATGTCATTTTGTCATGTATATCCTAGAGGCTTTGTAGACATAAGGAAGGGTCAAGTCATGGGAGTTTATATAGTGATGTTATATTTGTATATGTGGTGGCCCCGACGGCCAAGTATTATATTATATATATATATTTGTGCGTGTTGTGCTGATACAGGGAATTAGACCCTTCTGTATGTAACGAAGTGCTGCCCAAATTTTTGGTGAATGTAAGGGAAAGTACAGGTATTTGAACGGGTTCTCCCGGGCCTTCTCGGCTTCGGGTGCCAGTCCGGCCCGATGGGATTTTGGGGCGTGACATCTACCCTCCCCGAATCCGACTTGTGAGACTACACTGGGTATGTTATTGTTGTTGTACTAGGATAATTTTTCACATTGATTCATCTAATTACAAGCACAATAACATTTTTACAACAAAGATATATAGGTGCATTACATTACAAACTCAACTAAATTGTAAAATATACTAGCTAGGTCACATGAGTACTCGAGGGTTTTTCGTAAACAACCTCTGTACCTTCACGAGGTAACAGTAGGGCGTGCATACATTCTACCCTCCCCGGATCCGACTTGTGAGACTACACTGGGTATGTTATTGTTGTTGTACTAGGATAATTTTTCACATTGATTCATCTAATTACAAGCACAATAACATTTTTACAACAAAGATATATAGGTGCATTACATTACAAACTCAACTAAATTGTAAAATATACTAGCTAGGTCACATGAGTACTCGAGGGTTTTTCGTAAACAACCTCTGTACCTTCACGAGGTAACAGTAGGGCGTGCATACATTCAATCCTCCCCAGAACCTACTTGTGAGACTACACTGGGTATGTTGCTGTTGTTGTACTAGGATAATTTTCACATTGATTCATCTAATTACAAGCACAATAACATTTTTACAACAAAGATATATAGGTGCATTACATTACAAACTCAACTAAGTTGTAAAATATACTAGCTAGGTCACATGAGTACTCGAGGGTTTTTCGTAAACAACGTTTGTACCTTCACGAGGTAACAGTATGGCGTGCATACATTCAATCCTCTCCGGATCCGACTTGTGAGACTACACTGGGTATGTTGCAGTTGTTGTACTAGGATTATTTTCACATTGATTCATCTAATTACAAGCACAATAACATTTTTACAACAAAGATATATAGGTGCATTACATTACAAATTCAACTAAGTTGTAAAATATACTAGCTAGGTCACATGAGTACTCGAGGGTTTTTCGTAAACAACCTCTGTACCTTCACGAGGTAACAGTAGGGCGTGCATACATTCAACCCTCCCCAGATCCGACTTGTGAGACTACACTGGGTATGTTGCTGTTGTTGTACTAGGATAATTTTCACATTGATTAATCTAATTACAAGCACAATAACATTTTTATAACAAAGATATATAGGTGCATTACATTACAAACTCAACTAAGTTGTAAAATATACTAGCTAGGTCACATGAGTACTCGAGGGTCTTTCGTAAACAACATCTCTCTACCTTCATGAGGTAACAGTAGGGCGTACATACATTCTACCCTCCCCCAGATCCGACTTGTGAGACTACACTGGATATGTTGTTGTTGTATTTTCACATTGATTCATCTAATTACAAGCACATCAACTTGTGTTGCTACAAAGACTTATAGGTGCATAACATTACAAAATAACTAAGTTGTAAAATATACTAGCCAGGTCACATGAGTACTCGGGGGTCTTTCTTAAAAAACCTCTGTACCTTCACGAGGTAATAGTAAGGCGTGCATACATTCTACCCTCCCCCAGATCCGACTTGTGAGAGACTACACTGGATATGTTGTTGTACTAGGATAATTTTCACATTGATTCATCTAATTACAAGCACATCAACATGTATTGCAACAAAGATATATAGGTGCATAACATTACAAACTCAACTAAGTTGTAAAATATACTAGCTAGGTCACATGAGTACTCGAGGGTCTTTCGTAAACAACCTCTGTACCTTCACGAGATAACAGTAGGGCGTGCATACACTCTACCCTCCCCAGATTTGACTTGTGAGACTACAATGGATATGTTGTCGTTGTTGTACTAGCGCTAGCTTACGCTTTCTCCAGATACGACTTGTGGGATTACGTGCACTGGATATGTTGTTGTTGTTGTACTAGCGCTAGCTTACGCTTTCTTTTATAAGTGGGGTGTGTCCAACAAATAAAGAAACATGTCCCATAAGTTTATCCTTTCTTGAAAAAGTAGTACCACATGAACATTGCCATTTCAAATCACCACAATGTTTCTCATGAGTTCTAAGATCAGACAACACAGAAAATTGCTTCTTGTTGCATCTCTTGCACACATACATTTTAGGACAATGGCTTCTTTTATAGTGATTCTTCACACACACCATCGATTTCAATGGCTGAAACTTCGCGTGCTTCTTGTTCCACTTGCAACCTTCTTGTGGACACGAATACTTAATCTTGTTACCGATCAATTGTGATACATAATCATGGTTGTTTTTCTTCAAAGGATTACTCAATGCAGCACTAGACTTGTATTCATCTCCATGAGCCCTCATATGCATTCTCAAATTTGCATCTCTTTTGAACCCTTTACCACATATTTGACAATAGTGTGTATACTTTGCCAATAAATCAGATGCATCTAACTCAATAATATCATAATTGTCTTCATTATTCACATGAACTTTCCCTTTTGAAGTACTCAATAATGCTTCCCTTTTTCCAAATTCTTTACTATCATAATCATGACTACTAATAGTATTACTAGCTATAATACTACTAGTAACATGATTCTTGTTATCTTCATGAGTGTTACGATAATTGTAATTCTCTTCATACCAATTGTAATCTTGAAGCAAATGATCAACTTGATCATGACCACGACCATGGCCATCGTCTTGAATCTTGATCATTTGAGATGGTTCGCGAAATATACTTGAATTCTGGCTAGCTGAACTGGGGTCGAGTGCAATCTTTTGACAAGAAAACATGAGAGAAGAAGCAATCGTGATGATTTCTTGGATCAAAGTTCCCATATTCGCGATGGCTACAGACGTTGACTCATGAGGATGGTGAGTTAACGTTTGATCATCATGAGAAACAAACATGGTGGCAAGTGATTGAACTTGATGAACTTTGTCTTTGAGAAGAGATAAGTTGAATAAAAATGAATTTTGTTGATGAGAATTATGGACTAATGATGAAGAAAATATATCTTCTTGAATATTATGATGATGAATAGATTCATATAATGGTAAGTTTTGTGGATTATTAGTAGTACTATTAGGGAAACATGGATTACTACTAGTTGTCCCTTGAATATTCATCTTCAAGAAACCTTTAATTTTCTCTTGAAAAAAAAAACACATAATTTTCTTCAACAATTTGATCATATAAGAAGGGGAAGAAAATAATTATAATTTTTTTTTTTTTTTTTGTGACGTTTTGGTAATGAAAAAAAAATAATAAGCCAGAGAGGAATAGTGATACAATGTTAAGTCAACTTTGAGATTCAAATAATATAAGTACCACTTAAGGCCTTCCTCAAATACTACCATATCATATATTAAGACAAATTCTTTAGAAAGAGAATAATTTTATAATTTAACATATTAAAATAAAATTAAATAGCTTGTGGGGGACACAAACTTTTGTTTGACTTAGGATGTGTTTGGTTTGAGAAAAATATTTTTGATGAAAAATGATTTTTTTGGAAAACAATTGTGTTGCTTACATATTTCTTAGTGTTTGGTGAGTGAATAAAAAAAATATATTTCAAGAATATTTATATGTAACCAAAACATTATGAGGGTGCATCGAAAGGGGGTGTAGAGTAGAGCCTCAGGCGTGACGAGGGTGGGGTGGTTAAGGGTTGGGGTTTGGTTGGAGTTGAGTGGATGCGGAGGAGACAATAAATTTAGATTCTCAATTGTATTTGTTGTTGAATTAAGTTTTGATGATGACTTCCAGAACATTCAGGGACCAGGTCCGTCACATGATTACTTCTTGAGGAATGGCGTGGGATGGTTGTACATTGATGTGCAGTACTGTACAGTTTTGTCATGTAGCATCATTACTGTGTAGGTGTACAACGTACGATGCGCGAACACCTAATCCAATGGAATATTCTTCGAATCGTCCTTCAACATACATGAGTAAAGAAGTGATCACACCTAGTTTTTGCACAAGTTAATTTTTTCAGAAATCACAAAAGCTGCTCTGGCTCAAGAAATACGAGCAAGGAGATTTCTACGTAAAATCTCGTGTTATTTCGTCTCAGCAAACTTCGTTTTTAGTTTCGTTATTGTTGTTGTCTAATATTCCTCAGGGACCTGATGGTGAATTCGTATTTTTTTCGTAGAGAAAATAATTTTCAAAAATATTATCCAACCAAATATGAATTTTTTTGAAAAATCTATACCAAACACACCCTAATTATTAAAATTTCTTAATATGTTTGGACATCAATTATATGTCTGGTTGTTAAAAACAATTATATGATATATTTTGTTCAAACTATTTTTGTTGGTTGATTAGTGGCAACCTTAGCTTCACGCATGAAGTTGTAATTAAAAGAGATTTATTTTATTTATTTATTTAACAGATAATGTACTGACCATTTCCCACATTTGTATTAATTTATTGGAATTTTGGAGCTGTCCTATTTTTTGTTAAATTTAATTCAATTTTTTGAAAATTGAGAATCTAACCACAAAATGTCACTTTATTGGGTAGGGACTACTGACGTTTCCTACTTTTTGTGTTGTAATATTTTAATTAATCCATAGCCAATATTCGACAAATATATAAGTAGTATTTATTTAATTATATCGCAGACTTACATCAAATCAATATAACTTATATGATTCAATGAAGTGAAGATATACATTTATTGCTAATCATAGTTATGTAATATTCGTATATGTACAAATATATATCATGCATTTATTAATTTGATTTGAATAACGAATTCTAAACTTTTACTCCAATATTCTATCTATGGTTAAAACTTATAATAGTAAAGAGTTATAATTGTGTGATCATGTGATTATGAGGCTAAAGCTTAAAATTAAAATCTTCTTCCACAGAAATTTAAGGTGAAAATGTGTACATTAATTAGGGGTGTATTTGATATATAGTAAAAAAAAATAATCAATTTTTTCATATTTGATAAAAAAACTTCTTTAATTTTCTTTTCAAGTATAAAAAAAAAGATAGTTCGGTGCACTAAAGCTCTCGTTATGTGCAGGGTCCGGAGAAAGGCTCCACCACAAGGGTATATTGTATGCAGTATTACCTTGCATTTCTGCCAGAGGCTGTTTCCGAGGTTTGAACCCGTGACCTCTCAAGTATGAATTAGAAAAAAAGGATACATTATAAGGAAATATATAAGCTTGTCTCTTCCCCGATCACCTAACTCTATCCACCCCCAACCAGTAGCGTAGCCACATGTAGTGAAGGGTGAGAAAATTATACGAAGTACATAGGTCAAAAATTATTTTTCGTACATGTATATTAAATCTTGAACGTCCTTAACGAAATTTCTGACTTTGATACTGACCCCGACCTCCTCTCCACTCTACCCACCACTATTGTAGTTTCTATATAATACATACAAATGCTTGTGAAACAATATTTCTTTTTATTCACTTATAAACACTAAAAATATAAATAAATAATAACTATTTTGATGAAAAATATTTTCCTTCATACCAAACACATAATGTGATCTAGTCCTTAATAGAAAAATTATCCTTTTCTAATTTCTCTTAATGTTAAAATTAAGTTGCATAATTAGGGGATAATTGCATGTTTAATGCATTCACAAAGCTCCATGAAAAATGAATTTTTTCATGCACGTAGTCATAATTTCCAATAGATGCAAGTTTATCGTATCTATGGTTAGTTTTGGTCCAACAAATCTCACAAATTTGTTTTTTTTGGATTGTACTATTATCGAGTCAGTTGGGAAATGTTCTTTATTTGTGTCTGATGTTTCTTGCTCGTGGTGTTGAGTGTTGTTTATGGTTTCGAATAGATATTTTTTAGGATTATCTTGAGGCTAGCGGTGTTAGTTTATTTTTGCATAGTACTGTACGAGCTTATATGCATATATGTTTGTTATATTGTTATCGGTCCTAAACCGGAGAGGTCTATCGGAAACAATCTCTCTATTTCACCTGAGGCAGTGGTATGGTCTACGTACACTCTACCCTCTCCAGACCCCACTAAGTGGGAATACACTGAGTATGTTGTTGTACATACTATTATCGAGTCAAAAGCGTGCATGCTATTTGAGCTCGAAAGAAGTGTTAAGTTCAGAAATGCCCTAAAATAGTTGATCTTGATATTTGTTCCTCATAAAAATAGCTTTACAAAAATGACTTTTCTAAAGGATGGTCGTGATTTTTTGGTCATGCTCAATAAACCTCGTAAGGTAGACGTTCTAACTTTTGTCATAAGGTAGACGTACATGACATTTGAAGACAATGGACCTGCACAATTTACCAGAAGTTCTGTCCTATATGCAAACGTTAGAAATTATTTAGCAGCGATACGAGTTCAAGGCCGACCAATTTGGGGCACATTATGCGTAAGCTCTTTGGAGAAATCAACTAGTTGAGGAAGCTACTTGAGAAGTAGAAGTAGATATTATGACCAAATACCCTTGATCTTAGGCGTATTTATACGTCCAAGAGTCATTTATTATCCATATGAAGGTTGGTTTGAGAACTTATTTGATTATATTCTCATGTATTTTGATTAAAATGTGTCCATGAACTAACGTACGTGATTAGAACTTAGATATATCGCCCATAAGATAAAATATTCATGACATTTCAAGATAATAAACTAACACATTGACCAAAAGTTCTGTCTTATAGACAAAAGTTAGAACTTATTTAGCGGAAATAAAATTTCTGGCAAGCAACATAAATTCCGATAATTTGGAGCTTAATTACAGAAAAGCTCGACATTTTGAATAATTATTGAAAATCCCAATTTTGGGTTTGTCTAGATACATAATTAGCTTTCGATACATCCAATGAAGATACATTTTTTTCTTTATAAAGATACATAATTAGCTTTCGATACATTTTTTTTGATTTTGGGTCTGTCAAAATATAAAATAAATTCAACGAAGATACATTTTTTCCTTTGTTAAGATACATAATCATCTCTCGATACATTTTTTTCGATCATGGGTCTGTCGAGACACATAATTAGCTTTAGATGCATCAACGATGATACACAATTAATTTATATTTTTGTAATTACGTAATTAAGGATAACGATTTGTGTAAATATGGTAAGTTATGGTGTATATTTATGTTATTTTTCCTAAAATTTCAAGACCATACATTTGAGGGCCTTTTGTGTAAGCCTATGAAAAGAAAAAAAACAACAACATAAATATACACCTTGACTTATTATATTTACGAAATTTTTCACCCTTATAGAGTAATTACAAAAATTTCAACTAATTATGTATCTTTGTTGGATGTATCGGGAGCTAATTATGTATCTTGACAAACCCAAAAATTAAAAAAAAATATCGGAAGCTAATTATGTATCCTTACAAAGGAAAAATGTATCTTCATTAGATATCGAGAGCTAATTATGAAAAATTTAAAATCGAAATTTCAGTAATTATGCAAATATTGAAATTTTCTGTAACTAAGCTTTAAACTATCGGGATTTACGTTGTTTGCCCAACAAAAAATGGCCCAAAAATGATAATTGGACCAATAACTTGTCCATCAAGAAACCGGCCCAATAACTTTTTTTTGACCCGTTAAAAAAAGCTATTACTATCCCTACTATCTTCCTCCGCTTGCCATTACTGATAAGATAACATTTATACTGTGAAAAAAATTACAGAAAAAAATTCAAAGTAGGTATGGCAAATCTATCATGGAGTTCATCTTTTTGCAGCTTAGCAAAAATTACAAATGCTGAAAATACAAAATTATCAGAAAGAAGTTCAATTTTAACAATTGTAGCTCAAAAGAAAACCAAGAAAATACGAAAGGTTAAGTCTATCTTGAAAAATATATGTCATAATGGGGTTCAATTTATTATTTTCAAAATATTTGTTTTTTAGTAAAAGATCTAATTTTTTGAGTTTCATTCCTGAACTATCATGTGTGTGAGTTCAACATCTGAACTGTCACCGACTAGTTAGCAAAACACACCTAAACTATTAGTTGTTTGAGTTTCATACATGAACTATCATGTGTGTGAGTTTCCTACGTGAACTATTATGTGTGTGAGTCTTACCTGAACTATTAATTGTTTGAGTTTCATACTGAACTATCATGTGTGTGAGTTTCATACCTGAACTATTATGTGTGTGAGTTTCTTACCTGAACTATTAATTGTTTGAGTTTCATATTGAACTATCATGTGTGTGAGTTTCCTACGTGAACTATTATGTGTGTGAGTTTCCTACGTGAACTATTATGTGTGTGAGTTTCTTACCTAACTATTTATTGTTTGAGTTTCATACTGAACTATCATGTGTGTGAGTTTCATACCTGAATTATCATGTGTGTGATTTTCCTACCTGAACTATCATGTGTGAATTGATAACCTGAACTATCATGTGCGTGAGTTTCCTACCTGAACTATTAATTGTTTGAGCTTTATACTCGATCTATCATGTGTGTGAGTTTCATAATTGAACTATCATGTGTGTGAGTTTCATATCTAGGTATCATGTGTGTGAGTTTCATACCTGAACTATCATGTGTGTGAGTTTCCTACCTGAACTATTAATTGTTTGAGTTTTATACTTGCACTATCATGTGTGTGAGTTTCATAATTGAACTATCGTGTGTGTGAGTTTCATATCTAGGTATAATGTGTGTGAGTTTCATACCTGAACTATCATGTGTGTGAGTTTCTTTCCTGAACTGCCGCCGATTAGTTAGCAAAACACACCTAAATTATTAACTGTTTGAGTTTCATACCTGAACTTTCATGTATGTGAGTTTCGTACCTGAACTACCACAGACTATTTAGCAAAACACACTTAAATTATTAATTGTTTGAGTTTCATACCTGAAGTTTTTTGCCTGTACTACCACCGACTAGTTAGCAAAACACACCTAAAATATTAATTGTTTGAGTTTCATACCTGAACTTTTATGTGTGTGAGTTCCTACCTGTGCTTCCATCGACTAGTTAGCAAAACACACCTAAACTATTAACTTGTTTAGTTTCATACCTGAACTATCATGTGTGTGAGTTCCTACCTGAACTACCACTGACTAGTTAGCAAAACACACCTAAACTACTAATTTTTTGAGTTTCATACCTGAAATTTCAGGTAGGAAAAGTGGGTCATTAATAGTTTAAGTGTGTTTTGCTAACTAGTTGGTGATAGTTCAGGTAGGAAATGCACACTTGATAGTTTAGGTATGAAACTCAAAAACTCAGGATACTTTAGGTGCGTGTTTGAACCATTAACTCTTAGCTAAATGGTTTTTCTTTTAACTTCTACGGGTCTATCGAAAATAGTCTCTCTATCTTTTAAGGTCTGCATACACGCTACTCTACCAAGACCTCACTTTTTTTAACAATAAGAAAACCAAGAAATTACGAAAGGTGAAGTCTTTCTTGGAAAGACAAGTCATAATGGGGTTCAATTTATAGCTCAATGGGGTTTTAATTCGCATCAGAGGGTCAATTAGAAATAGCCTCTCTATCTCTTTGTTGTTGTTGTTAGTTGTTACTGCTTTTATTTCCGTATTCCCTTTTGCAAACTGTTTTGAGATGCATTACTTGAGCCGAGGGTCTATCAGAAACATCCTCTGTGTATTTACGAGGTAGGGACAAGTTATGTGTACACTCTACCCTCCCCGACCCCCAATTATGGGATTGAATGGTGTATGTTGTTGAAAATGTTGATAATAGGTTCAATTTATTACTATAGTGCTTTATTTCATTGTTGTTACTGCTTTCATTTCTGTATTCCTTTTTGCAAATTGCTTTGAGATACATTACTTGAGCCAGGGGTCTATTGGAAATGAAATGTTTCCCTCTTTCTATCTTTATGAAATAGTGGTAACGTCTGCGTACATTCTACCCTCTCTCTGGGTATGTTGTTGTTACTTGTTACTGCTTTCATTTCTGTATTCCCTTTTTCAAACTACTTTGAGATGCGCTACGTCAGCCAGAGGGTCTATCAAAAACATCCTATCTATCTCTACGAGGTAGGGGTAAGGTTTGCGTACACTTTACCCTCCACAGACTCCACTTGTGGAATCACACTGGGGATGTTGATGTTGTAGTTGTTTAATTATTATTGTCAAATCTCATTTTTTTTTGCCCATTTCTGGGTTGTAGCTAAGTGGCATTTTTTGTTTGATTGAGCAGATAATACTGACAGAGGATATAACACAGTTGGGTAAAAAGGGGGAACTTTTGGACGTTAGAGCTGGATTCTTTAGGAATTATCTGCTACCAACGGGGAAAGCTCAAATTGTGACAGCTGCACTTATCAAGTACAACTTGTTAATTCTCCATGGAGCTTAATTTTTACCATTTGCTTTCATTGCCTTTTAGATTCTTCTTTCATTAGCTACATTTTGTGTTGAGTTAAAAGTTTGCTAATATTGTATCATTATCATTATTCTTCAACTGTATTACTACTATTATTGTTCCTTTTACTTGGGTTGTCTTTAGTATTTCTGTTGCGAGTATCCTATCGTATTTTCACTATGCTTTTTACTCTTGTATTTGTCAAACATGTTTTTGAAAACTCTTTTCTTGAGCCGAGGGTAGGGTCTGTCGAAAACAACCTTTCTACCTCACACAAGGTAGGGGTACAATTGAGCCACTTCTGTAACAGCGGGGTAAGAACAAGACACTTATTTAACGGGCAAAGTTGTTCCATTTTGCATATCTAGGGGCAGTTTTGAACCTTCAGGAATCTTTGCTTCAACTAATTAATATGCTACACACGCTTTGTTCATGTGTGGAATTATGTTATTACTATTGCTTGTGTTGTCTAATCAGTCATCTATGTTGATGGATTAGTGCGAAACGGAAATAACATAGTTATACAGTATATTTACTCTATGGGGATCCTTTGAACTACTAGTAACTAGCTGATAAGTGAATGTACCCGTGGATATACATAACGGTGAGCAGAAGTCGTACCAGAATGATGCCTAATCATTGTCGATATTCCTTGAGCAGAAATATGGTAACTTTGGCTTTAGAACTCATGGTTAGTACACAAGCTCTACGTTTTTGCTCATTGATTGTGCCTATTATGTTTAATGATCATAAGTTTTAAGTAAGCTCACTTGTTTTAGCAAAATATAACATTGACTACTGATTTGTTTTTAATATCTGGTCCACGTTTGTGTAAGTATGGATAATCAACTGGATATAAAGCTTTGGATTTCCTACTGCTTAGTGACGTTACTCTTTTTTCCTTACTACTTAGTGACTTGGCCTTTAGCTTTGGGGTGATAGTCCTGAAAAAGACATAACAAAATTACGTGCTTCTCTTCTCAGGGAAATGAAGATGGAAGAGGAGAGAATTGAAGCGGAGAAACAACGGGTAAGTAGTTTTCTTATTAGTCGAATCTGTTGAAATTTGAAAAACTATAAATTTTTAATTTTCAAGTGACGACAGGATTTGACCTACAGAGAGTGAACAGTTCCATGACTAATGTGGTTTAGCTAAATGTTTAATCTTGAATCCAGGTGAAAGATGAGGCACAACAGCTTGCTCGAATTTTTGAAACTGTTGGAGCCTTCAAGGTGAAGCGTAAGGGTGGGAAAGGAAAGCAAATCTTTGGAAGGTCAGTGAAATACTAAATTTTGATGAGCATCTTGGTGTATATTTGGTCTACCTTTTGACGTCATGTTCATTGCAGTGTCACTGCTCAGGATCTCGTTGATATTATAAAAGCACAGATACAGAGGTACTATTCTCCAATCTTTTCTGCCATAGCATGTAGATAGATAGTAGTAGGCGAGCTAATCACTACTTTTAAGTTCATCGAAGACTGTTAACAAGTATATCGCCCTTCATATGGTTGATCCTGTTGTATGAATTTGCAGTAACTTGAAACCCGATGTTCTCTGAATCATCTGGTTTATAAAATCATCAATTGTCATGTGATATTTTTCACGAAGTTCTTATTTTCTTTTGTGATTCCTTCTGTGCAACCTAACATCTGGTGTTACGTACTCTTTAACATTAGTTGTCTAGGACAGTGGAAAATGCCGATCCCCTTTTTTCGTCCATTGCTAGTGCAAAGACTGCTGTTTTTGAAACAATGTGATGTCAGTTTCTATGATCGCAAAGTGGCTTGCTGCTACCCCTCTGTCCCCGAAAAAAGAAAGAGGAGAAAGTATTGAGAATCCATTCTCTACTTCTCTTAAAAAGTCGTCATATAATGTCTTAAAGGAAATCAGATGTGCTAAACGAGTTCCTACTTTACTGTATATTCACACACAATCTACTTGTAGGGATGTGGACAAGAAAATTGTCACTTTGCCTGAGATTCGAGAAACCGGAGAATATATTGCTGAACTGAAGCTGCATCCAGAAGTTACAGCGCGAGTAAGGTTGACAGTGTACGCCAATTGAGCATAGGGGCTCCCTAGTGCAGTTGATGTCAAGTATGGATTTTGCTGTATCGGCTCTCTTGGACACGGTACAATAGTTGTTGATTCCAATGAATATTATTCAAGCAAAATGAATAGCTTTGGTGCTACATTAAATTTGAAGTTGCTCGGACTCTTCCAAAATGTCTTCGGGTGCTTGTCGGATCCTCCAAAAATAGTGTATTTTTGAAGGATCCGACACGGGTCCGGCAACATTTTTGGAGAGTCTGAGCAACTTAGATTAAATCTATATTATTCAAACCTTACATTTTTGGAGAGTCTCAGGGGTTGGCCTGGTGGTAATTGGCTTGAGCTTTGGGGTGCTCCCTTTCAAGGTCTCAAGTTCGATTCCCACTGGGTGCAAACAATTTCTGAGGGCCATCGGACTGGGTGAAAACCCTGAATTACCCGTGGTGCACTTGCGGGAAACTCCTTGCCGAGGGTCTGTGCACCCCTGGGATTAGTCGGGACTCGAAGAGTCTCGGATACCCGGTACAAGTCAAAAAAAAAAACCTTACATTTACGGAACGCTAACCATGTGGCCGCTAAGTTTTAGGCTTTAGTTCACAAACTTAAGTTGCCGAAGTAATGACAAGTATAAAATATATGTAACAAAGAAGAATTTGTTTCACTTTTGATGGTAGAACTCGTAATGGACTCACTCACCCTATGTCTAAAGATAGAAAATGTTAGGGAGTCCCAGCTGCCGAGGTGGCGTGGTACATAAAAAAGGGCTGGCCCGTCAAAAGTCCGGTTCCTTCGCGAATGAAGTTCAGAATCAACAAGGGTGGTCTCCGGGGAAGGTGGTGTGCACTGTGCACAGTCTTACTCCTACCTTGTGAAGGTAGAGAGGTTGTTTCCGTCTTTCTGATGGACCCTCGACTCAAATAACACATATCAAATACAGTAGTGAGGAAACCATGTCGAAAATAATGGAGAAAAGAATAGTAGCAACAACAAATACCACGATAACTGCTGACGTTTACTTTTTAATTCCGTTTTTCTTGTCAGGTAGGGAGGATGATGCTATAAACAATGGAAAACATCAGATTCAGACTCCACATATGGACCCCAAGTTTGTAAATGAATTTTCTTCTTTTGAGATTATATTTATTCTGACTGGATACAAATCTTGTGTCTATCTTTTCAATTATTTGTTTCCAAAGGTATTCTAAAGACTTGTTTGCTTAAAATGCCAAATGAAAGGCAACTAGTGAGAGCCTAAGTTGCGCGGACTCTTCGCTTTCGATGCCGCACCCGTGTCAGATTCTCCAAATATACACTACTTCTGGAGAATTCGACATGACATTTTTGAAGAGTTCGAGCAACATAGGTGAGAGCCATTACTTGCTGAGTTCAATTCCTCTTGCAAAAGATAGATATCAGAGAATAAATTCTAAGGTAAGACTGGTTAGGAAATGGTTATATCCAGTAAGATCATTGACGTACTATGTTGTTCGGACTCTTCAAAAATGTCAACAGGTGCGAGTCGGATTCTTCAAAAGTGGTGCATTTTTGAAGGATCCGACACGGGTGCGACATCATTTTTGGAGAGTCCGAGCAACATAGTTCACCTAAGGGATTCATAATCATCTTTAAGCACACACAGATCGAAGGGGGGTTCGAAGTATGAGTGTGTATGCAAAAAGGATTCAAAATGCATGATAAGGTCCGCACTCATTCTGAACTCACCGACTCTGGTTCTGATTCGCTCGTCTTTATGATAACTGATTCTCTCCCTCGAGTCCCTCGTTAACGATGCTTTTAAGCTACTTCATGTTATGGGGATGAGGTTCTCATTCCTATTAGTTCATACATGGTGTTGCTAACTCAACTTTAGTGCTAGAGAACTATGCATTTTACTTACACCTTAAGGTGTAACTTAGCGGTCAATGAAGTGTGTTTAGAACCTCGAGCTTTCATGTTTAAATCCCAACGGAGACAAACACCAGGCGATACTTGCACAAGGTGTAACTTAGCGGTCAATGAAATGTGCTTAGAACCACGAGCTTTCATGTTTAAATCCCAACTGAGACAAACACCAGGCGATACTTGCACAAGGTGTAACTTAGCGGTCAATGAAGTGTGCTTAGAACCACGAGCTTTCATGTTTAAATCCCAACTGAGACAAACACCAGGCGATACTTGCACAAGGTGTAACTTAGCGGTCAATGAATTGTGTTTAGAATCACGAGGTTTCATGTTTAAATCCCAACAGAGACAAACACCAGGCGATGCTTGCACAAGGTGTAACTTAGCGGTCAATGAAGTGTGTTTAGAATCCTGAGGTTTCATGTTTAAATCCCAACGGAGACAAACACCAGGCGATACTTGCACCATAAGGTGTAACTTAGTGGTCAATGAAGTGCGTCCAGAACCACGAGGTTTCATGTTTAAATCCCAACGGAGACAAACACTAGGCGATATCTTTCCATCTGTCTCAGTCTCGATGAATAGGTTTATCTAGTACTTGTGCTGGTGGGAAGTAACACGGTATCCCGTAGAATTAGTCGAGGTGATTGAAAAATGCTTTGGCATTAACCATATTGTCAAGTTGAGAGAGCTGAAAAGCTTTGATAGGATAACAAGAATATTTATTTCTGTGTCCTTTTAGCTCATGTTAATCCTCTAATCTTTTTGTGTTTGGTCATCATCTGGGACCCTAATACAGAAAATCAACTAAACTGAATATTCAAAGACTAGGGAAATTTTGCAATACTTAAAATAAATGCCTAAAATAAGAGAAGTATTTATATCTAACCAACTGGATTAGCAAGATCACCTAATTCTTATCTTCTTTTTTTTTTTTTTTAAGGAAAAAAGGTTCGAAATATACCTAAATTTTGGAAAAATTTGTTGTAACACACCTTTAACTTTGCGGGGGTCCTATGCCATCCCTCGACTATTTATGATCGTATTTTCGTGGCATATATTTGTCTAGCTGGATCACTGCGTGAATACACGCACACTGAGCGTGTGAGGGTTTGAAGTGATTCAGCTGGACAAATATATGCCACGAAAATACGATAATAAATAGTCGAGGGGGGGTCATAAGGCCCCTGCAAAGTTGAAGCGCGTTACAACAAATTTCGCCGAAGTTTAGGTATATTTCTGATTCTTTTACCTTTTTATAATTGTGGTGTCCGGATCAGCTTGCGCACACCTCGACTAATTTCACGAGATATCTGTCACCACCCACCAGCAACACCACCTAATTCTTACCTTAAATGATAGATTCACTGCTACCAAAGGTTGCGGTGAGGTGACAAGTAGCCTTTCATCGTTAACCAGATGTCTCAAGTTTGAGCTACGCAAATGAAGTCTTTCATCATTGATAATCAATATTTTGGTTAATTTTAGTTATATGTATATCGATAATGTAAATAATTTATACATATCATATTACATTGGCAATACAATTTAATCGATTATAACACGTTATTGTTCAAATATTTGGTATGTTGAGATTTTTTTTTTTTAAATTATAATGTCAAAAAAAGTGGATTTTAATGGAATCAGTACTCATACTCTAATAAATCAATGGCAGGCAAATGGTATACTTTAAGATTATGTTAGGCCATTTAGACACATCAAATTGACCACTTATGAACCATGTTGTCCCGAGCACAACTAATTCAGATTCACGTTGAAAAGTATCACATACAACTTCATTCTTAGGACTTGAGGTTAAATTTGATGAGGTACTTACACATCTTATATGTCATAACTAAGATCGGAGGTAAAATTTTCACATTGATTTAGTTCGACAGAACTTAATAATTTTCGTTCAAATTTTATATTTATTTTAAGAAATTCATGAACCAACCAGATGTTGAGTAATGAAGCATGCCACCTCAGCATTGTCTTTTACTTGTTGAGTTGTCTACATGATGTTCCCAATGAGCTCAATTTGCACAAACATGCCATGGCAATTATGTCCCTTCATTGTCTTTTCTTATTGTTTATATATACGGCCTTCGTCCCAAATTATGTGTCGTTATTTTTTTTTTTTGATCCGTCTTAAAAAGAATATCGCCTTTCCTTAATTGGTAAGTTTTTAAAGACACAATTACAATTTTACCCTTAGTGGCCCCACTTGATTTTAAATACTATTACTTCTTTTTTATTTGTTTTTTCAATTAAAAATGGTCCCACTTGATTTTAAATACTATTAGTCCTTTTTTATTTGTTTTTTCAATTAAAAATGGTCCCACTTGATTTTAAATACTATTACTCCTTTTTTATTTATTTTTTCAATTAAAAATGGTCCCACTTGATTTTAAATACTATTACTCCTTTTTTTTAGAAGAGTAATTTTGTAACTTTAACAAAGTCAATACTTATTTTTTAAATATCGTATCCGATCAAATGACGATACATAATTTGGAACGGAGGGAATAGTAAATAATATTAGTTTGTGACAAATTAAACTCTTGTTAGAGTTTGTGACCCGAATTTTGTTGATCCGTTCTTGAAAATTTTGCGGTGCGATCTATGTTTATAATTTTTCATGGGGTCTGTGGTGGTAGCGTAAGGATTGAGCCCGGAGCCCACCACTGATCCCGTTGGGGGTGCGGGGGCAAAGGCCCCGCGGTGTGGACCTGTATGTTTTTGGGATTAAGATTTATTTGTATGCATGTGTTATATAAGTGCTTTTAGTGGGTCATTTTGGACGTTCAGAAAATACATCATTCTCCTCATTATATTCTCCATCCATTATAGTAAAATTCCTCTGCCTCGATCCGTGATTTTTCCCGTCAAGAATTTCCACGTAAATCTGTGTGTTCATCTTGTTTTTTCTTTTGCTTGTGGTTTGCTTATTCTGTCCGATCATAACAACTCTTAAAAAGAATTTCTTTTCTAATTTCTTATATATAGATTCAGAAAATATCGGATCGCCACTTACACACACAAAATATACAAAAAAAAAAAAAAAAAAACATGACTTATAACTTCAGAATAAATTGTGAGATTATTTTATTTATATTAATCTATAATTTTTTATTTGGATTAGCTATCTGTAGATTATTTATACCATAATTGTGGTATTTCCTCTGTTATTTTTATGCAAAGACATTACTATTTCATACTCAAATAATTTTTTTTTTATTTACGATTTTTTCAAACTATGTAAAAATATTTGGAATCATTAAGAATGCTTACTTGGAGTACTTTTTACGTAGTTTTCGAGTATATAATGTTATTTTAATTTTTTTAAAGACTCGATTATAAATTAATATTGAAAATTAAGCATTTTGATTCTCGTACTTCGAACCCCTCTACATAAAAAGTAGGACAAACGGTTAATAATTTTGAAATTACAAATTCCAAAGTAAAATAACAAAATGATTTATTATTTAATCTTCGTATTATAATCTTATTATTATAATCTCGGAATAACTTGTGCACAACGAAACGATTATTGAGGTTTAGGTAACTGCAACATTCATGTCTTTCTCATTAATTAAGTTACATAGCAAATAAGTGTATATACAATTAATACTTTAATTTAAAGTAAACGTATTAGACTTAATTAGTTTTCAATAATAGATAGTTAATTACGTGTTTGAACTGTAGTTAAGTTAATTAGTTGTAAAAGAGATAAGCTTCATTGACTTTGGAATAATGTTTATTTTTTTTTAGACTGTGCAACATAATAATTTATATTCTTTCTTTTGTTAATGAAGTGGATGAAAATATAAAAGGGAAAAAGGTTTGAAATATATCTAAATTATGACGAAATTTTCGTAACACGTCTCAACTTTGTGGGGGTCCTATGATTCTTTTCGACTATTTATTATCTTATTTTTGTGGAAGGAGAGCCTTGGAGTAACTGGTAAAGTTGTTGCCATGTGACCAGGAGGTCACGGGTTCAAGCCTTGGAAACAACCTCTGGTAGAAATGCTAGGTAAGGCTGCGTACGATACACCCTTGTGGTGGGGCCTTTTTTCGAACACCGCGCATAGCTATAGCTTTAGTGTACCGGGCTGCCTTTATCGTATTTTTGTGACATATATTTGTCCAGCTGGACCACTGCATTAATACACGCACACTGAGTTCGTAAGGGTCTGAAGTGGTCCAACTGGACAAATATATGTCACAGAAATATGATAATAAATAATCGAGGGGATCATAGGATCCCGCAAGTTAAAGCATGTTACAATAAATTTCGTCAAAGTTTAGACATATTTTTTATTCTTTTTCCCAATATAAACTAATTAATATATTTGAATTAATTTGTTTTATCAATAATGTTGGATTAGGAAGCTGATCCAAATACCTCTATTAAAAAAGGGTTGCTCAGTGTATAAGGTATTTCGTGTTTAGGCACCCTTGTGGCGTGGCTCACTAGTCGGGGGTTGAAAACCCACCACAGCTATCTGGGATCGATTCCCAGGTAGGGCCTTTGAGTCGAGCCTGTTGCACCGGGCTTGCCTAGTGCGGTTAAAATCCCCTGATGTTACTTGCAGGCTGTGCACAGGGGGTTTACCCAGTGCGCACATCCGAAGGGTGTAGCGGCTGCGGATTTTCCTGAAATTTTCAAAAAAAAAAAAAGTATTTCGCGTTTACGTAGGATTCGAAGAAGAATCACACATCAAAGAATGTGACGAAGACAACCTATGATGGGTCAAGATTTGTTGTAAATAAACAGATGAGTTCGATTCAAGCATCCGAACAAGAATACGATTCAGCTACCCCAAACAAGAAGCCACTTAGGATTTTTTCTTTTTCTATCCCAGAGGACGGGTCTCGTGACAACGCCTTCCTCTGTGATCTCTATTCATAGGAACAAAATCGTGCAAATAATTGCGTCTATCACTAAAGACAGCCAAGAGTCACCTATTTAGTGATCGCTTCTACCGCTCACATCCGTAACCTATAAATCACACATAAACAAACACCACTATCATAATAACAAATAATAATTCAATTGAATTAATACTAGCTACCTAAGAGAAAAGACTTAGGCAATTAATAGATTGACACAAAGTAGTCCCCCACTATATGTGCATATCTAAATAAATATATAATATAATCTTATCATATTTGTCTTTTCCACTATCTTCCACACACATATATACACACACCTTGTATTAATTTGGACATAACAAACTATATATATTGCAACATATCCATATACTAAGATCACAAAAATTATCATCAAAACGTGCACATAACAAACAAGTTAGAATTATTGAACATAATTAAGTGACTACACCAACTCTCAAACCTAAAAAATATTAATATAATTTTTGATGAAGGATATTTAACTGATCGTCCTATATTTTATATGATTGTGCCACCAGAAAGAATAATTTTTGGGTACTTGAAAGAAATTTTTTCATGCTAAATACACGTTGTTGTGTACTTGTTTTTGAGTCGATTTGACCAGATGATTATGACATGATAGCATACATACTGTATATAATGTATATATATATATGTAGGCATATATACTTATAATAGTTTGCATTTAATTAATTCACTTATTTAAAATTTTAACCAAATAAATTGTGTATCTATATGTATTCCTTCATCTTTAATCAAAATGATGATGTTCAAGTTTTTGTTATAAAGTCATATTAAGTTGTTAGAAAATACTTTAACCCCGTTAGATTTCTTGGATCAACCCCGATATGAGTACTGAATACAAAATTTTAAAAAAAGAGACACCTCGGAGCACTAAGCTTCTGCTATACACAGGGCCGGGCCTGAACAAGGGTCTATCCACAATCTTACCCTGTATTTGCATGAAGTTATTTCCATAGCTCGACCCCAGGCCATAACCTCTAAATCACACGACAATAACTTTACCAATTATGTCAAGGACTAAATGTTGGATAATAAACCAAAAGAGATCAAACTTTACCTCTAGATCACTTGACAAAAACTTTACCAGTTACGTCAAGGATTGAATGCCGGATAATAAACCAAAAAAGATCAAACTTTACTTCTATATCACATGACAAAAACTTTACCAGTTACGACAAGGACTGCATGCCGGATAATAAACCAAAAAGGATTAAACTTTACCTTTAGATCACACGACAAAAACTTTACCAGTTACGTCAAGGACTGAATGCTGTATGATAAACCAAAAAAGATAAAAACTTTAGACCTCATACCCAACTGCTTGTGACGTGTGATTTGCAGTGCCTAAAATAGGTTATTAGTAGTTAGTTAAGAAACTTGAAAAGTAAGGTATGGTCAGTTTAACAATTAGGTGTGATGGGTGGGCTGATAACTACTAGTAGCTCTATCTATTCTAGTGAGAACCTTCCCAATATTTTAGGTATAAAAAAATTAACCAAAAATAAATAAATAAGAAAAGTCATACTCATATTTTCTTAACTATAATACAACAACTTAATTCTAGCATAATTGTGATCTTATTATATGTATATATTAATTTTTTTTACTATAAATATAGTTCGTGTTAAGAGTAATGAGTTCAGTCGAACTTAAAAAATCGACTTTGGATTCGCCTCTGAAAAATGTTGGTCATCACTTAGGGATCAATACATAGATCGATGTATAATATATGCTATGAGTTCAGTAGAATTTAATAATTTTGATTTGGATCCGTGTTGAAGAATGCTCTAATACATACATACATACATATATATATATATATACTTTTTTGTCTCACCTTATGTGACATAGTTACTATTTAGAGTGTGAAGGAGTTTTTCTTTGATCTACACAATAATTTTATATGCCTTCTAAATGTGTTGAATTATTAATTATTGTGATTTGTAGTTTCCAAATATGTAAATTCTATCAAAAAGAAACTTGAAAATTCTATGTCAGAATTCACATCAAAATTAGATAGTCTGATCTTATATTCTAAACAGTCTCATATAACTTGAGATGGAAAAGTAATAAATCATGAATCGTTGTTAGAAGTTTGGTGGCAAGCGAAGTGTTGCCAAAACGACAGAATATAGTAAACCATGAATCGTTGTTAGGAGTTTGATGGCAAGCGAAGTGTTGCCAAAACGATAGAATCCATAAATTTTAAAATCTGAATGGGACTCTAAATGAAACAAAGTTTTTTTTTTTTTTTGGACACAAATGAAACAAAGTTAAGTGAAGGAAAAATGGACAAGAAGTGTATATAATACAGTTGGATATACACATGGTTTTGGCTGTTAACAGCCCATCCATATATCTTTCCTATCCATTTATTCTTTGTCATTTAATGAAAAGGCCACACTGAAGGAGCTAGCTAGCTCCCCTCTTGTCATTTATTCGGTGTTCGATACTGACATTGAAGTTTGAATAAGTTCGGATTCATGCATCGTAGATTTCACTTTTGAAGGCTCGATAGTCGATATACTCCCATTCAGGAGGGGAGCTAGCATATCGAACTTCCGTCGGCGAAAAATTACACTATTTATATGTGGCTAAAATTATTTTTCATGTATATATAGTAGCTGTTGAACCCCTTTCAGCTAGTTCGTGTGTATACTTTTGAACCCCGTCAATGAAAAATCTTGGCTCAGCCACTACTTTCATTCAATAATTCTTTTTCATTTTCAAAGGTTCGAACTTGATACTTCTGATTAAGATGGAGGGATCCCGACCATTATAATAAATAAATAAATAAATAAATAAATAAATACAAATAAAGAAGAACCTAATCTACAGACTTTTTAGTTGTGGTGCTGGTGATGCCCAACCCTAACCATTCCACAAAGCAATTCCCCACACTCCATGCTCCTTGCTTTTGTCTACCTCACATTCGAAACCTACTGATTCGACTAATTTAAATTCAGATCAAATAAATTCACCAACGGAATAAAGTGCTTCGACGACATGTTGTCAACACGTTACTCATATTATTCTCTCACACTCAAGCTAAGCAACACAAATCGAGCCACATAGGTTTAGAGAGCTGATCAGTTAAACACCTTTCATCATAAAATAACAAATTTTTTGATTTCGCCGACCCCAACAAGGGGCGGAGCCACCTTTCATTCAGGAGGTTCATCCGAACCCAGAAAAATATATTATTTTTTTATGATTAAAAATATTTTTTTATGTATATATAGTAGATGTTGAACTTCCTTCAGTTAGTTCGTATATTTACCTCTGAACCCTTTCAATGAAAATCCTGGCTCCGCCGCTGACCCCACCCCCACCCCCACCCCCACCCCACCCCACCCCAACCAAAACTAAAGAGGGGTAGGAAAATACTTAAAACAAAAGTAAACAAAACAAAAAAAAAAAGAGATACATCATCACTCCCTTTTCGTGAATGGAAGGCAACCATGAACACTAACCACTTGCTCACTCAAAGTATTGAATTTTCAAAGAAAGTAAACTACCAAACAATACTTGATTAATAAAAACTAATCAACTTAGAAAACAAATTCTTGTATATTTATGAACAACAACAACAATAATAATTTAAAAAAAATTCTAAAAATTCATTATCACAATTTTTTGTGACAAATTAATTGATCACTACTAAGTATAGTAAATAAAAAGAGGAAATAAAATAATACTAAATTATTAGTAATAGCAATCTACCAAAGGAGCTGCAGAGAACACAATACTTTGTTCATATTTATGATCATCTTCTGGTGGTGCTGGTAAATTAAGATCAAGAGATAATATATTTCTTGTAGATTTTTCGTCATGATGCGATGATGATGATTCCGAAACATTACTGATTGTTTCAAAATTTGTTGAAATAATTTTTGTAGTAGCAGTTGCAGTTGCAGTTGTTGTTGTTGTTGCTGCAGTAGTCGTTGGTGGTCTGTGTCTTCTCATATGACCACCTAAAGCTTGTCCAGATGAAAACTCTGATCCACAGATTGAACACTCGTGGATTTTGGTTTTGCTGATGTTGTTGTTGATAACAACTGTTTGGTTTGAGAGAGAATGACTAATTTTATTGAGACGTCCTTGCTCTTGATCGTCACTCTCCTGGTGGTGCTGCTGATGCTGATCGTCATGAGCAGCGGCAGTACTGTCAGTGGCAGTTGCAGCGGCAGTACTGTCAGTGGCAGTGGCAGATTTTTTGTCTTCCACTGTGGTTTTCGGTTTTTTATGACTTGCTCTGTGACCGCCAAGTGCTTGAAATGAAGGAAAAGTTCTGTTACAAGTTTTGCATTCATAGACATAAAAACCAGCTTTCCCAGTTGTAGTAATAGTGGTTATTTCTGCAATTTTTCTACTAGTGATTTTCTCCTTTTTCAGTTCATTAGTTACAGCTTGTACTTTCTGGCCACTTCCACTTTGTGCTAATAGAATTAAACAATTAGCCATATCTTCATCTTCCTCTGATGTGCCTCTTATTGAAATTTGAGTAGTAGAAGTGGTTGGTGAGCATGTTGAGTTGCATAAATCACCTCCACCTTCACTTCCACCACCGTCATCACTACCACCACCTGAGCTGGTGGTAGTGATTGACATCGTCCCCGCTGGACACAGCGGGGACGATGGCCTTGATCGCTTAGTACGCTTTCCTCTGAAAGCGCACGAGCGATCGTTGAAGTTTTGACAAACTTCCATGACCTCAAAAACAAGTGACAAAGTGAAGAAGAAGAAGAACAAGAGTGATGAAAGAAAGAATATAAAGAGAGAGAGAGAAGAGAGTGATGTTATTGCTAGTGGCTTTTGTTATGTATATATATATATATTTTTGTTGTAGTGAAATGGTAAGAATATGGTTGCAGAGAGAGTCAAAATTATATTCTACCCAACATTTAACTAAGTTAATGAACACCAACATGAGTTGCGGTGCGGTGGGGCTGTTCCACCTTTAACCAGAGGTCGAGGGGTCGATCCTGACTATGGAGAAAACTCTGTTGGGAGCGCTGCCACCTTAATGGGCCCTGCAACGCGCGATTCGGATTAGTCGGGTTCCAATACAACACCGGATACCGAATGAAAAAAAAAAATGAAGTTAATGAACATATTAGGTATTTCCCATTTATATTGTTTTATTTACACTAAGAAAAGTATCTTTAAGTAAATTAATAGTAAGAACTCTAGTTTGGCACTTTTACACTCCCTTTAATTACACTACTTAACCTATAGCTTTAGTATGACAACTTCTGTTTGATTTTTGGGTCATTTACATTTTTACCCCTATTCGAGTTAGTTGATAATTTTTACTTCTCAAGATAAAATATTTTTTCGTAGGGTATAAGTTTATATTTCACATAATAATTAATGCTTGCTAAGGGCAAAAATTAAAGGCCAGTATATTTGAAGGACAAAAAATTACAGATCAGTCAAATCGTGCAATTAAATGGAAATTCATTGAGTTTTTCCAATTGATTGTAGTGTCGTGTAAAATTAAGATGCATATAAAGTATAGTCATAAATTTCACATTAAGCATTAATTAAGTGCAATTGCAATTAATGTATAGACCAAAGTTTTTTATAAGGTGAAATGAATGAGTGTTACAAAAGGCCAAAAGGGAGTGTTATAACTGTTTTTTTTTTTTTTTAAAGCATTGACATAATTTTTTGAGATAATACCCTATTACCCTTCTCAATTATACCCAAAACGGCAGAGACACACCTCAACTTAAAGGAGGTTCTATTACCCCTGAACTAATTAAAAGTGTAATTTTGACACCCTTAGTGCCTACGTGGCACATACATGGCACAACACACTGAAGTGTCCACGTAGGCACACGTGTGTGCCACGTAGGCACTAAGGGTATCAAAATTACATTTTTAATTAGTTCAAGGGGTAATAGGACCCCCTTTAAGTTGAGGTATGTTTCTGCCGTTTTAGGTATAGTTCAGGAGGGTAATAGGGTATTTTCTCTAATTTTTTACATATAGAAGTCTAGTTGGTGACTTTAAAGTTTTGGTTTCACACTCTCTTTAATTATTTAATTTTTTGGTTTGTTATTGTTGAAATTTTAATTAGAGTTAAGTAATTTGTCAAACAAAAATCATGAATAATAAACACTCAATTAAGCAAATAAAGCATTGCACGTTAAAGGCATGCTCCACCTCACTCACTCCATCACTTCTTAGACTTAAAGAAAACAACTATTATTTTTAATTATTGTATTAATTATTTATTTCTTTCGTTTCAGTTTATCTGATATATTTTGATTGAACAATATTATTTAAGGAAGAAAGAAAAACTTTTGAAGTTTGTAGTCTAAAATCTGAGATCGATTTTTATTTCTGAGATTATAAATTATGCATTTCTATAAATATAAACGAGAAAATCTAAAGTTAAATTATTATTTATCGCTAATCCTATTTATCGACAAACTATCAGAGAATTATGTTGAGTACAAGCGATTTTGCGACAAATTAGGGATGAAGTTCATAGCTAATTTTAATTTATATTTTTTTATACTAAAATATTACTATTATTTTAAACGTATTAAAAAAAGTGTATCACATAAATTGGTAAGAAAAAATTTCTATTTTTAATAATATAAAGGGGAAGATATGCAAGTATGAGCAAGTAAGGCAAACCACCAAGATTCGATTGGCTTTCAAGCAAACTATTTGCTTTTTTTTTTTTTTTTTTTTTTTTTTATCTCAACAAATTCATAAAATAGTGGTCCTCCACTTTTAGGCTACTTTTCTTAGTATGACAAATTCAAGCATAATTTATTTAATTTCAATATTGAAATTAAATTATCTTTGATTTGATCTCCAACTTTCTCTAATATAGATCATTCATAATGAAAGCAAAATATATATAAAAAAAAAAAAGACGACATGACATTTTTGCAGCTTATTGAAGACGAGATGAGCCTCTGGCAGAAATGTAAGGTAAGACTGCGTACGATACACCTTTGTGGTGGGACCTTTCCCCGGACACCGTGCATAGCGGTAACTTTAGTGCATCGGGCTGCCTTTTTTTTTTTTTTTTATTGAAGACGAGATGACATAATTCTATAAAAGAGGATATGAAGGTCGAAAATTAGAATAGAAGATTAGTAGATGGTTGGTGTTATGTCGAGTTTCCCATTATAATTAAGTAGTATTATTAGTTCCCCTTAATTCATTTACATTGTCATAAATTCATTTTATTAATTTCTTTTGCATGTTTAATGAGTTCCCAACATTATATAGAGCTAGGTAATTAATTAATTAATTAATTAATTCTCCTACAAAATGAAAATAAAATAAAAATGATATTAGTAATTAATAAAGTGCATCACTTCACTATGTGGTGGCCATGTTGAGTGAGATTATTATAGTAGTGTTATTATATGAGCGAGAGAAATAAGGATATTTAAAATCGAATCGTAATTAATAACTTAAATTTTAAAAGTGATATTGAATTACTAGTATCAGATTAATAGTTTGGGAATAGTTTATAACTTTATAAAGAATGGATTATCGATTCAGAATTTTTTTTTTTTCATATCGAATGAATCTATAATTAATTGATAAATGACAAATTATCTTTAAGACAAATCGAATTAACGTATCGATGTCTTATTAGTTCGATAATGCCTTAATTGCAGGTTTAATTTAACCTATATAAAATTGATAACCAATAAATCAAATCGTTATACATATCATATTCAATATTTTTTTTATATCATATTTCTATAATATAACACATACACTATGACTATGGCATGTTTGCCTCCTTTTCTTTGATCCCCTTTTGGTACAATGCTTTATTTAGTTTTTATTAGTTCACACTTATAATTACTATGAAGTGTTTATTATTTTACTAAAATAATTATACTTAAAGAAAATTAAATTTGACTAGTAATGCTTTAATAAGTTTGAGAAATAATAATCACTTAATGATTTTTGGGTAATAATGCTAGTAAGCCATCTTCCTAGTATTTTATTCTTCAACTTTTTTTTCAATTTATTACCTGTTGTTTTCTTTTGTTTCGACTATTATATTATTTATTGTCGTCACTATTGTTTTCTTAGTTATCCTCGATATGTTTTTTCATGACTGTATTTCCTTTTCATATTATTTTTAGATGCGTTACGTGAGCCAATGATCCATTAAAAATAATATCTCTATTTTCACAAAGTAAAAGTACGTTATTTGCGTACACAACATTTTTTCAAAATTTTACTTTGTGAAATTACATCGAATATATTATTATTGTTACTGACGTAGTAAGTCGTCTCGTACGATGAAATATGAGAGAAAGAACAATAATAAAAAGTCATAAAAAAGAATATTACCTATAAGATCATTTGATCAAAATTCAGCATCTTTTTACATGCCATTTTATTCTTTATATTAGCCATCACTATGTTATTGTCTATATTTCTTTATTTCCCCTCCAATTGTGACCTTGTTATATCAATCTTAATCTAGTTAATAATTTACAAAAAAAAAAATAAAAAAAAAATTAGATTTGTAAATAACAAAATGGAAGTCCTTTTTTGATTTTTCATTCGGTATTCGGTACCCGCATTGGAGTCCGATTAATTCGAATTCGTGTCGGGTAGAGCCCCATTCGGGGGTAACGCTCCTCACCAAGGATTTTTCCATACCCAGGACTCAAACCCGAGACCTATGGTTAAGGTAGAAACAACCCCATCCACTGCACCACATCCTTTGGTGGTTATAAAATGAAAGTCAATTCTCTTATAAGTTATAAGTAATATATTTGTGACTATAGAGAATATTATATCGAGTGTATACACCTAACTAAATAAGTAATCTTAAAATAAACAAAATACTTATAATTCAGGTATTAAAAAATGTATATGCCACTATGCAAGACACGTATTTTATATTTATTAACTTGATACAAATATTCGATGCAGAAACATAAAAGAAAAGAATATCTAAGGCAAAAATTATATATAGGTGAACCATTTTGTAAAGGGTAGAGTAACAAGTCTAAAATTGAATTATATAAATATATAAAGATATTATTATTTATAAAATTTATTAAAACGAAAAGAGTGTCACGTAAATTGTGACGGACGAAGTATAACCCGAAATGCAAGTAGCCAAGTTGGGCTTGGATAACTATACACAAACAAAACGTTTAAAGTGGGCTTGGTGGTGAGGGCTCCAACACCTTATCCCTTTGCTATACTAAATTTAGAGGGAAAATGAGGCGAGAATATCTTTCAAGTCTTTAATTAATTAAAATGAACGAATGGGTGTCGCAATATTAATTAAGTTAGAAGGATCAAGTTCTTCAAATAACTGCACACGGTTGTTCAATAATTACATTAGTTGTACCGATAACTTCGCACGACTGTGTGCAGTTGCTGAGATAACTTTTACTGTCGTTGGGGGTAAAAGTGTAACAATTGAAAGTTGAATTTTTTTTTTTATCACTTTTATCTAATTTTTAAAACTTGAAAGATCCCGACTTAACTGACAAGCTCATTTATCCTTTTTAATTGCATCTCTCCAATTTAAAGGTGTCATTTATGTCATATTCACAATACATAGAAATTTATAAATTTACACCCACCTCAAAATAACTTCAAACATACGGTGTTAAAAATTAGGTCGGACAACTATTAAAATTAATTTTATATAATTCAAGTTTAGTCAATTTTGCCTGAATTTCAAACATATATGGATGAAGTTGTACTATATTTGTCTGAACTTCAGCCATATGAATCATGTATATCGTGTATGGTACACGCAACTTTGAACTCGAGAATTGAGTCAATTCAATTGTTATTAGTTGAAATTCAAATATTTTTTGCCTGAAGTTCGTTCATTTTTATCTAAACTTTAAGCAAAAATATCTAAATTTCAACTGTATACGTCAAGAAAAAAAAAAGACAATTCAATGCACCAAAGTTTTCGTTATGCATGAGGTTCGAAAAGAATCGAACCAACAAAATCTATTATACTCGGTCATTATCTACCATTTCTGTCAGAGACTATTTCATGACTATGAACTCGTGACCTCCAATTGTATACATCTGAACGAAAATGTCACATAAAATAAAACAAAACGGAGACTCGAAAGAGTATTCTATATAATAGAAACACCATGAAAAGGAAAGAAAAAAGTGAAAACAAAAAGTAAAGTAAGGAGTGTCAAGAATGGGCTACCAAAAATCAAGAAAGTTGCAAAGGTGCATGGGATATGGTGAGGTTTGCTTATATTTGAGATTCTTGGTGTAGGAAATTAATGTGTGGTTAGTTGGTTATGTAAAGCATAATATTTGAGATTCAATCAATTGAGATTCATGTCGAGAAGTTCAGTTTAAAGTCAGATTTACGTCTAATTTGAAATATCTAATTTAGAGCAAAAGAATATCTTGATTGATCGGAATTTGATTTGTTGGTTATAGGGCAAGTGAAGTAATGAAAGATACTATGCTTTGGAATTATGCAACAACAACAACAAACTCACTATGTTATTTATTTAGCGTCTGATATTTAACTTGGGATTTGATAATTTAAATTTACTTCAGAAAGTTCCACTTTAAAGGTAGAAAGCTTCTAACAGAAGCGATTTTATATTGATGATTCAAATATGAGACTTTTAATTAACGATATCAAAAATACTTATATTTATATTCAAAGTCATAATTTTCAATATTATTATCATTCACTTTTAAACTCATTATATTTTGTCTATTCTTAATTACGAGAACCAAACCCTCTATAACTAGCACAGACTTGTATATTTTTTTTATTTATTAAAATTATGCAATTGTGTCATTTTAATATTATTGTAACTTATATTATATTAGGAACCACAATCAAATCAATTTGCTAGAATGGTAGTCTACATTAGCACCCTAGAAGTAAATACTACTAGTAGAATAATTTAACAAGCAGCCTATCATTTCTTTGGATTAAGAAAAACATAGTTATCATATTTAAATATATTAGTAATTAATATAATATTAACATAATGCTATATATATGGATGGTAAAAAATGGATCTTGGGCCTAACTCAACCTCAAAAGCTAGCTCATGAGGGGTGGATTGCCCAAGTCCGTATAAGAAGACCAATTACCCATCTCATTTTCGATGTGGGATACTTAACACTCCCCCGTACGTCCAGGTCTCGTTAACTGAAGCGCATGAACAACATAAAATGGGGGTTCAACATCGGTAAACAAAGATTTGGAATTGGTCTGGCTCTGATACCATGTTAAATAGAGGAAGAAAAACTTGAACAATACAAATGAAAGAATTGTTCTATATTGCAGTAAACATAACAATGATCTACACTGTATTTCTGCAGAGAAATGAGTCCTAATTATCTTCTAATTACTAGCCTAATGACATGAGAGATCCCTGATTGAAGGATTTCAGATTTAATGGAATCAGATCTATGATTTTGTGATAATCAATACCTGATTTTGTGACACTAAATGAGGTAATGTCAATACCCTCCCTCAAACTTATGTGGTGTAACACAAAGCATGAGTTTGGGCAAAAGATAATTGTGTCGACTTCTTGACATGACCTTAGTGAACAAATCAACCAACTGATCTTCAGAGGACATAAGTTTATTATTCATAAAAATTCATTAGAGTTGCAATAAAAAGCAGGTTTGAATCCATAATTCGAAAGTTATTTCAATGCTAATAACGGTTGAACATCTAAAATTTAAATATCAAATTCACTTCTAGCCATGAGTTCGCAAAATTTATAATCACGCACTTCCTACTCAAATTTATAGTCACGTGTGCAAAAATTTAATATAGATACTTTTAAATTTAGTATTTTTAACGTAAAATTCACAATGTTTAAATTTTAAATTCGTATTGAATTGAAGCTAAGAATTTTCTATATAAGTTGCAAAAAGAGAAAAAAGTTTGAAATATACGTAAACTTAGACGAAATTTGTTGTAACATGCCTCAACTTTGTGGGGGTCCTATGACCTCCCCAAATTATTTTTTACCATATTTTCGTGGCATATATTTGTCAGCTGAACCACTGTGTGAATATATGCATCCTGAGTGTATGAGGGTCTGAAGTGGTTCAGCTAAGCAAATATATGCCACAAGAATATGATAATAAACGATCTGAGGAGGGGGGCATAGGATCCTCACAAAATTGAGGCATATTACGACAAATTTCACCAAAATTTAGATATATTTTGAAACCTTTTTCCTTGCAAAAAGCAAGCAAGCAAAATCAAATAACAAAAATGTAACACCCTTTTTAGTCTAGTTGCCAAGTAAAGTACTTTTTTCCACTTGGGTTGAGTGTGATTAAGCTATAGGACATCATCGAGAAAAGTATAATCATTTTAAAAAAAAAAAAGTTAGAATGAAGGGAATGAATCAAAATTTGGTATTTTATGTAACTGTCTATTCTATCCTTTTTAAAAAAATATATATAAAAAAAAATTGTTGTTTACTATTTTACATTTTAAAGTTATCATTTTCTTTCAAATGATTTATCTAAATTCATGAATATTTGAACGGTTACTCAAGACTTTATGTTTAGACAATTTATATTATTTATACGTAGTTTATTTCAATATAGTAGTAATATAATTGTTTATAGAGCTAAGATCGAATGTATAAAAGAAAACAAGTATTTTTACGACTCGATCACACAATCAATTATGATTTTCTCCTTCTTCAATTTATCAGTTTCACCTTCACCTTCACCTTCACCTTCACCTCCACCATCGTCATCATTATCACCAGCATGATCAGTCGATGAGCTGGTGATAGTGATTGCCATTGTCCCCGCTGGATACAGAGGGGATGATGGCCTTGATCACTTAGTGCGCTTTCCTCTGAAAGCGCACAGAGCGATTATCGATGAAGTTTTGACAAACTTCCATGACTACAAAAGCAAGAAGAGAAGACAAGCAAGTGACAAAGTGAAGAAGAAGAAGAAGAGTGATGAAAGAAAGAAGAGAAAGAGAAAGAGACGAGAGTGATGTTACTACTATTTGCTTCTTCTTTTTTCTATCTCAACAAATTCATAAAATAGTGGTCCTGCACTTTTAGGCTACTCTTCTAAGTATGACAAATTCAAGCATAATTTATTCAATAGAAATGTCATAAAAACATTACTGAGCTTATCCGCTTAATTTATTTTAATTCTTTAATTTCACTAATAATTATTTATCCTCCTGAATAATTTTGTAATGAATTATATACAATCCTAAAAATATAATATCACTTTCATAACAAAAAATGCATTACATCGCCCACACATTAATGTCACATCACTGTCTCATTGGAGCCACGCAAGCAAAATATTTTTTAAATATATATAATATATATAAAATATTTTAAATAAAAAAATACAACCCCACTCTTCTATCTTCTTCAAACTCCCCCCTCCTCCCCCCCCCCCCCCCCCTTCTTTCTTTCTGTCGCCACCCCCCATCCACCTCACCCCTGCAGACACCCCGTCCACCCCCACCCCTACCCCTGCAAACACTCTTTTTTTTTTCTTTCTTTGGCCACCCTCCGTCCACCCCCCCCCCCCCCCACCCCCCACGTGGCTCCCTCCCCGCATCAAACAAACCCATCCATCCCTCACCCCTGCAAATACCTAAAAAAAAAAAGTTAAAAATAATATTTGAAATTCAAAATGAGTCAAATTCGATTAAAATCACAATATTTGATTCAAGCATTTCATCAAACATCTTGAAGGCATCTCTAAAAAGATCATAGTAAGTCAATAATATCATATTTTAAGATTGACAATTTTTGCTCGATTCCTTTGAAAAATCTTAATTTTAAGATCTAACAACTATTGAATTACTATTTTCTAAGTTAATACTAAAAATGTATAGTTAATTAATGGAGGAGAAAGAGAATTGAGGTGGGGATGGTGTTGAGGCAGTAAGAAAGTAAGAAAAAAGAACAGCAGTGTAGGGGTGAGGGGTGAGGGGCATTGAAGAATATATATATAATAATTAAAAAAAACCGAGACCATCTCTTTTTTTTTTTAATAAATACGTACTTTTTTTTAAATAAAAAAAATTCACGTCAGTATTAGGGGTGATATTAAATCACTTTAAAGTTATTAATGGGATAAATAAATATGTGTTATATTAAAGGTCTAAAATAAATTATGCGGATAAGTTCCGGGTTGAAATGATATCATTACTCTTTATTTAATTTCAATATTAAAATTAAATTATCTTTGATTCGATCTCCAACTTTCTCTAATAGATCATTCATTAGTAGTGTTATTAATTCCCCTTAATTCATTTTATTGATTTTTTTTTTTTTGAGTTTAATGAGTTCCCAACATTATATAAAGCTAAGTAATTAATTAATTCTCCTACAAAATGGAAAAAATGATATTAGTAATTAATAAAGTGCATCACTTCACTATGTGGTGCCCATGTCGAGTGAGATTATTGTAGTAGTGTTATTACATGAGTGGGAGAGAAATAAAGGTTATTTAAAATCTAATCGTAATTGATAACTCAAATTTTTAAAATGTTATTGAATTACTGGTATGTGATTTATTATTTGGGAGTGGTTTATAATTTTATAAAGAATGAATTATAGATTCAGAATTGATTATTTTTTTATATCGAATGAATCTATAATTCCTTAATCCATTTTACTCGAAGTATCTCCCCAACCAATAATACTATTTAACTCTAAATTCCTTTGCTCAAAACATTTGTCTTCATTCACCTCTTGCTTCAACTACCATCGTCCTGCCTACCCCTAGTTGTATTCTCCATATCTTCAGTATCGATGGCATCCAATAGGCCAGGTTGTTGGACAAGAAGTCATGACTGGTGGACCATATTGTGGCGCCCCGAGTCTATACCCCGGACGCCACCCGGTGTTTACGACCTCGAAGAATCACAAGCTAACCCATGACTGGTACCTGCTGTGAGCACTGAACAATAATACTGAAATAATGCGGAAAATAGGCTGAAATGTCATAAGGTTCATAACTGAAATCAAATATTGGTAAATAAATACTGAAAGCTGAGCATCTATCTGAGATAATCTAGTCTGAAAAGCCTCTAACTGTCTAAGCATGGAGTTGATGGGACAAGTCCCCAACTAACTCCGAGTACTGAAAAATAAACTGAAATACTGAAAAGATGACTATGTCCTCGAACTATGAGGACTCACCACTAAATCTGCTGCTGATAATATGGGCTGCTAAGTTCGATCAGGAGCCCGTGCGTCTGAACCTATGATATAAGACATCATAGCGCAAAAGAAAAGTATGTGTCAGTACTTTGAAAGTATTGGTATGCTAAGTGAGATAAGGTTGAATGCATAGGTTCATATGCATGAAAAATACTGGCTGAGTAATATGAATATAACTGAATGAGAGTACATGTATATATGAAACTGCTATAAATACTGGTTATGGAATACTATACACATAACTACGTACACTGTAACTGAGATCATATTAACACTGGGTATTGAGTTCTAATAACTGAATGACTGGTATCTGAGTTCACTGATAACTGTATTACTGTTAGTTGGGTGTCTGTTTCTGACAGTCCTGATGCTGTAGAACTGAGTTGGGTGACTGTTTCTGACAGTCCTGGTATTGTAGAACTGAACTGAGTTCTATACTGAGACTGAAACTGAAACTGAAACTGTGGGAGGTAATCATCTAACTGACATGCCCCTCTCTGAACTGATTGGGGTCCAACCTGTAACCCCAGTTGGAAGGGTGTTAGTACCGTGCCACGGGTAAAGACAAGTTACTGAGTCACCCTCATCTGGTAGGTGCTCTGAATGAGAACGGTGGTTCCCTCAACTGGCAGGTAAGACACCTCATCAACCTTTAACTGGCAGGTTGATGTCTCAACCTACACTGGCTACGTAGTTCTGAAATGCAAGGACTGCTTTTAAGGATTTCACCCTCTACTGGTAGGTGAGTCCCCAGCTTTGGGTTTACTCGGTGCTGAATTCTACTCCCAACTGAATAGATACTGAACTGATTTATAAATTATACTAGGCTGGATTGAATTGTTACAGATTGTGCTAACTGACTGAGATGGACTGAGTTCACTGAGTTCTGTTAACTGACTGAATACACTGAGTTCTGTAACTGACTGAGTACTACTGTACGCGACATTACTGAGACTATTCTGTAGCTACTGAAATTCTAAGTAAACAACTAGATTGTCGGGTATTAGATACCCCCAGGACTCGATAGCATGAAAAGTAAAGCATAACATGATCTTGAAAAGCATAACAAGGTCCATTTGTTCACAATTTATTCATAGAGACATTTTATCAAATACTTGTAGGGCATATACTTGTACATATGTTAGCATGTCATGATTTCACCATTTAATTCACATGGACATATATTCCATCCAACACATGGGGAGTACAACTTAATGCATATAATCATGGACAACATGTAAACATTGCAACTACAACACCCAAACTTGCTAATTCAAGGATTATAACATGGAAATTACACAATTCAATATACATGCTATTTCAATTTCATGAAATCCACAATTAATCATGGGTTGAAACTCAATTAATGTCATGAACATGAATACAATCCAATTTCAAGCATGTAAATCATGAATCAATAATCTTGTAGTTTTAAAAATGAATTCTTGGACACTATGGGTGAAAGGAACCCATAGATGAACACCTAACATACCTTGATTGTAAATTTCATGAAGATTGAGGGGAGTTCTTGAGGCTTGATTCTTGAACTTGATGAAGCTAGAGCTTGTTCTTGAGAGGATTTTGTGAAAATGATGAGCAATTTTGCTATTTGGGGCTTTAATACCGTGTTATGGAGCTATTGGGTGAAGGAAAAATGACCCATTTATCCTTTAAAATGCGGAATAAAACTGTAGAATTTACCCGGACCGGACTGGCCAGGGCGTTGCGGACTTTGGAGCACCGCTTTGGGCAGGGCGCCGCGGGCTCATTGCAGTGAGCCACTGTTTTGGAGTTTCAAACACGCCCTTACGCTTGTCCAAAAACTCCGAAACTCACCCGAGATGTACTATTGACTTCCACGATCATTAATCAACGCAAAAACTAACTTTCTAAGGTCGGGAAGATCGTAAATAAATTCCTCAAAGTTTGAGGACTTTAGAAATGACTAAGTCCTAACATTTAGCTGAAATTTTCTAAGTATAGGACCTCTTTTGACATGCTTTAAAGGACTCAAATGATTAGAATTCTGCGGGGTCTTACACATATAAAAGCTACTTCTCCTTTCGATTCATTTCTTTTTCATTGAATTAACCGATAAATGACAGATAATCATTAATAAGAACTGAATTAACTTATCAATGTCTTATTAGTTCGGCAATGCCTTAGAGGTTTACTTTAACATATATAAAAATTAATAACCAGTAAATTAAATCGTTATGTGCAAAAAATCGAATCGAACCACCCAATAAACACCCAAAAGAGAAGTGTAGATTACACATGTACATGTCATATTAAATATTTTTTTTCAAATCATATTTCTATGGCATGTTTGCCTCCTTTTCTTTGATCCCCGTTTGGTACAATGCTTTTTTATTATTTCACACGTATAATTACTATGAAGTGTTTATTATTTTACTAAAATAATTATACTTAAAAAAAATTAAAGTTGAATAATAATGCTTTAATAAGCTTGAGAAATAATCATTTAATGATTTATGGATTATCTTCGTACAATTTTATTTTTTAATTTTTTATTACCAGTTATTTTTTTTTGTTTCGACTACCATATTATTTATTGTTGTCACTAGCATATTTTTTCACGACCGTATTTCCTTTTTCATATTATGTTTAGATGTGTTACATGAGCTAATGATCCATCAGAAATAATATTTCTATCTTCACAGAGTAAAAACAAGCTTGCGTACATAATATTTTTTCAAAATTTTACTTTATGAAATTATATCGAATATGTTATTATTGTTATTGAAGTAATAAATTGTATTTTCCCATGATTAACTATGAGAGAAAGAACAATCATATTCTTATTATACGAATAAATTCTAGCGCCGTTGGGTGTTGGTAGAAAAGTGTCAATGAACTTGCATTGCATTAACTATATGTCTGATGGAAAGGTTTTTGTCTGAAAAAACCTATTGAGAGTCGCCACATCCGTTAACACATCCGTGAACATATGGACCACTGTGTTATTGTTTTTGTATGTGATGACATATGTAAATCCCAAAGACATGCAACCAATTGGTAAGGGAAGGAGTGACAAGTTGCATAGCCATTGGCGGTGGATGTCAGATAGTGATGAGGGGAAGGGGAGGGAATGAGACAAGTTGCTCTTTTTCTCCCATAACCATTTATTGAATAAAGGCAGTTTTAGGGTAGACCATTTTGTAGAAAATGATGAAAGATGATAAAACGAAAACGAAACCAACTAGAATTCTGACCCAATGCATAACTTTGTCAATTGGGAAACCATTGGCAAACATTATCAGCATCTAGCTTTTGGGTGTACAAGTAGAATTTAATAACTTTTCATTTAATAACTTTTCAATAAAATTAGTGGCGTAAAGCTAAATTTTGATATGAGACCTGAAATATATACACATAATAAAAATATTATCAATAATTTAGAGTTATTTTTTTATTCTGACATATTACTTTTTTAGCGTAGTATTCCTAGAAAACATTAAGCATTTAAGTTCATATAGTAATAATATTATTTATAAAAGTAAGGACTAATTTTAATTAATAAGATGTTAGTTATTTGTCTGTAATGCATTACCTTGAATATTATCATAAAAATTTTGTTTATTAATATGAAGATTTGATAAAAAATTCTAAATATTTTTAATAAAATGTAAATAGTTTTTCTTTCTTTTTATATTTAATTTAGTTTTTTATCTTTTATATTTTACAATCTTTAATATTAATTTAAGTGAAACTAAAATCATAAAATTTATATAAAATTTTTTGAGGCCTCAAAATTTTGGGAGCCCAAAGCAAACGTTTTAATAGCCTTACCCTTGAGCAGTCATTCCTATGGCTAGACCAGTATATTTGATAGAATTTACTCTTAACTCGGATTGTATAGATGACTCAGCTTATATATATCAACAACATCATACCCAGTATATTTTCATCAAGTGGGGTCTTGGGAGGGTAACTGTACGCAGTTCATATCACTACCCAATGTGAGATAGAGAAGTTATTTTCGATAGACCCCTGACTCAAAATAAAACAATCTAAGATAAGGAATAGTAATAGCAGGAATAGTAAAAGAACAAGATACCATAGAAATTAGTATACTCAATAATACCATACACAAGATACTCCAAGTAACACATCAAAAGATACAATACCCTAAACTCAGACTAACCTTCTACACCCTAATCCGCCTCTTCCACAACTTCCTATCTAGGATCATGTCCTCGGTAAGCTGAAGTTGCTCCATGTCATGTCTAATCACCTCCCTCCAATATTTCTTCGGTCTACCTCTACCTCGCTTGAAACCATTCCTAACCAACCTCTCACACCTCCGCACTGGGGCATCCGTGCTCCTCCTCATCACATGACCGAACCATCTCAACCTCGCTTCCCTCATCTTGGCTTCCACCGAAGTCACTCCCACCTTATCTCGAATAACCTCATTTTAATCCTATCTTTCCTAGTACACCCACACATCCACCTAAGCATTCTCATCCGAATAACAAAAGTACATATACTATTTTATTGAAAATTTAGGATGCTTTTTAAGTGTCTTTTTTTTTTTTTTACTTTTTTAGTTGAGAAAGAAAGACAAAAAAGTAAAGGTAATTGAAGAAGCAGCTGCACTATGTGTGTTTTACTGTTCTGAATACTGAGTTCTTCTGATCTAACCAATCTCTTTGATTGCCTCAGCATGCAGGAAGGATCATGATATTGGAGGGACACTTACCTTTCTCCCCACTTATCCTCTTTTACTACTCAATTCTCTTTCTTGTTTGTATTTTTCCTCCAGTATTCGGTACTCGCATTGAAATCCGACTAATTAATCTGGATTTGCACCGCGTAGGACCCCATTCGAGGAAAAATGCTCTTTATCAGGGATTAATTTTTTCATACTCAAGACTCGAACCCCAAACCTCTCTGATTAAGGAAGGAGCAGCCACATTCTTTGGTGGTAATCAATTGTCTTTCTTATCTCTTCTCTGTTTAGTTTTCCCAAGCCCATACACCCTCTTGTGCCACCATATTTGCACACTTTTTAATACTGTAACTTCATTATTTCTGTCTTGATCACATTTCCCAAGCTCAGTTTCTGAACTTAAAAGTGCTTCTCTTTTCCTCTCTTTCTTTGGTCATAAACTCATAAATCCCCCAACTTCAAAAGTCTCTATTCTTGTTTCTTTCTGTTCCCCAACTCCAACACAAAGCTAAGTCTTCTTCTTCTTCTTCTTCAGTTTTCTCAAGGTTTGTAACTAGTTCATTCTAAATTTTTTTTCTCAATTGATCAGTATTTTAGTAATATTTTTTCTAACAAGGTTTATCGATCAGGTATGGAGAGTGAGAAAGTAAGCCATGTGGAAGCAAATAACAATACAGAAGACAACACAAGGTCATTTCCATGTTTATATTGTTCAAGAAAGTTTCACAGTTCACAGGCATTGGGAGGACATCAAAATGCTCACAAGAAAGAAAGAACAGCAGCCAGAAAGAACAAGAGATCAATTATGTCATCTCACCATCATCATCATCATCATGACTATGCTGCTAACTTCTCTTCACTCCTCCCACAAGGGGCACCACTTGTTTTTGCACCTAACCATCATCATCCCATTGGCCTTTTTAATCACCCTTCTCTTTACATAACTGCTCATGCAGCCAACTTCTGTCACTTCCCACCCGGACAACAACAACAGCAGCAGCAGCAACAGCTTTCTAGATTTGGATCAAATGGAGCGCCGAGATTGGAGAACAATAATGCAGCAACAATGCTCTATCGAATGGATAAAAATTATAATAACAACCCTTATGTCTGCGAGGGAGATTCAAAATGGCAAAGCTGTAGCCAAAGATGCAATAATGATGATATCTTTGAAGAATGTCAAGAGAACGTACCCAGTTTTGCTAAGGACGATAGAGATCAGAAGCTTGATTTGTCACTCCATCTATAATTTTCTTTGGCTCCTTTTTTTGTATGGGATTTTGAAAAAAAAAAAAAAAAAGTGTGAAAAATACTTATATTTTGGCGAAATTTGTAGTTACGGATTCTGAACTTTGAACTTTGCGGGGTTCTATTACTTCCCTGTACTATTTTTTTTTTAGTGTATTTAACTATGCCAGTTAAATACGGTAGAAAATAGTACAAGGGTCATAGGACCTCAGTATGCGTAACTTCAAATTTCGCCTAAATACAAGTATTTTTCGCACATTTTACCCGTGGGATTTTTGGGTTTTATTTAGAATGCCCATCACTCTTTATCATATATTTTTTTTTAATTTCTCAATGATTATAATAGCTATTCTGAATGACTATGTTGAAGATTATTTTTAGAGCTAACTGCAATATAATTTTAGAATTGTTTAGCGATTATAAAAAAAAATAAAAAAATAGTACTACTTGAAGTTGAAGAAAAAGAAAAATATAGGGTAGTTAGCAAATTTTAATACAACCAAAGTAACTCGTGAACCACTGAAAATCCTGTATTATTTATCTAAATAAATCAACTTTTTTGATGAAAAATGTTTTTACCTTTACTAGTAAAGTCATTAAAACAAATCAAAATGATTAAAAAGAATATTGCCTGTAAGATCATTTGATTAAAATTCAGCATCTTTTTACATGCCATTTTTTTCTTTATTCCCACTCCACTTGTGACCTTGTTATATTAATCTTAATCTAGTTAATAATTAACAAAAAAAAAAAACAATTAGATTTGTAATTAATAAAAAGGAAGTCCACTCTCTTATGAGCAACATATTTTTGCGATAAAAGATAATATTGTATCGAGTGTATACACCTAACTGAATAAGTTATGCAAGACACGTATCTTATATTTATTCGGTGCAGAAACATAAAAAAAAAAAAAAAAATCTAAAGCAAAAACTATATATATAGGTGAACCATTTACATATCTCATAAATACAAAATAAAGTCTTCTCTTTTTTTAATTCATATTCAAATGAAGATGTTTGATTTGGACATGAAATTTAAGACTTCTAATCTGAAACCTATAGATTATAATAAGTCAATAGAAATTTATGTGACTTTAAATCATTTTATCAAGGATAAAGTGATAAATTTAAAATTTAATTATCTAAATATAGAAAGATATTAGTAGTATTATTTATAAGATTTACTAAAACAAAAAGAGCGTCACGTAAATTGTGATAGACGGACAAATGAGTGTCGCAATATTAATATTAAGCTAGAAGGGTCAAGTTCTTCAAACAACTGTACACTGTTGTTCGACAACTGCATTAGTTGTTCCAATAACTTTGCATAATTGTCGAACAATTGTGTGTAGTTGTTGAGACAACTTTTACTGTCGTTGCGGGTAAAAGTGTAGAAATAAAAATTTGAAAAAACTCTATCATTTTTATTTAATTTTTAAAACTTAAAATACCCCCACTTAATTGACAAACTCATTTGTCCCTTTTAATTACATCTCTAATTGAGAAGTATCATTTATGCCATATTCACAATACATAGAAATTTATAAATTTATCCCTAACTTCAAAATAACTTCAGACATACAGTGTTAGAAATGATGACTATTAAAATTTTATATGATTCAAGTTTAGTCAATTTTGTCTGAATTTAATTTCTAACATATATGGATGGAGTTGTACTATATTTTTCTGAACTTCAGTCATATAAATTTTGTGTATCGTGTACGGTGCACGCAACTTTAAACTCGAGAATTAAATCAATTCGATTGTTATTACTTATTAGTTGAAATTCAAATATTTTTGTCTGAAGTTCATTTATTTTTATCCAAACTTTAAGCAAAAATATCTAAATTTCAATTATCTACGTCAAGAAAAAAGAACAACTCGATGTATTAAAATTCTCGTTATGCACGAGGTTCGGAAAAGGATCGAATCAAAATGATCTATTATACGCAGTCATTATCTTTCATTTCCGTCAGCTGTCGTTTTCATAACTATGACCCCGTAACCTCCAATTGTATATGTCTGAACGAAGTAAAAATAAAAGAGTGTCACATAAAATAAAACGAAGATTCCGATAGAGAATGCTAGATAATAAAAACACCATTTGGGAGCGCTACCCCCCCCCCCCCCCCCAAATGAGGCCCTATCCGACATAAATTCAAATTAATCGGATTTCAATACAGATATCGTACATCGAATGAGAACCAAAAAAAATAATAAAAACACCATGGAAAGGAAAGAAAAAGTGAAGTAAGTTGCAAAATCAAGAATGGGCTGCCAGAAATCAAGAAAGTTGCAAAGGTGCATGGGATAGGGTGAGGTTTAATTATGTATGGTTAGTTGGTTATGTAAAGTCTAATATTTGAAATTCAACTAATTCAGATTCACGTTGAGAAATTTCAGTTTAAGAGTAAGTTCTAGCAAAGACGACTTTTCGAACTTGAAACATCTAATGAAGAATAAAAGAAAATCTTCTTTGGTCGAAATTTGATTTGTTGGTTATAGGGCAAGCAAACATGGGCGAAGCCATTTTAGGCGAAGGGTGGTCCAGTGAACACCCTTTGCCGAGAAATTATGCAGTGTTTAGAGGTTAATTATTAGCTATTACAAGTGTATACTTAATTTTGCACGCCTTTAGTACAACTGGAAAAAAAATATGCACAATCTTGTCAAATTCTAGACTCCGCCACTGCAAGCAAAGTAATGAACGATACTATGCTTTTGAATTATGTAAAGCTTAATATTATTGTGCTTTAGAATCTGATTAATTCAAGTTTAACGATACTACACTTGCTGAACCGTTGCGGTAGAGCTATGACAACGACTTTGTTGTCTATTGCAACGATTTTGCAACCGTCACCATAGGGGTAATTTCCAGTAGTGTTAAGAGTGAAGTTCTATCAAAGACTATTTTTCATCCAAAGCTAATTCGAAATTGAAACCTCTAATTAAGAACGAAAGAATATCTTGATTGGTCGTAATTTGATTTGTTGGTTCGGACAAGCAAAAGAATGAAAGACAATAGTAACTTTTTTCTCATTGCCATATATATGATTTTTTATTTGGTGTTCGATATTTAAGTACTTGAGATTTAATAATTTAAATTTACTTCAAAAAGTCCTACTTTAATTTAAAAGTAGAAAGCTTCTAGCAAAAGCGATTTTATATTCATAATTCAAATATGATTTTTTAATTAATGATATAAAAAATACTTGTATGTATATTCAAAGTCATCATTTTCAATATTATTATCATTCACTCTTAAACTCATTATATTTTGTCTATTCTTAATTAAGAGAACCATAGACTTGCATATTTTTTTTATTTATTAAAATTATGCAATGGTGTCATTTTAATATTATTGTACCTTATATTATATTAGGAACCACAATCAAATCTATTTGGTAAAATTGTAGCCTACATTAGCACCCTAGAAGTAAATACTACTAGTAGAATAATTTAATAAGCAGCTTATAATTTCTTTGAATTAAGAAAGCATAGTTATATAGCATATTTAAATATATTAATAATATTAACATAATACTATATGAGTAGAATAAATTTATTATTCATAAAAATTTCATTAAATTTGCAATAAAAAGTAGGTTTGAATCCAAAATCTGAAAACTATTTCAATGCTAATAACGGTTGAACATTTAAAATCTAAATCTCAAATTCACCTCCAACCACTAGTTAGCAAAATTCATAAGTGTGCGCTTTCTACTCAAACTTATAGTCATGAGCAAAAAATTTATATAAATAATTTTAAATTTAGTATTTGTAATGTGAATTTCACAATATTTAAATTCTGAATCCGTATTGAATTCTATACATTCTTTGTTGTCTAGTTGCCAAGTAAAGTACTTTTTCCACTTGAGTTGAGTGTGTGATTAAACTATAGGACATCATGAAGAAAAGTATAACCATTTTTTTTTAAAAAAAAAGTTAGAATAAAGGGAATAAATCAAAGTTTAGTATTTTATGTAACTGTCTATTTCATCCTTCTTTCTAAACATTTTTTTTTTTAAAAAACAAAATTATTGTTTACTATTTTACATTTTAAAGTTATCATTTTCTTTCAAGTGATTTATCTAAATTCATGAATATTTGAACGGTTACTCAAGAATTCATGTCTACGCAGTTTATACTATTTATACGTAGTTTGTTTTAATATAGTAGTAATATATTTGTTCATAGAACTAAGATCTAATGTATAAAACAAAACAAGCGTTTTTACGACTCTACCACAATCAATTATGATTTGATGAGACCACATATCTTCCCGAAAAAGAAATGAATCTTTCTCTTTCTCTTGTAATTATATAAATTCAAATTTTATTTCATCTGACAAAAAAAAGCAAATTTTCCCTCAAAGATATTTTTGTTATTTAATCCAATATTTAAAAGCTAGTTTTTTTTATTCTGGCTAAATTTTTCATGTGCATTTTCTTTTTAAAATAAAACCTAAACTAGAAATTTAATCTACTACTATTGACTAGAGGGATCAACTTTATTGATATAGTAGTACTCCATAAGCAAAGTAATAATATTAACAGATTAATATGGTTTAGTTGACTAGGAATATAAAACTAACCCCCCCACCCTACATACTAATTTTGGAAAAATTATTACTACTTTTTTTAATACAAAATGAATTAGTACTTCTAATTTGATGTCAATTTTAAAAGAAAAACGTCTCTCATTAAATAGGTTTATCTATTTCAGGCCACGTGTCACGTCACTTGACTTACAATAAAACATGTGTCACGTCATCTGACTCGTAAAAAGAAACGTGTCATGTCTTCAATGAGCGGTCTATTTTATTTTCATATACTTATAAATATTTCATTATATCTTCTCTTATCATTTGGCCACAAAAAATTATAAGTTCCAACTATTTAAATTTCCTATTGTAGTCACATATATGATATATAGATATATGACCTATTCCCTATTGTTTCAAATTTAAAATAATGTGAATTAATAAAAACTTTCATGAAAAAATTATTTCAATTTTTCCTATAATAAATATCATATATCATCTGTTATTTTTTGCTTAGATCTTACTCTATAATTCCCATTTCGCAAAGAGGTTCATTTCTTCATAATTTACTAGAAAACTATGCAAAGTATTTCTAAGTGTTGACTAATGACTAGTATTGCATGATTCCTAAATAGGAAATTAAGAGTATTTTTGGATTGATTGAGCACAACGATAAGTAGTAGAGCGCGTGTTATGAACCAATTGTCCCACATTGAAAAAATAGAGAAATGCTAAGAGGATTATAAGCTAAATGAGTTCTCCCACCTATTAGACTAGTCTTTTGGGTTGGGCTCTCCCATTTGGTTTATAACATTGGTGCTTTCATTGAGAGTCCTACGCATCGGGTCGTGACTCGGAGTGGTGGCCTGCGCGCTAGAAGTGGTGGCGTGACCAATGAGGATCGATCCATGTGTGGAGAGCCCGCGCGTTGGGCCGTGACTCGTAGTGGTGGCCTGGACCCAAGAGGAGTGTCAGCCGTGACCAACGAGGATCGATCGACGCGTGGAGCCACGACTCCAAGTGGTGGCCTGGACCTAAGAGGAGTGCCAGCCAGTGACCAACTGGGTTCAGCTGTGACCAACGAGGTCGTTGGTTCTCAAGCGGAGGCAATTGTTATGAACCAATTGTTCCACATTGAAAAAATAGTCGTGACTCGGAGTGGTGGCCTGAACCCAAGAGGGATGCCAGCCGTGACCAACGAGGATCGATTCACGTGTGGGGAGCCCGTGCGTTGGGCCGTGACTCGTAGTGGTGGCCTGTGTGCCAGTAGTGGTGGCCTGGACCCAAGAGGAGTGTCAGCCGTGACCAACGAGGATCGATCGACGCGTGGAGCCACGACTCCAAGTGGTGCCCTGGACCTAAGAGGAGTGCCAGCCAGTGACCAACTGGGTTCAGCTGTGACCAACGAGGTCGTTGGTGGCCTGAACCCAAGAGGGATGCCAGCCGTGACCAACGAGGATCGATTCACGTGTGGGGAGCCCGTGCGTTGGGTCGTGACTCGTAGTGGTGGCCTGTGTGCCAGTAGTGGTGGCCTGGACCCAAGAGGAGTGTCAGCCATGACCAACGAGGATCGATCGACGCGTGGAGCCACGACTCCAAGTGGTGGCCTGGACCTAAGAGGAGTGCCAGCCAGTGACCAACTGGGTTCAGCTGTGACCAACGAGGTCGTTGGTTCTTAAGCGGAGGCAATTGTTATGAACCAATTGTCCCACATTGAAAAAATAGTCGTGACTCGGAGTGGTGGCCTGAACCCAAGAGGGATGCCAGCCGTGACCAACGAGGATCGATTCACGTGTGGGGAGCCCGTGCGTTGGGCCGTGACTCGTAGTGGTGGCCTGTGTGCCAGTAGTGGTGGCCTGGACCCAAGAGGAGTGTCAGCCGTGACCAACGAGGATCGATCGACGCGTGGAGCCACGACTCCAAGTGGTGGCCTGGACCTAAGAGGAGTGCCAGCCAGTGACCAACTGGGTTCAGCTGTGACCAACGAGGTCGTTGGTTCTTAAGCGGAGGCAATTGTTATGAACCAATTGTCCCACATAGAAAAAATAGTCGTGACTCAGAGTGGTGGCCTGAACCCAAGAGGGATGCCAGCCGTGACCAACGAGGATCGATTCACGTGTGGGGAGCCCGTGCGTTGGGCTGTGACTCGTAGTGGTGGCCTGTGTGCCAGTAGTGGTGGCCTGGACCCAAGAGGGTGTCAGCCGTGACCAACGAGGATCGATCCACGCGTGGAGCCATGACTCCAAGTGGTGGCCTGGACCTAAGAGAAGTGCCAGCCAGTGTGACCAACTGGGTTCAGCCGTGACCAACGAGGTCGTTGGTTCTCAAGCGGAGGCAATTGTTATGAACCAATTGTCCCACATTGAAAATATAGAAAAATGCTAAGGGGATTATACCCAAATGGGTTCTCCCACATATTAGAACAGTATTTTGGGTTGTGCTCTCCCGTTTGGTTTATAACAGCGCCTCAATAGTTCAGCTGATAAGTATGGAGATGTATGATGGAATGATTTACCGCGCCAAATGTAACTTGGAGACGCACACATAAGGAGAAGCTTTGAAATGGAGGAAACAAACGTTTTCGACTAAATCTCCATCTGTATCGTCGAAATTCTTTGACATTTATCAGAAAAATGAAGTTTTGAAAGGTTTTTGTTTTGAAAAGGGAGAGGCTGACAGGTTTGGTGATGGCTGGATGGTGGGCAGGGGGCGGTTGAAGCAAATCTGTGGTGAAGATGCAGTGAAAAAATGATAGAAATTTGAAAGATTTAAAAACAATGAGGAGGGAGATTTGATGAGATAAAAATAAAAAATGTAATGTATAAGATGAATGTAAAAATGGAAATTTTAAGTAGATATGATAAGTTACATGGTGCATTTGCTAAGCAAATATCTCATAAAAGCTCATTAACCTTAATTAGTCATAATTGCTTATAATGTGTGAGTTAAGATTGGTTGAAAACTTACTTCCTCTCTTACTTTAAATCATTCTGATGTAAAATGCTACCTAATTAATACTAATGTTTCTTGCTTTTCACAAAAAAACTTTGCCTAAAATTAATAATGTTTCAAGTTTTAGCCCTTAAAAAAAGGTTAGGAAGCACTCTCCACTTTAATGAATCTTACAATAATACCTAAACTTTGTTGTAACATGTCTCAACTTTGCGGGGTGCTATGACCCCCCTAAACTATTTATTACCATATTTCTGTGGCATATATTTTCCAACTGGACCACTTCGGACCCTTACGCGCTCAATGCGCATGTATTCACGTAGTGATCCAGCTGGGCAGAAATATGCCACAAAAATATGATGACAAATAGTCGAGGGTAGTCATAGAACCCCCCACAAGTTGAGGCGTGTTACAGTAAATTTCACCAAAATTTAGGTATATTTCAAAACTTTTTCCCTAGAAAAAAAAAAGAAAGGTTAGGAAGCACTCTCCTCTTTAATGAATCTAACAATAATACAAATTCATATAAATCGATATCCTAAGGTTCTACTGTGTGCAGCCTTATCTTGCATTTCTGCAAGAGGCTACTTCCATGACTAGAACACGTGACCTCTTGATCACATAGAAGCAACATTACCAGTTATGCCAGGAATCCCCCTTCCGGTGTTGCAAACAAATAGTAAGCCTTACCTCGCATTTCTACAAGAGGCTGTTCTCATGGCTTGAACACGTGACCTCCTGGTCACATGAAAGCAATATTACCAGTTACACCAGGAATCCCTTTCGGTGTTGTAAGCAAATGGTAACTAATAACTAGTTAAAATGAGCAAGAGACTTGTTTAGCAAGAGTCTAGATGGCAAAATGCAACCTTAGAAACTATACATGCCAACAACAACAAGCCCATGTAATCCCGCAAGCGGGTTCTGGGGAGGGTGGCGTGTACGCAACCTTACTCCTACCTTGTGAAGGTAGAAAGGTTGTCTCTGATAGATCCTCGGCTCAAGGAAACTATACATGCAGAATGCAAAATTCAAGACAGACACTCATAGGAACAGTAATATGCCAAAACTTTGTTAATTTAGGAGCACCTTTGATAGCCATAACTCAAAAAGGATAGTGAAATAGCAACTCCAAATACAAGTTTGAAGCAAAAAGTGTTGCATTCATTTGGCAAAGTGTACATACAAGTTCAAATTTAGTTCATCAAGAATCTCTCAGAACACATTCATGTAGCGTTTTATTGGCAACCAGGCGAGGAGGGTAGATATGTTCATTCCTTATAATTCCGACAAAAGAGCTATTGCTGTTACTTCATATTGGAGTCAAACCAACAACACCTGCATAGGAAAAAATCGCGATGAACATTAGCCAAAGGTATTATTTTAGAGCATCTATGTACATAGTACTCAGACGATCCTAAGTGAATGAAGTTCGAGCGATTTCAAAACAGTGAACTCCAAGGACCTCAGAGATGACAAAGCACCTCAAGAGCTAGAGCAGTTGTAATAGAACTATTCAAGAGGAGGTCGCTGAGAACCAGGGAAAATAATGGAGAAGCCCAAAATGGCCAACAATTATTTTAAATCAAAGTCTTCCCCGACCAAGGGTCAATGTCAAGTAGCAAAAGAGTGGTACACGAGAAGCCTCTCTTCTGAAAGAATATAGAGAAACATGTACGTGGTTTAAAGAATCCAAAGTAGGGGAAAGATCTCAACTTGAACGAAGTTAACAGTCAAAGTGGAGGTCACGCGATCTATGATACTACTTCTAATGTACTTGCAATCGAGTCCTCCTCTCAACATATCGAAGTCAGACAAACCATATAACTTCGGAGTACATTTCTAACAGTTATCAGTGTTAAAGCAATGATATTCAGAAGTCTATACGTACACCAATAACAAGTAAACCCAAAATAAATCTGTCTCGGGTAATGGAGAGGGGCATGGTGATGAACTACTCAGCAAAAAAAGAAAGGCATGTTTTCAGCAGCTGGCACCTGGTGAATAGCAAGCGGAATGGTGTAGGATGTTGGAGTTGGAGATAGCTTCAAAAGGTCACTCTTACATTTATAACAAGAGCTTGAGAAGGACTCTTTCTTGAGTGCTTTTGTTAAAGTTTGAACCTTCACTAATAGCACAACAGCTAAACGAAAAGCAGATCTTACATAAGGCGCAATCATGACGCTCTTCCAATATGGTATACACACACACTGGAAATCGAAACATGAATTGTAAGGCCCCGCTACTATAGTTAGCCTCACAATGTGCTGATCTAATATAGGGTGCATAACATTTCGCCGTGAAAGCAACGACAGATATATATAAAAGATATCCTAGATGTCAACGGTTGATTTAAAGCTCTCTAGAAGAATCAAAATAGCCGCAGATATGAGCTCGCAGAACCTACTTGTATTCTCAATGTCACATTCTTTTCCTAAGTGATGTTGTCATTTGTTCACCAGAGGTCTAATTAGTCATAGTTTCCTTCTTCGGATATAATGTTTTCCTTCTATTCCACCTTGAGATCAGCTAGATCAGCTTCCTGAACAAGTTTTATGAGCTGCATTTGTACTATGTAGTTACCGACTTTTGTTTAATTGGCTGATATTTTGGGTGCCAAGACCCGAAGTCTATTCACATAGACACGTGTGAGCACATACACATGAATTTCCATGGGGAAGGGCAAATGTTAATGGCACTATTGGAGTTCATCTATTAAATTTCCACTTAAAATTTTAATTACAAGTACTTCATGCTGTTGGATTACATTGGGTGTGTAGTTGTTGTATACATCATGTGCAGGAAAAAGAAATCATCTCATGCTGCATGCAAGTATTCAATCTTGAATCTAGAATGACCATTAAGTGTGGCATTCCATGCAATGAAACTAGCAGTCAATGACATATTCGTTGCCGAGGTAGATTTTTTCTTTGCTTTTCAAGATATTTTGTATAAAGAGAAAGATAGCCAGTTCTCTTGGGTGGCCGAGAGTGCTATGTTAAAAGGACCATATTCATATGCCTAGTAATTGCTTAAGCAGATTAGCATTTAGGAATATCGGTCATCATATCTGATTATATACATAAATTGAATCAGTATAATTGCTGCTAAGTTAAAAAGGAGAGAGAAGTCTGCCATATAAACTAGCTAAATGCAGAAAGACATCAACCAAACAAAATGCAACACACATTCAACGCAAAGATAAACACCAGAAGGCGGACCCATTTTACTTTTGGTTGTTTTATGCCATATAAACTAGCTAAATGCAGAAAGACATCAACCAAACAAAATGCAACACACATTCAACGCAAAGATAAACACCAGAAGGTGGACCCATTTTACTTTTGGTTGTTTTATGCCATATAAACTAGCTAAATGCAGAAAGACATCAACCAAACAAAATGCACCACACATTCAACGCAAAGATAAACACCAGAAGGCGGACCCATTTTACTTTTGGTAGTTTTATACACCAAAGAGATTTACGGGTCGGGTTTAATTTAGAAAAAAATAGTGAAATATTAAAATCAAATACTACCTCCATTCCAATTCAGGTGTTATATTTTTCTTTTCGATATGTGCCAAAAAGAATGTCATACTCAGTCTTATAGCTTTTCCTTGTGCTTCTACTCTGCCTGTTAAACCTCCGTTTCACCGTCTTCTCTATTTTGTCCTTATCTGATCCCCTCAGGCGGTGTTAGGATACACTTCACAAGTTGCACTATCAGTTAATGCTATGTGTTACCAAGTATTAAAATCAGGTTTCTGAATAAAACTTACCAGAGTTACTGATTGTCTATTGATCATCTGCCTTCTCGACTATTTCAGCTATTAACTAGTAAAATGATTGAAATAACTCCAACAACTGTACTAATCAAAGCACATATGATCTTTGCATGATCAGCGTTTCAAGGAAGGAAAACAAAGAAGCATATTCATCATGTTTATGGCCGTAATCACCCACAACAGCTCAAAACAGTCTGCCTTTTCAAAGAATTGAAGAAAGTCTTAAGCACGCATCTCTCATTCTTTCTGCAAAATGGACATTTGTTTCCTAGCCCAATAAAGTTCTAGACATTGAATATTCTCAAAGTTTTAGTCAAGGAACACTTGCAAAAGAAGCTCTTAAGATTATATTTAACCATTATAAACACCATATAACTAGGGGCTAAAGCAATACCAAGCGCTAAGTTATACTATTTTAGCTGGCCCTTACGTTTAGCAAGAATGATGTCAGACCATAATTACACAAGGAAGAGAGAGCAGCAGGGGAAGGGGAGAAAGAGTGTTTCTTCTTACCGCATGCCAATCGTCCGCCAGCATTGCCCGTGGTAAGGCTGAGTTCATGGCCACCTACAGACAGACCACAAAATGACGATTAGCTCATGAAGGCACCGCAAAGACCTCCCAAAATGTTTTGGTAAGTAAAGCAGTGTAGCAAATAAATTTGATACACTCGCAGAAATAACATTTTCAAATCCACAGATTAAATGGATCAATATACAAAATGTAGAACTTTTACCCTTTCCGAGGTCATCCTCAAGCTCGTGAACTACAAGTGCTCTTCCAACAACTGAGTTTGGACCCATCAATGGTATCTACTTGGTGCACAAAAGGCAGAGTCAGTAAATTATCCTAAACTTAAAACAGTAACAAACATAGAGCACAAAAAGCGAGATCGAATGACCAGACAAGGTGGATGTAACAACCTGATTATCAATAATTGTTGCTTCAGCCACGCCTGCATACAGTAAGCATACGCAAGAATACAGAAAGTCATCATCCATCTTAACAAACAAAAATAGAGTCAATGCGGTATGAAAGAATAGAAAACAAGTACACTACCATCGGCATTGGCTGTTATGTTTCCCAGGTCACCCGCATGACGGATTTCGTCTCCAGGAGCTCCATGTGTCAAATTATTAGGATTGAAATGGGCTCCTGCAGTGAAACAAAAGGGAACAAATTTCAACCTAGTACCAGCGGAACTAGAAGTAAAAGCGTCATTTCCAACTAGCTACTAGAAGAGTTCCGAAAAATGTTTTGGTATATTACTAGAGGAGTTCCAATTGACCAACATTAGAATTAACAGAAAGTTCAAACTAGATCAGAAGCTAACCTGTAGACATACACCCATTTGTAGTGTCACCATATTCATGCTACAACACGACGCAACACAAGCCAAAGCATAACATCAGCCACAATTCACCAATAATTGCAACAAGGACAAGTACATAACAAAAGCAGTACAGTTCAAATTATAGCAAATATTACTCACCAAATGAAACCCATGAAGTCCACGAGTAAGTCCAGTTATACGAACGTTAACCGTAGTTGGACCTATACAAAGAGGAGAAAAAGAAATAAATACTCAATACAAAAGGGTAAGAAATATTCCTACAAAAGCTTACACCTTTAGGTCACGAACAATGAATACAGTAATACAAAACCAAATAAGGTCATAATGAGAAACATAACATAAAGATTCAGATAAATGAGTACGAAGTATTGGTAGTTACATCTTTAGGCAAGAATCCACCAATGTGAGAATAGAAAAAGCAAATTAAAACATAAAGGGCGTACAAATAAACAAATAAAGATTCAGATAAAAGGGAGTGAAATATGCTTCGAAAGGCTTATATCTTTTGGTCACAACCACAAATTTGATAACAGAAGAGAAAATTAGAGCATAAAGGGTGGAAATGCAAACAGATAAAGACTCGGATAAAAGGGAGTGAAGTATACTTGGAAAGGCTTACATGTTTAGGCCACAATCACAAATATGACAATCAAAGAGCAAATTAGAGCACAAAAAGGTGGAAACAAAAATAGATAAAGATTCAGATAAAACATTAGTAATAAAGATTACATCTTTAAGTCAGAATCCACAATATGACCCCAAAAAAACACAGCAAACTAAAGCATAAAAAGCAGAAATGTAAACAACCATCATTATCTTAAGATAGAGTGACAACACCCTGAACGATTGCCCTTAAGGACAGGCTTTCTTAGTAGCAGCAACAACAGCGAGGGGCTTGCGAGAAGTGACAGCTTAAAGGGTATAAAACATACCTAATAAACATTACCATCTAGACTCTTAAGTTCGCAATTCAAATGAGACAATAGAGCACAAAAAGTTGGAAATGCAAACAGAAAAAGGAAATCAGATAACAGGCTATGAAACATTAGTAATAAAGATTCAGATAAAGGGGTAGAAATGCAAGCAAATAAAGATTCAGCTAAAAGGGTATGCACCATTAGTAATCAAGATTACATCTTCAAGTCAAATTCACAAATATGAAGCAAATTAAAGCAGAAAACAGCAGAAAAGCAAACAACCATCATCATCTCGAGATAGAGCGACAACCCCCTCAACATTAGAATTTCCCTTAAGGACAGCAACAACTTTCTTAGTAGTGGCAACAACAGTAAGAGGTTTTGGAGTAGTGACAGCATAAAGGGTCAAAGATTGGTGAAAATTTAACTCAACAGTGAGGGAAACACCATAGAAAGAAGAGCTACGTCAGATAAAAGGGTATGAAACATTAGTCAAAAAGACTAAATCTTTAGGCCACAATACACAAATATGACCAAAAAACAGCAAATTAGAGCACAATAAGCGTGGAAATGCGAACAGATAAAGATTCAGATAAAAGGGTATGAAACATTAGCAATCAAAATTATACAACTATGACCAAAAAACAGCAACTTAAAGCACAAATGTGTGCAAAATGCAAACAATTAAAAGTTCAGATAAAAGGGTCTGAAACATTAGTAATAAAGATTACATCTTTAAGTCACAATCCACAAATATGGCCAAAAAACCAGTAAATTAAAGCACAAATGTGTGCAAAATGCAAACAGATAAAAGTTCACATAAAAGGGTATGAAACATTAGCAATCAAGATTACACAAATATGACAAAAAAAAGCAAATTAAAACATAAACAGCAAAAAAGTAAACAACCATCATCATCTTGAGATAAGGCGACAACCCCCTCAACATTAGAATTGCCCTTAAGAACAGCAACAACCTTCTTCGTAGCAGCAAAAACAGTGATAGAGGGTGGAAATGCAAACAGATAAAGATTTAGATAGAAGAGTATGAAACACTAGTAATAAAGATTGCACCTTCAAGTCACAATACACAAATATGACAAAAAAGAAGCAGCAAATTAGAGCATAAAAGCGTGGAAATGCAAACAGATAAAGATTCGGACAAAAGGGTATGATACATTAGTAACAAAGATTACATCTATGACAACAGGAGAGCAACTTACAGCACAAAAGGGTGGGAACATAAACAGATAAAGATTCAGATAAATTGCTATGATACATTAGTAATAAAGATAACATTTTTGAACCACAATCCACAAATATAACACCAACAGCAGCAAGCTAAAGCATAAAAGTGTGGAAATGCAAACAGATAAAGATTCAGACAGAAGTGAATAATACACTTCAGGTCATAAACAGATAAAGATTCGCATAAAATGGTATGAAACATTAGTAATAAAGATAACATTTTTGGATCACAATCCACAAACATAGAAGCAATAACAACAACAACAGCAAACTAAAGCATAAAAGTGTGGAAATGCAAACAGATAAAGATTCAGACAAAAGGGTATGATATATTAATAACAAAGATTACATCTGTGACAACAGGAGAGCAATTACAACACAAAAGGGTGGAAATGCAAAGAGATAAAGATTCAGATAAAATGGTTTGAAACATTAGTAATAAAGATAACATTTTGGATCACAATCCACAAATTTAACAACAACAACAATAACAACAACAACAACAACAACAACAACAACAACAACAACAACAACAACAACAAACTAAAGCATAAAAGTGTGGAAATGCAAACAAATAAAGATTCAGACAAAAGGGTATGATACATTAGTAATAAAGATTACATCTATGACAATCAAAGAACAAATTATAGCACAGAAGGGTGGAAACATAAGCAGATAAAGATTTAGATAATTGCCATGATATGTTAGTAAAAAAGATAACATTTTTGGATCACAATCCACAAATATAACAACTACAACAACAGCAGCAAACGAAAGCATAAAAGTGTGGAAATGCAAGCAGATAAAGATACAGACAGAAGTGTAAGATACATTAGTAATAATGATTACATCTATGACAATAGGAGAGTAACTTACAGCACAAAAGGGTGAGAACAAAAACGGATAAAGATTCAGATAAAATGCTATGATACATTAGTAATAAAGATAACATTTTTGGAACACAATCCAGAAATATAACAACAACAACAACAACAGCAAACTAAAGCATAAAAGTGTGGAAATGCAAACAGATAAAGATTCAGACAAAAGGGTATGATATATTAGTAATAAAGATTACATCTGTGACAACAGGAGAGTAACTTACAGCACAAAAGGGTGAGAACAAAAACAGATAAAGATTCAGATAAAATGGTATGACAATCCACAAACACAACGACAACAACCCAAGAAAAACAGCAAATTAAACCATAAACAATGGAAAGGTAAACAACCATCATCATCTTGAGATAAAGTGACAACCCCCTCAACATTAGAATTTCCCTTAAGAACAGCAACAGCTTTCTTAGTAGCAGCAACAACAGTAAGAGGTTTAGGAGTAGTAACAGCATAAAGGGTCAAAGATTGGCTAAATTTAGACTTAACATTATGGGAAACACCATAGAAAGAAGAAGAATTTGGGAATAAGAAAGAATTGGTAGTGCTAGTAGTGGTAGTGAAGATTGTGTGGGAGGCCATGACTGCCACACTGGCTGGCTAAACTGAGAGAGAGTAATTGATAAGACTGATAATGTTTAAGATAGCAAGATTTTATCTTTGAGTTTTCTGAGTTTTTTTCTTGTTAGGTTCTTGAATTTTTATTTTTTTTTATCTGTGTGCAAGATCTATATGGCTTTTTTCTAATTTTTTTGGGTTCCAACTCGGTATTCGGTATCTGCATTGAAACTCTGACTAATCCAGATCACGTCGCGCTTTATAAGGCCATTCTAGGGGTGGCGCTCCTAACAATATTTTCTCTGTACCCGGACTCGAACCCGAGACCTATAATTGAGGGTGGAGTAGTCTCACTACTGCATCACAACCCATGTTGGTATTTGACACTTTTTTAATTAACACACCTAAAAGCTCCTATCCTTTTCAAGCTGACTCGAACCCATAATTTTAGAATTTGCTTAGATAATAGTTAGGCGTCGTTTGATTGGGAAATTAGATACTTTGAGATTAATTATTTTGGAGTTAGTTATTTTGAGATTAATTATTTCAATCTCAAAAAGGAATAAAAGTAACATAACAATTATGGGATAAATAATGAGTAATACCATGTATTTTATCCAACCAAACATGGGATAAGCTCATCCTATAAATAATTTTGGGATTAATTTTTCCTTATACCTCCTACCAAACGAGCCCTTAATGTTATCTGTTGTATTGTATTATGTTACTAGTTAAAATTCAATATTTGTAGTAACTGTTAAATGTATTGTTGGATAATTATGAAAAGTCTCATTTTGTATAATGATGATTAAGTGTGATTAAAGGTTACTTTTCTCATTTTACCTTTTCTTGTTATTAATAGACTTATTTTATCTTTAAAAATCCACCATTTTATAGTAGTTTACTTCTTACCCTATTTCTCATTCAAATTGTTGATATGTCACATTTTGTAACAGTAAAAAAACTATACAATCCATCCAAATATTGTATTCTTTAGAATAATACAATAATATACAGCAACAACATACCCATTGAAATTCCACAAGCGATACAGGCAGACTGAGGAGCCGAGGAGGGTGGGCCGGCGGGGTCGGCGGATCTGTTTGGGTGGTCAAACGAGCAAAACGGCGCGAACGGGCCATTTTCGGGCCAAATCGGTGGGTGTTAACCCGCAGTTTTGGGGTTGTGCCTGGGACCCAGGCGTGTTTTGGGCCGAAAATCGATTGAGGGCTCCCAGGCATGCCGAGGAGCGGGGGAGAGTGAGCTCGCGAGGCCACTTGGGTAGTCAAACGGGCGAAACGGCGTGAACGGACCGTTTTTGGGCCAAATAGATGGGTGTTAGCCTACAGTTACCCACTGATTTGGCCCCAAAAAGGCTCGTTCGCGCTGTTACACCCATTTGACCACTCAAACGAACCCGCCAACCCACACCTTCCGCTTCTCAGCCTGTCTGGGAGCCACCAAACGATTTTTAACCTAAAACACGTTCGGGCTCCGCTACATCCCCAGAACTGTGGGCGACACCCAACGATTTGGCCCGAAAATGGCCCGTTCAAGTAGTTTTGCTCGTTTGACCACCCAAACAGCCCCGCCAGCACCGCCAGACCATTCTTCCCTGTTCCTAAGCCTGCTTAGGATCCCCCAATCGATTTGTTTAGACCAAAATACGCTCGAGCCCCGGCATACCCCTGAAATGGTAGACTAACACCTACCGATTTGCCCCCAAAGCGGCTTGTTAGCACTGTTTTGCCAGTTTAACCACCCAAACGACCTCGCGGACCTCACCGGCGCACCCTCCCCCGCTTCTCAGCTTGCTTGGAAGCCAAAAGTCAATTTTTTTGCCAAAAACATGCCTGGTCCCTAAGCACACCCCCGAAAACGTGGGGTAATACCCACCAATTTGGCCTGAAAATGACCCGTTCGTGCCGTTTCGCCCGTTTGACCACTAAAATGGGCCCGTCGGCCCACCCTTACCCGCTCTTCAGCTTTCCTGGTAGCCCCCGATTGATTTTTGGCCCAAAACACGTCTGATCCCCAGGCACACCCCTGGAACCGTGGACTAACACCCACCAATTTGGCTCAAATATGGTCCGTTCGCACCGTTAGACAAAGCAAACGGCACCGCCGACCCCGCCCGCCCTTCTTCGCTCCTCAGCCTACCTTATAGACCTCGATCAATTTTTTACCCAAAACACGCCTGAGCCCCGGGCACACCCTCAGAACTGTGGGCTAACACCTACCGATTTGGCCCGAAAATGGCCCGTTCACGTCATTTCGCCCATTTGACCACCCAAACGATCTCGCTGGTTCACCCTCTCTGCTCCTCAGCCTGCCTGGGAGCCCCCGATAGATTTTTGGCCTAAAACACGCGTGGACCCCTGGCACGCCCCCTGAGCCATGGGCTCACCCCTATCGATTTAGCTCAAAAATGGATCGTTTGCGTCGATTCACCCATTGGTCGACCCAAGCGACCCCACCGACCCACCCTCCCAGTTTCTTTTCCTGCCTGGGAGCCCTCGATCAATTTTCGGCCCAAAACATGCTCGGGCCCCAAGCACAACTCCAAAATCGTAGGCTAACACCAATTGATTTGGCCCAAAAATGGCCCGTTCCCACTGTTTCGCCCGTTTGTCCACCCAAACGGCCCCACCGGCTCATCCTCTCCCACTCTTTAGCCTGTCTGGGAGCTACCCCTGGCAGACCCCTAAAATCGCGGGCTAACACTACCGATTTGGACCAACTCGTTTCCACTATTTCGCCCGTTTGACCACCCAAAAAGCCCCGTCGGCCCTCCCTCTTCTTCTCCTCAACCTATTTGAGAGTCTCCGGTTGATTTTCAACCCAAAACACGCCTGGGCCTCGGGCACCCCCTGGAACCGTGTGCTAACACCCATCGATTTGGCAAGAACATAACCTGTTTTTACCGTTTGACCACCCAAATGGCCCCGCGGACCACCCTGCCCTGCTCCTCAGCCTTCCTAGGAGATCCCAATTGATTTTTGACCAAAAACATGCCTGAGCCCTGGGCACACCCCCAGAACTGTGGGCTAACACCTACCGATTTGGCCCAAAAATAACTCGTTCGCTCCATTTTGCTCATTTGACCACACAAACAACCCCGTCAACCCACTCTCCCCCGCTCCTCAGCCTACCTTGGAGCCCCCCATAAATTTTCTGCCCAAAACACCCCCGAGCCCTGGGCACACCCCCGAAACTGTGGGGTAACACCTATCAATTTAGCCCAAAACAGTCTGTTATCCCCGTTTTACCCATTTGACCACCCAAAAGGACTCACCGACCCCATCAAGCCCCCCCCCTCGCACCTCAGCCTGCGTAGAAGACCCGGTCGATTTTCAGTCAAAAACATGCCTAGGCCCAGGAACACCTCCCAAACCACGGGCTATAGCATACCGATTTGGCCTGTAAATGGCCCATGGATACCGTTTTGCCTGTTTCACCACCAAACGGCCTCGCTGACCCAAAAGGCCCACACTCCACCGCTTCTCAGCATGACTGGGAGCCCCTGATCGATTTTCGGCCACGTTCATCTACTTCTCAGTTTTCCTGGGAACCTCCGATCAATATTTGACCCAAAATATGCTCGGGCCCGGGGCCACCCCTGGAAGCATGAGCTACCGCACACCGATTTTGCTCGAAAATGATCTGTTCATGTTGTTTCGTCCGTTTGACAACCCAATGGCCCCGGCGACCCTACAAGCCCTTACTTTCCCTACTTCTTAACCTCCTTGGGAGTCCCCGACAAATTTTTGGCCCAAAATACGCTTAGGCCCTAGGCCTACCCTTAGAACCATAGGTTATGGCACGCCGATTTAGCCCGAAAATGGCATGTTTGTGCCGTTTCACCCGTTTGACCACTCAAACGACCTCGCCGACCCAAAAAGCCCACACTCCCCCGCACCTTAGCCTGCCTGGAGCCATGATAAATTTTTGCCTCAAAACACGCCCCAGCCCCATGGCCACCCCTGGAACCGTGGGCTATAGCACACCGATTTGGCCTAAAAATAACCCGTTCACGCCATTTCGCCCATTTGACTACCCAAACGACCTCGCCAATCCCAAAGGCCCATATTTCCCCACTTTCGGCATGCCTCGAAGCCTCTGATCGATTTTTGGCCCAAAACACAATCGAGTTACGGGCCTACCCGTGGAATCGTGGGCTATAGCACACTGATTTGGCCTGAAAATGGTTTGTTCGGTCTATTTCACCGGTTTGACCACCCAAGCGGCCCCGTCAACCCCAAAGGCCCATACTTCCCGCTCATTTTCCTGCATAGGATCCCTCTATCAATTTTTGACCTAAAACAAACCTTGACCCCGACCACACCCTTAAAATCATGGGTTATAGTAAACCAATTTTGCCCAAAAATTGCTCGTTCGCCTTGTTTGCCTGTTTAACCACCCAAATGGCCTCGCCGACTGTAAAGGCCCATACTTCGATATTCCTCAGCCTCCCTGGGAGCCCTCGATGGATTTTTCGCCAAAAACATGCCCTCCCCCTAGGCCATCACCCTAAATCGTGGGCTTTTGCATACCAGTTTGGCCTAAAATGGCTCATATGCGTCGTTTTACCTGTTCACCACTCAAACGGCCCCTCCGACCCCAATGGCCCACACCTGGGAGTCCCCGATCAATTTTTGACACAAAATAAGCCCTGGCCCTAGGCTCACCCCCAAAATCGTGGGCTATGGCAAACCGACTTGGATTGAAAATAGTCCGTTCATGTTGTTTCTCCCGTTTGACCCTAAATGCCAAAAATACCCCGCTCCTCAGCATGCCTGAGATCCCTCAGTTGATTTTCAGCCCAAAATACGCTCGAGCCCACCCTCTAAACCGAGGGCTATAGCACATCGATTTATCCTAAAACGGTTTGGTCGCGTCGTTTTGCCCGTTTAACCACCCAAACGGCCCCTTCGACTTTAAGGCCTATAGTTCCATTCTCCTTAGCCTATCTGGGATCCCCCGATCAATTTTTGGCCAAAAACACACCCGGACATCGGACCCACCATTGAAACTGTGGGCTATAACAGACCGATTTAGCCCAAAAATGGTCCATTCGCGTTGTTTCGCCTGTTTGACCACCCAAACGTCTCGCCTACCCCAAAACCCCACACTCCCCAACTTCTAAGCTTTCCTAGGAGCCCCAGATCATTTTTTAGCCCAAAACACATTTAGGCCTCAGGCCCAACCCTAAAACCATGGGCTATAACACACATATTTGGCCCAAAAATAGCCCGTTCACGCCGTTTTACCCATTAACCAACCAGATGGCCCCGTCGACTCCAAATTTCTACATTCCCCAGCTTCTCAACCTTCTTGGGATCCCTCGATCGATTTTTGATCAAAAATGGCCTGGGCCCCGGGTCCAGCCGCAAAACTGTGGGCTATAGCGCATTGATTTTGCTCGAAAAATGGCTCGTTCGCGCCGTTTCACCCATTTAACCATCCAAACGACTCCGCCGACCTCAAAGGACCACACTCCCCCGCTTTTCTGCCTGCCTGGGATCCCTTGGTTGATTTTTGGCCAAAAATACCCTCGAACTTGGGCCCACTCCAGAATCGTGGGCTATAACACACAAATTTAGCCTGAAAATGACCTGTTTGTGTCGTTCCTCCGTTTGACCTCCCCGTTGACCCCAAAGGCTCACACTCTCTCGCTCCTCAGCCTGTCAGAGAGCCTTCGATCAATTATCGACCCAAAAGACACCCGAACCCATAGCCCACTCTCAAAATCGTAAGCTATAGCACATCAATTTTCCCTAAAAATAGCTCGTTCGAATTGTTTTGCCCGTTTGACTACCCAAACGGCCCCGCCGACCCTTAAGGACCACACTAACCCATTTTTAATCCTGCCTGGGATCCCCCGATCGATATTTTGCCCAAAATACAATCGGGACCCGAGCCCACCTGAGAACCGTGGGCTATAGCACACCTACTCGGGCCCTATTCCCGTCGTTTCTCCAATTTGACCACCTAAACGACTCCGCAGACCCCAAAGGTCCACACTCCCACACTAGGTCGCTCCCCAACCTGCCTGGGAGGCCTCGATCAATTTTTGGCCCATAACTCGTTCGAGCACCCAGGACCATGATGATAGGCGGATTTACACGCCTATATCAATATATTTTGCCCATATTTTAGCCTAGTTTTGAGAACAAATTATATACTTCATGCACTTTTAGTTCTTTTTCCCGTAAATGAGCTAACGAACATGACTAGGAAAATTTCAGGTATAAATGATGCAAAATACAGCATTTTATGGCTAACTTGACGCAAAAGAAAGCTCACGAACGAAGGAGAAGGAAGTGGGACGCCTAAAGGACCAAAACTGTTTCATGGAAAATCTGTCCCGGGCTAAAACAACAATTCTGAAGACTTTGGGAACTTACATACACAAAGCTGGATTTTGACAATGATACATTAACCTAGTACAATTAGGTTATGTATTTCATTATTTTATGTGGATTATGATAATGTTACCTTAACCTAGTACATTTGGGTTAAGGATTTCATTAGTCTAGTAGGATTTGGTTATTTATTTCATTAGCTTAGTAGGAGTAGGATATGGGTATTATAAATACCCTATCATGCTAGAGATTTTTAAGGAATCTGACATTCATCATTCAACAATTAATTTTCTTCCATCCCTCTCATCTTCCACTACAAACACTTCTAATCTACTCTTCTATTCTTAAACTCCACAACAAGAGAATCGTTACTTGCTAAGGAATCACGCCTCACGCCTATCACTTGATCTACACGCCATTACTCAATATCGTGATATAATAACAATGTCAATCGTGATTTCCTTCACATTCATGGGTAACTAAACTTCTCTGTTGGGGTTATGGAAGCCGAATGAGTTACTATCTATTGCTGTGAGTTTGTGAGTTCGAGGCACGTATATTGCTTATATCATTATTCTCTTCATCTTAATCTACATTCTTTGCGGTTGCAAACGCAAGAATACGCCAGTCTAACATTTAACTTGTTCGAGAGAAAAGTTATTTGTCTGGAAAAGAGATAATGTCAAGGTAGTAGGACACCCTTTCCTATTAAAAAGCTAGTGCCGTAACTGGACTAACCTCTTGGAGAATTCGTACCGTTAGACACGCTTTAAGCTCGAGAGAGTTAAAGTGAAATAGTCTTTGTTTAGGTCGAGAGACGCTTGGATTTACCATCGACTACAATCCTCTATAAGCAATTGCATGTCAGAATTCTACATACTCATAGCCAATAGAGACGTATACCTCAGAAGGTGGACATAACCCCAACGCTTCAATTCTCATTGTTTACAACCAACGTAACAATCTCTCTCTTTTTACTTTATTATTTTTAGCTTTTGCTTACATTACTTGCAAAACAAGAATCCCCCCTTCTTACGAGACTTGCACCAAAAGTTTAGTAATTTTACTTACTTGTTGTCCAAGCTATTCCCTGTGGGATCGACACCCAACCCAGGTTGGGTTCTATATTTGCTAACGACCGCTTTACACTCAAACGAGAGCTGTAGATTGAGCATTATCAAAAATTGGCGCCGTTGCCGGGGAATACAAGTGTCAATTAAGTTCGTAATAATTACTTGACCCTTTGGTCAAAGATTCTCGTACTTTTACTTTTAGTTTTTGTTTTTGTTTACTGCAGGTTTTTATTCAGTGCATGCCCCATACCCGAAGTTCTGGTCAACCGTTATTACCTATCAATCCTGAACCATAACGTATTCGCAGAATGGAGGCACAACACGCAATTGAAAGGATGGCTGCTCAACAGGAACAGGCGAGACTAGCTGCGCTAGCCGCCGCTCAAGTGCATCAACAGAATATTGATAACCCTGGGCGAGCAACAAATCCTGACGGTGAAGATCTAGGTGATGACGAGCTACTAAACCCTAGGCATGCCGCTGAGATCGCAACACCTGCCAGCAGAAGAGATCATCAAGCTAGGTTTAGACATGATCGCCAACCTATGCAGCCAGCTTTCGACGATGATGATGATGATCTTGATGGTGCCGGAGCCACTGGAGCTATAATTCCACCACCATTAGCGCCCGGAGCCAAGTTCAACATCACAAGCACCATGATTCAGTTATTGCAACTCAAGGGATTATTTGGTGGACTAGTAGGCGATGATCCGAATATGCATCTCATCAACTTTATTTCTACATGCAAGTCTTTTGACAATCCTGGTGTTGGTCAGAATGCAATTCGATTACGTCTATTCCCATTGTCTCTGTCTGGGAAGGCAACTCTATGGTTGAATGGGCTGACTCCTGATTCAATTACAAATTGGAGGCAATTGAGAGACGCTTTCCTAGAAAGATTCTTTCCGCCTTCCAAAAGGGCACAATTGAGAGATGAAATCAGCAACTTTCGTCAGCTTCCCACTGAAGCTCTTCATGAAATATGGGAGAGGTTCAAGACAAAGCTAGCGAGATGCCCAAACCATCACATTACTAATGTTCACCTCATGGAGATATTGTATAGAGCCTTGAATTCAATAACTAAGCCAGTGGTGGACAACGCAGCTGGAGGATCTTTTATGGACCTCACCTTTGGTCAAGCAAGCAATATGTTAGATCGCATGACGAAACAAAGTAGAGCTTGGCATACCAGGGATTCTGAGGTAGCAAGCCCCACTTTATCTATAGGCATGACTGCAGACCAAAGAAGAAGACAAGAAGAACGTGATCAAGATATGGCGCACATGAAAACACAGATGGATCTTCTTACAAAGCATTTATTATCAGGGAAGACCGAAAAAGTGAAAGTTGTGGCGCTAAAAGGAAGAGACGAATCTGATTCGGAAGAAGAGGCCAACTACTTGAACAATCAGGGGGGTTTCTGAGGGAATACCCAAGGAAACCAAGGTCGGAACTATTATGGTAAATCTGGAAACATGGACCCAGGTAGTTGGAAGAACAAGAATGAAAAGAGTGGTTTGTACGTTCCCCCTGGTAGACGTGATACCACCACATCTAATTCTGGAAGTATGGAAGACATGATGGCTAAATTATTGAAAGGAGTGGAAGCAACAAGCGCGGGAGTTACTGAGGTAATTAATGATTTGTCCTCCATGAAACAACTAGTTGATTCTCATTCCACTTCAATCAAGCAAATAGAGCAGCAATTGAGCCAACTGTCAGCAGCACTCAATCAAAGAAAGGCTGGCACTCTACCTAGCGATACTGTGCAAAACCCAAGGAATGATGGGTCATGCATGGCCATCACTACCAGAAGCGGTAAGGTGCTGGAACCTTCAGCAAAAGGCAAGCAAGTGGTTGACGAAGTAGCGGACATGGATGATAACGCAAAAGGAGAAGATGCCGCAACAACCAGTCCTGACGTCAAGGATGTCACGCCCAGTGACGTGCAGCCTGAAAAAATGGAAAAACGGAAGCAAGAGGAGAAGAAAGCCATGGAGAGAACACTTCCATACCCACCACCACCTTTTCCCCAAAGATTGAAGAAGGTGGCGGATGACACTAAGTTCAGTAAATTTATGACTATGTTGAAGCAGCTGACCATTAATGTTCCATTGGTAGAGGCACTTAAACAAATGCCTGGGTATGCGAAGTTTATGAAAGATCTTTTGACTAAGAAGATGGCAGCAAGTTATGAGCTGAAGGATGATGTGCATCATTGTAGTGCAATTGCTACCCGATCGATAGTTCAGAAGAAGGCCGACCCCGGAGCTTTCACTATTCCTTGCACCGTCGGATCTTTGAACTTTGCCAAAGCATTATGTGACCTAGGAGCCAGCATCAACTTGATGCCATTATCGATCTACAAGAAGTTGGGGTTAGGAGATCCTACACCAACTAATATGAGGCTTGTTATGGCGGATAGGTCGGTAAAACAACCGGTTGGTATTCTATGCGATGTCTTGGTAAAGGTTTCTTCATTTATCTTTCCAGCAGACTTTGTCATCTTGGATTGTGAAGCAGATTCATAGGTTCCCATAATCTTGGGACGCCCTTTCCTTGCTACAGGAAGTGTGCTCATTGATTTGAGAGCTAATGAACTTTCATTCTGAATAAATGACGAAGTAGTTCAATTTGATGTTTGCAAATCAATGAAGCAACCCAAAGATCTGAGTGTATTTTCTGTGGCTGATGTTGTCTTTGATGATGAGAAAGAACGACTTGAAGAAGAGCAAATTCTTGATGATCCTTTGGAGGTTTTGCTCATGAAAGGAGAGAATGAGGATGCTGAAATTTCTGAAGAAGCTATTTGTGCTCTATCGGGATTAGGGACATATCGCTATACTCCCAAGAAGCTGTATCTTGATCTCAAGAATCGACCCATACCACCAGCCAAGCCATCTATTGAAGAACCACCCACACTAGAATTGAAGGAGCTGCCAAGTCATTTGAAGTACGCATTCTTAGGAAGCGGAAACACACTTCCAGTCATAGTGGCAGCCGATTTGGGTGAGCAACAAGTTGCAGCTCTTATTGCGATCTTACACAAGTATATTAGAGCCATTGGATGGACCATTGCGGATATTATTGGTATTCCACCTGGGATTTGCATACATAAAATTCAGCTTCAAGAAAAGTGCACACCCACCATTGAACATCAAAAGCGTTTAAACCCACCTATGCAAGAAGTGGTAAAGAAGGAGATTATCAAGTGGTTAGACGCAGGAGTTGTATATCCTATCTCTGATAGTACATGGGTAAGTCCTGTACAATGTGTTCCCAAGAAAGGAGGTATGACGGTGGTCGCGAATGCAAAGAATGAGCTTATTCCACTCAGGCCCGTTACTAGATGGAGAGTATGCATGGACTACCGCAAACTGAATTCTTGGACACTCAAGGATCACTTCCCCATGCCATTTATGGACCAAATGCTAGATCGATTAGCGGGGAAAGGATGGTTTTGCTTCTTGGATGGTTATTCAGGTTATAATCAGATTTTTATTGCTCCCGAAGACCAAGAGAAGACAACGTTTACATGCCCATATGGTACGTTTGCCTTCAAACGCATGCCATTCGGGTTGTGTAATGCACCAGCCACCTTTCAACGTTGTATGATGTCTATTTTCTCTGATATGGTTGAAGATATTTTGGAGGTATTTATGGATGACTTTTCAGTTGTCGGTGAGTCTTTTGAAGCATGTTTGGCAAACTTGAGCATGGCATTGCAAAGATGTGTAGAGTTCAACCTTGTGCTGAATTGGGAGAAGTGCCACTTCATGGTAAAAGAAGGAATCGTTCTTGGGCACAAGATCTTTGAAAGAGGAATAGAGGTTGATCGAGCAAAAATAGAGGTAATTGAGAAGCTACCGCCTCCAATTTCGGTGAAGGGAGTTCGTAGGTTTCTTGGCCATGCTGGTTTCTATCGTAGATTCATCAAAGACTTTTCCAAAATTTCTAGTCCATTGTGCAAACTATTGGAGAAAGATGCGAAGTTTGACTTTAATGACGATTGCTTAAAGGCATTCGAATGCCTTAAAGGAAAACTCATTGAAGCCCCTATCATGGTAGCACCAGATTGGACGCTCCCGTTTGAGGTCATGTGCGATGCTAGTGGTGTAGTCGTTGGTGCTGTTCTTGGACAAAGAAAGGAGAAATTATTTCATCCTATCTACTATGCGAGTAAGGTCCTAAATGAAGCCCAAAGGAACTACACTGTTACTGAACAAGAGCTCCTAGCGGTTGTGTATGCGTTTGAGAAGTTTCGTGCCTATCTATTGGGTACTAAGGTGATCGTCCATACAGACCATGCAGCTCTTAGGTATCTAATGACGAAGAAGGATGCAAAACCAAGGTTGATTCGATGGGTATTGCTGCTGCAAGAGTTTGATTTCGAAGTCAAAGATAGAAGAGGTTGCGAGAACCAAGTGGCTGATCACCTATCTAGACTTGAGAATGAACATGTGGCGCAACCTGAAATTCAGATTGATGATGCATTCCCTGACGAGGAGATATTAGCGACAAAAATGGAGAAATTACCATGGTATGCCGACTTTGCAAATTTCGTGGTGAGTAATGTGCTACCTGCCAATTTATCTTACCACCAAAGGAGGAAGTTTATGCATGACGTTCAGCACAACTATTGGGATGAACCTTATTTGTTTCGAAGATGCGCGGATGGGATCATTCGACGATGTATATCCCATGAAGAAGTGCCTACTATATTGGAAGCATGCCACACTTCGCAAGTTGGAGGACATCATGCAGGCAATCGAACGGCAAGAAAAGTATTGCAAAGTGGTTATTATTGGCCTTCGATATTCAGAGATGCATACGACTATGTGAGAAGGTGTGACCAATGCCAACGTCAAGGTGCTATTTCAAAACACCATGAAATGCCCATGTCCAAAATTCTGGAGGTAGAACTCTTTGATGTGTGGGGTATTGATTTCATGGGTCCATTCGTGAATTCATTTGGAATGAAGTACATCTTGGTTGCTGTGGATTATGTTTCGAAATGGGTTGAAGCTGTAGCATTGGCCGACAACGAAGGAAAGCGTGTTGTAGCATTCTTAAAGAAGAATATCTTCTCTCGCTTTGGAGTACCTCGTACTATCATAAGTGATGGAGGATCTCACTTTTGCAACAAGCTATTCAAATCTGTATTGGCCAAGTATGGTTTCAAGCAACACAAGGTAGCTACGCCTTATCATCCCCAAACTAGTTGACAAGTAGAGGTTTCCAATCGCGAGATTAAGCAAATCCTTGCAAAGACGGTTAATGCAAATAGGAAGGATTGGTCTCGAAAGCTAGATGATGCACTATGGTCATATAGGACTGCATTCAAGACACCCATTGGCATGCCTCCTTATCAACTAGTTTATGGGAAGGCTTGTCATCTACCCATCGAGCTTGAATACAAGGCATTGTGGGCATTGAAGCACTTGAATATGAATTGGGATGATGTGAAGAATCTGAGGTTGGAACAGCTGAACGAATTAGATGAGTTCCGTCTCCATGCATATGAAAGATCGGATTTATACAAGGAGCGGATGAAGAAGTATCATGATCTGCGGATTGTTCGACGAAACTTCCAAAAGGGTGATATGGTACTACTCTTCAACTCCATATTTAAGCTCTTCCCAGGTAAGTTAAAATCTAAGTGGTCTGGTCCATTTAAAGTTATCCAAGTCTACTCGTCTGGAGTAGTCGAATTGGAAGGCAATAAGGGTGTTGTCTTCAAAGTGAATGGCCAACGTGTTAAGCCTTATATCGGTCCTCTTGACTCGATGAATGACATGGACATCACTTATCTCGACGAAGTCTAAGTACTCGATATTACTACGTCGAGCCACGACAATAAATAAGGCGCTAGATGGGAGGCAACCCATCGTTTTATCGTTTTATCGTTTTATCGTTTTTTTCTTTTATTCTAGTACTTGTTTTGATTTTGATAAATGAAAAATCCAAAAATAAGAGTCGTGCCACGACCAAAACTAAGGCTCTTGGTGGGAGGCAACCCATCGTACTAATCGTTTTCATTTGTTTGAGCGAATATAGGTGCAAGAAGTAGTCAACGAGGAGATTGATTTCAATTGACGATTTGGACGCATTGTATGGTAAAGTTGGTAAGTTAGGAAGGGTGATGCATTAGGCTATGGATTGAGCCTTTCTCACACCAAAATAGGCTTCGAGGAAGGCTAGGCCTTGGTAAAACTAGGCCACGAACGATGCACAACCTATCCTATAGCCTAAGGTCTCGGAATCTAGTGTGCTATACACTATGCGCCGCCTATTCCTAGGTATGCTTTTGACTATGCGCCGCCTATGCTATGGAATTTGGTCTCAGTATCACATATGCCATAGACTATGCGGCGCATATGTCTACAAATGCCATAGACTATGCGGCGCATATGTCCCATTATGCCATAGACAATGCGCCGCATATGTCATTGATATGCCGAGTATTATGCGCCGCATATGTAGGATTTTTGTCTCCAAAACCGATTGTAAATGGGTCATAACCCGACCCATACTCTTCCTATATAAAGGGGACTTAGTTTTATAACACAACCACAATAGAAAATACCCTAAAGGCGCCGCATACTCTTCCAAATCTTCTCAAAATTTTCTTCTTTTGCTCTTCCAATTCACAAAACCATCTCCACAAGTTTCAAGCAAGTAAGTACTCTCTTATTCTTCATTTATTTCTCGTAAGTACTACATTTCTATGGCTATTATGAATTGCTAAATTATATAAGATTGTTGGTGATGTTCATGTGTATGGATTGTTGTTGCAAAATCATGTGAGTGAACATATACGTAGGAAAATCTTGACTTGTTTCCGACTTGAATTTGGTTTCAATAGCATTGTTATGATATTTGCGGAATATCTATGGCTATGAATATTGCTTAAGATTGTTGTTTGGATACTTACATGTTAGACTATCCCGGCCATCGGGATAAGACTTATAGTGCCTACCGACTTAGGAGGTTGTGATTGTTGTAAGAATAACGATTCCATGTGGTAACCCCTATGTAGTAGTATTGCTATATCTACCATGAAAGTAGTCCAATGGCTGCAAGTAAGTGATGCATTGCTGATTTTCTTGTCGGAATACAATCCTAAAACGTATCTCGACGAAATCTGAGTAAATCGACTACTTTCACCTCACTGATTTGTGTTAACAAAACTATGTGTGGGGTGGTACCCCTAATGCTTGCTTATAGATTGTATCAAGTGAGACTGTGCTGCAACTAACACTATTTCTAGTCTCAGGTACAATGGCACCTAAAGCGAGGCAAGGCAAGGAGAAGGCGACCACTTCCCAAAAGGGCAAGAAGAGAAGTCGAAAAGACCAAGGAGAATCATCCTCAGCACAACTACCACGCAGAATGTTCGGAATAAAGTGGGTTCTTGAGGAAGAAGCCAAAGCATGGTACAACAGCAACAAAGAAAGAAAATATGTGCACGTCGACTTGATCAACAAGGATACCTTAGCAAAGAAGGAGCCGCGTATGTTGGCAAAAATAATGGCTTTGAAGTTGGATTTCATCTTCCGCGACATGGGAGAGTGTAATCTTGATCTAACAAGAGAGTTTTATGCCAACTGGTCGCCGAACACAACAGGCAATGAAGTCAAAATTCGGGGCCATGTGTTACAGCTCACCGCGGACTGGATCAACTCTTTTCTTGGCTTACCTTCGGTCGACACAGCACCATTCAAAGAGCTGTACAGCAGGCCTCCTTATAGAGAAATACGACACACGCTTTGTGGAAGCAGATCGATGGCAAGGTGGGGCAGACATAAAGAAACCGGCCAACACAACACCTTCCCCTATGCTCCACTAAATAGGGAAGCAAGAATATGGATGCGCATTGTCAACTCATGTCTTATTCCTGGGACTCAATACACCAAGATATCGAGAGATAGAGTGTGTTTGGTCTATGCTTTGATGACGAATATCCCTATCAACTTTGGGGCAATCATTCGATCTACCATGAGGAAGGCCAGACTCCACAAAAGGTCCCATTTCACATTTGGCAATTTGTTGACAACAATCTTGCGGAAGGAGGATATCGAAGAGGAACCAGCTGACCACACACTCCCACATAACCCAAAGAAGGTTGACCTCACCAAGGTCAAAGATGCTGAAACAACTCATGGTGTCAACCTTACTACTGCGGAGAGACATGCTCGGGATGAGAGTTTCTTCCGTCATCTCTATGGGATGACACGATTTACTATGATGAGTGGTGGACGTATTCCAACTGCTGAAGAACTCCAACAGCTGGACCACGACTACACAATGAACATGCATGCACGGGAGATGTGTGGAGTGGGCGTATATTTTGAGGAACCTCTAGACGATGATGTGCCGATTGATGATGATAGACGCTTGCTTGATTCTGAAGAGGAAGAGAACTCTGACGACGACTCTTATGATGATTCAGACGAAGGGGGTATGACCCCCGACATTGATGAAGGGTCCGACTAACCAGGTTCTTCGAATTTATTTTCCACTGAGGGCAGTGTCCCGTTTAAATGTGGGGTGGTGGTATCGCATTCTATACTTCTCTGTTTGCACCTATGTTTGTATGATTGTTTGTTTTGTTTATTTGAGTTCATTTTTTTTTGTTTTTTTCCGTTTGACGTTTTTTTTAAGTTTTTTTTAGGAGTCAAATTTTTTCTAGCTTCGCATGAAACTATTTTGATAGGCAGCATGAGATTATAACAAGAGGATGTGCTACAATTGTGACTATTGAGATGTTTAGGCTCTAGTTGTGACTCATTATGTGATATTGTGATTCAATTCCTTCACTTGTGGGTCGAGAGTCTATACTACTCCCAATCAAGTCGACCATGTGCCTTGTGTGTGTGAGATAATCGTATATTCTATGATTGTGGCTGATGCTAGAACTTGCCTGGTATGTATGCAAAGCGAAAATAAGGAGTGTAAGTTTAGGATATGATTTAGGCATTTCTTTGGCAACCCATATTTGTTTACCTTCAGTTTTACCTACCCATGGACATCATCCTAGTTAAACCCTTTTGAGTCTTTAGCCTATTTCTTTGACAACCTTGTATGTAAGCCTAATCCATTTCTTTCAAGACCACAATTTGATCCAAATTCCTAAGTGCTTTAAAGTGAAAAAGTCATGTGACAACATAAGAGGAAATTGGGTAAGAATGATGCTTTAAATTGCAAAGGTGCATGAATGTGTTACAAAAAAAAAGTGCTAGCATAAGAGGTATGTTGTAAAAAGAAAAAGGAAAAGAAAGCTGAAAAGTGAGTTGTGCTTAAAATTAAAAAGAGGAGAACAAGGGTGGTAGAACAAAAGAAAGAAGAAAGGTTGAAAGAAAAAAGTGTCAATGATACAATGTGATGTATTAAAGCGCTTAGGAACATAGTCACTATTCTTGGCCAAAATAGTCCTACCCGTCCCTTAGCCTACATTACAACCATCAAAAGACCTACTTGATCCTAATCTTAACATTCCAACATTTAGTAGAGTATTACATTAAGGGCAAGCCTATGGTCATCAGTCGCTACATATGAATTCTTTGTGAGAGTGAGAGCAAGGACATTTTGATACCCATGTTTGAAAAATATGCTATATTTGTGAGTGATTATGGGTACTATATGGTGAGACACACATGGTTGATGAGTTTTGGATAGTTGTATATGATTCAATGCACTTTAACGTTTGCATGCGAGTTGATCACCATCACGAGTCTATACTTGAGGTTAAATTGTTTCTACTTATAATCGGAAAGCTACTCTTGGTTGATAATCGTTGTGCTTGTCTTAATAAATGTTTTGTGTTGTTGCTGTAAAAACCTTAAGTTGATGCTTAGAAGGACATGATATGTTGTTCGAGGACGAACAAAGCTCTAAGTGTGGGGTGTTGATGATAGGCGGATTTACACGCCTATATCAATATATTTTGCCCATATTTTAGCCTAGTTTTGAGAACAAATTATATACTTCATGCACTTTTAGTCCTTTTTCCCGTAAATGAGCTAACGAACATGACTAGGAAAGTTTCAGGTATAAATGATGCAAAATACAGCATTTTATGGCTAACTTGACGCAAAAGAAAGCTCACGAAGGAGAAGGAAGTGGGACGCCTAAAGGACCAAAACTGCTGCATGAAAAATCTGTCTCGGGCTAAAACAACAATTCTGAAGACTTTGGGGACTTACAGACACAAAGCTGGATTTTGACAATGATACATTAACCTAGTACAATTAGGTTATGTATTTCATTATTTTATGTGGATTATGATAATGTTACCTTAACCTAGTACATTTGGGTTAAGGATTTCATTAGTCTAGTAGGATTTGGTTATTTATTTCATTAGCTTAGTAGGAGTAGGATATGGGTATTATAAATACCCTATCATGCTAGAGATTTTTAAGGAATCTGACATTCATCATTCAACAATTAATTTTCTTCCATCCCTCTCATCTTCCACTACAAACACTTCTAATCTACTCTTCTATTCTTAAACTCCACAACAAGAGAATCGTTACTTGCTAAGGAATCACGCCTCACGCCTATCACTTGATCTACACGCCATTACTCAATATCGTGATATAATAACAATGTCAATCGTGATTTCCTTCGCATTCATGGGTAACTAAACTTCTCTGTTGGGGTTATGGAAGCCGAATGAGTTACTATCTATTGTTGTGAGTTTGTGAGTTCGAGGCACGTATATTGCTTATATCATTATTCTCTTCATCTTAATCTACATTCTTTGTGGCTGCAAACGCAAGAATACGCCAGTCTAACATTTAACTTGTTCGAGAGAAAAGTTATTTGTCTGGAAAAGAGATAATGTCAAGGTAGTAGGACACCCTTTCCTATTAAAAAGCTAGTGCCGTAACTGGACTAACCTCTTGGAGAATTCGTACCGTTAGACACGCTTTAAGCTCGAGAGAGTTAAAGTGAAATAGTCCTTGTTTAGGTCGAGAGACGCTTGGATTTACCATCGACTACAATCCTCTATAAGCAATTGCATGTCAGAATTCTACACACTCATAGCCAATAGAGACGTATACCTCAGAAGGTGGACATAACCCCAACGCTTCAATTCTCATTGTTTACAACCAACGTAACAATCTCTCTCTTTTTACTTTATTATTTTTAGCTTTTGTTTACATTACTTGCAAAACAAGAATCCCCCCTTCTTACGAGACTTGCACCAAAAGTTTAGTAATTTTACTTACTTGTTGGCCAAGCTATTCCCTGTGGGATCGACACCCAACCCAGGTTGGGTTCTATATTTGCTAACGACCGCTTTACACTCAAACGAGAGCTGTAGATTGAGCGTTATCAGACCACCCTTGGAACCGTGGGCTATAGCACACCAATTTGGCTCAAAAATAGCTCGTTCACATCATTTCGCCTATTTGACCACCTAAATGACCCCGCCTACCCTAAAGGCCCATACTTCCCCACTCCTCAGCCAGCCTGAGAGCCCTCGATAGATTTTATGTCCAAAATACGATCGGGCCCGGGGCCTACCCCTAGTATCGTGGGCTATATCCCACTTATCTGGACTGGAAATTAGTGTGTTATATCCCCAACTCCTTAGCCTGCCTAGGAGAACCTGGTCATTTTCGGCCCAAAACATGCTCAGGCCTCACACCAACCCCTAGAACCGTGGGCTATAGACCGCCGATTTGTTCTAAAAATAGCCCGTTTGCATCGTTTTGCCCGTTTGAGCACCCAAACCGCCCGGCCCACCCCAAAGGCTCACACTAGGCCGTTCTCCAGTCTGCCTGGGGAAGGCCAGTCAATTTTTGGCCTAAACCACACTTGATCCCTGGATCTACCCCAAAAATCGTGGGCAATAGCACACCAATTTAACCCGAAAATGGCCCGTTCGCGTTGTTTTGTTCGTTTGACCACATAAAATGGCCTGCCACCCTCACTCCCTAACCTACCTGGGGCATACCAATCAATTTTAGGCCCAAAACACGCTCAGGCCCCGAGCCCACCCCAAAAACCGTGGGCTATAGCCCACCAATTTGACCCAAAAATGGCCCGCTCCCGCTGTTTTGGCCGTTTGACCACCTAAATCGCCTGGCCCACCCCAAAGACCCATATTAGGTTTCTCCCCAGCCTGGTTGGGGCAGTCCGATAGATTTTTAACCAAAAACACGCCCAGGCCCGGGGACCACCTCAGAAATCGTGGGATATAGCACACCGATTTAGCCCAAAAATAACCCGCTCGCGCTGCTTTGACTATTTGACCACTCAAACCGCCCCACCCACCCTAAAGGCCCACACTAGGCTGCTCCCCAGCTCGACTGAAGCAACCTGATCAATTTTTAGCCTAAAAAATGCTCGGGCCACGATCCCACCCTACAAATCGTGGGTTGTAGCACACCAATTTGGCTCGAAAATGGCCTGTTCGCATCATTTTTCCCATTAGACCACCCAAACCACCCCGCCCACCCCAAAGGCCCATACTACGCTGCTCCACAGCCTGTCTGGTCATCTCGGTCAATTTTCAACCAAAAACACGCTCGGGATCCGGGCCTACCCAGGAAACTGTGGGCTATAGCCCATTGATTTAGCTCGAAAATGTTTCGTTCGTGCCATTTCTCCCGTTTGACCACCCGAACCGCCTTTCCCACCCCAAAGGACCGCACTAGGCTGCTCCCCAACTTACCTGGGGTAGTCCGATCAATTTTTGTCCCAAAGCACGCCCGGGCCTTGGGCCCACCTCAAAAACCATGGGTTATAGCCCATCGATTTAGCCCGTAAATGACTTGTTCACTCTGTTTCGCCCGTTTGACCACCAAAACCACCCCCGCCCACCTCAAAGGCCTACACTAGGCCACTCCCTAGCCGGCCTGGGGCAGACCTATAAATTTTCAGCCTAAAAACTGCCCGGATCCCGAGCCTACCCCCAAAACCGTGAGCTATAGCTCACTGATTAGGCTTTTAAATGGCTCGTTTACGTTGTTTTGCTCGTTTGGCCACCCAAACCACCCAGCCCACCCCAAAGGCCCATACTAGGCCGCTCTCTAGCCTGCCTGGGGTAGCCTGGTCATTTTTAGCCCAAAACATGCCCGGGCCACGGGCCTTCCCCAGAAACCGTGGACTATATCACACGATTTGGCCTGAAAATGGACCGATCACGCTGTTTTTCCCGTTTGACCACCAAAACCACCCCGCACATTCCAAATGCCCAAATTAGGTCATTTTTTAGCCTGCCTGAAGTAGTCCGAGTCAATTTTTTGACCAAAACACGCTCGGGCCCTGAGCACATCCCGAAAACCGCGGGCAATAGCACACTGATTTGGCCCAAAATTGGCCCGTTTGCACCGTTTTGCCAGATTGACAATCCAAATCGCCCCGCCCACCCCAAAGGCCAATACTAGGCTGCTCCCCAATCTGCCTGGGGCAGCCCGATTGATTATCGAACCAAAATACAATTGGGCCACGAGACACCCTCGAAACTGTGGGCTATAGCCCACTGATTTGGCTAAAAAATAGCCCATTCACGCTTTTTTGCCCGTTTGACCACTTAAACTGCCCCTTCCACCCCAAAGGCCCACAATAGGTCATTCCCCAATCTGCTCAGAAGTAGCCCGATTAATTTTTGGTCTAAAACACGCCCGTGCCCTTGTCCCATCCCGAAAATGGTGGACTATAACACACCGATTTGGCCCAAAAAAGCCTAGATTGCTCTCTAGACTCTCTGGCACACCTCAATCAATTTTTGGCTCATTTAGCGCCCGAACCCCGGGAACACCCCCAGAACCGTGGGCTATAGCACAACGATTTATCCCCAAAATGCCCTGTTTCTACCATTTTTCCCATCTGACCACCCAAATTGCCCCACCCACCTAAACATACCATACTAGGCAACTCCCCAGCCTCCGTGATATGCCCCAATCAATTTTTGGCCAATTTCATGCTCGGATCCTGAGTACACCCTCAGAACTGTGGGCTATAACACACTGATTTGACCCGAAAATACCCTGTATGCACGATTTTGCCTCTTTGATAACCCAAATGGCCCCGCCCACCCAAAGGACCACACTAGGCCACTCTTCAACCCCCCTAACATGCCTCGATTGATTTTTGGCCCATTTCAAGCTCGGACCCCGGGAACACCCCCGGAATCGTGGGCTATAGCATACGAATTTGGCCAAAAAATGCCCCATTTACACCATTTCACCCATTTGACTACCCAAATGCCCCACCGATCTAAACAAACCACACTAGGCCGCTCCCCAGCCTCTTAGCATTCCTTGGTCGATTTTTGGCCCAATTCATGCCCAGACCTCGGGCACACCCCTGGAACCGTGGGCTATATCACACTGATTTGGCCCGAAAATGCCCTATTTGCACCGTTTTGCCTGTTTGACCACCCAAATAGCCCCTCCACCCAATCGGACCACACTAGGCTGCTCCCCAGCCTCCCTAACACTCCTCAGTTGATTTTTGGCCCATTTTACACCTGAAACCCGGGCATACCCCCGGAACCGTTGGCTATAGCACTCCGATTCCGCTCGAAAATGCCCCAATTGAACCGTTTTGCCAGTTTGACCTCCCAAATAGCCTAGCCCACCTAAACGGACAATACAAGGCCGTTCTCTAGCCTTCCTAGAAGGACTGGGTCAATTTTTAGCCTATTTCACGCTCGGACCCTGAGACCACCTTCGAATCCGTAGGCTACAACACACCGATTTATCCTGAAAACACTCTGTTTGCACGGTTTCGCTTGTTTGGAAACCCAAATGGCCCCGTCCACCTAAACGGACCATACTAGGCCATTCCCCAGCCTCTCTAGCACGCCTAGGTTGATTTTTGGTCCATTTCATGCCCGGGCCCCAGGCAACCCTAAAAATTGTTGACTATCACACCGATTTGGCCCAAAAATGCCCCATTTGCACCGTTTCGCTCGTTTGACCACTGAACTGGCCACGCCCACCCAAACAGACCATACTAGGCCTTTTACCAACCCCCTTGCATGCCTCGATCAATTTTTGGCCCAATTCACATCCGAACCTCGAGCACACCCAGAAACCATGAGCTATAACACACCAATTTGGCCCGAAAATGCCATGTTTGCACTATTTTGCCTGTTTGACCATCCAAATGACCCTTTCGACCTAAAAAGATCACACTAGGCTACTCCCCAGACTCCCTGTCATGCCTTTATCAATTTTTGGCCCATTTCACTCCCGGACCCCGGGCACACCCATGGAACCATGGGCTAAACACACCGATTTGGCTTGAGAATGCCCAGTTTGCCCCGTTTCGCCCGTTTGACCACCTAAATAGCCCCACCCACCCAAACGGACCACACTAGGCTGCTCCCTGCATGTCTCATTTGATTTTTGGCCTAATTTATGCCCAGACGCAGGGTACACCCTTGGAACCGTGGGCTATAACATATCGATTTGCCCCAAAAAATCACTATTTGCACAGTTTTGCCCGTTTAACCACCCAAATGGCCTCGCCCACCCAAACAAACCACATTAGTCTATTCTCCAGCCCCCTGGAACGCCTTGAATAATTTTTGGTCCATTTAATGCTCGGACCCTAGGCACACCCTCGGAATTGTGGGCTACAGCACACCGATTAGGCTTGAAAACACCATGTTTGCACCATTTTGCCCATTTGACTATCCAAATGGCCCCGCCCACCTAAATAAACCACACTAGGCCACTCCCCAGCCTCTCTGGCATGCCTCGATTGATTTTTGGCCTATTTCATGCCCGGATCCCAGGCACCCCCCCAAAACTGTGGGCAATAGCATACTGATTTGGCCCGAAAATGCCCCGTTTGCACTGTTTTTCCCATTTGCCCACCCAAATGGCCCCGTCCACCCAAAAAAATCACACTAGGCTGTTTCCCAGCCTCCTTACCACGTCTCAGTCGATTTTTGGCCCATTTCACGCCTGGACCCCAGACACACCCCCAGAACCGTGAACTATAGCACACCGATTTGGCCCCAAAATGCCTCATTTACACTGTTTCGCCCGTTTAACTACTCAAATGGACCCGCGCACCCAAACGAACCACACTAGGCCGCTCCCCACCCTCCTCGATAAGCCTTGGTCAATTTTTGGACCATTTCACGCCCAGACCCGGGCACACCCCTGGAACCGTGGGCTATAGCACATCGATTTGGCTCAAAAATACCCCATTTGCACTATTTCACCCGTTTGACCACCTAAATGGACACGCCACCCAAACGAACTACACTGGGCCGCTACCATGCCTCCCCTACATGCCTCGGTGGATTTTTGGCTCTTTTCACGCTCGGACCCCGGGCACACCCCCTGAACTGTGGGCTATAGCACACCATTTGGCTTGAAAATGCTCTATTTGCACCGCTTCGCTCATTTGACCACCCAAATCGTCTCGTCCAGCCAAACGGACCACACTAGGACGCTTTCAAGCCTTTCTAGCATACATTGATTGATTTTTGGCCCATTTTATGCTCGGACCCAAGCACACCCTCAAAACTGTAGGCTACAACACTCCAATTTGGCTAAAAAATGCCCCGTTTGACCACGCCGACCACCTAAATAGACCACGCTAGGATGCTCCAAAACCTCCTTATCACTCCTCGATCGATTTTTGGCCTATTTCACGCTCGAACCCCAGGCACACCTCCAGAACTGTGGGCTATAACGCACCAATTTGGCATGAAAACGCCTCGTTGCTCCGTTTCCTCCCATTTAACCACCCAAATTTCCCCGCCAAACTAAACGTACCATACTACGCTGCTCTTAGCCTCCGTGTCATACCTCAGAATCATGGGCTATAGCATACCGATTTGACCTGAAAATGCCCCGTTTGCACCATTTTGCCTGTTTGACACCCAAATGGCCCCGCCCACCCAAACGAACCACACTAGGCCACTCCCCAGCCATCCTGGCATGCCTCGGTTGATTTTTGGCCCATTTAACGCTCGAACCCCGAGGACATCCCCAGAACTGTGAGCTATTGCACACCGATTTGACTCAAAATCACCCCGTTTACACTATTTTGCCTGTTTTACCACCCAAACGGACCACACTAGGCCGTTCCCTAGAATCCCTGGCATGCCTCAATTGATTTTTGGACCATTTCATGCCTGGACCCAAGCACACCCCCAGAACTATGGGCTATAACACACTAATTTGGCTTGAAAATGGCTCATTTGCACCGATTAACCCATTTGACCACTCAAGTGGCCTCGCCAACCCAAACAAACCACACTAGGCCACTCCCCAGACTCTCTGCAATACCTTGGTCGATTTTTATCTAATTTCACGCTCGTACCCCGGGCACCCCCCCAAAACCGTGGGCTATAACACATCAATTTGGCTCGAAAATGCCCCGTATGCACCGTTTTGCCCGTTTGACCACTCAAATAGCCCCGCCCACCCAAAGAGACCATACTACGTCACTCTTCAACCCCCCTGACATACCTCGATCAATTTTTGGCATATTTCAAGCCCGGACCCCGGGCACAACCCCAGAACCGTGGGCTATAGGACACTGATTTGGCCTAAAAATGCCCCGTTTGCACTGTTTTGCCTGTTTGATATCCCAAATAGCCCCACCCATATAAACGGACCACACTAGGCCGTTCCTCAGTCTCCCTGGCATGCCTCAGTCGATTTTTGATCCATTTCACGCTCGAATCCCGGAAACACCCTCAGAACTGTGGGCTATATAGCACAGCGATTTGGCCCAAAAATGCTCTATTTCACCTGTTTGACCACCCAAATTTCCCCTCCCACTCAGACATACTCTACTAGGTCGCTCCCCAACCTCCTTGTCATGCGTCGGTCAAATTTTGGCCCATTTGATACCTGAAACCCCGGCACACCCTTGAAACTGTGGGCTATAGAACACAGATTTGGCCCGTAAATGCCCCGTTTGCACCATTTCGCTCATTTGACCACCCAAATGCCCCGCCCATCCAAACGGACCACACTAGGCTGCTCCCCAGCCTCCCTGGCATGCCTCAGTCGATTTTTGGCCCAATTCACGCCCGAACCCCGGGCACACCCCTGGAACCGTGGGCTGTAGCACATCGATTTGGCCCGAAAATGCCCCATTTGCACCGTTTCGCCCATTTGACCACCCAAATGGCCCCATCCAATCAGACCATACTAGGTCGCTCCCCAGCCTCCCTGGCACGCCTCAGTTGATTTTTGGCCCATTTCACGCTTAGAACCCGGGCATACCCCCGAAACCATTGGCTATAGCACAACGATTCTGCCCGAAAATTCCCCGTTTGAAATGTTTCACCAGTTTGACCACCCAAATAGTCCCGCTCACCTAAACGGTCCATACAAGGCTGCTCTCCAGCCTCTCTGGCATGCCTCGATCGATTTTTGTCCTATTTCACATTCGAACCCTGAGAACACCCTCAAAAACCGTGGGTTACAACACATTGATTTGGCTTAAAAATACCCTATTTGCACCATTTCGCCTGTTTGACCACTCAAATGGCCCCTTCCACCTAAACGGACAATACTAGGCCGCTCTACAGCCTCCTTGGCATCCCTCAGTCTATTTTTAGCTCATTTCACGCCCGAACCCCGGGCACACCCCCTGAACCATGGGCTATAGCACGCCGATTTAGCATGAAAATGCCCAGTTTGCACTGTTTCGCTCTTTTAACCACTCAAATGGCCCCGCCCACCCAAACGAACCTCACTAGGCTGCTCCCCATCCCCCTGGCATGCCTCGATCAATTTTTTTCCCTATTTACGTCCGGACCCCGAGCACACCCCGGAACCGTGGGCTATAACACACTGATTTGGCCTGAAAATGCCATGTTTGCACTGTTTTATCTGTTTGACCACCCAAATGGCCCTTTCCACCCAAACAGACCACACTAGGCTGCTCCCCAGCCTCCCTGCCTCGATTAATTTTTAGCCCATTTCACTCCCGAGCCCCGAGCACACCCCTAGAACCATGAGCTATAGCATACCGATTTAGCTTAAAAATGCCCAATTTGTATCGTTTCGCCTGTTTGACCACCCAAATGGCCCCTTCCATCCTAACGGACCAAAATAGGCCGCTCCCCAGCCTCTCTGGCATGCCTCGGTCGATTTTTGGCTCATTTTATGCCCGGACCCCGAGCACACCTTCAAAACCTTTGTCTATGGCACCGATTTGCTCCGAAAATACCCTGCTTGCAAAGTTTTGCCAATTTGACCACCCAAATGGCCTCGTCCACCCAAACGGACCACACAAAGACGCTCTCCAGCCTCCCTGGCAAGCCTCGGTTGATTTTTGTCCTATTTCACGCTCAAACCCCGGGCACACCCCCCGAACTGTGGGCTATAACATATTGATTTGGCTAAAAAAATTCCCTATTTGAACCGTTTTGCCCGTTTAACCACCCAAATGGCCTCACCCACCTAAATGGACTACAATAGGCCGCTCCCCAGCCTCCCTAACAGTCCTTGATTGATTATTGGCATATTTTGCACCTGAATCCCGGGCACACCCTCGAAACTATGGGCTATAACACACTAATTTGGCCCAAAAATGCCCCGTTAAAACTGTTTCACCTGTCATACCACCCAAATGGCCCCGCCTACTCAAACGTACCACACTAGACCACTACTCAATTTTCCTAGCATGCCTCGAGCAATTTTTAGCCCATTTCAAGCTCGGGTCCCCGAATACCTCGGGATCGTGCATTATAGCACATTGATTTGGCCCAAAAATACCTAATTTGCAATTTTTTGCTTGTTTGACCACCCAAATAGCCCCGCCCATCCAAACGGACCATACTAGGACACTTCCCAGCCTCCTTGTTATACCCCAAACGATATTTGGCCCATTTCACGCCCGGACCCTGGGCACACCCTCAGAACCGTCGGTTATAGCACACCGATTTAGCCCAAAAATGGCCCCGTTTATATCGTTTTGCCCTTTTAACCATCCAAATAGACCCGACCACCAAAACAAACCACACTAGGCTGATCCCAAGCATCCCTGGCACGTCTCAATTTATTTTTGGCCCATTTCACGCCCGAACCCCGAGAACACTCCCTGAATTGTGAACTATAGCACATTGATTTGGCCCGAAAATACTTCATTTGCACTGTTTCACCCGTTTGACCACCCAAATGGCCCCGCCCATTCAAACAAACCACACTAGGCCGCTCCCCATCCTTCCTGAATTGACTTGGTCGAATATTTGGCCCATTTCACATTTGAAACCCGGGCACACCCCCGGAATCGTGGGTTATAGCACACTGATCTGGCTCAAAAATGTCCATTTGCACCGTTTTTCCCGTTTGACCACCCAAATGGCCCGCCACCCAAACGAACCATACTGGGCTGCTACCAAGCCTCTTTGGCAAACCTCAATTAATTTTTGGCCCTTTTCATACCCGAACCCTGAGCACACCCCCGAAACCGTGAGTTAAACACACCATTTGGCCCAAAAATCCCTCGTTTGCACCATTTTCTCCGTTTGACCACCCAAATTGCCCCGCCCACCCAAATAAACCATATTAGGTCGCTCCCTAGCCTCTCTGGCACCCCTCGATTGATTTTTAGCCCATTTCACGCCTCGACCTTGGGCATAACCCCAAAATTGTGGGCTATAGCACACCAATTTGTCTAGAAAATACCTCATCTTTATCGTTTTGCCCGTTTGACCACCCAAATGGTCCCGCCACCCAAACAAACCATACCGGGCCGCTATAAAGCCTCTCTGGCATGCCTCAATTGATTTTTGGCTTTTTACGCCCGTACCTCGAGCATACCCCAATGGCCCCACCCAACTAAAAAGACCATATTACGCTACTCCCCAGGATCCCTGGCATGTCTTGATTGATTTTTGGCCCATTTAGCACCCGTACCCTGGGCATATCTTTCGAACCGTGGACTATAGCACACCTATTTGGCCCAAAAATATGTCGTTTGCACCGTTTCACCCGTTTGACCACCCAAATGGCCCAGCCCACCCAAAAAGACTACCCTAGGCCGCTCCTCAGCCTCCCTGACTTCGGTTAATTTTTGGCTTATTTCATGCCCGTACCCCGGGCCTACCTCCATAACCGTGGTTTATAGCACACTGATTTGGCCTAAAAATAGTCGTTTTCATTGTTTCTTTTGTTTGACCATCCAAATGGCCTCGCCCATCCAAACGAACCACACTAGGCCGCTTCCCAGCCTCCCTGTCATGCCTCGATCGATTTTTAGACCATTTCACGCCCGGATCCCAGGCACCCCCCCAGAACCGTGGGCTATAACACACCGATTTGGCCCAAAAATTTCCTGTTTGCAATGTTGCGCCTTTTAAACCACCCAAATGGACACACCCTCCCAAACGAACCACACTAGGTCACTCTTCAGCCTCCCAAGCAAGCCTCGGTTGATTTTTGGCCCATTTCACGCCCAGACCCCGGGCACACTCACTAAACCGTGGGCTATAGAACACCGATTTAGCACGAAAACTCATGTTTGAACCGTTTCGCTCTTTTGACCACCCAAATAGCCCCGCCCACCCAAACGTACCATACTAGGTGGATCCCCACGCTCTCTGGCATGCCTCAATCGATTTTTAGCCAATTTTGCGCTTGGACCCCCGGGCACACCCCTGGAAGTGTGGGCTATAGCACACCGTTAGGCTCGAAAATGCCTCGTATGCACTGTTTTGCCCTTTTGACCACCCAAATGGCCCCGCACACCTAATGAACCACTCTAAGTCGCTCTCCAGCCTCCAAGGAAAGCCTCGATCGATTTTTGGCCCATTTCACGCTCGAACCCTAGGCACACCCTCGGAACCGTAGGCTATAGCACACCAATTTGGCCTGAAAATGGCTCGTTTGCACTGTTGTGCCCATTTGACCACCAAATGGCCCCTACCACCCAAACGGACCATATTAGGCCACTCGCCAGCCTCCCTGGCATGCCTCGGTCAATTTTTGGCCTATTTCATGCCTGAACCCCGGGCATACCCCCAAAACCATGGGTTATAGCAATCGATTTGGCTAAAAAGCTTCGTTTGCACCATTTTGCCTGTTTGACTACCCAAATATCCCCTCCCACCCAAACGGATCATACTAGGCCGCTCTTCAGCCTCTCTGGCATGCCACGGTCGATTTTTGGCCTATTTTACGTCTATACCCCGGGCACACCCCCAGAACCGCAGACTAGGCCCAAAAATGTACCGTTTGCACCATTTCGCTTATTTGACCGTCAAAATAGCCCCGCCTACCCAAACGGACCATACTAGGCCCCTCCCCAGCCTTCCTGGTAATCCTCGATTAATTTTTAGCCCATTTCACGCCCGGAATAGGGCATACCCCGAAACCATTGGCTATAACACACTAATTTGGCTCGAAAATTCCCTATTTGCACCATTTTGACTGTTTGACCACACAAATGGCCCCTCCTATCCAAACAGACCACACTAGGCCACCCCAGCATACCTGGCATGCCTCGGTCGATTCTTGGCTCATTTCACGCTTGGAAACTAGACACACTCTCAAAACCATGGTCTATAGCACACCCATTTGACTCAAAAACACCTTGTTTGCACCATTTTGCTTGTTTGACCACCCAAATGGCCCGCCTACCCAAACGAACCCTACTAGGCCGCTCCCCATCCTCCTTGTGATTTCTCGGTCGATTTTTGGCCTATTTCACGCTTGAACCCTAGGCACACCCAAAAACCGTGGGATATAGCACACTGATTTGGCCCAAAAATGTCCCGTTTGCATTGTTTTGCCTGTTTGACCACCCAAATGGCCTCGCCTACCCAAGTGGACTACACTAGGCCTCTCTCCAACCTCCCTAACACTTCTAAGTCAATTTTTGGCCTATTTTACGTTCGTACCCTGGGTACACCCCAAAATCGAGGGCTATAGCGCACTGATTTGGCCCTAAAATGCCCCGTTTGTATTATTTCACTCGTTTGGCCACCCAAATAGCCCAACCCATCCAAATAAACTACACTAGGCCGCTCATTAACCTTCCTGGCATACCCCGATCAATTTTTGGCCAATTTCACGCCCAGATCTCCGGTACACCCCTGGAACCCTGGGCTATAGCACATTGATTTGGCCCGAAGATGCCCCATTTGCACTAGTTCGCCCGTTTGACCACCCAAATGACCTCGCACACCCAAATAAATAACACTAAGACACTCCCCAGATTTTCTGGCATGCCTCAATCGAGTTTTGGCCCATTTCAGGCCTGGTCCCCAGACACACCCTCGGAACTGTGAGTTATAACACACCGATTTAGCCCGAAAATGCCCCGTTTACACTGTTTCACCCGTTTGACCACCCAAATATCCCCTCCCACCCAAATGCACCATAATTGGTCGTTTTCCATCCTCCCTAGCATATCTCGATCGATTTTGGCCCATTTCACGCCCGAACCATGGGCACACCCCAGGAACCATGGGATACAACACACCAATTTGGCTAAAAAACGCTCCATTTCCATCGTCACACCCGTTGGACCACCCAAATGGCCCTACCCATCCAAAGAGACCACACTAGGCTACTCTTCAGCGTCCCTGGCATGCCTCGATTAATTTTTGGACCATTTCACGCTCGAACCTCGGGTACACCCCTGGAACCGTGGCTATAGCACACTGATTTGGCCTAAAAATTTGTTGTTTGAACTATTTCGCCCGTTTGACCACTAAAATGGCCTCACCTACCCAAACATACCATACTAGGTCGCTCCCCAATCTCTCTGGCATGCCTTAGTCATTTTTGGCCTATTTCACGCCCCGACGGGCATACCCCTGGAACCATGGTCTATAGTACACCAATTTTGCTCGAAAATGCTCCGTTGGCACAGTTTTGTTCATTTGACCACCCAAATTGCCTCGTCCACCCAAACGGACCACATTAGGCCGCTGCCCAGCCTCCCTGTCATGCCTCAATCAATTTTTGGCCCATTTCATTCCCGAACCCCGATCACCCCCCCGAAATCGTGGCTATAACACACTGATTTGGCCCGAAAATTCCCCGTTTGCACCGTTTAGCTTGTTTGACCATCAAAATGGCCCGAACCACCCAAACGGACAATATTGGGCCATTTTCCAGCCTCCCTCCGGTCGATTTTTGGCCCGTTACACACCTGGACCCCAGGAAAACCTCAGGAACTGTGGGTTATAGCACACTGATTTAGCCCGAAAATGCCCTATTTGCACCGTTTCACCCGTTTAACCACCAAAATGGACCCGCCCACCCAAATGGACCACACTAGGCTACCCCTAGCCTCCTTGGCATACCTCGATCAATTTTGGCCCATTTCACGCTCGGACTTTGGGTACTCCCCCAAAACCGTGGGGTATAGCACAATAATTTGGCCAAAAATACCCTGTTTGCACCATTTTGTTCCTTTGACCACCCAATAGGCTCGCCCACCCAAGCGGACCACACTAGGCCACTCTGCAACCTTCCTGACATGCCTCAGTCGATTTTTAACCCATTTCCCGCCTGGACCCCGAGAAAACCCCCAGAACCGTGAGCTATAGCACACCGATTTGGCCCGAAAATTCCCCATTTGCACCATTTTGCCCATTTGACCACCTAAATGCCCCGTCCTACCCAAACGGACCACAATTGGCCGCTCCTCATCCTCCCTAACATACCTCAGTCAATTTTTGTCTAATTTCACGCCTGAACCCCGTGTACACCCCTAGAACTGTGGGCTATAACACACTGATTTGGCCTAAAAATGGCTCGTTTGCACCGTTTCGCCTATGTTGCCACCAAAATATCCCCGCCTACCTAAACAAACTATATTAGGCCTCTCCCCAGCCTCCCTGGCATTCCTTGGTCGATTTTTAGCCTATTTTACGCCCGGACCCCCGGCACACACCTAGAACTGTGGGCTATAACACACCAATTTGGCCAATAAATGCCCCATTTTGCCCATTTGATCATCCAAATGGCCCCGCCCACCTAAACAAACCATACAAGGCCGTTCCCCAGCCTCCTTGGCATACCTCAATCGATTTTTGGTCCATTTCTCGCCCGTACCACGGGCATACCCCCGAAACCATAGGCTATAGTACTTTGATTTGCCAAGAAAATGAAATGTTTGCATTGTTTCACCCATTGGACCACCCAAATAGCCCCGCCCACCCAAACGGACCATACTAAGCTGCTGCCCAGCCTTCCTGATATGCCTCGGTTGATATTTTGCCCATTTCACATACGGACCAGGGAATCAACGAAACCATGGTCTATAGCACACCGATTTGACCTAAAAATGCCTCATTTGCACCTTTTTGCCTGTTTGACCAGCCAAATGGCCCTGCCCATCCTAACAAACCACACCAGGCTGCTCCCCAGCCTCTCTGGCACACCTTGATTGATTTTTGACCCACTTCACTGCTGGACCCCGGGTACACCCCCGGAACTATGGGCTATAGCATGTCGACTTGGCCTAAAAATGGCTCGTTTACACCATTTTTCTCGTTTGACCACTCAAATAACCCCTCCCACCCAAACGAACCTCACTAGGCCAATCCCCAAACTCACTAGCATGCCTCAGTTTATTTTTGGACCATTTCACTCCCGGACCCCGAGCACATTCTGAAAACAGTGGTCTATAGCACACCGATTTAGACCGAAAATGACCGGTTTGCATCGTTTCACCCATTTGACCACCCAAATGGCCCCGCCTACCCAAACGGATAATACTAGGCCACTCTCCAGTCTCCCTGGCTCTCCTCGGTTGATTTTTAGCCCATTTCATGCACGAAACCCGGGTACACCCTAGGAACCGTGGGCTATAGCATATTGATTTAGCCCGAAAATGCCACTTTTGTACCTTTTTGCTCGTTTGATCACCCAAATGGCCCCGCCTACCAAAACAGACCACACTAGGATGCTCCCAACCTCCCTGGAACACCTTGATAGTATTTTGACCCATTTTACACTTGAACCCCACACATATTCCCCAGAACCATGGGCTATAGCACATCGATATGGGCCAAAAATACCTCATTTACACCGTTTTGCCTGTTTGACCACCCAAATGGCCCAGCCTCACTAGTATGCCTCGATCAATTTTTTGCCTATTTCACGCCCGAACCCTGGGCACACACCCTGAACTGTGGGCTATCGCACACTGATTTAGTTCGAAAATGCCTTATTTGCACTATTTTGCCTGTTTGACCACCCAAATTGCCCCTCCCACCCAAACGGACCATACTAGGCCACTCCCCAGCTTCCCTGGCATGCCTCAATCAAAATTTTCCTATTTCACGCCCGTACCCCGGGCACCCACCCAAAACCATGGGCTATAGCTCACCGATTTGGCTCGAAAATGCCCCGTTTTGCCCATTTGACCAGCCAAATGGCCCAACCCACCCAAACAGATCATACTAGCTGCCTCCAGTCTCTCTAGCACGTATCGGTCAATTTTTGGCCCATTTCACTCCCGAACGCCTGGCTCACCCTCGGAACCGTGGGCTATAACACACTGATTTGTCCCGAAAATGCCCAGTTTGCATCGTTTTGCTTATTTGACCACCCAAATAGCCCCGCCCACCCTAACTGAAAACACTAGGCCACTCCCCAGCCTCAATGGTATACCTCGGTTGTTTTTTGGCTTATTTCACTCTAGGACCTCGAGCACACCCCCAGAACCATGGGCTATAGCACATCAATTTTTCCCGAAAATTCCCCATTTGCATCATTTCGCCCATTTAACCATCAAAATATCCCCGCCCAACCAAATGGACCATACTAGGCTGCTCCCCAGCCTCTCTGGCACCCTCGGTCGATTTTTGGCCCATTTCCCACCCGAACCCCGGGCACACCCCGAAATCGTGGACTATTACACACTGATTTAGCCCAAAAATGCTCCATTTTCTCCATTTCGCCCGTTTGACCTCCTAAATAGCCTAACCCACCCAAACGGACCACACTAGTCTGCTCCCCAGTCTCCCTAATATGCCTCGATCGATTTTTGGTCTATTTCATGTCCGAACCATGGGTACAACCCTAGAACCGTGGGCTATAGCATATCGACTTAGCCTGAAAATACCTCATTTGCACCGTTTACCCTGTTTGACCACTTAAATAGATTTGTCCACCCGAACGGACCACAAGAATAAAGAATTGGAGGAGGGAAATCTTGATAGAATAGGACGCTCCCTAGCCTCTTTAGTGTTCCTTAGTTGATTTTTAACCTATTTCATGCTCGAACCATGGGTACAACCCCGGAACCATGAGGTATAACACATTGACTTAGCCCAAAAATACATCATTTGTATAGTTTCACCTGTTTGACCACCCAAATGGTACCTCTCACCTAAATGGACCACACAAGGCCGCTCTCCAGCCTCCCTGCCAAGGCTCGGTCAATTTTTTGCCCATTTCACACCCGGACACTAGGCATACCCCAAAAACCGTAGGTTATAGCACACCGATATGGCCCGAAAATGCCTTATTTGCACCATTTTACCCATTTGACCACCTTAACGGCCCTGCCAATCCAAACAGATCATACTAGGCTGCTCTCCGACATCCCTGGCATACATCAGTCAATTTTTTTCCCATTTATGTCCCTTACCCCGGGCACACCCTCAAAACCGTGGGCTATAGCATACCGATTTAGGCCAAAAATACCTCATTTGCATCGTTTCACCCGTTTGACCACCCAATTGGCTTCGCCCACCCAAACGGATCACACTAGGCTGCTCCCCAGCTTCCCTGGCATGCCTTGATTGATTTTTGAACCATTCCACGCCCAGACCTAGGTACACCCCCAGAATCGAGCACTATAACACACCGATTTGGCCCGAAAATGCCACATTTGCATTGTTTCTCCCATTTGACCACCCAAATGGCCCCTCACCCAAACGGACCATACTAGGCCACTCCTCGCCTCCCTAGAATGCCTTGATTGATTTCTATCCCATTTTACAACTGGACCACGGGCACACCGTCGGAACCATGGGCTATAGCATACTGATTTAGCCTGATAAATGCCCCATTTGCACCATTTCGCTAGTTTGATCACTCAAATAGCCTCTCCCACCCAAACAGACCATACCTGGCTGCTCTCCAACCTCTATGGCATACCTCGGTTGATTTTTAGTCCATTTCACGCCCGAACCACAAGCACACCCCAGAACCATAGGCTATAGCACACTGATTTGGCCCAAAAACTCCCCATTTCCACTGTTTCGCCTGTTTGACCACCCAAATATCCTATCCCACCGAACAGACCATAATAGGTTGCTCTCCAATATCTCTGACACGCCTTAGTCAATTTTTGACCCGTTTCACATCTGGACCCTAGGTACACCCCCGTAACCGCGGGCTGTAGAACACCGAATTAGGTCAAAAATGCCCCATTTGTACCATTTTGCCCGTTTGACCACCCAAATGGCCCCGCCAACCCAAACGAACCAACTAGGACACTCCTCAGCCTTCTTGGCATGCCTCGATCCTTTTTTGGCCTATTTCATGCCTGAACCTTGGGAATACCTCAGAACCGTAGGCTATAGCACTCTGATTTGACTCAAAAATGCCCCATTTCACTCGTTTGACCACCCAAATGGCCCACACTAAGTTGCTCTCAAAACTGCTTGGGGCAGCCCGGTTGATTTTTGCTCAAAATCCTGCCCGAACTTGGGGCCCACCACGAAAATAATAGGCTATAGCACATCGATTTGGCTAAAAAATGGCCCGTTTGCGCTGTTTCGCCTGTTTGAACACCCAAACTGCCCCATTCTAAAAAAAGTCTCACACTATGCTGCTCCTCAGCCTGCCTGGGGCAGCCCGAATAATTTTCGTTCAAAATCACCGAACCCCGAGCCAATCCCAAAAATCGTGGTCTATCGCACACCGATTTGGCCTAAAATTTGCCCGTTCACGTCGTTATGCTTGTTTGACCACCCAAACCACCCTGTTCTAAAAAAGGGCCCACACTAGGTCGCTCCTCAGCCTGCCTAGGATAGCCCATTCGATTTTTGACTAAAATCATGCTCGGGCCCACCCTAAAAACCGTGGGCTATAGCATACCAATTTTGCTCAAAAATGGCTCATTCGCGCAGTTTCGCCTGTTTGACCACCTTAATCACTCCTTCTAAAAAATGGCCCAAACTAGGCTGCTACTCAGCCTGGCTGGGGCAGCCCGATTGATTTTTGTCCAAAATCACACCCCAACCCTGGGACAACCCCAAAAACCAAGGGCTATAGCACACCGATTTGGCCCGAAAATAGCCCGTTCGCGCTGTATCGCCTGTTTGACCACCCAAACTACCCCGTTCTGAAAAAAGGCCTACAGTATACCACTCTTCAGCCTGCTTAGGACAACTCGATCAATTTTTGGCAAAAATCACGCTCGAACCCGGGCCTACCCTAAAAATCGTAGGCTATAGCACACTGATTTGGCCCAAAAAATAGCCCATTCGCGTCGTTTCGCCTGTTTGACCATCCAAATAACCCCGTTCTAAAAAAAGCCCACACTAGACATCTCCCTAGCCTACCTGGAACAACCAGATTAATTTGCGGCAAAAATCATGCCCGGACCCCAGGACTACCCCAAAAATTGTAGGCTATGCACAACAATTTAGCCTGAAAATGGTTCGTTCACGTTGTTTCGCCCGTTTGACCATCCAAACAGCTCCGTTCTAAAAAAATGCCCACACTAGGTTGCTTTCATGCCTGCTTGAGGTATCTCGATCGATTTTTGGCCAAAATCACGCCCAGACCCCAAGCCCACCCCAAAAACTATTGGCTATAGCACATCGATTTGGCCCCAAAATGGCCTGTTTGCGTCGTTTTGCTTGTTTGACCAACCAAACGGCCCCGTTCTAAAAAAAGGCCCACACTAGGCCACTCTCCAGCCTGTCTGGGGAAGCCTGGTGATTTTCAACTAAAATTACGCTCGGACCTCGAGCCCACCCCAAAAACCGTGGGCTATAGCATACTAATTTGGCTCGAAAATGGCCCGTTCGCGCCGTTTCGCCCATTTGACAACCTAAACTATCCCGTTCTAAAAAACGTACCACACTAGGCCGCTCCACAACTTGCTTGGGGCAACCCGATCAATTTTTGGCCTAAATCACGCCCTAACCCCGAGCCCACCCCAAAAACCGCGGGCTATAGCATACCAATTTGGCTTAAAAATGGTCCGTTCGCGTTGTTACATTCGTTTGACCACCCAAACCACCCCTTTCTTAAAAAAGGCCTACACTAGATCGCTTTCTAGACTATCTGGGCAGCCTGGTCAATTTTTGGCCAAAATCACGCTCGAACCCCGGGCCCACCCCAAAAATTGTGGGCTACAGCACACCGATTTATGATAACGCTCAAATTACACTCTTGAATGGGTGTAAGTGATCGTTGTCAATATAAAACCCAACTAGGTTAGGGTCGAATCCCATAGGGAATAGGGTGTGAACGTCAATTTGTTTACGAAATGCTTTATTGATAGTTTACCGTTTCCGGAAGATGGGGGTTTAAGGTTCGCAATGAATCAATTTTCACTTTCTGAACTTTAGTGTTGTAATCAATATAAATGGAAAACCAGAGCTATGTTCACCAAAGGTTTTGGAAATTGACAGATACTAGGTAATGCTAGAAATTCTCGAAATGAGCAGAACAACAGAATATCCCTGACGATTATACTATCTGACTTATCTCTCGACCTCACCAGACAATTTATTATCTAATTCTCTCGAACTTAGATAACTTAACTAGTTCCAATAGGATGTTATCTCAGATAGATTAATCCAGTTACGACATTAATCATTAAACAGAGGGTTGGTAGCTTTCGAGTCCCTGTTGATAATTTACGTCCTCTAGTCTATTTCTCCGTTAGAAGAAAATAAAACCTAAGGCATAATCTAATGTTTGCAACCACTAGATTCAGTTAAGACAACGGAATTTCAAGATGTTCTACTACTCTTTGAATCCGTTAAACACCTAGTATCATATGAAACCCTAATCCATGGATCCCATAACCCCCGTTAATGGAATTAGCCACTCATGATTTGATGAACGAAATCATAATTTGAATTCATAATATTATGGATAACTTACGATTAGATGGAAGACAACGAGTAATCTCTTCAGTTAAAATCACAAAGTAGAAACCCAAAAAAATAGTTGATAAGAACAACTAAGAATAATTGATAAAAGAAAACAATGTGTGTCTCTCTCTTCTCCCAAGTAAAATTATTCAGATAGATGAATTATCAATGAATCAAAACCCCTAAAAGATGCTATTTATACTAAAGCCTAATTAAGGAAATAAAATAACAAAATTAATAAAATTATTCGGAATAGGTGACGCCCAGGCTGATGCCGCGTCAAGAAGTTGACGCCCTATCACGGATGGCATCAGAGAGGCTTCAGTTGCCTTCAGGTTCTGTCTTAGGCTGACGATGTGGATGACGCCGCATCAAGGATCTGACGGCGTATCACCAACGTTGTCAGATATCTTCATCCCATGCTAACTTTCTGCTTAAGGATGACGCCATTCTTGATGCCTTATCATGACTTTGACGCCATGTCACCGGCGTTGTTAGAAATACTCCTCAAACTGCAACTCCCTGGTTAAGGCTGACGCCAATGCTGATAGTCTATCACGAGGCTGACGACTTATCACAGAGGTCGTCAGCCATGTTTGCTTCTATTTTGCTCAGATTTTCAACTCTTTTGCTTCATTATTGTTTATTCTCATTTCTTCAGCCTTTTTCTGCAATATCATGAGCAAACATATCAAAGCAATAATAGTTGCTTCAGAATTCACAATTATTTTGAGCTAAAAAATATTAAATGTGTTAACTTTTGCTCACACATCAACACCCTCAACTTAAAACAATTGCTTGTCCTCAAGCAACAACTAACTAAGAGAATACAACGAATATTCAGCAGTCAACAACCAATTTAGCTCAAAACTCAGTTTACCATCTCCAAGGTCAACCAACTTAAAATTACTGTGCAATTTATTGAAAAGCAATAATGTAACACAAAGGCTTCTACCCAAGGCATCAACTAAGTACAAACAGTCATACATGTATCAATGTACACTACCTAAACAAGTAAGTAACTTAGCAAGATACTAGTGTGCCCTCACAATAAAGAAACTCCCCTCTTTCTCTCATGTCAAACATAAAAAAATATAATACGAGGATCATCACAAAAACACTCACTCTCAGAATAAAGTTCAAACCAGTGTATGCCAAATACTATATGCTTGCTCTTATCGTCATTACCAAGGTTTCCAGATAGGTACGCTAGGATCACTATAGGTCTTTCTTCAGCTTGTAACGTAGGTTAGGGCTGGTATGATATTATACAACATTTAGAGTGACTAACCTCCTTGGCACTACCTTAACTTGTGGGGTCCACTTATTAACCTCTTTTTCTCTTTTTTCTATTTTCTTGATCACACTTTCAGGATGGGTGCACTTCTTTTTATGTAAGTAAAGTTTCTTTTCTTGCTCTGTTTGACCAACACCCAACCTTTTATTCTTTTTCTTTGATTCTTTCTCTTCTACTCTACCCTTCTCCATACCTAACTTATATCACGCACCCCTATGATAGACACCCTCAACTTAGGTTGTTTGCCTACGTTAAGGTGCACAGTGTCCAAGGAAAATCTAGCACATCAACACCCTCAACTTAAAATAATTGCTTGTCCTCAAGCAACTAAATAACACCATACTACGATGCTTAACCAAGAGACACATAAGATACCTATCACAGTTGATTATCAAGTTTAGCTCAAAACTCATACCACTCTCCACGTTTAATTACTTATAAATCCAATTTTGCATATCAATGAAGATTAACAATGTGACCCAAAGGAATCAAGATATGGCATCAATTCAGCAACAATAATGATGCATATGTACAAGTTACACTACCCAAACAAGTAAACAGCTAGCAATGCTACCGATGTGCCCTTACAACAAAGAAGTCCCTCCTCACTCATATATGAACTCAAGCATGTCAATGCGGGGACGGTCAAGAGACACTCACTCTCAAAAAGAAATTCCAATCAATGCATGTCAAATACCATATGCTTGCCCTTATTTTCATTACCAAAGTGTCCATACATGTAAGTTAGGATCACTATAGGTCTTTTCTTCGGCTTGTAATGTAGGCTAAGGGCTGGTATGATATTCAATGGCATTTAGAGTGACTAAGACTCTTGGCATTACCTTAACTTTTGGGGTTCACTTATTAACCTTTTTCTTCCTTTTCTCCTTTTCTTGATCACACATTATTCAGGATGGATGTGACTTTTCTTTTTTATTCTTTTTCTTTTCTTATTCTTCTTCCACACCACCCAGCTTTTTATTCCTTTTCACTTATTCTTTTCCTTTTATTCTACCTTTTTTCATACCCAGTTTACATTATGCACTCCTATGATAGCCGCCCTCAACTTAGGTTGTTTACCTAAGTCAAGGTGCACAGTATCCAAGGAGGACCAGGGCCAAAATAAGTTCATTATGATCTAAATGGGAAGGTGATAGATGTCATAGAAAGAAATGGTCAATTCAGGCTCAAAATAGGGATCAAGAGATATCATGTATACAGGGAAGGTCATTTAGGCAAAAAAATGACTTAAAAATTAAAACGGCCTATGACCTTTTCCTAACCCCAATCTTTCAATCAAGGAAAGACTAATCGGGCAAGTTCTAGATTCAACACACACAGGAAATTGAGTATGACCTCACACACACATGGCACAATGGTACATCACAAGATACTACCCATTCGGTTCATGCAATTATTAGCAGTGATTATCATATCCCTTGTACTAATGCCATAAAAATATTCACAGTAGCCACATATAAATGTATATCACATAGTTATAAAACAGACCAACGGAGAGGTGTTTATTCGTCTTAAAAATCAACAAAAATATGTCAACTGCTCTAGATACTTATTTTTCTCCAGTTAACCACAACACATCAAAAAACAAACACAATACGCCTAAACATGCCAGCTCTACTAGGAACAAGACTTCGGAGAAAAGAGGCACGACAACAAAAACCCCAGGAGGACATCACACCCACAAGTAGCCCCACCCTCAACTTAATATCATGCAGTGTTCCCAACGCATCAACCCAAAACAAGAGAGTTAGAAACATAACTGTGGCACCATAGGTGCGAAGATCTGATGTCAATCACACAATACAAATACAAACAACAAAATACCTTGGGTTGCCTCCCAAGAAGCGCCTAATTTAGTGTCGCGGCACGACCCAACTCAGTTTTTTCCTTCATCTTGAGGATATGAACTTCACTCCCAACTTAGAGTCCATCTTCTTGCCTCGCTCATAGGGAGGTGGTGCAAAGATTAAGAAGTCGAGTAATGGATGATTCATGGTAAACAACTCAGCTTTAAAGCGAGTTGTGTTTTTGTGTTGCTTATCAAGTGTAAAATAAAGAATATAGGATTCTTGTTCCTCATCTTCACAGTCTTCCACTATTTTAGATGATTCCACAGAAAAGATATCATCTAAACATAATGTGGAAAAATGCTTCGGGTGTGGCCCAACAAATCCTACTTCAAAATTTACACTATCCTCTACACACTCTCTTTTATTCATCTTCTCAATATTTTTACTTTGAATTGGGCTAGAGTCTTCATAAGAGATTGGCTTGGCTTCTTCTTTTGCCTCTAGCACCATTTCCTCAATCTTGGCATCATCCCTCATGGTTGGCTCGGTTGGTTGGGAAATCTCCAAGGGTTGATCAACATCAAGCTCATCATCAGTATAGGAATCTTGCTCTTCATCGTCACACTCTTTCATTATTTTAAATGATTCCACAGACAAGAGATCATCTAAACATAATGTAGAAAAGTGTTTTGGATGATTGACCTCGATATCCTTCTCTTCTATCCTTTCTCTTCCCTCGTTAAATGCCTTAATGTCTTGACGCATGTCACATATGGTATAATTCATTGTGTCTATACGATCCAACATTAGTTGAAGCATAGCTTCAATGTCACTCTTTCCAGTGTTGCGTTCTTCCTTTTCTTAACCATAAGACCTTTCATACTCATAAGAAGAACTAGAACTTGGGTTAGCTCAATAGGGGGAGGGGGGATTTGAGCAATCACTCCAATGCCCATATTGACCACCACATAAAGAATAATTATACTCCCGGTAGGATGGATATGGTGCACACATCTCTCTCCAGGGAGCGTATCTACAGTCATACCAAAAGTAGGATCCATCACAATATGGACATGGATCATCCAGATAAGATTTCCAACCACCAAACTCACATTCATTCCATGATGCCATAGTAAGAAATAAGCAAAAATAAAGAAAATCTACCTAACCCACGAAACAAAGGAAATCACAAACAAATATTTACAAGTTCGAATTCAAGCAAGTAAGGTAAAATTCCAAACCAACTCAATACGCCAAATTGTTCCCCGGCAACGACGCTATTTTTTTATAACGCTCAACTTACACCTCAAATTAGTGTAAAGCGGTCGTCGTCAATATATTTACCCAACTTTAGAATCGGGGTCGAATCCACAGGGAATAATGTGAGTGGCGATTAAACTAGTTTGAAATTATAGCTACAAGTTAAATTCAAATAAATGATACAAAAATATAAAATGAGGTTTTAGTATTAATGTTTGTAATTAATATAAATGGAAAACCAGAGTTATGTTCACTGTGGGTTTTGGGAATTGACAGATACTAGGTACTACTTAAGACTCTTGAAGTAAGTAGGAACAACAGAATATCCCTGACGACTATATTATCTGACTTATCTCTCGACCTCACCAGATAATTTATTATCTAATTCTCTCGAACTTAGATAACTTATCTATTTCCAATAGGATGCTATCTCAGGTAGATTAATCCAGTTACGGCATTAATCATTAAACAGAAGGTTGGTAGCTTTCGAGTCCCTGTTGATAATTCACGTCCTCTAGTCTATTTCTCTGTTCAAGCAAATAAACCTAAGGCATAACCTATTGTTCGCAACCAATAGATTTTAAGTTAAAACAACAGAATTTCAAGACGTCCTACTACTCTTTGAACCCTTTAAGTACCTAGCAGCATATCAAACCCTAATCCATAGATCCCATAACTCGGGCTAATGGAATTAGCCACTCATGATTTGATGAACAAAATAAAAAGTTGAATTCATGATAGTATGGATAAACTTACGAATGGATGAAAACAACAATTGTTTCTTCAATTGAATCACAAGAGAATAATCCACAATAGCTGATAAGTGTTGAAGGGAAAACAAGAAAAATACTTGATGAAAAAGATGAGGCAATGTACATTGCTCCCAAGTTCCAAAAATAAGATTGAGAGAGATCCTGAATAAAACCCTCAAAACTTCTATTTATACCTAAACTTAATTATGGAAATAAAATAACAAAATAAATAAAATTATCGGATTTGGTGACGCCCTGGCTGATGCCACATCAAGGGTCTGACGCCTTATCACGGATGACATCAAATTAGCTCCAGTTGTCTTCAAGTTCTGTCTAAAGCTGACGATGTTGCTGACGTCGCATCACGGATCTGACGACATTTCACTGTCGTCATCAGATGTCTTCTTCTTTTGTTGATTCTCTGCTTAAGGCTGAAACCCTTATTGACGCCTTATCACAACTTTGATGCCACATCACCAACGCCGTCAAAACTGTTTCTCAGACTGCAACACCCTGGTTAAGGCTGACGCCAATGCTGATATCCTATCATTAGGCTAACGACTTATCACAGTTGTTGTCAGCCATATTTTCAGCTCTTTTTGCTCAGATTTTAGCTCTTTTGCTCCATTGTTATTTATTTCCATGCATCTTGACTTTCCTACAAAATCTTAAGAAATAATATCAAAAACACCAATAATTACTTAAGAACTTACAATTATTTCAAGTTAAAAAGTTTTAAATGTGCTACAAAAATCTAGCACATCAATTTGGCCCGAAAATGGGTCATTCGCGCCATTTTTCCCGTTTGACCACTCAAACCACTGCATTCTCAAAAATGGTCCACACTAGGCGGCTCCTCTTCTAGCCTGGGGAAGCCCGATCAATTTTTGGCTAAAATTACGCCCGAACCTTGGGCCCACCCCAAAATCATTGCTATAGCACACCAATTTGGCCCAAAAAATGGCCCGTTCGCATCGTTTTGCCCATTTGACCACCCAAATTGCCCCATTCTAAAAAAAGACCTAGACTAGGCCGCTCTCCAGTCTTCCTGGGGCAGCCCAGTCAATTTTTGGCCTGAATAACACCCAGCCCCATAGCCCACCCTAAAAACCGTGGGTTATAGCATACCAATTTGGCCCAAAAATAGCCCATTCGCATTGTTTTGCTTGTTTGACCACCCAAACTACCCCATTCTAAAAAAGCCCACATTAGGTCATTCCCCAACCATCCTGGAGAACCCCAATCAATTTTTGGCCAAAATCACACCCAAACCCTAAGACCACAAAAAAACTGTGGGTTATAGCACACCGATTTTGCTCTAAAATGGCTCATTCGTGCCGTTCTGCCCGTTTGACCACCCTAACCACCCCAGTCTCATAAAAGGCCCACACTAGGCCACTCTTCAGCCTACCTGAGGAAGCTCCGTCGATTTATAACTAAAATTATGCCCGGACATTAGTTTTACCTATTTAACCACCCAAAATGCCCTATTCTCAAAAAGGGCCCACACTAGGCCGCTCCCCAACCTGCCTGGGAAACCCATTGATTTTTGGAAAAAATTATGATCGACCCTGGGCCCATCTCAAAAACCGTGGGCTATAGCATATCGATTTACCCCGAAATGGCCCGTATGCGTTGTTTTACTCGTTTGACCTCCCAAACTGCCTCGTTCTCAAAAAGGGCCCACACTAGGCCGTTCCCTAGCCTGCCTGGGGTAGCCTAGACAATTTTTTGATAGAATCACACTCGGATCCCAGGCCCACCCTAAAAACTGTGGGCTATAACACACCGATTTAGCTCAAAAATGGTTCACTCACGTCGTTTCACCCATTTGACCACCTAAACCGCCCTGTTCTAAAAAAAAGCCCACACTAGGATATTCTCCAGCTTGCCTAGTGTAGCCCAATCAATTTTTGGCCAAAATCACGCTCAGACCCCGAGCCCACCCTATAATGGTGGGATATAGCACACCGATTTGGCCCAAAAATGGCCCATTCGTGTCGTTTTGCCCGTTTCACAACCCAAATCGCCCCGTTCTAAAAAACGTCCTACACTATGCTGCTCCACAGCCTGTCTGGGGCAGCCCGATCGATTTTTGACCAAAATCACGTCCGGACCCCAGGCCCACCTCAAAAATTGTAGGCTATAGCACACTGATTAGGCTCAAAAATGGCCCATTCGCGCCGTATCGCTCGTTTGACAACCCAAACTGCCCCATTCTCAAAAAAGGCCCACACTAGGGCGCTTCCCAGCCTACTTGTGGCAGCCCGGTCAATTTTTGGCTAAAATCACGCTCGATTCCCTGGCCCACCCCAAAAAAATGTGGGCTATATAGCACACCGATTTGGCCTAAAAAATGGCCCGATCGCGTTGTTTTGCCCATTTGACTACCCAACCCCCCCTCCCCCGTTCTCAACAAATGCCCACACTAGGCCGCTCCCCAGCCTGCTTGGTGCAGCCAACTGATTTTCGGCCAAAATCCCACTCGGACTTCAGGCCCACCCAAAAAACCATGGGTTATATAACACACTGATTTGGCCCGAAAATGACCTGCTCGCGCTGTTTCACCCAATTGACCACCCAAACCGCCCAGTTTTCAAAAAAGGCCCATACTAGGCCGCTCCCCAGCCTGTCTGGGGTAGCCTGGTCAATTTTTTACTAAAATCACACCTTAATCCCAGGCCCACCCCAAAAACTGTGGGCCATAGCATGTCGATTAAACTCGAATATGGCCCGTTCACGCCGTTTTGCACGTTTGACCTCCCAAACTACCCTGTTCTAAAAAAAGGCCCACACTAGGTCGCTCCTCAGCCTGTTTGAGGCAGCCCAATCAATTTTCTGCCAAAATCACGTCCGAACTACGGGCCCATCCGAAAAATTATGGGCTATAGCCCATCGATTTGGCCTAAAAATGGCCCATTTATGTTGTTTTACCCGTTTGACCCCCTAAACCTCCCCATTCTAAAAAAAGAGCCCACACTAGGCTGTTCATCAACCTACCTGGGGCAGCCCAGTTGATTTTCAGCCAAAATTACGCCCAGACCTTAGGCCCACCCCAAAAACCGTGGGCTATAGCACACCGATTTGGCCCAAAAATGGCTCATTCGTGCTGGTTCACCCGTTTGACCACCCAAACTGCCTCATTCTAAAAAAAGGCCCACACTAGGATGCTCCCCAGCTTGCCTGGGGTAGCCCGATCTATTTTTCACTAAAATCACGCTTGGACCTCGGGCCCACCCTTAAAACCCTGGGCTATAACACACCGATTTGACTCAAAAATTGCTCGTTCGCCCCGTTTTGCCCTTTTGACCTCCCAAACCACCCAATTCTAAAAAAAAGGCCCACACTAGGTCGTTCCCAACCTGTCAGGGGAAGCCCGATCGATATTTGGCCAAAATCACACTCAGACCCAGGGCCTACCAAAAAACCGTGGGCTATAGAACACCGATTTAGCCTGAAAACAGCTCGTTCGCGCTGTTTTACCTGTTTGACCACCCAAACCGCCCCGTTCTAAAAAAAAGGCTCAAATTAGGCAGCTCCCTAGCCTGTCTAGAGCAGCTCGATTGATTTTTGACTTAAATCATGCCCAAACCACGGGCCCATCCCAAAAATGTGGGCTACTGCACACTGATTTGGCCTAAAAATGGCCCTTTCTCTCTGTTTCGCCTATTTGACCAACCAAACCACCCCGTTCTAAAAAAAGGCCCACACTAGGTTGCTCCCAGCCTTCTTGGTAAAGCCCGATCAATTTTTGGAAAAAATTAAGCCCGGACTCGGGCCCACCCCAAAAACCGTAGGCTATAGCACACCGATTTGGCCTGAAAATGGCCCGTTCGCCCGTTTGGCCACCTAAATAGTCCTGTTCTAGAAAAAGGCCTACACTAGGCCGCTCCCCAGCCTGCTTGGGGCATTCCAATAGACCCGGGCACACCCCAAATATTGTGGGCTATAGCACACCGATTTGGCTTGAAAATGGTCATTCATGCCGTTTCGCCCATTTGACCACCCAAACTGCCCCGTTCTAAAAAAAGTCCCACATTAGGCCTCTCCTCAGCCTGTTTGGGGAAGCCCGATTAATTTTTGACCAAAATCACGCCCAGACACTGAGCTCACCCCAAAAACCATGGGATATAGCACACCGATCTGGTTAGAAATGGCCCATACATGCCATTTCGCCCGTTTGACCACCCAAACCACGTTGTTCCCCAAAAAGGCCTACAATAGGCTACTCCCCAGCCTACCTGGGGAAACCCGATTAATTTTGGGCTAAAATTATGCTCTGACCCCGGGACCACCCTGAAAATTGTGGGCAATAACACACTGATTTTGCCAGAAAATGGCTCGTTCACACAGTTTCGCCCATTTAACCACCCAAACTGCCTCGTTCTAAAAAAAGGCTCAGACTAGGCCACTTCCCAGTCTGCCTGGGGTAACCCAATTGATTTTCGACCAAAGTCACGCCCAAACTTGAGGCCCTCCCTAAAAATTGAGGGTTATAGCACACCGGTTTTGTTCGAAAATGGCATGTTCACGTTGTTTTCTCAGTTTGACCACCCAAAATGCCTCGTTCTACAAAAAGGCCTATACTAGGCCGCTTTCCAGCCTTCTTGGGGCAGCCCGGTCAATTTTCGACTAAAATTATGCTGGACCCCGGGCCCACCCTAAAAACCGTGGGTAATAGCACACTGATTTTGCCCCAAAATGGCTCGTTCGCATTGTTTTTCCTGTTTGACAACTCAAACCGCCCCATTCTAAAAAAAACCCACACTAGGCCGCTCTCCAACCTACTTGGGACAGCACGGCCGATTTTTGGCAAAAATCACGCCCGGACCCCGGGCCCTCCACAAAACTCGTGGGCTATATAGCACATTAATTTGAAAAAAAATGGTCCATTCGCATCGTCTTGCTCGTTTCACAACCCAAATCATCCTTTGATCTAAAAAGGCCCACACTTGGCCGCTCCCCAGCCTGCCTGGAGTAGCCCGATCGATTTTTGGCTAAAATTATGCTCGGACCACGGGCCCATACCAAAAACCATGGGCTAGAGCACACTGATTAGGTTCGAAAATGGCCCATTCGCGTCGTTTTGCCAGTTTAACCACCCAAACAACCCCGTTCTAAAAAAAACCACACCAAAAACCGTGGGCTAGAGCACACCAATTTGACCTAAAAATGGTCCGTTCACGCCGTTTCATTTATTTGACCACCTAAACCGCCCCGTTCTAAAAAAAGGCTAATACTAGGCCGTTCCCTAGCCTGCCTGGGCCAGCCCAGTCAATTTTCAGCCAAAACCAAGCCCGGACCCCGAGCCCACCCTGAAAACCATGGGTTATTACACATTGGTTTTGCCCGAAAATGGCCTATTCGCGTCGTTTCACCCATTTGACAACCCAAACAGCCCCATTCATAAAAAATACCCAAACTAGGCCGCTCCCCAGCCTGCCCGGGCAGCCTGATCAATTTTCGACTAAAATCACACCCGGACCCCGAGCCTACCCTAAAAATCATAGGCTTTAGCACACCTGTTTTGCCTGAAAATGGCTCGTTCATATTTTTTTGCCCGTTTGACTACCCAAACTGCCCCGTTCTAAAAAAATGCACACATTAGGCCGCTTTCCAGCCTGCCTGGGGCAACCCGATTGAGTTTTGGCCAAAATAACACCCGGACCCTGGGCCACCCTGAGAACCGTTGGCAATAGAATACTGGTTTTTCTCAAAAATGGCCCGTTCGTGTCGTTTTACCTGTTTGACTTCTCAAACCACCCTGTTCGCATAAAAGGCCCATACAAGGTATCTCACCAGCCTGCCTGGGGCACCCCGATTGATTTTCGACCAAAATCACACCCGAATCCCAGGCCCTCCCAAAAAATCGTGGGCTATGCACATCGGTTTTGCCCGAAAATGGTTCGTTCATGTTGTTTCTCCCGTTTGACCACCAAAATCGCCTTGTTCTCAAAAGATGCCCACACTAGGCTTCTTTCCAGCCTGCCTGGGGGAGCCCGATTGATTTTTGGCCAAAATCAAGCCCAGTCCCCGGTCTCACCCCAAAAACCATGGGCTATAGCGCACCGATTTAACCCAAAAATTTTCCGATCGGGCTGTTTCCCATGATTAACAACCCAAACCACCCCTTTCTAAAAAAAGGCCTGCACTAGGCTGCTCCGAAGCCTACCTGGGGCAGCCCGGTTGATATTCGACCAAAATCACGCCCAAACCCCGGGCCCACTCTTAAAACAATGGGCTATAGCACACCAATTTGGCAAGGAAAAGGCACATTCGCATCATTTCGCTCATTTGACCGCCCAAGCCATCTCGTTCTCAAAAAAGGCCCACACTAGGCCGTACCCCAACCTGCCTGGGGCAGCCCGATTAATTTAAAGCTAAAATCACTCTAGAACCCCAGGCCCACCCCAAAAACTGTGGGCTATAGCACACCAATTTTTCAAAAAAATATCCCGTTCGTGCCATTTCACACGTTTGACCAACCAAATCGCCCCATTCTAAAAAAAAACTCACAATAGGCTGCTCCCCAGACTGCCTGGGGCAACCCGATCGATTTTTGGATAAAATTCACGCCTGAACCCCGGCCCACCCAAAAAATCATAGGCTATTAGCACACTGATTTAGCCTGAAAATGGTCCGTTCGCTCTGTTTTGCCCGTTTGACTACCCAAATCGCCCCATCCTAAAAAAAGGCCCAGACTAAGCCGCTCCCCAGCCTGCCTGGGACAGCCCGATCGATTTTTGACAAAACTCATGCCTGAACCCTGGGCTTGCCTCGAAAATCATGGGCTATAGCACACCGATTTGACCCGAAAATGGCCCGTTCGCGTCGTTTCACCTGTTTGACCAACCAAATAGCCCGTTCCCAAGTAAGGCCCCCAATAGTCCGCTCCCCACCTGCTTAGGGAAACCCGATCGATTTTCGACCAAAATCACATCCGAACCCTGGGTCCACCCAAAAAACCGTGGGCAATAGCACATCGATTTTGCCCGAAAATGGCCCGTTCGCGCCGTTTCGCCCGTTTGACCACCCAAACCGCCCCGTCCTAAAAAAATGCCCATACTTGGATACTCCCCAGCCCGCCTGGGGAAGCCCGATCGATTTTTGGTCAAAATCTTACTTGAACCCCAGGCCCACTCCGAAAAAAGTGGGCTATAGCAAACCGATTTGGCCCAAAAATAGCCCGTTCGGGTTGTTTTACCTGTTTGACCACTCAAACTGCCCCATTCTAAAAAAAGCCCCTACTATTCCGCTCCCTATCCTGTTTGGGGAAGCCTAGTTGATTTTCGGCAAAAATTACTTTCGGACCCCGAGCCCACTTCAAAAATTGTGGGATATAGAACACTGATTTGGCCCAAAAATGTCCCGTTTAGGTTGTTTCGCCCGTTTGACCACCCAAACCGCACCGTTCTAAAAAAAAGCCCACACTAGGCCGCTCCACAGCATGTCTGAGGCAACCCGATCAATTTTTTACCAAAATAATGCTCGAACCCCGAGCCCACCTCGAAAATCGTTGGCTATAGCACACCGATTTAGTTTAAAAATAGCCCGTTTACGTCGTTTTGCCTGTTTGACCAGCCAAACCATCCCCTTCTAAAAAAAGGCCCACACTAGGCCGCTCCCCAGGCAACCCGATCTCTTTTCGGCTAAAATCACTCCTGGAACTCAGGCCCACCCAAAAAATTATAGGTTGTAGCACCTCGATTTGGCCAGAAAATGGCCCGTCTGCGCCGTTTCGCACATTTGACAACCCAAACTGCCTTGTTCTAAAAAAAGGCCTACACTAGGCCGCTCCCTAGCTTGTCTGAGGCAGCCCGATCAATTTTTGGGTAAAATCATGTCCGAACCCCGAGCCCACCCCAAAAACCACAGGCTATACGCCGAAAAAGGCCCGTTCGTGCCGTTTTGCTTGTTTGACCACCAAACCACCCCATCCTAAAAAAAGGCCAGACTAGGTCGCTCTTCAGCCTGCCTGGGGTAGCCCGATAATTTTTTGTAAAAATCATGCTCGAAACTCGGGGCCACCCCAAAAATTATAGGCTATAGCACACCGGTTTGGGTCAAAAATGGCCCGTTCGCACTGTTTCACCCGTTTGACCACCTAAACCACCCCATTCACAAAAAATCCCCCACTAGGCAACTCCTCATCCTGCTTGGGACAACCCGGTCGATTTTTGCCCAAAATCACGCTCGGGACCACTCCAAAAACTGTGGGTTATAACACACCTATTTGGCCCAAAAATGGCCCGTTCGCGCCGTTTTGCCCGTTTGACCACCCAAATTGGCCCATTATCAAAAAAGGTCTGTACGAGGCCGCTCCCCAATCTGCCTGAGGCAGCTCAATCAATTTTTGGATAGAATCACGCATGAACCTTGGGCCCACCCCAAAAACCGTGGACTATAGCACATCGATTTGGCATGAAAATGGCCTGTTCGCATCGTTTCGCTTGTTTGACCACCCAAACCGCCCCGTTCTAAAAAAAGGCCTACACTAGGCTTCTTCCCTACCTGCCTGGGGAAGATCGATGATTTTCAGCCAAAATCACGCCCGGACCTTTGGCCCACCTGAAAAACCATGGGCTATAGCACAATAATTTGGACCGAAAATGGCCCATTCGCGTTGTTTCGCTTGTTTGACCACACAAACTGCCCCGTTCATAAAAAAGGCCTATACTAGGCTTCTCCTCAGCTTGCCTGGGACAGCCCGATCGATTTTTAGCTAAAATCATGCCAGGACCCCAGGCCTACCTTAAAAACCGTGCGTTATAACACACCGATTTAGTTCCAAAATGGCCCGTTCGCGTTGTTTCGCCTGTTTAACCACCTAAACCACTATGTTCTAGAAAAAAGCCCATACTAGGCCACTCCCCAGCCTGCCTGGCACAGCTCGATCGATGTTTAAAAAAAATCACGCCTGAACTCCGGGCCCCCCAATAACCGTGGGCTATAACACACCGATTTGGCCCGAAAATGGCTCGTTTACGCCGTTTCACTAGTTTGACCGCCTAAACTGCCCCGTTCTAAAAAAAGGCCCACATTAGGCCGCTCCTCAGCCTGCCTGGGGGTAGTCGGTCGATTTTCAGCCAAATTCATGCTAGGACCCCGAGCCCACCCCAAAAACCGTGGGCTATAATACACTGATTTGGCTCGAAAATGGCCCGTTCGCACCATTTTGCCCATTTAACCACCCAAATCGCTTCGTTCTAAAAAAAGCCCACACTAGACCGCGCCTCAGCCTATTTGGGGTAGCCCGGTAGATGTTCGACCAAAATTACGTTCGAACCCTGGGTTCACCCAAAAACCGTGGGCTATAGCACATTGATTTGGCCTAAAAATGGCCCGTTCTCACCGTTTTGCCTGTTTGATCACCCAAACCGCCCCGTTCTCTGAAAATGCCCACACTAGGCCGCTCCCCAGCCTGCTCGAGACATCTCGATTTATTTTTGGCAAAAATTACGCTTGAAACCCGGCTCCACCCCAAAAATCATAGGCTATAGCACATCGATTTGGCCTAAAAATAGCTCATTCACGTCGTTTCGCCCGTTTTACCACCCAAACCGCCTCGTTCTAAAAAATGCCCACATTAGGCCTCTCCCAAGCCTGCCCGATTAATTTTTGGTCAAAATCACGCCTGGATACCCGGCCCACTTGAAAAACCATAGTCTATAGCACACCGATTTAGCCTACAAATGGCTCATTTGCGTTGTTTCGCCCGTTTGACCACCCAAACCGCCCAGTTCTCAAAAGAGGACGACACTAGGCCGCTCCCCATATTGCCTGGTTCAGCCCGATCAATTTTTCGCCAAAATTAAGCTCGTATCCCGGGCCCACCCCAAAAACCGCGGGCTATAGCACCAATTTGTCCCGAAAATGGCTCATTCACGTTGTTTTGCCCGTTTGACCACCCAAACTACCCCGTTCTAAAAAAGGCTCACACTAGGCTTCTCCCCAACCTACCTGGGGCTGCCCGGTCAATTTTTGGCCAAAATACCACTCGAGCCCTGGGCCTACCCCAAAATCCATGGGGAATAGCTCACCGATTTGGCAAAAAAATAGCCCGTTCAAACAATTTCACTCGCTGACTACCCAAACAACCCCATTCTAAAAAAATCCCATACTAGGTCGTTCCCTAGCCTGCCCGGGGTAGCCCGATTAATTTTTCGCCAATATCACGCCCGAACCCCGGTCCCACCCCAAAATTCGTGTGCTATAGCACACCAATTAGGCCAAAAAAATGGCCCGTTCACGTCGTTTCGCTCGTTTGACCATCCAAAAAGTCTTGTTCTCTAAAAAGGCCCACACTAAGATGCTTCCCAGCCTGCCTAGGCTGCTTGATCGATTTTTCACCAAAATTAAGCCCGGACCCCAAGCCCACCCCAAAAACCGTAGGCTATAGCACACCGATTTGGCCTAAAAATGGACCGTTCGCGCCGTTTCGCCCATTTGACCAACCAAATTGCCCCGTTCTAAAAAATGGCCTAGACTAGGCTGCTCCCCAGCCTGCCTAGGGTAGCCCGATCTATTTTCGACCAAAATCACGCCTGTACCCCCAGTCCACCCCAAAAAATGTGGGCTATTGCACAACGATTTAGCCCTAAAATGGCCCGTTCTCATTGTTTCCCCCGTTTGACCACCCAAACCATCCCGTTCTTCGAAAATGCCCACACTAGGCCGCTCTCATGCCTGTCCGAGGCAACCCGATTGATTTTTCGTAAAAATTACGCCAGAACCCTAGCCCACCCTAAAAACCGTGGGCTATAGCACATTGATTTGGCCCAATAACTGCACGTTTGTGCCGTTTCTTCCGTTTGACCACCTTAACCGCCCTGTTCTTAAAAAGGCCCACACTAGGCCTCTCCCTAGCCTGTCTGTGGCATCCCGATCGATTTTTGGTCAAAATCACACTCGGACACTAGGTCGACCCCAAAAACCGTAGGTTATAGCACACCAATTTGGCTCGAAAAAAGCCCATTCGCATCATTTCGCCCGTTTGACCACCCAAACCGCCATGTTCTCAAAAAAGGCCAACACTAGGCCGCTCCTCATTTTGCCTGAGGTAGCTCGATCAATTTTCTGCCAAAATCAAGCCCGTAACCCGGGTCCACCCCAAAAGCCGCGGGCTATAGCACATCGATTTGGCTCGAAAATGGCTCGTTCGCGCTGCTTTGCTAGTTTGACCTCCCAAACCGCCCCGTTCTAAAAAAAGGTCCATACTTGGCCTCTCCCCAGCCTGCCTGGGGCCGCCCGGACGATTTTTGGTTAAAATTACGCTCGGACACTTGGCCCACCCCAAAAATCGTGGGCTATATCTCACTAATTTGGCCCGAAAATGGCTCGTTCGTACCGTTTCACCCATTGACCACCCAAACCGCCCCGTTCTAAAAAAAGTTCCACACTAGGCCGCTCCCCAACCTGCCGGAGGCTACCCGGTCGGTTTTTGGCCAAAATCACGCCCGAACCTCGAGCCCACCCAAAAAATCGTGGGTTAGAGCACACCAATTTGGCCCAAAAATGTCCCGTTCACATCGTTTTGCTCGTTTGACCACCCAAAATGCCCCATTCTCTAAAAAAGCCCACACTAGGCTGCTTCCCAGCTTACCTTGGTTGGTTAATCAATTTTTTACCAAAATCAAGCCGGAACCTCGGGACCACCCCAAAAACCATAGGCTATTGCACACTGATTTGGCCTAAAAATGGTCCGTTCGCGTCTTTTAACTCGTTTGTCCACCCAAACCGCCCCATTCTAAAAAAAAGCCCATACTAGGCCGCTCCTCAGCCTGCCTGGGGGTAGCCCGATCAATTTTCAGCCAAAATCACGTCAGACCCTTGGACCACCCCAAAAATCGTGGCTATAGCACATCGATTTTGCCTGAAAATGGCCCGTTCACACCGTTTCGCCCATTTGACCACCCAAACCGCTCCATTCTCCAAAAAGGCCCGGACTAGGCCTCTCCTCAGCCTGCCTGGCACAGCCTGATCGATTTTTGACCAAAATCATGCCTGAACCCCGAGCCCACCCTAATAACCGTGGGCTATAGCACACCGATTTGGCTCGAAAATAGCCCGTTCTCGCCGTTTCGCCCGTTTAACCATCCAAACCACCCTGTTCTAAAAAAAGGTCAATACTAGGCCACTCGCCAGCCTACCTGGGGCAGTCCACTCAATTTTTGACCAAAATCACGCTCGGACCCTCAGCCCACCTCAAAAACCATGGGCTATAGCACATTGATTTGGCCCCAAAATGGCTCGTTCGCATCGTTTTACCCGTTTGACCACCCAAACTGCCCCATTTTCCAAAAATGCCCATACTAGTCCACTCCCCAGCTTGCCTGGGGCAGCCCGATTGATTTTTCACCAAAATTACGCCCGGACCCCGGATCCACCCCGAAAACCATGGACTATAGCACATCGATTAGGCCAATAAATGGCTCGTTCGCGGTGTTTCGCTCGTTTGACCACCCAAACTGCCCTGTTCTAAAAAAAGGCCCACACTAGGCCTTTTTCTAGCCTACCTGAGGTAGCCCGATCGATTTTCGACTAAAATCACATCGGTACCTCTGGCCCACCCCAAAAACCGTGGGCTATAGCACACCAATTTGGCCTAAAAATGGCCCATTCGCATCGTTTCGCCCGTTTGACCACCTAAACTGCCACGTTCTAAATAAAGGCCCACTCTAGGCCCGTCCCAGCCTGCCTGGGCAGCTCAACCTATTTTCAGCCAAAATTACTCCCGGACCTGGGGCCCACCCCAAAAACCAAGGGCTAAAGTACACCTATTTGGCCTGAAAATGGTTCGTTCGCGCTGTTTCGCCCATTTAACCACCTAAACTGTCCCGTTCATAAAAATGGTCCACACTAGGCCGCTCTCAAGACTAACTGGGGTTGTCCGGTCAATTTTCGGCCAAAATTGTGCCCAGACTCCGAGATCACCCCGAAATCGTGGGCTGTAACTCACCGATTTAGCTTGAAAATGGTTTGTTCGCGCTGTTTCGCCCGTTTGACCACCCAAACTGCCCCGTTCTTAAAAAAAGCCCACACTAGGCCCTCCCTAGCCTGTCAGGGGCAACCCGATTGATTTTCGACCAAAATCACCCTCGGACCCCCAGCCCACCCCAAATATCGTGGCCTATTAGCACACCTATTTGGCACGAAAATGGCCCGTTCGCGTCGTTTCTCCTGTTTGACCACCCAAACTGCCTCATCCTCCAAAAAAAACCACACTAGGTCGCTTCCCAACCTGTCTGGGGTAGCCTGATCGATTTTTGGCAAAAATCATGCCCGGACCCCAGGCCCACCCCAAAAATCGTGGTCTATAGCACACCGATTTAGCCCGAAAATGGCCCGTTCACGCCTTTTTGCCCGTTCGACCACCCAAACTGCCCCGTTCTCAAGAAAGGCCCACGTTAGGCTTCTTTCTAGCCTGCTTGGAGTAACCCGGACAATTTTCAGCAAAAAATATGCCCGAACCCCGAGCCCACACCAAAAACTGTAGGCTATATAGCACACTAATTTAGCCCAAAAATGGCCCGTTTGCGTCGTTTCGCTCGTTTGACCACCCAAACCGCTCTGTTCTAAAAAAAGCCCCACACTAGGCCGCTCCCCAGCCTGCCTGGGGCAGCCCGATCGATTTTCGGCCAAAATCACGTCCGAAGCCCGAGCCCAACCCAAAAAACGTGGGCTATAGCACACCAATTTTGCCCGAAATTGGCCCGTTCGCGCCGTTTCGCCCGTTTGGCCACCCAAACCGCCCCGTTCTCAAGAAAGGCCCACACTAGGCCTCTCCCCAGCCTGCTTGGGGAAGCTCGGTCGATTTTCGGCCAAAATCACGCTTGGACCCCGGGCCCACCCCGAAAACTCTGGGCTATAGTTCACCGATTTGGCCCGAAAATGGCCCGTACTCACCGTTTCGCTCGTTTGACCACCCAAACTACCTCGTTCTCAAAAAATGCCCACACTAGGCCGCTCCCTAGCCCCGATCGATTTTCGATCAAAATCACTCCTGAACCCCGGGCCCACCCCTAAAATCGTGGTCTATGCACACCAATTCGGCCCGAAAATGGCTCATTCGCTTCGTTTCGCCTGTTTGACCACCCAAACCACCCCGTTCTCAAAAAAGGCCGCTCCCCAGCCTGCTTGGGGAAGCCCGATCGATTTTCGATCAAAATCACGCCCGGACACTGATCCCACCCCAAAAATCGTGGGCTATAGCACATCGATTTGACCTAAAAATGGCCCGTCCTCACCATTTTTTGAGCTTTGACCACTAAATCACATATTTCATGGCCACTACAAAATTCTCCCTTCAGTCAGTTTTGCTGCTTTGCATGATTTTGTTTTCTATGTCTGCTCTCCATCAATGTATGTCCATATTCATTTTCTCATATTTATTATTATTTAAACTGTTATTATACAGTAAAATAATTGAAAAATATATATGAATAATTTTGATTTTGCAATATATATATAATTTTTGGTGATTCACAACTAAAAAGATGAGAGATGGAGATTTTTCAAGAAAATTTGAGATTTTTGGATGAAAATCTTATTCAAAACTTTCGTGATTTTTGGATATTTTAAAATTTTTTATACTATGGTTATATATATTATTATCTTTTATAGATTATATATATGTTTTGTCAAATTTTTATATATATTTTCTTTTTTGATAAAATGCAGGCGATGAAAGTATAAAAGACGAAGTAACATCAATCGATGGATGCATCCCATCTACTGATCAACCCAACCCACCCAAATGGTGTCGCAAATTGTATACACTATACACCACTCAAATGTTATGATTCTATCGACGTATGTCATGCAAAATGTTTCTAGTGATAAATTTTTAAGAATAATAATGTTAAATTCGAAAATATCTTGTATTTATTCTCGATTAGTATTCATGAGTTTCATGTTGCTATCTTTGTTTATGTATAATTAAAACAAAAGAACTTATTACTATTAATAAAGTTCAATATATCTAGATTATATTTATATTACATATTTTGTCTACTTGAAATTGAACATGTGTACATTGTTTCTCTCATGAATCAAAAACTTATAATTTAATGGCCTAAATAATTCAATTTGACTCAACTTAAATGAGTTGAAATATAATTTAATTAAAACGAAATATCTAAAGAGAAAGATTTCATGAATCAAAAAAATAAAATATTTAATTAAGAGAAATAGAATGTGTTAAGAGTTCATACTGCGACTCAACGCAAGGCAAATAAAGTCATTGCTTTACGCCTCATAAAAATTTATTTTTTTAACACATCAATCAAACGAGATATCTACACTTATAAGTATTGTTATTTGAAAATGTGACATCGCTTATCACTCAAAAAATACTTAATTTTAATAGCGTGTGATATTATTCATTGTGTTGTAGACTTGTAGTTCGCAATATTAATTAATTTCACATTCAACAATAATGTTGAGCATATTATGTAGTTATAAATGTGATGAAGCAAACTTGATTTTGACTCATATTTTTAATAAAATTATTCAAAAGCAATAAAGAAACTACTGAGCTATTAAAATCACATCGAATGAAATAAACTGATATTTTATATATCTATAGAATTTAGGCATTTGAGAAAAACTTTTTGCTCATTTTTATTCAAAATATGAAGGTTTAATTGAGTTGAAGTTTCATAAAAAAAACTAGCTATAAGGCATTGAAACACACTTAAATTATGAAGAAATTTTCATTTACATGTATAAATTATATGAGGTCCTATGAACCTCCTAATTAAACTTATTTTTTGGTATTATTTGCCCCTTCACTAATTACTTGATAACAAACAAAGTCAAGATGCAATTATTAATTAATTACTTGGTAGTATATTTAATATTTTGAAATAAAATATACTACCAAATAATATACCTTGCATCCCAAACTAAAATATACCTTGAAATTAATTATTTTGTACACTTTCATTCACCAAGTAGTAAAACAAAATAGAAAGGGAAGTTTAGGAATAGATTAAACGATATTAATGAGGACTAAGTAGTAAAAGAAAATAAGAGTGATTTTAGAAAATGAAATAAATCCTAAAAATGGTGAATAAATTGGTAGTATATTTAATAGTTTCCCAATTTTGTAGGAACAAAATAAGAAAAAGATACTATCAAAATTTGAAAATATAAATAAATAGATTAGAAAATAACTTGGTAAGTTAATTACTAGTTTGTGTTAGTGACCAAAATCAAGTACTTTCAATGACTATATATTTTGTGAAGTTTCATAAATATTTCTCACTATTTTTTGAGTTTAGAGCACTAATTCATATCTTTCATGGCCACCGTAAAATTCTCTGTTCAGTCAGTCTTGCTGCTTTGCGTAATTTTGTTTTTCATGTTGCCCCTCCATCATTGTACGTATGTTCATATTCACTTTTTTTATTTTTTTATTATTATTATTATTTAAACTATTATGCATTAACAATATATAAATGTTAAACTGATTTTTTTATTATTTTTTTTTGATGAAATTTAGGTGATGAAAGTATAAGAGTGGAAGTAAAAGAAATCAATCATTGCTTTGAATCTTCTACTCCACCTGCTCTATGGTGTTGCAATTTGTTTAGACCAAACAAATGTTATGCTACTCAACAAGCATGTTATGATAATTGTCACTTATGATAAATTTTAAAAAATAATAGTAATGTTTTATTGGAGAAAACATTATGTTTTTTCTCTATTAAGTACTTATGAGTTTCATGTTGCTAGCTTTGTTGATGTATAATTAAAATGAAGAACTTTGATTATCATTAATAAAGTTTAGTTTCAAATTTCAATTCTTAATATATACTTTATACTTATTATATTTATTTTACATAGTCCATTTATTTGAAGTTGAATATTCATACGTTGTTCTCTCATGATGCAAGAAATTACAATCCATCTACAATTAAAGGGATTAAATACTTGTCATCACAACGAAATGAATCGTCCAATTTATTATTCTTTAACATATGGATCTATTGAAACTATTTTCAGCATTACACCCAGACAACGATATATAGAACCCACTGGTTGATCCATTTTGATTAAAAACCCTACATATTTGATGTAATTTTCCTTCTTTTTTTTTTTTATTTATGTAGACACGTGATTTTTGATCATCCTCGAGTTTTAGCTTATTTTCGATATTAGATATTTATATTTGGTAATATTATGTAATTTCTTATTTTATTTTTTAAGTTTTAGTTAAAAAAGAAAGAAATAAATAAATAAATAAATAAATAAAGTTAATTTTGAGATATTTTATTTTTATTTATTTTTATTTTTATACTAATAATACAAAAATCCAAAATATATGTAAATTATTTATTCTAAAATTTAATAAATAAATTAGTAATTTTAATACTATTTTATTATATTTATTTTGACTATTTATAAATTGTTATTACGCTAAATAAAAATTAATTAATTATTATTACATTTATTATTATTATTATTATTATTTATTTATCTTTATTTATATTTATTATTATTATCTTCTATTAAATAAAAATAAAAATAATAATATAAAAAAAAATAATCATTCAAATTTTAAAATCCTTCCCTTGTATGTAACTGTTCCCACCCCAATTTTTCCCCAAAGTCCTGTATTTAAGGACTCTTCTTTACCCTTAACGTAGATTCTACAATATATCAAACAGTAAAAAAAAGCAGAGAAAAAAACACAGAGTAAAAAAGAGATCAAGAAGAGAGAGTAAAACAAAGAAAGAAAGTTTGAAGTTTTAGAATTTTCATTCGAGATTTTGATGATAATTACTTCTTGCTTCTTATTCCGTTTGAATCATCACAGGTTCTTATTCGAACTTGAATCATTTATGTTATAAAGTTTCCAGATGAAAAGTATGAATGAAAATATTAAGTAATTCCATGCATTATGGATGGTTAATTGATTTAGTGAATCTTTATTACTATGTGTTATGTGATTGAAAACACTGTATATTGATACTATATGATTTAAATTAAAACGAAAAGAGAATAGCATAGATATGAAAATAGACACTGTTATCATTCTATACAATGTTATATGCATATATATTCATCTGTTAATTTACACGTACATAGATTCAAATTCATATACACAGTAGATAAAATAAGATCAGAAACTAAAAAAAAATCAGATCAGAAATAAGAAAAAAAAAACACCAAAAATTGATTCATTTTCGAGTTGACTCTGATTGGTTCTTGCCGGAGTCGTTACGATCACTCTGTTACGCCTCCCATCGGTAAGACAGCAACGTTGTCATTTTCTCCCTTCCCTATTTTCCCACATCGTCGAAATCCCCCTCAAGGTTACGATCCGCTGCCACCGTCGTCCGTCACCAACCCGTGGGCGAAGCTTAACGCCTCCGTCACCTCCCTTCTTTTTCACGAGATCTGGACAGAACCATAAACCACCGTTGTCGCCCCATCCCGCTGCTGCCAGCCACCATTGGCCAGCAAAATACCTCCAACCGGCGACCCATAATCCCTGGCGATACCACTAGACGCTTCGGCGTCACCAGATCTGGCCGGCGCCATCCGCTCCCTTTCCCTTTTCCGTTGCCACCACTAGCCGAAAAATCATATCACTCCTTTCCCTTCTTTCCCGTCAGCCCATGCCGCCGCCAGCCACGTGTGATCCTCCTGCAAATACCCTTTTTCGTTCATGAACTCCGGCCAATCTTGGCCAGTGAAAAACAGTCGCTAATAACATCAATTTTTTTTTATAGATAAATATATTCAAGAAAAGGCTTCTTTTAAGTGATTTTTTGGGGCAATAATTGAAGAATGAAATTTGGGGTTTATAATTAAAGTTAGAATTAATATGGTTAGCTTTATGTATTTATATTATTTTATTATTATTATTTTTATTTTTATTTTGTTTGCTTTATTTCATTATCATTAATAAGGTTTAATAATTATTTGTTGAGATTAATTAATCATTTTTTAAATGAATTTTGTTTAAGTTTACTTTTAAAACTAAATAACATTTTGAGTAATTAAAGCTTTTAATGTTAGACAAATTTTAGAAGCGTTTAAAATTTATTTATTTATTTAAAAATTTGCCTCAATTAAGAATGCGGCATACACATCTTTTCTAGACATTTAAAAACACAAGGATGTATAAATACACCTTAGTAAATATTTTTCTAAAATTAATTTTCACCGATTTATTTAATACAAGAGTTTTAAATAAGTTTTTAATATAATAAAAATGAGCGATTTTTAGGCTTTAACACAATTTATCCAAAATAGTTTTAGTTAGTATAAGTTATTAAAAGCAACCGTGCTTGAACCACGGGACTCGAGGGGTGCCTCATACCTTCCCCTCGGTCAATAGAATTTGTTACCCGGTCTTCTGTTTTCGCAGACCAACAAAAAGAGTCATTTCTTTTTTATTAGGGATTCAAAAAGGTGACTTGGAACACCATAACTCAATTCCAAGTGGCGACTCTGTAAATAAATTAATCCATATTCAATACCGTCACTTCGGACGAAAAAGGGGTGTGACATCTCTGGCGACTCTGCTGGGGAATAATAAGAATTTGAGCTTTTTATATTGACTTATACTTGCTTTAATTATTATTGATATTGTGTTTGTTGGCCTTATGTGCTACTTGTCACTTATTTACTGCTTTGATATTATTTGAACTGTATTATATATTGTCTTCTTTTGCGTACCCCCTTTGAGTCTTTGAAATAGGATAGAGGGAATGCAGCATATGCATCCCACCTTCTTTTTTAGATAACCGGAGTGTCAAGGCACCTGGTGAAGTATATAGTCACACATGTTAGGTGGGGTTCAGATCGACAACGAAGGTGGTGTTGCCCTGCTACCGACCAAGTTGTCCCTCCCCGGCTCAAGTGTCCGCTCGAGTAAGCCAGTCTAGACACCTATCCCTATTAGGCTTAAAACTTAGAAGAACTGAAAACTCAGAATCTGGTTATCCCTATTAGGTGTCGCTTTATTTGCATCATATGCATTTGACTTAGCGGGACTCGGCACAGGGGCCAAGTCTGTCTAGGACAGGTGACCTAATTTATAAAGACCAACATGTACATCCTACGTGCTCTTTGACATTTGCTTAGAAGGCTATTTATTTGTTGACCGACTTTAGGCAATTTTAAAATGCGAAAGATTAATTTATCCTCAAATTTAGTTAATCATTTTTGAAAAAAAAAATTTTTAAAAAAAATAAATAAATATACAGTAACATAGTTTTTACAATCTTCATGAACTACGAGGGTCTGATTTTCACTTTTTGTGAGATACGTAGGAAGTCCTACCCAGGATATGATCATTTATTTAAAAAATAATAATAATATATTTATTCACAGATTTATCGAAGGATATTTTTAAAAAAATAATAAAAATAATAAGAAGAAGAAAAATGATTGTTTTCATGAATATTATTATCTTTATTTTACTTTTCATTCTTATTTTTAAAATTAATTTTAACATAAAAATCATAATAGCCTGAACATTTAAGGGTCGTGAGCTGAAATTTTGAAAAGTAATAAAATATATAAACATATATTTTAATAGTTCTGAACCTTTAGGGGTCGTGAGGCTGAATTTTTTATACAACTTTATAAAATATTTTTTCTTCTTTTCTTTATTTCTAAATTATTTTATTTTTGTTCTTTTAAATGTACTTAGGGAGTTTTGTCTCCAAACATATAGGTTAAATTTGTCTAGAGGTCTGTTATTGTAAAATTTTTGATAGATTCAATTTAAATAAATATTTTTTCTAAAAATATTAGCAGTCATGTTTTTCTCATTTTGATAAAATTATTCTTTGCAACTAAGTCCGAATAATGGTCGCACTAGGTTTTACAAGTTAAGTTGTAAATTCTTTTCAAAATTAATAAATTAAGTTTTGTCTAAGTCTAGACATTTATTAATCTTATGTCCCTGTCAATAGGTATAAAATGTCTCCCCCTGTTCGTGGAAAGCGTCCAAAGAGAAAGAGAGATGGGAGTGTACCGCTTCAGGTTATGGATTGTACCCATTTGCAACTTTGGTTGTGGTGGAACGAAATGGATACATTCGATTATGACGAGATACATAAGTATTTGGGTTTTTTGACGAGTATTATGACAATCAAGCCTAATAGGGAGGTGATTGATGTGTTACTAACCTTTTGGGATCCGAAGAACAATGTCTTTCGTTTTTTGAATTTTGAGTTGACTCCTACTGTAGAGGAGATAGCGGCCTATGTTGGATATGGGGATATGCATCGAAAGAAACTTATCGCCCCGAGACTCATTTCAATAAACAAATTATGCAAACTCATGAACATACGGAGCTCAAAAGAAGAATCGATGGAAAAAGGTTGGGTTTCCTTGCAGTTTTTGTACGATAGATACGGAAGGCAAAAGGGGTTCAAAAAGTATGGTAAGCAGCTCTGTAATAAGGGGAATTTTGAGGCTTGAAAAGTTCACAGACGATTTGCATTCATGGTAGTCTTTTTAGGCACTATGGTCTTCCCAAGGAGAGAATAAAAAATTAACATTCGTTTAGCAGGAGCGGTAAAAATGCTGAATAAGAAAGATTACACTATGGTATCAATGATCCTGGTAGATATCTACCATGCTTTAACTGTTTGTCAGAAAGGAAAGAGTTTTTTCGAGGGATGTAAAATCATGTTACAGATGTGGATTGTGGAGCATCTCTACCGACGTCCTATAATGGAAAGATTTAATCCTGAAAGATTCAATCGCATCAAAGATTACGAAGAGAGGTTAGAGAAATATAAATTCCCAGAAGGAGTTAGAGATTGGGATAAGCTTTTTCGTTCTCTGACAGCAGATAAAATCACTTGGAATCTCCCTTAGTTCCCTTGGAGGCAAGTCATACATAGTTATATTATTCGGTCGTTCTTATTATTAATGGGTATTAGGGGTGTTCAACCGTATGTTCCATTGAGAGTTTTACGTCAGCTAGGAAGACGTCAAATAATTCCCATTACGGAAAATATGACCGAGTTTGTATTTGAGGTCAGACCAGAGATCCCATTTCCGAAAAAATTAGCCCAGCAGATTTGGGAGGGTTGCCGTATTATGGGGATTGAAATGATGGTCATAGAGCATGAGAAATGAGAAGTGACCCCAAATTATCATGAATGGTTTGAAGAACAGTCAAGTCCGCCAGTCATACCAGAAAGATCGGTTAGGGGACCTATTGATCAGGAAGCTGCAATCAGGATAGGAACTGAGAGAGCCATGCGAGAACATCATGAGGCCAACCAAGCTTTAAGAGCAGAATTAGAGCATGCCAGGGCAAAAATAGACGAACAACAAAGGGAATTTACTGAAGAGAAAGCTAAGTCAACATATATTGAGGTTGCACTTCGGGGACAAATCAAGCTTGCTACTACTAGGGGGTCACACGTTGCAGAACTTACCGCATCTCGCCGACAACAGTTGCAGGAAGTTGAACAGAGCATGCAAGTAGAATTTGATCGAGAGAGATCTCAGTGGATCCGTGAAAGAGGAATATTGCGAGAACAGTTGGAGGTTGCTTCTGCTCGTGAACAGCATACAAGAGAGATGGTTGATTTCCGAGATCGACAAGCCCATGAATGGGATCAGGCCTTCAGTTCCCTTCAAGGAAAGGTCCCTCGTGTAGCACAGGATACTGCCAGAATAGGTTTGGATTATCAGCAGTTGGATCATGAGGAATTTTTGACACAAGTACCATCTTTCGCACAACGTTTCACTACTTCATTGGAGGACATATATTTGAGTTTGGGAGGACATATTAAACCGAATTCTCCTTGAATGGATAGTTGTTTTCTTTGTCATAGTTTTTCATTTTCAGTTTTAAAACTTCTTGTTTAGATATTATGTCTTTTCGTTTTCAGATGTCAGTTAATAGGTTTTATTTTAGGAGCTGGGTCAGTTATTTTGTCGTATTTATATTATAGAATGTAATGAAGTTGACTGTTTATTTCTATATATATTGAATATGTTTTACTTCAATTACTTTATTTATTTTCTTCAATAACAAAAAAAAAGACAAAACAATTTTGTTAAATTCCTCCCGAACTACGCAAGATCTGATTCATGTCCTAGCATGATACGTAGGCAACCCTCTAAAGGGTTGATTATAACTTTTTGAAAAATATACGCCTAGAAAAGCCGGGATGATACACAAAGCCTTCCATGATAGGTTGGAAAATGCATATAGAAGCATGACATATAACGTGGCATTATAGTGTGTTAAATTTATAACACTCACCCATTTGATACTTGGTCACAAAAAGATAAAGTAATTGATGGTTAGTTTGTGGTTTAAACTGGAATCATATCCGTATATCACCAGATACAAGGGTAAAAGAAGAATGACCCACAGAGAAGGTATAGGGTCTGATAGTGAAGAAGAGCAGAATCAGTTGATTTCGCAGGAAGTAGCATTAATGGAAGAAATAAAGTCATTAAAACAATAGATGGCAGAGATGTACCAAGCTTAGTTGAATGGACAAGCCCCGCCTTCTTCAATCCCTGGACTTTCGACTTCAAATGATCCAAATTTTGTCCCAGCTCAAACTAGTGATCCATTTTACCCACCAGGATTTGGCCCATTTGCTAATATGTCTGGAGTTGCTAGTATTTCTACCATGCACCACCGAATTCGTCTTTCGCAAATAACCCATGTTTTACTTCTATAGCACCATCTACCGCGGGTACTCAACCGACAGTACCGAAGAATATGGGGAAACCAAGTCATGATATGTTGTATCCCCCTGAAATGACTTTCAAATCTCAAAATCCACATTATCATGTTCATCCACTCGATACTCCTATCATGATTGAGAAGATTGCTAAGAATGAAGAACCAGAGGAGATGGACAAAAAAGTTAGAAGCTTGGAGCAGAGTATGAGAACTATGCAAGAATTAGGAGGACCAAAGAACGTTTCATACAAGGATTTATGTATGTTTCCTGACGTCCATCTACCGTTGGGATTCAAAATGCCAAAGTTTAATAAATATGAAGGTCATGGAGATCCTGTTGCTCACTTGAAAAAGTTCTGCAATCAATTAAGGGGAGCAGGAGGAAAAGAAAAATTATTGATGGCTTATTTTGGAGAAAGCCTTGCAGGGATAGCTTCTGAATGGTTCATTAACCAAGACATTTCCCGTTGGCACGTGTGGGATGACATGGCTCGGGATTTCATTCAATAATTTCAATATAACAATGAGATAGTGTCAGATCGCACTATGCTTGCTAACATGAGAAAAAAGATGACCGAAAGTTTTCAAGAATATGTCGTCAGATGGAGAGAGCAAGCTTCAAGATTCAGACCATCGATAAAAGAATCTGAAATGATTGATATTTTTTTGCAAGCACAAAAACCTGATTATTTTCATCATTTGCTTTCTACTATCGGAAGCACATTTGCCAAAGTTATCAAAGTTGGAGAGATGGAAGAGAACGGAATCAAGTCAGGAAAGATTATTAGACAGGCTTCTTTGAAAGTAACAGCGCAGACAATTCAAAGTGGTGCAGGAAGTTTCGAGGGAAAGAAAAGGAAAAAAGATGTAGCAACTGTTGTGCCAAGTTCACGACAAAACTGGAGAGGTGCGAGTCAACCATACGCACAAAATCTATTATGTTTCATTCCATCCCCTCAATATCCCATTTACAATGCACAATCATAAGTTCGGGCTTCTTCTTACCCGCAATGGCGTGCACCATCTATCAAAAATCATCCACCGATACTGCAAGTTCAAAGAGGCCCTTCCAGGTCTAATTTTTGGCCTAGAGCAGACTTCAAAAGGGATAATATAGTCAAAGATAATTTCACTCCTATTGGAATATCTTACACCAGTTTATTTCATAGGTTGAGGAAAATGAATGTACTTAACCCAATTGAGAGAAGGATCCCGAATCCTCCCCCGAAGAATTTGGATTATTCTAGAAGGTGTGAATACTGTTCTGATGCCCCAGGGTACGACACAAAAAAATGTTGGTACCTGAAAAGAGCCATTCAAGGGTTGATTGACACCCAACAGATCATGGTAGAAAGTCCAGACGCTCCAAATGTCAATCAAAATCCACTGCCAGATCATAATGAAACAAACATGCTCGAAGTGATACCCAATGATGAAGTTGTTGTAATATCTTTCAAGCCGATCATTGAAAGTAAAACTGATTCGGAAAAATCAGCAAATATTATAGATTTGACGAAAGAAAAGCATGCAAAAGAAGAGGTGGGGATAACAAAACCCGAATCATTGAATGTTCCCTTGGTGGTGGGGAAAGAGATTTCAGAAAATATTGGGTCAAGTCAAGTAAAACTAAAGCTTATTGTTCCTAGAAGATCTAATAATCCTCTTTTAATCATAAAAGGAGCTCTCATAGCTCCTATTGTTATTAAACCAGTGTCACAGCTGCCTATGGTTGATACCAAGGTTGTCCCTTGGAATTATGATCGTGTTGTGGTGATGCACAAGGGGAAAAAAGTGACTGAAGATGTAGATGAAGTAGGGGGATTAACTCGATCTGGAAGATGTTATGCTCCAGTAGAGTTGAGAAAGAATAAACAAGGCGGTGAAGAACGAATGATAGTCAAGAAGCCTGTCACTGATGAAGATGCTGAAGAATTCTTAAAAAAAATAAAATTGCCAGAACATTTTGTTGTAGAACAGCTGAAGAGGACACCAGCACAGATTTCTTTGTTGTCTTTATTGATACATTCAAAGGAACACCGCAAGACTATAATGAAGATTCTTAATGAAGCATGTGTTCCCAGTGAGATTAGAGTGAATCAGCTGGAAAAAGTTGTTGGAAGGATCCTTGAAGCAAATAAAATTACTTTCTCAGATGATGAATTGCCTATGGAAGGTACTGAGCATAACAAAGGTCTGTACATTTCTATGAAATGTGAACATTCCATCGTCACTCGAGTGTTAATTGAAGGAGGATCAGGCGCTAATATTTGTCCTATGTCAACTTTTTAAACGTTGAATGTTAATGTGGAAAGGATCCGACCTAATAATGTATGCGTCAAAGGTTTTGACGGATCAAAAACTGATGTCATTGGTGAAATAGAGTTCATATTGACAATTGGACCTGTGGAGGTTGCTATGGATTTCCAAGTGCTGAACATTGAAACTTCATATAATATGTTATTGGGAAGGCCATGGATTTATAGGGCTAAAGCAGTCGCATCAACATTGCATCAAATGGTCAAATTTGAACACGACAGGCAAGAAATAATTGTTCATGGTGAAGGAGATTTATCCATGTATAAAGACTACTCTGTTTCCTCCATCGAAGAAGATACTGCAGATAATGTGTTAATTCATCAAGCTTCTGAGGTAGTGGTTGTTGAGCATATCCTCAAGGGGAATCTCATCGCAAGACCACAATTATCCTCTGCATCTGTTATAGTAGTGAATGAAATATTGAAGCATGATTTCAAACTAGGGAAAGGTCTAGGGATGTTTTTGCAAGGCAGGGTTCATCCAGTAAACCTCCATGAGAACCTTGGTACTTTTGGTTTGGGATACGAGCCTACTGCTGAAGATATAAAGAAGGCTAAAAAGCGTAAGAAAGAGTCATGGTCACTTACCAAGCCAATACCGCCACTTCACGAGTCTTTCATCAAATTCAGTGTTGTTGGATCCTCCAAGTTACCTGCTGCAAAATCAATGAATGATGATGATACAGAGTTGATTGGCCTTTTTCATAATTTGTTCATTGAGGCTGATATGGTTGAAATTGGGGAAGGTACCAGCAAGGCAGATGTGCAGTTTTTCGGCCCTGATGTCCAGCTTAACAATTGGGAGGCCACTCCTCTCCCTATTATAAAGGAGTCTTGATAGTTTGTTTGTTTTTCTTACAGTCTTAGTAGTTTGTTTGTTTTTACTCCTGTAATTTGAATCATTCTAGGATTGTAATTCAGAACTTTAAACTTGGTATTTTAGGTTAAAACTCTTTCTATCTATGTTTTAATAAAGCGTAGTTTCCCTTCATTTTATTTTGATTTTATTTGTTTATTTTCTATCATACAATTCTTTCTATGCTGATTCTAATGATATGACTTGCATGAAGAATTGTCAACCAGATTTAAAAACCCAATCTAATTATGAAATAATGAATAAAGAAGTTGAATTTGATGAAGAAGCATTTGAGGATATAAGCAAAGATTTCAAACAGTTTGAGAATAAGACAAATCCCAATTTGGAAGAAACTGAGGCGATCAATTTAGGAGATCATGAAAATATTAGGGAGACTAAGATAAGTGTACATGTTCAACCACAACAAAAGAAAGCTATAATTGAAGCTTTGCATGAGTATAAAGACATCTTTGTGTGGTCTTATGATGATATTCCCAATTTGAGCACTGATTTGGTAGTTCACAAGTTGCCAATTGATCCTGTTTTTCCTCCTGTCAAGCAAAAGCTAAGAAAGCTCAAAACTGACATAAGTGTAAAAATTAAAGAGGAAATCACGAAGCAACTTGAGGCTAAAGTCATTCGAGTGGCCCGGTATCCTACTTGGTTGGCAAATATTGTCCCTGTTCCAAAGAAGGACGACAAAGTTCGGATGTGTGTTGATTATCGTGATCTAAATAAGGGGAGTCCGAAAGATAATTTTCCACTTCCCAATATCCATATTTTGTTGTATAATTATGCCAAACATGATCTTGCGTCTTTTGTGGATTGTTATGCGGGGTAACACCAGATCATTCTGGATCCAGAAGATGCGGAAAAGACATCATTTATTACGCCATGGGGGATATATTGTTATCAAGTCATGCCTTTTGGACTAAAGAATGTTGGGGCAACTTACATGAAGGCAATGACCACAATGTTTCATGACATGATGCACAAAGAGACTGAAGTTTATGTGGACGACGTGATCATCAAGTCGAGAGAGCAATCTGATCATGTCATAGATTTGAGAAAATTCTTTGAAAGTCTTTGGAGGTATGATCTCAAACTTAACCCAGCAAAATGTGTATTTGGAGTTCCATCAGAAAAACTCTTGGGTTTTATAGTCAGTCGATGTGGCATTGAGTTAGATCCTTCAAAAATAAAAGCTATTCAAGATCTACCTCCACCAAAAAATAAAACGGAGGTGATGAGCTTACTTGGAAGGTTGAATTATATCAGTAGATTCATTTCTCAACTTCCGAAAACCTGCGAGCCAATATTCAAATTGTTAAATAAGAATGCTAAAGTTGAATGGAATGAAGAATGTCAAGAGCCATTTGACAGAATTAAGAGATACTTATCGAATCCACCTATTTTGGTTCCTCCAGAGTCGGGTAGACCTTTGATATTGTGCATGTATATGTTAGACAATTCTTTTGGCTGTGTATTAGGTCAACATGATGTTACAGGCAGAAAAGAATAATCCATTTACTACCTCAGCAAAAATTTTACCACTTATGAGGTTAAGTACACTCTTCTTGAGAAGACGTGTTGCGCCTTAACTTGGGTAGCCCAAAAGCTGAAACATTACTTGTCATCTTATACTACTTACCTCATCTTTCGTATGGATCCTTTAAAGTATATTTTTCAGAAGCCTATGCCTACAGTCAGACTCGTGAAATGGAAGATGTTGCTCATAGAGTTTGATATTGTTTATGAGACACGAACTGCAATAAAAGCTCAATCCTTGGCGGATCATTTGGCTGAAAATCCTATTGATGAGGAGTATGCGCCATTGAAGACTTATTTTCCAGACGAAGAGGTATTGTATGTTGATGAAGTTATTTCTAATGATTGTCATTCAGGCTGGAAGTTGTTCTTTGATGGATCTGCTAATGTAAAAAGAGTGGGGATAGGAGCGGTTCTTAGTTTTGAATCAGGATAATTTTATCCTATAACAACCCAACTTTGATTCTACTGTACCAATAATATGGCAGAATACAAAGCTTGCATTCTGGGATTGAGATTAGCCATTGACATGGGGATCCAAGAACTATTGGTATTAGGAGATTCAGATTTATTAGTCCACCAAATCCAAGGAGTTTGGGAGACTCGTGATTCGAAACTCCTACCATATAGAGGTTGTTTGAAGGATCTTTGTCGACGATTTGTATCAATAAATTTCAAACACATTCCCAGAGCTCATAATGAGATTGTTGATGCTTTGGCGACCTTATCTTCAATGCTTCAACATCCTGACAAAACTTATATTGATCCTTTGCATATACAGATTCATGATCAACATGCATATTGTAATATGGTTGAGGAAGAACTTGATGGGGATCCGTGGTTCCATGATATCAAAGAATATATTCAGATTGAGAAATATCCTATACATGCTGATGCTAATCAAAAGAGAACCATTCGACGTTTGTCTAGTGGATTTTTCTTAAGTAGAGAAATCTTGTATAAAAGGACTCCTGATTTGTGACTTTTGAGGTGTGTAGATACTAAAGAAGCTTCAAAAATTATGACTGAAGTACATTCTGGGATTTATGGACCACACATGAGTGGGTATATTTTGGCAAAGAAAATACTCCGAGTAGGTTATTATTGGCTCGCCATGGAGCGAGATTCCATCAATTTCGTTCGTAAATGTCATAAATGCCAGGTACACGGAGACTTAATACATTCCCCTCCATCTATGTTGCATACAATGACTACTCCATGGCCTTTTGTGGCTTGGTGAATGGGCGTAATTGAACCAAAGGCTTCGAATGGACATAGGTTCATCTTAGTAGCCATTGATTATTTCACGAAGTGGGTGAAAGCAACAACTTTCAAGTCAGTGACCAAGAAAGCGGTGGTTGATTTTATTCACTCCAACATTATTTGTCGTTTTGGCATTCCGAAGATAATTATCACCGATAATGCTGCAAATCTCAACAGTCATTTGATGCAAGAAGTGTGCCGATAATTTAAGATTATGCATCGAAATTCTACTCCTTATCGCCCAAAGGAAAATGGGGTTGTAGAAGCTGTCAACAAGAACTTAAAGAAAATACTTCCCAAGATGGTGCAGGGTTCCCGACAATGGCATGAAAAGCTACCTTTTGCTTTGTTGGTTTATCATACTACAGTTCAAACTTCAATTGGTGCAACTCCTTACTTGTTAGTGTATGGAACTGAAGCAGTTATACCTGCAGAGATTGAGATTCCATCTCTTCGAGTAGTTATGGAAGCTGAAATTAATGATGACCAATGGGTCAAGATTCATTTGGAGCAATTAAGCTTGATTGATGAAAAAAGATTGGCGTCAGTATGTCATGAACAACTATACCAGAAGAGAATGTCACGAGCATACAACAAAAAGGTGCGTCACAGACATTTGGAAGTTGGTCAGTTATTACTAAGACGTATCCTACCCTATCAGATTGAAGCCAAAGGCAAATTTTTTCCTAATTGGCATGGGCCATTCATGGTGAAAAAAGTATTACCTAATGACGCGTTATATCTGACTGATGTAGAAGGCAAAATGGAGGGAATACTGGTCAATGCTGATGCAGTTAAAAGATATTATGTATGATATTCATGTACAATTATGTTATGTATGTTTTGTACTTATATTTTTTAAAAGATTGAAATGATGAAGGCATTTTGTTCTACTATCCGAATAATATATCAACCTTTGCTTACCCCTTTGAGCTTTTATTTTTCTTCGTACCTGATGATAGGCGAATTTACACGCCTATAGCACTATATTTTGCCCATATTTTAGCCTAGTTTTGAGAACAAATTATATATTTCATGCACTTTTAGTTCTTTTTCTTGTAAGTGAGCTAACGAACATGATTAGCAAAGTTTCAGGTATAAATGATGCAGAATTCAGCATTTTATGGATAACTTGACGCCAAAGAAAGCTTCACGAAAGGAGAAAAGCCAATCTTGGACGCCAAGGACTAAAGATGGCGCATGGAAAATCTGTCCCGAGCTAAAACAGCATTTCTGAAGACTTTGGGGACTAGCAGTAATTTATTAGGATTAGGATAATGATACATTAACCTAGTACAATTGGGTTAAGTATTTCATTAGCTTATTAGGATTAGGATAATGATACATTAACCTAGTACAATTGGGTTAAGTATTTCATTAGCTTAGTAGGATTTGGTTAAGCATTTCATTAGCTTAGTAGGAATAGGATATGAGTATTATAAATACCCTATCTTGCTAGAGATTTTAGTACATCTTCTAACATCTCCGAACATCTTCTTACATCTTCTAACATCTCCGAACATCTTCTTACATCTTCTAACATCTTCTAACATCTCAGAACATATTCTTCCATTAATTCTATTTTTCTTCTTCTATTCTTAAATTCCGCAACAAGAGAAACGTTACCTTGCTAAGGAATTCACGCCTAACGCCTACCACACCATTACAAACGTGAAATCTTTATTGTGGTATAACAACAATGTCAATTGTGATTTCCTTCGCACTCATGGGTAACTAAACTTCTCTGTTGGGGTTATGGAAGCCGAATGAGATACTATCTATTGATGTGAGTTTGTGAGTTCGTGACACGTATGTTGCTTATATCATTATTCTCTTCATCTTAATCTAAATTCTTTGTGGTTGCAAACGCAAGAATACGCCAGTATAACATTTAACTTGTTCGAAAGAAAGGTTATCTGTCTGGAAAAGAGATAATGTCAAGGTAGTAGGGTCCCATCCCCTATTAAAAAGTTAGTGCCGTAACTGGATTAACCTCTTGGAGAATTCGTACCGTTAGATACGCTTTAAGCTCGAAAGAGTTAAAGTGAAATAATCCTCGAATAGGTCGAAAGACGCCTGAATTTACCATCGACTACAATTCTCTATAAGCACATGCATGTCCGAATTCAACACACTCATAGTCAATAGAGACGTATAACTCAGAAGGTGGACATAACCCCAACTCCTCAATTCTCATTGTTTACATCTTACTAAAATATTCTTTCTCTTTTTACTTTGCTATTGCCGTTTTTAGCTACTATTTAGTTACATTACTTGCACAACAAGAATCCCCCCTTTTTCGAGACTTTCACTAAAAGTCTAGTAATCTTCACTTACTTGTTGACCAAGCTATTCCCTGTGGGATCGATACCCAACCCAGGTTGGGTTCTATATTTGCTAACGACCGCTTTACACTCCTACGAGAGTTGTAGATTGAGCGTTATCAAAAATTGGCGTCGTTGCCGGGGAATACAAGTGTCAATTAAGTTCGTTATAATTACTAGACCCTTTGGTCAAAGATTCTCGTACTTTTACTTTTTGTTTTTGTTTACTGCAGGTTTTTATTCAGTGCATGCCCCATACCCGAAGTTCTAGTCAACCGTTATTACCTATCAATCCTGAACCACAACGTATTCGCAGAATGGAGGCACAACACGCAATTGAAAGGATGGCTGCTCAATAGGAACAGGTGAGGCTAGCTGCGCTAGCCGCCGCTCAAGTGCATCAACAGAATATTGATAACCCTGGGCGAGCAACAAATCCTGACGATGAAGATCTAGGTGATGACGAGCTACTAAACCCTAGGCATGCCGCTGAGATCGCAACAACTGCCAACAGAAGAGATCGTCAAGCTAGGTTTAGGCCTGAACGCCAAGCTATGCAGCCAGCTTTCGACGATGATGATGATGATCTTGATGAAGCCGGAGCCACATGAGCCATTATTCCTCCACCATTGGCACCCGGAGCCAAGTTCAACATCACAAGCACCATGATTCAGTTATTGCAACTCAAGGGATTATTTGGTGGACTAGCAGGCGATGATCCGAATATGCATCTCATCAACTTTATTTCTACATGCAAGTCATTTGACAATCCTGGTGTTGGTCAGAATGTAATTCGATTACGTTTATTTCCATTGTCTCTGTCTGGGGAGGCAACTCTATGGTTGAATGGGCTGACTCCTGATTCTATTACAAATTAGAGGCAATTGAGAGACGCTTTCCTAGAAAGATTCTTTCCTCCATCCAAAAGAGCACAATTGAGAGATAAAATCAGCAACTTTCGTCAGCTTCCCACTGAAGCTCTTCATGAAACATGGGAGAGGTTCAAGACAAAGCTAGCGAGGTGCCCAAACCATCACATGACTAATGTTCACCTAATGGAGATACTATATAGAGCCTTGAATTCAATAACTAAACCAGTGGTGGATAATGCGGCCGGAGGATCTTTTATGGATCTCACCTTTGGTCAGGCAAGCAATATGCTAGATCGTATGACGAAACAAAGTAGAGTTTGGCATACCAGGGATTCTGTTGTAGCAAGCCCCACTTTTTCTATTGGCATGACTGCAGACCAAAGGAGACGAGAAGAAGAACGTAATCAAGATATGGTGCACATGAAAACACAAGTGGATCTTCTTACAAAGCATCTATTATCAGGGAAGACCGAAAAAGTCAAAGTTGTTGCGTCAAAAGGAAGAAACGAATCTGATTCGGAAGAAGAAGCCAACTACTTGAACAATCAGGGGGGTTTCCGAGGCAATGCCCAAGGAAACCAAGGTCGAAACTATTATGGTAAATCTGGAAACATGGACCTAGGTAGTTGGAAGAACAAGAATGATAGTAGTGGTTTGTATGTTCCCCCTGGAAGACGTGACGCCACCACATCTAGTTCTGGAAGTATGGAAGACATGATGGCTAAACTACTGAAAGGAGTGGAAGAAACTAGTGCGGGAGTAACAGAGGTAATAAATGATTTGTCCGCTATGAAGCAATTAGTTGATTCACATTCCACTTCAATCAAGCAAATAGAGCAGCAATTGAGCCAACTTTCAGCAGCACTCAATCAAAGAAAGTCTGGCACTTTACCTAGCGACACTGTGCAAAATCCAAGGAATGAGGGATCATACATGGCTATTACTACTCGAAGTGGTAAGGCGCTGGAAACTTCATCTAAGGGCAAGCAAGTGGTTGACGAAGAAGCGGAAATTGATGATAAGGCGAAAGGGGAAGATGCCGCAGCAGCCGATCCTAACGTCCTTAACGTCACTCCTCACGACGTGCAGCCTAGAAAAGCTGAAAAACGGAAGCAGTAGGAGAAGAAAGATGTGGAGAGAACAATTCCATACCCACCACCACCTTTCCCCCAAAGATTGAAGAAGGTGGCGGATGATACGAAGTTCAGCAAATTCATGACTATGTTAAAGCAGCTGACCATTAATGTTCCATTGGTGGAAGCACTTGAACAAATGCCTGGGTATGCGAAATTTATGAAGGATCTTTTGACAAAGAAGCGGGCAGCAAGTTATGAGTTGAAAGATGATGTTCATCACTGCAGCGCAATCGCTACCCGATCAATAGTTCAGAAGAAGGCTGACCCCGGAGCTTTCACTATTCCTTGCACCGTTGGATCTATGAATTTTGCTAAGGCATTGTGCGATTTGGGAGCTAGCATCAATTTGATGCCACTATCCGTCTACAGAAATTTGGGGTTGGGCGACCCTACACCAACCAATATGCGGCTCGTGATGGCAGATAGGTCGGTAAAACGACCTGTGGGTATCTTGAATGATGTGTTGGTGAAGGTGTCTACCTTTATTTTTCCTGCAGACTTTGTGATTTTGGATTACGAGGTGGATTCTGAAGTTCCCATAATTTTGGGACGTCCTTTCCTTGCAACAAGAAGTCTTCTTATTGACATGAGAGCTAATGAGCTTTTATTTTGGTTAAATGACGAAGTGGTCCGCTTTGATATATGCAAAGCAATGAAGCAGCCCAGCGATATGAATGTGTTCTCTGTAGCTGATGTTCATCATGAGGATAAGAAAGCATTATATGTAGAGAAACAGCTTACTGTTGAGCCATTGTCTGTTGCGCCACTGAATGTTGAGCATGAGGACGATGAAGATTATGAAGAACTTATGGGTGCTCTAACAGAAATAGAGTCCTATTCCTATACTCCTAAGCAACCGGACCGTGATCTTAAGAATCAACCGTCACCAACAGCGAAGACTTCCCTTGAAGAGCCACCAATGCTAGAATCGAAAGAGCTCCCCGATTATCTAAGGTATGTGTTCTTGGAAAGTATAAATATACTTCCGGTGAGTGCGGATGATTTAAGTAAACAGCACGTAGAGGCTCTCATCTCTGCTCTGAAGAGATACATGAGAGCTATGGGTTGGACTATTGATGATATAATTGGTATCCCTCCTGGGATAGGCATGCACAAGGGTCATCTCGAAGAAGATTGCATGCCTACAAGTAAGCCTCATTATCATCTGAATCCATTCAGAAAACGATCCACCATCTATCTCGACGAAGTCTAAGTACTCGAGGTAACTATGTCGTGCCGCGATAATAAATCAAGCGCTAGATGGGAGGCAACCCATCGTTTATCATTTTTCATTTTTCTTTCGTTCTATTACGTATTTGCTTTTGATAAATAAAAATCCAAAAATAAGAGTCGTGCCACGACCAAAACTAAGGCGCTTGATGGGAGGCAACCCATCTTTCTAATCGTTTTTATTGTTTTTGAGCAAATGTAGGTGCAAGAGGTGTAAAACGAGGAGATTGGTTTCAAATTTTGATTTGGACGTATTGCATGGTAAAGGTGGTAAGTTAGGAATTAAGATGCATAAGACTATGGATTGAGCATTGCTCATGACAAAATAGGCATCAAGCAAGGCTAGGCCTAGGTAAAACTAGGCCACGAACAAGGCAAAGCCTATACTATAGCCCAAGGTCTCGGAATCTAGTGTGCTATAGCATAGGCGCCGCCCATGCTCAAGTATGCCATAGCATAGGCGCCGCCTATGCCAAAGCATTTTGTCTCTGAATCTCATATGCCATGCTAAAGGCGCTGCCTATGCTCACCAAATTCTTTGCAAAAGGCGCCGCCTATACTCACCAAATGCTTTGCAAAAGGCGTCGCCTATGCTCACCAAATGCTTTGCAAAAGGCATGGCCTATGCTATGGCATTCTGCTCAACTAGACAAAGCATTAGGCACCGCCTATGGTCACTTTTTGTCTCCAAAACCGATTTTAAATGGGTCAAAACCCGACCCATTCTTTTCCTATATAAAAGAGACTTAGTCTTGAGGCACAAACACATTGAAAACCTAACATAGGCACATCACATAGCATCCAAATCTTCTCAAAACTTTTGCTCTTTCACTTCACAAGAACATCTCCAAAGGCTTCAATCACGTAAGTACTCTTGTGTTTTTCATCTATTTTTCGTAAGTACTACGTTACTATGTCTATTATGAATTGCAAAATCTTGAAGAAGTATTGGAGATGTGAATGTGTTTGAATTGTTGATACACAACCAAGTGAGTGAACATATACGTTAGGATGATCTTAACTTGTTTCCGACTTCAATTCGATTTTGATACATTGTCATACTACTTGCGGAATTGCTATAGTCATGAACATTGCATACTCTTGTCACTTGAATACTTACATGTTGGGATGTCTCGCTCATCGGAATAAGACTTATAGTTGCCTACCGACATAGGAGATTGTGATTATTGATAGAAACTATACCATGATGTAATCCCTATGTAGAAGTCTTGATATACCTAACATGAAAGTATTGCAAAGATCGCAAGAAGTGTTACATATCTGAATTTCTTGTTGGAATATAGCCCCTAAAACGTATGTCGATGAAGTCTGAGTAATCGACCACTTTTACTTCACTAGTCTGTACCAACAAACTAAGTGTGGGGTGGTGCCACTACTGCTTGTTTATAGATTGTATCCATCGAGATGATGCTAACATGAACATTATTTTAAGTCTCAGGTACAATGGCACCCAAAGCAAGACAAGGCAAAGATAAGGCAAGGAGAACCCTCCTCGCTGCAAATACCTCGACTCACTCTTGGAATTAAGTGGGATACTTATGAGGATGACGACTCTGATGATGATTCCGACAAAAGGGGTATGACCCCAGACATAGAGGATGAGTCCGACTAACCAGGTTCTTCTTATTTATTTTCCACTGAGGACAGTGTGTCCCATCTAAGTGTGGGGTGCTGGTATTTGCATGCTATACTTCTCTATCCACATTTGCATTTATTTATGTTTGTTTGTTTTGTTAGTAGTTAATTGTTTTTTTTTCAGTAGTTAATTTTTTTTTTAACTTAGCTTCGCATGAAATTATTCTAATAGGCAGCATGAGATTATGACAAGAGTTTGTGCTAAAATCATGACTATTGAGACGTTTAGGCTCTAATTGTGACTCACTATGTGATATTGTTTGGTTTAATTCCTTCATCTGTTGGGTCAAGAATCTATACTACTCCCAATAAAGTCGACCATGTGCCTTGTGTGTGTGAGCTAATAGTATATTCTGTGCTTGTGGCTGATGCTAGAACTTGCCTGGTATGTATGTAAAGCGAAAATAAGGAGTGTAAGTTTAGGAGATAATTTAGACATTTCTTTGGCAACCTATATTTGTTTACCTTCATTTTTACCTACCCATGGACATTATCCTAGTTAACCCTTTTGAGCCTTTAGCCTATTTTCTTTGACAACCTCATATGTAAGCCTAATCCATTTTTTTCAAGACCATAATTTGATCCAAATTCCTAAGTGCTTTAAAGTGTAAAGTCATGTGACAAAATAAGAGGAAATTGGGTGAGTATGATGCTTTAGAATGCATTGGTGCTTGAATGAGTTATGAAAAAGAAAGTGCTATCATAAGAGGTATGTTATCAAAAGAAAAAGGAAAGGAAAACTGAAAAGTTAGTTATGTTTAAAATTGAAAAACAAAAGAGGAGAAAAAGAGTGGTAGAATAAAAGAAAGTAGAAAGGTTGTTTGAAAGAAAAGTGTTAATGATACAATGTGATGTATTAAAGCGCTTAGGAACATAGTCACTATTTCTGACCAAAATAGTCCTACCCGTCCCTTAGCCAACATTACAACCATCAAAAGACCTATTTGATTCTAAGCTTAGCATTCTGACATTTAGTGGAGCATTACACTAAGGGCAAACCTATGGTCATCAGTTGTTGCATATGAATTCTTTGTAAGAGTGAGAGCAAGGATATTTTGATACCCATGTTTGAAAAATATGCTATACTCGTGAGTGATTATGGGTAATATATTGTGAGACACACATGGTTGATGAGTTTTGGGTAGTTGTGTATGATTCTTTGTGCCTTAACTTTTGAATATGAGTTTACCACCATCACGAGTCTATGTTGGAGGCTAAATGGTCTCTACTAATGATCGAAAAACTACTCTTTGTTGATAATTGTTGTGCTTGTCTTGACGAATATTTTGTGTTGTTGCTGTGAAACCCTAAGTTGATGTTTAGAGGGACATGATATTTTGTTCGAGGACGAACAAAGCTTCAAGTGTGGGGTGTTGATGATAGGCGAATTTACACGCCTATAGCACTATATTTTGCCCATATTTTAGCCTAGTTTTGAGAACAAATTATATATTTCATGCACTTTTAGTCCTTTTTCCTGTAAGTGAGCTAACGAACATGATTAGCAAAGTTTCAGGTATAAATGATGCAGAATTCAGCATTTTATGGATAACTTGACGCCAAAGAAAGCTTCACGAAAGGAGAAAAGCCAATCTTGGACGCCAAGGACTAAAGATGGCGCATGGAAAATCTGTCCCGGGCTAAAACAACATTTCTGAAGACTTTGGGGACTAGCAGTAATTTATTAGGATTAGGATAATGATACATTAACCTAGTACAATTGGGTTAAGTATTTCATTAGCTTATTAGGATTAGGATAATGATACATTAACCTAGTACTATTGGGTTAAGTATTTCATTAGCTTAGTAGGATTTGGTTAAGCATTTCATTAGCTTAGTAGGAATAGGATATGAGTATTATAAATACCCTATCTTGCTAGAGATTTTAGTACATCTTCTAACATCTCCGATTATCTTCTTACATCTTCTAACATCTCCGAACATCTTCTTACATCTTCTAACATCTTCTAACATCTCAGAACATATTCTTCCATTAATTCTATTTTTCTTCTTCTATTCTTAAATTCCGCAACAAGAGAAACGTTACCTTGCTAAGGAATTCACGCCTAACGCCTACCACACCATTACAAACGTGAAATCTTTATTGTGGTATAACAACAATGTCAATTGTGATTTCCTTCGCACTCATGGGTAACTAAACTTCTCTGTTGGGGTTATGGAAGCCGAATGAGATACTATCTATTGTTGTGAGTTTGTGAGTTCGTGACACATATGTTGCTTATATCATTATTCTCTTCATCTTAATCTAAATTCTTTGTGGTTGCAAACGCAAGAATACGCCAGTATAACATTTAACTTGTTCGAAAGAAAGGTTATCTGTCTGGAAAAGAGATAATGTCAAGGTAGTAGGGTCCCATCCCCTATTAAAAAGTTAGTGCCGTAACTGGATTAACCTCTTGGAGAATTCGTACCGTTAGATACGCTTTAAGCTCGAAAGAGTTAAAGTGAAATAATCCTCGAATAGGTCGAAAGACGCCTGGATTTACCATCGACTACAATTCTCTATAAGCACATGCATGTCCGAATTCAACACACTCATAGTCAATAGAGACGTATAACTCAGAAGGTGGACATAACCCCAACTCCTCAATTCTCATTGTTTACATCTTACTAAAACATTCTTTCTCTTTTTACTTTGCTATTGCCGTTTTTAGCTACTATTTGGTTACATTACTTGCACAACAAGAATCCCCCCTTTTTCGAGACTTTCACTAAAAGTCTAGTAATCTTCACTTACTTGTTGACAAGCTATTCCCTGTGGGATCGATACCCAACCCAGGTTGGGTTCTATATTTGCTAACGACCGCTTTACACTCCTACGAGAGTTGTAGATTGAGCGTTATCAGTACCCCTCTTTTAGAATCAAATTAAAGTCAGAAAGATTGAAAAAAAATTAAAGAAAAAAATTGAAAAAAAAATTGAAAAAAAGAAGAAGAAATCAATCAAAAATTCAAAATCAAGCAAAAGAATGGTATCTCCTGAACTACGTTTGACCTGATTCTTGCTATGACAAGATACGTAGGCAGCCCTACTCCGGGGTTCGGTCTAACCAAAAGAAAACTCAAATTACCCAGAATGAAATGAAACTGGAGCAAAAATTTATTTTCTTAAAAGAATCGATTCCAAAAGTTGTATGTTTCACCCAATGTTATATAAATTTTTTAGCCTCATCCCGACCTTTCTTTCTAACCCTATCCAAAAGCCAAGTTACAACCAAAGAAAGACCTTCGGATCAATCTTTGAGAATGTCAAGGCTAAACATGTTATGAGTGCATGATATTTCATATTTTTGGTGTTTATTTAAAAAAAAATAAAAAATGAGAGAGTCTTATTGGTGAAAATCCTTTCGGTCACCATAAGACGACTGTGAGCTGAGACAGAAATGAAAAAGAGATAGTCTCGTTGGAAAAAATCCATTGAGGTGCCACTAGCCGAAGAAAAGTTGTTATCAAGAAGGAACAAGTTCAAGATTGGCTTAATTTCAAGATCAATAAGTGGACAAAAGTTGTAATGATTGGTGTGGGTAGATCTGGTTGTTTGATTCAAAATGCATGTCATAATCACCAGAATCAGTTTCCATATTCAGATAAGTTTTCTCTTTGTTTTTTAAAAAAAAGATGCCTATTGTCTTTTTCTTTTTGTTTTATTTTAATTTTTTATTTTTTGTGTCCTTGTCATCAAACGAAAAAATTTTGTTGTCTTTTGAGTCAAATTCACGTCAGGTCGAGTGAGAAAGGACTCCAAACTCGCTACCAACTCTTTTAAGGGTACAAAGCAAAACAAAAGGTCGATGCACAGAGATAACATTTCAAAGTAAAAGTAAGGTACTCAAGATGATTGTGATTTGACCATTTTAAACTCGTGAAAATCTAAGGGATGTATTGGAAGCTAAACTCAGAAGCATCATACAACAAAAACATGATTTGAGTTGAGGATTTCAGTAGTCACAATTTTGAGTCAGAAGTATGACAATTCAATTAATATTATCAGGGATTGGAAAAGAGTTGAGCATGGCAAGTGCGAGAGCGGCCACTTCAAAAGTCAAATGCCACAAACCAATCACCACATGTTTTAAAATTCACAATTTTTCTTTGTTTGGAACAGAGATAAAATAATTATATTCAAATAAAGAATGCGATTTCACACCTCTCTCAATGCAAGAAGCATGGTTACAACATCTGATACTGGATCTTGGTCATGGTAAACTTTATTCTTTGCAAGATATATTAAGATCCAGTGACACATAAATTTTTCCAGTACAAATTGGGGCAAAAATTTTGTGTGTGTTGTATGGGAATTTATTTTTGTTCAGGACCCTCCTGAAGAATGGGGCAGGACCCTCCTGAAGAATGGGAATTTATTTTATGCTCAGGACTCTCCTGAAGAATGGAACAGGACCCTCCTGAAGAATGAGAATTTATTTTGTGCTCAGGACCCTCCTGAAGAATGGGACAGGACCCTCCTGAAGAATGAAAATTTATTTTGTGCTCAGGACCCTCCTGAAGAATGGGACAGGACCCTCCTGAAGAATGGGACAGGACCCTCCTAAAGAATGGGTATTTATTTTATGCTCAGGACCCTCCTAAAGAATGGGACAGGACCCTCCTGAAGAATGAAAATTTATTTTTATGCTCAGGACCCTCCTGAAGAATGGGACAGGACCCTCCTGAAGAATGGAAATTTATTTTTTTATGATCAGGACCCTTCTGAAGAATGGGATGTTATTTTTCTGTTTGACCTTTTATTTTGAGTTCAGGAACATATTGTGAAAAATCAGAATTTGTAAGTCCAGGAGCCCGCTTGAAGAATAGGGTGAAAAAAAGAAAGTCCAGGAGTCCGCCTGAAGAACAGGGTGAAGAAAAAAAAAGTTCAGGAGCCTGCCTGAAAAACAGGGTGAAGAAATTGTAAATCCAGGAGTCCGCCTGAAGAACAGGGTGAAGAAATTGTAAGACCAGGAGCCCACCTGAAGAACAGGGTGAAGAAATCGAAAGTTAGGAGCCCGCCTGAAGAATAGGGTGAATTTTCAAGTTCAAGTCATGAAGATTTGAATCAAGATTCTAGAGATTGCAATTTTTACTTGTATTTTTCATTTTTGATTTTTATTAGTCAGTTGAATGTAAAAGCAGAAGTCGTCAATCGGAAACTCGACGGAATCTCACTAGACTTTAACTCTTTCTCTCTCCATATTACTTTTGAACTACTCGTGACCTGATTCCCTTATAACCCGGGATAGGTAGAATGTCCAAAAACAGGACTCGGTCACATTATTTTTATTTTTATTTTTATTTTTATTTTTATTTTTATTTTTATTTTTATTTTTATCTTTACCTTTCAAATAATTGGAAGTTCAAAAATCATATCTTGTCTACTTCTTTATATGAAAACTCTTCGAGATTCCACACAAAGAGGGGCAAAAATGTAGACACGTGATTTTTGATCATCCTCGAGTTTTAGCTTATTTTCGATATTAGATATTTATATTTGGTATAATATTATGTAATTTCTTATTTTATTTTTTAAGTTTTAGTTAAAAAAGAAATAAATAAATAAATAAATAAATAAAGTTAATTTTGAGATATTTTATTTTTAGTTATTTTTATTTTTACACTAATAATACAAAAATCCAAAATATATGTATATTATTTATTCTAAAATTTAATAAATAAATTATTAATTTTAATACTATTTTATTCTATTTATTTTAACTATTTATAAATTGTTATTACGCTAAATAAAAATTAATTAATTATTATTATATTTATTATTATTAATATATATATTATTATTATTTATTTATATTAATTATTATTATCTTTTATTAAATAAAAAATAAAAATAATAATATAAATAAAAAATAATAATTATTCAAATTTTAAAATCTTTCCCTTGTCTGTAACTGTTCCCACCCCAATTTCCCCCCCAAAGTCCTGTATTTAAGGATTCTTCTTTACCCTTAACGTAAATTCTACAATATATCAGACAGTAAAAAAAGCAGAGAAAAAGACACAGAGTAAAAAAGAGATCAAGAAGAGAGAGTAAAACAAAGAAAGAAAGTTTGAAGTTTGAGAATTTTCATTCGAGATTTTCGGTGATAATTACTTCTTGCTTCTTATTCCGTTTGAATCATCACAGGTTCTTATTCGAACTTGAATCATCTTATGTTATAAAGTTTACAGATGAAAAGTATGAATGAAAATATTTAGTGATTTCATGCATTATGGATGGTTAATTGATTTAGTGAATCTTTATTCCTATGTGTTATGTGATTGAAAACACTGTATGTTGATACTATATGATTTAAATTAAAACGAAAAGAGAATAGCAGAGAACAGAAAATAGAACATTGTTATCATTCTATACACTGTTATATGTATATATATTCATCTGTTAATTTACACGTACATAGATTTAAATTCATATACACAGTAGACAAAATCAGATCAGAAACTAAAAAAAAATAGATCAGAAATAAGAAGAAAAAATCACCAAAAACTGATTCATTTTCGAGTTGACTCTAGTTGGTTCTTGCCGGAGTCGTTACGATCACTCCATTACGTCTCCCATCGATAAGACAACAACGTTGTCATCTTCTCCTTTCCCCATTTTCCCACATCGTCGAAATCCCCCTCAAGGTTACGATCCGTTGTCGCCGTCGTCCGTCACCAACCCGTGGGCGAAGCTTAACGCCTCCGTCACCTCTCTTCTTTTTCACGAGATCTGGACGGAACCATAAACCACCGACGAACCCCCATGGTTTCCGCCCCATCCCGCTGCTGCCAACCACCATTGGCCAGCAAAATACCTCTAATCGGCGACCCATAATCCCTGGCGATACCACTAGACGCTTCGGCGTCACCAGATCTGGCCGGCATCATCCGCTCCCTTTCCCTTTTTTGTTGCCGCCACTAGCCGGAAAATCATATCACTCCTTTCCCTCTTTTCTCGTCAGCCCATGCCGCCGCCAGCCACGTGTGATCCTCCGGCAAATACCCCTTTTCATTCATGAACTCCGGCCAACCTTGGCCAGTGAAAACAATCGTTAATAACATCGATTTTTTTTTATAGATAAATATATTCAAGAAAAGGCTTCTTTTAAGTGATTTTTTGGGGCATTAATTGAAGAATGAAATTTGGGGTTTATAATTAAAGTTAGAATTAATATGATTAGCTTTATGTATTTATATTATTTTATTATTATTATTTTTATTTTTATTTTGTTTGTTTTATTTCATTATCATTAATAAGCTTTAATAATTATTTGTTGAGATTAATTAATCATTTTTTAAATGAATTTTGTTTAAGTTTACTTTTAAAATTAAATAACATTTTGAGTAATTAAAGCTTTTAATGTTAGACAAATTTTAGAAGCATTTAAAATTTATTTATTTATTTAAAAATTTGCCTCAATTAAGAATGCGGCATACACATCTTTTCTAGACATTTAAAAATACAAGGATGTATAAATACACCTTAGTAAATATTTTTCTAAAATTAATTTTCACCGATTTATTTAATACAAGAGTTTTAAATAAGTTTTTAATATAATAAAAATGAGCGATTTTTAGACCTTAACACAATTTATCCAAAATAGTTTTAGTTAGTATAAGTTATTAAAAGCGACCGTGCTTGAACCACAGGACTCGAGGGGTGCCTCGTACCTTTCCCTCGGTCAATAGAATTTGTTACCCGGTCTTCTGTTTTCGCAGACCAACAAAAAGAGTCATTTCTTTTTTATTAGGGATTCAAAAAGGTGACTTGGAACACCATAATTCAATTTCAAGTTGTGACTCTGTAAATAAATTAATGCATATTCAATACCGTCACTTTAATTGGGAAAACCCTTCGACTTCGACCCCGATCCTTCGGGCGAAAAAGGGGTGTGACAATTTACTTAGTATTTTATTACTCCCTCCGTTTCAAAAAGAATGACCTACTTTCCTTTTTAGTCTGTTTCGAAAAGAATGACCCTTTTCCTTTTTTGGCAATATTTTAATTTCAACTTTCCACATGATATGTTTAGGACCACAAGATTAAAGAGCATTTTGGTACATTTGACATAACTTTAATTTAAGGTCACACGATTCAAAAGTCTTCTTTATTTTCTTAAACTTTGTGTCAAGTCAAAGTAGGTCATTCTTTTTTAAACAGATGGAGTATATTTGTTTTCTAGGTCAATAAATATGTGTGGTTTTTTTAGGTAAACTAAACTTAATATTTTCTACACTCCATATCTTTGATTATTCTCCAAAGCCTAAGATTAATTCAGTTGGAATTCTATTGAAAGGTTCTTGAATATTGAATTAATTAATTTCCCTACAAAATTTTCTGTTAAACTCTAATAATGTGGAATTAATTTCATCTTGACTATTTAAAGTTGATTATTCTGCAAAATTGTAGACAAAAGGTTACCATTCAAAGGTTGATTAGATTAAGTCAAAAATTATATGAAAAGAAGTTTGATTCTTGATATGGTTGGTCACACTTAATTTATTTGAAATTATCTAGAAAAGGTATATATATATATATATATATATATTGTGTGTTTCGGGGGGGTCAATAAAATCACTCAAGTCCATATATTTATCTTATAATAAAGTAACTTTTGATAAAAAAAATCCCCTTAAATTCGAGATTTGAATTAAAATAGTCCTTATTTTTTTTAGCATAATTTTTAAGACTAGATTTTTAAAATTTATTTACAAAAATATATTTGGTTAAGAAATTCTATTAGATTTTTAAAATCTGATTTTCAAATATTTTTCAAGATCCCAAAAAAGTGGTTATGAGCAAGTCGTTGAATATTTAGGATTTGAACTTATAAAGCTTCAATTTTTTTTTCAAGTAAAATACATTTTCAATCACAACTTCAAATTTCAAAATATCACAACTTATAAAGCTTCAGTTTTCAAATTTCAACTTCAAAATTTATAAACAAACGAAAGCGAAATTTCCTTACTTTATGTGATGGGAAATAATTTCTATATTATATAGAAATAATACCTAATTACACCCCTGAACTATACCCAATAAAGCTATGACACACCTCAACTTAAAGGGGGTCCTATTGCCGCCCCCTGAACTAATTAAAAGTGTAATTTTGACACTCTTAGTGCCTACGTGGCACAACACACTGAAGTGTCCACGTAGGCACACGTGTGTGCCACGTATGTGCCACGTAGGCACTAAGGGTGTCAAAATTACATTTTTAATTAGTTCGGGGAGATAATAGGACCCCCTTTAAATTAAGGTGTGTCATAGCCTTTTTGGATATAGTTCAAGGGGGTAATTGAGTATTTTCTCTATTATATATAAGGTAAAGTCATCGTCGGCCTCTTAAAATTGTCCGGATTATTCATTTGAATACCTCAATTCACCCAAGTTTTCAAATGGTTCAAATGTGAGGCGGCAGAAGTGTTCAATAGGCAGAAAGGTGGATTGAGATGTTCAAATGAATAATCAGAACAACTTTAAGGGTTATCGGTGACTTAAATCTATATATATTGAATCAAATTCTATAAACAAACAGGGTAGACAATTTTGTGGTGCTTCAGCATTCATTAAACTCGAAACAAATTAAATATAATTATATAAAAAATGTATAAAAAATGATCTAGGATTTAAAAAAAAAATCCGAAGACCAAGAAAATGATTGCGTGCTTCGATTTTCAAGTAAAATCGTAAACTTTAAAAAGAGCAGTCAAGTGCACTAAAACTCCCGTCGTGCGCAATGTCCGAGAAAGGACCCCACCACAAGGGTGTGTATTGTACGCAGTCTTACCTTGCATTTCTGCAAGATGATGTTTCCAATGCTTGAACTCGTGACCTCCTGGTCAGATGACAACAACTTAATCAGCTACTCAAGACTCCCTTCATAATTTTAAAACTTTCTACGTCAATATATATGTTCGAACCTCTCAAAAACTCACAACCCCTAAATCTTAAATCCGCCACTGTAAACAAGAAAACCTACCAAAACACAGGTGAATAGAGTAGAGACAACTATGAACATAGCAACATGCATGTTAAATTCTCCACAAAAGCAAGAAAAAGGTATGCATTTTGCATTAATTAGAGTGGCAACAGTACTCATATACTGCCAACTACTTCTTCCGTCTCAAATTATTCGTTCTATTTTTTTGACATATTATTAAAAAAAATAAAATTGAATATCTTATTCTTATTTATGTCTTAAAATGTAACTTTTCTGCATTGAATATTTATTCGGTTTGTGTATCATCACCTCATAATTGAAGTATTTGTTATTTTCAAGAATAATCATAAACTTTTAAATCAACAAAGTAATTTGATACAATTATTTTAAAAGTCAAGATAAATAATTTGAAATTTTAGGGAATACTATTCTCTAGTGAGGAAATAAATTAAACAAATGGGACCCAAGAAAAGATTTCATTAATTTCTGTCTTAAAGTTGTCTCAGCCTTTTTGGCAGCTCACTTACTATCCTTTAATTTAAATTTTAAACATAAAATAACTTTATTGTACTCATCACTTATTTCAAATCTTTAGGATTAATCGGAAATAAATTTTTTTACCTTTGTTCTTTGAAGTAAGAGTTAGGTCTATATATATATATTATTATTTTCGAATTCTATTTTGTGAGATTATATTGAATATGTTCTTGTCGTTATTGTATTGTAGTCTCTGTTCTAATTTTTATGAGTGAAATATTATTATACAGAACAACAATAAGAACGTGATATTCAGTGTAATTCGATGACTGGAGTCTAAATTTGAAAGTGTTTTCTGTTTTGTCTTCTTATACTCCCTCTGTTTGATTTTACTTGTTACATTTTGTGTTGACACATCTATTAAGAAAAATAATTAATAATATAATTAAATGATGTTTATATTGTATTTTGAAACTAATTTGAAAAAAAGGTATTTAATTTTAAGAATAATAAAAAAAAAAATTCTTTTTTGATATGTCAAAAATGATAAGTAAAAATAGGAATTCAGTTAGTAAATTAGTGACAAGTAAGAACGGAAGGAGTAGAAAAATATTGAAGAACCAAAGGTAAAATGTTTTATATATTTTGACCTTTTCAAAAAGTCAGTGAGTGAGTCAACAATACAAAAGTCAAAGCACGTGGTTAAAAAGTTTAATTGGGCAGTGGAATCCCATGTTTCTTGGTCACTTTTTTTGTCCTTTTACACTTCAAAATTCTATTTTCAAATTTCAAAAGTTATTTTAACTTCTTATAATTGGGTCCTAATTGGCCTTATTTTTTAATATATAAAATGTTCTCATGGCTTCTTATTTTACTTGGCCTATGGCATGACCAATCAATATATTCATCTTTCTCATATAGTCCATACACCATATTAGATATTCTCATATACATCTTTTTGACATTCAAACAGACATAGTACATGAACAGACACTCAAACTCGATTTAAGCTGGCAACTAAGCATTTAAACTTTAAAACTGTACATTTAAACACCTAAATTGGATCTCAACGGCCAATTAAACACTTCAATTCGTCTCTATTGTGTGTCGTGGACAAGGGCGAACCCACATATTTTGTACCGGGTGCATGAGCACCCACGGACCCCGGTAAAATTCTTATATATTTATATAGAAAACACAGTAAAATCGGTTATAATGTATTGTTAAGCATCCACGGACGAAAGTTGTTGGGTGCTTTGACTTTGGTGTGGAACTTAAGCACCCTGGTACCTGAAGTGACATGGGTTCAATTCCTGATAGCGGCACACTTTTTTTCCTTAAAGGAAGTGAACACCCACAACCTTCAAATCTTGAATCCGTCCCTGGTCGTGGATACCTAGTGCTGTCATGACACATAAGTTGGAGTGTTCAAACTAACTTGGTAGAGACGAATTGACGTGCTTAAACGTGCATACTCAAAGTTGGGAGTGTTTACTTGTCAGTTGAGACCATATTTGAGTGTTGATTTATGAATTAAGTCATTCAAATACACCAAGACAAAATAACACAGCAAGACGAATGATTGCTCAGACATTCAACTAGATACCCAGTGTATTCCCACATAGTGGGGTCTGGGGATGGTAATGTGTACCCAGTCCATATGACTACCTCAAACAAAGTAGAGAGGATGTTTCCGATAGACCCCGGCTCAGGGTTTGCTCAGACATACTGAGTTGACTAAATTGAAAGTTGAAAACTTGATCATTTCAATGTCAATTATACACCAGAAAGTGAAAAAAGGAGAACCAAAAATCCAATGGTAGGTACAATAGAACCAACTCAAAACTCTTTAACTACTTGTCCCTATCAGCAAATACTCAATTTGCTCTCCATGTTTTTTCCCTATTTAGCATTTACACAACATGTTTGGACAGTTAAAAGTAGGACAAGTAGTTACAAGATTTACAAACTTCTCCACTGAGTTAACCGGGCTTCTGGTTCGCCTAATGTTCATCGTTGTCAGAAGCTCCTTTCGACTGTATGATAACCCGAGCTCCTGAAGCAAGCCTGTTGAAGGAAATAAACGAAGACATTTCAACCAATGTAATTCGATAACAAGGAAAATAACATTACCTTTAGGCTTTGATACTTACCTTTCTTCAATTTTGATCACATTGTCGTTCTCCTCTCTGAAAGAGTCTATTCTATCTGAGTGTCTATTGCCAGATGACGGCTCTGTAATTCGCTTGCTTCCTCCGCATGATGTGTTGGATGTAATGCTTCGTGAACTGCCTACTCCGTCTGATGAGATTCTAGGACCTTCAGAACGAGGAGATTTCATTGTCTCGCTTCTTGCTTGCTGCTTATTCAGGGAAGCCTTGATCGAACGTGGAATGCACTTTGAGACGGAGCTTTTCTCCTCTTTCTCTTCAACTGAATCTCCAAGTTCTTTATTTGTCCTGCATCAACAAATTCCTTTTCCAACTCAATATAACATGGAGGCACTGAGTAATAACGTCAAATTAGCACCATAACTCAAGATGACACGGAGTTTATATATCTTGCTATTATGCAAATCAGTGAACAGTATTCAAAATCTAGGCGATCTTTAAGATAAAACTAATCAAGAAGATGGTTTTCAACCTAACCATTGTCAAATATACTGTTTTTTTCCTATAACGCAAAGATACTTTACGACAAACACCATGAGGTAGGACAAAATATTTACAAATGAGAACCAACCAATGATTTACACTATGAATGTTGACGTGACTAAAACTGAAGGTGTGAAACCATCGCCATAATACTTTGCTTTTACAAATCCAAAGTATTTTCTAATCGGAAAGAAGAAATATCATATTGGTAAAGCATGTATTAATTATATGTAGCAAGGGATTCTACTGTCTTGGCGTAGAAGGAAAGCAAAAAATGAGCAACCTGTCAGCATTGAAGGACGAGGACCGCTTTAGAAGAGTAGGTTCCTTGGGCACATTCGTCTCAAGAAGGCTGCCGCTAAAGTATTCCTTATCTTCCAACCTCAAACCCATAAACCTAGGGTTCTCTGCCAGGCAATCAAAATCTCCTAAAGATAACGAGGTTGAGAACAGAGGAGACGGGAATTTTGAATGTGAAAATCTCGGCCTGTAAGTAGGAATAAGGCCAAAACTATGATCCTTTACTGAAATCGATCCACAAGAGATTAGTTGCATCAGCACATTTGAGGGCTTTAGCTTAGTTTTTGGAACCCGAAACTCCTCTCCCTCGATTATTCTAAAGCTGTTGAGCTTATTAATATCAGCTCTGATGAGGGATTCCAAGGTATCTGTTCTACCACCTGATGACGATGCACTTGACGAAGACGGAGCTGGTGATACTGTCTCCCGGCATATCTGTGCAGATTCATTTGTCGGTTGAACCTGAACCTCATGAATTTCATTATTTTCAGGCTCTATAGATCCATCATCTGTCGAAACACCTCTTGTGCAAGTCTCCGGAGGTGTAGCTTTGCTTGCATTTTCATCGGTCTGAGTTGAAGCATCGGCAAGGTTTTCAGTCTTATAGATCTTGTACTCTGCCAAGCTTAATGAACCATTCCATGAAGAGCTTTTACCAGCACTGGACGACTGAGGAGATACTGCTGAAGAACCTGATCGTTGAACAGGAGGTGATGATTCATCATCTTGAGAATTCTTTGCACCTTTTTCATTCATGCTAGAAGACGACGAAGCATCGTCTTGGCTTCTAGAGGATTGTGGTTCCGGCAGCAGCTTTGGGTTTGACAGTCTAACATTTCCAGCCGGACTGAAGCAGCCTGGACGCAAAAGGCCAGTTACTTATAGTTGGTAATACTCGCAACTATTAAACTAACAATCACAACAACAACATACCGAATGTAATCCCAAAAAGAAGTCTGGGGAGGTTAGAGTGTACGCAGACCCTACCCCTACCTTGTAAGGTAGAGAAGTTGTTTCCGATAAACCCTCCGCTCATGGAAAAGCATATCAAAGTAGATTGAGAAAAAATACACTAACAACCACGCGGTTCAAATTTTACATTTCTATAACGGAAGCATAATATACCTGCATCGGATTCATTGAAAAGCTCTGAGCCTTTAAGAACATATTCACTACCATGAGCAGGAAGAATGAGGTCATCTTCACAAAGATCATGCCACACGAAACCATTCTTGTAGCTTCTGTTTTTCATAATAAAACATAGCATTAAGCACACGGACTATAATTATATCTTTCATTTAAAGCCAAATTTGACAACAGAACTAAAATTGTTTGAACAATTCTTACCTCTTGCAAGACCATGAGTACAACGAAGCAATTCCCCGGCCTCTCAAAACATTAAGCCTCTCAATTACGTCTTCAAAAGTACAACAACACAAATAAATTCCAAAGCAAAATAAACTCAATTTTGTAACTTAGATTCTACAATCAAACATATTTTTACCCCTCAAGTAGAGACCATCAGGGGAAGACACGGGTACTTCAATGAAATGTGGATGTTCGAGCTGTCGATTTCTACAGAGATAGTATACAACAGGCACTTTGCCATTACTCAACCGCGCTGGCTGCTGTTGCTGATACTTAGGGGATTTCTCAGTCCAAACTTTTGCTCTCTCTGGACTCAACTGCCCGTATTTCTTCATACGCCCGTCCATTGGAGAATTAATTACACACCAAGTAACAAAATCTAGCTCACAAGTAAAGCATCATCCTCAGCTCAATCTCAACAAATACCTAATGAATCAGTTCAACAATCAAATCATCAATCAACTCAACACCAAACATTTCAATTCAAATTACCTCTAATAAGCTACAATTAGATCTGAAGATTGAACACCCAAAAACAGCAAGAAATCACACAGTAGAAATAGACAAGAACCCACCATTCACCGTTTCCATTTTCAGACACGAAAAATATTAAATACACATTTGCTTATTTAGTAAGAAAAGAGCAAAATTAGCACAATAACATCAAAAAATGGAATCTTGATAAGTACCCACACACAGAAATGTGCTAAACAATCAATTTGTGCACACAATATGAAAGACAAAGATCAAAAATGGAATCTTGATAAGTACCCACATTAAAAGAAAAAAAAAACAATTTTGCACACAATATGAAAGGCAAAGATTAAAAATTGAAACTTGATAAGTACCCACATACAGAAATGAGCTAAAACAACCAATTTTTGGTCAAGAAAAGAATAAAATTGCATAATAAGATCAAAAAATGAAATTTTGATAAGTACCCACATACATAAATGTACTAAAACAACCAATTTTTTGGTCAATAAAAGACTAAAATTAGCATAACAAGATCAGAAAATGGAATCTTGATAAGTACCCACACACAGAGAAATGAGCTAAAACAACCAATTTGTGCACTCAATATGAAAGACAAAGATCAAAAATGGAATCTTGATAAGTACCCACATTCATAAATGTGCTAAAACAACCAATTTTTGGTCAATAAAAGAGTAAAATTAGCATAACAAGATCAAAAAATGGAATCTTGATAAACACCCACATACAAAAATGTCCTTAAAAAAACAATTATTTGTACCAACATTATGAAAGACGGACAAAGACCACCATGTTTTTTTTTCCCAACCTGAGAGGTAACATGGACTATAGTGTTTAATACATGACAAAGGGGACCATAGTGAGTAGCATTGGAAGGTAAAATGGATTGAGCTGACAGGTAAAGAAACAGAAAGACTTATCAAAAAGACAGATTAGAAATGAAAGGGACTGGTAAGATACTGAAGAGAAGCTTTGCTTTTTCTTGAACTGTAGTGTTTAGTACTCTGTGTGTGTGTGTGAGTTTTTTGAGGGTTTCTTTTTTCTATTTCAACTTTTGTTATGGCTTTTTGTTGATTTTATTTTACTCTGGCTGTGTACTTTGTGTTTGCTTGTGAGAGAGTTGTTCTGGTTTTGCTTTGCTTGTTTTTTGTTCTGATTGGAGTTGTCTTGTTTTGATTTGGTCTGGTTTTTTGGTCCCTTTCTTGTCCATTTTGCTATCTTCTTTCCCTCTTTGTAATGTTTGTTTTTGCCCTTTTTCATGCCTCTTTGTAATGTTTCTTATTTCCAATCTTTAATCCGATGGGACTACTCTATCCTTAATTAAAGATATCATATTCGAGTTCTGAGTATGGAGAAAATTCTGTTGGGGTGTCATCCCAGAATGGGCTCTGCAGTGCGCGATACGTATTAGACAAAGCTCCAACGCAGATACCGAACACTGAGTGAAAAGCCCGAAAAAAAAAACATCACATCTCGGAAAGCTTAGTAGTTTAGTTTTAAGGCCTCGTTTGGCCATAAAAAAGATTTCCCTTTTTTTCGGATTTTTTTTCACTTTTCCAAAAATTGTGGTGTTTGACCATGAAACTCCGGAAAAATTATTCCGGAGTTGGATTCCAAAAAGTGAAAACAACTCTTTGTTGTTTTCACAATTTTCTACTCCCATTTTCAACTTTCATTATTATTATATATAACCTCAATCTTTAAATTTTTACACAAACACCTCTAATAATTACAACCACCAAGAAAAAAATTATTATTTGTTTTCTATGGTACAACATTAGTTTTAATTGTTACAGATATTCTAATCTCTTTTTTCTTCTTTTAACCAAAATTTACTAACGTGAAGTAAAAAATAATAAATGACAATCTATGACGGAAATATATCAACTTTATTTTGAATGAATTATATTATAGAAATATAAGGCCTAATACATTATGTTATTTAAAAATGAGAAATTTAATATTTTTTTCTTGTCATTATAATTTTATGTATATGTCATATAACGGCTATGATGATTTTATAAATTATTAAAAAGTGGTCAATAAAGTCGCATATCAAACATAACGTAACGATCCATATTGACGATTACCTTATTTTGGTTTTATGAATTTTGAACCGAGGCGAGTGTGGTAATTAGCTTAACAAAAGTTTGTTCTCTTTACCCAAAAAAAAAAAACATATATATTCAAGGAAAATCAATATCATCAATAAAGAAAAAGCAAAAAAATAGCACTAATCTATTAAAAAATAATTCATTCGTAATTTTTTTAAAAAATATCAAATTCAATAAAATAATTAATTCAAGTGAAAGTAATTAAGAATTTTCATCAACAAATTTAAGAATATATAAAATATATTTATATCCATCAATCATATTTATCAAAATATATTTTCTCTATTCAATCGATTATGGTTAGATAAACTTATTTAGCTTCTGTTTGTGATATTTTTATTCAAATTTTAGAAGAATAACAATCATAATAATTAGTTTGTTGTTAATTATTTTATCAATTAAAGACATATAAATTATTTTCTCAACATTTGGTTGTATGTTAATAGGTAAATTAGTAGTTGAGTGATTTTGATAATTTTTAAAAGTTGAGGGCATAAAATCATATTTAAAAAAGATTTTTCAAAAGTCCAAAAAAAATTCAAAAAGACATGGTCAAACACAACTCCAACTCCAACTCCGGAAAAAAATAACTTTTATGGCCAAATGGCTACTTAGTTATTGAGTTTTTATTTTGACGGTGAGAATTTGATTTTCCATCAAATAAATTACTTTTTAATGTCTTTTTGTAATGTTTTTTATTTTCAATCTTTAATCTCATAATTGTCGAAAATCTTAATAGTCAGTTAGTTGATTACACTTTCTCTTTATCAGTAAGAATTTGATTTTTCACCTTATAATCTCCTATGTCGATTCTCATTTCCCTATCCTCAATTACTGAAGAAGAATAAAAGAACAGCTCGCCTCGACATTTCACAAGTTATTTGGAATTAGAAATTTATTCGTCTGACTAATTCAAATTTGTGCCGGAATCTATTAGTGGGAAAGTGTTGCGCTCTTCACAATTTACTCCTCACCATCCAACCCCACCGCAATTTAACAACTACTTGTATTGTGTTAGTATAATGTCAACTATTCAAAATTTATTAATTCGATTAATTTAGATTTGTGTCAAGACTTTTTAAAAAGAAAATCCTTCATCCCCTCATTTCACAATGCTTACATCTTTTTTTATATGATCATATGAGATCTGAGTTTACTAGTCTGAATAATCTATAATCAAAATCTATTTTATCTATCAAATATTTCTCTATTTGAATGATTTGAGATTATTGGATCAAGTAAAATATCGGAGCGATTTATTTGAAATTCAGACTCAATTAATTATTGTTAAAAAGAATTAATGGCTGCAAAAACGATTATACAAATTATGTCAAAGTTTTAATTGTCTGTTATCTTTTATCTATTTTCTAATACCTAAGCCCCTTCTTATTATTGCCTTCTTACTCTGTTATCCTCTCTATTCTAAGTTGTAATTTGAGTTTAGTGAATATAAATATATTCCGTATTTGCATTGAAAATTGAATTGTTACAGCTATAGTCTTAGCTCCTGAATATTCAGACAATAAACAAAAAAATAATTCAGACAACTATGAATTTTATTCAGTTTCCTTTACTACTACAGGGTCGTTTGGTATGATGAATAATATATAATGTATAATAATTCAAAAAATTATTTTATTCCGCGTATGGTTGGAGGTCACCATCTACATCTTAATTGATGCAGTATTCCATATAAATAATGGATAACTTATTCCAAAATAGTTAATCTCACAATAATTAATTCCGATATAACGTATTTCCAACCAAACAACCCCTAACTAAATAATTTATAATACAACAGATAAATTAAAACATTGAAGTCAAAAAGGAATGTAAAACAGGACTTTCTTGGAGGAAAGTGATGAAGATAGTAGATTAGGTAGCAAATCTATTCTATAGTGTACTAAATAACTTTAAATTATTTGATTAATCAAAGTCAAAATAATTATTAATAAGAAAAACATAACACTGGTTATGTAAGTTTAATAAACTTTTTGTTTTTAAAAGTCGAAAAGGAGGAGTAGGTTGATAATTATGTAAAAGTAATCTAACTATGATAAAATTATTAATTCAAATATTGAATTCGATGGGACAAACTCACCTAACAATATATGAATGGAATATATAAAAGATAGTTCGGTGTATTAAGCTTTCATGTTTATGATAAAAGTCGAATGACAAAATTATACGCAATTTAATTTTATGTGTTTTGTAGAAAATTACTTGAATTTGTAACTTTTTGTAACGTTCTTATAGCAACAACTTTATTATTCATGCCAAGATTTCTATCGTAAATGAAATAGATATAAGGCAGAATGGTTTGTCCTAATTAATTGATTAATTGAAAGAGAATCTGAAATTATCTTGGTGTAAAAAGAATTTAAAAATTATATTGTATACATAAGAAATAATATTATGAATATAGCTAGGTTACAATTACTTTTCATAGTGGATATTTCAATTAATTAAATCTAAATATATTTAATTAAATATAATAACACTAGATTTTACCTACAATTAAGGGACAAAATAATAATTTATCACACTTTTTGTTTGACAAAGCATTTGCAGTTGTTATCATTTGAGTGTTCACAAAATAAATCTCATCTCAGTATAATAGCCATCAAATCAAAATGACAAAAAATTATAAATGACAGCCATATTAAATATTAATTTAAATATAATAAGATTGTTGGTACATAAACAAATAAGTACGTATATAATAAGAATAATAATATAATACTAATAAAATAGAAAGAAACTGACAAAGACAAAATAATATTCTTGTCTACTCCAATAACAAGTAAGCTGACTTTAGTGGATTAAGTAATTGACTAACTAATTAATCAAGGATTAATATGTTTCTTGTTTGGTACATCGAATGAGATAAAAATAAAACTATTTTATTTCACTTTTATATGTGATAGCCATCTTATCATTTTAGTATAAATAGTGGGATAAAATAATTTTAAAAATAATTAATATTTTATATTAAAAAATATTTCAAGATTATTTTTCTTATACCAAATGATAGTTTGTTTAAGTGACACTTTCTTAAGTTGCTTCATGATGAGGGAACCTAATTTGAGTACCAACTTTAATCACCCATATTTATTCCTTTTTACTTATATGGGAATAAGATGTCTTTTTCTTTTTGATTTTTCAAAGTAGAATATTCTTTTCACTTTTTTTCCTTTTTTTGGTTTGTTTTTAATGACTAGAACATGCCTCTAATAATGATAATTCTGGTTGGTGCATAAAAAAAAGTTGTTGTAAAGTTAGTGTTGCGATGTTCATGATCGGTGGCGGAGCCAGAATTTTCATCAAGGGGTTCACAAATGAAGATACGAACTAACCGAATGAGATTCGACATCTACTACAACAACCACAACAGACCCAGTGTATTTCCACAAAGTGAGGTCTGGAAAGGGTAAAATATACGCAGTTCCATACCACTGCCTCCGAAAAAGTAGAGATGTTGTTTCCGATAGATCATCGGCTCAGGCTAGAGAATAGTACAAAAGGTCATAGTGAAACATGAAGCAGGATGGATGACATAACATAAATAAGAAATAAGCAATAATAAAATAGATATCATAGAAATACAAAATAATTAAAAAAATAATTTTAACCATACACATATAGTATAATTTTCCATCGAAGGGGATTCGGATGAACCCTCTATCATATATATAGCTTCGCCCCTGCTCACGAAACGTATTATTCGCTTCGATTCGATAGATTTTGTAGATATCTCTTTTAGATTATGTTAATATAGAGTTCAAAAGTGTGTTAATAACCATTCCGACGTGGAATTCACTTACGACATAACATATATTCTTCTTAGAAGCCTACCAACCCTTCGATCTGTCTTTTAGACTTTTGAAAAATCTTTTTAAAATATGATTTTATTCCTTAACTTTTAAAAATTATCAAAATTACCCAACTGCTAATTTACCTACTAATATACAACCAAATGTTGAGAAAAAATAATTTATTTATGGCTTCAATTGATAAAATAATTAACAACAAACTAATTATTATGATTGTTATTCTTCTATAATTTGAATAAAAATATCACAAGTACGAGCTAAATAAGTTTATCTAACCATAATCGATTGAATAGAGAAAAAATATATTTTGATAAATATGATTGATAGATATAAATATATATGTTATATATTCTTAAATTTGTTGATGAAAATTCTTAATTATTTTCACTTGAATTAATTATTTTATTGAATTTGATCTTTTTTTTTAAAAAAATACGGAATTTAGTTAATAAGAGGGGTTTGTGTAAAAATTTAAAGATTGAGGTTATATGTAATAATAATGGAAGTTGAAATTGAAGTGGAAAAAAGGGGAAAACAACAAAAAGTTGTTTTCCATTTTCGGAATTTAATTTCGGAATTATTTTCCAAATTTTTATGACCAAACATCATAATTTCTAACTCCAGAAAAAACATCGATGACCAAACTTGTTGAGGTTTACTCCACCGCTATACTAAAAAAGTGTCAACATTATATGTGCCGCAAGTCAGAACGCGCATATCATATAAATTTATGTTATGTACTATAAAATTCTTCTTTTTCTTCTCGTATTTCTCTGTGAGTTTCTCCTTTAAGTGTAATATACGCCCTTGTCGGTCCTTAATTTTTACTCGCCTTTATTGATCTAGTGCGTCCTTCATTATAAACGTCATAAATAGCAATGGAAAAATAGATAAACACCTTTTAAATTTATTTAGAGATGTAAATCATGGTAGACTCATAGAAATTTTATAATAAATAATTTAATTTGGATCAAACCACTAATTTCGGATTGCATGAGGATTTCTCTTCTCTCATTATTTTAATGCTATTTTCTTCCGCCATTTATCTTTATTTATCCATATAGAAAAACTTTATCATGTTTTTTTAATATTATCCCATCATTAAATGATTATATAAAATGTATAGTAATTCTCAAATTTATAATTTCATAGTATAATTAATAAGAATAGTTTAATAACATAAGCCCCTAATAAGTATTTCCTGCGGGAAGTGCCAACTGAGCAGAGAAAAAACTTGTACAGTTTAAAAAATTAATGGATAATTTAGCTATTTGCATTCATCTTACCCTTAGTTTGTTAATTATAGCCATTACTTCTTCTATTTCTTTTTATATGTACATTTCGTTTTTCGAGAGTCAGATGATACAAATTTTGAGCAACATTTTAAGATGATTTTTTTGTCATGTTAAAAAAAAAAAATTACAACTTATAACACTTTCATATAGATTTTGAATATCCAAAGTTCTATTTTGAAATATTGAATAAATCTAATCTAATCTAGATTTAGAAATTAGTCAAATGACTGTCGGAAAATGAAATATGCCTATAAATGAAACGAAGAGAGTACCTAATACATTTTTCAAAGCGTTGAATTTATTGCGCCCTCTATTTCTAAGTAAGTGCTCATTTTTATTTGGACACGCCCTTTAATAAATTGCTCAATTCTAAAAATTAAAGTTAATTTTATCAATTTACTTCTAATTAAATTTTATATCTTTCTAAGTTGATATTGATTATTTAATTACTATATTTAAATTTAAGGGCATATTAGAAAGATTACGATCAAAGTATTCTTACAAACATAAACATACATTTATTTAGAAACAAAATCACAACACTGAAGAAATTATACTTATAAATGAATGGAGAAAATATCTTTAAAAGATAATAATAAAATTATCTCTATCATTTATTATTTTTTAAAATATATATCAAGTTAATAGTGAAAGAAGTATAATTGAACAATCTGAGTATGATTTAATTTAGTGGTTTGGTCTGAACATTGTTGGTGGCATCAAGAGAATTCACTATTCATATTGATTAATGATGGGGAATTATTATGTTGCTTCTCACTTTTTCATTTTCGTTTTTTTCTTAATTTGGCCCAATAAAAAAGTATAAACGACATAAAGCTCAATTCTTTGCTATTTAATTACCCTTTCTCTCAATTTTTATAATAATTATACAATATATTGAATATGATACATTAGTTAACTATCCTCGATACATAAATTTATGATACATTACTAACTAATTAATTAGAGATAAAAAAAGAAAAAAAGGGTAAAGCGCCTGCAATTGGGTAATTAACGCACTCAATTAAAAATTTTGTTTGTTTAATTACATAAAATCTGTAGCAGCTTTATAATTTCAAAATTGAATAATCAAATCAAGCTTGTTCAATCATAATCTCTCAAAACTAATTTCTTTGATCGTTCATTCCCTGTTCATCATGAATATATCAATTCTGCCGAAATATTTCGAAATTTAGAAAAGTAAAATCGTTTACGAAAGTTACAGAAATGATGAAACTGTAGTTCGCAAAAATATTTCATATATGAGGTTGATTTCCGCTATTGCATCAGAGCTTGACATTGATGAATCAAATGAAAAATTGATCTCCACTATGTTGTTGAAGGAAATACGTCACCAATAGTGAATAGAAACGATAATGTTGTCAAGATTTACGTCGAGTTGAATTTTTTTTATTATTATAAAATTTGTAATGTAATCCGTTATGCATAACAGCAACGGATAAATCGACTGAAGAGATAGAAGTTGATGTTGAAACTGGTGCTGTAATTTGCGTAGAAGGAACGAAATCAGATGCACTAGCACTTGCTGTTGTTGAGTCGAAAATTGCAACTGATCCAATACTCATTACTGATTGCAATGGTTTCAGTCAGCAAAAAGGAATAGACTATCAAAAACCTTCAGTCCAGTGGTGAAAATGGTCACATTAACCACAAGGGTTGGTGTGGTGGTTCAACACCTCACCCCTTAAGCAAGAGGTTGGGGGTTCGATCCACACCTCTGGTGAATGGAGAAAACTCTGTGGCCAGTTTCCCACCGCTTAGTGCGCTGAGAGTGGAACGGAGGATTAGTCTCACGGCTGCCGGCTGTGGGGATACCTTGGAAAACCAAAAAAAAAAAAATGATCACATTGAGAATAGTTTTGGTAATAGCAGCTGCCACACACATCCATCAAATGAATATGTTCAATGCTTTCTTACAAGGAGATTTGGAGGATGAGATCTACATGGAGCTTCCACAAAGATTTAGAAGTCAAGGAGAGAATAGACAAGTACGCAGACTTACTAAATCCTTGTATAGATTGAAACAAGCACTAAGACAGTGGAATGTAAAACTGTCTCAAGCATTAATCAACTGCAAATTCAGGCAAAGACAATATAATCACTCATTATATATCAAGAAAACTAACAATGGAATAATTGTTGTACTAGTAACTGGGGATAAGCTAGACCGGATAATTAAAACAAAGGAAGATCTTCACAAAGCTTTTAAGATGAAGGACTTAGGAGAATTGACTACTTCCTAGAAATTGAGTTTGCAAAGTTTAAATAAGGAATTGTGATGCACCAAAGGAAGTATGCACTTGAGTTGATTACAGAAACTGGTCTTAGTGCTGTTAAACCAACTCTCTCACCCTTTGACACTACAGAAAATTTGACAGTTAATGACTATGATCAACACGTTCCAGGAGCTGCAAGACTCCAAAACAATCTCACATGAATGCAACACTCGGAGTTATCAGATACATAAAAGGAAAGCCAGGACAAGGGCTTCTAATGTCTAGTGCAAGGAAGGATGTTCTTACAACTTATTGTGATGCAGATTGGACAGCTTGTGCTTTTTCTAGAAAATCTATTACTGGTTTCACTATTAAACTGGATGATTCATTAGTTTCCTAGAGATCAAAGAAACAATTAACTATCTCAAGAAGTTCAGCTGAATCAGAGTAGAAGTCTTGCTTCAACAGTTGCAGAACTTACTTGGTTAATTGGTTTAATCAAAGACCTAAAAGTATAACTACAACTACCAGTTACTATCTTCAATGACAACAAAGAAGCATGACAGATGATTGCAAACCCAGTCTATCATGAAAGGACCAAACATATAGAAATAGATTGCTATTTTGTGAGAGAGAAGATTCAACAAGGACTTATCAAAACTGAATACCTATCCACACATGATCAACATGCAGATGCTTATACTAAAGGCTTAACTAAGATTCGACATGAATATCACATGTGTTGTAAATCTCTTTTCAGTTCCAAGTTTGAAGGAGGAAAAAACAGTTACACTGTTAAGATGTCCTAAAGTTAGTTAACACAGTGAACTAGTTAGTTAGAATAACTAAAAACAATTACTACATTAGCTGAACATCTTAGGCTATATATATATGACTATGTACTACTTCATAATCAATTGATCGTAATACAATAACAACTACAATGATTCTCTCTCTCTTCTTCTTCTTCTTCTTTCACTTCTCTGTTTCTCTTAATTCTTTTGCTTCTACTAATTACATCTCTGTACTTCTTGTTCTTCTTATTCTGAGTGCAATCACTCTATTAATCTTCAGTTAGGAACTGTGTTTTCTGAAGCAATGCTTGAAGGACGTTCTTTCCACCTTTGCTCTAAAGTTATTCCTAAACCGAAGGTTGTACTTTTCATCTTTCCCTAGTTAGATGGAAGCACTTTTGTCATGACCTAAACCGGGGCTCTGGCTGTGACGAGCATTCCGAACCATGAAGGCTCGAAACACCCCTATCTATCTGGTGATCATGCACATAATTCATATGATAAAAGAATTGCGGAAGACACACAATACTACGGAAACATGGTCATGAGTCAAATGAAATCAATAATGGGAAATAATGTCCCACAACATCTGTCGACATCTGAAAACCGTCTGCGAAATCTCTACTACATAACTAAAACAAACAACTGTCTGAAAACCGGGACAAAACCCCCAGTAGACCCAAAACTATTAAATGATAACTAAACTGCCAGACATCAGGCCTTCCGAAATATAGAAGGCTCACCACTTGTCTCTGCAAATCTGTCTGAAGAATTTACTGATTTTCTAGACCCCTAAACTGTGCCTCTGAACCTAGGAGGGAAGGGGGTCAATACAAAGTACTGGTATGCAGAGTAATCCAAAACAAAGTAGAGATTTTTATATAAAATAAATAAGAGCTGTTATAAAACACATTATTGCAGAATGATTTCGAAGATACATGGGCATAGTATAATGATTTTTCAACAACAATGCAACACATCTGAGCTAGGTGGTACACCCTACAATTTCACATTTACACCAACTGTCAAATCTCGGTTGCCGCCGAAATTAGAGTATAAGTGAGGGAAAGACACACAAGATCACACAGCAGGGTGTCTCGACCCAATCAAGTATGGTAGTGCACAAGATCACAAAGCAGGGCTCCTAACCATAGTCCCAATTTGGGATGACATAATGTCAGGTACACAAGATCACACAGCAGGGTATCAAGTTTCCGAGTCGGCAAACACGATTTCCAACGTAGAGTCATTTGACTCATGCTTTCTTCGGGTAACCACCTATCTCACAAAATCAATGCATGAAACTCATTTTAATCAATCACATGTCAGACTCTGCAGGGTATCGTCATACCCGACTTGCAAGTCATCAATATCACCTCAACTTTCCAACTTCTCATACCATTTACAACATGCACATATGTATGACTTTCACACCATTAAACACATACACCATAGTTCTCAACATGCAATCATTCAAGAAGTTTAATCATTTATGAGTAATGTCATATTAATTGCAAAACTCATGCTTACAATGGTTTAACACAAGTATAATATGGGGTATAAACATTATCACGGGGAATTTAGAACATTCACAACTCATGTACATAGTACCCTTTTGAAATTTCAAGTCACATGTTCACAATTCAACCATTTAAATACATTCAAACAAACAACACCATGATATTTCAATATTTCTTTCAACATCATATATCAAAACATGTTATTTGTATCAATTGAAAACCCCCATTTGTAAAAACATATATATACTTATATAAATTTAAAGTCTTGCGTAAATTCCTCTTTGAAAACATGCCCATGAAATTTAGGACAACCCACGTACCTCTATATCCGAAATTAACAGGTGCTTCTTGAAGCCTATGTTGCGGGGATTCCAAATCTTCCGTCAATTTTAAAAACCCACGGTGGAATCTTGAGTTATGTGGGTTTTTATTTTGAAACCCTTACGGAGTTTCTTGAGAGGTTTTCATGAAAATACACCTATTTTGGTGTTCTTGGGATTAAATCCCGTGTTGAAGATGATTGGGGAATGGACAATTACCAAAATACCCTTAATTTCCCGGAGGAGGTGAAAAAATTTGGCCTGGGGCGATTAGCCAGGCGCCGCCTGCCCAAGAGCACCGCTATAAGGCAAGCGTCGCCTGCTCTATTACAGTATAACGTATTGCACGATTTTCTACGGGGCGTTACAACTTTACTTTCAGTTAATGGGAATCTTGTGCCCCTCTTAACATATGTGTGATCTGCAGTCATATTGCAGGTATGCAGAAACCATCAATCCGGATGTATGGTTTGAACTTTGAACCTACTGAGGTAATAGTTTTTACATTGCATTCGTTTGCCTTACTTCAAAACTTTATAATCCTTTTCTTGGTTCTTTCTCTTTTTGGGTATCGCACTTATTTCAATAGAGATCAACACTTTTCGCCTTTGATAGCACTTATTTTGTTATGTGTTTTACTCACGACGATGCAAAGGCTAATATCTTCATAACTCTATGTTAATGTCAGGTAGGGGAAGTGCAATCTGCTGATCTTTCCATCAATCCTGTCCACCGTGCTGCCCAAGGTATCATGGATCACAGGAAGGTATTACGTGTCTTTTGAAAAGAACATGCTGTGAGAAAACCGTATCCTGCAGTTCAATGCCTCCTAAGCCGCTCTTCATTACTCGCTTACCGTGCAAAAGTTACTAGTGCTTTTATGGGACAATCTCTTATACAAATGTGTAGAATAAATGCTAATATAGTGATGATTAGTGGCAAGTGAAGGCTCTTATCTGCAATATGCATACACACTTTCTTGTTGCAGGGAATTTCTTTAAGATTTCCACGTCTGATGCGCGTACGAGAAGACAAGAACACTGAAAAAGCCTCATAATCAGAGACGGGGACCTTGGCCTTTAAACTGTTTTGAACTTTTAATTTGATATCCAATACTGGTACCATTTTCAATCTTGAATAGTTATTTCTGTAAGGGTGTTGTCTAGCACACTCTCACCTCGGCTATTCCACTGAGTACCTACTACCTATCACTCGCAGATATTGAATAACTTTGTCCAACAATGTTTAGACAGGTGGTAAGGAAATAACATACTAGCATTTATGCTGAGGTTCCATCCAATTAATAGGTGTTTTATCGTGGACATTACTCAATTCCACTACAACTATCAATGGTGTACAACAATTCCTATAGAGATTGAAGAGAAAACTAAAGTAACCATTTTAATTGAAAGATCAAGCAACAACAAAACATCCAGATTGCACAGAACATGTCTACTTGCAACAACAAAAAAAAAACTCAAATTATCCTTAAGGCAGGATGATATACTTAAATAAAATACCGTAATTCACTAACTATGGTGGCGCTTGCGCTTGAATGGAGCAAGTGGTCCGTCTGGAAAGCTATAAATACCAGGTACAGGTTTGCTTAAGTGGTCATCTCCGTCTTGGTCTATTACTGGAAGATATTCTTTGTAATATACCCTTTTCTCGTCAAGATATATATGATTAGGCATACATACTGGTATCTCACTAGGTTCCATAAAAAAGCAGACGCGAGCACGAACACCAAAGAAGAGTGCTTTACCTCCCAAGTTGTTGACCTGAACACATTTGTTATTGTTGGCATCAATTCGATGAACAACAAGCATGTCCTTGATATTGTGTGTAGTTCTTGCAACAATGAATACTTGTCCATCGTCTATTGATTCCGCGAGTAGTATGAGCCAAGGTTCAATTTGGAGTGATCTGTAGTAGAGAGACGGTGATTTCATAACCAATTGCACGATGGGGACATCGATAGCATTATTTGTGTCCCAAATCACAATAGTGCCAGCCAAGTCCAAGGCATATAGCTGACCCTTTTTGCAGCAGGTAATCGAATACCACTGAAGTGCAGGTTTGTAATTGTCTATTTCAGTGAAAACATCCTTTCCAGGTCTCCAAAAAGCCAATCCTGTTGATGAATATTCTGCATAACGGAGAATCAAGGCGTAACTTGAAGCAAAAGAAGGGGAGAATGACAAAACAGCCTCGACAATTAAGTCCCTTTCTTCGCATTCGGGGAGAGTGCATGCATGGGGTAAACTCATGCGGGCACCAGAAAATGGATGGAACAGACAAGTGTCTCCATGCCTGTTAATCCCGAATAACCAACCTTTGGATGCAAAATAACGTTGTTTAAAATAATAACGATAGCGACCACGACCACCAGAACGTGTTGGTGGTGGACGATGGTGCAAGTGATGCATGGCGACATTTGAGAGGGGTGCAACTTTGCGAGCATATACTATACAAGAAAGTTGATTAATTCCGGTGAATTTCTCCTTAGGGGAAGCGGATCTCCAACCGGAACAAACTCCTCTAAACGCAACAAAATCTTCGATCAATTTTAATTTTTCAGAGATTAGAACTAACATCTCCAATGGTGCATCTGACCAATTACCCATCTTACTGTCTCTTTTTCTTAAAAAAAAAATAAGTCCACTGTATTCCTATTTATAGAAGTAGACGATTTTGTAGAGTTAAAAGGAGTTTTTGTGGAGTTAGAAGTCTACTTGATCGAGTAGGATGATCAACTAGAGTTGTAGATACCCATGGATTCACTCACACTTGCATTGAGAGCAAAAGCCAAAACATAATCAATTAAATAGAGGGTACATGTGTGTTTATATATGAGAGAGTTCTGACTGACGATCCAAATACTATCAATATATAGAAAAACGGATTGAAGAACTTGTTCCTTAATATTATGTTATCCAATTTTTGAGTCGGTTTCAAGTTGTAAATTGTAATTTACTATTTTTTAGTTAACATGTATTTTATTAATTTAATTACTTAATCATGATAGAAAAATATTAGCTCGGTAGCGTGTAAGTTTTTACCTACTTCAACTTAGGGGCAACTTGAAGTTGGGTTCAACGGTTAATAGGAATTTATATGCATGTGGCATAATTTATGCCACATAAGATATCTACTTGTTTAACTTTATCTATATTCAAGTGTCTACATGTGTACATTTAAAGTTGGAGCATATATATATATATATATCATTGGACATTTTTTTGTTTCATAAAATAAAAATTGATATTTCCCCGCGAGTAGCCGAACAAATGAGAGGTTGTCGACGAAGAGGTCAAAGGTATACAAATCAAGAAGCTGTCATCAATTTGACGTAACATTTTTATAAGTAGCTTCCTTTTATAGCCTTATACATATTAAAAAGTTGTTATCGAACATTTTGCATAAGTTATGTGGCAATTCAATCGTTACATATCTTTTTTAATCTTTATTGGATCTGGTAATATATTTTACTTTATTTTTCAACGGTAATCAATTTTTTGGGACAACAAATTAACACTTATCATAATGATTTCTGTGATCTTTAAATACATCAATAAAAATACTACGACATAAAGACACGTATGTTTTCTATTTGATGTGAATAAAGACTATACACTATAACCTATTATCCGTAACAGTAAAAATATTTGATTATTTTATTAGCTTCATATCAAAATTACCTATCTAGTTCTACTTCAGAAAAGGCTTAGTTTCCACATGTTAGCTTGTCATTCATTTTAGAACCAAGGACAAGTTAGTCATTACACGTACAAGCAGAGTTCTTGATTACGTGGCTCATGTTTCGTCAGCCGCTCCATTTGAACAGCAGCTCAACTACGTATATCTTAATAATAAAATTCAAAGAAACAAAAAGAGAATTCCTTCATATTGGATTTATCCATTTCCCGCCAACAAATATTTATTACTAATTAGTTAATTCACACTTGTCTCACAGGTCAGTTCATTTTCTTATGGGAATTCTTTCTGTTATATAAGTACGTATAAGATTGACATGTAGATCTACTTGATGTTACATTTTGTTAATCAAAATGCTTGATCTGTGTTCAATTTAATACTCTCTGGATATGAATTAGTTGTTGTCATCCCAAAAAAGATTGGTTTTTTATTAGGTTTCATACTACTACTACTATAACAACAACGTACACAGTATTCTCAAATAATGGGATCTGTGTACTCAGATGATACCTCTACCAAAAAGGTTTCATACTGGCGTTTAAAATTTAACAATAGACAATAAAAACTGGATCTTTAGCTATTTTCTGGTTCATCTTTCTGTAATGAAATTTGGTTGTAGCTTTTTTCTTTGCGTATGCGCTAAGTAGCGTGGACTTTCACTTCCGTGTCGGATTCTCCAAAAATAAATCCAACATGCAACTGCTAACATTTTTGAAGAGTCCAAGAAATATAGCTTATGCGGATGGATTTGTATAGAAGTCTTATTTTTATATTTCAGTAGTATAGGGTTATTCATCTGTATATAACTGATGAATAGGAAAATTGTTGTCTGATGTATTTATTGTGAAAGCTGGTTGTACATTTAAGTTTGTTCAATTCACATGGGTAGGGTAATTGTAATTGAGGTGCATGCTTCATAAGAATTCCATTAGATGCTGAGTGCTGATCAGATGAACATGCACAAGTAGATGATAATGAATCAATTAGGTGCACTTAAGGAAGGAGGAAAGAAGGTGAATCTTGCAAGAAGAAATGGTCATGCAGATAACAACGTTTTTGCTGATTCATTCCCTCCTTCCTATTGTGTATTTAAAGATGGTGTTGCTCAGTTGATGAAGCCACTTTTAGAGTTCGTTCTTCTCGAAAATTGGATCTCCCTTCTGTTAAAATGCTTACCCATTTTTGGTGTACACCTACAACCCAGATAAAATAGCCATTTCAGAAAAATGAAAGTCATCGTAATCCTGGTGTCTGAATGATTGCACCATATCCTGATCCTTCCAAAACGAAATTCGCCGCAACTTCAGACATTGCTGTCGTTATCCTCCCTTCATAACTTTTCTTCTCTGCTTTTGGTTGTGAATCAGGAAAAGTTTTCCCCAGGCGATAACGACTGGATGGAGGTGTAAGTTTCTGCCATAGATAAAACTAGTAGTATTACACTGCAAAACTATTTACTTGGATCTCTTTAGAAATTCTATATAGAAAATACACTGTGCTACTGTGGTCTCTCCTCGATCTAACTAACAAAATATATATCCAACTTCGAACCTCAATTCATTTTCCCTCTTCTTCCACAGGTATTTCTCGTCGAGGGCTGACTGACACTACAAAGAGGTCAAAAAGCAGCTGCAACTCAAACAAATGCTTGCCAACCATATATATAATATCTATCGATATGTGTATGTATGCATTTAGCTTGCAAAATCACTGCTCATCTCTGCCTAGTATTAAAATACATGTCAAGGACCACCAAAAATTGTGGTAGAATTGATACAATGCATCCGAAACAATACAATGCTAATATAAGAAAGAAATGTCATGAACAGCCAGTGAACTTCATTGCTGCACCAACCAGTAAAACAAAATATTAAGTATCGACTAACACTTGTATCATCCAGCTATAGACAACCACTAGTAGACAACCCAGTGAAATTCACAATAAAACAAACTATTATCGACTAACACTTGTATCATCCAGCTTGCCCTGGTTGCTCGTGTCTTGCCTCCAACACTTGTTGCACTCGATTAGCCGCCCTACCCTGAGAAATTCTCTTCAGATCTTGATTAAGCGCAGTGATTGGCAGATAATCCCGGTGGCTACTGATTTCAACCTGTCTTGCAAGGTCCAACAGCGTTTGCAGCTGTTGGATTTTGTTGGCGTACCGTCGTTGCAAATCATCCATTTGAATGGTGGCTTGATTTGCTTCATCCTAAAAGAAAGAAAAGAGTAGGATAAATAATCCCGGCCTCACACCAAACATGGAATAAAATAGTTCTTCATTTTATCCCGATACTCTTTATCCCTTATACCTCACACCAAACGTACGACATATCCCACACTCTTTAAGAAGATGTGACAGCGGAAAAACTAACAAATCAAGAAAATCCATATATACCGTAGTTTCAGACATTTTCGAAGCTTTAACTGATTTCTTGAAATTGATGAATGAATCTGCTGCCTGATCTGCAACAGAAGACAACATTCAACAAGCAGTACCAATTGCATTAGAAATAAATTTGCATGCTCTTGATAAAGGTAAAAGTTTAATTTAATGAAAAGAAAGTTATACTCACAAATCTTCTCTTATTGTAATCAACATTCAACAAGCAGTACCAATGAATTTTAATTTCTTGAAGTGGAATCTTGGATAACTGACAAAGAATAAAACTTGAACATATATCAAGTTGCATTAGAAGTAAATTTGCATGTTCTTGATAATGGTTAAAACTTTAATGAGAAAAAAGCTTTTCACAACAAGAAAAGTTGAATTTGCATGCATGCCTATTTTCTTGAAGTCGAGTATTTGAATGTTCTTGAAAGAGAAATGTGGAGTTGAGAGATAAGGTATGGCCCCGTAAATATATAAATGTTAAAGAGAGGTATATATAGGTGGCGGAGATTAGGATGTTGTGATGGGTGTGTAGACTGTTGGGTTCAAGGTGTATGTGTGAATGAAAAATAGAGGGAAAATAGTAGAGGGAAATTGAGTCTAGACTAATATGGAAAGTGTGCTCCAATAGGAAAGACTACTAAATTCTCCCACATTGGTAGGAGAAAAAAGCTTTCGTGTCTTTATATTGAGAAACACATCCCCATTTATGTAGTGAGGTAAGAACAAAGAGGTGCATTGCGTCGTTGTTGTCGTCTCTTGCTTTGCTTTTGGCTTTATTGATCGATGAGATGAATTGTTTTTCTCGCGCATTTCATGCACAACGCACCTCAAAGGGATGCAACCCTTTGAGGTAAAGGACAAACTATTTCTCGAGCAAATAAGTGATCTGAGCACGCACCTGGCGACCTGCGGTCGTAGGTCCAGCGCAGGTGTAACGCAAAAGCCACTGGAATTTGAACAGTGTCACCTGCGGGCGCAGTTCCAGCACAGACTGGGCACAGGTGACGTGACTGTACTGAAAATGTGCTTTTTTCTTGAATCAATGCTTCCTTTTCGAAGGGACATATTAAGGCTATAAATACATGACATATTCCTCAGGTATAAACATGATTTTTGACAGCAAAAACAATCTTCTTCTGTTCAAAAACTTATTATGATCATTAACTGTTGAGTGAGTTCTACGAATCCGATAATTTGAGGTACCGCTATTGTTGGATTGAAAGTCATTTTATTCTGGGAGGAAAATTCCATAACCTCGGGTACTTGAGGGGAATTATTTCCTTAAGGATACTCCGTGAATTCGGGGGACTTAGCTTTAACTTTCTGTTTCATCTTATTTCTGAAATTATAACACACTTCTTGGATAGATCATTTTTGGTCTTGTGTTGAAACTTCAAGTTGCTCTTGACAAGTTTGATCTTGAGCTCAGTTGAAGTGTACACTACATAACATACAGATTTTGTGTACCCAAAAATATTGAAGATAACATGGACTTACCATGAAAGATAGGGTTAGAAATGAGATTATTCGGGATAAGAAAAGAGTGGCTTCGGTGGAGGACAAGATGTGGGAAGTAAGGTTGCGATGATTTGGGCATGTGATGAGAAAGGGGCACAGATACTCCAGTGTGGGGGTGTGAGAGACTAATTATGGATGATTTTAGCGGGCTAAAGGTAGGCCAAAGAAATATTGGAGGGAAGTGATTAGGCATGACATGGAGCAGTTATAACTTATAGAGGACATGACCTTGATAGGAAGGTGCGGAGGATGCAAATTAAGGTAAAGGGTTAGTAGGTAGGAGTACGTCCGTAATTGTAGGGAAGAATGTTTTGTTTGCATCTGTGCCTGTAGTTTCTTGTAGTCTTTTATTCGTGGTGTCTTGGTGTTGTAGCATTACATTGAGAGTGTTTTCATTTATTATCTAACGGTATGATATCCCTTTTTATTGTTCGTCTCTATTTGTTTTTTGTTTGTTATAATGTGATATGTCCAGAGTCGGGGGTTTATCCGAAACAACATCTGTACTTCATCTGAGGTAGTGATATGGACTGCGTATACTTTACCCTCACCTGACCCCACTTTGTGAAAATAAACTGAGTATGTTGTTGTTGTAGAAATATAAATTTTAGGGTTTTAAATTAACAAATAAAATACTCTAAATATGGGCCTAAACTGCATTAAGTTTTAGTTTTTTTTAAGTAATCAGTAAATATTAAATTATTATTATATATATATAAATTTTAATTTTTTGAATCATAAATACACCCAACCATATTTAATTTGAAAGATTTAAATATTCTAAAATTATGTTCATAAATAACTGATTCAAAATTATATAATTCAGATCGAGTTATTCAAATTGCTTCGAATCAATTAAAATATTTGAATTGATTCGATTTGAGCACAATCATAACATCAAGGGCATTTAAATAAATTATTGATTATAATTTATATTATATATTCTATATATTTTTTAAGAAAGAGGACAAAGCCTCCATATTAAAGATTAAATCAAATGGCAGCATAAGAATCAGCCACGTGACAATAAAGAATGGTTAAGTTAGTTGTTAGCTTCTAATTTTGAATTTAGTTTTTCTTTTTTTAACAAAAAGTCAAATTTTGGCAGTTTGTTAACTTGCTATTTGAATTGAATTTAACTACTATCAATTTGACTAAATTTATCTATTTTGAAATTCAAAGCAGATTATGAAATTAGCCGTACTTTTGTTCAAAATTAAATAAAATCATGTCACACTTTTAAAACAAAGTACTAATAGTTTTTAAAATCTAATGACTTCTTAATCTTGGTAGTACTAATAACTTTTTTTTTTACAAAAATTAAATCACTAAACAAAAAATCAAATATAGAAACTTATTGTTAATAAAGCAATATTTGTTATTCTAATTTAATTTTAAAAAAAATTGGAAAGTTAAAAAAAAAATGTAGTATTCTTCTTTTGTTTTACACTAGTTTAGGAGCGCGTGTATCTCACTTTAATGATTTCAAACGTTACACTAAATAGGATATTTGTTTAAATAATAAACATAAATACCATAATTAAATTCAATATCTTTTGAATATGTAAAAATGGAGAATTTATTTATTAAACCTTTTTTTATCAAAAATATTTCTAAAAGGCGATCGACATTCATCTACCACCTGTTAACTATAATAAAATGGTATAATGATAGAGACATCAAAATAATACAATTAAATCTAATCTTTACACATAAAAATTTTCTTAAAACCGTCCAACACTCATCTACCACCTGTAAATAATAACAAAATAATACGATAATAACGATATTAAAATAGTACAACTAAACCTAACCTTTACATAAATAAAATTCTCAAAGCAAAGATATTAAAACAATACAATTAAACCTAATCTTTATCTAAAAAAATTTCCTCAAAGCCGACCAACATTTATCTACCACCTGTAAATTACAACAAAATAAAACCATAAAAATAATAATCAAAACAATACAATTAAACTTAAAATTTACACACAAAAATTCCTCAAAGCCGATCGACATTCATTTACGAACTATAAACTACCACAAAATAATAAACTACTAATAGAGATACTAAGACAATACAATTAAACTTAACTTTTACCTAAAAAAAAATCTCAAAGTTGACCGACATTCATCTATCATCTGTAAATTAAAATAAAACAATAAGATAATAAAGATATCAAAACAATATAATTAAACGTAACCTTTACACAAGAAATTCTTCAAAATCAACTGACATCTATCTACGACCTGTAAACTAAAACAAAACAATACAATAATTATCACAAAGCTTAGATTTTGATGAAAATAATTCTCGTCTGAGTGAAAATTTTGACCCTAAAGAATGACTTGAATGGAAAAAAAGAAGATACATATATACACACGCTGAATTCTATTATGTTGACAAGAACAATGAAGAAGTTGAGGATTAGAAAATCAAGCATTTATCAATCTAGATTTGCAACCGAATCAACAATCATATTCTCCCAATAGGCAAGAAAAATTAACCTTAACTAATCAAAGTATAACTGCAAAGTTAAAAAATCGAGAGCGCATCAAATTGACAAAATACTCCATAAGAACATACATAATTCAATGAATATAAATATTAACATGACATGCTTACAACAACATCAAAATGAATACAAGAACGCATCAACCTCAACTTCCGTTATAAAGCAAAAACAAAAGTACATAAATGTGAAATAGACCATACAAATATTGAGCTTTATATTAATTAACTTAGAAAAAAAAAGTAATAAAGATACAAATTGAACCCAAATCTCAATTGTCCATGGACGAATTTATTTTTAGGGATAATACTCACAAAAATACCTGAACTTTGTCCAGATTAGAAGATCAATATCACATGACAACGTTGCAATAGATCAAGTCAAATTTCTTTTTGAGATAGTGTTCATTGGAAAATGAGGTACGCGATTTGATCACGCGTCAAAAGACTCTTGAAAAAGTGATTTGAATTTTTTGTCATCTGTTATAAAAGTTCAAAATTGCCATTTACTATTTCCTCAATCATGATTAATTATTTTTATAATATTTTAAAGACTCCTACAATAAATGGAAAAGAGTTCATGTGAATTAAAGACTCCTAAAATGTATGAAAAAAGGTTTATGTGAATTAAAAACTCCTAAAATATATGAGTAAGGTATCTTTAAAATCTTTATTTATGGAATGCGAAATCTGAAAATTTAAGAGGAGTTGTTTATTTATTTTTAAAATAAAATAAAAATAAAAATTAAAGTCAATTTAAAAAGCTATTTTTTCAAAGGCATGAGATCACGATAAAGTCAATTTAAAAAGTTTTATTTGTATAAAAAGTTTTATTTGTATAAAACGCAAGAGACGTACAAAACTTTCAAATTATTTTGATGGTTGTTTTTTTTATTCTTTTGGTCTAACATAATTTAGTTTGGTAGAAGAAATAAAAATAAAATTCTAATTAAATACTAATTTTGTTTTTTGGTGCATAAATAAGTATAAATAATTATACATATATAATCTATACTTATTAATTATACTCCTAAAATATATGGGACTCCTAAAATATATGAAAGGAGAATCAATTAATATTTTCCTTTGTAGTGATCAATTAGAAAAATACTCCTAAAATAGGACTATATTAAGGAAATAATTCTATAAATATTGAGCAATTAAATCACCTAGGGTTCTTGTTCTTGAGCAATTTGAGAGAAAGTGAGTGTATTTTGCTTAATGAGGCCTGAATTTCGTGTTTAGGGCTAAATAGGAGTGGGAAAAAGACCCAAATACCCCTAAGGACGCAACTTTTTTTAATGACTGAAAACCGGACTGTTGACGCGCAGACTGACGTGCCGCATCGATGCGATGGCCAACGCGCCGCGTCGCGTCGGTTCACTGGAATTTGCACTGAGTTGAGGAAAAAATTATCTGTCGACGCGATGGACGACGCGGCGCGTTGAGATCGCATCGACTCACTATTTTGGTCACTCGAACATGGTCTAAACGAAGTTGAAAAAATTCGAAACTTATTCAGGAACACTTACTGACATTCCTGATCATGAATCAATCTAAAGATCGATACTTTAAGGTCATAAGAGTCGTGAAATAGAGTTGCCAACTTACAAAGGCCAAAATAATACTAAGTCTGAATACTTAGTTAGAATTTTTCTAAGTCTGGGAACCCCTTAACAAGCTTTAAAGAATTGAGTTAAGCTTAGGATTTTGCGGAATCTTACAACTGTAGACAAATAAAGATGGACGGAGAGAGTATAACTTTAAAGGTAATTTAATTTTAAAGATTTTTTTTTCTTTAAATAATACTACGTACCAAGCAAAAAACATTTTCGATGCATTGAAGTTGAAGAAAAGAAGATATCTAATTAAGGGTGGAGGAGTTTCAATAATACCATCATAATCCATCGAATTTATGAATTTTCCAAGATAATCATGAGAGTATGTTCTTGAAGTATACAGTGAATAAATTAATATGTATTCTTGACAGACAATTGTAAATTGAGAATTTTTTTTCTTTCTAAATCTTGATATATCTTAAGATCAAAGAGATAAATTTGTTTGTAATTTCTATAATTTTACTGTGTTAAATTTGCTTGTGATTTGAAGTCAATTTTTCACAATTTTAGTATGTTCTTGAAATTTACAATAATAAATTATCATGTATTATCCTTAATAAACAATTGCTAATTGAGAAGGTTTTTTTGTGTGTGTGAAATATTAATAAAATATATGATTATAGAAATAAATTTTCTTGTGATTTGAGATAAGTTTATAAAAAATTTAGTATGTTTTTTATGTTTACAAAATAAATTTAGTATGTTTTTGTTATCTTCACATTCCTATGGCATTTATATATAGTTTTTGTTTTATCATTTTGTGAAATTAATTTTATGTGATTCAATATTTATCTTCTTTATTTGTGATAGATGTTGTGGCAAAGACTGTGATGTTATTAAATTTTTGGTGGATGTCTTTCAGTTTTTTTCCATTGCAATTCTATTTTATCATAAACTGTTTTGTTATTTTTAATTCGAAAAAGATATAAATATATCCTTGAACTTTAATAAATGATACAAATATACCCTCCGTCATACTTTGGGTACAAATATACATTTGCCGTTAATAAAAAGATACAAATATATCAATATAACTAACTGTAGGACACGTGTCACGTCCTTATTCGTATTTTTAATTTTAACCCCAACAATTAATTAAAAGGAAAAATTACACAAATCTCATATTTAAGACACCATATTACACAATATCCCTTAATAGTTTACAAAATTACATAAATCCCGGATTCATATTTACTACTATATACATATGTATATACTAGTGATACATATACATATGTATCACTAGTTCATATGTATCACTGCTTAACATATGTATCACAATTTGAAATTTTGAAATAAGATGTAATTAGCAGACTATCTGGGATTTTATGTAATATTGCTGGGATATATGTAATTAAAACCAATCCTAACTAAATCCATTACCCGGACCTAATTTACCCGACCCGACCCGACCTATTCTACTAGAGAATGAAGGTTCATCAGATCTTCAAACATACTACAGACGCTTCTCTCTCACTCTCTCAAAAAATCCTCATTCTTGCTTTCTCACTTAATCGTTTCTTCTATTTCTATGTATGTTTCTTCATCGTTTTCTTGTTCGAAAAAATCGTAAGAGTCTTCTTGTTCATCGTTAATTTTTTGCTTTCTGTTTAATATTCCTTTCGTGTCTCGAGCCGGGGTCTATCGGAAACAGTCTTTCTACTTCTTTAGAGGTAGAGGTATGGACTGCGTACATCTTACCCTCCCCAGACCTCACTATGTGGGAATACACTGGGTTTATTGTTGTTGTTTAATAATATTGTTTCTGATTCGTGAGGTCAATGAATCAGAAATGTAACTAATTTTGAATCTTTTGGCAAATAGTGGCTGCCTGTTGTACAGAAATGTAACTATTGCTGCTATGAATTTTGAGAGTTCCTGACATTTGTAGGTGCACTTAAGTTTAGAAAAGGGGCCATTGCAGAATAGAATTACTGTATCTTGATTTTAGATATCCTCGTTCTTAATGTTATCTGAAAAAATATAATTTTTTTTCACACTTGTTGTTGGGTTCAAAATCGAGCTATTAGTTGCAAACTATCGTGGTGATAATTCAGACGACAAAGAAAAGCATACTAAAAGACATAAAATTATTATATGTTTTGGCCAATCTGCCTACATATTATAAAATCTAATATAAAAAATATTAAACCTATTGAAAAAAATCTCCCCCAAAGCAAAGACTCTTTAATAACTAATTTTTTGTTGTAGTATGAGAAGGGTATCTTCTTATAGATGTCCAAAATCTTTCCTTTCAGAAAGAGGTTAGTCAAATATGAAAAAGAATTGTATATTCTTTCTTTTAGAAAAAATAAAAATAATTATGATAACTTTTATTTTCTTTTTTTAAAAAAATAAAACTTAAATATAATAAAAAATCAGAGCAAAAACCTTAACATTTATAGGTGCACTTAAGTTTAGAAAAGGGGCCATTGCAGAATAGAATTACTGTATCTTGATTTTAGATATCCTCGTTCTTAATGTTATGTATTGCACCTTTCCTTTATGTGATTCAATTTGATTTTAAGGTCAAACATCACACCTCATCATCATATATACAAAATTTCTAAATACGGATGTGACACGTGTCTTGCCGTTGATAATAAGGTTATATTTGTACATTTTCATTAACGATAAGGATATATTTGTATCTAAAGTATGACGAAGGATATATTTATACCATTTATTAAAGTTTGGGGGTATATTTGTATCTTTTTCGTTTTTAATTTGTTACAAATAGTATTATATTATTATGCTCATATATTTCCGTTGCTCTAGCCTCCGGTACTTGATTTTGTTCGATAAGACTACTTAAGCTCATAATCTCTTCTGTCTTCTATACACGTTAAGAAGATGTGCATGTAGTCAAAAGACATTGTTTAAGACTTCACAATTGAAAGTAATTTGAAGTTTAACTTTTTATGTTACTTTAATTTTTATTTTATAACTTATTATTTATTAACATTATATACACGTGAAAAACACGTATACTTAACTAGTAGATATATATATGTTATATACTTAGAAAGACTCCTAAATACATAAAAAAATAAAAGTCCTAAATATATAAAAAATTATTTTAAATAAAACTATCAGTTAATTAATATCTTAATATTTAGGCATTTAAAATTTTGGCAAACTAATATTATATTTCTTAGAAAACAAAAACTACATAAAATTTTGTTTTATTTTGTGTCGTAGGTTTTTGGTTTTGATAGTACTAATATTTTGGTAAAATAATATTTCTTTTTTTGGAACAAAAGTTCTCTACTAGGCTAATACTACATAAAAACTATATTGTAAGTTTTTTTTTATTTTTTCGTCAAACACGCCATTATTATATAATATACAAGCGTCAACAAAAGTAGTATTTCTAAACTTACTATTATACAAAGACCCTGCATTTATTATATTCCTACTCCCTCTAGTAATTAGTCCCCCAGTTATATGAGCTTGCAAAATATCCTTTAAGCAGCAGAGGTCCAGCAGCAGTAGTAGTATGTATATTCATTCTTGCCAACGCATTCGCCAACTTATTTCCTTTTCTGTAAACATGCTTCATCTGTGGTTTACCTAGAGCCAGAAGTAAGGACTTGGAATCAGATATTAAAGATGAGTTAATATGTAATGTTTCCTGCAAGAGATTAACAAATTGCAGACAATTCAGATTTATTTCTATCACATCAAAATGGTGCTCCAAAGCTATCGCTAGGCCTAAAAGGAGAGCATGAAGTTCAGCCTCCAAAGAATCTGACGTAGGGACCTGATTGATAAAATCTAGAAGTCAGGCTCCATTACAGTTCCTAAAAACTCCAGCTATAGTGGCATGATGAGCTCCATGCTTAAAGATTAGATTCGTATTGAGCATCGTGGAAGAGGGTGCTGGTGGTTTCCATTTAACATACATAGGATTGACATGCTTGAGGGATTTAGACCTCCCTGCGAAGAACCAAAACTCTCCTGGCCAATTACAAATGCTAGATTAATCTGAAATTGCAAACCTTCAAAAATGCATTTGTTGCGGCCAAGCCAGATTGACCATAAACAGTAGGTAAGGATTACCTTAGTAGGAATGGTCAAGATGAAGGATTGCTGAAGTTTTGTATCCAAGACTATTCGGAGCCACCTTTGGAGATGAGGGTCTGAAAGAGCAGACGTAATGTTATCTATCTGGGTTGAGATGCTTAGTTCTAACCAAATCGGTTGAATCCTTTTTTCTTGTTTGGTAGCATGAGCGCCTTTTCTATTTAATTTAATTACATTCTATTTTAATGATCATACACTATGTAGTATTAATTTCTTTATTTGGTTAATTTTCTCTAGGCTAGATCAATTGTCAATTCAAGTGTTTGGTCAAATTTTTGTTGTAATTACAATGCTACTAATATATAATTTGTTTAAACAGATAATTTATTCATATTCCATAAAAAGGCCAATTTGCTTGTATGTATATTTTGAAGATATTCATGAGAATGATATAGGGATTTACGTTATTTGTTTCAACTTTAAATGAATTATTTGTAAAATAAAAAAAATATCAAAATCAAAATAGTAAATTATCTGATGATATTCAAAATTCCTAAAATTAACAAATCATAGAGAGAATTATCTTTTGGATACAAATATTACTTTTAAAAAAATTCAAATGCTTCATTTTTTGTCTTCAAACTTTATTATAATGTACTTAATGTTTTTCACGTTTAAATAAGAAAAATACTTGTCTTTATGTCGTAGTATTTTTATTGATGTATTTAAAGATTCCAGGAATCATTATGATAAGAGTTAATTTGTTGTCCGAAAAAATTGATTACCGTTGAAAAATAAAGTAAAATATATTACCAGATCCAATAAAGATTAAAAAAGATATGTAACGATTGAATTGCCATATAACTTATGCAAAATGTTCTTTTTATTCGATAACAACTTTTTAATATGTATAAGGCTATATAAGGAAGCTACTTATAAAAATGTCACGTCAAATTGATGACAACTTCTTGATTTGTATACCTTTGACCCCTTTGTCGACAACCTCTCATTTGTTCGGCTACTCGCGAGGAAATACCAATTTTTATTTTATGAAACAAAAAAATGTCCAATGATATATATATAGAGAGAGAGAGAGCGCGCGATAGATAGATAGATTGATCACTTAATACATACATAGAATATTTTGGAATAAACGTGCAACGCACGTTCAGTAAAATTAGTATATATATATATATATGCTCCAACTTTAAATGTGCACATGTAGACACTTAAATATGGATAAAGTTAAGCAAGTAGATATCTTATGTGGCATAAATTATGCCACATGCATATAAAAATTCCTATTAACCGTTGAACCCAACTTCAAGTTGCCCCTAAGTTGAAGTAGGTAAAAACTTACACGCTACCGAGCTAATATTTTTCTATCATGATTAAGTAATTAAATTAATAAAATACATGTTAACTAAAAAAAATAGTAAATTACAATTTACAACTTGAAACCGACTCAAAAATTGGATAACATAATATTAAGGAACAAGTTCTTCAATCCGTTTTTCTATATATTCGATTACTTGCTGCAAAAACGGTCAGCTTTATACCTTGGACTTGGCTGGCACTATTGTGATTTGGGACACGAATAATGCTATCGATGTCCCCATCGTGCAGTTGGTTATGAAATCACCGTCTCTCTACTACAGATCACTCCAAATTGAACCTTGGCTCATACTACTCGCGGAATCAATAGACGATGGACAAGTATTCATAGTTGCAAGAACAACACACAATATCAAGGACATGCTTGTTGTTCATCGAATTGATGCCAACAATAACAAATGTGTTCAGGTCAACAACTTGGGAGGTAAAGCACTCTTCTTTGGTGTTCGTGCTCGCGTCTGTTTTTTTATGGAACCTAGTGAGATACCAGTATGTATGCCTAATCATATATATCTTGATGAGAAAAGGGTATATTACAAAGAATATCTTCCAGTAATAGACCAAGACGGAGATGACCACTTAACCAAACCTGTACCTGGCATTTATAGCTTTCCCGACGGACCACTTAACCACCGTTCATCATCCTACGCTTCAACAAAATTGACGGAACTGACATTTAATCACCATTGGAAAGTGGTTGCGGCTAATGATCAACCTTCAAGTATTGCACCCTTATTATCTCAAGAGTTCCTGGTGGATATTAAAGTTGCGTGTAGTCTGGACATAACACCTGATGGCAATACATTCAATCCACAGGATCAAGTTCCAGCTGTTAAATCCACGTACAGAAGTAATTGGAGTTATCATCGGAAGTGAGAAACCGGCCAGTATATTTTTTCCAGCAAATGTTCCCAGTTCCTTCCTGTGGTTCTACGTTGATGTTTGAGGCATTGGTCATGCTTGTGGTTGTGGACTCCCCGAGAACACACTCTATCGACATTGAAGCCATTAATGATAATGTCGACCCAAGCAATCCTTACCCAATTCTAAAGGATACAAACATGCACACTGGTTCAGAGTTCTGTAATGCCGCAAGATCATCTTAACTATACATTTACGTGGTATTCCACCTGTTCTAATACATGCTTCTTAATTCTTTATCATTGGATATATTGATTTTTCCTCTCATCTTATTCAGACCCCTTCTTGTTTATGTCTACTGCTAATGGTTTATTGGAAGAGTGTACATTCTCCCGAAAAATTGTGCACCTAAACTAGATCAAAATTTCCTTTCACTAGTATCCTTTGTTGTGTTTTGATATATTGTCATGTCTTTCTTCGTTACACATTTTGATGAGCTAATATTGGATTCCCAACAAGTTAGCGAGTTAATTTTCTGTTAGGATGAAAGTGTATATTAGCAAGCATCATTTCTTGTTTTCACTAGACTTCACATGCATGAATGAGTTTCAGTCATATTTATAGTGTCACAAACTACTACGACTAATTATATGGAAGTTTATGGACATTCAATTGAATGACGCCTAGAGAACTTCAGTGCTATTGTTGACAATGTTGCAAATAGAGGGAATGGGGATGATTGCTTGAATAAATTAGGACATAACCCTCTCAACTACAAGTGTTGGAATTAATGGTGACACCAAACTATTGGAAGAAGATCAAAAGAGAAGTAAGATGAAACAAATGGAAAACATAGTTACTTAGCATTCTCTTGTATTCTCTTAGGATTCTTGCCTAGGATTCTTTTGTACAAGAATAATTAGTCTACATAGTTCTCTTAGGATTCTCTTGTATTCTCTTAGGATTCTTGCTTAGGATTCTCTTAGGATTCTTTTGTACAAGAATAATTAGTCTACATAGTTCTCTTAGGATGCTTTTGTACTTGTATATATATGTGATATCAAGATGAATAAAACACATGGAGAAAATTCTTCACAAATTTCTTCATTTTCTACATGGTATCAAAGCTATAGGCTATTTTAATCCTAATCTCTTCCTCATTCTTCTTGTTCGACTCTTCTTCATTCCAAAATGACAACAATTCCTGAGGAAACCATTACTGCTAATGTCACTGCAGGCACTATTACTGCTAATGTCACTGCAGGTTATGGATCTCAAGCTATGGATTCCTGTAATTCACTATTTCTTCATCCATCAGATTCACCTGGCATGAATCTTGTCAATACAATCTTTGATGGGCATGGTTTTGCTGGATGGAAGCAAGCTCTTCGTATTCAACTCTCAGCCAGAAATAAACTTGGATTCATAGATGGGAGTTGCAGGTCACCAGCTTCTGATTCCGCTTCATATAACCTTTGGAATCGTTGTAATGACATGGTTACTTCCTGCTTAACTCCCTCTCAAAGAAGATAGCATCCAGTGTTCTTTACTCTAAGACTGCTAAGATCTCTAGAATGATCTTGAAGATAGGTTTGGCCAGTCTAATGGGGCCAAAATCTATCACCTGCGAAAAGAGATCAACGATTTAGTGCAGGGAAATAGTGACATAGCAGGTTATTTCACTAAACTCTAGCTCTTTTGGGATGAGCTTGATGCTCTGCATTGTTCTGAAACTTGTATGTGTGATTGTTCATGTGGGGGAAAGGCCAAGATGTTGAAGTCTTTTCAAGATGAAAGGCTAATTCAGTTTTTTATGGGACTGAACAATACTTATGGTTTTGTGAGAAGCAACATACTTATGATTTCTCCCATTCCTAATGTGAACCTTGCTTACTCTCTCTTGATTCAAGATGAGAAGCAAATAGAGATCCATATCAGCCCTCAATTCCCTACTGATTCTTCTTCCTATCTGGCTGCACAACGATCAGGTCCCAAATCTCAAAACCATGAACCCAAAGGTAGAAAGAACAACATGGTTTGCTCTCACTGTAGGAAACCAGGACATACTGTTGAAAAATGCTACAGAATTATCGGGTCCCTACTGATTTCCAATTCACAAAGAATCAAAATCAAAATCAAAAGTTTCAAGTAGGGATCAAGAGCAATGTAGTTCTTGGAACACCTAATACACAACACACTGCATTTTTTGAAGGAGGTGGGAACCCTTTCACACCTGAACAAATTGCTAGCTTACTTCAACTATTGAAGAGTGCTGAGCTTGGTAATCCAGGAAATTTAACTTCAGATGTCACTAATATGATTCAGTGCGCTGGTAGTATTTTCAATAATCATGTTGCTTATTTCACTTACATGAATATTGATTCTTGGATCATTGACTCAGGTGCTTCTCAGCACATGTCATATGATGCCAAATTTTTCTCTAATATTCATCTTTTTCCCTTCCTCTTTTTATTAGTCTTCCTAATTCTTTTTGAGTAAAAGTCACTCATGGAGGTTCTATCACTCTTTCCTCTAAGTTAATTCTTCACAATGTCTTATTTGTTCCGTCATTCAAAATCAATCTAATTTCTGTCAATGGTTTCTGCAAACAATTTCAGTGTTGTCTAAATTTTTCGTCTACTCATTGTTGTTATCTTCCACAATACGGGTACGTAGAATCTGTATAACATAACAACAACTTCAACTCGAGTTCAAGTATGAACAAGAACACAATGAAGTATTAAATACCCTCAACACAAGATCAAAAAGACCTTTCCAAGAGGTGTATTTATTTTTCAGAAAATAAAGATGAAATGGAAATGATTAAGGCCAAGTCGTCCGAATTCACGGACTTTCCTTAAGGAATAATTTCCCTCACTGTACCCGAGGTTATGGAATCTTCCTCCTAGGATAAAATGGCCTTCAATCCGACTATAGCGGTACCTCAAATAGGCGGATTTTTCGAACACACTCACGGTTTGAATGATCACACTTAGAGTATTTTTAAGACAAGAAGAAGTTTTTGTAATCTTAAAATTTCTGTACAAAAACCTGTGAATGAAAGCAGGTTTTTATAGCCAAATGATGCCTCTTCTGAAAAGAGACAAAGGTTCATCTAAAATGTACTACCTTTTCTGAAAATTCATGTCCATTCGGCCAAACAGTGTGACTGTTCTTGAACAGGCATGTCATTTCGTGAATAAGTGTGTCAGTTCAATAAAGTGTTGCAGCAATTCGTGAAGCAGTGCAACTATTCACGTAAAACAGTGCTACTGTTCACGTAACAGTGCTACTGTTCACGTAACAGCTGATTACTGCATTACTGTATATATATTTAAATGGAGTTTCAAACACTTTTCGAATTTTATTTATGTCAAATAAAATTTGTCCAAAAAGAAAGATCTCATCGATCGATCATTTGACCAAATCCGAATCCGAATTCGAGGCCGAGCCGAGCGAGCGACGACGACGACGGCATGAGGCATCACCTAGTTCTTGCCTCACTATCCATGTGGAGTTAGTGTTCATTAATATAAACACTACAAAGTTCTCTTCTCCCACCAATGTGGGAGAATTAGTGAACTTTCTAATTTTGGGAGTACTCTTTCCAAATTGGTATCTCCTCTTCTCCATCATTTTTATCTCCATTTTTCCATTCACACTTCATTCATATACTATGAAACCAACAATCCCCCACATGAATGGGGAATGGCTATTTTTTCGTAAAAGTTTTACGGACAAGTATGTGATCATCAAGCAAAGACTGATTGCATCTGGATAAGTGGGTTTCCCTTTGAACTTTCCGTAGTGAACATGCATCGGATGCACTCGTTCAATCGGTAGATTTGATATCTTTGAACCGTTGAGCTTTAATGTACACCTAGACTACACATGTCACACAACCAACCTTTTATCGTTTATGGTTCTTACGGTTTTGTTCTTTTCAGCCATGAACACGTCCCGATTTTTATCAGGGCTTAGAGAATAGGCCTTTACAAACATTCTCTTTGAAGCGGCTTCCACTTCGCCCACATATAGGTGATTTCTAAATGTTCAATCCTATAGATTAAACTATTTGGTCAAATCTGCCAAATTTAGATAATCATTAAAAGACTTTTCACCTTAAGTCTTATCCTTGTTTACTATACATTATCTACATCATGAGAATGGGTTGGGTAATTGACAATGTTGAACCTGTCAGACACAACTTTGTTTGATCTCCTTGAACCTAGCTCTTGGGATCTCTAGTCTGCTAGGTAGAGTTACCGCCATGCTGACTTGTCCTAGGCCTTAAACCCATTTCCTTGGATGTCTTTTCTACTCCTTCTCTAAATAGGCCTTTTATAAGTGGATCCGACACATTATACTTTGACTTTACATAGTCTACAGTGATAATTCCACTAGCGAGAAGTTCTCTAATGGTATTATGTCTTCGTCTTATATGACGAGATTTACCATTATACATCATGCTCCCTGCCCTACCTATTGCCGCTTGGCTATCACAGTGTATACATACTGGTGCCACTGGCTTGGGCCAATACGGAATATCTTCCAAGAAATTTTGGAGCCATTCTGCTTCTTCACCGGCTTTATCTAATGCGATAAATTCAGATTTCATTGTAGAGCGAGCGATACAAGTCTATTTGGATGCTTTCCATGAAACTGCTTCTCCACCGATAGTAAATACATATCCATTTATGGATTTTACTTCGTTAGATCCGATGATCCAATTTACATCACTATATCCTTCAAGTACAGCAGGATATTTATTATAATGCAAAGCATAATTTTGAGTGTATTTAAGATACCCCAAAACTCTTTTCATTGCCATCCAGTGAGTTTTGTTGGGATTACTCGTGTACCGACTCAACTTACTGATAGCGCATGCTATGTCTGGTCGTGTACAGTTCATTATATACATTAAACATCCCAATACTCTTGCGTACTCCAATTGCGAGTCACTCTCACCTTCATTCTTTCGAAGTGCAAAGCTCGCATCCAATGGAGTCTTGGCAATACCGAATTCCATATACTTGAACTTTTCAAGTATTTTTTTGATATAATGAGACTGTGACAATGCTAACCCTTGTGGATTTCGATGGATTCTTATACGTAAGATCACATCTGCAACTCCAAAGTCTTTCATATCAAACTTGATCTCGAGCATTCGTTTGGTTGCATTTATGTCACAAATATCTCTGTTGATGATCAACATATCATCCACATATAAGCAAACAATAACTTGGTGATTTGGTGTGTCTTTAATATATACACATTTATCACATTCATTTATCTTGAATCCGTTTGCCAACATGGTTTGGTCAAACTTCACATGCCATTGCTTAGGTGCTTGTTTTAGTCCATAAAGTGATTTAACAAGTTTACACACCTTATTTTCTTTTCCTGGAACCACAAAACCCTCAGGTTGTTCCAAGTATATTTCTTCCTCCAAATCTCTATTTAGGAATGCGGTCTTCACATCCATTTGATGAATTTGAAGATCATATACCGCCGTCAAGGCAATTAACATTCAAATCGAGGTTATCCTTGTTACTGGCGAGTATGTATCAAAGTAATCAAGGTCTTTCTTCTATTTGAAGTCTTTTACTACAAGTCTTGCCTTATATTTGTCAATAGTACCATCCGTCTTCATTTTTCTATTAAAGATCCATTTAGAACCTACAGGTTTATTTCTGGGAGGAAGGTCAACCAATTCCCATGTATGGTTGCTTAAGATTGAATCTATCTCACTATTGACTGCCTCTTTCCAAAATGATGAGTCTGACGACGACATCGCTTCTTTAAATGTTTGAGGCTCATTTTCTAAGAGAAATATTACAAAATCCGACCCAAACGAAGTTGACGTTCTTTGACGTGTATTACGTCTTGGATTATCTTCATTATGTACATTCTCACTTGGTTCATCTCGAGGTCGCTTAGATCCTCTACTAGACTGTTCATGTCTAATTTTATACGGGTAAATGTTTTCAAAGAATTCAGCATTGTCTGATTCAATTACCGTATTTTCACTAATATCCGGATGTTCGGATTTATGAACCAAAAGTCGACATGTTTCACTACTTTTAGCATATCCTATGAACACGCAGTCCACCGTTTTAGGTCCTATCTTAACCCTTTTAAGTAGAGGAACTTGAACCTTCGCTAGACACCCCCACACTTTGAAATATTTCAAGTTAGGTTTCCTTCCTTTCCATTTTTCGTAAGGATTTGATTGTGTCTTACTATGGGGAACTCTGTTGAGTATATGGTTGGCCGTAAGGATAGCCTCCCCCCATAAATTTTGCGGTAAACCAAAACTTATTAGAAAGGCATTCATTATTTCCTTCAAAGTTTGTTTTTTCCTTTCCGCAATTCCATTAGATTGAGGTGAATACGAGGCCATAGTTTGATGGATTATTCCATTCTCTACACATATTTGCTCAAAGGGAGATTCATATTCTCCGCCCCTATCACTTTTTATCATTTTGATCTTTTTGTCTAACTGATTTTCAACTTCAGTTTTATATTGCCTAAACGCATCTATTGCTTCATCCTTACTATTTAACAAGTAGACATAACAATATCTAGTGCAATTGTCAATAAAAGTTATGAAATACTTTTTCCCACCACGAGATGGTGTTGACTTCATATCACAAATGTCAATGTGTATTAAGTCTAAGGGATTGGAATTTCTTTCAACAGACTTATAAGGATACTTCGCATACTTCGATTCCACACATGTTTGCCACTTTGATTTATTGCACTCAAAGTTTGGCAAAACTTCTAAGTTAATCAGTTTTCGTAACGTTTTGTAATTAACATGGCCCAAACGTTCATGCCATAAATCATAAGACTCAAGCAAATAAGACGAATTCAAACTTTTATTCATTTCAACAGTCATTACATTCATCTTATAAAGGCCCTCCATGAGATAGCCTTTTCCTACATACATTTCTCCTTTGCTAACTACAATTTTTCCTGAAACGGTTACACATTTGAATTCGTTCTTATCTAGGAGTGAAACAGAAATTAAGTTCCTACGTAACTCCGAAACATATAGCACATTGTTTAGTGTCAAGACCTTGCCGGAAGTCATCTTTAGGCAAATTTTTCATGTTCCCTCCACCTTAGCAGTAGCAGAGTTGGGCATGTAGAGCATTTCTTCTACTTGAGCTGGAGTAAATGAAGAGAACAATTCTTTGTTGCGCAAACATGGCGTGTGGCACCAGATTTCATCCACCATTCGCGTGGATTCCCCACTAAGTTGCATTCCGTGAACATAGCACACAGATCGTTATAATCTTTGTTGGACTCAATCAGATTCGCTTGGTCCTTTTTCTTGCCTTTCTTCGTGGCTCGACAATCTGTGGACTTGTGGCCAATTTTGCCACAATTGAAGCATTTTCCCTTGAACTTTATCTTGGGTTGATTGCTTCCATTTTCAACTTTTTTCTTTTCTTCGAGTTGTTTTGGCCATCTTCTACAATATGTGCTCTATTCATTGTAGAATTTCCCTTTGACCTTCTTTCGGCAACTTTATTTTCCTCTTTAATATGAAGTCGGACAATAAGATCTTCAACGATCATCTCCTTGAATTTATGCTTTAAGTAGTTTTTGAAGTCTTTCCACAAAGGTGGTAGCTTCTCAACTATCACTGCTACTTGGAAAGTATCATTCACAATTAAACCTTCTGCTAGAAGATCATGTATGATGACTTGCAACTCCTGTACTTGAGAGACAATAGATTAGTTATCAATCATTTTGAAGTCCAGTAACCGTGCAACAAGGAATTTCTTAATTCCCACATCTTCCGTTTTATATTTCCGTTCAAGTGCCCCCCACAGTTCTTTTGATGTCTTGGTTCCACTATAGACATTGTAGAGGTCGTCTTGGAGACACTCAGAATATAATTCCTACAAAGGAAGTCCGAATGTTTCCAAGCTTCTACAATAACGAAGCGGTCTTTGTCCGAGGTTCCCTCGGGCACCTCAGGAGCGTCTTCGCTAGTGAACCGTTGCAGACATAAAGTGGTGAGGTAAAAGAACATCTTTTGCTGCTACCGCTTGAAGTCAATGCCAGGAAATTTTCCGGGCTTCTCCGCCGGTGCCATCGTTGGCGGAGCATTTGTGCGACTTGATGTGGCAATATTGTTTGCCCCCACAGACGTCGCATCCATCATTTGACTTTTAATTGTCATTTTTCCTGTCACCACAAGATTGAAAACTTAGTATTTTTCAGAATACTATTTATAAAGTTAAATAACTTGAAATAATTCTTCTTATTTCTAGTTAACGATGAAGTTTTTATTACTTTGAATCGTCAACCGAATGAACCTTAACTTGTGATGAAGATTTTATGTCTTCTAATCACTAGTTAAATTCAAGCGGAGTAGAAAGCCTAAGCTTTAATCTCCAAAAATAAGCAATACAGATTCTGTAAAATTATTCCTTAAGATTGTTATCTTTCACAATACGGGTACGTAGAATCTGTATAACAGAACAACAACCTCAACTCGAGTTCAAGTATGAACAAGAACACAATGAAGTATTAAATACTCTCAACACAAGATCAAAAAGACCTTTCCAAGAGGTGTATTTATTTTTCAGAAAATAAAGATGAAACAGAAATGATTAAGGCCAAGTCATCCGAATTCACGGACTTTCCTTAAGGAATAATTCCTCTCACTGTACCCGAGGTTATGGAATCTTCCTCCCAGGATAAAATGGCCTTCAATCCGACTATAGCGGTACCTCAAATAGGCGGATTCTTCGACCACACTCACGGTTTGAATGATCACACTTAGAGTATTTTTAAGATAAGAAGAAGTTTTTGTAATCTTAAAATTTCTATACAAAAACCTGTGAATGAAAACAGGTTTTTATAGCCAAATGATGCCTCTTCTGAAAAAAGACAAAGGTTCATCTAAAAGGTACTACCTTTTCTGAAAATTCATGTCCATTCGGCCAAACAGTGTGACTGTTCTTGAACAGGCATGTCATTTCGTGAATAAGTGTGTCAGTTCAATGAAGTGTTGCAGCAATTCGTGAAGTAGTGAACTGTTCACGTAAAACAGTGCTACTGTTCACGTTCCTGCTGATTACTGTATATATATTTAAATGGAGTTTCAAACACTTTTCGGATTTTATTTCTATCAAATAAAATTTATCCAAAAAGAAAGATCTCATCGATCGATCACTTGATCGAATCCGAGGCTGAGCCGAGCGAGCGACGACGACGGCGCGAGGCATGACCTAGTTCTTGCCTCACTATCCATGTGGAGTTAGTGTTCATTAATATAAACACTACAAAGTTCTCTTCTCTCACCAATGTGGGAGAATTAGTGAACTTTCTAATTTTGGGAGTACTCTTTCCAAATTGGTATCTCCTCTTCTCCATCATTTTTATCTCCATTTTTTCATTCACACTTCATTCATATACTATGAACCCAACAATTGTTTCATGCAGGACCCTTTAGTGAAGATCCCTCAGGTTCTTGGTCAATCTAAAAATGGAATATACATTCTTCAATCCCCAGTTTTGCAGTTTCTACATCCCAGTACTCCTCTAAGAATAGCTTAGGATCACTTTCCAGTTTTCCCATTCTAAATTGTAATAATCTTAGTAATTCATTCTGTGCAAGCTCAAAATCTAATGTAAAACTATGGCATATTAGGTTAGGGCATTTACCCCTTTATGCAATGAAAACTTTGAGTTTCCTTTCTTCTTCTTCTAATTTTGATTGTCCTTGTGATATTTGTCCATTAGCTAGGCAATTCAAATTACCATTTTCCCTTAGTTCTATCAAAACTAAGCATATATTTGAGTTAATTCACATTGACACTTGGGGTCCGTATAGGTCTCCTACTCATGATGGTTATAGGTATTTCCTTACTGTTGTTGATGACTTTAGTAGATGTACATAGACTTATATTCTTAGTACTAAAAGCAATGCCTTCTTCATGCTCAAACATGTTCTATCTACAGTAGATAGACAATTTAATTGCAAAGCTAAAATCATCAGATCTGACAATGCTCTAGAATTAGGTACTAGCATAATGATTTCTGAATATTTTTCCTCACAAGGTATCCTTCATCAAACCTCATGTTCTGGTACCCCTCAACAAAATGGTATTGTTGAACGAAAACATCGACATCTTTTGGAGATCTCTAGAGCTCTTCTACATCAGTCTCACTTACCTATTTGCTATTGGGGGGAATGTGTCCTTACATCTACCTTCTTAATCAACAGTTTTCCTTATTCTATTCTTAAGGGAAAGACCCCATACCAGATACTTTTTGGCAAGGAACCTTCATATGAGTTTCTCAGATCATTTGGATGTCTCTGTTATGCGTCTACCTTATCTTATAATAGGCCTAAGTTTTCTCCTAGAGCTACACCCTGTGTCTTCATCGGCTATTCTCCTAACAAGAAAGGTTACAAACTCTTAGAACTCTCAACCAAAAGAATATTTGTCTCTAGAGATGCACACTTTCATGAGTCCATTTTTCCCTTTTCTACAACTTTTACTTCTACTCCACATATTTTTCTTCTTCTCCTACTTTTGATGATACTTGTGATCCTACTTTTCAATCTAATATTCCTGTTAATACTCCTCCAGTCACTTCTAATCCTAGTATTCCTTCTAGTGATGGACCTACTCCTTCTATTTCTTCCCCCGTAGCTAGAAGATCAACTAGGGTGGTCAAAACTCCTGCTTACTTAAATGATTACTTATGTAATTCTGTTGTGCTCACTGGCATCTCTTCATATTTTCTTAATCCTGTTACTCCACAAAAGTTGCCTATCTCTGCTCTTTCTATTTCGAATCAACAGGTATTTGATTATGTTACACAAATCACTGAACCTAGTAGTTATTCACAAGCTGCACAACACCCTGGTTGGCAACAAACTATGCAATCTGAATTTAAAGCACTAAAGGCTAATCAAACTTGGTCGGTTGTTGATCTTCCCATTGGGAAGAAGGCTTTGTCTTGTAAATGGGTTTATAAAGTAAAGCATCACTCAGATGGAAGCATTGAAAGGTTTAAGGCACGTTTGGTTGTACGTGGGGATACTCAAAAGGAGGGAGAAAACTTCAATGAAACATACTCTTCCGTGGTCAAAATGACTACCATAAAATGCCTCCTTGCTGTTGCCATTAAGAAAGGTTGGGGTTTGACTCAATTAGATATAAATAATGCATTTTTACACGGGAAGTTGCAGGAAGAAGTGTTCATGAAATTCCCTCCTGGAATGACTGGTGAAAGTCCCAACCACATTTTACGACTTCATAAGTCTTTATATGGTTTGCGACAAGCATCTAGAGAGTAGTATTCTCGTCTCACAGCTGCATTGAACTTTAAAGGTTTCTCTTCCTCTTTGAATAACTACAGTTTGTTCTTTAAGCAAGATGGTGATTCTATATCTATCATCGTCGTGTATGTCGACGACATCATTCTCACAGGAACAACCCTTCAGAACTTTCAGAACTCAAGGACTTTTTGCACAAGGAATTTCAAATCAAAGACTTGGGGCACTTACATTACTTCCTTGGCATGGAGGTGATTCGTGAACCTCAAGGACTCATTTTGTGTCAAAGAAAGTTCACAGTTGACCTGCTGACTGAATATAATTGTGATCACTTACCAGTGGCTCATTCTCCCTTGGATCCTTCTTGTAAACTTTCTGCTGAAAGTGGCGAGTTACTCATAAATCCCCTTGTTTATCGGCGTCTTATTGGAAAGCTCAACTATTTGACCCACACGCGCCTGGACCTCTCATTTGCAGTTCAACATCTTTCATAATTTATGCAATCTCCTTGAGTTCCACATTTTACTGCTGCTCTTCGTATTGTTCGATATCTACGCCAATCTCCAGCTCAAGGTTTTTTCTTTTCTGCAGATCCATCTGTTTCTGTTCTTGCTTATTGTGATGTTGACTGGGCATCATGCATTGACTCTCACCGATCTATAAGCGGATACTTTATCAGTCTTGGTGGGTCACCCATATCATGGAAATCCAAAAAGCAAGTTTCTGTCTCTTGATCCTATGCAGAGGCAGAATAACGATCAATGAGAAGATTGGTCGCTGAGTTAACTTGGCTTCATCGCTTATTAACTGATTTATCTTCTCCTCTTATCCTACCTATTCCTATTCATTGCGATAGTCAAGCTGCTCTTCATATCGCCCGTAATCCTATTTTCCATAAACGAATGAAGCACGTCGAGCTTGACTGTCACTTCGTCCGTCAACAGTTTACTGCAGGCTTGATTTCCCTCAACTTTGTCCCATCTTTCTCTCAGCTAGCTGACATATTTACCAATCCTTTATCTGGACCATCCCATTTCTAGAATCTTTGCAAGTTGGGTCTTTCTTCTCTCCCCTCCAACTTGAAGGGGGGTATTGGAATTAATGGTGACACCGAACTATTGGAAGAAGATCAAAAGAGAAGTAAGATGAAACAAAAGGAAAACATAGTTACTTAACATTCTCTTGTATTCTCTTAGGATTCTTGCTTAGGATTCTCTTAGGATTCTCTTGTACAAAAATAATTAGTCTACAGAGTTCTCTTAGGATTCTCTTGTATTCTCTTAGGATTCTTGCTTAGGATTCTCTTAGGATTCTTTTGTCCAAGAATAATTAGTCTATATAGTTCTCTTAGGATGCTTTTGTACTTGTATATATATGTGATATCAAGATGAATAAAACACATAGAGAAAATTCTTCACAAATTTCTTCATTTTCTACAAGAAGACTAGTGAATGATCTGGATTTGCTCTTTTTATTTGTCATCTCTGTTGTTTTCTGAACTACTTCTCTGTCTTTTGCAAGGTATTCTTTGTCAGCTGCTGTGACGTTTATGGCTTATAAGAGGTTACAGTCCAAAAAAAGCCGGAGATAGCAAACCTTTGAACTATTTCCTTTGAGTGTATTTGACAATGTAACATGACAACAACTTTACCAGTTACTCCAAGGCTCCCCCAGAGTTCGTGATAATCTGCCAATCTAAATTGAATAAGAAGTCATCTTAAATTCCTTACTGGCATCTATTGAAACGGGAAATGGTTAGAGAAGATTTAAGAAATCAGCACAGCAGCAGATCTTGAATTCAAGACTATTTACACTATTAACTATTGTCAGAAAAATAGAAACTGGCTGATGTATCCACTAAACTCGTCTCGAACATCATATTTCATTTGACCAGTGATGTGATATAGTCAATAAATTTGGTAATAAACTAAAATCAACTTTAAAGTATCAAACATTTCAGGTAATCAAAACATTATTCCAATTTGATGATTTATACTTGACAACTTTAATGATTTTTCACATTCCAAAAGATCTTCTTTCTACATTAGTTAGCAGAATCAATTGCAATGACACAAACACGCCAACGAAACTGAGTTTATATACCAGATGACCCGAAGGCCAGGTGATTCATATAAAAATGAATGAAAAAGATGTCCCAAACTTAAAGAGCAGCAATTCAACATGTTGCAACACAAGTAGCATACATAGGCATCAACTAAACACTAAAGTAAAACATAAAAACTACTTCGTCGACCAACTTCTCTGTTAGACAAGTGCAATTGTCTATAATTATTTTCAACCGCCCCAAAAGAAAAAAAAAACTAAACTAGAACAGCATAATTGTGTCTCCGGACATTTTTTATGACTTGAAACTCCAAAACTTCTAGCCAACTTGCAGATTAAAAATGTTGTTGGAATGGATACGAAGTCGCTCTCATCAAATTCTAAAAAAGTTTAACATGAAGTCATTTAGCAATGTTTGTGTGTGTGTATATATATATATTTTTTTTTTAAATACATGAGAACGAAGTAAAAAAAAAACACCGTAAAAAAGGTGGGATATGAATCGTCGACGCCATTTTGTCCTTGAACAGATTCTAAATATGATGGTAATTGCTTAAAAGAAAAAAAAATAAACAAAAAAAGGAATTTATTAGCTGAAAATAAAATGACGCATTAAGAATAAGCTCTTATTGAGATTGATATAACTTATCAAAAGAAAAATCTTACCATTGCAGGCTCTGGATTGAGGAGTGTTTCTATGTTTTTAGATTGCACTTCAACATTTGTGTTTGAACTGTACAATGAAAACATATATATAAGTTATTGAATATGAGTCAAAATTTTAATCAGCTGAATCAAATTGACAACGTCAATTAAAGATCAAGCTACAAAATTACCTTACTCCCTTGTTTTTTTTTTGTAATTTTGGTTATCTTTTTTTGCTTTTGAGAAGAGCTTTTTTTAACCTTTCGAGAACTTTTCAAACCGTCTTTCCTTCTCAAAGAGTTGGGATGTCCTTTAGTAGACACACATGGAGGTTCAAATTAAGATTTGACTCGTTAACTTGACTATCACATACATTATCATTATCATCCTCATATGGAAGTTCATCAAGTTCTTTACATAGTTGCAACAATCTTTGATATGCAAATGTATAGTGCTTTTCGGATCGAGTAGTTCGTTCAGAAAGTCCAAGAGAATGCATCATAATGTTATTGAATCATACAGTGGAAGACTTTAAATTATTCACATGCGATCTTGTATTTAAGATGTCATTAACTTTTTCTTTGGTCGCATATCTTGTCCATCGATCCAATAGATAACATGGGGGAAGTGAGTGAATTTGCTTTTTTATAAATACCATAAGCACATGCCTACATAAAATACCAATAAACTCAAACTTGTGACAAGAACAAGTAGCTTCTTTTGATACAAGATTCAATTTAACAATGTAGGTCGGGATCTATCTTTGAAACAAATGCACACTATAGATGTGTATTCCATCCCGAAACTCAATCTTTTCTGAAACAAATTTTTGAGATTGAATCAATTCTTCTTGAAATTTTCGAAATATTTTTCTTGTATATATTTTGGCTGCTTCATCCTTCATAGGATATAAAGTTTTCAAGATAGCCTTTGAATGTTTTGTCTTATAATCCTTCTCCCTTATTTTGTCATACCTAGTGTCAACAACTTTATTATATTGCGTTACAAATACCCCCATTGGTGTACTAGAGTTGGGATAATCCTTAAAATACTTATTCATACTTTCACTTCTTTGAGTTGTTGACATCCCAACACAAAAAACAGTTCTAACATATGCTGGAATCCATTTCTCACAAATTGTGTATATCCTATGTGTCACGACCCGAGCTGAGACCTTAACCGCGACGGGCATCCCGAACCATGAAGGTCCGAGCGCCCTTCACTTTCTGGACATCATACACATGTTCACACGACATAAAAGACAATGCAAAAATACACATCGATACGGAATCATGGTCAAATAATTTAATTCAAAGGGATGTATTCAACATGGAATTCATAACTTCTAACAACATCTAACAACCGTCTGTGAAATCTCTAATACACACAAACCAACATCATATCTAAAATTGGGACAAGGCCCCCAGTAGACCATAACAGAAGAAACAACAAAAAACTGAAAATCAGGCCTTTCGGAATAGAGAAGGCTCACCAATTGCAACTTCTGACACGCACTGGTCTACTGCTGGACGAAACCACGGAACTGTGCCTCGGATCCAAAGATATATGAGGTCAATACATATGTACTGGTATGTGAAACAACTCAAAATAACATGTTTCTATACAAAGTAAATGAGAGCATTTATCGAAACATTACATGTAGTTTACGTAAAACACATGGACATTAATTAAAATCTTCAAATGCTTCCCTTGAAATCATGACTTACACTTTATCTTAATCCTAAGATATATGGTACACCCTACATTTCTACAATCCCGCGGGCTATATGGAATCTGCCCATAACTCGGCGGCCAAGCCCCCAATCCAAGTATGTTGTAAGGATTGGAGTCCTAATTTCTATTCTAGTATACCAGTGTCTCAAGGACAAGTATACATTGGCATTAGCCAATCATGTCACCCGAATCGACAAACTCGGTTTCTAGCAATGAACCCTTGCGCTCAAACGCTTTCTTCGGGAAACCATCTACCTCTTTTTAGGCCCAATTTTAGTTCTTTAAAACCATTCTTCATACATTCAAAACATTCATCACTTGTGCTGTTAAGGGCATACTATCACCGGATACCGTCATACCCTGACTTACAAGTCCATATCATGTCAAATTCACAGCCCATCATATTCAAAACATGCACATGACCACCCAAGGTTCATAACATCACAATAGAGTCATCACTTTGATATCTCAAGAAAAACTTATGCAAACAACCTCTTTTGCAAGACTTAAAAATATGCGGTGGTCATGTCAATTTATTCAATTACATACAATTCTTTCTCTTTAAAAAGCAAGAACGTAATTATAGCAAGAAAACTCTCTCTCATCAAATATAAACCATGCCAAACACCATGATATTAAGAAGATCACTTTCGAATCTTAATGCATGCATTCCAAATCATTCACAAAGAAAATATAAACTTTAGTTTGCAACAAGAGAGGGAATTCATACTCATGCTCTCAATCAATCTTACAAGATACACAAAATCATATGTATATATAGTTATAATTCAGTTTCCATAAAAAATGATTCAAGACAACATATAATTTCATCAAAACCATCCCATGATGCATACTTTTCAAAAACAATATCGAATACTTCATTATATAACATACTTGGGGATCTTAAATCTTGATAAAACATTTAAACTTATATCCAAAATTTTTAGAGTAGTCCCATATACCTTAGGCTCTTTAATTCAAATAAATAAACCCCAACCTTGACTCTTTTCTTTGGAATCTTGACTTGAAAGATGAAACCTTGATCTATGGGAGGGAAGTTAGGATTTTGTTTTGAAGTAATTTGAGTGGTTTTTGATATATTATGCCTCAATCAAGACTAAATCTCGTGTTATGGCTGAGTTATAACGAGGTAAATAGACAAAAATACCCTTCTGGACCCGATAAAATTTTAATACATAAACTGGGTATCCGACGCGTTCAGCGACGCGACGTGTCGCCTGCCGATGCGATCACCGACGCGACGTGTTGCCTGCCGATGCGATCATCGACGCGACGCGTCGATATCGTGTCGAGCCACTGATTTGCTTACCCAAACACGTCCCAAACGTTATCCGAAAAATTTGAAATCTTCCCGAGACACCCCCCCTTACACCCTCTGAATATAATTCAACTTAAAAATCCATATCTCGGGGTCGAAAAGATTGATTTTAAAATCATTGAAGTTTAAAATCTTAAAATAAGGTTAAGTTATTTCAACACTTAGAAAGTTTCAGGTTGTTGGCACTAAAGCATGCTACCAAACGCGGTATTGCGTCAAGAACGCTATGGGGCGTCGCACTATGCAACCTACTATGTTCTCCCGAATTATACCTTTCCATTATATAAAACCAAGCAGCTTCAAATTCTTCAGGAGTATTTGTACAATGCAAACACTTACTAAACTCATTTTGAAAATCATCAAATTCATGAAAAATATGACTTAGGTATTCAGGAATCTTCTTCTCAATGTGCCACATACAAAAGTGGTGTGCACTATTTGGGAATACCTTTGCAACAACATTTGTTATTGCAACATCTTGGTCTGTAATTATCGTACGGGGAGCAACACCAAACATTGCCTCTTGCCAAGTGTGAAGTAACCATCGAAAAGTTTTTTCTGTTTCATCCTATAAAAGAGCACAACCAAATTAAATGGATTGAAAATGATTATTAACTCCGGTAAATGGGACAAAAGGCATCTTATATTTATTTGTCAAGTAAGTAGGATCAAATAAGACAACATCTCCGAAATTCTTGAAAGCTATCCTAGACCTAGCATCAACCCAAAAGCAATTAGCTATATGACCATCTACATCCATTTGTATTGCATAAAAGAATCTCAGGTTATCATATTGACGTTTTTGAAAGTATTTCAACATCAATTGTGTATCTTCTTTTTCAAGATAGTTTTGCCTTTTAGTACTCAAATAATTCTGGATATCTCGTCCAGCTAGATTCAGATTCTCTACACCTCCAGCCTGAGTAATCAACACTGATATAATTTTACTTGGACGAATACCAGAATTCTCTAAAGGATCAATAAAATTCTTCTGTGCCTCTGATTTTTTTTATCGCAAAATTTTTTGGCTTTGAGGAGAAGGAAGTTCATGATTATGGTTCAAAATAAACCTAGCTATAACCCACTTTTCTTCTTCTTTCTTTGACAAATACATCATCGCTTTGCACCCTTCTCTAGTCTCATCTCGTTTTTTATCACTCTTAAGACTTTTCTTTGAGTGAAATTCCTCTTTTGCACAAACAAACTCTCGATCAATCATTGATTTATGTTTTCTTGATCTAGTAATTTTATTTTTACGCACACTAAAGCCATTACGATGAGTATAATCAAGATAAAAATTAAATCCAACATCAAGTGACTGAAACTCCATACCGATATAAGGTTCACTCGATTCTTCATCACCTGATTGAAGAACAAAAGGTTCAATTGCATTCTATTTCCTCCAAGGAACCTTCAGTTCCTGTTGCATTTTGCTCTTCTAAGTTAAAACTTTCAAGAGTGTCCTACATGATAATTATTAGATGTTAAAAAAATAGCATAAATTTAACTTAAAAATAATATATTCTCTAAGAATTATTGTTGTAATACAAAAGCATAGAAATTATGTCAATCTAAAAGCATTGAACTTATGTCAATCTAAAATTATGTCCACTGTCCTTTTTTGAAGTACAAATATAAACGTTAATAATTGTGTCCAACCGTAACTAAAATTGTTCAACGATAACTTGTCCAACCATTAAGGCATTGTTTCTTCAAGTTTTATATCTTAAGTATGAGGTGTAATAGTTTCTTATGCAAACTAAAATTGTTGTTATTAGCTTAAAAGCCACTTTTTTCTAGATTACGTAAAGAAAACGATAATGAATAACTACTAATCATGTTATTTTTGTGTCGTTGATTGTGCCAAATTGCTTCAATTATATAAGTCAGATGTTTCAATGGCGAAACAAGTAAGACTGACGAGGAAGAAGAGTAGTATACGTGGTTAAGCAAATTTTTTCTATTTTTGGTAAGCCAAGTAAGAATCCTAAACAAACTCATATAATTAATTTAGAGTCCAAGTTACCTTATAATATTTTTTTATTAATATTATTTAAATATTAATAAAACTCTTCTAAATATTACTTAATAGGTTAAAAAAGGAAGTGATAGTGTAATTTTATGATACACTGAGTGAAAATTATTTTTTTCCGTTATTTCCTTCCCATCTGTCTAAACATTGCCATTAATAGGTAGTAGGTACCCAGCCGAATAGCCGAGGGTAGTAGTTACCCAGTCTAATCAGTAATCAAACGGTCCCTTAATATTTCACTACTCAAACCCGGATCAAAATCATTTTCCCTCCCCAACTTTGTCTTAAAAATCAAACTCCCCCCCCCCCCCCTCAACTTTGAACAATAATCATATTCCCCCTTTATCTTAATTGACTTTTTAAAATTTCTATTTTACCCTTTATCATCAATTTTTTTATTCTTTTTTTAACTTCTTTAAAATCATCATATTTTCATTTAAAAAAAAAAATCATATAACAAATTTTTCATAAAAACATAAACATTATTCATATAACAAAATTTTCATAAAAACATAAATATTATCTTCTAAAAAAAAATTAAGAAATATATAAGCTAATGATGATCTTTATGAAGTAAATTAGCATAATAAGAAAATTAGTTTTATTAATAATAATCAAAACTATAATATTTATTTTAACAAGTGAAAATAATAAGTACTACTAATTTTATAAACATATTTCAATGCAGAAAATACAAACAATAAATGAAAGAGATAAGCCTCTAGTACCACCCCGAATTATGGTTAAAGTTGTTACGACATACTCCAACTTCACAGGGGGTCTACTATCCCCTGAACTTAAATTTAGCGTATTTTTGTCATTTTTTTGTGCTAATGTGGCACCTTTATTACATAAAATGAAGCTCATATCAAAGGTGTCACGTCATCTAAAACGATTGACAAAAGGTATTACGTTAGCTAAAAAGATTGACAAAAATACGCTAAAATTTAGTTTAAGGGGTAATAGGACCCCCGTGAAGTTGACGTGTGTCGTAGCAAATTTGGTCATAATTCGGGGATACTAGATGTTTTTCTCGAATAAAAATAAGGTCAAATTTTAAAGATTATATTTATTTATATAAATTATAAAATATGTAATACTCTATTAATGACAATTACAACTTATTTACTGATATAGACAATAGATAATATCGTCTCTTATCACTTGGTCCTCATACTAAAAATAAATGTTTTAGTTTATCTGCTCAATTTGTAAAATCAAGAGAATTGTATTATGTTTTTTTTTTCTACCCTTTAGTGTTAAATAACTATATAAAATAACAGTATACACAAATTTAAAGTTTCAAATTATTATTAATAAGGTTAATTTAGCAAAATATACCTCTAAGTAAAATTTTCTTAAGGATTGTGTTATGTCAACAAAAAGTTAAGTAATACGAAACGAATTTAGTAAGAGAGTGATAAAACACAAAAATATACGCACATACATGTACATACATATGTATATATACACACTTAGGGGTGGGTTGTTTAGAAACAAGTTATTCTGGGATTAGTTATTACAAAATAAGTTGTACTAACATGTATGTGTGATAACGTATCTCATCATTGTGGTATAAATGGTGTGACAAATAATTCTGAGACTACCTAATACATCTAATTAAACGCAGGATAAATAATCATGAATTATAATTATATCTCACACCAAACGATTCTTTAATACATATAATACTAAAATAACGATCTTAAAAAATAATATTAAATTTTGTGATAAATATAAAAAGTATTAATTTGCGTATAAAGTTAATAAACTTAAATAAAATGCTATAAATATCCATGTTAAAAAAATATTCATTACATATAATATAAAAAAAATATTACATAAATATAGAATTAAAATTATAAGGACAGAATGGACATTGCATGGGATAAAGGGGGAGTATAATTATTGTTCAATGTTGAGGGGAAAGTTTGATTTTTTAATGAAAGTTGGGGGATGAAAATGATTTTCACCCACTCAAACATTCTTTCGATCAATCTATAATTACATCATATTAATTTTCTAGTTTTGATTACCCACAAAAAGAACAACCTTTATAGTAGCTCTCTCATCCATCATACGTTGAGGCGAGGATCTGTCGAAAATAGCCCCTTAATGAGATTTTACTGAATATGATATTGTTGTACTCATTGATCACAACTTTTTTTTAGATCTTCATTGTATTAGTCCGACTAATTCGAATTCACGTCCCACAAAACTCCTCACCCATCATACCTTGAGTAGAGCGTCTTTCAAAAGCAGTTTCTCTACTTCTTCGAGATAGTAGTAAAGTCTTCATGTACCTTATCCTTTCCACACCTCATTTATGAAATGAGTAAATACATCAAATCCCCCCTCAACTTGTCAGCAAAACGTACTTTAGACCCTAAACTAATCGGAAAATTATTTACCCCCCTTAACAACTTTCAAGTGAATTAATTTCAACCTCAAAATCAAAATCTCACTCTCACAACGGAGAGTGCACTACACACACGCCTAGTCATTGCCAAACCAATGTCACATCAGTGCCATGTCATTGCCACCTAAGAAATTGTAATTTAAAAAAATAAATCCCGCGCCCACCCCCACCCAAATTCCTTCTTCTTTTTCTCCAGCAGACGCCCCCCTCCTTTTTTTTCACAGCCCCCACCCCACCCAAATTTCTTCTTCTTCAGCAGACCCTTCCTCGTTCCTCCTTCTTCTTCAAATAGCCACACCACTTTTCTCCTCCTTTCTCCATTGTTGCAAGCTTTTCAATCAATTTTTTTTCTTCATCAAATGAAAAATTGACTTGAATTAACTTGAGCAAATTCAACAAGGGACTAAATACAAGTACATGATCACAAAAACACATCAATACACAAAATCTCAAATCAATTTAAGATTTTTCCTCCATTAAAATATTGTTTCAACCTTCAATTCTAACTCCCTCAACGCTTTTAACAATCAAAATTAACAAGGAATTGACAAATATTCGAATTCATTGTTGGAAAGAAGAAAAAATTAAATTCAATGTTATAACGATGTGCTGGGGGTGGGGTGAGGGTGAGGGTAGGAGGGGTGAGGGGAACGAAGGGGAGGAGGGGCGGGGTTGAAGAAGATGTTTTCTTCTTATTATTATTTATATATATATATAAAGGAAGAAAATTTATAAAATTTAAAAGGTGTACCCCATTTTTTTTCACGTTTTTAAAGCTATTTACGTGCTGATTTTTAAAAAAATTGTCACGTCAGTGATTGTAAAAGATTTAGTTGAAAGTTGTTAAGGGGTAAATAATTATAAGTTAAGTTTAAATGTTAAAGTAAGTTTTTGCGACAAGTTGAGGGGAGAAATGATGTATTTTTTCTTATGAAATTTTACTGAGTACGATATTTGTGTACTCATCCATCATATCCTTTTTTTGATTTCTAATATATTAGCCGATCAATTCAAATTCACGTCGGACAAATCTCATCCATATTTTTATTTTGTATTTATTGCACTTGAACCGATGATCTGTCTAACTTGACAAGATAATAACATACGATCTACCCTTCTCATACTCTACACGCAAAAACTCACTACATGTTGTTGTTGGTTTCCATTCTGCATTAGTTCGACTAATTCAAATTCACGTCCCGCAAAACTCACTCATCATAGTGTAGTTGCAAGCTCTTTCCTTTCGCGCCACCCCTCTTTCTCTTATTTCCCTCCTTTCTCCCTTTCTTTACCATTAGACCATTTCTCCAAATTGAATGTTATCATTGCGTTCATGCCGTTACTATAAACCCTTAAACCCTCTTTACAATCATCTCAATTTCACCCTTAAACCCTCTTCAATCTCCCTTCTTAAACCCCTTTTCTTCTCCTTAAACCCTAAATCAACAACCATGTCCTCTTCCTCTCCTCCCCATCCTCCTCCTCCTCCGCGCTCCGCATTCTCTGTCCTTATGGCCAATTCCAAGAAGAAAACTCCTTCACAGGACTCCTCACCCAAGAAACGTAAAACCCCACATGTTGAAAGTTCTAGTAAAAGCTCTGAAGTTAATCAAGGTTCAGTTTTGAAGCCAATTAAGGACACCCATTTGGACAATTTGTCGAAAAGTGAGGAGCTTGTGGTGGGGAAGGAAGGGAATCAAGATTCAGTTTTGAAGCCAGCTGAGGACACCCTTTTGGACAAAGACTCGAAAAATGAGGCGTTGGTGAAGAAGAAAGGGAATCAAGATTCAGTTTTGAAGCCAATTGAGGACACCCAAATGGTCAATGAGTCGAAAAATGAGGTATTGGTGGGGAAGAAAAGGAATAAAGATTCAGTTATGAAGTCAATTGAGGGCACCCAAATGGTTAATGAGTCGAAAAGTGGGGAGTTAGTGGCGAAGAAGAAAAGGAAAATGATAAGTCCAGATGAGAGCATTGTGGAGATAAAGAAAAAAGCTGCAAATTTTGATCCAAGAAAGGCAGCATATTGGGGGGATGGTGAGAGAGTGCCATTCATGTTTGTAGTTAAGGCATTTGACGCGATTTCGAAGGAGTCAGGAAGGATTGTGATTACTGAGATTGCGACTAATATGTTGAGGACTGTGATTGAGACGACACCTGAGGATTTGTTGCCCGTTGTGTACCTTTCATCTAACAAGATCGCAGCTGCACATGATGGTTTGGAGCTTGGTATTGGTGATGCTTCAATTATCAGGGCGCTTGCTGAGGCCTGTGGCGCTAAAGAAGCACATATCAAGAAGCAATACAAGGTAAATAAATTTGTCGATTTGGAAGAATTATGTTCAGTCGTGACCAATTGCTGAATCGATAATGCAGTCTACTGTAGGTTCTAATGATAGGTTCGAAGATGACTTGAGTATTTAATATGATTGAAAAATAATGCAGAATGTGGAAGAGTTTCTCAAGACAAGATTAAAAGTGAAAGTTGTCCTTTTCTTTATAAAGTGCAATTACCTAAGTTGTGTCCTTAGTAAATGACTAGTGAGTAGTGTGTCCTCACTTGAAGGTTAGTCTGGTCGGGGTTGCTGAAATGATTCTTTGGAGTGATATTTTTAGTCTAAGTCGATGACACCCCTTATATGCCTAGCTAATATGCCATGGTTTGTCAAATTAAAGATCCTTTTCAGGGGTCTTCTAGTGGAGATAGAAGCAGTATATATCAGAACTTGAACTCTGAGATTTATGAGGTAAACTAGTTCTGCAATTTGTGCATCAGTTTAGTGCAGTTCACAACTATTAGAGATTCTGTAAGTAATTACATGACACTTTATGTGTTAGATAAAATTTTCCTCCTTTTCGCTTTAGTTGTCTTCGAATTTGTAGGAAACTAGTAGTTGGAGGACGAGGATCTACTGGATTGAAGAAAATGAGACGTTGTGGTGGGCAGGCCATATTGAGTTGGGGGGGGGGATCAATTGATCAAATGCTGCATGGATTTGGCGTGTAATTGAATTTATATTTCGTGTTCACCTAATGATACTTCTCTCACCTAGTCATGGACCAAATTCTAGTTGCAGGCCTTACAGTAGCATCACATTAGACTATCGCATTAAAAGCAGAGAGCAGCATCTCAGAAATCACATGTTTGATCACATACGTAGACCTTCATGTGGTAGCCACAGTTGACATGATTATGAGTGTACATAAGGGATGAATAGGAAATCTTTATGGTTATGTCATTTGTTTGTATCCTGTGATCTCTGCATAGTACCTATCCATTTAAATTAGACCTTGCAATCTAGGAGATTCAACTTTTCTCCTGTTCAGTTTTGACGTGTCCAAATGTCTGCTTTTAATTGTTGAACACACAGGAGCTTGGAGACTTGGGTCTTGTTGCAAAAGCGAGCCGTTCATCACAGCCTCTCATGCATAAACCAGAAGCTCTGACTGTTGCCAAAGTTTTTGACAAATTTAGGATTATTGCGAAGGTATTCCCGATTCATTGTATAGTTTTTTTCTAATACTATTTGAAGTGGGATTAATATGTTAAGTGACATAGCTCTCATACCACATAATTGAAGTTCCTATTAGAAGCCTCCAATCAAAATCAGTTCTGTGTGTTGTTCTAAATGGGTTTGTCATGGAGGCTACAAAAATAAGTTTTATCTGCTTTAGTGTTGGATCCTGCAGTGTGATAACTACTATTTGTACTATGATTGTGTTGCCTCTTCTTATGTATGAATTTTCTTTTAGGAATCTGGAAAGGATAGTCAGGAAAAGAAAAAGAATTACATTAAATCACTGCTTGTTGCAGCGACTGATTGTGAACCCCAATATTTGATTCGTCTTCTCCAGGTTAGAGGAAAGCCTTTTCTTTTTTCTTTTTCTCATGCAGCTAGTTAGCTGTTGCACTACACATTGAAGTTTTGTTCAGTTGATTTGTCTTTCTTGCAGACAAAGTTACGTATTGGTTTGGCTGAACAAACACTCCTAGTCGCACTCGCTCATGCTTTTGTGTACTCAGATAAGCATTCATCACCCCCCGCAGGTGTAGATTCTCCTTTAGAAGAGGTGTGTTGTTCTCCATTTGGAGTTTTCTATTACTCCCTGCGTCTCATTTTATGTGTCATAGTTTGACCGGGCACGGAGTTTAAGAAATAAGTAAAGACTTGATGTCTTTTACCAAATTGTCCTTTATTAAAATAATATACTATTATTATTCTTAATTAAGTGGGGCCTTATAAGTGGGACCAATAAGGGTAAAAGTGGAATTGTATGTTTAAGTAGTTACCAAATAAGGAAAGGTGATATTCTTTTTGGGACAGACAAAAAAGGAAATGATGACACATAAAATGGGACGGAGGGAGTAGATTTTACTTTCTGCAAACTTGCAATCAGTTTCAATAAGTATTTTTATCTTTCAGAAAGGGGGGAGGGGGGGAGTATTTCCAACTCACATAGCTTGACTGTATATGACGGTCGTAAGATTGTTTCCGCTACAAGAATTAGCAGAAGGAGAGCAGTGTTATCGTGCACATTAATTGATTCTTTATGTTCATGATTAATTTATTCATTAAATTCTGTTCCCTTTGCATTTTGTGTATGGTATAAGTTAGAAGATACCTGTTGCATTTCCATCGCTAATGTCATCGGGTTCCTTATTTTATTTGACTTTTGTGCTTGGCAGGCAGCCAAGATTGTTAAACAAGTGTACTCTGTAATCCCAGTTTATGAAAAAATTGTCCCTGCTCTTCTAGCTGATGGTGTTTGGAAGCTTTCAGAAACATGCAGTTTCTCACCTGGTGTTCCGGTTGGACCTATGCTAGCTAAGCCAACAAAAGGAGTATCTGAAATTCTTGATAAGTTTCAGGATATGGAGTTCACATGTGAATACAAATATGACGGTGAACGTGCTCAGGTGTTCTTATAATCTTGTCCTTATTAATAAGTTTATTCAGTAAATTACTATTGGTTCATATACTCTCTCTCTCTCCAGGAACTGAACACAAAATGAATGGGAACTAAATTATGCAAATTTGAGTCATTTTCTGAAAGAATAATTCCTAACTACAACCATTTACTCAATAGAATGAAAGATTGTAAAGTCAAAAAAAAAAAAAGAATGAAAGATTGTTGCAAATTCTTTCTAAAAAAAAGTATTCGTGCTGCCTCTATGCAGCTGATTTTCTTTTCTTTCCATCATAGCTGATGGGGCTGTTTGCTTCTTGGTTAATTTTGTTTTGTATCTATTAGAGGAAGGGGCTTTTATTGATGCAAAAGAATACAAAGGAAATAACATCTTATCCTATTGAACCACGTGAAATTGATTCTTCCTTATAACCAGATTCTTTGCTGCAACTTAGTGAAAGATTTAGGCTATTTATTTTCTTGAAGAAGAGGTAATATGCCTCTGAATGTACCCAGTTCCCATTCAAGATTCATTTGCACATAGACATTTGGAGGAGGAGGAGACAAATGGCTGGTGGTAAAAGCCAAAAGAGCTAGAAGAGCTTTCACCTTTTTCCACCGTATCCCTTTACGTGTACAACTGGACTAACGGCTAACTAGCTCTTGGAACTTGACGCCTTCCTTTCTCTTCCTGATATGTCATGCTTTTTCCTGTGAAAAGTCAGTTGTGCCAACCTTTGTTCTTGTTCTTTAGAGGTTTGTCTTCAGCATTGCTGCATTCTTCTTCTTTAGAGAGGGGAAATTTCTCCTCAGCAGGTCTCTCTTACTTGATTAAGGTTGTCATTTCATTTTTACTGGGCCCTGCTTTTGGGGTTATACGGGATAAATGTACTTGGTTTCGCATTTCCTCTTTGATTTACAGGTTTTCGTTCTCTGTGTGCCATAACATTGCATCCTTTATCTCTTTCTTGCTATATCATAAAAGAGATGTTTCAGTTTCAATCCTAGTTATGAAAGTTATTTGGATTCTTTCCTCAAAAAAATTCCTAATTATCTTTTTCTGCCTTCGTTAATTCTCAGCCGCAATTGTGCTGCTAAAACCTATTTTCGTTTCATTTTCAAACTTTCTGGAACCTCCTGCATGTCTACATTTTTCTAGTATTCAGAGTTTCTGGCTGTTTCCGAAGAGGGTAGAGTTGGTTTTAGAAGCAGTCTAGATCCTAAATGAGCCTGCTTCTTACGATGACCGATTGATAACCTGCTGATATAGATCTTGCAACAGTGTTGATAGACTTAATTTATTGCATTCCGTGCTGCTTCACTCCCCCCCGCCCCCCCCAACCCACCCAACCCACCCACTTCTGATTAATGGAGTAGAAGCTACATATCCTTAATGTAAAAAGTGAACTGAAGTCAGCCTAAAACATTGTTCTCTGAACATTTCCCAGGACCCCTTTATCTTTTTTAAAAGAGATTTATTTATTTGCATTTTAATTTTTGTTAATTGTTGTTTTTAAATCTAGATACACTACATGGAAGATGGTTCCGTTGAGATATACAGCCGAAATGCAGAAAGAAATACTGGAAAGTTTCCAGACGTTGTTGCTGCTATCTCAAGGTAGTTGCTTCCATTTGTCTGGATTTTCTGTTGCTGAAGTTGTCGTACGCGAGCACTTCCTCTTAGCTTAATGTTATCTTAAGATGCTAAAAGCTTCCATTTATTAGCTACATTATAGTGGAAACATAAAAAGCTTGGCTCTCTAGTTTTACAATATGCTGATTAAAAAGGAAGGTCTGCATGGAACAATTGAAAAAAAAGAAAGGAAGGTCTGCATGATAAAGTTGATGTGTTTGCTCGGAACTTTACTCTGAAATTGGTACTTATAATTTGCAAACCCAGGATCAAATATTTTTAGTTTACTGCTGTTGGGCACAAAAGGTAAAATTGATTCTGAATATATAAAATTTATCAAAGACTTAAATGACAGTAAATTTTTGGACAAGTAGAACTTGTAAGTAATATATGAAACCAAGACATCAAACTTGATGACCAAGCAACTCGATTAGCTAACTGTAATGTACGTCTGAGAAGCTTGTCTCACCTTGCACCAATAATTGTGAAAATTCAACCGCTATTTCATCCTCCAAAGTGTAACTATGTGACACATGACTTATGTTTCTTATGAAAAATTGTATTACGAGTTCTACATGCAAAACATCTCCAACACTTCTTTGGACAGGAGCCTGGATAAATCTCTAGTTAATTCACCTTACATTGTGAATAAAGATATCTGGCAGATAAAGAATTTAAAGTCTTGGTAGCAAGGTTTTAATGCTTTATATGTATGTAGATTATTGCTAGAAGATTTGTGTTATCCGCAATTATGTGTACCTTGTAGACCAGCGTAGTACATTACCTGAAATCTGTTGCAAATTTATTAGCTAATTCTTGTCGTTTGTTGCAGATTGAAGAAATCTTCTGCTGCATCATTTGTTCTAGACTGTGAACTGGTTGCATACGACCGTGAGAAACAGAAGATTCTGCCCTTTCAGGTGAATTATCTTCACCTAATTTATGTACATTTTGCAGTTGTATTCTTGTAGATCCATCCTTGGGGATTCAGAGGTGGCAAATTTCATTATAGACAACTATTAACCTTGACAGGAACAACTCTTTCCCATAGAAAAGTAGATACACATTACATAGTTGCATCAAAACATTTGCTGCTGTAACTCAGTATATGTTTCGATCCGTAGCTCACCTAGTTAGGCTCTTTATCAACTAAGAACTCTTATTCTGTCCATGTCATATAGAGTTAATCAAGCAAGTTGTGTCTTAACTCCTTCAAGTTTATATTTTAGTCTTTTTATCTCTCGTGTTTATTTTCCCAAGCAAGCTTCAACTGCTAATATTTCTTCTCCTATAAATGCTTATAATTTACTTGGAGAATTGGCATATTATATTTATGTGTAATTTTGGTGTAAAATTAGGTGATACTTACAGATATATGTTCATGACAGGTCCTTAGTACACGTGCTCGTAAGAATGTTGTCATTAGTGAAATCAAGGTCAACGTGTGCATATATGCCTTTGATATCTTGTATCTTAATGGACAACCACTACTTCAAGAGCAACTTAACGTTCGCAGAGAGGTATTTTCATTTTGGTGGTTGAATATTTGCCTGTAATTCTCATGATTAAATCTTTCTTCTTTTGCTCCAATGAATTCTTATGCATATTTGTATCCTTTTGTGCTTCTGTTGAAACCAAGTAGCAGTTGTCTTGATGGTAATTGGTACCAAATGAACTGTTTATCGGTGAAATGTCTTATCCTTAAACCGCATATTTTAAGCATTTTGCTGATGTGAGATATGAGTAAATGTCATTGTGACATAATTTGATGTACTTAGCCCCCTACATAAGACCTAGGCATGTACTATGCAGCTCCCATTTGCTGGTGCCCCTTGGACCAAGCATTGCACCTGCTTAAATTTGCATCCGTAACCATGCAAGTGTCAGAACGGACATCTGCTTCTAGTTGACGTATCTTTCACCTTTTCTTGCGTCAAGTTTTTCTATTTCCATGAGAAATCTATATTTGGAAACTCGTGTTGCTGCTTCTAGATTCCTCTTCAGTTGAAACTTAAACAAGTAGGTTCACTCCCTCATAAGTAAGCCTTCATCCTTTCTTGTCATAGGTTGCTTAAGAAAAGGGACCGGTGAATCCTCAAGTGAACTTTGTGCCAATTTGTTCAATTTTCCAAATCTCAGTTGACTAGGCAATCACTGTTGACCTCTCTTAAAATCCAGAGATTTGGCAGTTGTTTACCTTTGAAATGATTTTTCTGTTTCTTCCATGGACTTGAATCTGATCTAGTTAATTTTGATAATCCTTTACATGAGAAGACTGCATGATTAAGAGTCACTTATGGATTAGTTAACGAAAATAGTGAAGTTGTTTCAACAACAACAACAAACCCAGTGTATTCCCACACAGTGGGGGTCTGGGGAGGGTAAAATGTACGCAATCCATACCACTACCTCCGAAGAAGTAGAAAGGTAGTTTCCAATAGACCCTGGCTCAAGACAACGGACAGTGAACAAAGTCGTGATAAAACATGAAGCAAGATGGAATAACAGAAATAGGAAGTAAGACACCCACAAAGTAAAACCATAACACTAACAAACCAACAAACCACAAGCACTTTACATATGGGAAAATATGCGTCTGGAGATGCTTTTATTAACTAGATGTTGAGTTGCAAGCTTGGTGCGTTCTTTCCCTTCTGGCCCATTTTGTTTGATTTAATCTCACATTGGGAGATCAGTTAGTACTTCTGCTAACTATTTTCCTTTAACTATATTGAACATGATTTTATTACTCCGGGGACTGATCTGTTGTATCTGCTTTCCTTTTCAATCATCTCATTATCTATATACAGTAATTTAATGATCTTTTAAACCTTTTTCCATGAAAGGATGCCATCTATTTGGGGATGAAGTGTGCAGGACTCTTTATGTATTAAGACCTTTAAGTTTATTTTCAATTAGTAAATATATGAAGTGTCCTATTCCAGTCCAGATATTAATCAATTAATTCTATTGGGAGGGCTGGAATATCTCATTCTCATTCTTAATATTTTGAACTGTTCTCTCATATTAATATGATAATATCTGGTCATGTTTACTTTAGTACATAGATGAGCTTTAGCTCAATGCTCCCGATATGTTTATCCAATATTAAACAGTGTGTGAACGGTCAATTTATCGTTCGAACATGCCACTTTACAAAGTTGATCGCTAATACTGTGACTTCTGGCTTCAAGCAGCATCTTTACAAGTCATTTGAAGAAGAACTTGGATATTTCCTGTTTGCTACAGCTGTAGCCTCAAACGATCTTGAGGAAATAACCAAATTTCTTGAAGATGCGGTCAACGGCAGGTAGTGTTTCGATACTGATATCTAACAAATCTGATGCTTTTCTAGTAATTCCAATGCATTATATATATATATATATATATATATATATATATATTTAAAATATCTTTTTGGTGAAGTTAAATGCATTCTGATGATCGTGAGATAAACTTTTGTAAAGTAGGTCACAAGCTGCTTTATGTCGAGCATTCGAAGAGCCAGTTCTTGTAAATGATGTTTCCTTGGTTGTTGGTCTTTGCTGCTATCACTTTGACTAAAAAAGGGCAGCCCGGTGCACTAAAGCTACCGCTATGCACGGTTTCCGGGGAAGGGCCCCACCACAAGGGTGTATCGTACGCAGCCTTACCTTGCATTTCTGCCAGAGGCTGTTTCCAAGGCTTGAACCCGTGACCTCCTGGTCACATGGCAGCAACTTTACCAGTTACTCCAAGGCTCCCCTTCGCTATCACTTTGACTAATTATATGTTATTATGATTTAAAACATTGCACCTTTGGTTGGTTTGAACTTGGACCATATATTGCTTCTTACTTTGTCAAAAGGAATGAAGACAAGTGGAGATTTCTGTTCTTTTCTTGTTTTCTGCCTTCTCTTTCCCTTCTTTTAAAAGATCCAGAGAGATTATAAGCATATTGAGTGTTTGGATTAGCTTTTTGTTTAGTGACTTATAAGCTAAAAGCCAAAAGTTGGTAGCAACCAACTTTTGTACTTTATGATTTAAGCACTTTGTGTTTTTGCCAAACACCTCCAAAAATTTCGAAGTGCTTAAAAGCTAAAAGCACCGAATAAGCCAATCCAAAACACCCTCATAATACATAAGCGTGCTCTTTAACTTGGCCGCAACTGACATTTATGTCTTTCAACTTTGCGTGTGCACAAGTAGACACTTAAACTTATGTAGAATTGAACAAGTAGACACGCATCCTACGTGGTGTCCTACATGGTGTCTCATGTGTATTGCCACGTAGGACGCGTGTGTTTACAAGTTTAAGTGCCTACTTGTGTACACGCAAAGTTGGAGGGCATAAATGTCAGCTGAGGCCAAGTTAAAGGGCACGAGTAGTATTATACCATTTTTTTAATGTGCAATAGCACTCTCTGCTGTGTGATTTACGCTCGCTTGAGGCGCGCCTAAGCCCTGAAACTCGCTGTGTTTGGGTGCGTTGCCTCGCTTAAGTGGTGCTAGAGCATGCTTTCATACCATCATTCTGTCTTGAAAAGGACAACACTAAATAAAAATTGGTGGCAAGGTGATTTATTAAGGAAACATTATGAAATTGAAGGGAGGACTGGTGTTGATGGGCAGGGTAAGCTGGAGTTGGGAGGAATAAGTTGAAGAAAGGAACTTCAAGAAGAGGAGTGGAGGGAGAGAGAGACTGAAGGGTCTTAGGGCGTCATAAGTAAGAGATTGTGACCCATGGGGTTGCTTGTCAAAAATTTTAAAGCCTCACATAACTTTGTTGGTTAAGCGCGGGGCATTAATTATGTAGAATTTCTGTATCATCTGGAGTACATAATTTCTATATCTTCCTTTGTTATCTAAAAGGGCTTAAAAGCTAAAACCCCTAAATATAAGCCAATCCAAACACCCTAATAATGCATAAACATGCCTTTTAACTTGGCCGCAACTGACATTTATGCTCTTCAACTTTGCGTGTGCACAATTAGGCACTTAAACTTGTGTAAAATTGAACAAGTAGAGACCCACACATCCTACATGGTGTCTCACATGAATTGCCCCGTAGGACGCGTGTGTTTACAAGTTTAAGTGCCTACTTGTTCACACACAAAGTTGGAGGGCATAGATGCCAGCTGTGGCCAAGTTAAAGGGCACGATTACGTATTATACCATTTTTTTTAATGTGCAATGCCACCCTCTGCTGTGTGTTTTAAGCTCGCTTGGGGCGCGCCTAAGTCCTGAAACTCGCTGTGCTTGGGTGCGTTGCCTCGCTTAAGAGGTGGTAGAGCATGCTTTCATACCATCACTCTATCTTGAAAAGGACAACACTAAATAAAAATTGGTGGCAAGGTGATATATTAAGGAAACATTATGAAGTTAAGGGGAGGAGTGGTGTTGATGGGCAGGGTAAGCTGGAGTTGGGAGGAATAAGTTGAAGAAAGGAACTTCGAGAGAGAGAGACCCATGGTGTTACTTGTCAAAAATTTAAAAGCGTCACATAACTTTGTTGGTTACGCGGGGCATTATTTATGTAGAATTTCTGTATCATCTGGGGTGCATAATTTCTAAAATCTTCCTTTGTTATCTACTCAAGATTCAAATCTGATACTATTCTTTTGAGATAATGCTACGAAGCTAAAAGAATATGGTAGATTCTGATTGTTGCCAAATTCATGGTTACTAGCACCTGAAACATTGGATAGTTCATAAGCACAAATCATGTGCATGATTTTCCCGAAAAACAGATAACGGCAGAATGAAAGTTCATAAATTAGAAGTCCTCATTTCCTGCTCCATCTATTTATAGCAGCGTGTTCTAATCCTTTTTATGGGTAAAGAGCTAACAGGGAAGGGAAAGAAACTCGCAATACCTAGAGCATGTGTGACTCTTTATTGTTGTTTCATCCACTACACTGGTCGAATGATCTATATCTTTATACCATAATAGCTACCTCTCAAGGGTCGACCTTCCGTATGTGTATTATTGCAGCAGCGACTAGACATACATTTTTTTAATTTAGCCCGTTAGGTGAGATCCTTTAACCTTGTAATACCACCAGGAAAACTGTACTTCCTGTGTCTTGTATACGAGAATTTTCCCTTTATTAATAGTATTACACTACACTTGATCTAAAAAAGAAAAAAGGAAACACGACTTCTCGTCTTAACGTCTTTACTTGTAGTAGAGGAAAATTGGAAAATTAATTTTTCATCACTTCAATTTTGTCCATTTCTGCAGTTGTGAGGGTTTGATTATCAAAACACTAACTAGAGATGCCACATATGAGCCTTCAAAGCGGTCAAATAACTGGCTAAAACTGAAAAAGGACTACATGGAGAGGTATGTGTCGGGCGTACTGCTTTAGATATATTACTGCTTGAACTTGTGGAGAAATTTCAATTTTACCAATTTGAGTTTCAGTATTGGCGACTCGCTGGATCTGGTACCAATTGCTGCTTTTCATGGTCGGGGGAAACGTACTGGTAACTTCATCAACTTTTGCGGGGGCGAAATGGGCCTTATAATTTTTTCATCCATCAAAGTGGACTTCAACCTGAGTTTGGTTTAATTTTGGCTAATGCATTCATCTTCGAACAGGTGTTTACGGAGCCTTTCTCCTAGCTTGTTATGATAACAACAACGAGGAGTACCAGAGCATCTGTAAAATTGGTAAGCTGCTTACTACTGTAAACATTTAAGCGGCAACAATTTAGCCTACTTATATACTTGATGTTAATATGCCATGCCTTTTTATGGTTAGGAACTGGATTTTCTGAAGCAATGCTTGAAGAACGCTCTGCCAGCCTTCGTTCCAAAGTTATTCCTAAACCAAAGGTTGCATTTTTTATCTTTCCCAAATTACTTGGGAGCACGTTGCTTTCAGTTAGTGGGATTCTTGTGCCCCTCTAGGCTCTTAACATGTGTGCTATGCAGTCATATTACAGGTATGGGGAAACCATCAATCCAGATGTATGGTTTGAAGCTACTGAGGTAATAATTTTTACATTCCACTCATTTGCCTTACTTCAAAACTTTGTAATCGTTTTCTTGGTTCTTTGTAATCCTTTTCTTGGTTCTTTCTTCTTTTGGGTTTCTCTCTCTTTCACTCATTCTCTCTTTTTAACTTTTATTAATTTTAAAATTAGCGTAAGGAAGTAGTCTGTCCTATGTTGCTCGGACTCTTCAAAAATGTTGCCGCACCTGTGTTCTGTTTATATTCTTCTTTGGTGCATAATGTGAGCATTACATCCTTATCTTCTGCATAATATTTCCTGTGTTACCTTACCTCTTATGGAGATTTGTGTATATAGATTGCTCATGAATCTATTAGTGGGGTTATACTTTTTGATGGAACCGGAAAGGGATGGGGGCGTCACTTCAAGCCCTACAGGCCTTGTCGCGCCTTTTTTACTTTGTATCTGTTCGATTTTTAAAAGCAGTACACCTTGGATGTCATTGTTCTTCGGATTGGAGATCTTATATGGTGCTCTAATTTGATAAACTGTTGAACTGGCATTTTTCTGCTTTTCCAAACTTCTAAATGTGGAAAAATGGTTCGATAGGCTTTTCATGTAGATATAGATTGTGGATTTTATCTCGTGTTGTCAAAGGCTCGATTAAGCTCTGAAACTAGATTCAAAACTGGCTGAGCACTCGTTTAACTTACAGCTGAAAGATCAGTGCAGTTACCAAGGCGCTAAGGCTTTACTGCGCTTTTTGCCTTTGATAACTCTGATCTTATCATGTGTTGTACCTCATGACGCAAAGGTTAATATCGCCATAACATTTGTCAATATCAGGTATGGGAAGTGAAAGCTGCTGATCTTACTATCAGTCCTGTCCACCGTGCTGCCCAAGGTATCGTGGATCCCGGCAAGGTATGTATCTTTTGAATAGAAAATGCAGTGAGAAAGCTGAATCTTGCACTTGTACGCCTACGTAGACCATTCTTCATTACTTGGCTTACCATGCCAAAGCATTTAACAAAAGTATTATCTATCGGACCCGAAACAGTTAGGAGTTAGGACAATCTCTTATTCAGATATGTAGAATAAATATGTTAATAAAGAGTTGATTAGTGGCGCGAGTTAACGCTCTTTCTTGTCAGGGAATTTCTTTACGATTTCCACGTTTGATGCGTGTACGAGAAGACAAGAACCCCGAGGAGGCCTCATCGGCAGAGATGGTGATTCATCTCATCGTTTGCTGGTTTATATTCTATTCATTCACGATCTTGTTGGTTCGAACTCTTTTATCTCCTTGTGCTTTCCTTCTCAGGTCGCGGATATGTACAACGCTCAAAAGCACAATCACAAAAACAATCAGGATGACGACGATGAAGACTAATCAAAAGATCGCGATGGCAATGCAGACGACAAACAAACCAAAGATCGCTTCACGTCTAATAAGTGATCAGGATGACAGCGAAGAAGACGACTAATCAAAGATCGCGTCGCGTCTTGCAGAAGACTAATCAAACATCGCCTTCGCGTCTTTTATTTGAACGATTGATCATGTTCTTTGTACAGATTGATGTTCTTGGCACATGTAATTTGCCTCAAAACCAATTTTCTGAAATTTGATCTGTCAGTCAATGTATCAGCAGTTACTGTATGTATAGTTTGATCAGTTTAAACGTGAAATTCTCGGTTCGCCGATAACATACTCTTTACCGACATAAGATAGGGGTAAGGTCTGCGTACACCCCACCCGCCTCTGACCCCACTTTCAAGAAATAAATATTAACCCTTGTTATGGTTTTATTATCCATATGATTGTTAGGGCGTGTTTGGTATGAAGGAAAATGTTTTCCATAGAAAATATTTTTATGAAAAATAAGTTGATTTTTTACTTGTTTTCTAATGTCTAGTTGGTGAGTGAAAAATATTTCCTAATGTTTGATTGGTGAATGAATTTTTTTTTTTGAAAACACATTTTAGTGTTTAGCTAAAGAGTAAAAATATATTTTAAAAATATAATTTTTGACCTCAAAAAATACCTTTTTAGGGTGTGTTCGATATGGAGGAAAAACGTTTTCTTGTGTTTACTTATATTCTTGTGTTCGTTATGTAAATAGGGTAAGTATATGTTTTAGAAAAGTATTTATATATATTTAACAAAAACAAGGAGAACGAATAGAATAAAAGGGCAGGATAGATTTTTTTTTTAAGTTCTCTTAAAAAGATTAATTTTTTTTCGGGGAGGGCGGCTGGTTGGTGGGGGTTGGAGTTGTCAAAATAAATGGTAGGTGGGGTAAGAAAATTTTTTCCTTTTGAAAAGAATAAATTAGTTTTTTAGAGAGAGGGTGGGGGTGGGGGTGGAGGGGAGGGGAGAGGGGAGGCTAGTAGGAGTTGGGGCAGGAGAGTAAGGGTGGGGGTAAGAAAAAAATTCAACTCCGATGCAAGTTCATCTAGCGTTTTAGTAGAAAATCAACCATCTTAGAATTATTAAAGTTGCATTTATTAATCTTAAATAAGTCTTAATCATAAATAAAAAAAAACCTACAACCTTAGTTGCTGTGCTACTAATTAATCATATGACAACACTTTTAAACTGTGAAGCAAGTTCATCTAGTGTTTTAGTAGAAGAGCCATCTTCATCCAACACCTTTATTGCTGCATCTTTTAGCTCTTTCATTCTATTACGCACTCGTTTTCCCTCTTTACCTTCCATCAGTTCTTTCACAACTTGAGCAATTTTGAATCGCGCAACAACTTCATCGTCACAAACTTTTAGCCTCAATGCCACTTTTATATCTTGGGTTAATATGACCGCATTCGATCTTTGCTCTGCAAAGAGAGGCCAAGTGATAAGTGGAACGCCATAAACAACGCTTTCCAGAATCGAATTCCATCCACAGTGAGACAAGAATCCACCGATCGAACTGTGGTTAAGGAGTTGAACCTGTGGTGCCCAATTGAGTAGCACAAGACCTAGCCCCTTGGTCCTATCCAAGAAGCCATTAGGTAAAAAATCAAGAGGGTTACTTAGATTTTGGTTATTAAAGTACGCTGCATTGGGAATTCTATCATTTGGACATCTCACCACCCACAAAAATCTGTGTCCACTCATTTCTAACCCTGCTGCTATTTCAATTATCTGCTTATGTGATAGGACTCCACTACTTCCAAATGAAACGTAGAGTACTGATCCACTTGGCTGCTCATCAAGCCATTTCAAACATTGTGACTCATCACTATTAGTTTTGTCAACTAGTACTGTAACTGGTCCAACTGGATAAATTTTTGGATTATCGTTCCCATCTTGCAGATATTTAATAGGTCCAGGCTCCATATCAGTAAAGCTGTTCAAAATAATACCGTGGGCCATTTTGAACCTCTTAGTTTGGCGAAGAGTCAATTTGTATGCCTCATCTTTTCTATCATGGAGTGGGTCTGGAAGATCCTTCCCATGTATAGGCATGCACCCTGCAGGAACATGATGAATGCCAACATTAGATATAAATTAATGAAAAATCAATAAACAACGGCCGTAATGAACCAATTATTCCGCGTTGAAAAAAATAAATAAAGAGTCTCCCACCTATTAGACTAGTCTTTTGGATTGGGCTCTCCCGTTTGATTTGTAACATTGGTGCTTTCATTTAGAGTCTCATGCGTGGGGGCCGTGACTCGGAGTGGTAGCCTATGTGCCAGTAGTGGTGGCCTGAACCCGAGGGTGCAAGTCGTGACCAACTGGGCATAGCCGTGACCAACAAGGAGCCCGTGACTCGGAGTGATGGCCTGTGTGCCAGTAGTGGTGGCCTGGACCCGAGGGTGCCAGTCGTGACCAACTGGGCATAGCCATGACCAACGAGGAACAAATCACGAGTGGAACCGCGTCTCGAAGTGGTAGCCTGTGTACCAATAGTGGTGGCCTGAACCCAAGAAGGGTGTCAGCCGTGACCAACGAGAAACAAACCACGTGTGGAATCGCGTCTCGAAGTGATAGCCTGTGTACCAATAGTGGTGGCCTGATCCCAAGAGGGGTGTCAGCCGTGACTAACGAGGTCGTTGATTCTCAAGCGGAGGCGATTGTACTGAATCAATTGTCCCACAGAAGGTTATAAGCCAATGAATTCTCCCACCTATTAGACTACTCTTTTGGATTAGACTCTCTCGTTTGATTTGTAACAAAGACGAATCCAGAATTTTAAACTTATGAACTCCAGGACCCTTTTTCTGCCACTAAGAAATCCCTTGATTTAATTATGGATTTCCACTTATTAATATATATAACTTTTAGCGATTTTTCTATATAATTTTAGCGGGACCCACACCTTTTTTTACTCTACATCCGCCACTGTCAATAAATACTGTATTTATAGTATAGGTCTCTAACCTGGGATGCAAACAGGCTCTTGCAAGTCTTTATAGTCACAACGAACAATCTGGTCAAGCTCCGATAAATGAAAATCTAGTGACAACATCATAGCTGTTGAAGGGTAAAACAGATAAGGTGAAACCTTCAACTCATTCGCCACGTCAAATCCATCAGTCCCAAACAAATCAGCCACAAAGGCTACTACTCTGTTTTTGGATTCAACGATGGACTTGAGAACCTGACGAAGGGATGCAAGAGAACGCGTAATCGTGAGGCAAATCCGCGTTTCGATTTTAACATCAACCGATAAATCGTCAAAGTTAACGGGAGGAAGAAGGATATAATTGATGCTGGATGAGGGAAGAGATGCGACGAGAGTCTCGGAGATGGGGCTATGATGATCTGTAGGAATTAGGATGATAGTTATAGAGAAGTCGTCGTGCCTTAACACGAGTCGTTTGGCGAATTCGAGGAGAGGGATTAAGTGACCCATGCCTGGAGTTGGTAGCATCACTATATGGGGATTTTGTGTTTGAGTATTATCAGCCATTGTAGCGCTATTTGATGAGCTCAATATGGCCGGGAGAGGGGGAAAACAAAGTTCCAATGACAAAAACTAATCTCACTGGTGGTAGTAATTAATAATGTGAAGAACTAATCTCATTGTATACAGTACTCCCTCCGTTCCCATTTTATGTGTTGTTATTTGATCGGATATGAAGTTTAAGAAATAAGAAAAGTCTTAGTAATGTTTACCAAATTGCTTTTTATTAAAAAAAATGTTCCTATCTTTTTTTAAAAAAAAATTAAGTGGGATCAATAAAAATAAAAGTGAAATTATATCTTTAAATAGTTACCAAATATAAAAAGATGACATTCTTTTGAGGACGGACCAAAAAAAGAAATGATGACCCTGAAAGAATATGTGATTGAATTTATGAATATGAATATAGGCGTAACAAGGACAAAATATTTCGTTATATTATATGCACGCCTCGATTTTCTCATGAAGGAGTAATATCTTGGAAGATATTCTAAGTTATCATAATTTGATCGATAGGCTTAAGACATCATTATATTTCATTGCGAGGGAATGAGAATTTTGATTGTTAAAATTACAGATTCATTTCCTGAAGTGAATATGACAGGAGTAATACCCCCATAAGAGGTAGAATAATTGAGAAAAAATATTATGAAATATAGTTCAAAATAGCAAACTTGAAAAATTATTCATGTTCTAGTAAATTTGAAATTTACTAAGTAGAACTCATATGACATGGTAAACTTAGAGTTTACTAGTACAAATAAGTTCATAAGTTGGCACGAACGATTTTGTCATCTCGAAGATGTGAATATTGAGTATTACACAACATATATATTAAAGAATTAAAAGGTTATATTCTTCGAAGAACATAATGAGTTCTCAAATGATCTTTCAAAAGATGAATGTAATTTTTGTCACTAATGAGCATGATATGAAAGGTCATTGAACATGTGATTGTCGTGCGACCTAATTTGATATAAGTTTTATGAATCTTCCATCAAAATAAAGAAATATAAAGTGATGTCACACTTGACCATTTAAAGTGATATTGAGAATTGTTATGTAAATATAATAAGAGAATGAAAATTTATGAAGCCTGTGAATATGATTATAATTCATTCCTTGAAGAAAATGAGATTTGTGATAAGCATCGTTAATGTTCGACACCATTCTTGAAATGAATGTGTCAAGATGAGATAAAAAATATTAATAAGGACATGCTGATGCATGGTTGGATAAATATCGCATCTCACCTCTACGAAAGATTTAAAAAAAAAATTATTTTGACATAAACGATTATTGATCGTGTACTTGAAGTATGGCATAAATATTTTTGATATGTTTATCACGGATTGCCAAAGGATAAAAGCAAGAAACAAGTCTTGCCTATATTGAGATTGTCGTAAGTCTCAAAAGAAACTTATTAAGTTTTAAATATTTTGTCAAAAATAAATTATATTGAGACTATAATTAATGAAAATGTATTATATCTTTATATTACTACAATCGACGCGGGTAAGACTATCCGCGTTTTTTCTCTTATTGTAATATACAACTATGTGCATAATGACAAAATCACATGCAATATTAAATTAAAAATTTACTGAAAAAAATATCAGTTGGTATGACGGTTGACCATCCCGGTTCAAATGTGATACAAAAATAATTGAGAATTCATGTGGTCATATATTGAAGAAATAAAAGATTCTTCACGAATTCTCTTGTGCTGCTTGTTCTCACAATGAATTGATCATTGTACCAGCTAAGTTTGGGATGTATTTTTTAAATTTTTGGAACATATAAAAAGGTGAATATGGGCTCGTTCGCCGGCCACGTGGACCGATTGCTATTATATAGTTTAATAGATGCATCTATGATATAGTCACATGTGCTTTTCTATTAACTTGCAATTTGATTTTTGCAAAGTTGTTTGCTCGAATTATTAAATTAAGAGCATGGTTCCAAACTATGAATCATGTTGATAATGCTGGTTGGTTTAGTAGACATTGTATGCCTCCAATTCTAGCTAAATCATTGATTATGAGAACAAATCTTTCAAAAGAAATTTGATATGAGATGTGTCATTCAAAATATAGCAGTATTCACATGCATCAAGCCAACAAAGCTCCCCCATTACTATTGGGTTAGGGTCAAGAACCAGATAAATTTCATCTAAAAATTTTGGTGTGCGACATATGATGCAATTGCTTCATCACAATGCACAAATATGAATCCCAAGATAAAATTGAAAATAAATGTTGGATTTCTTAATAATAGGGGGAGAGTTGAATAACAATTGAAAATTATGAATGAAATGAATTATCTAGATTCTCATAAAAAAAATGTATATGTGAACTTGAAATTTAAGAGATAATTTATTTGCAAAATGTTGGAAATTAATTGTCAGATATGTTTGCTAACTCTATATGATAATTCAACTGTAAAATGCTCCAATGAAAAATCCGTAAAAGGACAAAGTTTGTGACACGTCTGAAGCGTGATAGATCAATCGATTTTAAAGGTAAAAAATTTTGAAGAATGAAAGGAGCAAATGATCAAGATGGTCATGATAATAAGGCAAGTGCTTTAGCACTGACATAACACTTCATAAAACCTTGGTAAAGGTTCAGGTACCTAAATAAGTAATGAACATGAAGAGATCTTCATTAAGTTATGTCTTATTGGAATCAATATCAAACAATCATCGATAATATCTTTGATATAATATAATGCCCAACATTATAAATAGTATCGAGGATCTCGGATACAAATCTGTCAAAGAGTATGGACATATAAATTATTGACCAAATAAAAGTATGCAATTCAAGTAGTTTATTTCACTTGAAAAGTGAATATTTGGACTCGTAGTCTAAAGACCAGATGTATAATGCCAGTGAGGTACAAATGATTAACTATGTGAAAGTAAAATTTGTAAGCTATAAAGCATGACCTATGCCTTGGGGCAGAAAGATTTCACAAATTTTCTGACGTTATTGTAGGAAAATTATTCTCCTATGGTGGATGAAATGAAATTTGTTTCAGTCTGACAATATTGAAAAACTTGAATACATATAATAAATTATTGTCATATCTTAGTTAGATGAAAAAATTTATATGAAAATCCTTGAAGGATTTAAAATGTTATAAAGTGATTCTATTGAATACCCCATGATTATAAATATCACTTAACTTGAAAAATAGATCAATTTTGATCTCATGAAAATGATTAGTAAGTACTATGTTCTAGTGCAGTTGGTGCACTTATGAATTGTAGAGCATCATTTATAAGAATGAAGTGGTGTTTTAAATAATGCAAGTATAATACGTGCGCTGCACTCTTTTTTTCTTAGCTGAGGTTTTATCCCACAAGATTTTTCGGGTAAGATTTTTAATGAGGTAGCTAACAATGCGTACTACTGGATGTATACTCGGAGTGTTTGACAAATGAAATATTTGTCCATTGATGAACATACGTTGAAAAGGCATAAAAAAATGCATCTTGATAAGCATAACACTCATTTGATTTGCAATCCACACACTTGAAGATGTCACAGATGAAATATTGAATATTGTCACTTGACAAAATTTACATGAAAACTTGTTAAGGATTCAAAATGTTTAAAGCATATAAAAGTTTCTGGAAAACTTATCTATAATCCTTATATTGCATAAATCTATAATTTGGAAATTATTGGAACTCTTGGGGAGTTTTCAAAAGAAATAGATTATTTGTTGACATGAGAAATATGTCAGAATGAATTGGTTATGAAGTATCATATCTTAGTGTAATTGATGTACTAATATATCCTGCAAATACTACAAAATCTGATATAGCTCTTTTCGATTAATTTGTTAGCAAGGTATAGTTCTGCTTCTACTAGGAGACATCGAAATAAGATTAAATACATGATCTTATTTTATTCTAAAGATTGCAGTCCCGATCTTGTTGATTATATTGATGCTGGGTATTTATTTAACCCACATGAATTTCGGTCACAAACATGCAATATGTTGACATGTGGGTATACTGTCATATCTTGGAGATATACAAAACAGTCTATCTAGCACTTCATCAAATCATGCTGAGATAATAGTTATTCATGAAGCAAGCCGAGAATGTGTATGGATGAGGTCCATGATACATCTCATTCGAGAAAAATGTTGTTTGAAATATGACAATGTATCCACAATTTTATACAAAGATAATGTATCATGCATAGCACATCTTAAAAGAGGATTCATTAAAAAAAGATATAATGAAGCACACTTCATCAAAAAAAATTTATACACATGAGCTACAAAAGAATAGTGATATTAACGTGCAACAAATCCATTCGAGTGGCAGTATGACTGATTTATTCACCAAGTCTCTTTCAACTGCAACTTTCAAGAAAATGATGCACAAGATCGGGATGCAAAGATTCATGTCGTTAAACTGAAGTTTCCATCAGGGGAGTAAAATACGCGTTGTACTCTTTTTCCTTAACTAAGGTTTTGTCCCAATCGGATTCTCCTGGTAAGGTTTTTAATGAGGCAACACTAAAGGCGTATTACAAGATGTGTGTACTCTTTTTCCTTCACTAGGCTTTTTCCGATTGAATTTTCCGAGTAAGGTTTTAACGAGACACGTTATCTATTAATGGACATTCAAAGGGGAGTGTGATATAATATGGATGTCATGTGACATGTATATGTGTGAAATGTCATTTATTAGAGATAATGTTTTTCTTTTTTCAAGTTTTAAGTTTGTTGATAATGTTGAAGTACGACAACCAGGAGGCGGAGCTACCCTTTGCCGGGGGGTTCATCCAAATCCCCTTCAACGAAAAATTATGTTATATATGCATGGTTAAAATTATTTTTTATATGTATATATTAGATGTTGAACCCCTTCGTTTAGTTCGTATGTTCACTTATAAACTTCCTTAGTGAATATCCTGGCTCCGCCACTGACGACAACTCGACTTAAAGTTTAAATCGTTAGAGAATTGTACTTTTTTATTTATTTAATTATATTTTATCTTTACTCGGTGATTCATTTTATATTTTTTAAATTTATGTGTCAAACGCGTGTAAAAATATTTTTTATACAGGACAATTATTATGAGTCTCCAATTCAAAAACTTAGCATGCTCGAATACTGTGGTGAAGAAGCTTTGAGAAAACACTCAATAAAATAAGAAGATAATCGTGCTTTAATTTTAAGTAGAATCTTAAAGCTTCGTACATCAATATACGTGTTCGAACCTCTCGAGTACCCACAGTCTCTAAATTTTAGGGACCGCCACTGATTGCAATGGTTCTACAATTGTTGTTTTATGTCTATCTATACCAATGATTATTTTGTCTACTATTGCGATAACATATTGTGATTTAGATAAGTCTATTGCAACGTAACGCTTTTTCTTGAACTTATTGCCACAATTTTTAAATCTATTACAACGGTTTAATGTTTTTGATCAGTTTAAATGTGAAATTCTCGGTTCGTTTTTGCGTTAACATACTCTTTACCGACTTAAGATAGGGGTAAGATCTGTGTACACCCCAGCCGCCTCTGACCCTACTTGCAATATTACATCGGAATCCTATATCTAAATGATCTTTCAACACATAAATATTGACCCTTGTTATGGTTTTGTTATCCATATGATTGTTAAAGTGCTAGTGAACCACATGGGTAATGTGCAACAACATGTTAAGTTTTTTGACCCAAAGTCCATGGGGGACCTCATTGTTGACATGTTTTTCATATAAGGTTTGGTCTTTACACTAAAAAAAAAAAACATGGAATTAATTGGTTGACAGAGTTATCCGATAATTGCGTTAGCGAAGAGAAAATGACGAAATGGTCCTTAATGTATAGTAATTGGGTTATTGTGGTCCTTCATATTATAACGTTTTTGACAAAATTATCCGATATTTGTATTAGCGAAGAGAAAATGACTAAAATGATCCTTAATGTATAGTAATTGGGTTATTTTGGTCATTCATATTATAACGCTTTTGACAGAATTATTCGATATTTGTGTTAGCGAAGAGAAAATGACGAAATGGTCCTTAATGTATAGTAATTGGGTTATTATGGTCCTTCATATTATAACGTTTTTGACAGAGTTATCCGATATTTGTATTAGCGGAGAGAAAATGACTAAAATGGTCCTTAATGTATAGTAGTTGTCTTATTTTGGTCCTTCATATTATAACGCTTTTGACAGAGTTATTCGATATTTGTGTTAGCGGAGAGAAAATGATGAAATGGTCCTTAATGTACAGTAGTTGTCTTATTTTGGTCCTTCATATTATAATGTTTTTGACAGAGTTATTCGATATTTGTGTTAGCGGAGAGAAAATGATGAAATGGTCCTTAATGTATAGTAGTTGGGTTATTTTGGTCCTTCATATTATAACGCTTTTGACATAATTATTTGATATTTGTGTTAGCGGAGTGAAAATGATGAAATGGTCCTTAATGTATAGTACTTGGATTATTTTGGTCCTTCATATTATACCGCTTTGGTCGTTTCTTTGCTGGTGGAAGATAACAGATATTTCGAGTAAATTAATTGAGATGTAGGAGACTAGTTTGGACACCGCTATTATTTTAAAACAAGGAGGGCATTTACGTGATGTGTAGAGGCGATCATCTCGAAATATCGCCAATCATTTTTGTCCACGGTTATTTTTTAAACAAGAGGGGCATTTACGCGATGTGCATAGGCGATCGTCTCGAAATATCGCCAATCATTTTTGTCCACTATTATTCTTAAAACAAGGAGGGCATTTACGCGATGTGTAGAGGCGATTGTCTCGAAATATCGCCAATCATTTTCGTCCACTGTTATTTTTAAAACAAGGGGGGCATTTACAGGATATGTATAGGCAATCGTCTTGAAATATCGCCAATCATTTTCGAACTTGAAAAACACTTCTTAGCCATCATTTTAAGCTTTTGCACATCTTTTATTACATTTCTTAACAAGTCTCGTGATTGTGATGATTCAGTTAATATTGTAAAATCGCAAGAATATTGACATATGGTCTGATTAAATCGAGATCGACACATTTCACGGCCTATTTTTGGAGTTGGACCCCTCTATTTTTAGAAATTTAAATTCGAGACCTCTAATTAAGTAATGAGAAATTTCAACCATACCAATTTCATGTTTTAAGCTTAACACAAGATTTGTTAAATTTTTGGAAGTCTACCTAAAGAAAGAAAAGAAACAAAATAAGAAAGAGTCAAAGAGATTCCTTGCAATATTTTATACGTAATTGGTTATTAATGGTCAATTCAATTTTCTTTAATTTGCTTCTCTTTTTGTTCACGTTTTGTTACTTATTCAAGAAAATAAAACAAAACTTTTTAAATTTTTTCTTAATAATTCTCGTGATTCAATTAATGTTGTCAAATTAAAAGAATATTGGCATTTTGGCATGTACACAACGGGGTAAAGGTAGAAGATTAGTAGATTTATTGTTATTTTTTTATTATATTATTTTTTAATTGTAATATAACAACGATAACATATGCAATATATTTTTATCAAGTGGGCTCTGGGGAGGTGAGTGTACCAGTTTATACCACTACCTTAAAGGTGAGATCGAGAGACTGTTTCTGATAGAACCCTCTTTCGATTTTAGTATTACATGTTATTTCTTTCTCTTCGATTATCGCGTTATTTGTTATTGCTATTGTTCTCCTCTTCATTATTGAGTGTACACGAAACACAATGTAGGCAAGTTGAAGTGTTTGACTGCCAGTCGAAGTATCTAGATTAGTAATCTCGAAGTTAGAATGCTTGTGGGCCCATTATAATTAAATTTACATGTCTGTTTATATATTATTCCTAAAAAAAAAACTCTTTATTAAGAATATCTTACTCCTTTTTTAAACGGCCGAAATAAAAGTTATTTTTTTTTATTTTGCATCTAATGTTCGATACCCGCATTGAAGCCTGACTAATTCGATATATTCTGTAGATGATGTCTCTATATTGATAAGAAAGCAAATAATTCGATATTTCATATTCTAAAATCAAATCATATAACTATTGCTACCAATTATGTTGTGGAGAATTTTATTTTCTATTAGCTAATTTTGGGATTTCATTACTTAAATATCATAGTAAGTTCTACAAATATTCTTGCTAAATAAATGTCATTACTTAATAATGTTGTTACTTTCTTATTACGTTTTATTTATTTATTTTCTTTCATTTGTGTATGATGTGAACTCCTTTTGTTTTTGAGATTTTTTTGGCAACTCATTTTGATATTTTAGCAAAAAAAATGTGTCCTTTAGATTTCAGACTTAGTAAAAATATCTTGTTTGACACGTTATTTCAAAATTGGCGATTACGTACGGACAAAATTATTATGAGAAAACTTTCAAACGATACGACAACTATTTAATCCTCTCTTTCATATGCATAATTTTCGATGAACAGAGTTATTTGATGCTTGTCTAAGTATGAGCTAACAAGTACTGTTATATCGATAGAATAATTTAACCACACACAACAAAATACAAACATTTATTATAAAATTAAAAAAGATCGAATATAATTTTAAATTACGTTTAATTTCATAGTAAAAAAGATTAGTATAATATGCTCTTAAAATATGTGAAATTTAGCAAATTTACCTATGCCCTATGGTTCTCTCATAGGATTTGACATGACAAAATTCACCTCATAATTATTGTGTTTATAAGATCATAATCTTATGAAAAAGCAAAAGATACTTAGTGGGTTTTTTTTTTTTTATAGCAAAAGAAGAAAGATTAATTATTTAAATTTTGAAAAAGGTTGAGAGAGAGAATGATTAAGATAGGTACATCAAATCAAATTTAAATAATTAATTTTTAACATTATATTAGTAGTAAATCTTGATTATGATTTGTGGGTTCCCACTTAATTACTCACTCACCAGACAAGGTTGAGCTCTTAAGATCCTTTTGGTGGTTGTTCTCTTCCACCTTCCAATCCTAACAACTCCATAATTCAAAAAAAAAAAAAAAAATTTAAGAGAAGTTAATATTTTCGTCTAGATATTTAGTGGGGTGTTATCGCATTTTGTCGCTTTTTTTTTTGTATGTTTTTTGTTTGTTATACTGTTATCTGTTCTGAGTATGGGGTCTATCGTAAACAGCCTCTATACTTCATCTGAGGTAGTGGTATGAACTGCGTATATTTTTGGCTTTACCCTTTCCAGACCTCTCTTTGTGGGATTACACTATATATGTTGTTTTTGTTGTTGTAATATTTTCATCCAGATATCTAGCGGTGTGTTATCCCATTTTATCGTTTATTTTTATGTGTTTTGTTTGTTATTCTATTATTTGTTCTGAGCTGGAGGTCTATCGTAAACAGTCTCTCTACTTCACTTAAAGAAGTGGTATGGACTGCATACACTTTAGTTTTACCCTCTCCGGACCTCATTTTGTGGGATTACACTATCTATGTTGTTATTGTTGTTGTAATATTTTCATCTAGATATCTAGCGGTGTGTTATTCTATTTTTCCATTTATTTTATACTGTTTTGTAGGTTATACTGTTATCTGTCCTGAATTGGTGAGCGGAAAAACTATTGATCCTCCCAATGAAGGGGTGGAGAATATCATCATCCAATAACTCAAAATCTTGATATTGAACTTCACTTTAACCATAATGTAGCTAACCAAAATATACATGAAGTAGAATCAAACACAAAATGATTATAATAATAATGAAGAAATGTGACAATCCAACCAACATACTATTACTTAACCAAAAACAACTAAAAATATCTCATAACAATAATCTTTTTTCTTCTTTTCCCTTCTCTTCAAACAAACAAAAGTCAAATTTTGGATCTTCATCTCCCTCACTCACTCACTCACTTTCCTAAATCAAACCTCTTCAATTTTGTACAAAAATTTCTAAAAATCAGTTCTTTGTATATTAGTAGTACTAAATAAAAATCAAATGGCAGTCCGGTAGACTAAACTGTCGCTATGCGTGGGTCTAAGGAACGGCCGGACCACAAGGATCTGATACTAGTACTACATTTCTGAAAAAAGACAATCCAATGCACTAGACTCCCGTTATGCGTGGGGTTCAAGAAAGAACCGGACCACAAGAATCTGACACCAATACTAAATCTTTTAATAAAGGCAATCCAACGCAATAGGCTTCCGCTATGCATGAGGTACAAGGGCCAGATCCTTTGCATGAGGTACAAGGAAGGGCCGGACCATAAGGATCTGATACTAATACTGAATCTTTTAAAAAAGGCAATCTGATGTAGTAGGCTCCCGCTATGCGTGAAATCCGAGGAAGGACCGGACCACAAGAATGTGATACTAGTACTAAATTGTACTATCAAGAACTTGGAAACTCAAAGCACAACTCTTTGATACTTGTTACCAATGTTAGAATCATGAGAATCAGCAAACAAACCACCACTACCCCTCTTCTTGTTTAGTCTACCACAGTTGTTAAAGCCATTAAAAACTGAATCTTGAGATGGAATAACAACAGGGGGTGGTGGGATTTCATATGAATCCATAGGTGGTGGAGGGTGGCGCCATTGCGGTAAAGGACCAGCAAGTAAAAGTGTCTGTAGTAATGGTCCAGCTTTCATTACAGCTTGCAAGAACTTGCCATTTTCAGGCAATGGTTTGTCTACAAGAATAGGCAAATCTTGTTCTTGTGGTGAAGACACAATGCTTTCATCACAATCTGATGAAGAAAATGTGTTGTTTATAATAGGTTCATCTTCAATGCTTGATACACCAGATAATGGACCTGCTGGACCTGTTTGTTGGAACACAAGCAGTTGCTGTTGTTGTTGGAGTATGAATTTGTCCAGTATTAGTTTTTGACACTTCTCTAAAGCATCATTCTTTTCGTTGATGGTTCTGTTTAGTAGATCTTTTAGCTTGAGTATCTCACCTTCTCTCATTTTTAGCTCTTCTTGAGCTTTCGATCTTGTGTTCTCTAGCTCCATTGTTGTTAGCAATAGTGTGTGTCTTAACTCATCCATATCCTGAAAAAAATTTCAAGAAAACAAAAACCCCATCAAGATTTTGCTCCCAAATTTCAAGAAAACATCCAACAACGACAATAACACATCCAGTTTGATCTCACAAAGTGGAGTCTGAAGAGGTTAGAATGTACGAGGTTGTTTTGGATAAACCTCAACTCAAGAAAAAACAGTCCAAAGCAGTCTAGCAAAAGAATTCACAGAGAAAAATCCCATCAAAGATTTTGCTCCCAAATTCTAAGAAAACATCCAACAACGACAATAACATATCCGGTGTAATCTCACAAAGTGACGTCTGGACACGGTAAAGCGTACGCAAACCTTGCCCCTACTCAGAGGTAGAGAGATTCTATTGAATAAATCTCGACTCAAGAAAAGATGATCCAAAGCAATCTAGCAAAAGAAATAACATGGAAAAATCCCATCAAGATTTTGCTCACAAATTTCAAGAAACATCCAATAATATAGTGTAATGTCACAAAATAAGGTCTAGAAGAGGTAATGTGTACGCTTACCCTTACCTCAAAGTTAAGAGGAAAACCCCATCAAGATTTTGCTCACAAATTTCAAGAAAACTAAAACCCCATCAAGATTTTTGTCCTAAATTCCAAGAAATGGTCTTACATTACCCCAAAAAAACCCTTCAACAACAACAATATACTCAATATATTTTCATAAAATAGGGTCTGAGACGGGTAAAATGTACACAATCCATACCACAACCTCAGAGATGAGGTACATATGAACAAAAAAGATTCTTGAAAATGCATAAAAATGTAGATTAGTGATAAACTATGCTGACCTTTCCTTGGTAGAAGTAAGTCCAATTAAGATGAGTACTTCTTTGGTTATCCATAAACTAAAGTTTAGTAAATGTAAGTTAAATTTTATGTAGGATTCTTTGTATATTTTGTCTACAAAAGAAAGAAAGAAAGAAAGAAGGCAAAAGTAGTGTGGTGAGAGGAAAGTAATATGGTTACTTTGTTAGATTAGCGAACATTTGCTGCCTTAAAAAGGACTACTTTTTGACACTTTGTTGCCCATTTTCTCACTTGCACTATTTCTCTGTTTCGTATTAATTGATTATATTACTAAAAAAAAATTATATTATATTAATCATTTTAATAAATCAACAACATATTAATTAAACTTTTTTTATATTACTTCTTTAATTAGTTTTTTTAACAGTGTTCATACTTGTTTGTAAAAAATTTGAAAGATTTTTCATAGGGTGAATTAATAAAATTATCTTCTTATTTATAATTTCTTAATATGTGTGTAAAAAAAATGATCGATTAATATTAGACGGAGGAAGTTTTTTATAAAAATAAAAAATTGAGGGTAGGGGAAGAGGAATGAGGGGGGATTACAATGTGGAGAATCAAAACTTCACCAATAAGGTGGAAATTCAAGTAACTAATCAATTAAGCTACTAAAATTTTTCGGACGAAGGAAGTATGTTTTTCGTGTGGGAGCATTTTTCTTTGTGTAATTACTTATGAGGGACAAGAAGTTTTAGAAAAGAACAGTTTGGGCCAAGCTGTCTTGGAAAGTTGTTAAAATGATCACAAATTAGTGAAAGTTTGGACATAAAAATTGTAAAATTTGAAAATTGGACTTGTATTTGACTATGAATAAAGAATGGAGTTATTTTGTATTTTTGTGAGTGATTTGAAGTAAAAATTGTAGTAACTGTTTTTACAAGATTTTTTTTTTGCTCTGAAATTCAATTCATTTTCTGAAAATTATAACAGTTTTATGATCAAACAATTATCCATGACCAAACGGACACTTAGTTTTACGAAATTTAACTAGGTTAGGATGATTTATGCACTTTGGTAAAGCAACTTGCAACAACCTTTTCTTTTCCAAGTTGCTTTTCAAAGTCTTCTTGCAAATATTGATTTCTATATTCTACTTCTATAACTTCTTTCCCATGGAATAGGTTAAGAATGAGCTATTTATTAAGTCTAAGATTGGAATATTGTAAGTTTTATTTAATGATCATCCAATTCACTCCAACTAATAAATTTAATTATGTAGTTGAAGCAACTTTGTTGCTCTTTTTGTATAATAAGACTAGATTATAGTTCTTTTAAAAGACCTTCCATTGGTAGTTAATCTTGGTTTATATAATAAAAATTCTAACTTCACCTCTAAATTAATCTTGATAAACGAAAATATTCATATCGATACATGTGATAGTAAGCGATAAACAAGTCTTCAATGAATTAATCGAGCTATGTGCATTGTATAAGAACAACTCGGTGCATTAAAGGCGCTATAGCTATGCCCGAGGTTCAGGGAAGAGCCAAACTATAAGGGTCTGTTACATGCAATTTTATAACTCCACAATTCTGGAAGATGTTGTTTCCATGACTTGAACGCATAACCTTCTGGTCACATGATAATAACTTTACCAGTTACTTCAAGATTCCCTTTCGAGCTATGTGCAATGTGTAAGGGTAGCCAGTGCACTAAAGTGTCTGTTATGTGCGGGGTTCAGGGAAGGGGCGAATCACTAGAACTTATTATATGCAGTCTTATCCCATATTTTTGCAAGATGTTGTTTCCATAGCCTGACCAGGTGACCTCCAGATCACATGACAGTAACTTTACCAACTATTCCAAAACTCCCTTTCGAGCTACAGGCAATGTTTATGAAAAAAGAAAAAACAGGGTGTAAGACTCTAGAGTATAAACTACTAACTCAACTATTTTAAGTTCGAAAAAGAGCTAAATCATAAGAGTTTATTGTACGCAATCTTATTCCTACATTTTTGCAAGAAGCTATTTCCACGAATTGAACTCGTAATCTTCTGATCAAATGACATTTTACCAGCAATTCCAATACTTCCCTTCCAGCTATGTGCACTGTATATGAAAAAGAAAAGGCACGTATAAGACTCTAGAGTACTAATACAACTACCTAAGTCTTGAAAATGATCGAATCACAAGGGTTTATTGACACAACCTTAATTACGTCACACCTCTGCAACAGCCTGTTTCCACAGCCTAAACCTCATGACTTTCTAATCACACGACAATAATTTTATCGGTTACTTCCAAACTTCGCTTCTAACTACATGCAATGTACATGAATAGAAAAGATAATAGGTCTAAAGGGTCGTTTGGTTGGGAATATAGTTATACTGGGATTAGTTATGCTGGGATAAGTTATGATGGAATGTAACGCCCCGAGATCCCATCCCGAGACGTCACACGGTGCTTATGACCCCGAAGGACCACAAGCTAACCCTTTACTGATATCTGTACCTGTACACTGCAAATATCGAAAATAAATGCGAAAACTAGCCATAAGGTTCAACACATCTATGAATACTCATAATACAGAAAACTGAATACTAATCCATCCGTCTGAAAAGCCTCTAAATTGTCTGAACTGTGGAGTTGATGGGACATGTCCCCAACTAACTCCGTCAACTAAGAATAAAAAAAATTTGATGCAGTAATAGTAAACTGAGATTCGTCCTCGAAAGAAAAAGACTCACTGCTACTGCTGATAACTGGAATTGGACTGCTGATGATACTCTGGATCATGTGCCTCTGAACCTATGGTGCCAAATAAAACACCATAGCGCAAATGCGTCAGTACAGGAATGTACTAAGTATGTAGACGAGGTAAGGCTAAATGCAAAGGCTCATGCGTGCACAATATCTAAAATGGATAATCATGAAAATGTCGCACGAGAACACATACATGAATGCACAGACCATAATCACAATCCTCACAACTCTAGATACTGAAACTCGCATACCACTTTACCGCAGACTGAACTCACTACTGACACTGAGATACGGAATCACTGATTCATCTGATACTGAGAATTGAGGATCTGGATGTACTTACATCAAGGACTGAATTCTGAGATTTACTACTTTCGACTGACAGGATTTGAGATCAACCTCTCTAAAGGATGATTTCAGAAACTATTATCAATGATAAGAAATATGAATATATCTGAATCTGACAACAAGGATACTCAATATAATCTGAGACTATGAATCAAGCCTATCTGGCAGCATATCTCTGAATATGATATTAAATAACTGTATATGAGACCAAGCCTATCTGATGGGATGGTTCATGAATCAATGGAACTATCTGAGTTCCTCATAATGATAGATGACTGTATCTGACAGTCCTAATTTTTGAAGATTGATACTGAAACTGAAACTGTGGGAAGTAGTTACTTAACCGACGTGCCCCAACCTACCACAGATGGGGTCCAACCTGTAACCCCAGCTGGAAGGGTGTCAATACCGTGCCATGGGTAAAGACCTCTCTCTCTGGTCAATCCTCTCTAACGGATGACCCTACCAGGAAGTCGACCTAAGGCAATATAATAGTCAAATACTCTCTCTCTCTAGAGGTGACAGCCTTTTCTGATGATGACCCTGTATCCTGCGCTGGCTACGCAGTTCTGGAGGTCAGGGATTGCTACTAACGACTCCGGACTCTCTCGCTGACAGAAAGAGCCGTCATTCCTTCCCTCACTCGGTGTTAGTTTCTACTCCCAACTGAATGAATCTGACTGGATTCTCAACTGAACACAACTAAACTGAATCTGATACTAATCATGTTTCTCAAAAGATCTGACTGAGTTACGCTGAGATTACTTAGTTCCGTATCTGGCGGAAATGGTATGGAATCCTGGTATCTAACTGACGATACAAAGCTTGAATAAATCACTTAAATCGCTTCTGAGAATAGAATTGAATCATTTGAATACTGTTAGATCTAAGTTGATTACAGGACTGAGGCTAGATTGCTAGCGATACAGAGATTACAGAGATAACTGAGATTACTGAGCTTTCTTAAGTTCTGCACTTGTCTGAGGATACAGAGTTCTATAGTTCACTGAGTTATGAGAATCATGGCTTGACTGGAATTATCGTGAAACTGATACGGGCTCTAGACAACAGCTAAATTGACGGGTATAAATACCCCCAGGACTTGATAACATAAAAGTAAAGCATAATCATTCATTCATCATCACAAGCATTCGTGCATCATCACAATCATTTAAGCACCTCTTCACAATCCTTAAAAACATCACCTCTATTCATCATCACAATCACCAAAGAATCACTCCAAACATTTAAGGATCATCAACATCGGTTCACCATCATATGCTAGCCTAGAGAAGACATGCTATACGTCCACCGACCTAGCTTCATGAACATTTCATCAACAATTATAACACATAACAATATCATAGAAGTCATTATTTTCATAAGGGTGAAGCATGCATTTGTCATTTAGGTCACAATTTAACTACAATACATGATTTCTAGTCTCTTGGGCATTTTATCGAACACCTCACATGCACGACTTAGGCATAGGTGTGATCATCAACATACTCACCATGATCAACCAAATTTACATGTTTTCAACTCACATAATATCATAGATTCATACAAACCACATAAATTGTAACACCTCGTACTTAATTACGTGCATTAGCTATGGTTATATATGTTGGAGTATATGTATTGATCATAAGTTAGGTATATATGAGTTTAAGTATGAGTATTGATTATTTTGAGATGGTTTCAAGTGTATAGTTTAATTATATGTGTATAGGAATCGACTTTATTTATACCGGAATTTGCTCGTCGAAGTTTCTATGCGAAGTTTATCGAGTTAGCTTTCCAACGATATAAAGATTTCTGAAAACAGATGAGTATCGAATATAAGCGAGCATGTTCGAAACTTGAAAATGGTGAACGCAATGAACAGTAAATGTGCATAAATTTTCTGCACACAAAAGTACTGCAGCCAAACAGATTTTTTGGATCGACTTTAAACGATCATGACTCCTTGTACAAAATGAACTGTGTGAGCTGTTATATATAGATGAGAAGCACCGAGAGTCTTCTTTCTAATGAAATTGGTTTCACCCAAATCCATTATCGGAGCAAAGAGTTATGGTCGATTTACTTTAGCCTATCAAAACAGTCCACCATGGACAGATTCGGATTTACTTAAATTTTAAGGGCAATATGGTCATTTTCCATCACCTCATGGACGAAAATTGGTCATTATATACATATACTTAGCCTCATATCCATCATTTATCATCCAAATTATTGAAGAATAATAAACCCTAGCCTAATTTCAACTCCAATTATCTTGTGATTCAACCGTAGAAAATCCAAATTGATTCCGTAGTTGTGTTCACCGTCTCGAGGGCTTCGAGAAGCACCCCTTATTTGTGCCAACAAGACTTCGAAATAAAAAGGGCCATTTTATGGTAAGGATGTAAATTATGTTGGTGTTATTTATATGGATATGTATATATATGCATGTGAGCATAAGAAGTATGTTATTTGATTGTTGTTGACAGATGATTGGAAATGATGTTGGATTATTCTTGTGCATGGTTGGATTATGTTGAATTGTGAAGGGATTTGGTGTGATGATGTGGTATTGAAATGATGATTATATATATATATACACATAAACCTATTGTTCAAGTTGATTTTTGGAATGCTTTGCAAATATTGGTTGTATGAAATTATGGAAGAGAATTGTGGTGTTGAGTTGCTAATACTAGATGCCAAACATTTCATTGTTGATAAGTGATTTGTAAAGGCGAAAAGTTGTGTTGAATTGGTATCCGTATCTACAACGAGGTATGTAAAGCATACTCTAACGATGTTCTTTGGCATGAAAACACCAATGTTCCATCAAGTAAGATTCCGAGGTTGTCCAAAAAACATGTATTGTTCTACGTTACCAACGAAGTTGTTTTCATTCTATAAAGTGTCAAAATGTTTCATTGATATACCAAAAGGCTCCTATTTCATTGTTGTGATATTGATGATTCTGAAACACATTGTTGATGTACCAATGAGTCTTTATTACATCGTTATTGTATAAAAGGTCTATTACTTGGTTCCTATTGATGTATCATTGTTCCAAAGGTACTAATTGGCATGAACACTAATGTAATAATCTCAAAAGCTTTTGAACTAAGTTATTGGAAAGATCTCTTATGTGTGTTACTTGATATACGTGTGGGTGGTAGCTCAGGGGCTTAAGCCTAGCATGGGCTGATCCCGATACTTGATATGATTACAGTTGATATGTACTGGGGGCAGCCTAATGGTCACAGTACGGTACAGTATTAATTATTGTTAGGTGGTTGGAGGTTCGGGAGGAGGAGGTAATGGCGAATGATAATTGTAAAGAATGAAATGAACGAAGGTATACCGTTCCACAAATATGTTTGAATTCAAGAACCCAATTCAGATTAATGATAATGTACATGATCCTAGAAGTGTTTATGAAGTGTGGTTCACTTCTATTATGATTTATTCACTTGTGTCTGATTTTCTTGATCCCTCATATCACATATGATTATTTACAGCTTTACATACTCAGTACATATTTCGTACTGACGTCCCTCACGGGGGACCTGCATTTCATGCTGCAGGCACAGGTGCTTCAGCTCATACACAACATAGATAGGAGCCAGGTCATACAGCTATTGTTGGTGAGCTCCAGTTTGCTTCGGAGCTTTCCGAGTCGGTTCCTTATGTTTTGTTATTGTACAGGAGTCATGTGTGGGCGGGAGGTTTGTCCCGACCCTAGTTATGTCATGTATATTCTAGAGGCTTTGTAGACATAAGGAAGGGTAAAGTCATGGAAGTTTATATAGTGATGTTATATTTGTATATGTGGTGGCCCCGACGGCCAAGTATTATATATATATATATATTTGTGCGTGTTGTGCTGATACAGGTAATTAGACCCTTCTATATGCAACGAAGTGATGTCCAAATTTTTGGTGACATGTAAGTGAAAGTACAGGTATTTGAACGGGTTCTCCCGGGCCTTCTCGGCTTCGAGTGCCAGTCCGGCCCGATGGGATTTTGGGGCGTGATATAAATATTCCATCTTGGAAATCATTCAACATCAACAACAAGAACACAATCCATTTACCACATACTAGGGCCAAGGCTTGATAATCTTGTAGAAAAACATGAATCACAACTCAATCATAGCAAGCACATCAATATTTACTCACAAGAATCATTAAAATTCATAAACATAAAATCTTTAAGATTTTAAAAAGGGTACTTGAGCTTCTTGGATGAAAGGAACCCAAGAATCAACATCTACATACCTTGGGGAAACTCTTTTCTTGAAAGCCTTCGAAAGATTTCTTGATTGTTCTTGATTCTCCCTTGATTTTTGGTTGAAGAAGAGCGGGGGATTTGATTTTTGGAAACCCTAGTTTTCTTGGGTGGAAGGAGAGAAATGAGGCTCAAAGCCCTTAAGTGGGTATTTATAGAGGCTGGGAATGAGTGAAAAAGACCAAAATACCCTTGAGAAAATTTTAGACTGGAGCCCGATTTTTGGTCATGGCGTGATGCGCCACAATTGCAGACCTTCACTGGATTTTGACAGTTGGGAAATTGCACAGTGGCGCGACCCGGCGAAGATCATTTTGCCAACTTGTTGCGAACTGAAATTTCACCGCGACGCGGAGGAATCGCGTTGGTGCACTGAAATTTGACAATCGCTATTTTGGCTGGCTCCGCGACACGCCAGAGTGCCAGATGGCACACTATCTCACTAAAATGGCTCTAACTCCTCACTCGAGTGTCGGATTTGGGCGAATTTGGTATCGATGGAAAGCTTATTCAATGCTCTACATGGCAAAAAGTAGAAATTAGGGAAATTCCACACGATTCAAAGTATTTCATACTTGAGAAGATACTTCTGAAACTTTTAGACTCGGATTTCCGCTTTACTCGATACGCTCTAAGGCTCAGACTGGAAGAGGACTTTGCGGGGTATTACATGGAATAAGTTATATTGGGATTAGTTATACTGGAATTATTTTTAATTGAGTGTTTGATTTGTTGTATTCAAAGTAATATGCATGGTATAATTTCTAAGAATAAATTAATTGATTACCAAAATACCCTCTATCTTCTTTCACTTATATATATATATTCCTTTTCAAGCTTTAAATATTTATTCTTAAAAATAAAACTTTCATCTTATTTAGCTTAATTTTTTTGTGTGTGCGCATTTCCATAATTATATCGTGTGTATTTTAAAAATAAAACTTTCATCTTATTTAACTTTAATTTTTTTGCGTGTGTCTTCCCATGATTATGCCGTGTGTGTTTAAATTTAGTTTGAAATAAAAACTTTCAACTTAAGTTTATTAAAGTAAAAAAGGATTTGTTGTTTGTGTCACTTCATTTAAACACATATCACTCATATAATATAGAATATTAAAATTCATTTAATTGATATATACAATATCAATTTTTAAGTGATTAAAAAACTATTTAATTTAAAATATGTAATTCAACAATGGAGTCGACATTTTTATTATGTTTTAGAGAAATTAAAATATATAAATAAACATACTAATTATTCAAATAAATTTAACGTATCATATATTCATAAATAAAATATTTCTTAAATGTATATGAATCTCTAATATTTCATTTTAAATTACTTATTTTGTTCTAAATTTCATAAGATATTGATAATGTCATTTTTTGTTTAAAAAGTTCATCATAAAAAAATGTGAAAAAGAATTACTCTCATTTTTCATTATTTAGTATCACTAATATTTGGAGAGTCAAATTATATTTTAAATAAATAAATAAATTTTCAAATATTTTTAGCTAAATATAAAAATATTATTTTATTTAATAATTAAGCATTTATTAAGTTAGAAAGGGAAGTCAACATACTTTATTAATTTGTCCATGATATAAAAATATCTTACATTTTATATAAGAAAAAAAAGTAATATATATATATATATATATATATATAGAGAGAGAGAGAGAGAGAGAGAATAATCTAAGAATTTGGAGGGCAATTGTCTTTTTTTTCTAATTTTATCCCAAGGATAAATAATGATGGGATTGTTACCCCCACCAAATGGGTGAATAACTTATCCCGGTACTATTTATTAGTCCCGAAATAAGTTATTCTGAATATTGTCAATCAAACATGCATTAAAATTTTTATCTCAAGATTATTATTTTATTCCGGGATTATTTTTTTTTATACCTTAAACCAAACGGCCCCTAAGAGTACTCTAGAGTAAAAACTACTAACACAACTACCTAAGTTTGGGAAAGGATCGAATCACAAGAATTTATTATACGCAACCTTTATTAACCCCACATTTATTTCTACAAAAATCTATTTTCACGGATCTGAACCTCATGACCTCTTAATCACACGACAACAACTTTACCAGCTACTTCAAGACGTCGCTTTCAACTAAATGCAATGCACATGAAAAAAAAAAAAATAGGTCTAAGAGTACTCAGAGAGTAGAAACTAGTAACACAAGTTAGTACCTAACTTCTCCACAATGTATACTTGAATTTCCAAAAGAAAAAAACAAGAAAGAAAGTATAGTATAGTATAAATAGGGGTTAATTATCAACATGGGTTGTGGTGCAGTAGATGAGATTGTTCCACCCTTAATCAGAGGTCAAGAGTTTGATCCTGAGTATAGAGAAAACTCTATTAAAAGTGTTATTACCTTAATGGACTCTGCAACACACAATTTGAATTAATCAAAATTTCAATGCGAGCAATGAACACCGAATGAAAACCAACAACAACGACAACAAAAAAAAGGGTTAATTAATAATAGAAAAATGGAGAAAAGGCCAAATTAAAGTCTGCTGATGGCTATTTTTACGAGACTTTACAAATCAGCGGCAAATGCGGGAGTGTAAAGACAACTCTCTGCTCACTGTCTACTGATGTTACCTCTACTGCGGCTCATGAAAATGTCATATCATAATTTAATCGATAGCGGAGTCAGAATTTTTATTAAAAATATTCAGAATTATATATACGAATTAATCGAAGAAAGTTCAACATTTAATATATATATGTATAAAAAAAAATTTAACCATGTAAAAATAGTATAAAAACAGTATAATTGGGGTTTGAATGAACCCATGGAGCAAAGGTGTCTCCGCCACTAAATTTAATTCGTTTCAAAAAGAATGAATGATTTTAAATTGGTACGGGGTTTAAGAGTATAAAAAAAGACTTTTGTATCTTGTGGTTTTAAATTAAAGTTACGTTGAATGTATCAAAATACTCTTTAATCTTGTGATCTCAGTGGCCGACCTAAAATTTAGGTATCGTGGATGCTCGTGAGGTAGGAATGCATGTGTTGACATCCAAAGTTTTAAGGTTCTGTTTCGAAACCAATACAATCAGCTATCTTCTTGATTTCGAGTTTTTTTTTCATTTTGTACCAATTTTTATATATTTCTTACTTATACAATTATACTTATTTTGTGTCGAGTTTAATGGGTGCTTCGCAAGAGCACCACCAATTTGAACCTAGGTCCGCCTCTGTGTGGTATTAAAAATGTCACGTGAAAAATTGAAATTAAAGTATTGTTAAAAAGAAAAGGATCATTTTTCAAAAAAATAGATTTAAAAGAAAAATAGATCGTTCTTTTTAAAACGGTGGGGGTATTACTTCAAAAATTATATCAAAAAAGTTGAGTACTCCTTCTGATTCAAAAAGAATAATTTACTTTTCTTTTCGATCTATTTTAAAAAGAATTATTTCTTATTTGATAATATTTTAATTTTAATTTTTCACGTGGCATATTTAAGATTAAAGAATATTTTAATATATTTAACATAACTTTAATTTAAGACAAAAAAATTCAAAAATCTTTTATATTTTTTTTAAAAAATTATCAAGTCAAAATAAGTCATTTGTTTTAAAAAAAGAAAAATATATTATAAATATATTACTATATGTAATGAATGTCTACTTTACCATGAATGTTTATTTATAAAAAAAATTAGAAATCCAATATTAATTTTCTCCTATAAATAAAAGAGTTTTCCTTCGTTATAATTTACTGCTCAAGAGTTCCTCCAACTCTGTTATTGGATGAAAAGATTTCTTTATTTGTGCTCCAATGAAGTTTTATAGGTTATATAAATGGCAAAAAGCATTTGAAAGAGAGTGATTAATTACTCTTACATGGTATGGTTAATTAAAGTGATTAATCTCAAGGTTTATATTCTCTAATCATTAGTCCCACTTGTCGTCATCCTTAGTTATCATTATATTAAGAAATTTTTCCCCACACTAATATATTATTTTATCTTACTTAAGTTAACGTGTGATCATTAATTTAATTAAATATTTATTTTAAAAATAAATTTTAATTTTAAAGTTGGTTGAAAAAATAATTTTTGAAACTTAAAGTTGTGCTTGATCGTCATGCATACGAACAAACTGGTCTGACCTAATTTTTGAAACTAAAATTTTTTTTTGAAGGATATTATATGATTATTGTCAAGTTAATACGTAGATAAACTTGCATTTCTGATAGTTTACAACAACAACAACAACAGATCCAGTATATTCCCACAAAGTGAGGTCTGGCGAGGGTAAAATATACACAGTCCATACCACTACCTCCGAGGAAGTAGAGAGGTTGTTTCCGATAGACCCTCGGCTCAAGATAGAGAATAGTATACCAAGGTCGTAATGAGACATGAAACAGGTTGTATAGCATAACAGAAATAAGAGATAAAAAAAATAAGAACACTAAGTCTTAGAGAAATGAGAAATAAGAGAAATACGAATAATACGGAATATGAAATAAGAATATAGATACCCAAGTGGTAGTAACATGCCCTCACAGGCCTAAAACACCCACCACACCTAAACTCCCCTATCACCTAGCGATTACCTATACACTCACCCTAGCCGTCTATATTAAACCGTGACCTCCATGTCTAGGGTCATGTCTTCGGTAATCTGGTAATTTAGTTAATATATATCACTAATGTAAGAAATTAGGCACCATTATATGAAAATGGTGATATAATTTTTATCAGTTAGGTGATATTTATAGAGAACTACTTCAATTCATCAAACCAAGGTTCATCTCGTGTATGTGAAATAAGAGAAGTTATCTATTGTCGGAGGCCGACGTACTATTTATCATACGAATTTAGTAAAATTATTTTTGCACTAAAAGGTGGTAATTAAACACTGACTATCTAACTAAAACCAAATTATCCGTCCAAGGAATAATTTTTTGTCATTTTCATTCGAATTTAAATTAATTGAATCAATATAAATATTTTATTTTATTTTTTAAAAAATGATACAATTTTGAAAAAATCAAGGTTATATATAAGCAAAAAATCCTTGGCACATGGACTACTGTCCCCACAAGAATTTTGGGATGTAATTTTCTCAATATGATACAAAATGTTGTTATCTATCATTTTTTTTTAATTGGAAGATGTAAAAATCAATTTTGAGAAAATAAAAGTAATCAAAATCAGTCTCTTTCCTTTTAAAGATTTTTTTTTCTTTTTTCTTTTTGTGGCGATCCAAAATCTTAGAGTCATGATATACACTTAGTTGAATTACTGTAACCTACTAAAGTATGTAATTCATGTATCTCATATTATATACTGAAACAATTAACATTCACAAAATCTTATATCTCTATATTTTTGAATTACGTAGTTATGCCTTATGTTTAACGATAATAAAGATAAGGTCTCGAATTTCAAGTCAAAATTAAAACACAATATGATGTAGTTCGTTAAGCATAACTTTAAATCTAAATACAAATTTATAAAAATTGAAAATCTTCATGTTTAAGTCTTTAGGGGTGAGAAAAGTTAGACATTAAATTGTAATTTTTCTACAACTTTTTCTTTTAAAAAATATTTTTTTTTTTTATGATTGAATTAATTTGACTGAGTCATACATTTCACTTTCACTTTATAATCTAATATACCAAACTTTAAATATAATATAATTACGTATCGACAGTCTTCATAAGAATATACTATATTCGTATAAAAAGATTATAATACATTATCAATTTATCATGTTAATTAGGTATTAAATAAAAATTCATAATTAAATATTACACCTATATAATTAATTAATTGGAATTAGGTGAAGGGATCTTTTACTTTTGCTTTGAATTTCGAGAGAGCCTTTTATTCTCTTTTAATATTTTAATTGTGTGGTCGTATTAATATGTTGGACTTTATCCTATTTGGAATTTAGTGTGTGCATATAAATAAATTTATTCCATTAACTAAAATTGTACGAAGAATTATTAAATTTGAGGGGCTAAGTTTAGTGTATTATTTTATTTTTTTTAAAAAACAATCTAGACTTGTGGATTTAGTCGGGGCGGAATAAATCTATAATGCGCGAATTCAAATGTAATCGGACTTAATATAATGTGAATCCAGACATTGGATGAAAAGCAAGAAAAGGGGTAAATTTCGTAACTAAAGCTATTTACGTTCAAAGTTGCGAATAATAGCGATATTTTTCTTAAATATGTATTTGGATGTTTAATAATAGTGAAATGTATTGTATTCATATGCATAACAAGTATATCGTCGCAAATACAAAATCACTATCGTCTAATACACTATAGCCACACGCATAGATAGTAATAGTAAAATACATTATATCCGTACACTTAATATCTACTCACATAATTAGTGTATCTCCCAATATACAATATTTTTGTGACAAAATAATATATTCACACGAATAATAAGTGTATTCTTATGCATATGTTATTAAAAAAATTAAAACTCCAAACGCTATCACTATATACTTTAATATTTTTAAAATTTCACTATTTCGAATAATTAAAGATGCTAAATTAGTTTAAGTCACTTAATTTTCAAAAAGAAAATAAGACTTGTGGAAAGCAAACTCCAATTTTCAACCTAGCTACCATATCACTTTATATTCACTCCCTTTTAAAAATAAATAAAATTAATTTTATATTTCCAAAACAAAGAAAAAAACATAATCAGTAACATATGTAAGATTATTTTTTTTTATAATATAAAATTTATCTTTTAACTTTATTTAACTGATCTCATGCTTTTTGTTTGTCAACAATCAACTAAAGCGCCCTCAATTTTAAATTATCAAGGGATTTAAGAAGTGCCCATGTTCCATCCCAAAATATCTTAAATTCATTTATTTGTCAATTTGTAATGAATTATTGTTAATTTAATCCTCATTAAAACTTATATTTTGGTAGTTTAAACAATTTAATGCTTCGACAAAACCTAATTTCAAGCTGTTGAAGATCGTTGATTCTGTTCATTTCAATAATGAAGAATTTTGCAAGTCTTATGATAAATTTTAAGCAGTTATTTGAAAAACGAGTTACATTTATGTACCATTAATGCCAATATTAACATGCATTAATTATAAAACATACATATCTCAATCATGTATTTATGAATAGAATTTTATTGTTGAAAGTAAGAAGTTACCCTATATCATAGGGAACACTATAATTTTGCAAAGGAAAGTGAACATTTCAAATAAAGTACACATATTAGACTATTAGAACAATGTAGTAAAATAAGAAAAATATGAGTTGTAGTGATATGGTTCGGATCTCTATGCTCAATCAGAAGTATCAACTTTGAGTTCTTGAAATTAATAATAGTGTTTGTCATAAGAAGAAAGTGACTACAATGGGAGACGAAGGTGACGTGGGCTTGCCATATAGATGCAACAAGATGTAGCGCTAGCTAGGTTAGGGTAGCACTTGCCATAAAGAAGCTAACCATAAAGCAGGTTAGGCAAACGAACGATAGTACAAGCAATAGAAAATACCGCCCTAAAATCTGAATCATGTAATATGTAAATCGTAATTTAATTAGAGTCCAATTAAAATATCGAACACTAAGTGAAAAATCTCAAAACAAAAAAATAGTAAGACTACTAGAACTATAAAAATCAATAACATATCTCCAATCATGTATTAATGAGTAGAATTTTCTCACTTCGAAAAATAAAATATATACCCTCAACCAAAGGGAACATTTTTATTGGCAAGTGAACATTCCAAAATAGGTATCACTTTCCATTTAGAGTCAAGTTGATTAATTCTTGAGGCTAAAGTAAATTAAATTAATTTTTAAAATTAAAATTTAAATATTCAAAAGCTTTATCCACGTAAGCTGGTTTATGTTGTCCGTCACAAATTCAGATAAATGAGGAAGGTTGTTGAAAGTTTATCGGAAACAACTGCTTGATCTACCCCAAAGTTCATAAATGTACATAGGTGTAAGACTATGTACATCTTAAGCTCCTCAAACCCTACTTGTTAGATTACACAAGATATGTTATTGTATACAAAATGATATTTTAAGTAGCAAGCCTTTTCATATTAATATGGTGAAAATATAGTATATTTGAAAATACCGATTAAGATTTTTATTAATTATTTGAATCTCGAAAAGTAAAAAAGTAAAGATAATGACACTTGTAATATTTGACTCAAAAATCGATGTGATATAGTGGATAGTGTTGCTCCTCCCTTAATCAGAGGTCTCTGGTTCGAGCTCTGGATATGAAAAATTCTTTGGTAGAGAGCGCTAACCCTGAATGGACCCTACCCAACGTAAGTCTGGATTGATCGTGCTTCAATGCGGATATCGGACACCAGATGAAAAATCAGAAAAAACATTTGACTCAAAAAGAAGAATCTACATGTGGAATATATTTTTCACAAGAAGCTACTTTTTGTCACCCAACATGTACTCATTTTTCCCAATTTATAATCTACAACTTCTTCTGAATTTTGTTTTATTGTGGAAGTAGTCAACTTAAGATAGTTTCAATAGTTAGAAAAAAAATACCATTAAAAAATATGATGCAGTAGATCGGATGAGATTATTTTTTCTTTAATTAGAGATCTCAGTTGTAAGTTTTGAGTTTGAGAAAATTCTTGACGAGAGAATGCTTCTTCAGAATGAATTCTATATGACGCGAATTTGAATTAATTCAACTTCTATGCGAGTATCTAACATGTAAAGGGAAAAAAAAGAAGAAAAAAAGAGATGGATCTTTTTTCTTTTTTGGTTGGTTTGCAAAGTCTTGTTTGATGGGAAAAAGTTAGGATTCCATTTTGACAATTAGGATAATATATTGTGCCTCTCACCTATAAGTCCCAAAAAGTATTTTAGAACAATGTTTAAAATTTTAATACAATGATTTAGATGTATTATAAGAAAAACGGGGTTGATGATTAAAAAGTAAAACAAATAAATTAAAACCTCTATCGCAATGTTATAATATAGGGTTTTGCATCGTGGTAAACGGGGCACGTGTTATCGCCCCACCAACCGATCTAGATCTTCTGAGAAGACTAGCGCGTTGCAAAATATGATATGCAGCGCACTGTGAAAATGAAGTTTAGGCCGATCGCGCTATGTGCCACTAGAGTGTCAGGTCTTTAATTTGGCGCGATAGCCAGGCGATGCGTGGTATATATGCACCACCAAGACGCTAGGCTCCGAAATTATAAGTTAATGTTCAAGGATTTTAGAGAACGAATTTATTATTTTCGCACTTTAGTTTTTTAAATCGAAGATTTATCAAAAGTGATCAATGTAATTATATAGTAGTTGGAATAAAATAAATCAGTAATATTATCCATAAAAAAATATTCTAAGTGGCAAATAGTCAAAGAAATATGGTCATTAGTGTAACCTATATTGAATAAATTTAATTTATCTACTATGCCGTGTGGGTCCATTATGTTTTTTTAGTGTAAACTTTGTGGACAAAAGATTAAAAAGCAACAACATAAAGATAAGATACTAATTAAAATTATTGAGTTCTGTCCAATCTGTATCTTCTGTTTTATGTCCATTTCTAAATTGGGAGATAATGACTTCTTGTGTCTGATATCAGAAGTCTTACGGGCATTTTCACTAGTAACACGGTCGACAAATGTGTCCTAGTTATAGAGATGGATGAAGAGTAGACATAATAGGTTCAATTGAATCAAGTACTTTAGACAGCATATCACACATCATAAATTTTGATTAATTAATCAGAAACTAGTTATATTTATCAACAAATTACGTTAGCAATGAGTAAATTAGCAATAGAATAATAATGAAGTTCGTAGTTAATTTTATTTTTTTTCTGTCCGACCTTATCTTCTGTTTTATGTCCTTCTCTGAATTGAGAGATAATGATTTTTTGTGTTTGATATCAAAAGCTTTACGAGCATTTTTCTAGTAACACGGTCGAAAAATGGGTCCTAGCTATAGAGATGGATGAAGAGCAGAAGTAATTAACAGGTTTAATTGAATCAAGTACTTTAGACATAACACACACCTTAAAATTTGATTAATTAACCCATAAATTAATCATCTTTATCAACAAATTATGTTAGCTATGAGCAAATTAGCAATAGAATAATAATGAAGTTCGTAGTTAATTCCAATTTTTTCTAGTACCATGGGAACATTCTATTTATAATAAAAGTGATGGCAATATATGGTAAAAGTAAAATCAAGGTTTAATTTAACTATTAATCATAATCATCACGTTGGTCTCTTTAACCTAGTAATTAATCATTACTAAAGATTTTTTTTTCTACAAGTAGAAACCAAAAGAAAAGCAATGACATAAGTACATGCATTTAGGTCGTTTCGTTGGAAAAGAGTTATTTTTGGAAAATTAATTTCAAAATGAGCTATTTCGGGATTAATTATCCACCATATATATGGATTAACTTATCCTATCACTATAGTATAAATGGTGGGATAAATAATCTCGGCACTAAGTTATACCTTCAACCAAACACGGAATAAAATAATCCCACATTTTATCTCGACACTATTATACTTTATACCTCACACCAAACGATTAAGTCATTGGAGATCAACATGGCTGGTTGTTCTGCGGTGAGATGGTTGAAATTCCTTCACTTTATTCTTAATTAGAGGTTTCGAATTTAAGTTTTGAGTATGAAAAAAGTTTTGCTAAAAGCGCTACCTTTAAATAAGCTAAGCAATGTGCGAATTTAAATTAATCGAACTCTAATATTCATATCGAACATCGAATGAGACACTTAAAAAAAAGTCATTGGAGTATAAGAAATAATTTAACATAATTCTTTCTAATGTAAAAGCAGGAAATTTTTGAACAATTTTGTTAATTAACTAATTTTAAGAATTTCAACTTTTTTTTTTTTTTTTTTTGAAAATGACATCCATTTTCCCCTCAAGTCACACACTCAATTTACAAACTTTGACGTGTGCTAGTTGTTTAAAAATAAAAATAAAAACGGACAGTCTGATGCATAAAATATTACGCATTCACATAGAGTTTCGGGAAAAAACCGGTTCTCAGAAAGTATGTTATAAATCATCTATTTAAATTCAAATATTAAAAATTACTTCCACGACTCAAGCTCGTTATAATTTATTAAAGATTAAAAACACGTTCTCTATATTTTTCCTAATTAAAGACAACTCATAAATTTGAATCCCTTATCACAGACAGAATGTAAGAAAAAATTTGAGAAAAATTATTCTTTTGGTGACTTAGTATGCAATGGAAATTTCTTTTTTTAGAAATCAAGATTTAAAATGATTATCAAATATGAATTTTTAAATGCTTAAGTGCATAAATATCCGATTTTAGAATCATTATTTAAGTTATATTCTTAACGCGTAAAAGTTTCTAAGTCTAGCTATTTTGAAAAACTTTAAATATATGTAGTGAAGTTTATCTATTTTTCTTGAACTTTAGTTATATACGGTTGAATTCAGTTATTTTTTTTCTGAATTTTAACTATGCGTGATTAAATTTTAGTCTGTTTTAGCTGAACTTCAGCCAATTTTGTGTGAAGTTCAGATAAAAATTAATGCATGAACTTCAACCATAAATTTATCTGAACTCAACATTGTTAAGCGTGATTTCAGAAAACGCCTTGTCTGAAGTTATTTCGAGATGAATAGGCATTCAACCCTTTTAATTGTTGAATATAAGTGAAATAGCAATATCCAAATAAAGTACCTTATCAATTTTTTTTTATATATAAATTTTAGGAAAAATGCTCTATTACCATTTTGAACTATACGCAAAAAGGTTGAGACTTTAGGAGGGTCCTATTACCCCTGGACTAATTAAAATTATATTTTTGACAACCTTAGTGCCTACGTGGATCCTTCAGTGTGTTGTGCCACCTGTGTGCCATGCATGTGTCACATAGGCACTAAAGTTGTCAAAAATACGATTTTAATTAGTCAGGGGTAATAGGATCCTCCTAAAGTTCAGGTGTGTCTCAGTCTTGTCGCGTATAGTTCAAGGTGGAAATAAAACATTTTCTCTAAATTTTATGTAGTGTTTAATCAATATAATTACTATATACACACAATTAATTATTAAATCCCTATTTTGGGATTAAACTTTACATGATTTTAAATTCTTATTTTCTTGACTATGTTTTTATTTTTATTTTTTTAACTTTTAGATTTGATCGTTGAATTGCTTTGACTCTGCCATACTTCATTTTTACCCACTTTTGACAGTGGGATGATTATAAATAATCCAGGCTTTACTTTATCCCAAATTTTTTTATAATAAAATTATGACTGAATTAACAGTATAAAGACTGTCTTTACATGTCTACAAAAAAGATTTTCATGCCCTATTATATTATTAAATATTAAATATTAAATCAAAAGTCATAATTAAATATACCTACTGCTTTTCCTATCGACGAATAGTTCTGATAGAGTGATAAATACTCTTTTATTCTTATTTGAGATCTCGAATTTGAGTTATGATGAAATCGTGTTTGTTAGAAAGTGTGTCGTCTCTCTGAAAGTCCATGGAGGTATATCGTCTGTGATCCATAAATCTCCTTTCGGAAAACCATATTCAAGTTTTACGGCTAGTTTGCGCTCTTTGGACTTTCCAAACTTAATTAACGAACTAAAACATCTTATTAACTAAAAGAAGAAAATCAATCGAAATCCCATTAGTAGCGGCGAGCGAATACATATTGAGGGTTTGAAGAAAAAACAAAGACAAAGCTATATCTGAATTTAGTCGAACATCAGTATGAATTTCAGACACCAAATGAGAAATCAAAAAATAAAATAGAGATTAATTTTATTAAAATTAATGTTGCTTTTATAAAAAATAATTGTACGATAGACATTAATTTATTCTTAATTAAGTAGACTAGTGGAAGCAAACTTAAATTCTCAATTAACTACCAAATCATTCCAGATTCACTTTCATGTAAGAAAAAAATAATATAAACTAAAGTAAATATCTATAGAAAATTTAGCCAATAATAGAAATATTCAAAGAGGGAATGCTAGCTAGTGAACATTCTAAATCGAGTTTTTTTATTAATATCTCCAATTTTATATAATTATTTATCCTGAAATCGATACAGTTAAATTTGTATGAGGTCAAGAACATACACGTTAGTTAAACTTCAATTTTAGGTTTGTTTACCGACGATTTAATTATTGATTTAGTTAAAGAAGTGATAGAAACATGATACGCCGTGAATGATCAAAAACACTCCTATAACATTTCAATATTTTGAGTTTCATAGCTGAACTATCACGTGTGCTAGTTTTTATCCTGAACTACCACTAAATGTTTATCGAAATACACTTGAATTATCAGTTGTTCACTTTTTCTACCTGAAATTTCAGGTATGAAACTCAAACAACTGATAGTTAAGTCACGTGTATTTTGATATTCATTTGATGATAGTTTAGATAATAAACTCGTGCACCCGATAGTTCAGATATAAAACTCAAAAAATTAGAGTACTTTGAAGTGTGTTTTTGACAATAATCTCAATAATTTATTGTAATTTTTTTACTACTAAGTAAACATCACCTAAAGACAATTTACATTTGACTAAAACTATGAAGTTGCATGTGCACATCTTTTTCACAACAAGCTGTTTTTCTTAACCCAACATGCACTCATTTTTTCCATTTTAATTTCTTACTCTCCAACTTCTCTTTTCTTTTTTTCTTTGTGAAATTTTGTTTTATTATTGATGGAGTCAACTTTAAAATAGTTTTATTAATTAGTCAGAAAAAGAAGCTGTAAAGATGTTGATAAAGTCTTGTTTGATGGAGAAGAAGTTAGGTTTCCATTCCACAAACAAGAAAATAAAAAAAAGCAATCACGAAAGGATGTGGTGCAATGGATGAGATTACTCCCCCCTTAATCAGAGGTCTCGGAATGGAGCCCTGAGTATGGAAAAATCCTTGGTAGGAAGCTTTACGCCGCCGTTACCCCCGAATGGGGTCCTATCCGGCGCGAATTCAGATTATTCGGGCTTCGATGCGGGTACGTATCGGACACCGAATGACAGTTTGGTGTACTAAAATTTTCGCCATGCGAGGATTCAGAGAAGGGCAAGATCATAAGGGTATATTTTACGCAATGTCACCTTATATTTCCGGTGTCACCTTATATTTCTGCAAAGGTTATTTCCACAACTTGAATCCATGACCTCCTGATCATATGATTTCAAACCCCCCTCCCTCCTCCATAGAAAATGAATAATTTAAATTACGTATATACTGACAATATATGATTTTCTTAAGTAATTAGTGATTTTAATCTGTAACCGTCATTATATCGACCTCCTAATGCTAAAACAAATTCAAGAATATGTACAATAAATTTAGTTTTTTGAAGAAAGCAAAATAAAGGTTAAATGGTAATTGAGAAAGCGATAGAGATAAAAGTATGAGAGAGATCGTTTCACCTGATTTAATATGTGAAAAATTATTTACATCGATGTTATTCGTGTAATTTAAACCCTATATATATATATAAATAAAGACGAGTAAGACACACAATAATATTTGGTACTTTATATTTCTTGAGAATTAACTTGACTAATTTTTAAAGTTAAGTTAATTTATATCAATTAACTCAATATTTTATCAATTAAACATAAAATCACTTTTATTATGTCAATTTAGTGAGAAAATATATTTTAAAATACTGATTAAAATTTATATAATTTTTTTTTCAACATGCTTTTTCAAGTGTCAGTAGCGACATGTTCTGTCAATCGAAGAAGATTATCATATTAATTTACAGTGGAATTTTGGCGGTTAAGGTGGGATTATAATGTTAGGGCTGGTAATTGAGAAAGCAATAAAGATAAAGGTACGAGAGAGATCGTTTCACGTGATTTAATATGTGAAAAATTATTTACATCGATATTATTCGTTTAACTTAAACCCTATATATATAAATAGAGACAAGTAACACACACAATAATATTTGGTACTTTGTTTCTTTAGAATTAACTTCATTAATTTTCAAAGTTAAATTAAATTAGATCAATTAACTGAATATTTTATCAATTAAACTTTATATATTCTAAAACTAGACGTAAAGTACTCCAATCATTTCACTTTTCTCATGTCAATTTAATGAGAAAGTACATTTCAACATACTGATCAAAATTCATATAGTTTAATCTTTAAAATACAAAATATGACAACTAATTTGAGATGAACGATGCATGCTAATCTCGAAAAAACATGATAATCATTTTTACAAGCGTGTAGAAGCATGACAACTTTCACATGCAAAAAAGAAAAAAGAAAAAGAATAAGAATATTATATGGGGACATAAAATAGTAATTATTTATTGCTTTAACCAACATTAGTAATCATCATATGTATCATTACTAGTAAATTAAGAAATATAAAAAAAGTTTTATGGTACTTAGCAAATAGAAGAGTTTGAGGGATAATAAATATCAGGGTGCCCCACATTATTTAGTGAAATAATGAATGCTTATCTATTTTTTTATTTTTTTTTGGTAAATAAGAGCTGCATTTAAAATTAAAAGTTCAAGGGATGCATGTCCGTTAATATTACAAATTTTAAATTGTCTGTCAAAATAAGTTCCTAGACTATCTGCTTTGAAAGTATCTAAACCATATAGAGGGGGAACTTCAAAAACTTGTAGGTCTGCATTCTGAGCATCTGTTATCCCTTGTTTGGTTAAGCAATCTGCTAGTCTATTTTGCTCTCTCCATGCGTGCTTCAGTGCCTTGACTTGGATGTGGGTCATCAACAACCTGCCTTCATTAACAATATTGTTATGAATGTTAGTATCAGTGTTGAATAGGTTGATCACTTCTAGTGCATCTGCCTCAACTAGTAGAGGCCACAAGGAGTGGTTTTTTGCCAGTTTCAGTTCAGCTTGGATGGGGGAGCTGTTGATGAGGTATTTGGCGTATCCCTTAATGCATTTCCCTCTATGGCTGCAAAAGACCCCCCCTACACCTCTTATGTTTTGTGAATTAGAGGAACCATTAGTATTTAGCTTGAAAACCCCCTGTTGTGGTTGCGCTCAGCGATGTCTTAGATTGAACGTTGACTTATCTTATTGTCGTTCAATCTCTAAGGCGGTGGTTCCCATTTCAATGGGATAGTGATACAGTTGACATTTTTATCCATCTATTTTCTCCCCAAGTGGTGGGATTCCATGGCCCATTGGATGACCAGTTGCTCATTTGCAGCCTCCTTCTTTTGGTCGAATAAGTTGTTGTTTCTGTTGAGCCATAAGGTCCATAGTGCAAAGGGAATGACTTTATTCCAAGTAATCCCATGGTTAAAGGGTTTATATACTAGCGAGGAAAGGCCTCATTTTGGTTCTGTAGAATGAATGTAAAAAGCAGAATCCTTAGAATCGTATGATTCAGATACCTGACAAAATGAATAGATAAAAGATTGAAATAGCCGGGAATGACGTATTTCAAGATCAAATGATCCACCTCTTTGTCCGCTTGGGGGGCTAACTTAGCTTGGATAGGTCAGATGCGAGGGAAAGAGCCCATAAAAGAGAGATCGGATGTTTTTTTCAATGCAGTTCACGATGCGGAGCTGCCAACTAGCTAAGCTAGGTAGTTTGTTTTTAGAATATCTATCCTAGTAGGAAGATGAAAAGAATATAATATACACAATAGGAGAGCTAAAGAATAGGCTTGTTGGAACTATATCAAGATTAGAATGACAAGGAATATCCGTATCAGTACATAATAAGTTGGGCTCTATCCTTCCCACCCACCTCAAATATATCTGGAGGGAAGAATCCAAAGGTAGCCTAATGATTAAGGGACAGGGACACTATCAACAAGATATGGTTCTTTTTTATCACCCCGAATGATGCACACTACTTTAAATAACGCGCAGTGAATAATGCGCCAGACCGCCTAACCAGTTGAACCATTCTCTTATAGAACGGGTAAGCCGTAAAAGAATGTTCTTTGCTTCCAGCTATTCTCATGAGTCATTTTTGTTGTAATCTGTCTCTATATAAGAAGCTTTGTTTTGATCCGGGTTAATCTCGTCTTCTTGAAGAGTTACGAATTTCTAAACCTAATAAGGGAAAGTGATTCTACTCCAATTACATTCATCAGTTGGATGAGAGTGAAAATAGAAAGGAAGCAGGAAGGAAGAATGAAGTATAGCATTACCTCTAGAGTACAACCCTACTTTTGCGCCCCTCAATTCCATATCTACTACTTAGTCAAGCCCTTTAACTACTTCTATATCTTAGAACAACCTTGTTCTCCAATCGACGTTTTATAGTTTTCATATCTATGAAAAAAGGAAGCTAGGAGAGGATTCTAAACAATTCTATCGAGCCGAACAACAAAAAGAGAAAGATAAAATACCTTTCTTAGCTAGCCTAGTGTGCTATAAACCTACAGGGAACAAGAGCCAGATCGAAAACATTCCTTTCATTTTTTGATACTCCTCTCTTCTTAGTTGCTCCTCTTTCTAAGGATCTAATGATCGTAGACCACCTTCTTGTTACTATGTTGAAGAATTCTTCCCCCCTTTGAGTTCTCGAGTGAAAGGGTCCAAGAAATAGAAAAATATCCAGTTTCTCTCGCAACATAGCTAGTTTATCCTAAAGCAGAATTTCTCAAAGTAGCATTTCCATAAGTAGAGGATGAAACCTTGCTTCTTTATCCCAATAAGGATTTATGAATCACTCAAACGAGCCTTTCTAGTCGAATCTGAATCGACATCCCTATCCATATATTTATGCGCATGAGCATCCAAATCCGAATATGTAGAATCTATTGGGGAATTCTCCTCCGCACCCGAATTGACTAAATCTAGTATAGATGGTCTTGTTTCGATTCGGGAAAAATCTTTTTAAAAGGCATATCGACGAAAGAGGAATGAGAACTATAAGGTGAGCGCCAAAACGCTAACACAAATTACTTCCACAGATACGCATGATAAGGGGGTGTGAATCTGAATGACCCAAGAGCCCGCCACTAGAATCCAACCCTTAAGAGGCTAAGGTCCAAGGGCTACCGCAGGACGTAAGCTTCACCTATGAACTTAAGAAATACAAAAAATAACCCAGAATTTCTAGCAAGGACTTTGCCTGCTATTCATTTCTAAACATCAACGGCTAAAAGCAAGACCTGAACCTAGTTCATGCAGTCAAGCAACAAAGAATTATTTCTCTTCGAGAGCTTTCGTAAAGGCTATAAAAAATGCTATGCACCTCATGAAAGACTATTAGGATTGATCCCTTCAACCCTCCTTGGCGTGAAAGGTCGCAAGAGAAAAAAAAACTATTCTTCTTAGCAGGTTTTTCAACCAATCCGAGGTAAGAAAGTAAAGCAATCAATAGTCTTTTTACCTACTATGCCTTTCACTAGGTGAGTAAAAATTAATTACCTTTAGCCCAATTTTCCTTATTAATTATTGGTAAGGCATGGGAAACATCACCCCAGAAACAAAAGAAATTCTTTTTCACATTCAATCATGAGAGGACAATTTGAACAATCAAAGTTACGCCCTCTTTCACTGCTGACTATGAACAGTTGACAACTAATAATTTTAGCTTAAAAGAGAATGTATTCAAATCATATTTGAGCATGGAATTATCAATTATACTTAGACTCAAATAACTAGCCAATCTAATCATGAGAGGACAACTTGAACAATCAAAGTTACGCCCTCTTTCACTGCTGACTATGAACAGTTGACAACTAATAATTTTAGCTTAAAGAGAATGTATTCAAATCATATTTGAGCATGGACTTAGACTCAAATAACTAGCCAATCTACTCTCTTGATCTCCCATAACTTTATAACACGAGTATTCAGACATATTCTTTATATTCTATCAATAAATTCAAAAGAAATTCTTTTTCACATTTAACCGAGAATAACTTGAACAATCAAAACTACACCCTCTTTCACTGCTGACAATAGCGAATCCAGAATTTAAGGATTGTAGGTGCTTAATGGCGGACCCAGAATTTAAAAATTATGGATACTTAAAAAATTAAGAGGTTCGAACCCAAAATGCCCCTTCTAATAGAGAATAGAGAATTAAGACAATAGCGAATCCAGAATTTAAGGATTGTAGGTGCTTGCTTAATGACGGACCCAGAATTTAAAAATTATGAGTACTTAAAAAATTAAGAGGTTCGAATCCAAAATGCCCCTAGAATTAAGAGGTTCGAACTCAAAATGCCCAAGATGCCCCTTTCTAATAGAGAACCTTTAAGTTCAATCTAAATACCAATACACCCAACCAACTTTTTATTTTTATTTTAGTGAATGTCCACTATCTTTCTTTATATATAGAAAAGCTACACACTATCTCTCTTTATATATAGAAAAGCTACATCCTCTTTCACTGCTGAAAATAGCGGATTCAAAATTTAGGATACTTAATGACTGGATTCAAAATTTAAAAATTATGGATACTTCAAAAATTAAGAGGTTCGAACCCAAGTTCAATCTAAATACCAGTGCATCCAGCCATCTTTTTCTTTTTTATTTTAGTGGATTACATCCACTATCTTTCTTTATATATAGAAAAGCTATCTTGCCCTTAACCCAATAGAGAAAATTGCTTAATGAAATTTTGTATGACTAATTATCAATTTTGAGCGATGCAAAATAGATTCTTTTCTTTCTATTTTGTCGTCAAAATCCTTTTTTTGTTTTAGATTTATAAAAAATAAATAAATAATAAATTACTGACGCCCTCTACTGACAATAGCGGATTCAAAATTTAGGGTACTTCCAAAATTAAGAGGTTCGAACCAAGTTCAATCTAAATACCAGTGCATCCAACCAACTTTTTATTTTAGTGAATCTAAATACCAGTGCACCGAACCAACTTTTTATTTTAGTGAATGTTTTTAGTCTACTATCTTGTTTTATATATTTTCTATATAATTATACTTATTCTTTTCTATATAATTATACTTATTCCACGTCGAGTATACTGAGTGTCGAAACACCCAAAAATAGTGTAGGTCTGCCCGACTGTTGACTATGAACAGTTGACAGCTAAGATTTCGACTTAAAAGAGAATGTATTCAAATTCATATTTGAAAATGGAACTATCAATTATAGTTAAGACTGAAATAACTAGCCAATCTAGTCTCTTGATCTCCTCATAACTTGATAACACAAGAGTATTCTGACCTATTCTTTATATTCTATCAATAAATTCATGATCCTATCAATAAATTCATGATCCTATCAATAAATTATATTATACTTTGATAGGATATAAAGAATGTGTACATAAATTTATGTATAGAGTCATGAATTTATTGATAGGATATAAAGAATATGTCCGAATACTCTCGTGTTCCATCAAATGGGAGATCATAACAAGCATCGAACTTGGAAAACACACTTTGTATCACCATACACGCAACCCACAGGAAGAGAGATGGGAGTAGTGAAACTTAACAATTTTATTTACCAACCAAAAAAAAAAAAACTTAAAACATTAATATTTAAAAGTCAAGTGCATGCTGGATCCAAATTAAGTACACAACTACTACTCCATCTTTACATTATTATTTATTTAGACGTTGGTGAAGCGCAGGTAACTCTTGCCAGATGGAAGATTGGCAGTGTCAAAGCCCTGGGGAAACATCTCTTTAGCTTGTTCAGTGGACACATTGGGTGAGATCACCACCGGCTCTCCCGGTTTCCAGTTTGCTGGGGTTGCAATTTTGTGTTTGGCCGCTTTCTGCAATGAGTCCACCACCCTCACCACTTCGTCCATGTTCCTTCCAGTGGTTGCTGGGTACAGAAAACTCAGCCTTATCTAAAAAAAAAAAAAAAAAAAACATGTACAAAAATTAAAGACGATGACAAGAAATTAGAAAGATCTGGAATGTTAATGCTTGTTGTGCATGCATTAATTAACGACCTTAATTAATTACCTTCTTGTCAGGGCCAACTATGTGAAGAGCACGAGAAGGAAGTTTATGGCCAGAGGAGTCGGTCTCCTCAGGATCCACCATGTTCAGTTGCTTAATCAATTCTCTCTTCGAATCAGCAATGATTGGGTATGTAACCTTGTGTCCTTTCTGCCATGTATAAAAAAGATACAGTACTAACTAGTAAGAGATTTATCAAGAAGAAGAAAAGGAAACTGTATATTAATTTTTGTGTACGTACGTTGTAAGCTTCAATATCCTTGATCCACTCCTTGTGAGACTGAACATCATCACAAGAAAGTCCCAGAAGCTTGACTCCTCGTTCAGCAAATTTGTTAGCATAAGCTGCCATCATACCGAGCTCCGTGGTGCATACTGGCGTGAAATCGCCTGCATGCATTCAAACACTAGATTAATTAACCAACAAGTATCTGTTCCTATATTTAGAAACAATATAGAGACACCAGAGGGGTTCACAAGTGAACATACGACCCCCGAGGGGTTCACAAGTGAACATACGACCCCCGAGGGGTTCACAAGTGAACATACGACCCCCGAGGGGTTCACAAGTGAACATACGACCCCCGAGGGGTTCACAAGTGAACATACGACCCCCGAGGGGTTCACAAGTGAACATACGACCCCAGGGGTTCACAAGTGAACATACGACCCCAGGGGGTTCACAAGTGAACATACGACCCCAGGGGGTTCACAAGTGAACATACGACCCCAGGGGGTTCACAAGTGAACATACGACCCCAGGGGGTTCACAAGTGAACATACGACCCCAGGGGGTTCACAAGTGAACATACGACACCCAGGGGGTTCACAAGTGAACATACGACACCCAAGGGGTTCACAAGTGAACATACGACACCCAAGGGATTCACAAGTGAACATACGACACCCAAGGGGTTCACAAGTGGTTCACAAGTGAACATACGACACCAAAGGAAGCTCCACATTTACTATATATAGATAAAAAATAATTTAAAATAATTTTAATTTTCTATCGAAGGAGACGGACTCTTATCCTACCCGTAGCTCCGCCCCTAATATCAGATCAAGTAAATTCATATGGGGAATTTGGAAAAAAAAAGTTAGTGATGGGAGTATGAATTGACCTGGATGAGAAAAGAGAATGGTGTAGCTATCACCAACATAGTCATGGAGTTTCATCTTTCCATTGGTAGTTTCTACTTCGAGATTAGGAAGGTCATCTCCAATGGTAAGGCCTGGCATTTTTTAATTTTCCACTTAATTTTTGTGGAAGAAACTAAGGGGGGGGGGGGGGGGAATGAAGTGCTTAAAAGGGTGTTGAAACGTTGTTGCATGAAGAGAACGTGGCATGCATCGTGTCTTCTTTGTAATTTGCCACTTCATTTTGCTGCTTCCACGTTCTAATTCTTCACCTATTGTGTCTACTCTTTACTTACGTACAACATTTGAATAGGAACACCTGCGGGCTGTGGTTGAGTTGATTTGAGGGGTGATTTTCAAAGCGGAGGTTATGATATTAATTTTCTTAATACCTTTTTAATTTAGTTCGTCGCATAGAATTTATTTAGTGCAGTTTACATCTCTTGTATGGTTTATGAACGATTGCACAGTAAGAGGTTTATCCAGTGCGCACAAAATGCCTCCTTAATTTAGCTCATCGCACAGGGTTTATCTAGTGCGATTTACATCTCTTGTGTGGTTTACGAACGATTTTACAGTGAGGAATTACCCAGTGCATACAAAGTGCTCACCCAAAGGGTAGAGGCTGTGGCAGAGGTTGTAACGGCTGCGGGTTTTCCAAAAAAAATTCAACTTAAATACTCTCTCTCTCCGTCTCAAATTATCCTTCCCAAATTAAGATGACACATTGATTAAGAAAAATAATTAATAACATGCCTAGTTTATCATAATATCCCTATTAAATGATGTTTACATTTTAATTTGAAGAAAAATTAATTAATACAAAGAGTAAAACATGAAAAAAAAATTTTTATCTCTTTTTAATGAAAAAAGACAAGTAAAATAAAAAATTAAATTAGGAAATTTGGGACGGATAATTTATGACGGAGAAAGTATCTTCTTATTATCACTTGCTGAAAAAAAAAACTACTTAAATGATTTTCTTAGTATCAAATTAGGGATTAATTTTCTCCGAAAACGATTTTCTAAAAAAAATATTTTGATAAAAACACTTTATAAAATTTGTTTTTGATAAACAAGATTCAAAGACTTAGAGATATTTAATTGTTCAGCTATTCCTAAAATATTTTGGTGCTCTCCGTTAACACGTTGTGTAGTTAAAAAAGATGAAATATAACCCCGTGTGAAGAGTTCTAGTTTATCCCTTAGTAAAGTTAAAAAAATAAAAATAATATATATATATATTAATTAATTAATTAATTATAATAAATAATAGGTTTGAATCCATAATTTTATACACACGCATATGCATGCATACATACATATGTAAGTGTGTGTCCACATGTGGGTGAGGTAGCATAGTGAAAACTCTCAACATAAATTATGGTGAAATGACTGAGATTTGTTATCCTTAATCATATCGTGGATTCAAATTTGTAAGAAATGAAAAAGATCATTCTGAAAATGTCGCCCTCAAAAAATGGGATGTGTAATGCACGAATTTAAAGTTAGTTAGGAGTAGTAACTACCTATTCATTTTCAACCAAAAATCTCATGTTCGAACTCGTTGGATACAGAATTACCGTTATTATGGAGCGTCTTACCCTCACTAAGGAATTTTTGGCTTAAAATCACTCTCAAAAAATTGTTTCCAATGCAAGAATTCGAACTTAATTGAGATTAGTAAGTACTTTTTACTTCTTAATTGGACGTCTCGTATGAATACAGAATCGCTTTTACTAGAGAGTGTTTTAGCATCAATATGAAATTGTCGGCTTAAATTTAAATTTCGTCAGACTTCAATATAAATATCAAACACGGAAAAATGAAAAATAAAAAGAAAAAGTAAAACAAAAATGAAGTAAAAATTATTGATGGTGATACTCATAATAATGAGAAGATCTTAGCATTTCCTTTGATGCCCCAATATATTCCATTAATAATTGATATAGATTATAGGTTTATGTTGAGTAATAATTTAATGCAACGTAACAACTTGATATTGATAATTACAAGTAATAATTCTAAGACCATCTTGCAATTATTACAAAATTAATAAATGTTCCTTTTAGTAAGTATAAGCTTTTTTTTGCCTTTTATCTGATGTTCGATATCTGTTTTGAAATTCGATTAATTTGTATTTATATTGAAAAGTCTCATTCTAGACTTAAAGTGCACGGTGCACCCTACTAAAAATGAATTCATACTCAGAATTTAAGCCTAAAATCTTTAATTAAAAATAAAAAAAAATACTTATCGCTTTATTGGTGGTTTGAATTTTTGTGTTTATATGATTGATGAAATGATATTTTAGAAAAAAGAACGATTTAAAGAAAATTTATTTTTTCATTTGGTTGTATTTGCAATTTTGCATGTGTGAAGAGATTTGTCACTTGTCTATTATCATGATTAATGATTAAAATCAATTGGTCTAATCATAGTTATGGTGACAATATGTGAGATTATAAGTTTAAAGTTAAAGTAATTAGCACTTTTTGTTCTTTAAATATTGATAAATTCTGATTTTAATCCTTATAATTATTTGGTAAACACATTTTATTTTCAATTAATTGAATGCATTATTAAGTGATACACCTTTTAATTGGCAATGTAGTATGCTAAATTCGTATTATTACTTCTTATTTAAGAATAATATAATTTTTAAAATATTTTTAATATCATATATTCCATGTATAAAGGAACCAAAAACACGTAATTTTAGTTAATTAAAGTTTAAATATACTCAGTCAAATATTATAAGAATCACAATAAAAATTTATAATGATCAAGGGATTTAAAGTGTAATTAAACCTTAAATCTAAATTGTGTGCGATGTGCAATATATAAATATATATGCAATTTTTTTAAAAGATAGAATAACGATTTCATAAAAAATGTTAGTCAAGTCATCTCTAGCGTATGAAATTACTGCGCTATGAATAATTTTTTAATTATTTTGATTTATTTAGGTTATCAATTCATCTAAAAAAAGTTCTTTCTAAAAAAAAATATTTATGTAAGTTAGATTTTATGGATTATTGAGGGAGTTGGAATATTAAATGAATCTGGTATACAAATTATTTGCATTTATTAAATTCAGGTGTACTACAATAAATTTTGTTGGTTGTAATTAAAGCAACTTTGACTCATCCTTTCCTAGACATATGCACCTTATGGATTGCGATGTCACGTGACACTGCTTCGTTACGAGATATATAAATTATACATAATAATTTCAATTTGAACAAATTTGAGGTTTTACGACTTATTAAGGTTTTAATGTGTATTACTGAAGGATATGACATATTTTATGTGATTAACATATCTACATAGTGGACGTTTGAGAACATTGTGTTCAGGAGTTCGATCAGACCAAATCGAAGTTCAGAAGTTTGATCAGACCAAGCCCCACATCTTATCATGAGTCCGGGAGTTCGATCAGACCAAGTCGGAGTTCAGAAGTTTGATCAGATCAAGCCCCACATCTTATCATGCGTTCAGGAGTTCGATCAGATCAAGCCCCACATCTTATCATGCGTTCAGGAGTTCGATCAGATCAAGCCGGATTTCGAATGTTCAACTGAAATTAATCATTGGGCCTTCTCTTGTAAATACTCTAAGCCCATTAATTATGGTCCAAGTAGGATCTCAAAACTATCATAAAGTTTTCCATCATTTAAAATTAGTTTGACTTTATTTTTTTAATTAAAAGTAATTAGTACTAACTAAAGAGTATTAGATAAGCAATTGGTTTGAAGTGTACATAAATCATAAATTTGATTTTGGAATCACTATTTAAATCATTTTCGAGTGAGTAAAGGTTATGCAAATTTAATCCATTTAATAATAATTTTAAATATACAGTATTTGAAGTTAGACTTTGACAAAATATCTGAAGTAACATATAGTTAAAAGTTCAGATTGATTGAAGACTGAAGTTCTTCATTTACTTGAATTTCAGATACGTATAACTAAAATCCAATCATTTAAAGTTTTAAATATTTTTGTGTTTTAATCTAGAGATATGATCGTTCAAATAATAATATTTTTGTACTAAAACATAATTAAAAAATTAATTAATTTTAAAACACTAAGTAAAACTTGATTAGTGGTTCAAAAAGTGTTTATTTGCCCACAAATCTAAGTGCCCATAATGTCAAAAAGGATTCTTGCCGTGTGGGTCCATTATTATGTCTTTTTTTATATCACCCAACGGTGTGACATAATGGTCAATGAAAATGATCTCATATTTAAATTTCATCAGAAATAAAAAAATATCAGATGATTGTTTTCATATATCATACCCTTGATAAATAGAATTATCTGATATCTATTATCGGTGGAAATGAAAAATATCTTATCGATTCAATCGTGGTGCGCAAAAAACTGACCATTTTTTGGGGCAAACAACATAAATTTCGACAATTTGGAGCTTAATTACAGAAAATTTCGATAATTTTCATAATTACTAAAAATTTTGATTATGAATCTGTCGAGATGCATAATTAACTCTCGATACATCCAACGAAGATATATTTTTTCTTTTGTAAAAATACATAATTAGCTTCTGATATATATTTTTTTTCTGATTTGGGATTTGTCGATATACATAATACATTCAATGAAGATATTTTTTTTTCTTTGTAAAGATATATAATTAGATTTCGATATATTTTCTTTTATTTTAAATTTATCAAGATACATAATTAACTCGTAGTACATTCAATGAAGATACATAATTAATTGAGATTTTTGTAATTACTTTATAAGAACGATGATTTGAATAAATATATTAAGTTAAAGGTGTATATTTTTTATTTTTTTTTGTTTTTTTCTGATAGGGTAGGTTTGTAGGGCTATAATAAAGGGGTCGTTGGGTTCCACAAAAAGGTAGGGCCTAAAATTATTTAGTCTCTTCTTTCTATAGTTAGCTATTTAGTCACTTCACTACACTTCTAATTTGGAATCCCAAGCAGTAGTTGCCCCTAAAATCATTAAAAGAATAACCTTGATTTAGGTAGTAGTATTCATTTGACATATTAAAATATTTTTGAAAATTTTAATTAGGATTATAATGGTAAAATGCATCATTATAGGGGTGGTAAAATGGGTCATTGATAATAATACTGTATTCAGTATCTATCTATAATCTATAATATATTAAAAATGTGAAGACGTTTAAAAAAATAATTTGAATTTTTTATTCTTCGTTAAAAGACTTTTCTTTAGGTAAAACTGTCTTTTCGCTATTTTTTATTTTTTATTATTTAATTATTTTTTATTATATTAACTAGACTTCCTTAAATGTATGAGACTCCTAAAATATATGGTAGAAAAATTAATTAATATTTTTCTTTCTACTAGACTTTCTAAAATATATGGTAGGAGAATTAATTAATATTTTTCTTTCTACTATTCAATTAAAAAAATATTTCTAAAATAGGACTCTATTAAAAAAATATCTCCATAAATATTGAAATGTACGTTAAACTAGAGAACAAACCAGTTTACCTATTGAGAAAATATGATTGATGCTTATTTAACTTGATTCGATTGCATGTCTAGATTGGTGGATGCTTGATTTTCTAACCCTCAACTTCTTCACTATTTTTGTCAGCATAATAGAATTTAACATGTATATATATATATGTATGTATATATATATATGTATGTATGTATATATATAATCATTCTTTAGGGTCAAAATTTTCGCCTAGACAAGAATTAGTTGGATCAAAATCGAAACTTTGTGATCACTATTATATTTTTTTTTATAGTTTACAGATCGTAGATGAATGTCGATTGGTTTTGAAGAATTTCTTCTGTAAATGTTAGGTTTAATTGTATTGTTTTGATATCTTATTATCTTATTATTTTATTTTAATTTACAGATGCTAGATGAATGTGGGTCGGCTATAATTTTTTTTTTAGGTAAATGTTAGGTTAATTGTATTATCATAATATCTCTATTAGTTTGTTATTTTGTGGTAGTTTACAGTTCGTAGATGAATCTCGATTGACTTTGAGAAATTTTTGTGTGTAAAATTTAAGTTTATTGTATTGTTTTGATATCACTTTTAGCGTATTATTTTGTTGCAGTTTACAAGTGATAGATAAATGTTGGTCGGCTTTGAAGATTTTTTTTATGTAAAGGTAAGGTTTAGTTGTATTATTTTAATATCTCTATTATCGTATTATTTTGTTATTGTTTACAGGTGGTTAATAAGTGTCGGACGACTTTTGAAAAAAAAATTGTGTAAAGATTAAATTTAATTGTATTATTTTGATATCTCTATCATTGCATTATTTTGTTGCAATTTACAGATGGTAGATGAGTGTCGATCGACTTTTAAAAATATTTTTGGCAAAGATTAGGTTTAATAAATAAATTCTCCATCTTTACATACTCAAAAGATGTAAAATTTAATTATTATATTTATTTTTATTATTTAAACAAATATCCCTTTTAATGTAATGTTTGAGTTCATTAAAGTGAGGTACACACACAAGACGTGTACTCTTAGACTAGTAATTTGATAAGTGTGTCCTTGTCCGTAGATAGGGATGTTTTGTTTGAAGTCGTATTAATAATCATAGTGTTATGTGTGTGTCTTGTAGTCTTTTGTTCGTGGTATTTTGGTGATGTTTGTGATTTCTTATAGATAGTTTATAGTACTACTTTGTGGATGTCTTGTTTCTGGTATAATCTATTGGTATGTTATTTTATCTTTTTTTTTTTATTATATTTTTTATACTGTTTGTCTTGAGTCGGGGTCTATCGAAAACAACCTTCCTACTTCATTCTAAGGTATTGGTATGTATTGTGTGTATTTTATCCTTTCAAGACCACACTTTGTGGGAATTCACTAGGTATGCCGTCGTTGTTGTAGTCTCATTAGTGAATTTTGGAAATGGTGAAGTGGAGGCGGACCTTACCGCTACTTTTATTGGGTAAAGAGATTATTTTCGATAGACTATTGACTCAACGGTAAACTATGTCATTATGATACTTCACTTTCACGGGGTCAAAAAGAAAGAGAATTCAGGAACTCAATATTTTCTCACTTCTGTCCGTTATTTATATTGAAATCTTGATTAATTTGAATTCATATCATAGGATTATTTAAGAGAAAGTGCCCCTAACAAGTTTTTTCTCATACCCAGAACGCGCAAACCCGAGACCTAAGTTAAAGAGCATAATATATTGTTTTTTGGGCAGGTAATATAATAATGGAAGCAGGTGCTGGAAAATGTTGCTTCAGCTACATAATTACTTTACCTACATGGTTTCATAATGACTATCCAAGGGGTCCAAAAAGATCACATGTTGAAACTAAAGTACTACTGGTAGAGTGGTAAGTACTCTCTCATCTTTAATCAGATTGTGTCAGTTCCAGTCAAGTGTACGAAAGTCGAATTTGTCAGAGTGCACTTTACTCAATATGGAACTTCTTGGCCGAATCCGAACCTGACCAGGCTCCAAAGCGAATATCAAAGGCCGAATGAAAAACAAAACAAAAAGAAAAGTTCAAACCTAAGTTGCTCAACTCTCCAAAAATGTTGCCATATCCTGATCGGATCCTTCAAAATACATTATTTTTGGAGAATCTGACTCGCACCCGTCGATATTTTTTTAGAGTCCGAACAACACAGGTTGAAACCTAATGGCCAAATGGATAACAAAACAAAAAAAAGTTGAAACTTAAGTTGCTCAGACTCTCCAAAAATATTGCCGCACCCCTACTGGATCCTTCAGAAATACACTATTTTTGAAGGATCTGAACTCACATCCGTCGATATTTTTTAAGAATCCGAACAACAACGAGTTCAAACCTAATGGCCAAATGGAAAGCAAAACAAAAAAAATTGAAACCTAAGTTGCTCGAACTCTCCAAAAATGTTGTTGCACCCCTGTCGGATCCTTCAAAATACACTATTTTTGGAGAATCTGCCTCACACCTGTCGGATCCTTCAAAATACATTGTTTTTGGAAGATCTGACTCGCACCCGTCGACATTTTGGTAGAGTCCGAACAACACAGGTTCATGTGCTATAGGGCCTTCAAGAAATCAAACTTTAATACACAACCCTGGGCCTAAAATATAGCAAATGACTAGTTAATTTTGATCCAAGTTACAATATTTAGCCTATAAGGATAATATACAGAACAATCAAAATGTGACAATACAGATTAACATAGAATAACCATAGCTTACATAACATAAATGGAGTTAATAATATTCTTCAAGCTCTATAAAAGCTCATGCAACTCTTCTCATTTTGATGTTAACTGGAATCTCTTTGTAGGACTGAACCTTTTCGGCTGCTTTACGCGATGGTCTTCCAATAGAACTCCGCGAAAGTGGCGCTGCATTTTCCTTGTCATGGTTCAGTTCTTCAACGCCAGAGAAAGACGATGGAATAAGATTGTCTGTGTGAACCGTAACCGGACTGTTAAAGGGTACAGCAAGGCCTTCTAATTCAAACAAGTCCTCTGCTGCTGGTTCTGGCTGTTGTACTTTGGAATTAGTAGACTTTCTTCTCAAACATCGCCTGAAACGGATGATATAACTAGTAAAAATACGTTCTCCCCACGCCAATATTATGTTTAAAACAACTCTTTGATTGCTGAATTTTGAATGAGGAAACACTTGTTATCGGAGTAACATGCAACGACAATGTTGAGTTTTATTCAGACAAGTTCGCTACTTAGTTCGTACGTAGAAGCTAATATGAACTAACAAAACTACACCTATAATACCAAGTAATGTTTACGTAGAGGGCTAAGTTTTCTGCTGTAACGAAAACTAACCTTTTGTTTTCTGCTGCTTCTTTTTCTGCAGCTTGTTGAGAGGTTGTCGAATGGCCCATAGCTGTGAAAGATAACTTAACGGTTATAGGGATTATGGAGATAAAATTGGAAAATGAAGAATGCGCAAGTGGATAAACTAGCATTTACATTGAGTTCTTGTAGCACGCTGGCGTCTGTTACCATTTCTAGGCTTGCTATGTTTGTTCAACTGAGAGTCGATATCCATAAACTCTCCATCCTAGTGCCAAAAACACGAATATCTACTTAGCGAGAGAAGATAAGAGGAATGCCAATAATTGCAAGTAGAAAACAACAAAGTTTCAGTATCACACCTGCAAGTCATTCGTCGACTGGTTCTTTTGTTGTTCTTGTTCCTGCATTTACAAGAAATTGACACCGGATTACGTCTCTACTGATCAATATCAAAATGCAGCACTAGACGCATCTAACTATTTGCATCTCAGACTATGTGACAAGCGATTAAGCAAAATGAGTTCGAATTTGCAGTTTGAAACAAAAAGAGATTAGTTAGTTCTGAGATTATCTAACGAGGCTTTCTACGTTCAATTTGGTCATGCCCAAGTTCTCAAGAGTCCGTGAAGTTAGGTCCTTGTTCCACACTTATTCTACCCAAACCAGATTGATGAAATACAGAACAAAGCCTATTCATAGATCGCTTACTCGTTGTGCACGTTATAGAGTCACGTGAACTTAGGCATACCAAGATTGCATGCACCTAAGTTGCTTACTCTTTATGTACGTTATGGAGTCTCGTGAACTTAGGGATGACCAATTGAGCATAAAACGGAAACTTATCCTACTCAAACAAAATTGATGAATTCATGCTATTGCCAAGATGAACTTAGGCAATACCGCGATTGCATGCACCTACTCTTTATGTACGTTATGGAGTCTCGTGAACTTAGGCATGACCGAATTGAACATAGAAAGGCAACATATTCTACTCAAACCAAATTGATGAAACTTCATGCTATAGCCAAGGTGAACTTAAGCATGACCAAGACTGCATGCACCTACAATCTTAATACAGAAATTTTTCTTTCAAGCGTGCATCAATATTTCTTTCATCGAGATGTAACAAATTAGAGAGAGTACAAATTCCTTACCTCTTCCAAATTCCGCGATTTAAGTAATACCTCTTTGCAAACCAGCTCGTGTTGTAGCGACTTCATCTGTTACAGAAACACATTGTTAACTCCTTTCTCAACTACAAGTTCTAATTTCCCTCTACAACTTATACGTTCTCAACGATTTTTCTTTTTACCTTTTCTCTGTTTAAATTGAGTTCCTGCAAAATTAACAGATAAAAAATCGTGAACGCAACACCACTTACATCTGAAATTACACATCAGTACCGAAGAGCAAGACAGAAAACTAACCGCCAACATTTGACTATTCGATTGAGCAAGATTCCAGTTTTGTAGCTGCATTTTTTGAAGATGAATCCTCATTTTTTGAAGCTCAAGTCCACTCAACTCTATAATCTTGCTGTTAACATAATCAAAACATAAAAAAACATCAAACAACCTGATAGTAACAACGTTAATAATAACCGAAAAGACTGGCATGCTCTAGATTGTGTAATATTGTACACTATTACATACTTCTTTTCTTGAGCAATCTTCACCAATGCAACATTTTCCTGTTTCAAGCAACCAAAGAACAACGCGAAAATCAGAAAATTACACACAAATCACAAACCCGACAGCAACAACATATCCAATGTAGTCCTACTAAGTGGTGTCTGGGGACGGTAGAGTGTACGCAGACCTTACCCCTACCTCAGAGGTAAAGAGGTCGTGAAACTACAGAAGCAATACTACTACTAATATGAACAATGCACTGCTACCTACTACTCTTCTACCCTAATCGGTGAAACTACAGAAGCAATACTACAAGTCTACAACTACTAATATGAACGAACATTAAGAAAATGCACTGCTATACCTACTATTCTTCTACCGTAATCCATAACCTCCATACCCTCTTATCAAAGGTCATGTCCTCAGTAAGCTTAAGCAAATCACAGAAAATAAATTCAGAAAACAGTCATTAAGTAAAAACAACAAAAAAGAATCATACTTTAGCAAGATGATTAAAGTAGCCCTTCATTGAAGAAATTTCAGGGGAAACTTTAGCGACATCAATAGGCGGTTTTCAACATATAATAACAAAGCTACAACAAAAGAATACGATAATCTAGGTACAAGGAATCAACAAATAGTAACACAAAGCAAAGGACAAAAAACTACAGGAACAATTACTACGACTACTAATATGAACGAACATCAAGACAATGCACTGCTACCTACTACTCTTCTATTCTAATCGGTGAAACTACAAAAGCAATATTACGAGTCTACGACTACTAATATGAACGAACATCAAGACAATACACTGCTACCTACTACTCTTCTACCCCAATCGGTGAAACTACAGAAGCAATACTATGAGTCTACGACTACTAATATGAACGAACATCAAGACAATACACTGCTACCTACTACTCTTCTACCCTAATCGGTGAAACTATAGAAGCAAAACTGAGAGAGTATGGCTACTAATACGAACAAACATCAAGACAATGCACTGCTACCTACTACTGTTCTACCCTAATCCGCGACCTCCACACACCCCTATCTAAAGTCATGTCCTCGATAAGCTGAAACAAATCACAAAAATAAAGTACTACCATACTTTGGCAAGATGATTAATGTACTCCTTCATTGATACAACATCAGGCGAAACCTTATCGACATCAATAGGCGATTTTTGTTGTGTTTGTGGAAGAGAATTTGTTATATCTGATAGCCTCTTCCTCACAATGCTTCCAAAAGATGATCTTTTTGCCATTCTATCCCCTTTCATTATCTTATGAGTAATCCACAAAGCTTTTAATTCTCTGAACTTTTTTTCTAAAACAAAATTCAAGAACCCCAAATTGTCTAATCAAGAAAATGACTCCAAAATTCAAGCCCCACAATATTTTCTTTGTATTTTTACCCAAAATTGTCTAATCAACAAAATGACTAAACAACTCAAACCCCACAATTTCTTTCCAAAAATTCAAGAACCCCAAATTGTATAATCAACAAAATGACTCCAAAATTCAAACCCCACAATTTTTTTCCAAAAATTCAAGAACCCCAAATTGTATAATCAACAAAATGACTCCAAAATTCAAACCCCACAATTTTTTTTCCAAAAATTCAAGAACCCCAAATTGTATAATCAACAAAATGACTAAAAAACTCAAACCCCACAATTTTTTTCCTTCCAAATTTCAAGAACCCAAAATAAGAAATCAAGAAATGACTTCAAAACTCAAACCCCACAAATTATTTTGCTTTTTTTAACCAAAATTTAGTCGTAGTCTTTTTAGCTTATGTAGTCGTCAGCCTTCCTACACAAATGCCTAATTAAAGAAGATTCAATTCTCAGTTAAAAAGAGAAAAAAAGAAAGATGAAAAAAGAGAAAAAGAAGAGGGAAAAAAGAGAAAGAGTTCTTAGGTTCGGATTCCAACGGCTTTCCGAAGCTAATATTTTATGGTTTGGGAATAGCCCGAGCCTAATATTCAAATTTTAGAAGGCCTTTATTTTTATTCCAATTCTTCTTTTTCTTTTCTTTTTGTCTTTTTGATATTCCTTCTCTTTTTTTGTTTGACAAAATTGTCGAAAAGCATATTTTTGAATTTTCAAAAATCATGGCAAAATTTCATATGCTAGGTTTTTTTTTTTCTTTTTTATGTTGTCCGGTACTCATATTGGAGTTTCGACTAACTGGATCGCGCAATGCAAAACCTATTTTCGAACCTTGCTCCATCACTGTAACACAATTCATGTTGATCACATATATGTTTTTGTTTTGTTTATTGGACGAGAAAGCAATTTTTTTTTCCTTTTTAGTGTTTGGATTTGGTTTTAGTAAGTAGTGATCTTGAAATTATTCTTTTAGTAACGGTATCAAAAAATGAAATAAATATTCTATTTCGAAAGTATAGATATACTCAGTTTATCCATTTCGAAACATACTTCCTCCGAATTACAACTTAACAACAAAAAAAAAGACAGATCGGTACGCTAAAACTCCACTAAAGACCACGCTATATATAACCTGTAAAGTACAAAGAATTGGCGTTACATCCTGAAAATTTGGAGGCAGAAATAGAGATGGAACCTTGCTCAGATAATAACAAGGCTTCATCACCCAAGTCGTCCAGCTCTGCAAACATGGATTCTTGGGTCATATAGGGTTTACTATCAACTTGAAAATCTTGACACTTGATGGCTCATTAGGTGATAGCATACCATTTGGATGAGATATGCAAACCATTAGAAGCTCGTTAGTTGTGGTCTTTATGAGATGAAATTTTGTGATCATGTAAGAATATACGTTGCTGACGCTGGTCCCAATCCAAAGTCATTTTGTCAAAAGATAAAACACTACCACGAGAAGTCACAGCATAGTATCTGTCATCATAGTATATCACAACATGAACTATTGCGATGGCCTCATGAGTCATGACAACCCATTCATTACTACAAGGTCGTAGGATAGCCAATCCATGAACTATTGGTTGAGGGATTCTTCAATAGAACAGCCTTAGTGATACGATGAGAAAGACTAGGAAGATCGATTGTCTCACTGGAGAAAGGGTTGAAAAGACAGATAAGACCATCAGACCGTTGAAAGATTAAACCAACCAACCATGAGAAGAACTAAAGACCATTAACATAGGCATTTCTTCAATGGAACTTTGGATGCGCTGTTTTAGGATGCCATGATTTTTGGATACGAAGGAAAGCCATGGCTTGCACACTGCGCTAAAGCGTAAGCAATCGGAGATGGAAACTGTTTTTTTCAAAATCAAGTAGAGTACCAAATCCGGAACCTTTGTCCAATCTCTTAATGTCAATTCAGTATCCATTGTATAGTTTGTTTTGAATATCCACTACCTCAGAATATATATACACAAAGAAGTTGATAAATGAAAAGGACTTGTGCTTGTGTGGGAAATGAAAATTCCCATATGTATGTAACGATGTTTACAATTTTTCATACTTATTGATAATCTTAATTAATGTTTTGTGTTTCTCAAATCTGACTTTGCAGTTTTCTATATTGTTTACTCCCCCCTTTCGTTTTAATTGTTCCTTGCTCTAAAAATATTACTCCCTCCGCCTACTTTGATTTGGTACAAAATTTAAGAAAATAAAGAACACTTTTGAATCTTGTGGCCTTAAATTAAACCAGTGTCAAATGTATCAAAATGTCCTTTAATCTTGTGGTCGTAAATATGTCACGTGGAAAGTTGAAATTAAAGTATTGTAAAAAAAAGAAAGGGGTCATTCTTTTTTAAATCGACTAAAAAGGAAAGTAGGTCATTCTTTTTAAAACGGAGGGAGTATGTATGTCTATTTAGTTATCTCATTTATGAAATTAAGAGCATTTTGTAATATTTCTCTCATTTCATATTAGTTGGCCCTCTTGCTAAAAATATTTGTTTCACTTTAGTTATTCAAATTATAAAAGTTTATTGTATTTTTTCAACATTATCTCTATATATATCATTAAATGGCTATGCAAAGTTTATACATTCAAATGTTGGTCTAAATTTGTATAGTTTGACTTTTAAAAAAGAAAATAATTCAATTAAAAAAAGAATGGAGGAGTAATGTTAGTTTAGTAAAATACACCCTTAATTAAATTTTTATCTTTCCTTTGATATGGGATAGCAATTCCATCATGGTACAAAATGGTAGGATAAGATACTAAAGGGATTAACTGATACCTCAAAGAAAACACGAGATAAAGTTAATTATATTATCCTTATTCCACGTACCAAACGAGAAGCAAAACTTTTGTTTGGAAATATAGCATATATGCATCAGTTACATGAAACAGTTTTAATAGGCACAATCAGTGCAATTTATTTCGATTTTGGATTTGGTTTTAGTAAGTAGTTGATCTTGAAATTATTTAGATTTAACTTAATTTTCTTACTATTTTTTTCTTTGAGTCAATAAAATTGGAGAAAGTGTAGATATACTGGATATTGGAGCCAGTATTAAATTATACTCACAAGTCACAACGCACAAGCTTTTGCAAATTTATTCATTTCGAAAACATACTTCCTCGACTAATGTTCGTGGAAGATAAAAGATGTAACGTTTTTTTTTCATAGTTGGTTGGCTTTTCAAACGCCTAACTATACATCACTCCCCTTGTTAATTAGGATCGATTTGCCTTCACACACACTAGATCTGATGAAGAGGATGAAGAAAAGTAGAGAGAGAGAGAGTTTGTGAGGAGAGAGAGATAAATGATTTCGTGGTAACACCCGTAGGTAAACTTCACGACGGACGGGATTATTTATATTAATGATCCAGAGTATGTACTGTTACACAGATACATGAGAATAAAAGCTACATACATCACATATTAATCAGGCTCCACAACCCAACATCCCTATATGCCGGACTACTACCATGTGAAACTTTTCAGTCGTTTCTTTGGTAACACTACACGCCTTCCCTTCTCTCCTATTTTATATCAAGAAAATGATTTCATCGAGAAATCCGTCAACTAGTGATGATATTCGACTTAATAATTTTGAGGCAGCGGTATTGTAGAACGGGGACATATCCATAGGTATGTCCAACTTATAAGAACCACTCCCAAAATTCTTCAAAATCTAATAAGGACCAATGTAGCGAGGACAGAGCTTACCCTTTTCACCAAACCTCAACACTTTCTTCATAGGAGAGACTTTCAAAAATACCTAATCATTAGTTTCAAGCACCAACTCTCTTGGAAAAAATTGGCAAGACTACCCACTTCTAAAATTATTTTGCCATTTACCCACTAAAATTATTTTTGATTTAATTTTTAGGGTTAGGGTATAAAAACTTGAAAAAAGTTAAAAAAGTGGGGCCCACAGATGGACCAAGGGACCATTTCATTATTTTTAGAACTTTGCAAATTTAATATACTACACTAATACCCTACACTTATTCCAATATAAAAAAACAACAACCTCTCTCTCCTCTTCAATTCTCTCAACTCCCGCTTAAGAAACCTTCATCCCAAAATTATCATTTTCGTTTCTTCTTCTTCTCCAGCAGCTAAGGGGTCGTTATTGCATCGTAAGGTTAGTTAAAATCTAGTTGCGATCATTTCTAGATCCATTTAAACGGATTTCTTTGCTAATCGATTCGTAGTGATGTAGGATTTTTTATTTTTTTTCGAATTTGGTTGATTAAGGAGTTTTGGTTTAGTTTCGATTTTGTTTAGCAAAAAAATGTTGAATAGTGGGATAATCGTTATTTGAAGAGTTATTTTGGCATTTTGATTCGAACAACGATCTGTTTCTGTTCATAGACCCGTGGTCTATGAAATCGACCCGTGGTCTATGAAATCAGAATGCCCTAGATTGAAATCAATTTTTAGGCGTATGAAATTCTTTTAAAATATGGTTGCTGAAATAGTGGAAATTAAAAGATTAATATTTAATTAGTTTGATTAGGTGCACTAATATGATTTTTAAAAATTGTTGTCTTTTGATACTGCATGATGAATTTTGGTTCAATTATTGAAGTGTGTAGTGAACTGTTTGATAGTGGAAGAGTTATTTTGGAATTTTGATTCGAACAGTGACCTGTTTCTGTCCGTAGACCCGTGGTCTATGAAATCGACTCGTGGTCTATGAAATGAGAATGCCCTAGATTGAAATCAATTTTTAGACGTATGAAGTTCATTTAAAATATGATGTCTAAAATAGTGAAAATTAAAAGATTAATAGCTAATTAGTTTGATTAGGTGCACTAGTTTGATTTTGATATTGCATATTGGATTTTGGTGGGGTATTTCTTAATTTTTTGGGGGGGAGGCGCGGGGGGGGGGAGGTTCATTTGAGCATTGAGTTATTTCTGTTGATAGACTTGTGGTCTATGAACTGAAAATGGGATATTTGTTCTGCAGGTGTAGATTGTGTTGAAAATGGGTAAAAAAATACATCCTTTCTAAACGCAAAGCCAGTACCGTTTCTGATACTGTTGGTAGCAATAGAAAAACAAAAGCTGAGGCAGTTGGAAATGTCTCAAAAAGAAAGAAAAATAAAGAGCCGGGGTCCGAATCAGATTCGGAGTTAAAGGAGATAAACGACTACGTTGATTCCAGTGAAGATGTTGCCAAGCACAGTGCTAGTGGTGACAGTGAAGACAATGAAGATAGTGGAAGAAACAGTGTTGATGGAGATAATGATCCCTTGTCCGTGCCATCTCTTTCAAGGTTCATTTTTGTTGAGCGGTATGACCTTCGAACGATAATGGACGAGGTCGGATCTTTCCCGACAAAGATATCGGTCAGATCAAGAATGACTGCTTATCGAGTTTTTCAGCAAGTTCTTGTTGACCAAGAGTTGAAGAAAAGATTCAATCGGTCCTGTTTTGGACACCTGAGAAACCTGCCGGAACATCTCAAGTTCAATGGGCAGTTGGTCCATTATTTGTTGTTGTGACGCGTCAAGAACGATAAGATGCGTCACGAGATGTGGTTCTGCATTAACAACAAGCCTACATGTTTTGGCTTGAAAGAGTTTTGTTTGATCACGGGGCTGAACTTCTCATCATACCCCAGTGAATAAAAAATGAAGAGGGCGTTAGCAAAGGGAGAGAATTTTTGCTTTAAGGTGACGAAAAACAAAAACATTACGACGGCCAACTTGCTGCACCTGATCAGAGGGAATAAGCTGAACGAGGATCAAAAGTTTAAGTGTTGTTTACTGTGGTTCTTGCACACCATGTTGCTTGCAAAAGATTCGACGAAGGTTGTGGACACGAAATTGATTCGAATGGTCGATTCTTTGAGTTTCTTCGAGAATTATACGTGGGGGAAAGAGACATACTATCTAAAGAAGAAAAGTGACCTGAAGAAGCAGAGGGAAGTATTTGATGAGAAACAGAAGGCATCCTATGCTCTATTAGGATTTCCCTGGGCATTCATGGTATCTACCATAAACCCTTTAGTGAGTTTATCGTAGATTCTTGTTTTATTTATACTATGTCATAGACTCTGAGTTCTTTTTTCACTGATGTACTGCTTACAGGTTTGGATCTACGAGGCCTTTCCTCATCTTGGAAAATTTGCTGGAAAATCAACGGATGAACCCTTTCCCATTCCCCGCATCCTCAGATGGCACACTACAAAAAGTGACCAGATAATCAAAGGCGACCCATTCAAGTACAAAGGAAAAATTACCGAGGTATGAACTCATTTTTTATTATGCAATAATAATAATACTGTTGTATTGAATGTTATGTAATTGTTAATTGATATTTTGTAGAACATGCACCCGTACATCATCCCTACTCTTCGTGAGACGAAGATGGATTACATGGTTTCCTTTGAGCCATATACAGACGAGGTGAAGAATAACGCCCTCGATGGCTTAAAAAAAGAGTTAGAAGGGGTGACTGTACTTATTTCAAATGAGGAAAGTGATGATGACAGAGATTTGGGCGGTAACCCCGTTGAAGTATGCGTTGGTGATGATGATACTTCGAGCACCTCCAAAGATGCAGCGGCCACCTCATCCCCCGGGATCTTCATAAGCGTGTTGCTGCGCTCGAGGAAATGGTGTTGGATATTGCTGCCTATATTAGAGAGAAAAGACTGAAGACAAAGGAACAAGATGAGCGACAACACGAGCAAGGTAATTTCATTCAATCAATAATTGATGTTGTTAATGAATTTTCAGCTTAACTATCAGCAACACTTTGTGATATGATGATACAGTGAATGTGGACTTTCGGGAATCGGAGAGGAATGAAGAAGGAGGAAAAAAGAAGCAAAATGGATGAGTTGGCCTCTGTTATGGCGGGAGAGGAAAAAGAAGAAGAAAAGAAGGATGAAGAAGAAGATATGTGCCAAGAAGAAAGTCCAAAAGAAGCAGCTGCATCAGAAGCAGAAGAAGCTGAAAAAGAAGCAGCTCCAGAAGCAGAAGAAGAACCTGAAAAAGAAACAACAACAAATGTTGAGAAAAAAAGAGAAGAAGGTGAAGAAGCACCAGCTGAAGAAGTACCAGCTGTTGCAGATGCTGAAATAGAAGGAGAAGAAGGCGAACATGAAGAAGCTGCCGAAGCTGCTGAGAAAACAAGAGCTGAAGCTGACCAAAAAGATTTGGTCATGGATATCGTAGGTGAAATCAATAGTAACATTTGTGTTGATGAGGAAGACGGGGAAAAAGACATTTGAATGCTAATATTGTTAATGTGTTGTTGAATGATCGGTAGTTAGGATCGGACAAATATTTTTTTTATTAGAAACATTATTTTATTTTATGGTAGTGGTTATGATTCTGCACTGAATCTGTCTCTATCAAACTGATTAGTGGCATTGCCATTTGAATATGCAGGGTGTTGTCATAGTTGGGGTAGTGTATGGTTGATGTCATAGAATGCATACATAATCTTTCGTATACTGCTTGCATGGTCTATCATTACCATGCTGGTCGGTTTTAAGTCGATGTGTTGTTTGATCGACCATGATTCTATCAAAAATAGTATTAACATTATAGAAAAATAGAAGTATTATTATTTATTCAATATCACTACATCCATGTTACACCTTTTCAAAGAACGAATACTAGCATTATAGCACATAACATCATTTTTAGGCCATTCTCCCTTTCTTCGGCCAAAATTAATTTTTGTTTTAGTTGATCCCTCTCTATTTTGGTGTCATGTAGCAACACTTTAAAGTGATCCCTCTGTTCTTCAGATTCTTTGAACAAAGTTATGAGAAAATATTTATTTTCTTCGTATTGTTGGAGCCTTTGTAGTAGATTAAATTTTGTCAAGCCTTGAAAATTTGATGTCTAGGGTCCCGGACTCAACGTTGGTGGACTGGTTGGAGGTGATAGTTCATCAAGCCATTTACAAAACGAGCATGCGCCATTATCCTAGAAAAAAATAATAATTACATAACGACTAACTTAACTTCATAAAAAAGACACACACCGCTTACCTTCGCAATTGCACAATTATAAAATTGCGACCTGGATTTGAGTCCGTGCGTGATGTCCTCAGGGCATCTGCATTCCCACTATGACAAATTAGAGTATTTTTAGAATTGGATGCTTGAGAGGCTTGAGACATTGTGGAACTTTTAAAAACAAAACAAAGTGAATGAAATAAAATAATGAGGGATGACCGACCTTATATATGAAGTAAAAATAAAGTGTTGACACTGATGGATTATAAAAGTAGCTGTTTATTACCGTTGGAGCAGTAATTTTATTTTTTGAACTGATGGTGACATTTAATAAACCGTCGTAGATCATGGCTTATGTCAGTCATCGATTAGACTGGTCAACCATAGACTTACACCTTGAGATATGCATCGATTGATATCCTAAGTATGCGTAGACCACGTTGATCGATGTGCACTGTCATAGACCGTTACTTACACCTTTAGATGTCAGTACACATCGATCAACGTGGTCTACGCATACTTAGGATATCAATCGATGCACATCTAAAGGTGTAAGTCTACGGTCGACCAATCTAATCGATGGCTAACATAAGCCATGATCTACTACGGTCTACTAAGTGTCACCACCAGTCTATAGATCAGACTAATCGATGGACCCTCAAGATTATCTATTTATTTTAATTATTTTGTTCCTTCGCTCCTAAAATATGTTATTATCTATTTAAATCATTTTTAATTTAATTATTTTGTTCCACCAACCCCAAAATATGTAATTGTCTGTTTAAGTCATTTTTATTTTAATTATTTTGTTCCATCAGTCCCAAAATATGTTATTGTCTGTTTAAATCATTTTTAATTTAATTATTTTATTCCACCAGTCCCAAAATATGTTATTGTCCATTTTAATTTAACCAGTGACGCATCGACTCACATTATCTACGATCAACTTCCATACATGGTCGATGAATGACGGAGTATATGATTCATGATAGACTATATATCACTTTTTACAGAAACTTGAAATTAATAAAGTCAAACTACAGTACTGTTAATTAAACGAGACATACATATTTGAAATTCGTGTTTGTACAGAAGAATAACCGCCACAAGAAAGAAAAATGAATCATAACAAATGTGGTAAACATAGTGTTCAAACTGAAATTGTTCATTAAAGTAAAACAGAAACTTACATTAAACTTGTTCATTGCATTACTTGATAAAATTTACAGCAAAAAGGGGGAAAATGGAAGAAGCTTTCTTCTAACAAAGTCCTACTGAGAAAATTTCTTCAACAATGAACAAACCAACAAAAACTTAATAACATAAACAAAAAAAATAGTAAACTAAATTATGGGGATGATGGGGGGGGGGGAGTGATGTAGTCGTTTTCGTCCATTCCAAGACGCTCTAGAATTGCTCATAGGAAACGAGTAATTCATTGGAGCTCACACTCCAAGTAACGGCGGTCTTCTCCCAGGCCATAGAATAGCCAGTCAAAATTATTTTGAAGTAGAAGCAAATCGTAGTGACGAGGGGGAACACGTCTGATTGGGCGAAGAGCAATTCTCCGACTAGGCATGATTTCTGATGTTTTGGGGAAGAAGAAGAGGGTTTATGATATTTTGGGTTTAGGGACAAGTGAAGGGTTACATAGAAATAAGGCCTGTACTTATAGACCTATAGATGGCGTCCTTTTATATATCCAACCAATGGTCAGTCGACGCGTGTAGGAATAGAAAACGTTTGGTTTGCGTATACCAGCGGTTTTTCTTGAGAACAGACGTGTTTGCGGCTTTTAATTAATTGAGAATAGGAAATAATGATTCAATGTATCTATTATAAAGATATGGCGGTATAAATACCTACATAACGTGTTTGATGATTAATCATATAAAAATATATATTATTTAATAGATCGAGTTAAAGATATACCATAGAATGTATGTAGTCTATAGTAGACAAAGCTTTAAGTCGATAACAACTGAACGTTAAATTCTACTGAAATGCACATTTATACCCCAAAACAGTAGCTTTACAACTGAAGCAAAATAAAGCCTATCTATGATTTGTTGGCCATGCTACACGTGGTTCTTTTGTGCCCAGATTTCTTATACATTGAACACCTATTCCTTCTTTTGGACTTGAACGTCTCACCGACGTCCTTAGTGCGTTTGACTTTCTTCCTTCCGAGTTTGAGATCTTAGGGGGTGGAGAAATTTTAGTGTCTAGCAATTCCTGTGGCACATTCCATTCGGCCTCTGGAGGACAACGTTAATTGTTTTCGAGTATGCGAGGAGGTAACTTGCAACTTTATAAATTGGCGAATAGTACTCGTAGATGGAGTTTCCATAACCTACACCATCTCCATACTTTGCGCAAAGCTGCCATCGCATGTTCGCACGACATTTTCACCAAGTCAAATTTTTGACAAGAGCAACTCCTCTCTAAGAGATTGACCTTGGCAGTAACACCATTGCTGAACACCGTGTACTAGTCGAGAACCCCGTTTGGATTAGTCACATACAAGGAATCACTCGCTCTCTTGTTATCCCTTAGGATCTTTTCCGCACAAGGAACAAATATGTTCTCTTTACCATCGACATAGACATACCGCTCCCTAAACTTCTTACCAAATTTTTTAGTAATTGAATTGAATATGTACGACATGGGGTACTCCCGTTCATCCATCAAAACTGAGTTGAGCGAATCGGCGAGGGTTGTGGTCATCACATCGTACCTATTGCCCAGGAAGTGTGCTCTACTCCATTTTTCAAAACCAAGCACATTTTCAAGGACATGTGCTGCTTCGGGGCAATTATACTTCAATTTCTCAAAATTCTCGCTAAACTCATCAAAGGAATACGTCTTTGCCGCGGTGTAGAATAGATAAAGATGTTCTCCACAGTGTTGATTTACACAAAGATTTTCAGCGAGATGCCTCATGCAAAGTCCGTGATGTGCACGACTGTATACCCGGGATGAGGCATTGGCGATGCTAATGTGCCTGTCGGAGATGACACATAGATTTGGTTCATCTTCTACGATAGACTTCAACTTCTGAAAGAAAAAGGTCCAAGAAGTATCGTTCTCTTTATCGACGACACAAAAGACAATTGGAAAGATGTGATTTTTGGTGTCCTGTGCAACTGCACTCAACAACACGCCCCCGTACTTTCCATACAAATATGTGCCATCGACGATAATTACCTTTCTCATGTGGGCATATCCCCGTATGCAAGCTCCACATGCTAAGAAGTAGTAAACGAACGATCCATCAATCTGGTTTACCATGATAGAGTAGGAAGACCCTGGATTCAACAACTCCACCATGTGGGAAAAAACCGGCAAGCAAGCATATCCGTGCTCTGGTGTCTCGCGAATGATGTTTTTCGCAATTATACTTCCTTTCCAACACATCCAGTAGCTTGTGTGGCAATGCAACTCCTTGAACACAATTCTTTGAATTTCACTTATGCTTGGACCCTTACCATCCCGAAAATGATTTACGCATAGTGAAACAATAAATTTGGATGACATTTTCTTGTTCTTGCGGGTGGCATGTTCAACACCGCACGTGTGCTCCCCGACATACTTGTATATGTGAAATCTGTCTGAGGTTTCGTACTTCCTTGCCTGCAACAACCAGCCACAACCAGGAGATACGCATTTCGCCTTCAATAATTTGGTACAACTCTTCTCCATATAATAATCAAAAGACTACCTCATCACTGCTCCATCTAGTAGAATTTTGAGCTATTTCTTGTCGGCAAATGTTTGATCACGATAGAAATTAGTTCCATCGGAGAAGGAATGTATTGGTTGGGATCCCGTTCTACAGTCTTCTTCCACATCTTGTGAGTCTGATGAAACGTCTTCCATACGCACACACATCTTCCATATTCATGGGATGATCACCATCGCACTCGTAATCATTCAAATTGTCGTCGACTGTCGGGAACCAAGGTGGGGATAGTGATGAATTCATCGGTCCTTCGAAGGACCTGTCGACTACATTTATCCTTAAAACAGGCCTAAAGCCATCTGCATCAACATCCATCATGTAGAGGGACACACGTGAATCATTATTTATGATCGTAGGATTCACCTTTTCCCTCGAATGCATTAGATAACTAATCACCACGTTGCTCGACGCGCAATCTAGATCCCCGCTCTGGTTTACGCTTGCAACCAATTCGTCGTATGAACTGTTGCAGCAAACAACAATGGGCAGTGTCACCTTGATAAAAGATCTCCATTTCCAACCTCTGGAGTATTCACTCATTCTCCCATGAAATCACCTGCAACCAGAATAAATTCTGCAATAGACATCCAAGAATTAACCTTTGGTCGATGGTAGATTAAGTTTAGGGTCTATGTCGGGATGTATGCACGATCGATGAATGACGATGACGGGTCGATGACTGTGTAAATATCCGTACAGAAACTTGAAAATACAAATATTGCTTCTAATCAATGGTCGTTGGGTTTATGGAATAGAGAAATGAACTTGGAGTCGCCTCAGTTATTGTAATGTACTTCTAAAGAATTTTTAACTGATGTGACTGATTTAAAGTTCTTTAACAATGGTGGAAAGTGTGTTTGAGAAGATAACAAACTAATGGGGTAAAATGGATGCAATGGACGAGCTTATGAGGTTTGTGGACTGATTTAGAGCTGATCGCCGGAAAATAACGCCGGAAAGGAAGTCGAAATTAGAACTTTTTTGGAGGGAAAGAACCACCTTCTATTTTTAGCTTTTGGATTTATTTTTTTATATTTTTCGAAACCTAGATATTTTATAATGGTGGATGATGGAGTGGGTTAAAGTGTATTATTAAAAACTTGGGGATGAATTTGTTACGTTGGAAATATTGAGTTGAAGTGTAGTATTAAAAACATTGTGGGTGAATTTGTTGAGTTGGATAAATTTGTGGTGATGTGGATTAAAAAGGATATTTGGCAAATTTTTCACAACTTTTTAATAAACCACAAAATAGTTTTCAAAAAAGTCTTTTTGGCCAACTTGCCCAACTCTCTTTACCTTACATTGGCATATGACTTTTGGCGACATTGAGTAGTCTTAAGCCTCTCCCTAAAACCGGACAGTCTAGTGTCACCCACTTCATACAATCTAATTTGTGACCTACACTGCCTACCATAAAAAGCCTCGAATGGTGACATATAAAAGATAGAGTGATATCTATTATTATAGGTGAACTCTATAAGAGGTACGTGATCTACCCAACTACCCTTAAAATCAATTCCACTGGCTCTTAGCATATCCTCTAGAGTCTGAATGGTACGCTCCACTTTCCGTCCATCCCATTTTCCCAAACCTTTTTGAAAAGATCATCACAACTAACAAGAGAATTGTGTTCCTTAATCAGATTTGATGGACATAGGAGCATCATGCAATCTGGCAATTTCCTGAATGTACAATCTCACATAATCCTCTTGTTTGGTCTTTTCAATTTGCTGTTGAACCACGTTAATAAGTTTAACTATACCAATTTAAAGGTAAACAATATAGAAATCTGAAAAGACAGATTTGAGAAGCACAAAACATTAATAAAGATAATTAATGAATATGAAAAATTGTAAACTTCGTTACATTTCCCACACAAGCACAAGTCCTTTTAATTTATTAAGCTCTTTGTGTATATATTATGAGGTAGTGGATATTGAAAATAAACTACACAATGGATACTCAATTAATATTAAGAGATTGATTTCAGATTTGGCACTCTACTTGATTTTAAAAAAAATATATCTTCCATCTCTGATTGCTTACGCTTTAGCGCGGTTTGCAAGCCATGGTTTTTCTTCGTATCCAAAAATCCTGACATCCTAAAACAGCACATCAATTCAAGTTCCATCAAAGAAATGCCTATGTTAATGTTCTTTAGTCTAGATCAATTTAGCTCTATCATTAACACAAGCTTATACAGTGTGACCAAAGGTAAAACAATCATGGAAAACTTGTTTCCTAAAGTTGGGAGATGTAGTGGTTTTTCTCATGGTTAGTTGGTTTTTCAACGGTCTGATTATCTTATCGATCTTTTCAACCCTTTCTCCGGTGAGACTTGTCGGGAAGCAAAGCAATCCCCACATCGGAGAAATAGAGGAAGCATGTTCAATATTTAAAGTCTCGTCCAAACTCCGTTAGGATGAGGCCTTTTGGGAGGTGCCCAAAAACAAATCCGTGAGGGCTTGGCCCAAAGCGGACAATATCATAATAGTGCGGAGTTTGGGTGAAGTTACATGCGGTCCCAACAAGACTATTCATCTTCCTAGTCTTTCTTATCGTGTCAATAAGGTTGTTCTGTCGAAGAATCCCTCAACTAATCCATATGATGTTGAAGTCATCATGATAGTTCAGGGTTTGTTTATCCCTCCTGGGTTGGCTATGTCATGACAGGCTATTCGTGATCTGATATACTATGATGACTGTCACACCCCTATATACTATGTGCTTTGGGTGGGCTGTTGACTTGACATTTCATCACCCTGTTCTTCAGGCAGTCTCCTGACTTGCAATTTTCTCACCCTATTCTTCAGGCGGGCTCCTGACTTGCTATTTTTCAATCTGTTAACTTTCAACTTTTCATCTTGTTGCTTTGTTTTCAACTTCTTCACCTTGTTGCTTGACTTTTCATTTCTTCACTTTGTTTTTTGATTTTCCATTTATTCACCCTGTTCTTCAGGCGGACTCCTGAAATCACATCAAAACTAAAAAAAAGAAAAATTATCCCAAACAAAGATTATTATAAAGAGAAATTCCGTTTGCCAGAAAACTAAAGTTTCAAAAACAGAAATTAATTTTTTTTTCCAGTTTATCATCAGAAGAATTTTGGAAAAGTCACATCATACCTACTTGCATGTTGCAATGATGAATCAAGGCTCCGACCAAGAAATGCATCTCTTAAGAGTAAAATTGAATAACCAAGACTAGGAAGTGCGTCTCCTAAGAATTAAAGTGAGGGATTCTGACTAGAAAGTGCGTCTTCTAGAGATACAAGTTTAAGTTAAAAAGTGTGCCACCTGACAAATGAAAACTAGCAAGAAAGTGCATCTCCTTAGGGTTAAGTATGATAACTCGACTAGAAAGTGCATTTTCTATGAATCAAGACTTAAGTTAGGAAGTGCATCACCTAAAAAGCAAAATTCGAACTACCCAATCAAGGAAGTGCATCTCCTTACCAATGTTGCTTGAATTACCAAAACAAGAAAGTGCGTCTCCTTACCAATGCCGCTTGAATTACTCAAACAAGGAAGTGTGTATCCTTAGGGTTAAGTGCGATAACTCGACTAGAAAGTGCATCTTCTAGGAATCAAGACTTAAGTTAGGAAGTGCATCACCAATGCCTCTTGAAGTACTCAAACAAGGAAGTGCGTGTCCTCACAAATGTTTCTTGAATTAACCAAACAAGGAAGTGCGTCTCCTCACAAATGTTTCTTGAATTAATCAAATAAGGAAGTGCTTCTCCTTACAAATGTTGCTCGAATTGCCCCAAACAAGGAAGTGCGTCTCCTTACAAATGTTGCTTGAATTGCCTAAACAAGGAAGTGCGTCTCCTTACAAATGTTGCTTGAATTAACCAAACAAGGAAGCGCTTCTCATTACCAACACTGCTTGAATTACCAAAACAAGGAAGTGTGTCTCCTTTGGAAGCGCGTCTCCTTATGATAGCGCTTGAATTAAGGAAGTGCATCTCCTTACAAATGTTGCTCGAATTGCCCAAACCAGGAAGTGCATCTCTTTACAAATGTTGCTTGAATTGTCCAAACAAGGAAGTGAGTCTTTTTACAAATGTTGCTTGAATTACCCAAATAAGGAAGTGCGTCTCCTTACAAATACCGCTTAAATTACCAAACAAGGAAGTGCATTTCCTCACAAATGTTGCTGGAATTACCCAAACAAAGAAGTGCGTCTCCATGGCTTTGAATATCAAATATGTGCAGCAATATTTCCTGTTGCATTTGAAAAAGTGAGAATGTTACGGCCTTTGATGTTTAGGCTTTGAAATCCTTGATTCGAAGGTAGCATGTGTTCCTGTTTCATACAAAGAAAACTTGTTAGTTTAAAAACATGGTGGCTGGTTTGTGGCTTTGGCTTTCATGGAAATTGCTCTTGCCTCGGTCACATTTAACCTTGCTTCTAACCATTAGCATATGTCATTGACTTGCTGCATCATTGACCCAAACTCTGATTATTAAGAGTTCTTCTGAAACAAACACAATATCTTTGCTTTGCCATGCTTCTCAGATAAACTCTTTGACCCTTGGTATTTTCATGAATTCCCAGAATTTTCTATTGACACAACTTTCTGCATGCCTTATTTTAGCTCACAATCATGTCTCTTTCTTGTGCTAGCCTTTTGTCTTGCTTTCTGCAATTGAAGAAACTGGTAGCCAGTTTTGAAATCTTTTCTCACTTGTTTCGACATAGACTTGACTCAACAACAAGAGAAAAATGACAATGACTTTTAATTGGATAACTGACTCAAGAAAGATAAACAAAATAAAGAGAAGAAAGAAAAGATAATGAATTTCCCCATTGAAACAAAGAAATAAAAATTTATCTAAAATGACAGTCAACTCCAAAGATTATGCCATGCATTTTGGGTCAGGCTGCCTGATCTTTCCATCCAAACTTTCTACCAATTGTTGTTGAGTTAAGGGCCTTGAAACTGAGTTGTTTCTTTAGGTCAATTGCATTTAAGACCTCGTTCGGCTAGTGACGCCTTGGAGGTTTTTTTTTTTCAACATGTCTCTCTCATTTTTCCTAGCTAACCATTGCCTTATGGTGTCCGTGAGGTTTTTTCACCAATGAGACTCTCTTATTTTTATTTGTCTCAACTCATCGTCGTCTTACCGTGCCCGTGAGGGTTTTCACCGATAAGACTCTCTCATTGTTATCTCTCTCAGCTTACCATCGTCTTACTGTGCCCGTGAGGGTTTTCACCTATAAAACTCTCTCATTTTCATTTCTCTCCTGATTCCTTATGCCGAGGAAGACAAGTAGTTCCCAAAACGCATCATCACATCCATTGCATGCTTAGCCTTAACATTCTTAAAGATTGATCTAAAGGTCTTTCTTTGGTTGTAACTTGGCTTTTGGATAAGGTTAGAAAGAAAGGATGATTTGAGGCCCAAACGACACTTGAAGTGGGGTGGGACTTATAACTTTTGGAATCGACTCAAACAATGAAGACCAACTCATGCCCAGTTTCTTTTGACTGGAAAGTACTAAATTATTTATTTGGTTGGACCGAGTCTAGAGTAGGGCAGCCTACGTATCTCACCCCTGAGAGATGAGAATCAGGTCACGCATAGTTCTGATAGTTTGTTTTTTTGCTTGATTCTGAATTTCTTTTTTATTCCATTGACTTTTATTGATTCTTTTCTTTTTGAATTTTTTTTTCTTCTTGACACTTTTTTTTCTCTTTTTGGACACATTTTCTCTCTTCTCTTTTTTTGAAACTTTCTGACTCTATTCTTTTGCTCGACACTATTCTTTTGAATTTTACTGACTCTATCTTGATTCCAAAAAGGGGTATGAAAGAAAATAGAAATAGGCTCAAATGGGGTAAACAAAGGATGACACAATGTTTGGATAGTAGAATAAAATGCCTTTATCATATCAATCCTTAAAAATGCAAGTAAATATCATGCAATATGAAAGTGAGAGATGAAGATCATTTGTGACATTTTTAAGCAATAACTTTAACTGAGTCTATGCGTCACTACTCTTGCGAACTCCACCTTTGTTGTACATTCCTGATGCTTTCGTGGAGATAATTTTCTATTCCTTTTGATGTAGGATCACACATCCACTATTTGACCTAATTGAGACATGTCTTTCAATTGACGACCAAGTTATTCTTGTGATTCTCAAAATAATTATCTTAACTTGTCATCAAATATGTTAGCACTCTATCTATTTTCTCATATGCTCTCTTTTTTCTAACTTTAACCCTCTGATTCAAAGTTCATGTTTAAACTGGATTTTAAGATCTGGCTAAAAATTTCACTAGCAAGTCATATCACTAGGGTTAACATAAAATGTACTATGTAAAGAAAACAAACAAACAACACATATTTAAAACACAAAAAAAAAATGGGACACTTCATTTAGTTGAAACAAAAGATAGAAGAGTTTGAACATAAACAACAAAAGGACAAAACAAGATAGATCCAGGACTACAACCCTGAAATAATTCGAATAGCAGAAAATAAAACAAAACAAGTTACCAGACCCCTTCCTAGTAAGGAGAGGGGTGACTTCTCAATTGCTCAGCCTGACATCTTAGCCACTGGTTTGCATATCAGCATGACTAGAGCTTTCCTTACTGTCAATGTTCTGTACCATGATTGATTTATCTTGAATCAGCTTTTCAATTTCTCTTTTCAAAGCACGACAATCTTCAATACTGTGACCCTGAACATCAGAATGATATGCACATCGTACATTAGGATCAAAACTTCTTGAATGTAGGTCAGGAGTATACCCAAGGAGAGGAGTGATCATGTTCTGCTGTACCAATCTCTGGAATAAACTTTCATACAACTCTCCAATCGGTGTGAAGTTATCCCTCGACTTCTGTCTCATTTCATTATTTGGCTTAAATTGAAAACCAGACCTAGAACGGCTTCGGTATGTATGTGGAGCTGGAGGATAACTCGACAGAGTTGGCGTGCGCCAGTGTGGGTAAGATGGGGGTTGAACATATGGTTGCACATTATACACTTGATATGGAGATGGGGGAATGAAATATAATGGATTTTGGGAAAGATTCTGTGGAACTTGGCCATAAACTTGAGTTTGAGCCCGTGGGTAACGATGGTATGGTCCTCTTACCCGTGCTTGTTGTCCAACTATAATGGCAGATACATCTTTCTCATTCTTCTTTCCTCCAACACTTCCCGAACCTTTTTGAATTGCTTGAGTAGTCGCTTTCAATGTTGCAAAACTCACAATGCGACCGGTCTTAACTCCATCCTCTATCATCTCCCCCATTTTTAGGACCTCAATAAATGGCTTGCCTAATGCAGGTAACAAGTGTTGATAATATGTTTCATCCTGTGATTGAATAAACGCCTCCACTAACTTACTTTCTTTCATTGGCGGTTTCACCCGAGCAGCTTGTTCACGCCATCTAATTGCATACTCTCTGAAAGTTTCAGTACTCTTTTTCTTCATATTAGTCAGGGATTTTTCGTCAGGAATCAACTCCATATTGTATTGAAATTGTTGCACAAATTCATTAGCAAGGTTATCCCAGTTGTTCCACTTGTCTTGTCGATGTCTTGGTCAACAAACCATTCTGAAGCTAGACCTGAAAGACTCTCACCGAAATATGCCATGAGTAATTCTTCCTTCCCTCCAGCGCCCCTTAGCTGGTTGCAATAGCATCTCAAATGTGCTACAAGATCGTCATGTCCATCATACTTCTCAAACTTCGGCATTTTAAAACCAAGAGGAAGATGTACACCAGGAAACATGCACAGATCTTTATATGAGACACTTTTGTACCCCCCAAGTCCTTGCAAGTTTTTCATAGTCAGTTCCAAACTTCTCAATTTTCTGGCTATTTCCTCTTGTTCTTCTATCATAACAGGCTTCTCAGTGTTAGGAGGAAATTCAGGCGGTTGAGGGCAATCGTAAGGACCAGCCGACTTAAATGTGGGCTCGAGAGCATAATGCTGATCACTAAAAATATTCAATGCAGGCTCTCTTGTAGAGTAGGGAAGAACAACTTGTGGATGGACATCAAAAGGAGCAGCTTCAGGTGGGGGTGGCGCTGCAAAAGCATGAACAGTAGCTGGAGCCGAGCATGTGGTAGTCTTGGATTGGGGAGTGAGGAAATAAACATTGGAAGTGGTTGGATATTGTTGCCCCGGAGTCGATCCTGATGCATGCTGTGACATATCAACAAAAATGGGAAATTGTGCATGTGACAGGGGAGGCAAGCTAGAAAGATATTCCAAATTATCAGTGGGAACTAGAGGAGGCGGCAACCCATTAGCCCAAGCTCAATGCATTTCTATTATTTGCTGCCTTAATTTTCGAATCTCTTCATTATCTCCTACATTCTCATTCCCCGAACTCCCTATCTGATTAGTGACAACTAACTCGGTATCCTTGTTGGCCATAACTTCCTCCGTGACTTGGAGCAATATGAAGGACCAGCCAAAATGCCACAAACCAACCACCTTAAACTAACTGGACAAGAGATAGCAAATGGTTAGAGTTCAACAGTTTTTCAAAACCTCTTTTTTTTTTTAAAAGATCACCGAACCCAAGAAGGGCGCCTACGTATTTCACTCCCAAAAGTGGAGAATCAGGTGTGCGTAGTTCGTGAAGTCTTGCCAAAATGGCCAATTAATTTTTTTTTTCTTGAAACTTTAAAAAGAAAAGGAAATAACAAATTGTCAAAAGAATTGACGAAATCTTTTTAAATTTTCAGCTTTAAAATTCCTATACAACATGAAACCTACAATTATCAAAAAAAGAAAAAATCTTTTTGGATTTTCAATTTTACATTCATACGTAAATAAAACTTGAAACTATTAAAGGAAAATCTTTTTGTGATTTTCTATTAGAGATATATATGACACCTACTCTAAATGAAGAGTGAATAAAATATTTTTTGAATTTTGAAATAAGATCTCCGAACCCACAATAGGCTGCCTACGTATCTCACTCCCGAGAGAGGAGAATCAGGGGTGCGTAGTTCGTCCAGGTTGGACAATTAAGGATTAAAACGGACTGAGACTTGACCTAAGAGACGCGATTACAGACGGATGATGAAAACGAAACCTTTTTTTTTTCTTTTTTAGACACTTCACACAAAACTGACACCAACAACCATGAAAGAAAAATTCTTTTTGGTATTTTCATTTTTATGAAATGGACACAACTACTACCATTTTTGAAACTTCTAAAGAAAATCTTTTTTTCGGAATTTCAGAATTATGAATGCATGCTAATTGAGATAAAGGGAAAATCTTTTTGAAATTGTCAAATTATGAATGCATGGTAAAGGAATAAGATGTTTTTGAGACAACGAATGCGAAAGGTAAAAGAAATCCTTTTTTTTTTATTATTATTTTTTATTTTATTTTTGAATTGTGAAAAAACCATAAAGAAATCTAAAATCATGACTCTCTTTTTTCTTTTTGACTCACTTTTTCTATATATTTTTTCAATATTTCTTGCCTACGCGCTTTACTTCTAACACATGTTTTCCCCAAATCAGTCCGTCAAATGATCACGTTACCCTCAAAGATGCAGCATTTAGCATGTAGGGATGCTTAAGGGGTGAGTCTCCTACAAAGGACCGTGTGGGCCTCGCTAGGTCTCAATATGATGCACATAAGCATGACCTAAAGGCTGACCTACGCTGGGGTTCACTAACAAGACCGTTCGGGGGAGCATATAGTCGATAGTGGCTGCTTAGCTTTCCACCTACTCCATACATCCAACGGCTCCCTCCCTAAAATAAAGGCACTCAACTAGAGTTCGTGCGCACGACGTGCGCTCCGAGACTTGTTGCGGAAAGAATGACTCGGGTTATGCACATGATATCAGATATAAAAGCGGTAACACATAAGATAAATACTGTAAACAAAGAGCACGAAAACGCACAAAAGTAAAAACACAAACAAAAATTACAAACAATGCTTATACACTCGTAATGCCAAACAAAGCCGATACGACTCTAAAAAAAAAACCTCGGATTCTGAAATTGTCCCCAACAGAGTCGCCAGAGCTGTCACACCCCTATTTTCAACTCCAAAAAGATCATTCAAAGTTTGAAAGGGATTTTATTATTAAAGTGACAAAAGATTGAAAGTTTGTTTCGAAAAAGGATTATTTTTACATTCAAAATCAGAGTCGTCACTTGGCATAATCCGATGTGCCAAGTCACCATTAGAAAATCCTTTTCAGAACCATTTGACTCTTGAAACTGGTTTGCGAATAGAGATTTCGGCTAAGGAATTCTGTTGACCGATGAGAAGGTGTTAGGCACCCCTGGATCCCGTGGTTCGACCACGGTCGCTTGGTAGAGCGTATCGGCTAATTTTGTCATTAAGTATGTATAAACCACATAAACACATAACATTCAAGCACACAAACAAATCACCCAAAATACAAAACCAAAATGATGTACAGTCCAAATTATATAGTCTAAAAATAAAAAATGCGAAAGTAAATCCTATCTAATCTATACTAATCCTAACTACTCTTCCAGGCTTTACCCGACACCTCGAGCCTTCATCAAGAACGTCTTCTGCCAACATAGTACGTCGGGGCATTCCCCGGTGAATAAATACAATATGCCTCGGGGCATTCCCCGGCTAAATGAGTACATTTTTTGAATTAAATACGATAAACTAGAAAGAAACATTCATACGCACATTCCAACATTCCACCATGTTTCAAACATCATTCCTAAATTTGCCTACCCGAACCTAAACATCTTTTGCCTATCCAATTCAACCTACCATGATACTATCACCGTTTGACATCAACAACGAATCAAAATTATAATAATATATTTACTCTTTCAATTTACGATCCCCACCCCCAAATTCCTTTTCGATACAAATCCAAATTCATATTATCATCACCTTTATACCACTGAGATCAATTATTCAAAAGCAAAAAAAAATATCGAACATCACCCAAATCAACCAACAAATCGCACAAGACATCGAATCACACCCACAATCATATCGAAATTAAAATAAAGGGAGAGAGGAGAGAATTGGACCTCAAATGAAGCTTTCGAATTTAAATAAGAGAAATAGGAGCTCGTCCAAGAACCTCGAAGAACCCCAACGAGATCTCAATCCTCCGAATTAGCCGGGTAATAGTCCAAGAATGCAAATAACTCCAATTTCCACTTTCCGGATCAGTCAAGAAACAGCCAACAAATTAATGACCAAATTTCGATTTGAACAAAATAGATATAAGAATAGAATCAATGAACGACCGAGCCCAAATACCGAAGTCTAGCTCGCACAAAATAAAACCCGTGTGGACCAATGAGTACCAGGACTAGAATTTCAGAAGAAAGAAAATAATAGAAATCCACGATGCCGGAGCTCCAGTGAGCTTGGCGGCAAGCCGATGGAACAGGGATTGGGTTCCAAGAAACCTAGTACTTTTCGGCTATATTTCTCCCCAAAATTGAGGAAGAACAAGACCCGCACCCCCAATTCTCACTGGATTCAGTGTGAACTTTGTTGGAATCGACCCAAATAAGCTAGAATCGACCCGAACAGGTTTGTTTCAGGCTGATTCGATCAGCAAGTTCTGGTTTTTGGCGACGAGTGACCGAAAAACTTGATTTTCGGTCAAAATCTTCTCTTTCGAACTCCTGATCTCGATCTCTCTCTTCGCGACTCTCTCTCTCGACTTCAGCTTGTATCTCCTCTCCGAAACTTCATCTCCCTTGAACTCTATCGTGTGTGTGCGTATGGTGAGGTTTTGGTGTGTGTCTATGGCGTGAGGTTAGTGAAAAAAAAATCTTCTGAGAGTGTATTGTGTATGTGTATATATGCCCCCAAAATGGAATGTGTTCCCTGTATGTATGAAAAAATGAAAACAAAAGGGTTCTTGGCACCTTCCTGGAAGGTTCCTTCGTGGGACCCCCTTTTTAGTGTATGTTTATCCTTTTTGCCTTTGTGGATAAGAAATGGAGGGGGGGTTATGTGGGAGGAGGGGTGGTGAGGTGTTGCCTAAGGTAGGTTGTTGGTTTGTTATTTTTGTCTTTTTGCAGAGGGATTATCATACGGACGAGGGTACATGGTAGAATAAGGTAAATAGGCACAAATATCTTTCGGAGGGACAAAATTACGTGTGTACAATGACAGATACTGTAACACCCCACACTTTTGGGCTAAAATTTGAATCGTGTGATGATCAATCCTATAGTGTTTGAATACCTTTGACTATGAATTGAGATCACAAAATCCCCTAACTCAAAGATGAGTTGAAAACTTTTCTATCGATTAAGTTTTAGTAAACGTCTAAACTTGGGTCAACTTCCATCGACCATAACATTTTGTATATAAAGAATTAGCGGGCCTACTATATATCAAATGAAAGGTCTTTGAGTCTTCTTTCCAACGCCAATGATTTTGTTTTAATTCGGTATTGGGGTAAAAACTTATTCCCATTTCCCAGAGAGGTGTCAGTCGAGGCCGAATCGCGCAAAAGATACGTTTTTAGCGGGGTATTTTGGTACTTTCCCTTCCCAGAAACCTCTCACACGAATTAAATAACACCCTAAACGTTATTTACTCAACTATTATCAGTTTTACAATATAGCAAATTCTTCACTCTCAAGAACAAGATTAAGTTAGGGTTTCCTTCAAGAACAAGAAATCAAGAATCTAATCCTTTTAATTCAAGATTCTCAAGAAACGGATCAAGATTCAGGTTCCATCTTTCAAATTTTATAATCTAAGGTATGTGGGACTACTCTAAAAACCTTGGGCATAAGTTTAAATGTTTTATCAAAATTAAAGATCCCCAATTATGTTTCTTAATGAATTGTTCGATATTATTTTCGAAATATATGCATTATGGGATTGTTTTGCTGAAAATATATGTTGTCTTGAACCATTTTTCATGGAAGTTGAACTATAACTATGTATATTTGATTTTGTATGTTTTGTTAGGTTTGAATGAGAGCATGAATGATCAAAACTCCCTCTTTTATTGGGATATTGTCGATTTTGATGGTTATGGGTTGTTTAAAGTAATGGACTTTGTAAATGAAAAACTAATGGGTGAATGCTTGTTAAATGATCATGGTTTGGTACTGTTTATAACATGTTGAGTATATGATTTCACATGATAAATGTTTATTGTGTCAAATTAACAACTTTATGGGATTTTAAGAAATAACAAATATGAGGTGACCACCTATTGATTCTGCAATTGGGAGGAGAATGTTTTGATGAAGATTTTGAACGAAAGATTTATTGCATAACTCTCCCTCATCTGATGTTTAAAAGTTAGGGTGGTCACTAATATGATAATAAGTGAAAAGGGCTACAGATTGATATGATGTGATTTGATTGACTTGCAAGTCAGGGTATGACGATACCCGGTGATTACATGCCCTTAACAAGATAAGTATTGAATGTTTTGAAAGTATGAAGCATGTTTGTTTTAAAGAACTAAAAGTTGGGCTTAAGAGAGCTAGTAGGTTACCCGAAGAAGGCGTTTGAGTGTAAGGGCTCATTGCTGGAAACCATAGTTGCCGATGCGGGTCTTATGATATTGTATCCTACATGGGAGGATAATAAAATAATTAGGACATCTCGCATGGGGGGATTCTTGCGGTGTGCTCACATGGGAGGTATCACCAGCTCCAAATCCTGGCGGCTACTTGGATTGGAGGCTCGACCGCCGAGTCAAGGGCGGGTTCCACATAGCTCGTGGAATTTTAAATTTGTAGGGTATACCAACTAGCTCAGAAGAATAACAAAGAGTGAGTCAAGGTGTTCAAGAACTGCTTTGAAATTATTAAATATGCCCATGTATTTTTATTTACATAATGTTCACTGTTATTACGATATGCTCTCATCTATTTTGTATAAAAACATGTTATTTTGAGTTGTTTCACATATCAGTACATCTGTATTGACTCCCTATATTTCAGGATCTGAAACACAGTCCCGGGGTCCAGCTAATTAGTAGCTAAATTGGGTTGTCCGAAGTTCGCAGTTGGTGAGCCTTTCTTTATTTCAGAAGACCTATTTTAGATATTGTTGTTTCATTTCGGATTTTGGGTTCGACTGGGGGCCTTGTCCCAGTTTTTAGTTATGATGATTGGTTTTGATGTACTAGAGATTTCGCAGACAGATGTTAGATGATGTGGAAGGTTTATTGATTTCTTTTGACTGGTCAGTCGTATGATGTTATTGATCATGTTTCCGTATGAATCCATTTCCGCATTCTCTTTATGATTGTATGAACGTGTGTATGATTGCCTGTTAACAAAGGGATGCTCGGGCCTTCACGGTTCAGGATGCTGGTCACGACCAGGGCCCCGGTTCGGGTTGTGACAGATACTACGCTGTGACTTCTCATGGTCGTGTAATATCTATAGACAAAATGACTTTGGATTTGAAGAAGGTAAGTGGACCAGCGTATGTAAGATATTCTTACATGACCACAACATTTCATCTCATAAAAGCCACAACTAACGACTCCAAAGTTTACTAATTAGATCCAAATCTAACCTAATTCGGAAGGGTAAGAGTTATGAACTTGGGAGGTGGTTTGTATACGAGATGAGAAATGCATGGATATCCCAATATCCAGGTTGAAATGGTATAGTTACAACTTATAAAGGACATGATACTAAATAGTAAAGTATGGAGAACACGAATTAAGGTAGATGAAAAGTAGGTAGGAGTGCATCTTTGCTAGTAGGTAATTGTGTTTTGTCTTGTTATCTGTGTTAGTTGTCGTCGTGCTTGTGTGCAGTGTCTTGATCTTAGAGTTTTGGTTATGTTTGTTGTTTCGGATACATCAAGTGTAGTACTACTTTTTGGTACACGTTATTATCTGTTGTTTGTATCTACCTATTGTTTCTTGATCTTATTTTAAGTCCTCTAGAAATGTTTGTCTTGAGTTGTGGGTCTTTCAAAAATAGCCTCTTCCTCACCTTTGAGGTAGTGGTACAGACTGCTTGCATTTTAATCCCTCGACCCCACCTTCTGGAAATATACTGGGTGTGTTGTTGAATATCCCACCATGGTACAGATGGTAGGATAATGAGATACATCAGGGATTAGCTCGAGATAAAGTTAATCTAAAGTTTTATCTCAAGATTATTATCCTTATTCCACGTACCAAACTACCCCCTTAGGAGCAAAACTTTTGTCAACAGAGACAATCTAAATAGGTGCCTAAAAAAGAGACTTGCATAAATCACTTGATTTTGGAAATATAGCATGCCTCAGTTGCAAGAAACAGTTTTAATAGGCAAAATCATTGCAATTTAACTATACAGTGCAAATACTGCTGCATATAACAATGTTCCATCTAATGATGGGCCAGAATAACAAGAGAACCCAGCAGATCGATCGGCCTTCGACAAGAACTGCACCATGAGCTACATCAGGGCCGGCTCAAGGGTCAAGCAAGTGAGGCAATGGCTTGAGGCCTCCAAAATTTTAGGGCCTTATTTTTTTAATTATTATATGTGATGTAGTTTGATTTGACATAAACAATAAAAAATAAAAGTTTTTTTTTTTTTTAACTAGAAATCAAAACTAAGTCATAAGTATTTGTGTAGTTATAAATCATCTCCGGATAAATGAGATTTAAGGATTGGTTGTTTTTACAAAAATTGAAAAGTATCTTTTTTTTTTTTTTTTTTCAAATTTTATAGTAGAAAAGTACAAGATCTTTACAAAAAAAAAGCTACTTAGTCAATATGAGTAATGGTCAAGAATGGTTGATCTATATTCTAATAATACTCCTTTCATTTTAATTTATGTGTCTTAGTTAATACTTATTTAATATTTTAATTCTACATTTCTAAGCGAATTCGACTGGAAAGTGGTTCTTACGGGAATTCGCCAATTTGGTTTCTGTTTGTTTTTATATGTAATCTTTTTTTTTTTTTTTTTTAATCAACTTAGGAAAATGTAATTATTAACGTTGGATTTTACTGTATTGAATGACGTGTATACATTTATTGGATCCTTATTTATGAATAAATCCGATTCTAAAGGATGCTATGTTGAAGTCGATCTCTTTATTGGAAACAAGATATACAGAAACACTTTCCAGAATCTATAATTTTTTGATGATATAAAAGGTTACAAAACAGAACTCCCTTCTCAAATGGGGAAATAACTATTGGGAGTTTTCCGATTCTAACACGCTCTAAAGATTTAATTTATACAAAAAAATAAAAACTGAAAAAATGATTGCTATTTTTTTTAAGCTGTTTTCTTTTGGAGAGAAATAATTATTTAGTGTATGATAGTTTTGTTTACTTGGAAAAAAATATAGATGTGTAACACATGAATAAGACAATTAACCCATTAATGAGATGGATCAACCTAACTGTTAGGGGTCGTTTGGTTTGAAAACAAGTTATATCGGGATTAGTTATGTTGGGATAAGTTGGGATGAAATAAGTTATATCGGGATTATTTTTTATTGAGTGTTTAGTTTGTTGTATTCAAAGTAATACGCATGGTATAATTTCTAGGAATAAATTGATTACAACCAAACGTATAATATTAAGAGTATATTATGAATATATATAATATAATATATCTATATATATATATATATATATATTACAACCAAACGTATAATATTATGAATATATTATGAATATATATAATATAATATCTATATATATATATATATATATATATATATATATTACAACCAAACGTATAATATTATGAATATATATATGTTAATTATGTTTAATTATATATATATTATGTTAATATATTTAATTATAATATATTATGTTAAATTATGTTATAATAGATTATGTTAAATTATGTTAATTATGTTTAATTATATATAACAATCCCAAGAGGATATTTTTGTCCTTATATAATTTTATACCAAAGAAAAATAATCCCGGTACTGTTATCCCACCATTTGGGTGGATAACTTATCTCGGGACTAATTATTAGTCCCGGGATAAGTTATCCCAAATATTCACAACCAAACGATTGCTAAAAAGTTTTATCCCGGATTATTTGCAAACCAAACGGCCCCTTAGAGTTGTGACCCGAATATTGTTGGTCCGGCCCTGAAAGTTTCGCGGTGCGACCTATATTTGTGATTTTTGAGCCTAGGACTTATTTGTACGCGTGCACTTAGTGGGTTGATTTTAGACATTCAGAAATTACGTCATTCTCCACATTGTACTCTTCTCCTTTCATAGTAAAAATATTCCTCTGCCACTACTGCCGTGATTTTTCTCGTAAGGATTTCCACATAAATCTATGTTGTTCTTATATTTTTTTTTTACTTGTAATTTGCTTATTCTGTCCGATTCATAACATTAACAGCCAGTCACCAATCCGGACACTCAAATTTGAACCTTCAATGGATGATTTTCTTCGACTTCGTTCTGATGCCAGATATTCTTTTGACGGAATTTATTTTCTGTACGATAGTTTTGTTTACTTTTAAAAAATATGTAGATGTGTTACCTAAATTGACTTGAGAATCATACAAGTTAATAAAAGAAAAAAATAGAACAACCTGTTTTCTCTGCCAAGTGTGAATGTATAAGAGAGAAAATAATTAAGACCCAAATTTCAGGCACTCTACTTTTTATTCTCATTTCTCTGTGTAACTGTACCTACTCTAAGTCATGAATATAAATAGTCCGTCCGTTATGGAGTTTATCCACGGGTGTTACCACGAAATCATTTTTCTCTCTCTCTAGATTTTCTTCATCTTCTCCATCAGATCTAGTGTGTGTGAAGGCAAATCGATCCTAACATAAAGGACAGAGAATTATAATTTGCCATAATTTCATCCATGATATTCTTTATTAGCAGAGGTATAATAAGATCATTTGATGCTCTATTGTTTTCCAGAAGAGAACAAAATAGTGGTAAAATGGGATGTGGAAGAAATCTAACATTACTGGTGAAATGGGTTGGGGAATATTAAAGTCTTGTGGAAGAAAACAAGTTTAAGGTCTTGTAGAAAAAGCTTCTGTTTTTGTCTCGACAAATTCTACTATCATTTATTCTCTGTGTGGCTCTCAGGAGTTGCTCTACCTTGTAAGAAAATAAGCGCCGCCTTAGCCCCAAATTTGAGGGCCTCATTTTTTAGTAGATAAATATTATTTATAGAAAAAAGAAGTTTTTATATGAAAAGAAAGAATTATCAAAAGAAGTTCATATATCTAGAGTGCTATGTCTCAAGAAAGATTAATTGCATTGATTATATTATTACTTAAAAAAGAATAATTAGAAAAAATCGATTATATAATTTTAAAAATAACAACAACAAACCTAGTGTATTCCCATAGCGTGGGGTCTGGGGAGGATAAGATATACGCAGTTCATAACGCTACCTCCGAAGAAGTAGAGAGGTTGTTTCCGATAGAACCTCGGCTCAAGATATAGGATAATAAACAAGGGGATGGATGACATAACCGAAATAAAGAATAAGAAATAATAGAATAAAATCACAGAAATATGAAATACGGAAAATAAGAGTAACACGGAATAAGAAAAATAGGAACTAAGCAATAGAAAATAGGACGCCCACCTATTAGTGACATACACTCACATACCAAAGACATATATGTACACTGTCCTATGATTACTAAATCCGGCTACACAAGAACTCTCCTGACTGCTAGCTACAACCCACACACTAACACTAGCCTTCTACCCTAATCCTTGACCTCCACGTCTTCCTATCTAGGGTCATGTCCTCAGTAAGGTGAAGTTGCTTTATGTCATGTCTAATCACCTCCCTTCAGTATTTCTTCGGCCTACCTCTTCTCCTCCTGAAGCCATTCAACACTAGCCTCTCACACCTCCGAACCGGGGCATCTACGTCCCTCCTCATCACATGCCCAAACCATCTCAGTCTTCCTTCTCGCATCTTGTCCTCCACCGAAGACACTCCCACCTTATCCCGGATAATCTCATTCCTAACTTTGTCCTCTTTAGTAAGTTCACGCATCCAACGCAACATTCTAATTTCCGACACCTTTAATTTTTGGATGTGGACATGCTTAACTGGCCAACACTCCGCTTCATACAACATGGCTGGACGAACTGCCACTCTATCGAATTTGCCTTTAAGCTTAAGGGGCACCTTCTTATCGCACAACACTCCCGAGACGAGCCTCTACTTCATCCAACCTGCTCCAATACGGTTAGAAACATCCTCATCAATCTCACCATCCCCTTGGATCATAGACCCAAGGTACTTAAAACTATCCCTCTTACACACATCCTGGGAGTCCAACCTCACCACCACTTCGTCCTCCTGCCTCGAGTCACTAAACTTGCATTCCAAATACTCCGTCTTGGATCTACTCAACCTAAAGCCCTTAGACTCAAGGGTTTGCCTCCAAACCTCCAATTTGTCATTCATCCCCCCAATCAATCAACACTACATCATTCGCAAATAACATACAGCAAGGCACCTCGCCTTGGATACTCCGCGTCAACACGTCCATCACCAACGCAAAAAGGAACAGACTAAGAGTCGATCCCTGATGCAACCCTGTGTCGACCGAAAAATGCTCTGAGTCTCCTCCCGCCGTCCTCACTCTGGTCTTCCCTCCATCGTACATGTCCTTAAAATTTTAAGGCCTCCGTTTGATCTTCACTTTAGGCCACGAATATGCTTGAGCCGCCCCTGGTGGCTCTCCCTTTATTACACAATATTCATATTCGACACTAAATCTACACCTCTTCAACTATTAGTTCTAGAAAAATCAAGTAAAATGAACATGCATGCAAAATTGGAAGGAATAATTAACTATCCAATTATTAATTAGATAGTCATGCCACAAACAAATAATATAAAATTTGATGCTCCGTTTGTCAATCAGTCAAGCACGATGTATCATTCAAAGAAGCACAATCAGAGTCTACTTGAGTATTTGTTGTGGAATAGAAATGTAGACTCTAGTCCATGTCCACGTAGAAATTTGTATTTTTTTCTCTAAACATGAAAATATCCCAAGTTATGGAAAAACTACCAAACAATTATGTCTACCCTTGGTTATCAAAGTTATTTATCATATTTATGTCAATATATTTCTTTAAAGTGGTCATGATAACTACACTCATAGGTAATTTAAAAAGGGATTAACCAACTAGTTAATCCTGTCTTCTTTTCTTATTGTTTCCTTTATTATTTGTACTTCTTTGCACTCAAAAGAATCTATTTAAATCCCTCTCCCATAGCATTTATTTAACTCAACACACTCAAATCTCCTTCAACGAGCCCCTCTCCTAAAAACCTCTATTTCTTACCTTAAACAAACAAAAAAAAATATATAGATAATGGCTACATCTTCATGTCTACCTACATTTTTGATGATAGGCATCCAACTTGGATATGCAGGTATGAACCTTCTGTCCAAAGCAGCAATGAACAATGGTATGAGCCCTTATGTTCATGTGGCGTACCGACAAACAACTGCTGCACTTGTTATGTGCCCAATTGCTTATCTCGCAGAAAGAAAAACAAGACCAAACATGACACTAGCAATACTTTCTAAGATTTTCCTATGTTCTATCCTTGGGGGATCAATAAACCAAATCACATATGTAGTAGGCCTAAAACATTGTAACACCACTGTGGCCTCAGCGTTAACAAATTTAACTCCTGCCTTCACTTTTATTCTTGCTGTCCTCACTCGACATGAAATAGTGAGCTTTAGGAGGAGGGCTGGAATTGCAAAAATACTCGGTACTTTACTGAGCATCGGAGGTGCAATGATGTTATCAGTTTACCATGGTCCGATAGTGCCCATTGGCCAACCGAAGATTCACTGGACATTTCTAGAGGACATTACAGCCAACAAAAGCAGTACAGGCCAACATAATTACTTGGGTCCTCTGCTTGTCGTGACCAGTGCTCTATCCTGGTCTATCTGGTCAATAGTCCAAACAAAAGTAAACCTTGAGTATGCAGCCACATATTCAAGCACAGCCTTGATGTGCTTGATGTCCAGCTGCATATGCTTGGTAATTGGCTTTATCATAGACCACGACAAGTCTGACTGGTCATTGACAAGCAGCGGCATTAGAGCTATCTCCTCAGTTTATTCAGGCGTTTTCTGCTCAGCCCTATCATATTTCGTGATGAGCTGGTGCATCAAGAGGAAGGGTGCATTTTTTGTGTCCATCTTCAATCCCTTACCAATCATCATTGTTGCCATATGCAGTTGGCTCCTACTTGGAGAAAAGATATTCACAGGAACAGTCGTAGGATCAAGCCTAATTATTTTGGGACTGTTTACAGTGTTATGGGGTAATTGGTTCGAGTCCAAGCAAGAAAAGGTATCGCCAGTGGAACATTTGGAGTCTAGGCAAGAAGATTTGACTAAGGCGTCACCAGTTTAGATACTGTCTACAACTGTACTTTCAGCATTACGCATGCTAGTATTCATGGTTGTGCAGTCGCCAGTTAATCCATCAATATCATCGTACAAACTATATATTCTACGGATGATGTTTACCTGTTCTATTTCTGTTTTATATATTCAATCGTTACGAATTGAAGGATAAGTGAAATCCTAGTGAGGATTTGAAAAGGTGATATGCCTGTTTGTATTCTATGAATGTAATATTTGTACTGTTGTATCACCATATACTGGGATAGTTGTATCGACAATTAACTCTTTATCTAAAAAAAAAAAACTACCCGAACAAATGGTACGTATTTGTTTAGCCGCTATACCGTATGTCACACCCCTTTTTACATTCCAAAAAGATTAGCTTTTATGTTTGAAAGGTTTTTTTATTAAAGTGATAAAAAGAAGAAAATTTCTGATTCGAAAAGAATTATTTACATTTTAACTCAGAGTCGCCACTTGACATAAATCGGGTGTGCCAAGTCACCTTTGAAAATCCTTTTTCAAAACTGTTTTTGACTCTTTTAAACTGATTTGCTAACAAAGATTCCGACTAAGGAATTCTGTTGACCGAGGGGAAGGTGTACGTTAGGCACTCCTCGATCCCGTGGTTCGACCACGGTCGCTTGGTAGAGCGTATCAGCTAATTTTGACACTAAGAATGTAAAAACCACACACAAAACACATCAAACAATCAATCAAACAAACAAAGCAAAACAATTCAAAATATAATGTCCAATCTGATTATACAGTCCAAAAATAGAAAAAATGCGAAAATATAAATCCTATGTTAAGATAATCCTAAAACTATACTCCAATGCCTTACCTGATGCCTCAGGCCTTGATCACGAGTCTCCTCTGCGTACATGATACTTCGGGGCATTCCCCGGATAAATTAATACAAATCCCTCGGGGCATTCCCCGGATAAATTAATACAAATCCCTCGGGGCATTCCCCGGCCGAATGAGTACAATTTTAATTTTTTGTGCGATCAAATAGAACGAATCATTCACACACATATTCAAACACTCAATAAATCATTATTCCTAAATTTGCCTACCCAGCCTACCGTTTGACTACTAATTTCATCCTATCCCGATACTATCACGTTTAGCATTCGTATTTACTCCAAAACAATCAACGACAATAAATCAAGACTAAACAATATTCATTTTTATCAATTGCTACCATCCAACCCCACATTTCTTTTAAAACTAAATTTTCACAATTCGCAATCACCATTTCAGCAATCCACAACCATAACCAATCCATAATCAAGGAAATCAAACGCCGAATCAAAACAACAATAATTCACATCATCACGAATCAACCAACACACAATATTGAAATCAATGCATCGAATAGCATCAACAATGAAATAAAAAGAGGTAAAGAGTAGAATTGGACCTCAATTTGATGCTTTTTAAAATTCAGTGTTACTCGGATAAAGAGAGTCTGCACCCGGAAACCTCAAGGCGAACCTCAATCGAACAAACTCATCCAACTCGGAACTGAGAATCACAAAACAGAGAAACCTGGACCAGATTCGGATGAACCCGCCCAACCTCGAACTAAAAATCATGAGAAATAAGAGAAATCCAGCCCGATTCCTATGGGTTTAGACGGAATCGAAAGCAGGTCGAGGTTTGTTTGACTGTCTTGTGTCACCGTAACTCCAGTAAACTTAGGCGATGATCGAAATCGACAAAGAAATACCAGTGGTGACGTATTTCGATTGATTTTGAATGGATTTATGACGGCTTAGACGTGTTTCCGGAGAATCTGTCGCCGAAACAGGAACCAAACAATGAAACTTGTGTTCCCTCAGCTCCGTGTTACCCTCCTCTCTCTTGGTCTCAACTCTCTTTTCTCGATCTTCCTATTTCGTCCCAAATTTTCCTTCTCTCAGTTCTCTCTCACACCATTTTTTCCATTGATCTGCTTTCCCTCTCTTTCTCGTCTCACTGTGTGGGTGTGCTTATGACGAAGAGAGAGGAAAAATGGAGTCTCTGTTTTCCTGAAGTGTGATTTTTCGTGTGTAAAATTGTGTGTTAATGGTGGTTTCTTGTGCGTGAATTGCGAAAAGAAGAAAAGAAGAGAGCCCAAAATGGCGTCTCTCTGAAGATGATGATAATTTTTTTTTCTCCTCCCTTCCTCGTCTCACTGTGTAGGCTGGTGTATTTTCTATGCTAGTGGGACCCGTGTGTGAATTCTGAGAGAGTGAAAATTGAAAAATGGAGTATATGATAGTCAATTCCCTGTGGGCCCTCTTTTTTTTTTATTGTATATGTAATTTGTTATGGACAAAGAAGGAAAAAAAACATGAGAGGGAAATGGGTGGGGTCACGTGGGTAGTGAGGTGTCCGCTTTTAATTGGAGAGGTTGTTAGGATAGGATTAAAACAGGGTAAAATTTGTTAAAGATTATTATTTTTTATCATTTTATGGAAAGATAATTACATGGTTGAGGGTACACGATAGGATAAGGTAAAAATGAGTAAAAGTGATATCAGGGAGGGACAAAATTAGGTGTCTACATCATGCCCCCTTTGAATGTAAACTCGAAGTGTTTTCAGACAATGAAGTAGACAACGAGACAAAATTTTGTCCTGACCATTATTCAGAGAAACAGAAGGGAAAAAAGAAACCGACTCTTGACTTAGGACATCCTACCTACCCAAGTTGTGAGGGAATCAAGTCACGGGTATTTCAAAGGATTTGAAAGAGAAGGACAATGCCGAGTTGGAGAGTCGAGTGAGGTTCCATTGAGGTTCCGATCCGCGGCTCTGTCATTACATCAAAATGAAAATTATAAGTTAAAACATAAATGAAATTACAAAATCCTATCTATGCAGCTTTCCTTGACTCTTGACTTGAGTTTCATCACCCGATTCTTCAGGCGGGCTCCTGACTTGCAATTTTTTCAATTTGTTAACTTTCAATTTCTTCGCCTTGTTGCTTGACTTTCAACTTCTTTACCTTATTGCTTGACTTTCATGCATTCGTCGTGTTCTTCAGGCAGACTCCTGACAAATGAAAACTGACAAAGAAGTGCGTCTCCCAACAAATGTCACTTGAATTATGCAAGGAAATGCGTATCCTTACAAATGCTTGAATTACCCAAACAAGGAAGTGCATCTCCCTACAAATGTTGCTTGAATTTTCCACACAGGGAAGTGCATCTCCTTACAAATACCGCTTGAATTACCAAATAAGAAAGTGTGTCTCCTTACCAATGTTGCTTGAATTACCTAAACAAGGAAGTACGTCTCCTTTGGAAGTGCGTCTCCTTATGATACCGCTTGAATTACCAAACAAGGAAGTGCATCTCCTTACCAATGTTGCTTGAATTACCCAGATAAGGAAGTGCATATCCTTACAAATGTTGCTTGAATTACCAAACAAGGAAGTGCGTCTCCTCATAAATGCCGCTTGAATTACTAAAACAAGGAAGTGCATCTCCTTACCAATGCCGCTTGAGTTACCTAAACAAGGAAGTGCGTCTCCTTTGGAAGTGCGTCTCCTTATGATACCGCTTGAATTAACAAAAAAGAAAGTGCATCTCCTTACTAATGCCGGTTGAATTACCAAAACAAGGAAGTGTGTCTCCTAACAAATGTCTCTTGAATTACCCAAATAAGGAAATGCATCTCCTTACCAATACCACTTGAATGAAACAAAAAAAGAAGTGTGTCTCCACATAAATGCCGCTTGAATTATACAAACAAGGAAGTGTGTTTTCTCACCAATGTTGCTTGAATTACCCAAACAAGGAAGTGCGTCTCCTCACAAATGTCACTTGAGTTGCCCAAATAAGGAAGTGCGTCTCCTCACAAATGCTGCTTGAATTGCCCAAACTGGAAAGTACGTCTCCTTATAAATGTCACTTGAATTACCTAAACAAGAAAGTACATCTCCTTACAAATGTCGCTTGAATTACCAAAATAAGAAAGTGCATCTCCTTACAAATGTTTCTTGAATTGTCCAAACAAGGAAGTGTGTCCCCTTACAAATGTTGCTTGAATTGCCCAAACAAGAAAGTGCGTCTCCTTACAAATGTTGCTTGAATTGCCAAACAAGGAAGTGCGACTCCTTACAAATGATGCTTGAATTAACTAAACAAGGAAGTGCGTCTCCTTACAAATGTTGCTTGAATTACCCAAACAAGGAAGCGTGTCTCCTTACACATGCCGCTTGAATTAACCAAATAATGAAGTACATCTCCTTACAAATGTTTCATGAATTAACCAAAAAGGAAGTGCGTCTCCTTACAAATGTTTTCTTGAATTTTTCAAGGAAATGCGTCTCCTTACAAATATCCCTTAAATTATCCATACAAGGAAATGCGTCTCCTTACAAATGTTACCTGTGCAGCAACATTGCCTCTTGCATTTGTAGAAATAAGAAATTACGGCCTTTAATGTTTAGGCTCTGAAATCCTTGATCAGAATGCAACATGTGTTCCTGTTTCATACAAAGAAAACTTGTGAGTTTAAAAATATGGTGGTTGGTTTGTGGCTTTAGCTTTCGCGGCAATCGCTCTTGCCCCGGTCACATTTAACCTTGCCTCCAACCATTAGCATATGCCATTGACTTGTTGCATCATTGACTCAAACTCAAATTATTAAGAGTGACTCTGAAACAAACAAGTATCTCTGTTTTGCCATGATTCTCAGATAAACCCTTTGAACCTTGGTATTTTCATGAGTTCCCTGACTTGTCTGTTGACAAAGTTTTTTTATGCCTTATTTCGGCTCACAACCATGTCTCTTTCACGTGTTGGCCTTTTGTCTTGCTTTGCGCAATTGAAGAAGCTGGTAGCCAATTTTGAAATTTTTTCTCACTTGTTTTAACGTGGACTTGACTCAAAGACAAGAGAAAAAATGACAATGATTTTATTTGGACAACTGACTAACGAAAATTAAATAAAGAGAAGAAAGAAAGACAATGAATGTCCCCATTTAAAACAAAGAAACGAAAAATTCATCTAAAAATGACATTCAACTCTAATGAATATGTCATGCATTTTGGATTAAGCAGCTTGATCTTTTCGTCCTAACTTTCTACCAATTGTCATTGAGTTAATGGCCTTGAAACTGAGTTGCTTCCTTAGGTCAATTGCATTTAAGGCCTCATTCGTCTAGTGGCTCCTTGAAGGGTTTTCTCCAACAAGACTTTCATTCTCTTTCTCTCAACTCCACATCACCTGATGGTGACCGTGAAGGTTTTCACCAATAAGGCTCTCTCATTTTTATTTCTCTCAACTTACCATCGTCTTACGGTGCCCGAAAGGGTTTTCACCAATAAGACTCTCTCATTTGTATTTCTCTCATAATTTTTATGCTGAGGAAGACAAGTAGTACCCAAAATGCATCATTATATCCATTGCATGCTTAGCCTTAACATTATCAAAGATTGATCTGAAGGTCTTTCTTTGGTTGTAACTTAGCTTTTGGATAAGGTTAGAAAGAAAGGATGACATGATGCCCAAATAACACTTGAAGTGGGGTAGGACTTACAACTTTTGGAATCGACTCAAACAATGAGGATTAACTCATGCCCCAGTTTCTTTTGACTGGGTTCTAAAATTTTTATTTGGTTGGACCGAGCCCTTAGTAAGGCAGCCTACGTATCTCACCCCTGAGAGAGGAAAATCAGGTCATGCGTAGTTCTGGCAGCTAAGATTGATTCTGATTTTTTTGTTTTTTTCTTTATTTTGGTGACTCTTTTTTTGGACATATTTTCTTCTCTTTTTTTCTTTTGAAATTTTTCTAACTATATTGCTTTGCTCGACACTTTTCTTTTGAGCTTTGCTAACTCTATCTTAATTTCAAAAGAGGGGTATGAAAGGAAATAGGACTAAAGCTCAAATGGGGTAAACAAAGGATGACACGCTGTTTGGATAGCAGAATAAAATGCCTTCGTCATGTCAATCCTTGAAAATGCAAGTACACATCATGCAATATGAAATGAAAGATGAAGATCATTTGTGACACTTTAACAACACTAACTTCAACTGAGCATGTGCCAATTCTTCTTCTACCCTTGTCAAACATACAACTCCACTTTCGTTATACATTCCTCATGCTGAAGGACTCATGACTTCATGGAGCTGATTTTCTTTCTGTTCCTTTTGACATAGGATCGCACATTCACTACTTGACCAATTGAGATATGTCTTTCAATTGATGACCAAGTTATTCTCATGATTCTCAAAATAATTTCCTTAATTTTCAAAGAAGGCTTCAACTTGATCACCAAATTCCCCAGCACTCTATCTATTTTCTCAGATGCTCTCTTTTTCTAACTTTAACCCTCTGATTCAATGTTCATGCTTAAACTAGATTTTAAGATCTGGCTGAAAATTTCCCAAGCATGTCATATCACTAGAGTCAACATAAAATGAACTGTATAAAGAAAACAAACAAACAACACATATTTTAAAACACAAAGGAAAAAGGACAATTCATTTAGTTGAAATAAAAGATAGAAGGGTTTGAACATAAACGACAAAAGGACAAAACAAGATAGATCCCGAACTACAACCCTAAAATAATTTGGACAACAGAAAATAAAACAAAACAAGCTACCAGACCTCTTCCTAATAGGGAGAGAGGTGACTTCTCAATTGCCCAGCCTGTCATCTTAGCCACTGGTTTGCATATTAGCATGACTAGAGCTTTCCTCACTATCAATGTTCTGTACCATAATTGATTTATCTTGAATCATCTTTTCAATTTCTCTTTTCAAAGCACGACAATCTTCAATACTGTGACCCTGAACATCAGAATGATATGCACATCGTACATTAGGATCAAAATTTCTTGAATATGGATTAGGAGTATACCCAAGGAGAGGACTGATCATGCCCCGTTGTACCAATCTCTAGAATAAACTTGCATACGATTCTCCAATTGGCGTGAAGTTATCCCTCGACTTCTGCCTCATTTCATTGTTTGGCTTGGACCAAAAATCTGGCCTAGAAGGGCTTTGGTATGTTTGTGGAGTTAGAGGATGACTCTGAGAAGTTGGCTTGTTCCATTTGGGTAAGATGAAGGTTGTGCATTATATACTGGATATGGAAGTGGGGGAATGAAGTATAATAGATTTTGGAAAAGATTCTTTGGAGCTTGGGCATAAACTTGGGTTTGAGCCTGTGGGTAACGATGGTGTGGTCCTCTTTCCCGTGCTTGTTGTCCAACTACAATGACATATGCATATTCCTCATACTTCTTCCCTCCTACACTTCCCAAATATTTTTGAATCGCTTGAGTGGTCGCTTTCAATGTTGCAAAATTCACAATGCGATCGGTCTTAATTTCATCCTCTATCATCTCCCCCATTTTGAGGACCTCAATAAATGGCTTGCCTAATCCAGGTAACAAGTGTTGATAATATATTTCATCCTGCGTTTGAATAAACACCTCCACTATCTTACTTTCTTTCATTGGCGGTTTCACCCTAGCAGCTTGTTCACGCCATCTAATCGCATACTCTCTAAAAGTTTCAGTACTCTTTTTCTTCATATTAGTTAGGGATTTCTCGTCAGGAATCAACTCCATATTGTATTGGAATTGTTGCGTGAATTCATTAGCCAGGTCATCCTAACTATTCCACTTGTCGATGTCTTGGTCAACAAACCATTCTGAAGCTAGACCTGAAAGACTCTCACCAAAATATGCCATAAGTAATTCTTCCTTCCCTCCAGTGCCCCTTAGTTGGTTGCAATAGCGTATCAAATGTGCTACAGGATCGCCATGTCCATCATACTTCTCAAACTTCGGCATTTTAAAACCAAAAGGAAGATGAACATCTGGAAACATGCAAAGATCGTTATATGAGACATTTTTGTACCCCCCGAGTCCTTGCAAGTTTTTCATAGCCAGTTCCAAGCTTCTCAATTTTCTAGTCATTTCCTCTTGTTCTTCTGTCATAACAGGTTTCTCAGTGTTAAGAGAAAATTCAGGCGGGTGAGTGTAACCGTAATGACCAGTTGACTTAAATATGGGTTCGAAAGCATAATGTTGATCACCAGAAATATTCAATACATGCTCTCTTACAGAGTGAGGAAGCACGACTGTTGGATAACCCTCAGAAACAGGAGCTTTATATGGGAGTGGAGTTGCAAAAATGGGAATTAAAGGTGGAGCTGAGTATGTGGCAGTTTTGTATTGAGGAGTGAGGAAATGAACATGGAAGTGTTCGGATATTGTTGCCCCGGAATCGATCCTGATGCATGTTGTGTCGTGTCAACAAAAATAAAGAACTGTGCATGTGATACTGGAGACAAGCTAGAAAGATATTCCAGATTATCAGTGGGATATGAAGGAGGTGGCAACCCATTATCCCAAGCTCGACGCATTTCTATCATTTGTTGCCTTAATTTCTGCATCTCTTCATTAGCTCCTACATTCTCATTCCCCGAACTCCCTATCTGATTAGTGACAACAAACTCGGTATCCTTGTTGGCCATAACTTTCTCTGTGACTTGGAGCAATATGGAGGACCAACCAAAATGCCACAAACCAACCACCTTAAACTAACTGGACAAGAGATACCCAATGCGTTAGAGTTCAACAATTTTTCAAAACCATTTTTTCTTGAAAAAATCACCGAGCCCAAGAAGGGCGCCTACGTATCTCACTCCCGAGAGAGGAGAATCAGGTGTGCGTAGTTCGTGAAGTCTTGCCAAAATGGACAAATTAACTTTTTTTTTCTTTTTCTTGAAACTTTAAGAAGAAAAGAAAATAACAATTTGTCAAAAGAATTGACGAAAATCATTTTGTATTCCAAATGAGTGCAGAAAAATAAAGAAATCTTTTTGAATTTTTGAATTGTGAAAAACATAAGCCATAAAGAACACTAAAAGCTACGAAACATTTTTTTTCCAGAAGGTTTCTTGTCTATATACTTTACTTTTAACACATGTTTTCCCCAAATCAGTCTGTCAAATGACCACGTTACCTTCAAAGATGCAACATTTAGCACGTAGGGATGCTTTAGAGGCGAGTCTCCTACAAAGGGCCAAGTGGGCCCCTCTAGGTCTTCAATATGATGCACATAAGCATGACCTAAAGGCTGACCTACGTTGGAGTTCACTAACAAGGTTGTTCGAGGGAGCGTATGGACGATAGTGGCTGCTTTGCTTTCCACCTACTCCATAACACCAATGGCTCTCCCCCTAAAATAAGGGTGACTCAACTAGAGGTCGTGTACAATACGTGTACTACGGACTTGTTGCAGAAAGAATGACTCGGGTTATGCACATGATGACAGATATAAAACGGTAACACATAAGATAAAAAATGTAAACAAAGAGCATGTAGGCACTCAACAGTGATAATACAATAACATAAAACAACACAAACAAAATGTCCATACACCTATAGTGCCAAACTAAGTCGATACAACTCCAAAATAAGCTCGAATTCTGAAAAATCCCCAGCAGAGTCGGCAGAGCTGTCACACCCCTTTTTACATTCCAAAAAGATTAGATTTTATGTTTGAAAGAGTTTTTTATTAAAGTGACAAAACGAAGAAAATTTTTGATTCGAAAAGGATTATTTACATTTTAACTCAGAGTCGCCACTTGACATAAATTGGGTGTGCCAAGTCACCTTTGGAAATCCTTTTTTAAAACTATTTTTGACTCTTTTAAACTGATTTGCGAACAAAGATTCCAGCTAAGGAATTTTGTTGACCGAGGGGAAGGTGTTAGGCACCCCTCGATCCCGTGGTTCGACCACGGTCGCTTGGTAGAGCGTATCGGCTAATTTTGACACAAAGAATATATAAACCACACACAAAATACATCAAACAATCAATCAAACAAACAAAGCAAAACAATTCAAAATATAATGTCCAATCCGATTATACAGTCCAAAAATAGAAAAAATGCAAAAATATAAATCCGATGTTAAGATAATCCTAAAACTATGCTCCAATGCCTTACCCGATGCCTCGGGCCTTGATCACGAGCGTCCTCTGCATACATGATACTTCGGGGCATTCCCCGAATAAATTAATATAAATTCCTCGGGGCATTTCCCAGCCGAATGAGTACAATTTTAATTTTTTGTGCGATAAAATAGAACGAATCATTCACACACATATTCAAACACTCAACAAATCGTTATTCCTAAATTTGCCTACCCAGCCTACCGTTTGCCTACTAATTTCATCCTATCACGTTTAGAATTCGTATTTACTCCAAAACAACCAACAACAATAAATCAAGACTAAACAATATTCATTTTTATCAATTGCTACCATCCAACCCCACATTTCTTTTTAAACTAAATTTTCACAATTCGCAATCACCATTTCAACAATCCACAACCATAACCAATCCATAATCAAGGAAATCAAACGCCGAATCAAAACAGCAACAATTCACATCATCACGAATCAACCAACACACAATATTGAAATCAATGCATCGAATATCATCAACAATGAAATAAAAAGAGGTAAAGAGTAGAATTGGACCTCAATTTGATGTTTTTTTAAATTCAGTGTTACTCGGATAAAGAGAGTCTGCACCCGGAAACCTCAAATCGAACCTCAATCGAACAAATTCGTCCAACTCAGAACTGAGAATCACAAAACAGAGAAACCTGGACCAGATTTCGATGACCCACCCAATCTCGAACTAAAAATCATGAGAAATAAGAGAAATCCAGCCCGATTCCTACGGGTTTGGACGAAATCGAAAGCAGGTCGAGGCTTGTTTGACTGCTTTGTGTCTCCGTAACTCCAGTAAACTTAGGTGATGACCGAAATCGATAAAGAAATATCAGTGGTGACGTATTTCGATGGGTTTTGAATGGATTTGTGATGGCTTAGACGTGTTTCCGGCGAATCTGTCGCCGGAACAGGAACCAAACTATGAAACTTGTGTTCCCTCAGCTCCATGTTACCCTCCTCTCTCTCAATCTCAACTCTTTTTTCTCGATCTTCCTATTTCGTTCCAAATTTTTCCTCTCTCAGTTCTCTCTCACGCCATTTTTTTCATTAATCTGCTCTCTCTCTTTTCCTCGTCTCACTGTGTGGGTGTGCTTATGACAAAGAGAGAGGAAAAATGGAGTCTTTGTTTTCCTGGTGTGTGATTTTTCGTGTGTAAAATTGTGTGTTAATGGTGGTTTCTTGTGCGTGAATTGCAAAAAGAAGAAAAAAAAAGAGCCCAAAATGGCGTCTCTCTGAAGATGATGATAATCTTTTTTCCTCCTCCCTTCCTTGTCTCACTATGTAGGCTGGTGTATTGTCTATGCTAGTGGGACCCGTGTGTGAATTCTGAGAGAGTGAAAATTGAAAAATGGAGTATATGGTAGTCAATTCCCTATGGCCCCCCTTCCTTTTTTATTGTATGTGTTATTTTTTATGGACAAAGAAGGAAAAAAAATGTGAGAGGGAAATGGGTGGGGTCACGTGGGTAGTGAGGTGTCCGCTTTTAATTGGAGAGGTTGTTAGGATAGGATTAAAACAAGGTAAAATTTGTTAAGAGTTATTATTTTTTGTCATTTTATGGAGGAATAATTACATGGTTGAGGGTACACGATAGGATAAGGTAAAAATGAGTAAAAGTGATATCAAGGAGGGACAAAATTAGGTGTCTACACCGTAAAGTCGCTAAAGAAATGGCTTGCGGCCCCAACTTCTTTGGAGCCCGCTTTTTTAAGTTAGAAAATAGTTCACAATAGTAGTATATCACACACAAATTTTAACGATAATATCTATGTGATTCTAAAATATTTTTACTAACTGACAACAAAATATACGTATGACGCACGAAATGCTCATAAGATGCACGTATGTCGCACGATATACACTTACGCCACACAAAAACTAATTTTATTGAATATATCTGAACCTTTTTATTTAGAGTTGGCTTTAGGCCACCAAATTTGTTGAGCCTCCCTTGAGCTACATTAACTTTCTTTAGATGCTAGACTGAACCTTCTTGTTCCATCGCGAATCGATAAAGAATCCCAAGTTTGTAGATTATACATCAAACATATCGATCACATATGCTCAGAGTTGGTGTACTTTGTCACCCCGCCTGATTCACTGTATGTTCACCGCAAGGGACAAACTCATCTTGTGTTGCTGCCTTGAAGAAGATATGATGCTTTACTACGAACCTAACAGAAACAACAAACTTCAGCAGGATTCAAAAAAGTAACTATGATGATAAAAGTTTGAAGACGGAGTATCTTATGTTACCTTAGAAGCATAAGACCGCAAATCTGTGCTAGGGATTTGACAGGAACAGTTTCTAAGGCACGAACTCCACATCTCACCGAGTATTAGCTTATCTTTTAACAATTTATGGGTTGAAAACAACCAGTTCTCCCCCAGAACTAGTTGAATATACATTTTGAGAATATCGCAATTCTTATCTTTCAGATTGATCGAGATTAGAGTGTTAAGAAGCTCAGCTATGGCAGATTGTAATGCAAAAATTGAAAGAGGGAGAAGAAATCTTATACTTCAATAGAAGCTCAATGAAACAGTACAAGTTTAGAATGATAACTGTCTCCACTATTTATAGACAGACAGTTGTCACTACTTCAAGAACTATCTAGAATATCTTAGCTAATAATTCTTTTGTAACTAACTAACTAATACTCACTATTTGTTATAAATGTATCTACATTATAGTGAATGTCTATCAAAATCTACTTTGATAGCTATTAGGATTTGAAGCATCCGTCTTTTACTCAGATTAGGAGTAAATTTTCCCTATAAATAGAGAGGTTTTGTTCATTGTATTTACAATCTAATGATCTCTCATCCCTCAAGAGAAGAAATAAGAATCTATTCTCTCTACTCTTTTTCTTTGTTCTTTATTATTTTATAACACGTTATCAGCACGAGACTCTACCGTCTCAAATTTGAAGACTAAGGCTAAGGTAGCAAAAGAATTGGAGTTAATCTTCTGTCAATTCAGGTATGCAATATTTATTCGTCTAATAACAAATTTCACTTAATACTAATCTGCTTTGTGACTTGGAATCTAAATATTTATCTAGTCTTAAAACATTGATTTTCATCCATTACCATTAGCAAAGTATATTAAAGCCATCAAGTCAAAGTTAAAATTAGTTTTCTGCAAGAATTCAATTATTATCTTGATATGAAAAATCTATGTACACCAATTATGAAAAAGTAACAGCAAACAATTGTTAAAGCATCTTAAAAGTGCATTACTTTCTCATTACACGTGCTCCTATATTCTACGTGAAAAATTATATTTTATGTCCTTGTGGTTTAATCTAACTAATCATCTTTGATTTTCTCTTGTTCAATTTTGATGAGTTTAAATATATATGACATCACGAGTTTATTATTAAATTAATATAACTCTATTAAATTTTTTGGATCTGAGGAAATTTAACTGGTTCAAAATTATTTATGCCTTAAATTTGTTCTTGAAACAATATTGTTAAAAGTTATGATCATTGATTTAAGTCTCATGCACCATGATGATAAGATGTTGGGTTCAAGTCCCATCGATTTATGCCTAAGACGCCTTTTTATATGGATAAGATATTGAGTTTGAATCTCAATATACCATACTGATGATATTATGATGGCTAAGGCAAAATAATGGGTGTTTAATAAAAAGTCATGAAATTCGATCCATTGAATATGCTTCATTCCATGAATTGAATGTGATAGCAATATATGATAAGTCTGAAATATGACAACTTACTTCATCCTTGAGGTGTATGTGGTAGCAGTGCATAATATGTCTGAAAGAAGACAAGTGATTAAATGCACGAATATACGCTTAGAGGGACAATATGATTATGATCATCAAAAGTAATGATATTTTGACACGCATATTATGATCATAAGATATGATAGAAAAAAATTCTCTACATCATATGTATGCCTTGATTTGCTTCTGAAGAAGCAAAATCTTGAAAGAGGTTATAAGTTATCATAATTTGATAGGCTTAAGGCACGATTATATTCTATTTCTGGAGAATGAGAAGCTTATTAATGCAAACGTGTACTTGATTGTGATGGTATCACAACTCACCTCCGAATGAGGCAGAATAACTGAGAAGAGTTATTTAGAAATCTACTTCTAAAGTAGTAAATCTGAAATTTATTCATGTAATAGTAAATATGAAATTTACGAAAGAAAAAAAAAGTACATGTCATGGTAAACTTGGAGTTTACTAGAATAAAAGTTCATAAATTGATATGAACGATTGTGACATCTCGAAGATGTGCATGTATTGAAGAACTAGAAGATTGTTCAAGAATTGTTTATGTCGTTTGTTCTCATGACAAGTTGGTTGGACCAACTAATATTGGGATTGGATCCCTTCAAATCTGAAAATTATAAAAGTTGAATAAGGGCCCGTTCACTTATCATGTGATATGTTGAAAAGATGCATCAATAAGATGATCATATGTACATTCATGGTCAACCTACGTTTGTCATTCATAAAGTTACTTGTTCAATATAAATTGAGCATAATTTTCAGATTGTGTAATCAAGATAATTTATCTTGATAATGATGGTTTAGCATTGAATGTCTTCGATAAATATCTAAACCATTGTTAATGAGAATAAAACTTAATGTATTGTTCTGAAATATGATATATTGCAATAGCATTTGTATGCATTAGACCAATAAATTATGATTATTTCTTTTCTCTCAATTGGTTCAAGGTGGGAAATCAATTATTCCATCTAATAATTTTGATGTGCGGTATACGATTAATGAATATACCATAATGCACAACGATGGATTCCTCAAAGAAGTAGAGGATGTATGTTAGTTTTCCTAACATAAGGGGGAGATTATAAGCGCTATGAAATATGTTAGGAATTATCACCATATCCTTATCCAAAAGATATTCAAGTCAAATACTGAAAGCATCTCATATTAAACGCAAGTGCTCTTATTTTGTGTTCCTAAAGGACAAAGTCTATGCATGCGTGAAGCATAGTAGACTGATCGGTTCCAAATGAAATAGTCCTTGAAAAATAAGGAGCAAATAATCATAATAAGAAGGCAATGAGCTCTTGAAGAGCCTAAGACATACCACTTCATGAAACTTTATGAGAGGTTCATGTACCTGAAAATAATAGAGTGATGAGATCTCAAAATATTATGTTGCATTGTGAATCGATACAAAATGATATATCATCAATATCTTTGACACAATATTGATGCAATATTGTGAAAGATTATGAGGATCTGAATTCTACGTTTATTTAAGCATGTTGACGTAGAAACATTTATCAAGTGACATGAAAGGATGCATTTTAGTAAGCGTAAAACTTATTTGATTTGCAATCCAGGCACTTGAAGATGTCACTCATGAAATGTTGAATATTGTCACTTGACAAAACTTATGTGAAAACTTTTAAGGATTCAAACTGCTTGAAGCATATAAAAGTTTCTGGGAAACTTATTTATAATCCTTATATTGTATAAGATTATTGCTTGAACATCATTGGAACTCTTGGAGAGTTTTCAAAGCAATAGATTATTTGCTGAAATTCGAAATATATCGAATTGGATTGGTTATGAAGTACCATATCTTAGTGCAATTGATGCACTCATGTACCTTGCAAATACTACAAGGCCTGTAGCCTTTTCAGTCAATTTGTTAGCAAGGTATATTTCTGCCCCTACTATGAGACATCAAAATGGGATAAAACACATGAGCTTGTTTTATTCTAAAGATGGAAGTCCCGATCTTATTGATCATGCTGATGTTGGGTACTTATCTGACCTGCATAAAACTCGGTCTCAAATAGGCTATGCGTTCATATGTGGTGGTACTGCCATATCTTGGAGATATACAAAGCAGTCTATCATAGTTACTTCATCAAATCATGCTGAGATAATAGCTATTCATGAAGTAAGCCGAGAATGTGTATGGTTGAGGTCCATGATACATCTCATTCGAGAAAAATGTGGTGTGAAATATGTCAATCTACCCACAATTTTATACAGAGATAATTCAGCATACATAGCACATCTTAAGGGAGGATTCATAAATGGAGATAGAACAAAGCACATTTTGCCAAAGCTTTTCTACATACATGAGCTATAAAATAATGATGATATTAATGTGCAACAGATTCGTTCAACTGACAATGTGACTGATTTATTCACCAAATCTTCTCCAATTGCAACTTTCAAGAAGATGTTGCACAAGATCGAGATACAAAGGTCAAGGATGTTCTCATTAGGGGGAGTTAATACGCGTTGTACTCTTTTTTCCTTACGAGGTTTTGTCCCATTGGGTTTCCCTTGTAAGGTTTTTAATGAGGCAGCCTAAATGCGTATTATTAGAGATGTATACTCTTTTTTCTTCACTAGATTTTTTTTCCTACTGGGTTTTTTCTAGTAAGGTTTTAACGAGGCACATTATCTACCAATTAGACATTCAAGGGGAAGTGTTATAAATGTATTTACATTATAGTGAATGTCTATCAAGATCTACTTTGATATCTATTAGGATTTGAAGCATCCGTCTTTTACTCAGACTAGGAGTAAATTTCCCCTATAAATAGAGGGGTTTTGTTCATTGTATTTACAATCTTATGATCTCTCTTAAGAGAATAAATAAGAATCACTCTCTCTATTCTCTCTACTCTTCTTCTTGTTCTTTATTATTTTATAACACTAATTACATTATTAAGTTACAGCACCTATAGCTTTATATTCTTCTACAACCCATCCCCCCCCCCCCCGCGCTCAAGCTAGTGGATGAAAATAGGTTCTTCATTCCTAGCTTGTCGATCAGATAGATATGTTGAGGCTTGCAGAGACTTTTGGTTATCAAGTCTGCTAATTGATTTCTGGTGCCAATGTGTTGTGTCTGAATAAGTTTTTCTTGAATCTTTTCTATAACAAAGTGACAATCAATAACAATATGGTTATTTCTTTCATGGAATATAGAATGGGCAGCAATTTGGATAGCTGCTTTGCTATCACAGAACAAGGTGTCAAGTTTTGCAATATCAACTCCTAACTCTTTGAACAGACCAGTTAACCATGTAATATCAGCTAGTGGTTGCCATACTTCTGAACTCCGCTTCTGCAGAGGATCTAGAAACAGTTGATTTTTTTTTTCTTCCATGATATTAAGGCTCCACCAAACTTCACAAGATAGCCAGTTACTGACCTTCTAGTTTCAACATAAGATGCCCAGTCTGAATCACAGTATACAACCAAGTTCAACTCACCATTTGCAGGCAAGAGAAGGTCAAGACCTATTGTTATTTCAATGTATCTAACTACTCTGGCTGCAGCATCCAAATGAGACTGTTTGGGAGCATTCATGTGTTAACTAAGGGCTTGTACTACAAATGAAAGATCTGTTCTAGTCAAGGTTAGATACAATATTTTTCCAACAATTCTCTGATAAGCTCATCTATCTTCTAACAACTTGTCATGAGCAAGATTTTTTGGCCTTATTTCTTTGTCAAATTCTAAGGAAGTGAGTTTGTGATTGAACTCTAGAGGTGTTTCTGCTGGTTTGATTCTAGATAATCCCATTTCTGAAACCATCTCTAGAGCATACTTTCTTTGGCACATATGAATCCCTTTCTCACTTCTGGAGAATTCTATGCCAAGGAAATATTTTAGCTCTCCTAAGTCCTTCATCTTAAACTTAGACTTTAAAATTTTTCTGGTCTTTTGAATATGAACCAGACTACTGCCTGTTACTAAAATATCATCAACATACACCAACACTACTATCAGAGCTTCATCCATAACTTGAGTAAACAAGGAATAGTCATAATGGGATTGAGTGAATCCCATACTGATCAAAGCTTATGTAAGCTTCAAATTTCATTGTCTAGGTGTCTGTTTCAAGCCATATAGAGATTTATGTAGCTTGTACACGTTAGACTCCCCCTGGCTTGAAAAACCTTCAGGAACAACCATGTAGACATTTTCATTAAGGTCACCTTGTAAAAAGACATTGTGAACGTCCATTTGAAAAATATACCAGCCAGAAAAAACAGCAAGAGCAACAACAGATCTTACTATTACCATTTTGGTAATAGGAGAAAAAGTTTTTGTGAAATCAAGTCCCTCCTGTTGAGAGTAACCTTTGGAAACCAATCTTGCCTTATACCTTTCTATAGCACCAGATGCATGATACTTGATCTTAAATACCCATTTGCAGCCTATAGGAACCTTCCCAGGAGGCAAATCAACCAATGACCAAGTACCATAATCTTTCAGAGCTGAAATTTAAGCTTTCATGGCTTCTATCCACAAAGGATCTCTACTATCTTCAGCATAAGAGTGAGGCTCAGACAGTAGAAAATGTAGCTAAAGAGGCCTTATAAGAAGGAAGAATATGGTCATAAGTGATATAGTTGCTTAAATGATAAGTAAACCAGTTAGACTTGGACTTGGCCAACACATAATTAGCCATCCAAATAGGGGGTTTTGAAGATCTAGAAGATTTTCTTAGATCAGTAGCAACAATAGGGGCAGAGAAGAGGACAAGTTCCTCAGGTTCTAGATCAGGTGTAAAATTAATATCAGAAGAAGGAGTAGAGACTTTAGGAGATACATGATAGTCATTTGCAGTACTAGTGGAAGAATTATATGTATCAGAAGAAGCAGCAGAGGGGATAAAATCTTCAGATTCACTAAGTTGAAGGACCAGAAATATGTGTAATGGTAAATCAGATACATGCTTAAAAGGATAGATCTCCTCTTGAAATATAGTATCTCTACTGACAAAGAACCTTTTAGAGCATAGATCATACAACACATAACCTTTTTGAGAAGAAGAATAACCAAGATGGACTGTAGGTATAGCTCTAGGACTAAAATTAGCATGCTTCTTAGGTACAACAGCATAGCAAAAGACGCCCAAATACTCTCAGATGTTTCAAGGAAGGTGATCTTTTATACAATCTCTCAAAAGAAGAAACACCATAACAGGAGGAAGAAGGTAACCTGTTAAGCAAATATACTGCTGTGGAAACACATGTACCCCAAAAATTAGGAGGTATATTGTCCTGGAATCTTAGTGCTCTAGCCATATCTAAGATAGACCTGTGTATTCTCTCCACAATCCCATTCTGTTGAGGAGTATATACACATGAACTTTGATGAGCTATCTTTTTTCTTGCAAATAGATACTTAACTTGATCATTTAGGAATTCAGCACCATTGTCTGATCTCACACATTTAACTTGAGTGTTAAATTGAGTACACACAGACTGTAAAAATTCCTTGGGTGCAACTACTACTTCTGATTTGGTGCTAATAAAAAAGATCCAAATAAACCTTGAGAAATCATCTACTAAGCTTAAAAAATACCTTTTTCCGTCATGAGTAGACGCCCTATAAGGGGCCCATACATCAGCATGAATGAGATCAAATACACATGAAGAAACAGTAGAACTAGTAGGAAAGGGCAATCTTGATTGCTTAGCAATAGGGCATACTGTACATATATGATCAGTAAATTGAACATTTTGAAAACCATCTACACTCTTCAATACTTTCACAGGAGCATGTCTTAACCTTTGATGCCATAAGGTACCATTATTAGGCATCTGATTATTAGCTACATTAGTTCTAGCCTGAACATGATTAGAACTAAATTGTTGTTGTGACAACATCAACTGTCTTATACTATCAGGTTTATTTCTGAACAGAGTTGATCTGATATCTTCATCACTCAAGTTGTTAGCTTTTAAAATGTAGAGACCTCATTCTTCTCTACCAATCCCTATCACCTTCCCACTTAAGATTTCCTGAAATACACAGAAATTAGAAAAAAAGGCTACTAAACAGTCTAGCTCTTTTGTGATCTGTGATACTAAGAGTAGATTATACTGGAAACGAGGAATATGCACCACATTCTGAATAACTCTATTTTGAAGGATAAGAGCTTCTCCCTAATGAGTAATCTCCACCTGATATCCTGTAGGTAATTGGACAGTATTTGTAGGTTTACCTATCATTTTCTCTCTTATGTTAAGGAGATTAAGATTGTGAACCATATGGTTGGATGCTCCAATATCCACGACCCAATTATGATCCACTAAATGAGTCATAAAAGCAGTAATAATGCTGGAGGTATTAGATGTACCTGTAGAGCCTACTTTGGAAAAATTTACCATTACATCAGTGTCCTTCCATTTGCCTTTGTTGAGCATATGAAGAAGCTGAGAGTGTTGCTCAGGTGTGAAAGATGGTACGATACTATTACAGCTTGCGGTCACATTGAGTGAGATAAGAGTGTTAGGCTGAGCACTAGTCTGTGATGAGTGTCCTGCCTCATCTGGAGCTTCACAACTAGAATTTGTGGCATTATTAGCATACACATTGTTAGCATGAGTAGACATACCACCTCCCTTCTTCTTGAATTTGTGTAGACATACCACCTCCCTTCTTCTTAAATTTGTAGTTAGCAGGATAACCATGCAATTTGTAACACATTTCTTTAGTGTGACCTGTGAACTTACAATAGTCACAAAATAAGTTAGATCTGCCTAAATTGTTTCTAGACTTGAAACCTCTGTTATTGTCATTGTGATTGTTGAATCCACCACTACCACTAGTGGATCCATTAAACCCAGAACCATAACCACCTCCTTGAGTGCTAGATGCACCTAAATGACCCTGATTTTCTGACTTATTTGACATGAGAGTTATGGTCTCATTACCTTCTCCACCCATGATATTCTTTCTCCGACTTTCAACATTTATGATCATAGCATAGGCTTGGTTTACTGTAGGTAAAGGAACTGTCATGAGAATCTGACTCCTAGCATTATCATACGACTCATTTAATCCCATCAGAAATTGCCATAGCTTATGTAGCTGGTAATGTTCACTGTATTTTTTGGATTCTGGGCATGGACATGTAGGTGGAGGGAGTAGAGCTCCTAATTTATCCCATAACTCCCTCAATCTAGAGAAATACACTGATACAGAGGAAATGCCTTGAGTGAAAGTAGTTATTTCCTTGTGTAGATTGTAGAAGAAAAGCCCTAGAGGCATTTACTTTATCAAACAGTTCCCTTAGATCTTCCCATACACTGTGAGCATCAGTTCCATAGATCGTTGTACTTACTAAATCTTTCGAAATAGTGTTCATAATCCAAGCTAGTACGATGACATTACATCTATCCCAGAGTTCATGGAGACCAGAATCAATTTTTTCCTTTTTACAAATTCCTAACACAAAGCCTAATTTATTCTTTCGGTGAGAACAATTTTCAGAGATTTGCTCCATAATGAATAGTTTTCAGATCCTTGAAGTTGTACTAAGATAAGAACCGAACCTTGTGTATCTGAAGGATGAATATAGAGAGGATGATTGTGATGAACTTCTTTAGGTTGAGTTGAAGATTGGTTATTATTGGAGTTTTCAGCTGGGGCCATTTGAGGAATTCTTCAAATCAAAGAAAAAATTCTCACATGCAACTGCGAAATTGGTACTTCAATCACTAGATTTTCACTTTTGAGGCTTCGAATTGACCCGAATTATACAAATCAATTTTCTGAATCAAATAGAGACCGTTACTGTTGAGCTTCGATAGATCCTTCAGTGACTATTTTCTTCGATGATTTCTGTGAGCTGAGCTGAGAGATGCATCAACCTGGCTTTGATACCATGTTAAGAAGCTCAGCTATGGCAGATTGTAATGCAGAAATTGGAAGAAGGAGAAGAAAGCTTATACTTCAATAAAAGCTCAATGAAATAGTACAAGTTTAGAATGATGATTGTCTCCACTATTTATAGACAAACAACTTTCACTACTTCAAGAACTATCTAGAATATCTTAGCTAATAATTCTATTATATCTTCATATTCTTCTACATAGAGATCGATCTCAAGATCTGTTCATCATCGTGTAGCTGGACAAGTATTTAGGTAGCGTTAGTATTAGCAAAAACACATTTCAACACCTGGCATGACAAATATATGACGATGACGAACATGATAAGTGATAACGGGCACAGGAAGGATACTTAAATTTTAGTAGTGGTAGTAAGAGCACATCAAAGCTACAAGAAACTGAAAGGCCCAAGTATTCATCTCTCCCCGATTTTAGTATAGCCAATTGATCACCGTTCTGCAACGCTGCTACGTTAAAATTATTAAATAGAATATCATCACTAGTTGATGTATTTCGCGATAAAATACTTTTTTAATGTAAAATATGAGAGAATAAAGGTGTATAGTGTTACCAGTGAAACGATTGAAAAGTTTCACATGGTAGTAGTTGTTTCATTTTCTGCTATCATCACTAAAAGAAAATTAAGTTAATTGGAATAATTACAAGATCAACTACTTACTTAAACCAAATCCAAACACCAAAAAAAATGAGGTTTGAACCTTGGATATAGAGAAAATTATGTTAGGAGTTCCACCCTCAAAGTTAATCGTTCAAGAAAACAATTACTTCTATCCAAATTCAAAGTTGTGTGTCACACCTTGAATAATTTCATCAATATAGTAAGCCATGAAATGTGCCATCCACATGAAACCAATAATTTTAATTTCCAATTATCAAACTAAGCTAAGTGTTATGCATTTTCAGTCCAATACAAAAGACTTACAAGTTAACAAAAAAATGGGGACAAACCGTTACACTAAAACTCCACTGAAGGGGAAGAGCCCGACCACAAAAAGGGAATCTTTTATAAAATCTGCATGCATGCAAACAATGACTAAGAAGTAGTAGCAAACTTTGGAGTAGGAATAATCCACATCACTTGTGAAATTCAAGCATTACAACTTGATAATCCATGAACAAGGAAGAAGAAAGAAAAAAGTGAAGTTGGAAAGTTTATTCATCTGAAAAACTGTGTTACAATCTGATGTAGTGCCTTATATAGGCTAGTGAAAGAGATACAAAATATCTAGTAACTACCTCTTTCTAGAATATTCTATTTCACACCTCATTGTAACTAACTAATCATTGTCTAACAACCTATACAGCTGACTCAACAATATGCTATTAACTGACTGAATATCTACTCCTATCAGTATTACACATCAATGGAACAGGTAGTCGAGTATGTGTCAAAACACGCCCCCTCAAGCTGCAGGGTGCAATATATTTAGCACACCAAGCTTGCCTAATAAATGGGCATGTTAAGATTGGCTTAGCCCCTTAGTAAGAAGATCATCCACTTGGTCCTGAGAGTGAACATGTACAACTTGTATCAGTCCATTTTTTATCTTATCCCTGATGAAATGGCAATCAATCTCTATGTGTTTTGTTCTCTCATGAAACACAGGATTGTTGGCCAATTTAATTGTTGAATTGTTGTTACTAAAGACTGATATGGGCAAGGTAATGGGAACCTTGAGTTCCTAGAACAAACCAACCAACCAAGTTATCTCTGCAACTGTTGAAGCCATGCTTCTATACTCAGCTTCAGCAGAACTCCTAGAAATAGTGTGCTATTTCTTGGACTTCTAAGAAATCAAAGATTCACTAAAGTGAACTGCATAACTAGTAACTGATCGCCTGGTGTTGGGAAAAGCAGCCCAATCTGAGTCACACCAGCAAGTTAGAGTGGTAGAATGTTCAGCCTTTAACCAGATTCCTTGACCAATAGAGACTTTGATATACCTGACTACCCTGATAGAAGCCTCCTAGTGTGATCTCTTGGGATGTTGCATAAACTGGCTGAGAGTGTGGACTGCAAACCTGATATCTGGTCTGGTAATAGTGGCATACATAAGTTTACCTACTAGTCTTTGATAAGAAGAAGCATCAGAAAACAAATCATCACATTGTGCACCTATGGTTTGATTATACTCAAGTGAGGTTAACTTTATATTGGATTATAAGGGAGTGATTGCAGGTTTTGAACCACTAAGACCAGTATCTAAAATTAATTCTAGGACATATTTCCTTTGGTTTAATATCACCCTTGAAGTTGATCTAAGGACTTCAATACCTACGAAGTATTTGATATTCCCCAAGTCTTTCATCTTGAACTGTTGATGCAACTTGGCTTTTGTTGCATCAATCAATGCAGTATTGCTTCCAGTGAGGAGCAGTCATCAACATATACAAGAACTACCACTGTGTCATCACCTTGATGTAGAATGAAAAGAGAATAGTCATGAGCACTTTGAGTGAATCCAGCATCCAGCAAAGCATGAGTCAATTTCAGGTTCCATTGTCTGGAATCCAGCTTGAAGCCATACAAGGATTTGAGTAGCTTGCAAACCTTGTGCTCTCCTTGGCTTCTGAAACCTTATGGCAGCTCCATGTACACTTCCTCTTCAAGATACCCTTGAAAAAATACATTATAGACATCTATTTGGTAGAGAGGACATCCTCTAGATACTGCTACAGCAATCACACTCCTGACAGTAACTATTTTTTCCACTGGTGAATATGTCTCATGATAATCCAGCCCTTCTTGTTGGCTATATCCCTTGGACACTAATCTTGCTTTGAACCTTTCCACTTCACCATTTGCAAGATATTTAATCTTGTATATCCATTTGGAACCAATAGTGTTGGGCAGGTCAATAATGGTCCATGTGTTGTTAGCCTCCAATGCTTGGATTTCTAACTTTATAGCTTCCACCCATCTTTCATCTTTTACAGCTTGTTTAAAGTTTTAAGGCTCATTCAGAGTGGAAAACTTTGATAAGTAACACTGATATGCAGGTTTCAGTTTACTGTAAGATAGGCTGTTGGCTAAAGGGTACTTGCATCTCTGGTTTTTTAAAGTGTCAACATAATCATGCATCCACACAGGTGGTCTGGTTGTTCTTGTTGGTCTACTGGAAGAGGGTTAAAGCATGGAACGGTCATCTTGACATGTTTCTTCATGAGTGGTGCCAGGTGAAGTTGCACCAAGTACTGCAGCATCAGAGGAAGCTTGAGTCAGACAAGGCTCAGCTTGGAAATCAGCATCAGTATTTGCATCACCAACATGAATATCCTCTAAAGGAACATCATCACCAACTTTATCATATGTGGAGACCAGGAAGTCATTGATGTCTTCATCAGTTTTGAAAGTGTTTGAATGCTGTAATTTTGCTTGTGATGGATCAAAAAGGAATGAATCTTCATGAAACACAACATCCCTACTCACTAATAATCTTTTTGAGTGGATGTCTAGTAGAAAATAACCCTTTTGAGATTCTGAATATCTTACTAGTACAGCAGGTTTAGCTCTTTCAGAGAACTTGTCACCTCTAGGGACAACAGTCACATAACACAGACATCCAAACACTCTCAAATGAGATAGCTTGGGATCTTTAGAGAATAACAACTGGTATGGGCTTTTACCACTCAAAATTGAGGTTGGTAACCTGTTCATGATATTCACTGCAGCTTTCACACATAATCCCCAATACTTGATGGGCAAGTGGGACTGAAACTTAAGAGCTCTAGCAATATTTAATATGTGTTTGTGCTTCCTAATAGACTACATATATAATTATTAAATACATCTGGGTTATTCTGTAATTAGTTATTCTTCAGTTCTCTATATATACAGTTGTAACCCCTTCAATATTAAAAGATCAATTATTATTAAATCAGTATCATGGTATCAAAGCTAGGGTTTCTTCTTCCGCCCAAACCCTAATCTCTCCTCTTTTCCGACGTGTGTGCGCCGCCGCCACCGTCTACACCACGCCGCACGGCCTCCCTCCTCCGCCGTAGGTCGGCGCCATGGACAAGGTTATTGATCCTCTGTCAAAATTACCGTCTGGAGTAAAATTACTGCTCAGAAATCTCCACAATCTCATCCCCGAAAAATTATCTGACAACAACTACCCGGCCTGGGCACTTAACGTCCGCACCGCCCTCGCAGCCAACTTGCTGCTCGGATGGATTGACGGTGCGGAGAAGCCGCAGCCCGAGATAGCCGAGAAGGACGGCGTCAAGCTCCCAAATCCCGACTACCTTCCGTGGATGATCGTAGACACTCAGATCTGAGCCTGTCTTCTCGCAGTTATTAGCCCCTCTGTGCACAAACACGCCCGGGGTTTTCTCACATCGGCTTCACTTTGGGACGCACTAGCCACAAGGTACAACTCTGTGTCCACGGCTCATATTTTTCAGTTGCGTGACAAATTGCATACTCTTCGGAAGGGAACGAAGACGATGACTCAATACCTTGATGATGTGGCCTCTATTCTGTCTGACCTAGATGCTGTGAACGAGATTATTCCTGAACGAGACGTGGTGAATGCCGTGATACGTGGTCTTCCGGCTGGCTATTCCTCTCTCAAACAGCATATTCGCCTCTCGCCTGTCGAAATCACTCTGAATCAACTGTCTGGATGGCTTAATGCAGAAGAATTGAATCTAGACATGGAACACAAATTACTGCTCGGAGAAGCCAGTTCCACCCCTGGCGTCACGGCTCTTTACTCGGCTGGCAGCGGAGGCTCGGCCAGGGGTCGCGGTGACGATCGCCGTAACCAAGGGCGAGGCAGCGGCGGCGGTGATCGTCGAAACACCGGGCAGCAAGGCAGAGGCGGGCCTCCACCGAGGGACGGCTTCCAGTCAGGCCGCGGACAGGGACGAGGAAACCAGCGGATGCCCACACGAGATCTTCCGACGTGCCAAATTTGTGCTAAACGGGGCCATTCTGCGGCTAATTGCTGGTATCGTTATGATGACTCGCAGAATGTAAATAGCCAGTCCGGAGGATCAAGGGCGATGCATGCGTCCACAAACGCTCAATCTGGCGATTGGTATCTAGACACAGGTGCTAACACCCATGTGACGTCGGATTATTCACAACTTCAAGCTCCTCATCCGTATCATGGCTCAGAAACTATTACAGTAGGCAATGGTCAATCCCTTCCCATCACAAACACCGGCTCTGGGTATGTCTATACCCCAAATGGTAAATTTCATCTCTCAACCCTTCACCACGTCCCTTCCCTCACATCCAATCTTTTATCTGTTTATCGCTTTACTAAAGAAAATAACTGCACCCTCATTTTTAATGACACCAATTTCCAGATAGTGGACAATACCACGAACCGGGTGCGGTACACGGGCCGCTGTGAGCATGGGCTATACACTCTTCCATCCAGGTCTCCGTCTGTTGTGAGTCAAGCCATTCTCTCGTCAACCTGGCATCGCCGGCTTGGGCACCCATCATCCGCCATCACCAAATCCATTTTATCTTCCTTAGGTTTTAATTTTTCAGAAAAATTACATTGCGAGTCCTGTTCAGTGTCTAAATCTTGTCGTTTACCTTTTTCACTGTCTGAACACAAGGCCACTGCGCCATTTCAATTAATTCATTCTGATGTTTGGGGTCCAACCTCAGTTCCTTCTGTTCAAGGTTTTCGTTATTATATCTGTTTTGTTGATGATTACAGTAAATTCACTTGGCTTTATCCTCTGAAATTTAAATCCGAAGCTTATACTATTTTTGTAAACTTTGACCGAATGGTTCAAAATCAATTTAATGCCAAAATCAAAATTTTTCGAAGTGACAATGGCAAAGAATTTGTCAACAATGCATTTGGTGTTTTTCTTCAAAATCTAGGGGCTCTTCATCACACTTCATGTCCATATACCCCTGAACAAAATGGCATTGCTGAGCGCAAACACCGTCACCTAATAGAAACAGTTGTTGCGCTCCTCCATGATTCCACCTTACCTGTTTCCTTTTGGGTTGATGCCCTTGCTACTGCCAACTACCTCATAAATCGCATGCCCACTCACACTCTCTCCAACTCCACTCCATATGCCCGTCTCTACAATCATTCACCCGACTATATCCATCTCCGCCCGTTTGGGTGTCTAGTTTATCCCTGGTTGCGTTCGCACACTCAACATAAACTTCAACCTCGGTCCACCCCTTGTGTCTTTCTAGGCTATCATCCCACTATCAAAGGTTACAAATGTTTCGATCCTGTATCTCAGAAAACATATGTTTCCCGTCATGTTCGTTTTGTGGAGGAACAATTTCCTTACACAAGTCTTTCCTCTACTCCATACTCCCCCAATCCACTTGGCGTTGTGCCATTATTTCCGTCCTTTTCTCACGCTCATGCTCCGGCTCACTCGGCACCTAACCCGGTACCCCACTACACCACTACCCACCCGAAAACCCAAACCTCCCACCCGAACACCCAGCCGACTGCCACACAACCCACCACTTCCCTACATCATACTCCTAACACACATACAGCCACCCCATCCACCGCTGCACATCCCAGCTCCCACGGCAGCCCCACCCAACCCCCGCCCACACATCATACAACTCCACCACCCCTTCCTAATCACCCTCCACTCAACACTCATCCTATGACAACCCGAGCCAAGGCCGGTACCTTCAAACCCAAAGCCTACCACACTCAAATACCCTTTGATGCACATCCCACAACTGAGCCTACTACCTACAACCAAGCCTCCAAAAATAGTTTCTGGTGCCAAGCTATGGATGAGGAATTTCAGGCTCTGAATGAACAACGTACATGGGATTTGGTACCTCTGCCTAGTAACCGAAAGTCTATTGGGTGCAAATGGGTGTTTCGCATCAAACGAAATTCAGATGGATCTCTTTCTCGCTATAAAGCACGTCTGGTTGCAAAAGGGTATCATCAGGAGTATGGTGTGGATTATAAGGAGACCTTCAGCCCTGTTGTTAAGCAACAGACTATTCGTCTGGTCTTGTCTCTTGCTCTTCACTATGATTGGCCGCTTCATCAGCTAGACGTCAGCAATGCCTTTCTTCATGGTCATCTTGAGGAAGAAATCTATATGGTTCAGCCACCGGGATATGTTAATCCCAACCGTCCTCACTATGTTTGCAAGCTTCGCAAATCACTGTATGGCCTGAAACAGGCCCCTCGTGCCTGGTACACACGTCTCTCTACTTTTCTGCAGGGTCTTGGTTTTCGCACCTACCATCATGACAACAGCCTCTTCACCCTTCATTGTTCTCGAGGGACAGTCATCATTCTTATCTATGTGGATGATATTGTTATTACAGGCAGCTCGTCATCACTCATCACTGAAATTACTGAAGCTATGCATCGTGACTTCAAACTTAAGGACCTCGGTCCTCTGGAGTTCTTTCTTGGCCTCGAACTCATCCGCAAATCGGGAACCATATTGATGCATCAGACAAAATATACCCTTGAACTTCTAAATCGGGCTGGAATGACAGACTGCAAACCCGCGGTCACTCCCATGGCAGTCCGCCAATCCCCAGGGCCGAATACTCCCTTTGCCGATCCTACACTATATCGGAGCCTCGTCGGTGGACTTCATTATCTTGTTGTTACTCGTCCGGACATCCAATATGCAGTCAATCGAGTCTCCCAATCAATGCATGCTCCCACAGAACAACACTTTCAGGCCTTGAAACGCATTCTGCGCTATCTTCAAGGTACTCTTCACTGTGGAATTTTATTTCAAAAGGGCTCGTTTGATATATCTGTTTTTTCTGATTCGGATTGGGCTAACGACAAAGATGATCGAAAGTCCACTACTGGATATATTGTTATGATGGGACCGAATCTGATTTCCTGGTGCACCAAGAAGCAAACGCGAGTATCCCGTTCCTCCACAGAAGCAGAATATCGTGCCATGGCTGCGGGTGTTGCTGAAGCCATGTGGTTACGATACCTTACGGATGCACTTGGCATTCCCCCGACGAAACCACAGATTTATTGTGACAATCAGTCCACTATTTGTGTTACCAAAAATCCAGTCCTTCATGATCGTATGAAGCATGTTGGGTCTGACTGTCACTTTGTTCGCGATGAGGTACTTGCAGGAGCGATGGCCACGCACTATGTCCCATCTACTGACCAGCTTGCTGATATTCTCACCAAGCCTCTTCCGTTACAGCCTTTTCAGTCTCTCTGCTCCAAGCTGCCCCTCCTTACCGCTGATCAGCTTGCGGGGGGATAATAGACTACATATATAATTATTAAATACATCTGGGTTATTCTGTAATTAGTTATTCTTCAGTTCTCTATATATACAGCTGTAACCCCTTCAATATTAAAAGATCAATTATTATTAAATCAGTATCACTTCCTCTCAACTACTCCATTTTGCTATGGAGTGTGAGGACAGTTGATTTGATGTAGAATACCTAGAGACTAGAACAATGTGTGACATTGAGTATTGATAAACTCAGTCCCATTATCAGATCTGATAGTCCCATATCACTACATAAACTCTAGCAAGATATGAAAGTTCCTTGGTTATCTTAGCAACAGACAACAAATTTAGTCTAAAATCTGGAACAAAGAAGACATCTTTGATCACATCATCTGTAAATATGTAGGCTTCTCCAGTGTGGGATATCATGACTTCATCACCTGTTGGAAGGTGCAATTTATCCAAATGTCTTGGAACCAAGCTGGTGCTATCTTTAAACAAGTGTCTATGGGAAGACACATGATGTGTAGCTCCTGAATCTACAATCCAACTGTCAGAACGGGACTTGGATAAGAAACAAGTGGTAATACCTGTCATATTGACTTGTTTCATATCCCTAGTATCCTTGTTCAACATGTTCATGATTTGAGTGTACTCTTCATCAGTGAATGTATGTGGTTTTAGCAGTGGTACAGAATTGACCATATGACTGGAACTGGTAAAATCAACTGGTCCTGCTACCATGATTTCAGTTTGGAAAGACTTGCTACCAGTGTTTGTAATACCCCATAAAATCCTAAGTTCGAAATTCAGCTCGTTTAGATCTTAAATCTCTTTAAAAGATTCAACACTTAGAAAATTTTGGAAAGTATTCCAACACTTAGCCTATTTCAAGCCTTCGAACTTCAAGGATTTATTTGACGACCTTCCCGACCTTCATTTTTAGATTTTCAAGTTGCGTTACGATCGGGGAAGTCAAGAGTACATCCCAGGTAAGTTTAGGAATTTTTAGAGTGGTGTAAGGGCATGTTTGGGTGCCCAAAATAGTGGCACCATGCGATTAGCATGCGTCGCATGCTACAGAAATTTTCAGCATTTCAGGGTCAACTTCAAATGATCATAACTCCTTGTATATAATTAACGGTTAGATATTCTATATATCAAATAAAATCTATGAGAGTATTATTTCCAATGCAATTGGTTTCATCCAATTTGGGCATCTGAGTAAAAAGTTATGATCAATTTACTTCAGCCTATCAGACAGTCAACAGAGGGACAGCTGCGTCTTTCTCTCTTTCTTTAGGGGCATTTTAATCATCTTCCACCCCTATATATACCCCTTAACACCGAATCAAGCCTCATTTTCCGAAAAATATACTCCTTTTCTCTAATTTCTCTCAAGAACAATAAGAGGGATTTTCAATTGAAGATTCAAATTCAAGAATTTTCTCCGTCAATCATCGTAAAATCAAGAATTAAGGAATGCGTAGTGTTCATCCATGAAGCTCAAGAATCAAGTTTTAAATTATGTATTGTGAATACTTTGTTGTGGTATGATTATGTTCATGTTGATGGTTGTTGTATGGTTTCAAGTTGGGATTTTTATGTATTTTCATGAAGCTATGTTAGTATGTAAGTTGAAATCTATGAAATTAGTTGTTTATGATATCTATATTGTTGGATGTTGATAATCAAGTTGTTGATGTTGAATGATTCCCAAGTTGGAATCTTTATGTGTTATTATGAATCTATGACACCATGTGAGTTGAAAACATGTAAAACTTGGTTGTTCATGATGTAAAATCTTATGGTTTCACCTATGCCTAAATTGTGCATGCAAGGTGTTCGATGAAATGCCTAGAATAATAATAATCATGTTTTCATGACTTAAGAATACCAAGTAACAAGTCCATGCTCTATGCTTTATGATTCTACATGAATTCCATGTTATTGATGTATTGTGGTGGTGATATGTAGTGAACATGATGTTGAAGTTAAGAAAGTACTTCCATGTTGAATGTATCCCCTCCCACGTATGAAATGTTGAGAACCATGTGTAGTATTGAATCCCCTACTTATGATATTGTGAATTGTGGACTCTATTCATATGAACAAGTCAGTCACGTGTGTCTGTTTCTTTCCATCGAGTCTTGGGGGTACTTGTACCCGAAAAATATAGTTGTGTGCCTAGAGCCATGTCATGTTGTCACGATATGCTCAGTCAAGCCATGCTCAGTAGAATTCAGTCAGTCATGTGACTCAGGAAATCTCAGTAATCTCATGAACTCAGTCAGTTACCAGACATCAGTAGTAATTCCATCAGTCAATGGGAATTCAGTAAACTCGGTACCAGTCTAGTTCTACTCAGTACTCAATAACTTCAGTTCTCTCAGTCAGTCCTCAGATCTCAGTAGTATTATGTCAGTCAATGGAACTCATTAAATTTATCTTAGCTCAGCTAAGCAGCACTATCAGTCCAGTTAATCAGTTTATTCAGTCATACTCAGTGTCTATTCAGATGGGAGTAGAAGTTAGCATCGAGTGAACCCAAGGATGGGAACACATACTGTCGAATGAGGGTGTGATTCTTAGCAGACATCCTTGCGTTCCAGAACTATGTAGCCAGCATAGGTTGAGACATCAACACTGCCAGCTTGAGGGTTGATGAGGAGGACATCCTCCGTTCTCTTTTGGGGACACTGCCAGATTTGAGGGTCACTCACAGCTTGTCTTTATTCATGGCAAGGTATTGACACCCTTCCAATCAGGGCAAAGATTGGACCCCAGTTCAGCTATATTAGCATATATGGGGGATATCGATTAAGCTACTACTTCCCACAGTTTCAGTCTCAGCATCAGTAAAAGAACTCAGATAGTTCTTCAGACTTCAGGACCGTCAGATACAGTCAATACAGATACAGTACGGAACTCAGGTAGTTCCATCAAAATTAGGACTGTCAGACACAGTCACCCATGTTATATCATTTATCAGTTAGCAGTACCATGTCAGATCAGATTCAGTATTCATGTATCACGATATCAGTCTCAGTCTCATAATTTTTCATGTACTCTCACATTCATATTAGTCAGTTATTTAGCATTGTTCATGCAAATAACCCATTGCATATAGCCTACCTCACTCATATACTCAATACTCTCAGTTGTACTGACCTATTTGAGCTATGGTGCTTTCTTTTATGTTACACCATAGTTTCCGAGATACGAGATCCATAGCAGAAGTAGTTAATCAGTTTCAGCTTTCAGCGTCAGTGGTGAGCCCTCATCATGCGAGGACATATTATTTTGTTTCATCGTTGCAGTACTTGGTTTTATTTAGTTATCGGAGTTAGTTGGGGACATATCCCATCAACTCTTTTTTCAGATAGTTAGAGGCTTTCTAGACTATCATGTTTTTAGATAGTATTTTAGGTTGTTTTTGGGTATTTATACCCCACCAGATGTTTGATATACAGTTTGAACCTCATGGCCTATCAGCCTTTGTTCCATATTATGTTTATATATATATATATATATATATATATATTTATTATGCAGTGTACAGGTACAGATATCAGTCATGGGTTAGCTTGTGGTCCCTCGGGGTCATGAGCACGGTGTAGCATTCCGGTTTAGAAAATCGGGGCGTTACAAACTTGGTATCAGAGCCTAAGGTTCAACAGTGTCCTAGGAAGTCTGAAAGTCGCATCTAGTAGAGTCTTGTACATGCGTGTGTTGTGAAACAGTTTCCCTTTTTAATGTCTCACATCGTGCTAAAGAAAGGTTTTCTAAGAAAACTCATGTAGATTCTCATCATGTTCCATGCATGTCAAATCCACCTTACTTTCAAGGTAACAGAAACAGTGAACTCAAGGTGCTAAAGACAAGGCTTTCTCAGACAGTTCCTACCGTCAGTTATGGGATTGGCTACAGACTCGGCAATGCCCTATCAGTCCAGTTCTGTTCCAAAGTTATACAGATTTCCTTCATGATCATGAGAACTCCTTCTCGCACTCAAATCTAGATATGCCATCAGATCCCTTCTCAGAATTCTATGATAGCATAGACCTAGAGTTAGAAGCTTAAACTTAGAAGCTTAGCAGTAGTAGAGTTAGGATAGTATTATTCAGATTTATCAGATCATGTATTCATGGGGATAGTCATACCAATCAGTAGGCTTGAACAGTGAAAGCAAGAATGTAAGTCTATTGACTTGAAATTAGGTATAAAAATATGGATGTGATGTTAGTAGTATATGAGGAAACTGTAGCAGATGATGTGTTTAGTTAGACAGGCAGGTGTCGAACAGAATATAAGTATGTAATAGTAGATCAAGTAACCAAGTTAGGCTCTCAAATTCCAGTGATAGTGCCAGTATGAATAGAAAGCAGTAAGGGCAGGCGATTCTCGACCCATTCTCATCTCAGTACAGAGTTTTGCACCTTAGCTATCACGAAACCCAGTCAGGAGTTACATGTCAACTCTATGGTCACGAACTATGCTCATTCATTTTTTTCCCGTAAATCATGTATGATTTTCGTTCCCAGCATAAGGAGTCCCAGTTTACTCCGCAGTACAAATCATGTTTCATGAACACAACTTACTTTCATGCACTTTCCACGGGATCATGTGCGCCTTCAGTTCCCAGCATAAGGGGTTCAGTTCCAGCTCCCTCAGTGTTACGAATCATGTCCCACGAATGCAGAAACTCCAAACTCAGGTCATGCAGCTCATGACTCATGTACACATGTCACGTTTTACAGTATACTTAATTTCCATGACTCATGCTTTACCCCTATATATCAGATAAATTCATATTATGTCATGTATACTCTCAGTTCATACCTTCTTGGTAAAAAAAAACATGTTGTTGATATTCTATTTCTCAAAGTTTCAGTCATGTTTCAAGATCTGCTAGTATCCATTCATACTTCAGGTCCTCTTGATTTAATTCTTCAGAAACCTCTCCTTGTGAAACAGTGTAGTGATGAGCAGTTACTTAGATGAAGGAGAGTAAATATTTCATGTTAAGAAAAGATTGTTGCATGCTTGTTTTACACGAGGGTGTAGTTATGCAGATAGGCTTGAACGTCATGTTAGTATGCAAGAAATTGGATAACAAGGGGTTGTACTTAGAAGTTGTAAAAGTGCAGAGTATGATTGTACGTTCAGATCCTTGACTTATGTCAGGACCTCTCACATAACTATCAATAATTCAGTTACCAGTTACTCAGTTATCAGTGCTTCAGTATCTCAGTTTATAGAATGCTTAGTCCTCATGATCCACGTTACTCTCCTAACGATCACATAAATTCATAATATGTCATGCATACTCTCAGTTTAGATTCCTCGGTGAATCCATGGGGTCGATGTTCCGTCCCCTAGTCCTCAGATACAGCGTCAGCTCAGTAATTAATATTCAGTAAAGGACTCAGACTATCCTACAAAACTATGACTATCAGTAATCAGTTACTCAGCCATCAAGATTCAGTACTTCAGTATCAGTCTAAACTTCAGTTATCAGTATTCAATTATTCAAACCCAGCACCAATATGGGTTCCAGCTATAGCATTAGTTAGGATGTCATCTTCAGATTAGTGCTCAGCTCAGAAACTCGGTTTGGTTTCAAACTTTCTTGACCATAGTGTACAGTTATCAGGTACTCAGTTATAGGTGTTTCCATACCTCAGTTTATGGAATGTTTCCAACTCATGTAATGTGCTTGGTCCTGCATTTTCAAAAAATATAGCTTTCAAGAAATCTATGTTCAGTTACCTCATGTTACTCCGCCAGTCCCTTCTTATACCTATGATACTCTATGGCCTCAGCCTAGTTATTCATATTAAGTACAATTCAGTCTTTCATACCCAGTATTCAGATATCAGTCCTTCAGTTAATCAACTAAGTTAGTGTATTTATGCACTCATGTTCAGCTCAGTTCATGCATCATGTCTCAGTTTCAGATCTCAGATATTCAGTCACGACTCAATTCGTAAGTGCCTTGTGCATCGCCTCAGTTTTCCTCAGTATCTCAGTCAAGTCAGCATTTTTCAAAGGACATAGTGACCCAAGGGGGAGATACACTATAGCCCCCGAGCTTTCATGATTTAAACATGTCGTTTTCTTTGATGAATCTATTTTGGAGGAAGGGTTACTTATGAGCCAACCTTCTAACTCCAAAACTCAGCAGTAAGCCATGTACTCAATGACTCAGTTTAATCCATGATACGATACTCCATCCATGCCATGCATTACAGACTCAGTTCAGTTAATGTATCATGTTCCAGGCTCAGTTACGTCCTCATGTTCCCGCTCTTGCATATTAAGTAATTGATCTCAGACTCATCGGTATTTTTAGTTCAAGGTAACAGTCTTTCTTGAACTTACTCATTCTCATGTTCAGATTTTAGTACCAAACTTGGTATTTAGTTCCATGACAAATTTTTAGTTCAAACTTGGTATCTTTTACCATTGCATGTCCAGTCGCATGTTCACGAGCCAGTTCAGTCATATATTCACATATCAGATATGCGTGATCATCTTATCAGTGCTTTCAGTTATGCATTCACGTATCATGTCGGACATATAATTATGCATCAGATATGCATGGATTCAGCTTGTCAGTTATGCATCAGATATGCATTCTTATTTTGAGAAACTCAGTTCATCAAAGCACGCAGTCCTTCATTCATAAACCAGTATAATATGCTCAGTTTTCAGTCATGTCAGTCATGAACTCATGTCTCAGTAGTGAATGTCTTGTACGTACTCCAGTTTATCATTTTTCCTCTCTTAGTCAGTCTCATTCGAGGACGAATGTTCCCAAGGGGGAGATATTGTAATACCCCATAAAATCCTAAGTTCGAAATTCAGCTCGTTTAGCTCTTAAATCTCTTTAAAAGATTCAACACTTAGAAAATTTTGGCAAGTATTCCAACACTTAGCCTATTTCAAGCCTTCGAACTTCAGGGATTTATTTGATGACCTTCTCGACCTCCGTTTTTAGATTTTCAAGTTGCATTGCGATCGGGGAAGTCAAGAATACATCCCATGTAAGTTTTGGAATTTTTGTAGTAGCGTAAGGGCACGTTTGGGTGCCCAAAATAGTGGCACCATGCGATTAGCTTGCGTCGCATGCTCTATAGCATGCTCCAAAAATTTTCAGCATTTCAGGATCAACTTCAAATGATCATAACTCCCTGTATATAATGAAATGTGATAGCTTCTATATATAAAATGAAAACTATGAGAGTATTCTTTCCAATGCAATTGGTTTCATACAATTTGGGTATCTAAGTAAAAAATTATGATCAATTTACTTCAGCCTATCAGATAGTCAACAGAGGGACAGTTGCGTCTTTCTCTCTTTCTTTAGGGGCATTTTGGTCATCTTCCACCCCTATATATACCCCTTAACACCGAATCAAGCCTCATTTTCCAAAAAATATACTCCTTTTCTCTAATTTCTCTCAAGAACAATAAGAGGGATTTTCAATTGAAGATTCAAATTCAAGAATTTTCTCCGTCAATCTTCGTAAAATCAAGAATTAAGGAATGTGTAGTGTTCATCCATGGAGCTCAAGAATCAAGTTTTAAATTATGTATTGTGAATACTTTGTTGTGGTATGATTATGTTCATGTTGATGGTTGTTGTATGGTTTCAAGTTGGGATTTTTATGTATTTTCATGAAGCTATGTTAGTATGTAAGTTGAAATCTATGAAATTAGTTGTTTATGATATCTATATTGTTGGATGTTGATAATCAAGTTGTTGATGTTGAATGATTCCCAAGTTGGAATCTTTATGTGTTATTATGAATCTATGACACCATGTGAGTTGAAAACATGTAAAACTTGGTTGTTCATGATGTAAAATCTTATGGTTTCACCTATGCCTAAATTGTGCATGAAAGGTGTTCGATGAAATGCCTAGAATAATAATAATCATGTTTTCATGACTTAAGAATACCAAGTAACAAGTCCATGCTCTATGCTTTATGATTCTACATGAATTCCATGTTATTGATGTATTGTGGTGGTGATATGTAGTGAACATGATGTTGAAGTTAAGAAAGTACTTCCATGTTGAATGTATCCCCTCCCACGTATGAAATGTTGAGAACCATGTGTAGTATTGAATCCCCTACTTATGATATTGTGAATTGTGGACTCTATTCATATGAACAAGTCAGTCACGTGTGTCTGTTTCTTTCCATCGAGTCTTGGGGGTACTTGTACCCGAAAAATATAGTTGTGTGCCTAGAGCCATGTCATGTTGTCACGATATCCTCAGTCAAGCCATGCTCAGTAGAATTCAGTCAGTCATGTGACTCAGGAAATCTCAGTAATCTCATGAACTCAGTCAGTTACCAGACATCAGTAGTAATTCCATCAGTCAATGGGAATTCAGTAAACTCGGTACCAGTCCAGTTCTACTCAGTACTCAGTAACTTAAGTTCTCTCAGTCAGTCCTCAGATCTCAGTAGTATTCCGTCAGTCAATGAAACTCATTAAATTTAGCTTAGCTCAGCTAAGCAACACTATCAGTCCAGTTAATCAGTTCATTCAGTCATACTCAGTGTCTATTCAGATGGGAGTAGAAGTTAGCATCGAGTGAACCCAAGGATGGGAACACATACTGTCAGATGAGGGTGTGATTCTTAGCAGTCATCCTTGCGTTCCAGAACTATGTAGCCAGCATAGGTTGAGACATCAACACTGCCAGCTTGAGGGTTGATGAGGCGGACATCCTTCGTTCTCTTTTGGGGACACTGCCAGATTTGAGGGTCACTCACAGCTTGTCTTTATTCATGGCAAGGTATTGACACCCTTCCAATCAGGGTAAGGATTGGACCCCAGTTCAGCTATATTAGCATATATGGGGGATATCGATTAAGCTACTACTTCCCACAGTTTCAGTCTCAGCATCAGTAAAAGAACTCAGATAGTTCTTCAGACTTCAGGACCGTCAGATACAGTCAATACAGATACAGTACGGAACTCAGCTAGTTCCATCAAAATTAGGACTGTCAGACACAGTCGCCCATGTTATATCATTTATCAGTTAGCAGTACCATGTCAGATCAGATTCAGTATTCATGTATCACGATATCAGTCTCAGTCTCATAATTTTTCATGTACTCTCACATTCATATTAGTCAGTTATTTAGCATTGTTCATGCAAATAACCCATTGCATATAGCCTACCTCACTCGTATACTCAATACTCTCAGTTGTATTGACCCATTTGAGCTATGGTGCTTTCTTTTATGTTACACCATAGGTTTCGAGACACGAGATCCATAGCAGAAGTAGTTGATCAGTTTCAGCTTTCAGCGTCAGTGGTGAGCCCTCATCATGCGAGGACATATTATTTTGTTTCATTGTTGCAGTACTCGATTTTATTTAGTTATCGGAGTTAGTTGGAGATATGTCCCATCAACTCTCTTTTCAGACAGTTGGAGGCTTTCTAGACTATCATGTTTTCAGATAGTATTTCAGGTTGTTTTTGGGTATTTATACCCCACCAGATGTTTGATATTCAGTTTGAACCTTATGGCCTATCAGCCTTTGTTTCGCATTATATTTATATATATATATATATATATATATATATTATGCAGTGTACAAGTACAGATATCAGTCATGGGTTAGCTTATGGTCCCTCGGGGTCATGAGCACCGTATAGTATTCTGGTTCAGAAAATCGGGGCGTTACAGTGTTAATATAGTTGCTACCCCTATCATGTAGTGAGAAATTGTTGCCACCAGCATTGTATGACCTGAAATTTAGAGGAGTATAACTTTGTTTCTTCTTGTTCTTCCAATCATTTGGATATCCTATCAGTTTGTAGCAGTTTTCTTTTGTATGACCTGAGATATGACAGTAGTCACACTTTCTACTCTTGTAATTTGTGTTTTCCTGTCCATGACCATAATTGCGATTCACTTGCATAGCAAGAGGTTCTGATCTATCGTGTACAACAAGTGTACATGTTGAGTGTTGTATCTCATCCTCTATGAGCATTGCATAAGCTTGATTGAGAGTTGGAGTTACTCCCTTAAGTAAGATCTGTCTCCTAGCTTGATCATAGGACTCATTCAAGCCACTCAAAAATTGTAGAAGTCTCAGTTGACACATATGATCTGAGTACTCTTTGGACTTAGGGCAATCACAGCTAGGATTTGGAACCAGAACATCATACTCACTCCACAAGGTTTTCAACTTAGTAAAATAAGCTAAGATTGAATCAGTACCTTGAGAATGCATATTGATTTCACGATGCAATTGATATATGCGCATACGATTCACTTTTTCATATCTTTCCTTCAAATCATCCCAAACTGCGCAAGCATTTGTAGCATACACGATCCCAGATAGTAAGCTTTCACTCACAGTATTCATGATATGTGGGAGGACAATAGCATTACATGTTTCCCACTGTTCATGGAGTTCCTCTCTGTATGACTCCTTGTTGCAAGATCCAGTGACAAAACCATACTTTCTCTTCCCTAAGAGAGCAATTCGCATAGATCGACTCCAAAGACTATAGTTTTCTGAACCAGTTAATTTGATTGGAATGAGTACAGAGCTTGAACTATCTGAAGCACCAACGAAGAGTTGATCACTTTGATCAATTTTAGGTGCCATAAATGAAGAAAAATTTAGCTACAAATCGACCAAATTTGCAAGAAAAAAAAATCGAAATACTCTCAGTATTAGCAACCTGACTTTGATACCATGTGAAATTCAAGCATTACAGCTTGATAATCCATGAACAAGGAAGGAGAAAGAAGAGAGTGAAGTTGGAAATTTTATTCATCTGAAAAACTGTGTTACAATCTGATGTAGTGCCTTATATAGGCTTGTGAAAGAGATACAAAATATGTAGTAACTACCTCCTTCTAGAATATTCTATTTGACACCTCATTGTAACTAACTAATCATAGTCTAACAACCTATACAGCTGACTCAGCAATATGCTATTAACTGACTGAATATCTACTCCTATCAGTATTACACATCAATGGAATAGGTAGTCGAGTATGTGTCAAAACACAGTAGTTAAAACAGCACTTTTGACTGATCCAGAAAAAAAATCGATGCAGAAGTTGCCATCTTGATAGTGTACAAGGTCTAAAAAAGGTTCCCATGTCTTGGGGGAACCTCGATGAATACGCGTTGGACAAGAACCTGCAAAGTAAAAAGAATTGGCATTACATCCTGAAAATTTGGAAGCAGAAACAGATATGGAACCGCGTTTAGATAAGAACAAGGCTTCATCACCCAAGTTGTCCAACTCTGCAAACATGGCTTCTTGGGTCATAGAGTTTATTATCAACTTAAAAATCTTAACACTTGATGGCTCATCACGAAGTGATGATGGTGTATACCTATTGGCTGAATGGCTGAGATATGCGAACCTTTAGAAGCTCGTTAGTTGTGGTCTTTATGAGATGAAATTTTGTGGTCATTTGAGTATACCTTACTGACTCATCAGTTACACTTATCTCCTTCAAATCCAAAAGTTATTTTGTCGATAGATAAAACACTACCACGAGAATTTACAACGTAGTATCTGTCATCATAGTGTATCACATCATGAACATCATGTCGTGGTATACCACCATCATGTTTCATGACATTCCATGCATTACTACCTGGTCTTAGGATAGCCAACCCACTGCACCAAACTGCAATGACCTCAACATCATATCGACTGGATGAAGGACTCTTGGATGGAACAACTTTTTCAACGTAATAAAAACGATTAGGAAGATCGATTCTCTCACCGGAGAAAGGGTTGAAAGGATATCAGACCGCTGAAAAAACAACCAACCATGCGAAGAACCACAACATCTCCAAATGTTAGAAAATGGGATTGGTTTATCCTTTACAGTAAATAACTACTCATATATAAAGTGATCAAGTTGGTTGGTATTTCAACGGCTTGATGGTCCTATCTATCTTTTCAACCCTTTCTCTGGTGAGACAATCGATCTTCCTAGTTATTCTCCTTATCATGTCGATAAGGTTGTTCTATCGAAGAATCCCTCAACCAATCTGTATGAAGTTGAGGTCGTCGCAATAGTTCAGTGTGGGTTTGTGCCTCTTGGGCTGGCTATTCTACGACCCGGTAGTAATGAATGGATTTTCATGGCTCATGGTATGTCACGGCATGTTGTTTGTGATGTGATATACTATGATGACAGATACTACGTTGTGACTTCTCATGGTCGTGTTTTATCTATTGACAAAATGACTTTGGATTTGAAGGAGATAAGTGGACCAGCGCCAGTAAGGTATTCTGGCGACTTTGACACAAAATTTCACCTCATAAAGACCACAACTAACGAGCTTCTAATGATTCACATATCTAATCCGAATCATATCTTCATCATCAAGTGTCAAGATTTACAAGTTAGTAGTAAACCCTATGACCCAAGAATCCATGTTTGTAGAGTTGGACGACGACTTGGGCGATGAAGCCTTGTTCTTATGAACACGGTTCCATGTCTGTTTCTGCTTCCAAGTTTTCAGGATGTAACGCCAATTCTGTGTACTATACAGGTTCTGACATCAAGATTTATGACGGACCTCATACACTATCAAGATGGCAACTTTTGCACCCAATTTTCTGTCGAAACATCAAGTTTTCTTGATGATAGTAACCTACCAAAAGTGTTGTGGATAATTCCTACTCCAAAGTTTTACTACTACTTTTTTGTCATGGTTTGGATTGTTCAATTTGTCCCATTTTGGTACTGCTGTTTAGTTACTGTGGATCTCTTTTAAGAAATCTGAAAATTTTATGAGAAATTTTGATCACAATCTAAAATTTTGAGAGTTGTTATAATTGTTAGATTTCTGTATGGTTGAGAAAAATAATGAGTAAACATTAGATCCAAATCTAACCTAATTTGGAAGGGTAAGAGTTATGCATTTCGGGGTTGGTTTGTATACGAGATGAGAAGTGCATGGCTATTGGAATGGTACAGTTACAACAACTTACTAAGGACATACGCGAATTATAGTGGATGGAAAGTAGGTAGGTGTAATTTGTCTTGATATTCGTGTTAGTTGTTGTTGTGCTTGCATGTAGTGTCTTGGTCTTGGAGTTCTGTTTATGTTTGTCGTTTTTCAAATACATCGAGTGTAGTGCTACTTAGGCTTGCTTTTATTATTATCTGTTGTTTGTTTCTACCTATTGTTTCTTGATTTTATATCAGGAGGTCCTCTGGAAATGTTTTTCTTGAGCCGGAGATCTTTCGGAAATAGCCTCTTTACATCACCTCTAAGGTAGTGGTATGGATAGGCTACCCTTCCCATACCCCACTTTGTGGGAATATACTGGGTGTGTTGTTGAATATCCCATTGGAATAATCTATCTCTCCTTCGATATGGGATCGCAATCCCATCATGGTACAAAATGGTTGGACAAGATACTTCAGGGATTAGCTAATACCTCAAAGCAGACACGGTATAAAGTTAATCTCAAGTTATTTATATTACCGTTATTCCACGTACCAAACGACAAGCAAAACTTTTGTCAACAGAGAGAATCTAAACAAACCCACCTAAGTATACGTCTTGTTCTTGGGGCCTAATTAGTCTGTCTTTTTTGGCTTCGAAATTTTCGGGATGTAAAGCGAAATTCTGTATACTATATGGACCAATATGTTTCAAAGTGATTTTAGTCGAACTTAGTAACTTTAGTTTAGTATATTTTGTAGAAAGAAATCCACTCAACATGTATAAAAAATTGATTCAAAACCCATATTGTTACGTTATTCTAGAATTTATAAAGTTCAAATTCTGACTTTGACATGCTTTCAACTTTTATATTGTCGATTGATTCTTTATTATCTATCACTTCTTATCACAATCATGTCTAATACACGATCTAGCATTAACAATTTTCTTGTTCGGTCATTTCAATCTGTGTGCCCTTGAACCACGTCAATAAATTCAATTAATATACCAATTTAAAGGTAAACAATATAGAAATCTGGAAAGTCATATTTGAGAAACACAAAACATTAATTAAGATAATTAATAAATATGTAAAATTGTAAACGTTGTTCTTTTAATTCACCAAGTTCTTTGTCTATATATATTCTGAGTTACTGTGGATATTGAAAATAAACCATACAATGGGTACTCAATTTACATTAAGAGATTGGACAACACTTCCGGATTTGGTACTCTACTTGATTTTGAAAAAATTAGTTTCCATCTCTGATTGCTTATGCTTTAGCGCGGTGTGCAAGCCATGGTTTTCCTTCGTATCCAGAAATCATGGCGTCCTAAAACAGCGGATCAATTCAAGATTTCAAGTTCCATCGAAGAAATGCCTATGTTAATGATCTGTAGTCCAGATAAATATGGACCTACCACTAATTAATTAACACAAGCTTATACAGTGTGACGAAAGGTAAAATAATCTTGGAACTCCCATTTCCTAGAGTTGGGAGATGTTGTGGTTCTTCTCATGGTTGGTTGGTTGTTCAACGGTTTGATTGTTTTATCTATCTTTGATAAGGTTGTTCTATCAAAGAATCCCTCAACCAATATGTATGATGTTGAGGTCATCGCGGTAGTTATGGGTGTGCCTCTTGGGTTGGCTATCCTACGATCGACCTGGTAGTAATGTCATTACATGAATGGATTGTCATGACTCATCATCCAGGTAGCTAACGAGCTTCTAATGGTTCGCATATCACCGTCCAAATTATTTTCTATCATCACGTGATGAGCGATCAAGTGTTGAGATTTTCAAGTTGATAGATAGTAAACCCTATGAACCAAGAATCCATGTTTGCAGAGCTGGACGACTTGGGTGATGAAGCCTTGTTCTTATCTGAACACGGTTCCATGTCTGTTTCTGCTTCCAGATTTTCAGGATGTATTGCCAATTCTGTGTACTTTACAGGTTCTCGTCTAGGGTCCAAGAAATCTGGACCTATGTTAGACCTTGTACACTATCAAGATGGCAACGTTTGCACCCATTTTTCTTTCGAGGGGTGTAGTTCATCTGATATTAGGATTAACATGACAGCAGTGTTATGGATAATTCCTACTCCAAAGTTTACTACTACTTCTTAGTCATGGTTTGGTTTGTTCAAGTTGTCCCATTTTGGTACTGCTGTTTATTATAGTTACTTTTGACCTCTTTTAAGCAATTTGAACATTTTATGAGAAAGTTGGATCACAATCTAAAATTTTGTGAGTGAGAAAAATAATTTGCAAACATTGATTAGATCCAAATCTAACCTTATTCGGAAGGGCAAGAGTCATGCACGTGGGGGTTGGTTTGTATACGACATGAGAAATGCATGGATATCCCAACATCTAGGTTGCAATAGTACTCTTATACTCCCTCCGTCCCAGATTTCCTAATTTGATTTCTCATTTTACTTATCTTTTTTTATTAATCAAGAAAAGACCAAAAAAAAAAAAATCATGTTTTACCCGTTGCATTAATTATTTTTTCTACAAAATTAAAATGTAAACATCATTTAATAGAGGTATTATGGTAAACTAATCATGTTATTAATTATTTTTCTTAATCAATGTGTCATCTCAATTTGAAACGGATAATTTAAAACGGAAGGAGTACAACTTATCAAAAACACGGTGATCTCAGATAGAATAGTGTGAATAATGGGAATTAAGGTAGATGGAAAGTAAGTAGGAGTGCATCTCTATCTAGTAGAAGAAGTTGTGCTTGTGTGTAGTGTCTTGAGAGAATTGAGTGGTTGGTGACAAATAAGTCTTGAAATTTAAAAAAAAAAAAAGTGACAATTTTGACTAGCTAAAGATCAAAACTCCAATTAGTTTTTGATTAAGTTAATTTAAGCATAACATGTAGTTTTTAAAAAATTTAATTTGTTTAAAATTGTGTTATTCTTCTTGTTCTTCTCTCTCTCTCTTTTTTTTTATGGATTATTTTCTTTTAATTTTGAGAACTTTTTAAAAGATATTTTTTAAAAAAAAAAATTGAAGAAATTATGTTGAAAATTAAGCAACTATAAAAACGTAGTTAATGTAGCAGATACGGCAGTTGTTGCAGTAATTATTGTAATTGCTACAACAACTGGGACAGATGGTGTAACAATTGTGACAGTTGATTGCTTTTCTGGCAAAAGTACTAGGTATGGTCGAGAAGCCGGCGAAGAAGAAGATGATAGTTGTGGAAGAGGAGTGATAGTCACGGAGGAAGAAGAGAAGGTGTTGGTGGTAGCAGAGAAAAGCTGGTAGTGGTTATAGCGGCGATAGAAGATTTGTAAATTAAAACATATCATGTAGGATTTTAGTTGCAATTAAAATTCAATTTTTTTCATGTTAGTTACTATTTTTTCTATTTTTTGAATATTTTCTTATCGGTTAAACCAAAAACCGATAGAAAATATCTTATTGATTTGGTTATTGATTTAGCATATTTAAAAATCAAAAATCGATAAAATAAACAGATAATATATAAAACCGAACCGAGCCGACCGATGCATACCCCTAGTTTAAGTAGGTAAAATAGAAGCAATTGAAAGAAAATTATTTTTAGAAATCTTGAAAGTGATGGAGGAGAAGGGAGAATAAATAGAAAGAGAAGAGACAGGGGACCTTTAAAATTTTTGTACAAATAGAGAAAATTTATTTATTTATTCATTTTGACCGTTGAAAAATGTTGATGTGGTAATTTTTTACTCGTTCATGCGCCTCATGGAATTTGAACTCACTTTTCGTGCTAGGTGGACCACGAGGGGGGTGTCGACTTATTAAATTAACAAGTTCCGGAGGTATTTAAGACGAACGAAAGGTATACATTAAATAAAACGTTACAAGTTCAGAGGTAATTAAGACTTCTCTCTAATTTATTATAAACTTTTGCTTATTTAGTAAGAATTGTATAAAAATTAGAGCAATTTTAATAGTTTTCACAACTTATAAAATTTTATGTTCATGAAAAAACACACAACATAAAAAATTCAAATTGCATGTTCTGAGAAAAATTATAAATTTATCTCATAATTTTAAATCATTACTTCATGTCGCATGACCAAACAACCCCTAGAGGTGAAAGCCACATAAAGACGTATTTGAACCTTTTAAATTTAAATTATTGAGAGATATGTTTGAACCTAAATTCCTCATTGTGTATCTTCTATTATTAAATTTTTAATTATCAACATTTAATAATTTGAATTGTGCTTAGTTCTTTTCGCTCAACTATTTCTTTCATCAACTTTAGCAATAATTGAGAAAATTATTTCAGGAGATTAAATAAGCACGACTAAAGAAATTACATTTTTATATTATAGCCACATGACTGATGTCAACCGCTGATGTATATTTTTTTTTGTTTGTTTGTTTGTTTGTTTTACTTTTTCATCTTTTTTCTTTTTGTTTTTTTTCGGCCACTGCTTTACTTTTTTTTTTCTCCTTTATTTCAAAGAACAATTGATCTATTTTTTGAAGAAAAAAAATCTACCAAAATTAAAAACAATCAACAATTATAAAAATTGTGTTATTATTATACAAAAGAGTGTTTTTTTTCAAATACATATTTAATACCAAATACATAAATGCATATTTTATCCAAATCAACAATACAACGTTTATACTCATTATAACAATAATTCTATAGTTCCTATACTATATTTAGCTACAATAATTATTTAGATGCATATTCTATACAACATTTATATTATTATCATATATATCATATACAAAACATCTTCTATACAATAAATATACACTTTTTACTCACATTATATACAATAATTATACAATTTCTACACATACTTCTATATGACCTTTAGCTTAAATTATTGTTCAGATACGTATTTTATATATTTATTATACAATTATTATACACATTTTATACAGGTTCTATACATATTTTATGTAAATATATATTTTTTTACAACAATTATACAATTTCTATACACATTCCATCTCATTTTTATACATATATCTTATATATGTACACATTATATACAACAATTATACAACTTTTGTACAATTATATTTATTTTTTAAAAGAAATTTAAACAAATTTTTAGCCCCCCCCCCCCCCCCCCCCCGCCCAAAAAAAAAAAATTATAGTGAAAATTAAAAAAATATATACTATTTTAAAATAGGCATAAAAAAATAAACTACCTATAGGTCGAAATGGCCCAAGAAGAGAAAGGATCTTCAGATCGAATGAGACTTGAGTGACTGAAGGGGGAAATCTATAAGCTATAATATATTAAAAGTGTGAAAACCTTAGAAAAGTGATTTGAACTTTTTACCCTTCATTAAAAGTCTTCGCCTTTGACAAAATCATCTTTTCACTATTTTTCTTTCAATTATTATTTAATTATATTTATAATATTAACTGAACTCATATATGGAAGAAGGTTCTTTTACATCTTTGCTTATTGAAGGTAACTTTTGAAAACTTTCAATATACGAATACAAATGCACCTTTTATTTTGGTAAAATATTAATTTTAAGCAATTCAATTTAAAAGTAATCTATTATAAAAGGAAAAAGAAGTACGAAAGTTTGACTTTCGTATAAAAAGTATATCAATATTTTTAATGGGTACAAATAGTTTGACTTTTTTTTTATATTATATTAACTAGACTCCTAAAATATATGGGACTCCTAACATATATGGAAGGAGAATCAATTAATATTTTTCTTTGTAGTGATCAATTAGAAAAATACTCCTAAAATAAGATAGAGAAATACTCCTAAAATAGGATTGTATTAAAAAAATATTTCTATAAATATTGAGATTCACGTTAAACTATCGAAGAAATGGATTTACTTATTGGAAAAATATGATTCATGCTCATTTAACTTGATTCGATTGCATGTCTAGATTGACACGTTAATAATAGAATTCAACGTGTGTGTATATATATCTTCTTTATTTTCATTCAAGTAATTTACAGGTGGTAGATGAATGTCGGTCGACTTTGAGGAATTTTTTAGGTAAAGGTTAGGTTTAATTGTATTGTTTTTATATCTCTATTTTGAGAAATATAGTTATATTATTTTGATATCTCTATTATCATATTATTTTGTTATAGTTTACAGATCGGAGATGAGTGTCAAACGGCTTTGAGAATTTTATTTTTTTGTAAAGGTTAGACTTAATTATATTGTTTTGGTGTCTCTATCATCGTATTGTTTTGTTGCAGTTTACAGGTGGTAGATGAATGTCGATAGACTTTGACAATTTTTTTTTATAAAGGTTAGATTTAATTAAATAAATTCTTCAAAAGATGTTGAATTTAATTATTATATTCATCTTTATTATTTAAATAAATATCCTATTTAGTATAACGTTTGAACTCAATAAAGTGAGGTACGCGCCACCTAAACTAGTTGCTTAGAATGATCATTAGTTGAAATTACTTGGGCCGACTGATCATGTACTGTCAATGGCCCAAACATGAGCAGTTAGTTTTGATAAAGGCTAGTCCATGTCATTTTCCCTTAAATTTATCGTTTTTTGAAATACGTATGGTGTTTGGGCCAACTTGCAAGTATTTTGACTATTTTCATGGGATATCTGTCACCTCCCACAATCAATAGGTACCAAGATAATTCTGTCCACTAAGATTAGTACAGATGAGAAGAAGTCATCTAGTGTTTGTCTTTGTTGATAATTGAATCTGAGAACCACTGGATCACACCCTTAATGTTATATTTAAGAGCACTTTCTTTATTGAACCACTGGATCACACCCTTAATGTTATATTTAAATTTATCATTTTCCTTTTATATGCCCCTTAGTCTGAATTGTGATTATTCATTTTATTTTTTGATTATAATTTATTATATTTTGTGCTATATTTACCAACATGTTATATTGTATAACAATAAAAATAAAATAATTTATTCAATATATTTATAAATAGTAATACTTTGTTCTTTTAAGTCTGTTTTTTTTTTTAAATGTCCTTTCATTTTTCAGTAATTTTTCAACTTCAACTTTTCACTTGACACAGGGTGTTTGGTCATGAGAATTTATACTTTTTTCTTGAAAAATGATTTCACTTTAGTAATTATTATAGTGTTTGACCATAAAAATTTAAAATACAATTTGAAAGTGTATTTGAAAAAGTACTTCTCTCACAAAAAAATTTAAAAACTTCAATTTATATTCACGATGAACACAACTCCAAACATCAATTTCAATTACAGCATCAGTTTCAATTTCAAATTCAAAATTTTTTGATTTCATGACCAAACACTTACTTAGTAGCGGTTTGGCCATAAGATTTTTTTACTTTTTTTCAAAAAATTATTTCACTTTAGTGAAAGTCGGGGGTGTTTAGCCATGAAAATTTCAAATCCAATTCAAAATTATTTTTGAAAAAGTGGAAAAAAGTTTTACTTGTTTTCACTTTTTCTACCTTCAATTTCAACTTTATTTATTATTACAAATAACCTTTTTTTTATTTTTACAAAAACACCCTATTAATTTCATCCAACAACCGAAGTTAAATGTCTAACTACCACATTATCCACTTCTTTGGTTCTTCCTACTTCCACTGATAAAAGACATCAAAATTGAAGACAACTTCAATTTTTTCTTCTTTTTCAAAATCTCCTCATGATACAACGGAATCCTAATCTGTCCATTCTTGCGACTCTTTATGCAACACCAACAACAAAGGCAACATTATTATCTCCTTTGATATTTGGTTGTATTTTGTAGGTAAATTGGTCAAGTTGGGTGACTTTGATAATTTTTAAAAGAGATAATGCATCAAAAATCCCTAAACTTGTCTCCCCAACTTACTTTAGCACTTAAATTAATCTTCTATTTAGTTACCTCCTTAATATCTTTAAAGTGAATTAATTCCCCCCTTAATATATAACACCACTCTCATGAGGGAGAGTGCATCACACTCGCTGCCCCATCAGCGCCAGATCACCGCCACGTAAATAAAGTATTTTTTAATATGTTTATATATAAATATTTTTTTATTTTATATATATATATATATATATATATATATATACATATTTTAAAATATATAAAATATTTTAAATTAAAAAATACCCCACCCCCCATTTTTCATCTTCTTCATAACCACTCACCCCTCCTTCCCCTTCCCCCCCTCTACCCCCACACCTGCACACACGTCTAACCCACCCCTACACTGCCACACCTAAAAATACCCCCATCCACCTTCGTCCACCCCATACAACCACACTTGTCAGGTTTTTCGGCAAAAATTCCGGCGAATTTTCGCCGAAAAACTCCACCCACTTGAAAAATTCAATTACCACCATCGAAAAATATCATAAAAGTGCTTAAAAACTCAACCCACATGAAAAATTCGATCAAATCAACACCAAATTTTATAAAATCAACAACCAAATATCCAAATCATATAGATTTTTAAATTTTCAAGTTCAATTTCATTCTTTTTTTATTAATCTAAGGGGTCGAAGCAGGATAAATTAAAGGTGGGGGATGACAGTTTTTGTAATTGGAGGAGAAGTAGGGTGGGGGTGTTGGCAGATTTGGTGGTGGATTTGGCTAAGGAGGAGTTGGGAGGGGGGGGAGTTGTTGGCGGGTATGGGGTGGGATGAATGAAGAAGAGGAGGAAATTTTTTTTTCTTTATATATATATATATATTAGTATTTAAAAAAAATAATACTGTTCACGCGCTTTTAAACAAAAAAAATATCACGTCAGCATAAGGGGGGAAATTAATTCACTTTAAAGATGTTAAGGGGGTAAATAATTATTCGTAAAGTTTAAGTGCTAAATTAAGTTGTCGGGACAAGTTCAGGGAGGGTTTGATGTATTATCTCTTTTTTAAAAATTGATGATATAAATTTATATTTGAAAAAGTCTTTTCAAAGGTCTAAAAGAAATTTTCAAAAAGACAACCAAACATAACCCTAACTCCAACTTTTACTCCAACTCTAAAAGAAAAAAAATATTTTTTATGGGCAAATATCTACTTAATATCATAAAGGTTTAAGTCATCGATAAGACCCTAAATTTATTTCGCAATTTCACTTAAACCCCTCAACTAAAGCTAGTACCTATTAAACACCTTAACTATGTAAAAAGTTATTCCTATTAGGCACTCTTTGTCAATCACCAAAAAATAAAGAGCGGGTATAAGAGACTCGCTGGGACATGACAAAATTACTTACTTAAAAAATGACACGTGACATTAAAAGTCCAAAATAATTATTAAAAGTGTTATAAATGTATTTACATTATAGTGAATGTCTATCAAGATCTATCAAGAGCTACTTTGATATCTATTAGGATTTAGAGCATCCGTCTTTTACTCAGACTAGGAGTAAATTTTCCCTATAAATAGAGGGATTTTGTTCACTGTATTGACAATCATACGATCTCTCATCCCTCAAGAGAAGAAATAAGAATTACTCTCTCTATTATCTCTACTCTTCTTCTTGTTCTTTCTTGTTTTATAACACGTTATCAGCACGAGACTCTGCCAAACAAGATGAGATTTCTCTCTATTCTTCTTCTTTATTCTTTATTAGTTTATAACACGTTATCAGCACGAGACACTGCCAAACAAGGTGAGATTATAAATCTGAAGGATTTCAAGGTTAGTAATTCTTTATGTTATCTTTCTTTTGCTACTACTAATATAATTATTATTGGATTTGAGAAAAAATAATTGGTTTGGAACCATTTATATTTTAAATTTATTCCTCAAGAATAATATTATCAAAAAGGATGATAATAAGTTGGGTTCAAGTTCCATCGATTCATGCCTAAGACGCCTTTATATGGATCAAATATTGAGTTTGAATCTCAATACACCATATTGATGATATTGTGATGGCTAAGGCAAAATAATGGGTTTGATGAAAAGTCATGAAATTCGACCCATTGAATATGCTCCATTCCATAAAGTGAATGTGGTAACAATATATGATAAGTCTGAAATATGACAACTTACTTCATTCTTGAGGTGTATGTGGTAGCAGTGCATAATATGTCTGAAAGAAGACAAGTGATTGAATGCACGAATATAAGCGTGGAGGGACAATATGATAATGATCATCAAAAGTGACGATATTTTCACACGCTTATATGATTATAATATATGCTAGAGAAAAATTCTCTACATCATATGTATGCCTCGATTTGCTTCTGAAGTAGCAAAATTTTGAAAGAGGTTATAAGCTATCATAATTTGATAGGCTTCAGGCACGATTATATTTCATTCCTGGGGAATGAGAAACTTATTAATGCAAACGTGCACTTGATTGTAATTGTATCACAATTCACCTCCGAAAGAGGTTGAATAATTTTGAAATCTACTTCCAAAGTAGTAAATCTGAAATTTATTCATGTAATAGTAAATCTGAAATTTACTAAAGAAAAAAAAAGTACATGTCATGGTAAACTTGGAGTTTACTAGAATAAAAGTTCATAAATTGATATGAACGATTGTGACATCTCGAAGATGTGTATGTATTGAAGAACTAGAAGATTCTTCAAGAATTATTTATGTCATTTGTTCTCATGATAAGTTGGTTGAACCAACTAATATTGGGATTGGATCCCTTCAAATCTGAAAATTATAAAAGGTGAATAAGGGCTCGTTCACCTATCATGTGATATGTTGAAAAGATGCATCAATAAGATGATCACATGTACATTCATGGTCAACCTACGTTTGACATTCATAAAGTTACTTTTTCAATATAAATTGAGCATAATTTTCAGATTGTGTAATCAAGATAATTCATCTTGATGATGATGGTTTAACATTGAATGTCTTCGATAAATATCTAAACCATTGTTAATGAGAACAAAACTTAATGTATTGGTCTGAAATATGATATATTGCAATAGCATTTGTATGCATTAGACCAATAAATTATGATTATTTCTTTCCTCTCAATTGGTTCAAGGTCGGGAACTAATTATTTCATCTAATAATTTTGATGTGCGGTATACGATTAATGAATATACCATAATGCACAACGATGGATTCCTCAAAGAAGTAGAGGATGTATGTTAGTTTTCCTAACATAAGGGGGAGATTATAAGCGCTATGAAATATGTTAGGAATTATCACCATATCCTCATCCAAAAAGTAATTCAATTCAAATGCCGAAAGCATCTCATATTAAGCGCAAGTGCTCTTATTTTGTGTTCTTAAAGGACAAAGTCTATGCATGCGTGAAGCGTGGTAGACATGCATAGAATAATCGGTTCCAAATGAAATAGTCCTTGAAAAATAAGGAGCAAATAATCATAATAAGAAGGCAATGAGCTCTTAAAGAGCCTACGACATAACACTTCATGAAACCTTATGAGAGGTTCATGTACCTGAAAATAATGAAGTGATGAGATCTCAAAATGTTATGTCGCATTGTGAACCGATACTAAATGATATATCATCAATATCTTTGACACAATATTGGCGCAATATTGTGAAAAATTATGAAGATCTTAATTCTACGTTAATTTAAGCATGCTGACGTAGAAACATTTATCAAGTGACATGAAAGGATGCATCTTGGTAAGTATTAAACTTATTTGATTTGCCATCCAGATATTTGAAGATGTCACTCATGAAATGTTGAATATTGTCACTTGACAAAACTTATGTGAAAAACTTTTAAGGATTCAAAATGCTTGAAGCATATAAAAGTTTCTGAAAAACTTATTTATAATCCTTATATTGTATAAGCTTATTGTTTGAACATCATTGGAACTCTTGGAGAGTTTTCAAAGCAATAGATTATTAGCTGAAACTCGAAATATATCGAATTAGATTGGTTATGAAGTACCATATCTTAGTGCAATTGATGCACTCATGTACCTTGCAAATACTACAAGGCCTATAGCCTTTTCAGTCAATTTGTTAGCAATGTATATTTCTGCTCCTACTATAAGACATCAAAATGGGATAAAACACATGAGCTTGTTTTATTCTAAAGATTGCAGTCCCGATCTTATTGGTCATGCTGATGTTGGGTACTTATCTAACCCGCATAAAGCTCGGTCTCAAATAGGCTATGTATTCATATGTGGTGGTACTGCCATATCTTGAAGATATTCAAAACAGTCTATCGTAGTCACTTCATCGAATTATGCTGAGATAATAGCTATTCATGAAGCAAGCCGAGAATGTGTATGGTTGAGGTCTATGATACATCTCATTCGAGAAAAATGTGTTGTGAAATATGACAATCTATCCATAATTTTATACAGAGATAATTCAACATACATAGTACATCTTAAGGGAGGATTCATAAATGGAGATAGAAAGAAGCACATTTTGCCAAAGCTTTTCTACATACATGAGCTACAAAAGAATGATGATATTAACGTGCAACAGATTCGTTCAACTGACAATGTGACTGATTTATTCACCAAATCTTCTCCAATTGCAACTTTCAAGAAGATGCTGCACAAGATCGAGATGCAAATGTCAAGGATGTTCTCATTAGGGGAATTTAATACGCGTTGTACTCTTTTTCCCTTTCGAGGTTTTGTCCCACTAGGTTTTCCTTGTAAGATTTTTAATGAGGTAGCCGAAATGTGTATTATTGGAGATGTGTGTTCTTTTTTCTTCACTAGATTTTTTTCCTACTGAGTTTTTTCTAGTAAGTTTTTAACGAGGCTCATTATCTACCAATTAGACATTCAAGGGGGAGTGTTATAAATGTATTTACATTATAGTGAATGTCTATCAAGATCTACTTTGATATTTATTAGGATTTGAAGCATCCGTTTTTTACTCAGACTAGGAATCAATTTCCCCTATAAATAGAGGGGGTTTGTTCATTGTATTGACAATCATACGATCTCTCATCCCTCAAGAGAAGAAATAAGAATTACTTTCTCTATTCTCTCTACTCTTCTTCTTGTTCTTTCTTGTTTTATAACAAAAAGATAAATATAACTTTATTTTAAGAAAAAACAGTCGCTATCCCCCGCCATCCTTTTCTCCATCTTGTTTCCATTTTTCACTTTATCTTCTTCACCAAATTTTAATTATTAAAAAGAAAAGAAAGAAAACGACACTCAACCCCTCCCCCTCTGTCTTCTTCTTTGTTTCTCAGTTTTTAATTCATCTTCTTTTTAATTTTTATTTTCTAACTTAAATCTCCTCCATTTAAAAAAAAATAAAATTCTCTTCTTTTTGAATTTGTTTCGTTCTTTATAGGTTTGAGTTATAAAAATGAAAATAAATGGAGGTTTCGGAGATGGTAAAATAAAATTGTTATTCTCCACTAAAGAAAGTTAAGAAGAGATGACAATGGTGAATCATTTTGTAATCGACACTGGTGAACCATTTTGAAATTGACAACAAAGAAAAATCGAGAGAACGTGATTCACTTCATCAAATTCTTTAATACTTTCAATAAACTTAACAAATTTATATTTGATTTGTTGATGTTTGCTTGAAAATAATGGAGATTAATGGAAATTCGAATATCAGAAATTATTTTCTTTATTGCAGATTCAAAAAAAAAAATTATTTATTAATGTAAAATGAAATAAAATAGCAAAGCATTAAAAAGAATTGCTTTAACTTTATCAAGAAAGAGGGTGAAGAAGATGACAACATGAGATGGGGATGAAAAAGATGACACCATAAGGTGAGGGGTGGGTTGCTTCTCTTTTGTTTTTTTATTAATAAATTATTATTTATTGAGTAAATTTATCAGAAAAATAAAAATAAAATACTATTATTTGATTTATTCACGCGCTCACAGTGAGTGAATATCATGTGGCTGTGTCATGTGGACAAAAACGATGTAGGTGGATCAAATTTCAGGTGGTTAAGGGCCTGATAGGTACAAATTTAGAGATTTAAGTGAAATTTCAAAATAAATTTAAGATTCTATCAATTACTTAAGCCTATCATAAAAATCGGAAAATTAAAAAATATGTTTTATTTTTCTCAAATAAAAATATACAAACAAACGAGACTTTGGATTAAAAAGGACAAACAAATTGTCCAATTAAGTGGGAGTCCTCCAAGTTTTAAAAATTAGGTGGGAAGGACAATTTTTTTTTAAGTTTTTTCGTTCGAACAACTTGTCCCAGTTGTTGAACAACTTTAATAGTTGTTCGACAATTTTACAAAGTTGTTCAACAACTGTGCAAGGCACAGTTATTCGATAACTACGCCTAACTGTTGAATGATTAGGCGTAGTTGTTCGACAACTGAAAGAAGTTGTTCAACAACTACGTGAAGTTATTCAGACAACTAATGTAGTTGTCGAACAATTATCTCCGTTGTTTTGTCTAAGGGGATAAGTTTGTGTACCCACTTATCCTTTTTTTTTTTAAATTGGAAACTTGGAAGGTCTCATTTTTCTCCAAACAAACTGATTTTTCTCAAAATGCAATACGAAACAATCATCCAAACAAAAAGACAGGAAAGTTGAGACCAATTGAGATTCAGCTGAAGGCTAAATTGTGCACATTATCTGCATATTTTGGAGTGATTGCCATGAATATTCCTCCAAAGAAACCTCATTTTTTCAAGCCCATCCAGCCTGGTTTCAAGCATGGGATTGTAAGTTATCCCTTCACTTTTTTTCTTTTTTTTTTCTTTCAAGTTTCCTCTGTCTACAATAGATCCGTGTGTTCGGGTTCTTCCCTGAACCCTGTGTTTAACGGCTCCCAGAACAAATGAAACACTGAAATTTCCAATAGGAACATTGTTTTTTTATAGTATTGTTTAACTGGGGTAGAAAAATAGTCAAAGTTTATGGTGTGCTGCAGAAAATTCCAGTAGGTTTCTTGAAGTATCTGAAGGGAGAGGAGCACATTGAACACGCAATACTGAAAAGGAATGGTAAAAGGTGGCTGATTAAGTTGAATGACAAGCGATTCGAAAAGGGTTGGGGGGAATTTGCTGAGGAAAATGATGTGCAATTGGGAGATATGTTGGTGTTTAGATATGAAGGAAATATGGAATTTGAAGTTTGTATCTTTGATTCAACTCATTGTGATAGAGAATATGCAGAGTATCTGCAGGAAGAACGAGGAGGAGGATTTTGCCTTCTTGAGGAAATTTCGAAGAAATTTAAATTCAAAGGTGCGTTTCCCCCCTTTTTGTTGTGTAATAATGCTCTCCATTTCACATTATTTTGTGGTTATTTCTCTTGTTCCTGTTTGACATGCTTTATTTAAGCTGAGGATCTATTAGAAGCGAAACAATCTCTCTATCTGTGGGAGGTAGAGGGTAGGGGTAAGATCTGCGTGCGTATACTCTACCTTCTCCAGACCCCACTTGCGGGATTATATCGGGTATGTTGGTGTTGTTGATTTTTGCAAGTCAATTCCCTTAAATCTTAGCATTAGGATGTGTTTGCTACTTCTCCGGAGGTAGTGGTATGGACTGCGTACATCTTACCCTCCCCAGACCTCACTATGTGGGAATACACTGAGCTTGTTGTTGTTGTTGGTACCTAAGTAAAAAAAATATTATCCTAAAAACATTTGTATATTAATCTAGATAAATATTATGGGATCTGGAGTGGAGGTAAGGGCTTTGGGATGATGCCATTGGGGTGGGGTGGGGGTGGGGGTGGGGGTGGGTGAAGATGAGATGTGTTGGAAGGTTGGGATGGCACAATCGATTTAGAATGTTACTTGTGAAACTTGTTTTCCTTACTTTTATTAAGCAAGTCATTTTACTCATTTGCAAGGAACTTATTTTCCTAGAAAAAATGTTCTCCAAAATTTTTGACCAACCGGACATGAGAAAATTGGAGAACATTTTTCGAAAAATGGTTTCCTCCAAACGAAACACTACCTAAGTCTCAACTTGCTTAGATTAAAAATCAGCATAAAGGTGTTATTTTTCATGCAACCTGTAATGAAAACTGCATAAGCCTAATGATGCTTATTTTGTCAGAAAAATCTAACTTCAAATTAGCCAAAAGGTGTGTTGGTTATGTTTAAACGTTGCGAATTTTCTTAAGTACAATTGTCCATATTTAATTTCTTGAGGATGCAACAGAAAGACCAAGGCCCAGGATCAAGTTGTCAAAAAAGGCATCTTCTCGTGTAAAAGCTATTGTTCATCACAAGTCTTTTGGCTCTCATTTTGATTACACTATTAATTCTCGATGTTTCTTGGTAAGTTTCAAAATTCATTACTTCTTGCGAACTCTTCAAGTGAATGTGTTACGCAATCAGGTTACTTGTTAGATAATTACAAGTAATCTCTATGAGAAACATTAATTAGTTTCTTGCAAAAAATTATAACTAATTTGTTATCACATTAAACTAGTCTGATATTATAAAAATCTGTACACTTCAACAACAACAACAACAACAAACCCAGTATATTCCCACAATCTGTACACTTCAATGTATGTAAATTAAATTCCGTTTGTTATTTTTTCTTTATAAAATGGTTATACACCATGTCAGTGCCTTCCTCAACGTTTCACATATGCAAATGGTCTCATCAATAAGAAGTGCGATTTGATTATAAGAGATGAAAGACAAAGGTCGTGGAAGTTAAGGCTAAGTTCTTGCAAAACTCGAACCTATATTATTGGTGGATGGCAAAAATTCAGTGCTGATAATTGCTTAAAAAGGGGAGATCGCATAATGTTTGAGGTTGTTACTAATGGAGAGACACCGGTATGGAAATTTCGAGTCGTTACTAATCAAGAAACTCCATTGCAGAACTTTCAAGGCAAGTTTTCTCATTTCTTTGATGATCTTTTTTCATTTTCATATATGCGTATTATTCTGCGTTATGTATATAAGTATTACGTCTTGGATTGAATCTTTTTTCTTTTCTTTGTTTTGTAAAGTGTGTAAACCATTTTCTTTTTCCTTTTTCACCTAATACAAATAAAAAGTGGGGGTGTAATTCCACTAAAACTGATTCTGTTCTATTTCATATCACTTGTTTCGATCAACATATCAGTTGCTAAGAATCATCATTAACTTTTATTTTGTATGTACCTGACCAAACACTAGAGAATTGATAATTAAGTGAATCTCTCTTTTTAAAACGTTTTTCATGAAATACCTTTAGCTACTTCTCCTTGTTAATAGAATAGTGTTTCATCTTCATTGATTTTAAATCAATGACTAAAATATAGTTTCTGTATGTATTCACTCAAGAATGCAGCTTGAAAACTGTAACGGTTAGTTATACTGAAAATTAATAGTCAAAGTCACTGATCACTGTTCAAACTCCATATTGTGAGTTCGTTCACGTTTCCAGTCTGATACGATACTAACAAGAGGAACATGAAATCACACCCCAAAACAGTCCACAAATCACAAGATCCGAGGACTAAGATGGAGACCACTCTCGGATTCAACAACTACAACAAGAATACAAAATATGAGGGTGTATTTTAACACCCCAAACAGCCAATAACACTACAATAACCTGAAGAACAAGGTGAATAACAATAACATAAGTTTCGGATTCAACAAAGGACCCAAAACAGTCCACTACACAAGATAACAACAACAAAAGTAAAGGATAGATAGTGTGACATAGATTACTACAATAACTAAGAACCTATGTGTAGATCCAACACTAAGACCCTTAATACATGTAATAATAACACCAGCACTCTAACGTGGACACAAGAGGACGTCAATCTCCCCAAGCACCGACGTTTCCAAGCCTTGAATGCAACACAAGTGAAATCCACACTTGTATCACCCTAGTTTCGGGTCGGTTGTCTTCTCTCCTTAGAGAGGAAATGTTTCAAGTGTTATAAACTCATAATATTCATCCAAAATCTCATCACTAAAATATTAAATTATCCTATTTATAGTAGGTTACAAAATAGGGTATGAAATGTCCAAAATGACCCCTTAGTCAAATGCTTCAATAGGTGCCCTTGGAGTGCTACGTATGGACGGTTTTGGTGCTCCTTTGCACTTCATTTTCACACACCAAGTCTCAGGTCTACAATACACCCTCATAAGTCCACCTACGTGATCGTACTTGTATCACGGTCCCAAGCCAGGAAAAAGGAAGAGGGTTGCCGAGGGTCAATCGGAAACAACCTTTCTACTCCGTATTGAACTTGTTTGTTGTTGTTTTACTGATCACTGATCAGGGGCCTGATATTTAAACCGTTATAAAAAAATATTTAAAATTTTATAATCTGCGTGTTTTGGAATCTAGTCAAGTTCAATTCAAAACCACTAAGCTTTATTTTGATATCTTATGCTCTTTTTCTTATAGCTTAAATGGAACCACTAGCAGTAATTGTTATTGTCTTTCTACCCATATTTAGAAAGCGTCCTTTGCTAAATTTTGAAACTTCCACATGTTATATCTTCTTTTTTATCCTAATTGTTACACTTCCTTATCAAGTTTTCTATGTTTTTCTTAATAAGCAGACATTATGAAAAAACCGTCAAGCATGAGTCTTCTCGGTGCACAAGTAGCTACTTCAACTTCTGGTGATGATGATCATCCTTATTTTATTTCAACTTTAAAACCTTATTCTTTCAGCAAACCAAATTTGGTAAGTGATTTGAAATGATTTTGTTAGGGCTGAAATTAATTATATGCAATAAAATGTAGGCAATATAACATGATGGTGTAAGAAATTGTACACTGTACACTTGAACTCTTTTTGTTGTAGTCCTTTCCTTCAAGTTACCGAGGACATGGCCCTTAATGGGAATGTGTGGAGGTTGAGGGTTCTGATAGAAGGCTAGTAGTAGATAGATTTATGCCTGGTTTCTCTGGGCAGTATTATTATTATTATTTTCAGTATTTTATTATTTTTAATATTTCCAAATTTCTACTATTATTTTTCTTTTACTGCTTGTTGTCTTGTGTGTCTCGTATGTCTCTACTTTCTTACTGTCCTGCTATTGCTTATGTCTTCATGAATGTTATGTTTTTGCTTTCTTTTAGCTGGGGGTCTTTCGGAAACAACCTCTCTACCTGATAATGTAGAGGTAAGGTCTGTGTACACTCTGCCGACCCCACTTGTGGGACTATATTGGGTATGTTGTTGTTGTTGTAGCAACTGAAACTTGTTCTACTTAATGGAATTTGTTTTTATGGTAGTATTTTCCGATGGATTTTGCAAAGTCAAATGGATGGATGAATAGAAAGTGTGAGATGATTCTTAAAGATGAAGCAGAGAGATGTTGGTCGGTGTGGATAGGGAGAATGGGACATAATTTCGGAATTACACGCGGATGGACAAATTTCAGAGTAGAAAAGGGTCTCCAAGTAGGAGATGCTTACAAGTTTGAACTCATCAAGAACGGGAAAGTACCTATAGCATACTTCCATTGTAAGTGTTCTTTCAGTTCTTATGTACTTTTGTCATGTTTAAGTTCTATCTTATGACAACAATTAGATTACTTATTAATGTAATTTGCAAATATAACATCTCTCATAATCGTGTAATTATAAATAGTTCATTTTTAAATGGTCTTTACATGATGTGTTATAGTTTTGAAAGTTATATAACATCACTAAGGATGTCATTTTGAACACACTACACGATGGGGCTCCTAACAGATTTCGTAACTACTTTAGTTTCATATAAAATAATGTATTTTGCAGGCAAATATTCCGGATAGATTGAAAAGAGAGAGGACGTTGAAGCAAGTTGACGATTTAAAAAGAAAATTGGTTAATCCAATGTATGGTGTAAAACTTCAAACACTATGTATATGTTTCTACTAAATCTCTCCATGTAGGGTAAGTAAACTCGGAACTAGCAGGCTTTTTTCCAGGCCCTGATGACTCAATATGGCTTGGTTGTGGTTTTATAAACTATGTGGATTAGTTGAGCGTTTTCTCGTTTCCCTGTTTATACCAGTAGTAGTAGCATTTGTCTCGTAGTTTGTATTACGACTTTTATTACTCCTCGTTATGTACTGTGCTTCAGTTATCACATTAGTTGGTTATGGTGAACGCTCCTCTTTTGAATGCTATGTTATGTTTTCCTTTTATTTTCTATGCCATTTTTAGCTGATTTGATTTTTGTATACGAGCTGAGTGTCTTCCGAAAGCAACCTCTTTACCTCCTTGATGTAGGGGTAAGGTTTGTGTACACTGTATACTCTACTTTCCGTAGATCCCTCTTTTGGGTCTACACTCTACTAAAATTTGTCTTTAATGATCTACGGAAAGACTATTAGTCGTATTGCACATTGTAGTGCGGTGACCTTGACAGGCCCTAACTAGTCTAACGAACACCTCGCCTCCCTTAAACATCCAAGACAGATGATGGAGGGTTCCAAAACAGTATAATATTTACATGGCTTCCATTAGTAGGAGAACCTAAGCCTGCTGCTTTGTTTTGTTTCCTTGTAGACATGTTCGTACCAATGGATTACCCAGACTTCGGAGAAGTGGTCTGCAGTCAAGTATCCCAAAAGACGCCACCTAGTTCACCACCATCCGCGGAGCCAGGTGAACAATGACCATCACTATTATTTAGTAACATTTTTTGGGGGGTTCCATTTAACGTAAAGGGGAATGGTCGGAGGTCGATGAGCAGAGTTGCCTGTCAAGAACCAAAATTCCTGGGCTAATGGCAGAATGGCCATAATAGCAAGATGGAAACTATTAGAGCTCGTTTGATACGACGGATAAGGGATTAATTTTAAGATGAGTTTATTGATGGTTGACAGGCAGGATAACTTATCCGGAGATAACTTGTTTCCCGACCAAACGAGCCCATAGTGATTAATTAATGATATGTTGTTGATATAAGACATATATAGGGTGAAATGTCAAGTTTAAAATGACATGTTCGAATTGCTAAACTAACATGTAGCATCACATTCGTAGTTTCAGAATGTGATTGATTACTAGCTAGATGATCCAAATAATATCTCTTGATATTAATTATATAGTCACTCACTGGACTTGGCTCCTCTTCATTTCTACTCTATTCATTTTCCTCAAGTTCCTATCTTGATCGGTGACATATGCCGTAGTTCAAATTAAATGGCTAAGATTTAATTATTCTAAAATACAACTTTAATTATAGTTTAGATAATAAATATATTATATATTTAGTTTAAAAAAATTATTGTAATCCCACAATCTTAGCAACATGTCCATAAATAAAGCAACAAAAAAATTTCTCCAAGAATTTCATCTTTTAATTTCTTTATCAATTGATTTTTTTATTATCAGTTTTTAAAAAAAAAATAAAAAATTGTTTAACAATTAGCTATTTTATTTTCTTTAAAGTAGGAGAAATAATTGATCTTCTATTTTAGATTAATGTTTTCACTTTTTTGGGAACATTTTCTTAAAAAATAGATATTTCAGTTTCTTTAAAATAGGTATAGTAAAATAGGGAGAAAAATGAGAGAAATCTCTGGTATTCTAATTTTTTTTATTATTTTTTTTGAAATTTTTTCTTTAATAATTATCTATTTTATTTTCTTTAAAATAGGAGAACTTGTAGACTCTCCTATTTTAAAAAAAAAAAAAAAATAGTTAGTAATTATTAAAGAAAAAGTTCCCAAAATGTGATAAAAAGGTTAATTTAAATAGAAATTAAAAGATGGACCATGCGTATGAAAAATAATTTAGGAAGAAAAGACTTTTTGTTGCTATATATTTATGGACAAGATAATATTGTTGCTAAGATTGTGGAATTACAATAATTTTTTAAACTAAATATATAATGTATTTATTATCTGAACCATGGTTAGAGATTCATTTTAGAATAATTAAATCTCACCCATTCAATTTAAACTCTGCCATATGTCAATTTGAGGAAAATGGAGAGGAGCCGGAGCCGGTTGTATCTAGGGACGCCACTAATGCACCGATTTGTTATTATCTGGTAAAATCCACAAATAACAATTTGTTAAGAGTTCAAATATTATTTTCTCGTTCCATATCGTCGCTTGTTAAGATTTCCAAGTTGGTTACAAACACATCACCGAACCATTCCAAGTGTTGGGTTGTGGAGCCTGATTAATATATGATGAACTGTTATATATTAATGTTCTCGCGGTAGCACTTATTCTCATTTCTCTGTGTAACTGTACATACCCTAAATCATTAATATAAATAGCCCATCCAAGTCGTCTGTCACGACATCATGTTCATGATGTGATATACTATGATGACAGATACTATGTTGTGGCTTCCGATGGTAGTGTTTTTGCTTTTGACAAAATGTCTTTGGATTTGAAGGAGATAAGTGGACCAGAGCCAGTAAGGTATTCTGACTTTACCACAACTAACGAGCTTCTAATGATTCACATATCTAATCCGAATCATATCTTCATCATCAAGTGTGAAGATTTACAAGTTAGTAGTAAACCCTATGACCCAAGAATCCATGTTTGTAGAGTTGGACGACGACTTGGGCGATGAAGCCTTGTTCTTATCTGAACACAGTTCCATTGTCCGTTACTGCTTCCAAATTTTCAGGATGTATCGCCAATTCTGTGTACTATACAGGTTCGAGACATCAAGATGGCAACTTTTGCACCCTATTTTCCTTCCAGACATCAAGTTTTCTTGATGATAGTAACCTACCAAAAGTGTTGTGGATAATTCCGACTCCAAAGTTTACTACTCCTACTACTTTTAAGTCATGGTTTGGCTTGATCAAGTTGTCCCATTTTGGTACTGCTATATTTAGTTTCTTTGATCCTCTTTTTAGCAATCTGAAAATTTTATGAGAAAGTTGGATCGCAACCTAAAATTTTACGAGTTATTATAATTGTTAGATTTCTGTAAGGTTGAGAAATAATGATCAAACATTATATCCAATTCAGAAGGGTAAGAGTTATGCTCTTGGGGGTTGGTTTGTATACGAGAGGAGAGAAATGCATGGATATCGGGATATCCATGTTGGAAAGTAGCAGATACAGCTTACTAACAACATGGTCTTAGATAGGAAGATGTGGACTACGTGCAGTAAGGTAGATAGAAAGTAGGTAGGAATACGTCTCCACTAATAGGTAGGTGTGTTTTCTCTTGTTATTGTAGTTAGTTGTTGTGCTTGCGTGTAGTGTCTTGGTCTAGGCTTGGAGTTACTGGTTATGTTTGTCGTTTCAAATACATCGAGTGTAGTGCAACTTTGTGCTAGGCTTACTTCTGTTATTATATGCTGTTTGTTTCTATTGTTTCTTGTTCTTACATTAGATCCTTCTCTAAAATTATTTGTCTTAGCTGATATCTTTCGGAAAGTCTCTCTACCTCACTTCTAAGGTAATGGTACGAACAGCGTGTTGTTGAATATCCCACTGGAATAATTTATCTCTCCTGAGATAAAGTTTATCTCAAGATTTATCTTGAAATTACTATCCTTATTCCACATACCAAACGACCCCTTGCAAGCAAAACTTTTGTCAGCAGAGACTATCTAAATAGGTGCCTAAAAAAGGCTAAACTTGCATAAATCACTTGGTTTTGGAAATATAGCATATGCATCAGTTGGAAGAAACAGTTTTAATAGGCAAAATCAGTGCAATTTAACTATACAGTGCAAAAACTGCATATAACAATGTTCCATCTAATGAGGGGTCAGAATGACAACAGAACCCAGCACAGATCGATTCGGCCTTCAACAAGAACTGCATCATGAGCTACAATAACTTTCTTTAGATGCTAGACTGAACCTTCTGGTTCCATCGCAAATCGATAAAGAATCCCAAGTGTGTAGATTATACATCAAACATACCGATCGCTTATGCTCAGAGTGAGCTACTTTGTCACCCCGCCTGGTCCACTGTATTTTATGCGCAAAGGACAGACTCATCTTGTGTTGCTGCCTTGAAGAAGATATGATGCTTTACTACGAACCTAACAAAAACAACAAACATCAGCAGGATTCCGAAAAGTAACTATGATGATAAAAGTTGAAGACGGAGTATCTTATGTTACCTTAGAAGCATAAGACCGCAAATCTGTGCTAGGGATTTGACAGGAACAGTTTCTAAGGCACAAATTCCACATCTCACCGAGTACTGGTTTATCTTTTAACAATGGGTTGCAAAACAGCCAGTTCTCGGCCAGAACAAGGTGAATATACATTTTGAGAAGATCACAATTCTTATCCTTCAGATTGATCGAGATTAGAGATCTCAAGATCTGTTCATCATCATGTAGCTGGACAAGTATTTAGGGAACGTTAGTATACCAAAAATTGTTAGCTTCCCAGGAGCGAAAACAAATATATGACAATGACAAACATGATAAGGGGCACAGGAAGGATACTTAAATGGTAGAAGTGCTAGTAAAAGCACATCAAAGCTACCTTGTCATCAAAACAGGCTACAAGAAACTGAAAGGCCAGTACACTCCTTAGATGCTTGGAACGAGCACCCAGTCCAGCTACGCTCTCCACAGCTCGCAAGCAGTTGACATCAGTAGGAACTCTGACGAAATGACTTGTACAAATCATATAACTTTAACGCAAGTTGTATTTAAAGAATATGAAACTTCTAAATCTACGGATCCATCAAAGCAGATATCTAAAAATAAAGCTCTAAGAAAAAACAGAGATGAATAAGTAACACCTACAAATACTTCAGATGCAAAAGCATCTGAGCAAATCAGTCATCAGACAAATATTTCATATAAATGTTGTCACCCTCTAAAGCAATGATAAAAATGAGATTCAAAATGCATCTTTTAAGCTGAAAGGTGTATGTTCCAACTTCCAAGTTTGTACTCATATGCAACTTGTCTGATTCTTCCACTATTTATCTCCTCTTTCCACAACTATCTTTCTACTAAGTGGGGGAGGAACAAGATCCATTCATGTGCAGAAAAAATTGAATATTGGAGGAACTAAATTAATTTAGAACACAGTAGAAAATAGAAATCAATGATATCTATTATATCGAACCTGCAGGTGAGGGATTTTGCTATTTTCTGACAGCTCGAATGGAATGCATCATCACTAAAGAAGCTAATAAGTGAGTGCAAGCAATCCGTCAACACTGAAGATAGGCCAATAAGTTGCCGATCTAAGAAGAGACAGATCACTGAGGTAATCAGATCTTCTACTTCTGAGGTTGAGAAAACTGAATGTTTAGTCCTACAAAAAAATGCAAAGATTAAGAATTAATATAAAGCCATGATTCACGATAAACAGAATCTAAAAGTATTTCATATTAAACATGGCTCTATATCAAGTATTAACTTTTTTCTAATTTTATTTGACACAGTTAACTGAATGTTTACAATCCCATAAACACAAATAAAGCTCCAAAAGTAGACAGTTACGTCACATACCTTGCTTGGCAATAAACAGAAACATACTTTATCCAGGATCTGATATTTTGAGGCGGTCCAGCAGAATCAGAATCTAAGACACAGCATATAAAGTTGTGAGAATTTGTAACTGATGAGTATGAAATATGGACTTGTAAATACTGAAAACACTCTGCTAGTAATGAAATCCCAAGACTCTAAGAAACAGACCGTCCTCCTTCAAGGTCTACACCCAAGTTTGCCAACGTTAAAAGACTAACACAAAGGCTCCTACTGCTACATTAATAAATTACCTTTGTACCTTGTACATACCCTTGCTGATTTTATAAGCCCTAGCTCCCATTTTATCGCATTTCCAATTCGATCCAATAAATAATGGAAATTTATAACACATTAATTTAGCAACCAATATGTGAAGTGAATAACTAAAACCTTTGAAAAATACACATGCACATTGAATTTGTGCCACACCATATTTAGTACCCTATAGACAAAGAAAGACTGCCACTAATATTCCCTTTCCCCACTGCTCTTCTGCCTATAGTTTTTGGTAGAACTTCCTTGCAAGCCAAGAATTTGTGGTTACTACATAAAAATATGGATGGAAGCAAATAAGATAAACATTGACTAGAAGCTTGAATGGCATTGAACAATTATTGCTATCAGGAAAAATCAGACTAAGGTGGAAAATTTGTGTACCTCCATCCACAATTTCCATGCTGGATGAAAATTTGGAAGGGAAATCCAACAGAAAGCCATATACTTCAAGTGCTTGCCTCAGTTCTGAATAGTTTGGCAACCATTCCATCTCAAACATTACAACATCAACCTTACAAAGCATGAGGAGAGAAAATAACTTATGAAACTTGCATTAATAAACAGATAATATTTTATTCATTCGCAGAGCAGAGATGAAAACCTGATTTTTAGGTAAAAGAATAGAACACCAAAATTCACAAGCTGCTGCCCTCAACTCTTCTTTTGGTGAATATAACACTGAGAGGGCATGAGACAATTGTAACTATGGAATCCATCAGTGTCAATAATTGGAAAGAATTACTACTCACTGAGATTAAATGTCCATGCTCCTATGCACTTTTCAACTCGACCATGATTTGTGACCAATTTCAAAAGCCAACCGTTCACAAGCAATCCCTCCAGAAATTCTTCTCCTACAATAGCATCATGGATATAGAACCCCACAGTTAATCCCCAATAAACTTGATTAAATAACTCATTTGAATCTTCTAAAAATTTGTTATTGTGTCATACCTAGTGCTGGCATATAGGAGGATCAGATTGGATATGAGCGGGTTGAAAAAAGTTAGAGAAAACGAATAAAACATCCGACTCCTCATATTTAATACAGACAAAAAGACAGATTGAGTGATGGATAATATGGAACCATATGTTCTACTTATACATCTTCCAAGATTAGAATTCAATAACATATTTATTTCATCAACATCAATGGAATAGTTAGACAAAACATTACTCCCTCCGTCCCATTTTATGTGTCATCATTTCCTTTTTGGTCCGTCGCAAAAAGAATGTTATCTTTCCTTATTTAGTAACACTATTTAAAGACAAAATTACACTTTTACCCTTATTGATCCCACTTAATTTATAAAAAAGATAGGAGCACATTTTTTAATAAAGGACAATTTGGTAAACATTACCAAGTCTTTCCTTATTTCTTAAACTCCGTGCCCAGTCAAATGGTGACACATAAAATGGGACAGAGGGAGTATATTTTTTGGCAGCACCCAAGGGTGTGGCCTAGTTAGTCAATGAAATGCGTTGAGAACCACAAGCCTCAAGTTCAAATCCTAACAGAAGCCAAAAAAAATAAAAACACTAGGTGACTTCTTCCCATCTGTCCAAGTCTTAATGGGCATAATTACCTTGTAGTGTGTTGGTGGGAGGGAGCAGGTACCCCATGTAATTAGGCAAGGTACGCGAAAAGAGAATCTATCTATCTATACATTTCAGTAGTAGCTTATAAATTAAAGAGTATTGTCTCTTTTTGGATCTGATAGCATACGTTGTTTTTTTCTCACTCGCTTCGATGTTGCCGTCTTCTTCTCTCTTGGGAAGCAATAGTTTCTAACTTTTGGTACTACTATGTTTTGGATGCTTAAACAATAGATGCTAGAATTAGAAGGATTTGAATAAAACTAAGAATTATTCAATACTCTAATTTGGTATTGCGTTATTTAAATTGAAACGAGATCAAACACACTGAGGCAACAAACTTGACAAGGCTACCAGAATTTGGTTGTATATATTATTCTATGCAAATTGATTGCAAAAATGAGAAAATTTTCTTAAACCAGATATGAATCTGTTTTACTTTTACAATCTGTGCAAAAGAAAATTATATGTTTATTCAAAGGAGAAGAAGCCCCTCCACACCCCTCCAACCGAAACCAAAAATGAAGTTCCGCTTTGCACATTCCAGATTAAATCAGTAGCAGCAGAGCAGATAATATGGATGGTACGCCAGTCATGCTGGGAATTCTGATTTACCCATTTAGACGTGGTTTATCTGTTTTAGCCAGAAGTCACACAGTTTGATCCATAATCAATCCAGTTTTAAGAAATCGCTTATCTAGCCTATTTCTAGATGGGCGGGCTGGACAGATATTAGGGGATTTTATCCATTTTGCCAGCACTAGTACTTACAGCTCAGATAAGTTCAACATCGAGCTAAATTTGAAGATAGAGAAGTCATAAACAACGCATAATTGTGAAAAATATCAGTAAAAATTGGGAAAAAAAAAAAAAAAGGAGAGGAGGAGACAACACCTCCTTCTGTTTTGAGTTCCAACAATGAATTAACTGCGTGCTCCATAAAGGACTGCAAAAGGACACAACTCCTAAGCTCGGGAAATGTAAGCGCAGGCATAGCTTTCTGCAGGTCAGACAGAAAAAGGTATACATTATAATTCATTCAAACCCAAGATACCATCAGTGTCAAGTGAACGCTAGGCTCATCTCAGTTCTAGATAAACCTGGTTCCCAAAAACTTGAAGACCCCATAGTGGCATCTGATCATCACTGCTTATTTCATTCATCTATAAAATAAACAAAATTCAATGTTGCGAAACATTACGATCAAATTGAGAACCACGCCCAACTGGAAAAAGAAACAAAGATTCATACTTGTTGTTGGCATTTGTTAACATAGTTATAAACCTCTGCTTCTCGGGTATCCATATCATCATCTGACTCGTCAGACTTCTGGAACTTTGCACGTTTAGATTCCTTCTTAGGTATGTCGTTCTTCATTTGGTAAAAGTCACTGAGAAGATCATCTAAGCCGATCACCTTCTTCCTAGAAAATATTAGTAGAGATAAGAAAACATAAGACAGTAATACAGTGTTGCGACCATTCAATCAGCTGAATAAATAACAATGGAAGAAATGAACAAGAGACTAGCATGTATCCAATGCTAAATTCTCAATCAGGTAAAAATATGCATATTCTGTATATTCATTATTTCAGGGGGGAAATAAGGGGGGGGGGGGGGGGGGGGGGGGGGAATAATGGTTATATGCTGAATCCAGTACAATATCCTCAACTATTAGGAAGTCTGGAAACAAGAACCGGCCAACATTTGTTATTAGTGAACGCAGACACCATTAGGATTAAAATCAGAAAAGTGGCTCTAGATGGCAGACAACAGCAACTCTCTCCACCGTCTCTATGGATTCAGTCCTAACAGCTTGTGTCCAAATAATAAAACAGGCCAAGGATTTTTATTTTATTTTTTTGAGAAGGTAACATTTGTATTATAAACCAACACATGATAGTGCTAAAAACCTCATTGCAAAATAAGTATTAGTAAAAGAAAAAGCTCCTCAACCTAGCATGATTTTAAAACATCTAGGATATCTTCTGCCTCTACAGGGGAGCTTTTTGTACACCAAAAACACGAAAGCAAGATACAATCTGTTTTGATCTTCTGCAAAGTTCTACTTCCGTCTTCAAAAGTTCTAGCTACACTCAAATAATTGATCAGCTGAAGTAAATGACGCCATGAAAAATATGAGGTCATCAAAGTATGTGATTTGCATGATATCCCTATGGCGGTATGGAAATGTTTTGAAGAAGTTGGAGCTACGTGGCTTACCGAACTGTTTAGGAATGGCAAAATGTCAAGCAAGTGAAGAAAAAGCACCTTGATTTCTATATATAAGAGCAATTGAGCAACCTACCTTGCCTTGAACTTAAGAGACAAAAGATGAAACTTTGGAGAGTAATAAAGTAAACAGTACGTTAAACCAAAAACTTGTATTCTAATTGCACCTAGCTCCATATACCTACTTAAGTGAAAATATATAAAAGTAAACTTCACAACCTTTAGCCCTCTACCTAAACTGACATCACTCTTTTCTTTATTCAGAGTGTTTTTAATCTTGTAAATACAGGAAAAAAAAATCTCAATGATATCCTAAGTAAATTTCCACAAGTACATATTGATTACATCCAAAGTCCAGAAGCATCCTTTAATTTTTCAATTATCCATTTCTTTCTTCATTTTCTTTTCTCTCCCTTTTTCTCTTCTTTCAGCAGAAAGCAAATAAGAGGGAAAGCTTTCCGCATATCCTTCTCAATGCCTTTAGCTTACTTTTTATACCTCATATGTTTATAGTAAATTCACACTTCCTGGGACTGACACATGGGATTTTAAATAATATTCAAAGTTAAGGTGGAAGAATTTTAATTGAGGGTTATTAAATGGCATATGACTTAATTTAGATATCCTGACTAATTTCAACCTGTTAGAGGGCTCCCATCATATCTGCAAAAGCCCCTCGCTTTTCTTAATAAAGTATTCAATTCGAAGAACAGATCAGTCTTGATAGTTGATTCAAAGAAAAGAAGTTATCATTTTGACACAACAAAAAAAAAGTCAGCCAGAAAACTATATTCTACGGGGCACCAAGTTTTTTGTACGCATCATGTGTATTCCTTAATCAAACCCAAATCTGCACCTTCATTGGAAGAAAGAACCAACTTCTACAGGGGCCATGTTTGGAAGGTTGGTCGATTTAACCTTGGACATAAAACATCAGTTTTCAGGTTTTCAATGAAGAACTGATCCTGAAAAAAAAAAGGAATTGATCAAACTTCAAGAGCTGGCAAATGAAGAAGCCTGATATTCATTTGAAAATCATTTTGAATATTCCTTTGTTTGGAGAAAGTTGTAATTTTTTTGTTTTTTGAAGCGTCGTGTCTGGGCAGCTTTCGCGCACCTAGACTAATTTCACGGGATACCTTCCACCTCTCACTAGCAACAACATCACGTATCAGGTAATTTTGACCACCAAGGCTAGGATAGATGGGAAAAAATCACCCAGTGATCTTTTCACTCTTTTCACTATTGGGATTTGAACCTGAAACCTCACCGTTCTTAACTCATTTCATTGACCGCTAAGCCACACCCTTGGGTGTTGGAGAAAGGTGTGATTTACCGTGAACTTTGGTAAGGAAATAGCCTAAAATCTCACTTGTAATTTACAAACCTACATTTTCCTTCTTTTGTTTGAATCTAGACTTTGTGTTGATTAACTATAACTGAAAGGGTAAATTATGAGACACAACTAACTCTTGGCTTGTCATGAGCAGGCTATGTGGCAGACTTCCTTCGCCAAATATCATAAGAATCATCCTAATTGTATTTCATTTTCTAGATTATAGATAAGTAATTAGTAACGATTCGACTAAATCAATTCTTCCAGCGTTAAGACAGTGTGGTAACTAATTGTTGTAAAAGCTTGTCTCGGGCTTAAGCACCAATTACGATGGTAGTTGCTATCATGGATGAGAATGGCTAACCTCACATGTCTACCAAGTACCATCATATCAGCACTAACTCAATTTAGTGCTTCTATATTCTATGCTTAAGCTCTCTGAAGGTCATAAGATTAATTCATACACCTTTCCCTCTCACTAAACTGATATAAAACAAACAGCCTAGAGGGTATTTCAAATAAAATTAGAAGCTTAAGACTTGGTTCAAGTGAGAATTCTAAAATAAATACTTACATACATGATAAAACAGTTCAATTGTCATAAACTGAGAACTTTAACACCGCCAATGTAACAAGAAGTGTATGCAAGTAACTACCGTCAACGTGGATTAACCACCTTAAAAATAGTAAAACATGCAACAACCAATTAAACTACACAGCTACCTCACAAATTTTACCTAGTGCTTATAACCTAATTTGCTCGGACTCTTCACTTTTGGAGCCGCACCCAAGTCGACACAACATGGGTGCGGGTATGGGATCCGTACGCGATCTGGTCAACCGATTTTTGATCCTTTGTCCAAAATCAACAGAGAAATTCTAGCCAGATTCAACGAAAAGGAGTGAACTATTTTGGGTACTTTGAAGAAAATCAAATACTTGTATATAGAAATTTTTATGTCACTCCGTTTCCTTTTATCCCCCTTCAGAATTCTCCTCGTAATCAATAATTTTTCCTCAAGTTTTCCATATGATATCTCATAATTTAGGTTTTATAACTCTATTTTAGATAATAGAATTATTTTTAGCCGAATCCTCGCACCTGTATCCATACCTGAATCTGTATCCCCAAATATTAAATTTAGTTCACGAAAGATCTGACCTCTAGATCCGTACCTGTATCGGACACCCGCATCCAAGCAGCTTGGCTTATAACTTAAATTTATATTAAAATGTTCGAAAAGACTCTCTTAGGGCGGTGGAGCTAGAGTGTACGAAGCCGTTCAGCAAAACAACTAGTTTTGGTTCAAACCCGGTATTTGTCTTACAAATTTCATTTAAAATGTAACAAATTAGATTGGATATGGCACATTTGTAGCTTACCGAGCACATGAACCTAAATAGGAGGATATGGAGGGCCAGGACTATTGTAGAGGGTTAGTAGCTATTTGACCATTGTCTAGTTTTCCCTACAACTATTTTATTCTTCAATTTTATTACCTGTTATTTACTTTGCTTCAGTTAAGTCTTGTTTAACGCTTTGTTATTGTTCGTCTCCTTTATCTTTTACATGATTTCTTTATTACTGTAAATTCTTTCCATATTTGAGTTTGATATGTTTTACTTGAGCCGAGAGTCTATCGGAAAAACCTCTATTTTCACAAGGTAAGGAGTAGAGGATTTGTTGTTGTTGTCGTAATATGTAACAAATTATTAATTTAGAATCCAGTAACTCAAAATTACCAAAAATCATGAACCCATAAGCTTCAAATCCCAACTCTAACTTTGGTCTCTACAACAGAAGCAGATGCACGATTTGAAAGTTCCGTGTGCCATACTACTTTAAAGAACAGAAAACACAACATTCTGCGCAATTTATATCAATATCTAAAAAGCATTAACTATAATTTATCATTAGATATGTGAACATGGAAGAGACTTGACTCACTGGTTTATTTGAGTCTTATTAGAGGTTGAGGGTTCTGATCCTGACAGCTGAATGTGTACAAAATTTTTCGTCAAAAAGATTCTCCAGCTGAGTTCAAACCTTTGACCTCTAACATACGCAAGAAGCTATTTACCAACATGCCAGCAAGTGCTATTAGCCAAATTAGTGTGCTTTTCCATTAAATATGTAGTCCATAATGCAGCAGGCGAAAATTAAATTAGAAAATGCACATGGCTGGATTCGAACTCGCATCCACGAGTAAAAAATACAGACTCTCGACCATTGGCACTAAAAGCTCTAACATTATTCTGGGTGACAAGAACTATATTTATACATTTTCTCATACATATATAAATACGTATACAAAGTTTCAATTGACTCGTCTGGGTACCATGGCACCCCCACCGGAGTACATAGATCCACATTTGCTCTAAGGTATTTGAGTAAACGGTAAACCACCCACAACTTCAACACTAGATACCTAGCATCTGATCTTGCAATCTAATCAGCAGTAAAAACAAACAAACAAATTGATGTTAAAAGGAAAAAAGAACTCACTTTTTCTGGTCAGTAACAGTAGGGCTAACGACCGAGGGTTCTTCAAATTCAAAATCTAAAGGTTCATCCATTTCCGTCGTCATCTTAGTTTCTTCAACAATAACAAACTAAACAGAAATCTACCAAACAAAAATCAATGAATAATATAGTAATTCTCCTATGCTTGTGATCTAGAGGTCTTTGTGTTCCTTTTTGGATTGATTGCACTTTTGGCCTTTATAACCTTTTTTGCCTTTTCTCGGTACTACTATTTGAGACATAGGAATTCGGGGATTGCCACTTTGGTTAAATAGTATAATAGACAATCGTAGTTGCATTGCTTTGACATTCTGACCCTCTTAGTCTATGAATTTTTATCCATATATGTTAGCGTCGTCAAAACAATTACTTTAAGCATCTATCACTGTGCATGAACCTCAAACGCATTAGTAGGATAAAAGATTTTTATCTGTCCATTCGTAGAAAGTTTAAAATGTTGAGTCGGAATGAGTTATGAATAATCTATTTTGGTGGGAGTTTGAAATAATCTTTTTTAATAAGGTAAAGGTTTATTGACCGAGTACAAAGAAGGTACCAAAAAAAAGTTACAGAATAGGTACTGTCTAGACAATCTTCATCGAAAAATTATCACAACGACCTTTTTTGAAAATTAATGAAAGTTGAGTGATTGTATGATTTTAAAAATCAGCTTAATAACTTTGTCAATAATAAGTTCGATGACCATTTGTGAGATTAACCCAATATTTATTCATTCGAATAAGATACATATCGATTGGGTTAATTTGCTCATCAAATTCTTGTTCAATTATGCCTAGAACTCTCGATTAATTGAACTTCGCTTATTGGAAGTAAATAGTTCTTCTACCTAACACTAATTCATCTTAAAATGCATATGAAGGACCGCCAAGATTGTGGTAGGATAGATAAGATCTTTCCACCATTAATTAGAGGGTCATGGGTTAAAATCCCGAAATGAAAAAAAAAATCTTGATAAGACTCTATGAAGCATTTTCCCCTTTAATGAACCTTGTGTGATGTATATCCAAGATTCCGAATTAGTTGTGCCCCAAAAAGAGTACAAGACACTAGACGGGAAATAATTTAAGGAGACATGCCAAGGATATGATCTACTACTAGTCCAATACTGTCTTTTAGCCTGATTATTTTAACCTGTATGCCACCAGAAAAAGAGCAAAACTAGCCTGGCGTGAAATTTCTAGCCTACTCCCTAATTTTTAGTACCAAGTTGCAGCACAATTGAAAATTTTTAATGTTTACTTTCTGCTTAACTAGCCAACAATCTACTACACCATCCATTTCAATTTGATCGTCTTATTTACCTTTTTAGTCCATTTAAAAAAGAACGTATCTTTTCTTTTTTGGTAATTCTTTAATTTCAACTTTTCACGTGACATGATTAAGAACACGTGATTAAAGGACATTTTAGTACATTCTATATATCTTAGTTTAAGACCACAAGATTTAAAAGTCTTCTTTACTACCTTAACTCCGTGTAAATCCGTGTCCAGTCAAAATCAAGGAGTATATTGCGATGAATGCATACACAAACAGATAGAAAATGACAATTTCTATTCAAAGGATTGATACATAGTTAATGGATACTTAACTAGCAAGAAAAAAACTTACTATATAGGATAATCCTGACTCCGACTCCGACTCCGCTCTCTAAGATAATTAAATAAACCACCCACAACTCAAAACCCTAGAACCTAACATCTAATGTTACAATCTGATCAACAGAAAAAACAATCGTTACTACAATGAAAATCCTGACTCCGGCACCCAAGAGTGTGTCCTAGTGGTTCAATGAAGTTGGGTTGAGTACCATGAGGTCTCAGGTTTAATTCCCAACAAAGACAGACAGTAGGTGATTTCTTCCCATTTGTTCTAGCCTTGGTGGACAGTGTTGCCTGGTACCTATTACTGGTGTGAGGTGGCAGTTATCCCGTGGTATTAGTCGAGGTGCGCGCAAGCTGGTCCGAACACCACGGTTATAAAAAAAGAAAGGAAAATCTTGACTCTGGCACCCAAGGGTGTGGCCTAATGGTTAATGAAGTGGATAGAGTACCATGAGGTCTCAGGTTCAATTCCTAACAGAGACAAACATTACGTGATTTCTTTCCATATGTTCTAACCTTGGTGGATAGTGTTATCGGGTACCTGTTGCTGGTGGGAGGTGATAGGTATCACATGGAATTAGTCGAGGTGTACACAAGCTGGCCCGAACACCACGGTTATCAAAAAACAAAATCCTGACTTCGCGACACAAGGGTGTGGCCTAATGGTCAATGAAGTGGTTGAGCACCATGAGGTCTAGGTTCAATTCCACAAAACACAAGTTAATTTCTTTCCATCTATTCTAATTTTCGTGTACAAAAGCTATATATCACATGAAATTAGTCAAGGTACGCCGAAGCTAGCCCGAACACCACAGTAATTAAAAAAAAAACATTAATTTACGACTAAAATCCCCGAACCCATAAGCTTAAATCCTAACTTCAACTCACAACTCAAACTCAAACCCTAGATACCTAAAATCTAATTTTGCAATCAATTCAACGGAAAAAAAAATAAAACAATACAAACAAAATAAATGCTATTAAAAAAATTTAAAAAAAACAAAAAAAAACTTACTTTTTTTGCTTAGCAAGAACAGTAGGGCTAACGTACGAGGGTTCTTCAAATTCAAAATCCAACGGTTCATCCATATCCGTCTTAATTACTTCAACAACGACAAAATTCAGCACAAATCGGTAAATAATCGGCAAACAATCGGCGAATTGCTCTTTGGTTTCTATTTATAGGGTCGAGTTTGCCCGGGAAAATGAAAAATGTGTAGTTTCTTTTTCATTTGAGTCCTTTCTTTTTTGGATGAGTTGCACTTTTGGTTTGCTAAGTTCTCATTGTTGCATTTTTAGCCCCTTTTTGGGCATGTTTGGGTGCTATTAGTTGAGATTAGTAGGAGTTAGAGGATTACCATTTTGGCAAAATAGTCTAATAGACACAATCAAGGATGTAGTGAAGAGGATGGAGTTGCTTCGCTCTAAATCGGAAGTTTTAATTTCGATTTTAAGTATTAGCTTCCGACGAATGAGCTTCATGCGGCGCGTATGTAGATTTATTGGGTTTAATGCGGTATCGGACGTTGTATGAAAAATCAAAAAAAGTAAATAGTCAAATAGACACCACCGGATGATATGGTAAAGCAGATGGGGCTGCTTTTCTCTAAATCAGAGGTCTTGAGTTCTGAGTATGAAAATATCTTGGGCATAGAAAGCTTTCCACGAATGAGCTATATGCGGCACGGCATGTATGTAGATTTGTTGGCTTTAATGCGGTATCGGGCGTTGTATGGATTTTTATTTTTTAAAAAAAGTGAATAATCTAATAGAGACAACCAGAGGATGTGGTGAAGCGGATGAGTTGCTCTTCTCTAAATCAAAAGTCTTGATTTCGAGTTCCAAGTATGAAAATACCTTTGATTGAGACTAGATAAAGCTTTCTACGAATGAGCTATATGTGGCACGTATGTAGATTAGTTAGGTTTGATGCAGTACTGAACGTTGTATGGAAAACCAAAAAAGTAAATAGTCTAAGAGACACCACTAGAGGATGTGGTGCAGCGGATGAGGTTGATCTTCTCTAAATCAGAGGTGTTGAAATGAGCTATATGCGACACACATGTAGATTTGTTGGGTTTAATGCGGTATCGGACATTGTATGAAAAATCAAAAAAGGTAAATAGTCTAGTAGACACAATCAGAGGACATGGTGAAGCAAATGGGTTTCTCTTCTCTAAATCAGAGGTCTTGATTTCGAGTTATAAGTATGAAAATATCTTCGGTGGAGAAAGCTTCCGACGAATGAGCTATATGCGGCGTGCATGTAGATTTGTTAGGTTTAATGTGGTATTAGACGTTGTCTGAAAAATAAAAAATAAATAAAAATAGACTAATAGACATCACCAGAAAATGTGGTGGAACGGATGGGATTGCTCTTCTCTAAATCGGAGATCTTGATTTCGAATTCTAAGTATGAAAGTATATTTGATAAGAAAACTTCCCACGAATGAGCTATATGTGGTACGTATGTAAATTTGATACGTTTAATGCGATATTGGACGTTGTATGAAAAAACAAAAAAGGTAAATAGTTTAATTGAACTTTGTTTATTGGAAGTTAAAATTTTCTCTACCTAACACTAATTCTGATTAAATACATGTCGCATTAGTTGATTCTGGTTAATTAGAGGTTTTGGATTTGAATTCTATTTTCTTTTAAAAACTGATTATGGTAGGATTCTAGAAGCAGTTCTTGTTTTATTAAGCCTTACTTAATGTGTATTCAAATAAGTGGGAAAAAAAAAATTATCAGACATGCATACACTAAAAAGAGAAACACACACACACACACAAAAAAAAAAAAAAAAAAGGTAACATGCTAGAGAAGTGATCTACTTCAATAAGCCTTACTTAATGCGTATTCAAATAAATCGGCCTCCAAAAAAATATCAGACCTGCAGACACTGAACGAGAAACAAAACAAAACAAACAAACAAAGAGCGACATGCCAAAGAAATGATCTACTTTAATAAGCCTTACTTAATGCATATTCAAATAAGTCGGCTCAAAAAAAAAATCAAACATACATACACTGAACAAAAACAAAACAAATAAAAAAGGATGACATGCCAGAGAAATGATTTACTTTAATTAGCCTTACTTAATGCGTATCCAAATAAATCGACCTAAAAAATAAATTGAGACAAGACACTAAACGAAAAACAAAACAAATAAAAAATGGATGACATGCCAAAGTAATGATCTATGTTAACAAGCCTTACTTAATGCGTATCCAAATAAATCGACCTAAAAAATAAATTGAGACAAGACACTGAACGGAAAATAAAACAAATAGAAAAAAGGATGACATGCCAAAGAAATGATCTACTTTAATAAGCCTTACTTAATGCGTATTCAAATAAATCAACCTAAAAAATAAATTGAGACAAGACACTAAACGGAAAACAAAACAAATAAAAAATGGATGACATGCCAAAGTAATGATCTACATTAACAAGCCTTACTTAATGCGTATCCAAATAAATCGACCTAAAAAATAAATTGAGACAAGAGACTGAACAAAAAATAAAAGAAATAAAAAATGAAGGACATGTCAAAGAAATAATCTATGTTAACAAACCTTACTTAATACTTATCCAAATAAGTCGGTCCCCAAAAAAAATATCAGACATGTAGACACTTGAACGAAAAACAAAACAATAAAAAAAAAAGGGTGACATGGCAAAGAAATGATCTACTATTAATAGTCTAATATTGTCCTTTAGCTTCATTATTTTAACTTGTGTGCCACCATAAAAACAGACAAAACTAGCCTGTCATGAAATTTCTAGTCTACTCCCTAATTCTTAATACCAAGTTGCAAAAATAAAAATCTCACAATTTTTTTTTTTTTTTAATAAGATCTCAAATGATAGGAGTACATAGACCTTATCCTCTTTCCTTATGAGGTATAGAGGTTATTTCTGATAGATCCTCAACACGACGATTAATTATCAAAACAAGTTAGGTAAAACAAAAAAACGACGATAAAGTACAACGACAATAACATATCCAGTGAATTCCCACCAAGTGGGGTCTGGGGAGGGTGAAATGTATGCAGTCCATACCACACTACCTTCGAAGAAGTAGAGAGGCTATTTCTGGTAGACTCCCTGGCTCAAGACACAGAGATGGCAAATAAGGTCGTAATAAAACATGAAACAAGAAACATGAAACCAGATGAAATAACAAAAATAAGTCACCCACAAAGTAGTACGATACTATATTGCTATGAATGCATACACAAATATATAGAAAATGACAATTTTCTTTTCAAAGATTGATATTTAAGTATTACATAGGCCAAAATCCTATTGTGTTTTCACCCTATTTTGGCCTTAAAATTGTGTAACAATGTACTTAGTGTAACCTATTTGTTGTTTGTTGAAGCCAATTCTGCCTCAGTTGCCTCAGCTTGCTCTCTGAACTTCTTGTATATATCACTTTTATAAAATTTTCTAGTTCTTGCAACCAAAATCAACGATGATAGCGCGCCAAAGAACGCGACACTAGCCAAGATTATAAAAGCCTGTCGATAACATTGGTTACCGATACATGTCAATTCTTTAACAGATGATCTAGTTAACCCCTTTTTCTCGAGATCCTTCAATGCCTCTCTATCGTAGAGCGGTCCAGTAACCTTCACATTCAGTATGTATGAGCCAAGAGGACTAGCCAATTGACCGCAATTGAACAATGTGGAATAGTACTTCAATCCGAAAAGCTCTGAAATGATTGAGAAGAGCAATGGCAACTGCGCGCCAAATGAGAACCCGATGATCACTGATGCAATGTATACTGAGCCGGAGAATGGGAACGCGATGAGAAGTAGGCCAATGCAGGATAACAAAAGGACTAATGTCATCATAAGTGTCCTAGGGAATTTGTACTTAACAAGCAATGCCTCTGAGACAAATCCTGAGAAAATTCTCCCGAAAAAGTTCCAAATGCTGAGTAGTGACACAAATGACTTGATAGTTGTTGTTGGATATCCTAAAGACTCACCGATTTGTCCCAAGTTATCGACAGCAGTCAAGCTCGTGCCAAGTCCACAGAACGTAGCAAGAAACAGAATCAACATATCGGTACTCAACAGTGCTTGCAATATACTGTAATCTTCACCTCTTTCTGGTTTATTCAAGAAAATGTCACTGAACCAAAAACACTTGTTGGTTTCCGAGGTTATTATAGATTTATCTTCTTTCTCCAGCATTGGTGGATGCTCGGTGATCACTCGTGGTGGAGGATCTATAGGCAAGTTTTTCCTGCTAAACACACCTAACTCCTCGCGAACGAAGACCAAAAGAGGGAGAAACAGCAAAGCACAAGCCGTAGCAGCAGTACCAACATAAGCAGCATGAGAAAACGAAACCGCCCTCTCAACCAATGTCATGACCATAAGAAACAATGCCAGCACGATCGCTATACCCAAACAATAGTAGAAAATCCTCAGCTGATTCGGCTGCTTAACGACTCTCATTTCGCGAATGGTGTACACAAAAACCACAGATATAGCAGCAGGAAGCCAAGCTATAAGCAAAATAAGCGATTTCGCATCATTTCCATACACAGCTAAATACAACTGCGTCATTATAGCACCACTTAGTCCAGTAAAACCTTTCAACAAACCTATCATATTCCCTCTACTCTCAGGGAAGTTTCTAACAGATGTAACAAGTGCTCCAGTATTCGCGAAATTCTGCGAGTTAGCACCAAGACATATATACATACACATTAACCAAACTTTTGGTTTTGACACCTTGCCAACAACAGATGTCCATATCATGAAATAGCCAGTGAAATTCATGGCTGCACCAACTAGTAAAACAAACCATGTTGGTGTTACTTCAGCAAGTAAACCAGATAAAACACCAACATTAGCACCAAGATCTTTAAAAAAACCTAAGAGATTAAGTGTTGTTTGGTCATAACCAAGTGAAGCTTTTATTTCTTTAGAATAAGTTCCAAAGAGATAAGTAGCACCAGCTCCAGCCATGATGAGAAAAGAAGCAAATAGAGAGAACCACCTACCTTGAACAACATGATTGGTGAATTGCAATATCTCATGGACTTTCCCCATTGGCACCTCTCCCATATCTCTCTTCCTCTTCTCAAAAGTATATATCAAGTCAACAAACAAAATGACAGAAGATAATAAATATATATTCTCTAATTGCTGTACGCTTATCTCGGTTTTTGTGTACCTTATAAACAAGGTTGGATCTATAATATAGTAGTTCTATCAAACTCACGTGTATTTGTTTTAAGAAACCAACTATCCTGGAATCAAAGAAAAATTTTGAAATACTTTTTAAAACAATTGAATTTTGGGAGTGGGGTGGAGGTGGGGGTAAGGGTAGGGGTGGGGGTAGGGGTAGAGGTGGTATCAGGGTGATAGGGTATTGGAGGCGGGGGATGGGGTAGATAATTTTGAGAATTGTATGAACATTTCAACTTTAAAATGAAGTTGAAAGAGAGTTTTGAAAAATGTTTGTCTTACTTTTTGAAGAGAAGTCATTTTCCTTAGATTTAAGAAAAATAAATTGATTTGGAAAATATTTTTTAAAACATATAAGACAACCAAACATAAAAAAATTAAAAAATATTTTCTGAAAAGTATTTTCTTTCATACCAAACACACCCTAAGATAAAACAATATGATTAAAACACTCAATGAGCCACAAATCTAGGAGACTTTTTTGGTCATACTTAAGAGATGAGTATTAAAAAATTGAACTTTTCTATATAGTATATGGTGAAAATTGCATGATAGGGACTTTCTTTTTGTTTCCTATAAATCTTCAATAATTTAGATTATTTTAAGTTCATACTAAATGTAAGCATACTGGTACTTTGGTACAATGTTGTTTGAACTCTTCAAATAATGTTATTAATTGCATGTAGTGATGGAGCCACCTTTGCTCCTGGAGGTTCGGATAAACCTTCTTCGATAGAAAATTATGTTATTTTTATATTATTTTTATATGGTTCAATATATTTTTTATACATATATATATAATAGATGTTGGCCCCCCTTGAACTAGTTCGTATATATACTTCTGAACTTCCTCGGTGAAAATTCTGACTCCGCCACTAATTGCATGTCGTATTCCTCAAAAGTATAGTGCATGTTTTAAAGATTCAACCCGCAAGAGCAGACCTAACCTATAATAGTAGGGGATGCACGTGTATCCATTAATCTTAAAATAATATTTATATACATTTATGCATATATATCTTGAAGAACTATTATATATTTCGAAATAACCCTTCAAAATTTTGTCACATGTTAACTTTTTGTTCTTTAAACTCTGTTCTTTTTATGATAAAGTATTAAAGTCCCATGAGAAGAAAAAATCCATTAACATAATGAATCAAAAAATAGTCATTGTTGATAGACTAATGACATATAAAGAAATGACGGAATACATATGCAGGCTCTTGAACTATTTTACTTTTCTCGTATAGGCACCTCAATTAAGCCAGGTACCTATTGAATCTTTTGCTTCTTCACAAATGCTTTCAATTGAGCCCAATTTACCGACGTGGCAAAAAATATAAAATGCGTGTAATACACACGCTGATGATGTGGCAAAGTGACGAATTAAATGACTACACGTGGCATTTTAATTTAAAATAATTATAAAAATAAATTTCTAATATAATTAAATCTAAATTTTTGTTAAACAAAATCATTAATACCCCTCCCCCAAAACAAACTCAACCTACCCGATCCTCCCTCTCCCTCCCCCCCCCCCTCCAAACTTACTTTCTTCATTTTTGAGCAGACAAAAAAAAAATTGGTTCTCCATTTTTTAACATAGAGAAACATTTCTTTTTGAACAATTCAAATCTCTCAGAAGGGCTGAATTATCAATTTGATTCAAATAAATCGGTACATTCTTCTCCGAATTCAGGTAAAAATTCGTTGAAAGGTGTTGTTTTTTAACAGAAATTTAAAGTTGGGTGTGTTAATGCTGGTATAAGTAAATGTAGCTCTATATTGAAGAGGAAAAAGTGTAGTGAAGATTCGAATAATGCAAGTAAAATCCAAAAGTCGACTACTTTTTCGTTAAGTGATAATGGTAATAATGTTGAGGAAGAATCGGTTTCGATTTCGAAATCGAAACCTCAGGCAACAGAGCCCGCGCCCAAAAGTAGCAAGAAAGTGGAGAAAAAGAAGAGTGAGGTGAAAACTAAAAAAGTTGCTAGCATTAGCTTCCTTAGTGTGTTGTTCTTCATAGTGCTCTTTGGTGGGTTGGTTCCTTTATTGAATGTGAGATATGGAGGTGTGAGGCTTTTTTCCTGTTCTTTTTCTTGTCCTCTATAGGATTCCGAATTACAAGTCAAAAATTCTTGCTACTAATGAGTACGTTGTTTCCTGTTAATCTGGTTTGCAATTTCAGTTAACATTGAATGTTGATAGATGGTAACAAACTATTGTTGCTTCTCTAAGACCATGGATTTGGATTACATTTGTCTTGATTAATGTTGAAGTCGGTCAGGTTGTGTTTCACAAAAAAAATATATATATATATGAAGGTGTGAGGGAGCCATTTACAAGTGGAGATTTTTGGGAGTGAATTTTCGGATAAACATCACGGAAGAATCTTTCACATGTTTGCTTTGAGAATTTAGGAGTTATGAAGATATGCTATTTTTTGTATGTAGAAAAAATGGAAAATAGTGAGTTACGGAGAAAAAGATGATGCTATATTTTGGATGTAAAAATAATGGAAAATGGTAGAGTTATGGAGAAGATGATGCTTTTTTTTTTAAATTCTTTAATATGTCTTTTTTTAATTGGTTGGATTTTTTATGTTTAATTTATTTTTTTATGAATTATCGTCTCTCACTCTCCTATTGGAGAGTGTATTACACATGTCACGTCATGTCAGCGCCACATCAGCAATTGTGTTTAATTGAAATGTTTTATGAAGGAGTAAAGGATTCAATAGGTACCTGCCCTATTTGAGGTACCTATACAGAAAAAATCGAATAGTTGAGGGGCCTGTATATGTATTTAATATATTTTCTCCATGATGTCATTAATATATACTCAAGTAAAACATTACCCAAACATCCAAAGTATGTTTTTTGGCTATATATGTTTTTTTTGCTATAATTTATCAAAAAAATATGAGTATCGGAGGCAGAATTTTTACTTTAAGAAAATTAAAAAATATAAAAAAATAATAATAATAATAATAATAATAACCACACATAAAGCTAAGAAGAATAACATATTATGTGTATTAAAAATATAACTATTTATACATCAAATGCAAGTAAAAATCTCCCTAGTGAATCCTAGAGCTTAAAGGATCATGATTCTTGAGAGTTTTTACAAAGAATTGCATGAAAGGTATACGTTGTTACTCGAATTCTTCAAAAATATTATTAAATAATTCTCCGAACCCTATAATATCTGAAGAGTCCAGCATGAATACGAAATCACTTTTTGAAAGGTCAAAGATATATTGTTATAAGTCTTGTCATCTTACTATACTACTAAGGCACTGCATGAAAGACAGATGTTGCTGTTCAAACTCTTCGAAAATATATTACTTAAATTCTTCAAAAATTATAATATCAAAAAAAATCCAGAGCATGAATAATTTTTTTCTTTTTTGAAGGCCAAAGATATATTTTTCCATCGAAAGGGGTTCGAATGAACCCCTACCAAAGAGTTGACTCTGGTCCTGAGGAAACATCTTTCTGAAGTGAGACTTCTTAACACGAATTTAAATTAATCATGCTTCAAAATAGATATCGCAGTACCAAATGAAAAAAAAAAATCAAAAAAGAAAATTAGAAATGGTACTTTATTTCAAAGTATGGTGAATTATCCTAGAAAATTAGAAATGGTTAGTACTTTATTTCAAAGTATGGTGAATTATCCTGTTTTTGAGAAAGGTCAAAAGTTGCATGTAAAAGAGATCACATGATTCATAGAAATCTCAATGTGAATATGATAGGCAATAATGAAATTTGTTGATACATAGAAATCTCAATGTGATCATAGTCTAAAAGTAAAATCCCACTATGGAATATTCAATAATACCCTTTCTTGTGACCAATTATTATCACCTAAAAATAGAGCTGTGAATACTGGTCGCCCCAGTTCATTCAGGCTAGTCCAAACGGATTTTGAGTTTGACGGGTCAGGCTGAGCTAGCCTATCAAAATAAAGGGTCAAACCACCAATTCCACATCATTACTCTGTGGGCTGCGGGCCTCATAGGCCAGTTCGCTTTTTAAAAAATAATATTTTATAATTTAATTTTAAAATATTAATAAACATAAATATTATCAGACAATATTACATAGTGCTAGTACTTGTTAATCAAGTCTCCAACACCTCCAAAAATACTCCTAATAGCAAAATTAAATAATTTTTGACATAATATCTTTCAGAAAAAAAAAAAAATACTAATAAACAATCTAAATAGTTGCATGTATTTGACTTACGATCCGACCCACGGACTATCCCAATCCACATTACTCAAGCCCACGGGCCACATGCTTATCCGGATCGGACTAAAAATCCCTACTCTTTGTTAAAGCTAGTCATAGCTAAAGTTAAAGTGCTTATATATCATTATCAAGTATAGGTGCTAATCTGGTCATCAATTAAGTTAAGGTGTTTATAAGATCGTGGTGTGATCAATGTATTTCACTTATAATTTACAGATTTTTTAAATCATAGATTAGAAATTTCTTGTGAGCAAAATTGATTTTAATGAAAAAAATATTAAGAAAATATCTTTTTTCAAACCTATTTCCTTTTGTTTATCGCTTTCTTGATTTGACGTTTAACTTCAACGTAAACCTACAAGAAATGACATTGCAAGAGATATAAGAATGGTGAAATGCATAAATATTTACTTGAATGATAAACTAGGAAGGATAAAATCTGTTTGCTCTATTTGGATTTTAAATCTTGTATTAAAATAATTTAGCAACATACTATATCTATAATCTATAATCTATATATCTATATTAAAAGTGTGAAGATCCTTAAAAAAGTAATTTGAATTTTTTATCCTTCATTAAAAGATTCTCCAATAGATAAAAACGTCTTTTTACTATTTTCCTATAATTATTATTATTAAATTTGACGTTTTTCCAAAAAATTATGTGTTTCTCCTCCTCTCTTTTTCCTCAACCTGGTGAGTTTTCTATATCTAATCTTCAATTTATTTTTTGTGTTTTGTTTGAATTACAACATGTAGCAAAGGAGAAAAGGGAAGAAGGTTTTTTAATGTGATGATTAAGTTAGAATCAATTTATGTATATATATATATATATATATATATATATATATATATATATATATATATATATATGTGTGTGTATATGTATGTGGAGAAAATGCCTTCTTCAATGTGTATTGTTTCATACGTTGTTTGTCATCGCAGGCTCGCCGCCTAAAAGCTTCAGTTTGTCTTTGTCATGCTTGCGATCGAGTTTATGCTATTTTTGTTTGTATAAAAACCTTATTTGCTTATTTGATGAGCATTTACACTAATTAGGTTTCTGATAAATTGTCTATTAAATTCTTTATCTTTATTATCTTGAACTTGAACTTGATCTTTTTGCTCGTGGCAAGAAACGTGTATATTAAACTTCACCAAGTATGTATCTAGGTAGTCCAAAATCTCAATAGTTAGTTGTTGTGGTTTTCCGGTCAATAGAAAAATCATCTATGAATGGTGTTATATATCAACAACATGCATAATGTAATCCCATAAAATAGTGTTTGAAAAGTGTATGGTGTACGCAGACCTATCCTTTACCTTATAAGTAGAGCACCATTTTCAATAGACCCTCGGCTTCAAGATAAAAACAGTGATTATACTTTGATTACTTGAATGAACAAAAAAACAAGGATATAATACTACAACTACAACAACCTTGGCATTTTCTAAAACTGTGGTAGATCGAGGAATTAATCTTCGTTCTTACAACAGAACTCGGATATAAAAATGAGATACAACCTATAAAATTTTGGCTCGGTTTTTGTCTCAGCTTTTATCTCCTTTTTAGGTTTCCTCCGTGGCATACTCCTGAGTTTTTTAGCTCAGTCGTGGAAGTTGTATATAGGTCATTCACAACTTGTCTAAGCCATTAATCAGCATGATGAAAGCTGGTGGCTGGAATCTTGATGCTGCAGCAAACTTTGTAGAGCCATGTGAAGTTCATGAAAGAGAGTTCACAAGAAATATGTGTTTGAATCACATATTTTTCAAAGAATATTCGCTGGATTTCATAATGAATTCTTCTTGATGAAACAAGATATTCAGCTTCGCCAAGAATAGTTTTTACGACCAATAATTTGTCTTACCAAGGTTTCCTACAATAACAGAAACAAAGCTATGGGAGGAAGAAATATGCTAAAAGACAAGCTCATATCAGGTTTTCTGCTTAATCCGAGTATTATTTTGTGGAACGTTGCGACTAGAAAGTATAGGTTTCTAGAATCTCCTTTGTTTTTTTTCAAATTCATTTTTCCCGTATGTAATGTTGGTTACGTTTCTGAGAAAGAGAATTACAAGATTGTTAAAGTTTCATCATGTAAAAAGAAGGGGGGTAGGATGGTAAGATTTGGGTTTATATGATAGTTCGGATTCTTGGGAGGTGATGTACTTCGTGTGGTTTGATTCTGAAGGACGGATTTGCAGTTGATTTTAGTGGATGTTTGTATTGGATGTTGTGTAGTGATGATGACGATGATGGATTGAATTTGGTTACTTCTTTTGATTTATATAAGCAAGTTTTTGAAAGGATTAAGTTTCCCAATCCTTATATCGTTGATATCCACTCTAGCGTGAAACTTTTTGTACGTACTAAATGACTATCTTTCTATGATAATCGATTCTTGAAATAGTAAAAATGTGAACAACTATAAAATATGGGTGATGAATGAATAATAAGGTGCAGATGAATCTTGGAATAAGAAGTTTGATTTTTCCCCCTTCACTGAGAAGTTTATTGGATAATGCTCGGAGGATTATAATAGCTCTCAGTTTATGAATTCTTACCGGCGAAAAGCTTGGAGAACCAACTCTTTGGAAGTAAGTTACCACACTTTCTTTTCTCAATGTGAAGTTTGAATATACGACAATAAATGGATAAATCATTAGTGTTGAGAAGATCTGCACTAAATTTGAATGTATGTATAAATACTGATAAGGACTATTGAATTATCCAAATCAAGAAATTAGATTGAAAAGTCCTTTAAGGACCTGACCTGATGCAACACCTATGACATGGAAAATCTATAAGGAATTGTTGTGACAATATCAATTCCATCAGAAATTAAATTGAATTTTTCAAAATGTAAAGCTATGAATTATAATCAAGTTTCTCTATGAGTGAAATTATGAAAATTTTATTTTGAAAAGCAAATTTTTACCCAAGAAAAATCATTACGCTAACTAAATTGGAAAATAGTTTACGGGTGATGTTATATAAAGGTATAAGGAAAAGTTATGTAGTAGATTTTTATGCAAAAAATTTCATCATGAGAAAGGCACTTGTGATAATAGTCATTTACTATTTCTCCTAAATTTTTTATTTGATTATCTGATATAAATCATCTATCTCAAAATTAGTGTAAATGATCTTCCCAAAATTTACGATTAATGTTGAAATCTTTTAAATTTTCTTATATTTATTACTTGCCTTATAAATTAATAAAAATTCATTAGTTATTTTTAATGCTTGAGGAAAAGGAAAAAAAGAAAAAAGAAAAATCAAAATAGAAAGTTTCTTAATCAAAATAGTTTATCATGGGTAACAAATATTATATAGCTAATTCAACTAAATTCATCATATTTGTTGCCGGTTCAAAAGATATTAAATTCAGTTATTGTATCAATATAATACCATTCATTTTCACTTTTTAACTAAGTGTAACTTTTAGTGTAACTTTATTAGCTTGTTTAAAACAAATTGGTGTTGTTGTCATTTTAATTCCACAATGTGCATGTGCAAAGCATGTACATAAAACTAGATAGCTCGCTTCATATTAACAGGAGTATAAATATATGTGTTTGATATATATAACTTAAATTCAGTGGAACTTATGTTGCACATAAACCTTCCGCAATGAGGCCCGCACTTACTTATTCATTTAGGGGTCGTTTGTTGTGAGGTATAAGGGATCGATAGTCGTTGGATAAAATGATGGACTATTTCATGATTGGTTGGAGGTATTAGTTAGTGCCGGAATTATTTATCCCATCATTTATATCATAGTGATAGGATAATGCTTCCATATACATAGTAGGATAACTAATTCCGAAATAGCTCCGAGAATTAATTATCTCGAAATAACTTTTTCCCAACCAAATGATTCCTTAAGGGCTAAGCTCAACTCAACTTGTGTTAGTATTTATCGGCAACTAACTACCACATAAAGAAAGAACATAAAAAGTTGTCATAGCTAGGCAACATAAATACTAATGGACAATATACAAGTGTACGAGATGTAGAGAAGTCATCTCTTAATGCTATTCTTCAAATCCCAAAAATGTTAAAGTCACTTATATGCTTAAAAATTAATACTAAATCAAATTAGTGTCCAATATACGTAAAGAAAACGAACAGTGACATTGCAATGACTTTTTGCTCGTCTTCAACATCACATAAGAACTATTTAGCTATATGAGATTTAGGGAAGAAAAAAAGTTTAATCAACATTTCTAAAGGACCTTTATACTTCTGATATAATACCAACATCACTACAATGATGATTATACAAGTTATTAAACAAATCAAATATATTAACTATGCTCTAACATATCTTCTTTTCCTAATTTACGTGTTATGTTTAAGAGCGGAACTACAATTCTTCTTACGGATTCAACACAATCAATAGCTTTAATTTGATTAAGATACATCATATACTTGTATTTAAATTTTACTTAATAATATGCAGTGACAAAATCAGTATTTTTTAAAAAGAAGCTCAAAATATGAAGAAGTAAACACACGAAGAAGCAATAGGAAATTCAACATATACCATATATTATAAGGTCCCTTGGCCCTACTTTACTTTACCCAAGTTAATATATATATATATATATATATATATATATATATATATATATATAGAGAGAGAGAGAGAGAGAGAGAGAGAGAGAGAATTTATCCACTTAATTTCTATACACAATTTACCTAATTTAGATATAATACAGATAAGTTATGTTTTCTAAAATTCAAGATTCATATACTCAAAATTATGGTTTCTTCCGTCATCATATTTTGAGGGAGAAGCTAAATCACATATTTTTTCGTATAATGAAATGTATTTACTATTGCATAGCATGGCAAGATCAACATACGAACAGAAATAACAACCACGTTCCATGAATAAAAAAAATGAGCTAAAAATCATTGTATGTCAGTGTTTGTTTTCCTACGTATATTGAACTCTAATTTGTGTTTAGTGCTGATTTTAAAACTTTTTAGGTTTACAAGTATTTTTTTATTATAAATTTTACGACTTAGAATGTAACTTTTGTTAATGGATTGCCAACTTTGTGATATATATTGTACTTTGAAGAAGATTATTAATGTCGGTATTAAAGACTTTATCATGATAAAACAACCAACCAACTCAAAGAAAAAGTACATAAACTAAATAAATATTTGTGAAAAAAGATCAAGTGAGACACAACAAATAATATTTGAGATACAGTATTTATTTATATTATTCAAAATAGTCATAGCATTTATTTTAATGTCAACTGCTACATTTTAATAATATAGTTCTTATGTATAATTTTATTAATTGATGTGAGATACACGTGCAACGCACGTACGCTAAACTAGTATATATATGTACACGTAATTTTGAGATGGATTTTGGATAATAATTTCTAAATTTACTAGTATTTTCGAAGTTATAAATTTCAGTAAATAATTTAAGTCCTCCAACTTTGGTAAAAAAAATGATTGAATTCCTGCCAAAAAAAATATTGAAACCTTGTTTTGACATTCTTAATTAAAGTAACAATTAAAGTAAATCATACAAAGTTTTAACTAAGACTTAAGCTTAATATTAGAACTTTGTCACACTTTAAGCTTAAGACTTACAAATTTTAACTATATAAATTTTAACAGCTTGGAATATTAAAACTTAAATAGTCTTAAGCTTAAAGTGTGACAAAGTGACTAAAAACTTAAACAGACCCCAGAAATGGCTATCCCACTTTAAAGTTTTACACATTTCTGTTTGATTTGGGTTAAAGGGCCATAGCCCATAAAAAATCTTCAAAGTTACTTTGGGCTTTTCATTTCTTTTTGGGCCTAGGAGTTGGGGATGACAATGCTTGTTACTTTTTTTTTAGGGGGGGGGGGGGGAGGGGGGGAGAGGGGGGAGGGGGGGAGGGGGGGAGGACATGGGATGACCATTTAAAAAAATAAAATGGCCCATAATTGAAAAGGTGGACATGCTGTAGCCAGTCGGCTAAAGTAATCCCCTTTTTTAGCCATTTGGCCCAATTGAGCACATGCAGTCTCTATACTCAATTGATACACTTTTATACCAAATTGATACACTTGTATACTATATTGATACACTTTTTTAAAAAAAGAAAGGAAATTCTATGCAAGCACATGCAGTCCCTATACCCAATTGATATTCTTTTATACCACATTAATACACTTTTATACTACATCAATACATTTGCAGTGTCCATATACTCAATTGATACTCCCTTATACTAGATTGATACATTTTTAGAATGCATGTGAAACTATACAGAATCGTATAAAATATGTATCTAAATAATAATTGTAGTTAAAAGTTGTATAGAATGTGTATAAAAATGCTATAATTACTATATAGAATATGTATATATATATAAAATGTATCATTATTATATATAAATATATATCCTTAACAATTGTATTATATTAAAAGTACAAATAATAGGAATAAAAAATATAATGTACTGATTTTTTTTTGTTCTAACTATAAATTATTGAGAAAAATAAATCCATAAAATTATATTTAATTGTTAAAATAAAAAAAGTAACTTTTTAAAATTTTAAAAAAGAATAGCGAGAGAGAGTGAGAAGAGCAACCAACAAAGGAAAAAAGAAAAAGAGAAAACAATGAATTGGTATATTAAAAAGGAGCCGAAATGGCTAATTAGTGGAATTACAATTCTTAGGTTACTTTTGGTGGAATTTGTTTGGCCGACTGGCCATTTTTGTCCCCCCCCCTCCCCCCCCCCCCCTTTTTTTAATGCTCGATTCGTAAATAAAAAAATCTCAAGATTATTTATACGCAATCTAGGAATGCACTGTCTTGTGGGATGGTCTTTCACTGATACCATCTGTAAGACTGTAACGATACTGATCCAACTGTTAAAGTATCATCCGCTTCGGGCCTCTGCCGACACAGATTTGTCCTTTAGGTTTTTAACTAGAAATGTGCCTCAATTGTTGATTCTGAACTCATTCTTATAAAGTTCTTAACTTCTTTTTTTTCTTGTATTCCGACGTGAAATTCTCCTGTGCCCTAAAGCGTAATGTGTTGTCCTTCTTCAAAGGCTTGCCCTCCGTCATGAACGTCACGAAATAAATAAAATTTCATGAGATACTTATGGCCCAAACATGAAAAATGACTTGCAACATTTTTTATCCACCTAATGGTTGATATTGTTATACTACTCAGTAACCCAATAACACCACAATTTTTTTATTTTTTTTAAATTAAGTCTTTATAGGTATAAATTTTAATCAGTATATAATGTATAATTAATATATAATTGTTGTATAATATATCTATTAATCAATGTGCATATATATGTTAGATGCTTGTTATACATTGAGTGAGAATTTTTGAAATTTGATGATATACCAATATAATAATTTCCATGGATTATGACTTAAAGGCTTTTCAATAATATGAAGTGTTTTTCTTTTGACATTAGGTAAATCACTAAGTGAAAAGGGAGACTTGAAGTAATCGGTAATGTTGATGCCACGTGATTCAAGTCTTGGAAAACACTTCATACTATTGAAAACAGCCTCTGGCAGAAATACAACCTCTGGAAAACAGCCTCTGACAGAAATACATACTATTGATGGCACGTGATTCACGTGGTGGAAGCAACCTCTAGCATAAATACAAGGTGCGACTATGTATAATATACCTTGTGGTCTGACCAATCCCTGAACCTCGCACATAGCAGAAGCTTTACTGCACCGAATTTTCCACTAAATAAATAATCTAATACAAGTAGCATAAATATCTAGGCAATGTGATTACACAATTTAGAATATATCATTAGTGGTTTCCATTCAAAAAGACAATATTAAATGCAACAAAAAAAATTCTTTGCTAATAATTCATCACATGGCTTTCATAAATGTGTAAATGTAGAGCTAGCATTACATGTGCTAAAACAGCTCACACTCCACATCTAGTAGGGTCTTCATCTACTGTCTTTTGCTCAATCATATGTCTCAAAGCTAAAGGATTAGTACCACTTTCTGGTTTCTCATTCGATGTTCGATATCTATTTTAAGTCGAATTTTATTTAGACGAAACAGAAGATATTATCGGTAGATAGAAGTACATCTCGCTCATTAGCATCTCAAAAATATTTCGACATAGTCTGAGCAGTCAAACTAAATAGAACTTAAATCTGAGACCTATGACGGATGAAAAAGTTCAATCCATCTAACAATATCAAATTTGACTAGATAAGACTCATTTAAAGGAAAATGCTTTTTATTATTAGTTTTTTGATTAAAGCATCGAGTACCTCTTGAACTATGACCAAATTTGTTATGATGCACTCCAACTTCACAAGGGTCCTATTATTTCTGAACTCAATTTTAGTATATTTTTATCACCTTTTTTAGCTGATGTGACATTTTTTTAGCTGACGTGACACCTTTAATGCAGGTCTCATTTTTATGTAATAAAGGTATCATGTCAGCACAAACGAATGATAAATACGTTAAAATTAAATTCAGGGGATAATAGGACCCATGTAAAGTTAGAGTGCGTCGTAACAACTTTGGCCATGGTTCGAAGGAGTGCTGAATATTTATCTCATTTTTTATTATTATTTTCAAAACTTAAAATCGAGATCTGTAATTAAAGACGGAAAGAATCCTATAGCTCATGATGATATACTACTATTATTGACTTAACATGAAGGGAAGGGAATCTAAAACCTTTCAATTTTCATCTTGGCTTTATGATGACTTTTTAGAATTTGGAGGGTACATAAAGGTCCCATTACAATTTATTGGGTTCTCATGTATCTTTTTTTCTTTCTTGGATAAACCAAACCAATATAATTGTACTTGGAACAAATCCATTAATATTATAAAAATTATTTCTAATGCACACAAATAATTGGTCCTAAAGTGTAACTTCTAATCACCAAAGGTTGTGGCAAGATTGGATTATTTTACCCATTATCAGAGGTTTTGACTTCGAATCGTAAAAAAAAAGTTATGAAACGCTTTCTTCTTTAATGAGTTTTAAGCAACGTAAATTTAAATCAGCTAAATCGAACCTAGTGGAAAGCCAAAAAAATATATATATGGTTTTTAAAGTTTATAATTCTTTTAGAAAGCTTCTCCTTGCCACTATTGATTGTCATGATTGAGATTCCTCCAATCTTAACAAGAGATTTTTGAGTATAAGTCATGAGAATAGTAAGCCGTTCGATGAGTGTTGTATGCTCTTTAATAAATCTATTCAACATGAATTCAGGTTAGTCAGGCTCAGTGAACTTCAGAAAATCGTAGAGAAAAAATAAAATCTTCTACAATTCTGGCCTCCGAAAAATCATAAAAGGCACAATATTACCGAATTATTATATCAAACTGAAATTTTGTATATCGTGATTTTGGTATTATGGTATTTGGTATGGTATATGGTATATTTTTTTATTTTTTTTGGATATATAGCACGATATTCAGTATTTATAAATGAAATACCAAAATACCGAATATCATACCGAAGTAAATAAGTAAGTAAGTAAGTATGTATGTATGTGTATCTCTCTCTCTCTATATATATATATATATACACACAACTTAGTATTAGTATAAAAATATTAAGACATTGAAACTTTGGCTACTACTTCTTTTAAAATATTTTCAAATGTGTAATTACGATATAATTGAGACGTGCTTTTGATAAGTCAAAGTAATAATACTTTATTACACGAGTATATATTGTCGAAGTTGAACAAACTTTGGTTACCGATTACCATACCGCAAAATATCAAAATCGATCATCAAAATACCGAACCATACCGAATTAATATGGTATGATAATGATATCGTATTTTTAAAAACCGAATACTGAAACTACCCTACCAAAATTTCAAATACCATACCATATCATATCATTCACCCCTAGATATGAATATCTTAATTTGGTCTCGAATGGCAAGTAAAACATTCTAACTTTAAGAATGTAATACTAAATATACCTTAACTTGATTTAAATTGATCGAGTAAAAACACGTGAAATGTTATGTAGGATGCCATGTAACTCACCAAAAAAAATAAAAATAGTTGGTCAATTGATTTATCCATTGAGTAATAATCTACAAGGTGATTACTCAATAAGCAAAGTAATATATATGATTATTATTACTAATATGATCACAAAGTAATTATGTACCACATAACCTAGGGCCTTGATGGGCTCATGATTGTGATTTTGAACATAAAAAGTGTATATAATATGGTCCAGCAATCTGAAAAAAGCAAAATGTGAGTTGAAATGAATAGGGCACATCAATGTTTTTAGGTTATTGTGTTTGTGGGGCATATATACATTTTGGACTTTGGTATATAATATGGACACTCTCTTAAGTTTATAGTGCTTAGAATCAATACATTATGTATTACTCCATCCGTCCCATTTTATGTGTCGCCATTTGATCGGGCACGGAGTTTAAGAAAAAAAGGAAAGACTTGGTAAAGTTTACTAAATTATCCTTTATAAAAAAATGTGTCAATATCTTTTTTTTTTTAATTAAGTGGGACCAATAAGAGTAAAAGGGTAATTGTGTCTTTAAAAAGTTGCCTAATAAGAAAAGACGACACTTATTTTGGGACGGACTAAAAAGGAAATGATGACACATAATTTAGGACGGAGGGAGTAGTATTTATTTTCTCTTCACTTTGTTATTGTTAGTTTGAGATAACCCTCGAATTAGGGTTCAACGACATGTCCCTTAAGCAAGAGGTCAGGGGTTCGATCCCCGCCTCTGACGAATGGAGCAAACTCTGTGGTCAATTCCCTACCGCTTAGTGTGCTGACAGAGGAACGGAGGATTAGTCTCACGACTGCCGGTTGTGGGGATACCTTGGGAAATCAAAAAAAAAAAAAAAAAAAAACTCGAATTAGGATCAAAGTTGTTACGATATACTCCAACTTCAAAGAGATCCTATTACCCCTTAACTTAATTTTTGCGTATTTTTGTCATCATTTTGTGCTGACGTGACACCTTTATTATATAAAAATGGGGTTCACGCCAAAGATGTCATGCCAGCTAAAAAGATTAACAAAAATACATTAAAATCTAGTTCAAGTGGGTAATAGGATCCTCGTGAAGATGAAGTGTGTCGTAGAAAATTTGATCATAGTTCAGGGTACTAAATCCTTTGCTTTAGTTAGTTTTCAAGAAAAAACATGAATATAAGGTACACTTGTGGCTGTAATTATCGGCCGAGTCAGAATTATTATTAGGAAAATTCAAAATATAAAGTAACAAACGCGCAAAGAAGCCAAGGAAATTCAATATTTACTTTTTAAAAAAGGACAGCTCGAAGCATTAAAACTTCCGCTATGCGCAGCGTCTAGGGAAGGACCCCACCACAGGGTTTACTTGTATATAATATATACAAGACTTCAAAAAAAAATTCACTCAAAGTCATTTCTTACTTATGTATTTCCAATCAATTGCTTTTAATTAAATTTGGATCTCAAAATTATATTTCAAAAAATATTGATTTTTTTCTTAATTAGTTTATGTACCAAAAAAATAAATTATTTGATAGTACATCAATTTTAGTTAACAAATGACTCCTTCTTTTGGATGGTTTATGCAATTATTACACCAAAAGTTTGTTATATTTCTATTCTAATATCAATTTAAGAAAATTAAATTGAAAAAGTATTTAAATTAGTTATTATTATATTTGCTATATTGAATAAGTTGAAAAGTGACATGTACATATACTATATTAAATTTATTAAATTTATTAAATTTGACAGCTACCTAATTTTTATAAATTTCCACTCTCATATTGATTATCATCTTACTTTTTTGTTTTTGTAGTACAAAGACCTTTCAACATAATAACTTTGGCTTATGATTTGTTGGTACAAAATTAAATTCCACCTCCTATTATTTTCATATAGTACCAAATAATAAAATTGTATTAGAGTTATCGTAAAATTACACTAAATATATTTATTTTTTTATAACAATTCTGCTTCGTTTGCGACTCAAAATTTTATTTTATCATCAATCCAATTTCTATTCGTACTTTTTTCTTTACCTATCAATGAATAGATCTCCTTACTTTCCGCCCCAAAAAAAGAGCTAAGAAAACACACGTACACACAAACAAAATTTTGTCATAATCATGTATAATAACATAAATCCCGACAGTTTGAAGCTTAATTACAGAAAATTCCAATAGTTTACGTAATTACTGAAAATTCCAAATTCGGGTCAGTCAAGATACATTTTTTCTTTGTAAAGATACATAATTAGCTTCAGATACATTTTTTCCGATTTTGAATTTGTCAAGATACATAATTAGCTCTCCGATACATCCAACGAAGATACATAATTAGTTGAGAGAATTTGTATAAATATGATGAGTTAAGATGTATATTTATGTTATTTTTTCTAATTAATTTCGCTACACGATTATGTAGTGATACTAATATAACTTCGATCACTTGGTGCATGTGGTCATTACTAAAAGCAACTCGACATACCAAGCATATCGTGTTCACGTAGAGCTCAAAGAAAGACCACACTTAAAATAGATGTGATCAAATAAAAATTTGCAAGTATCAGTGATCGATTCAACAATCGGTACAATCTGCGTACTTGCCTATTCGTCTTTCACAGGCTTATTTGTACCCAGCTACATGATGGAAGTCCCCTCGGTCAATCGTAACTCGACAGTTCAAAGATGACCGGTACAAACCGCATGCTTGTCTACTCGTCTTTCACAGGCCTATTTGTACCTAGCTACATGATGGAAGTCCCCTCGGTCAATCGTCACTCGACAACTCAAAGTTGACCGGTACAAACTGCATGCTTGCCTACTCGTCTTTCACAGGCCTATTTGTACCCAGCTACATGATGGAAGTCCCCTCGATCAATCGTCACTCGACAACTCAAAGTGGTACATGATGGAAGTCCCCTCGGTTAATCGTCACTCGACAACTCAAAGTTGACCGGTACAAACCGCATGCTTGCCTACTCGTCTTTCACAGGCCTATTTAATTTGTACCCAGCTACATGATGGAAATCCCCTCGGTCAATCATCACTCGACAACTCAAAGCTGACCGGTACAAACCGCATGAGCTACATGATGGAAGTCCCCTCGGTCAATCGTCACTCGACAACTCAAAGCTGACCGGTACAAACCGCATGAGCTACATGATGGAAGTCCCCTCGGTCAATCGTCGCTCGACAACTCAAAGCTGACCGGTACAAACCGCATGCTTGCCTACTCGTCTTTCACAGGCCTATTTGTACCTAGCTACATGATGGAAGTCCCCTCGGTCAATCGTCACTCGACAACTCAAAGCTGACCGGTACAAACCGCATGCTTGCCTACTCGTTTTTCACAGGACTATTTGTACCCAACTACATGATGGAAGTCCCCTCGGTCAATCGTCACTCGACAACTCAAAGCTGACCGGTACAACCCGCATGCTTGCCAACTCGTCTTTCACATGCCTATTTATACCGAGCTACAATCTCTTCACTATTAAAGTTGTCATTATTGATTTTATTAAGATTAGTTAAGAGAACTACTTTTGTTACATCCTTAAACATATTTTAACTTATCTTTGGCTACTACCATTACCAACTCATTAAATTAATTAATTGAAAAGTAGAAGTTGTGGGCCAAATATATTTTAGAATTTTCCTTATTTTCTAAATAAATGTTCTTGAAAAAGACTTTCACTAAAATCTTTGCAATAAATAAAGTATAGTACTAAGATGAATAACAAACACTTGGTCTATTAATTTGAAGTTTAGTTACGTAACGTCTTGAGATAAACATGATCAAACTTCTTTATAAAAAGTCACTTTCTAAAAGAATATTTTATTAGAATAATTATATTTATTTGTAAAATCAATCTTTTATGTTATGTTTTATTATATAATCTCTATAACAAACAGTAACAACATATTCCGTGAGAGAATAAAATATATGCACGTCTTACCTTTAGTTTTGTATATAGAAGACTATTTTTTAATAAATTCTCGGCTCAAAGGGAAGTATCGGCACTATAACAAATTAATAACAATAATATATCAGTATATTTTATAACTGGGGTTTAGACTGTACGTATACACACACGTTATCCCTATCTTTGTGAGGTAGCTAGAGATCGAGCTATTTCTCAGGGGCGGAACTATATGCATTTTTTTATGCTCTGACATCCATTAAATCCGATGCAGAGTAGGTATAATTATATAAAAAATAAATAAAAATTGGTATAAGCTTAAAAAAAAAACACTCAGAAAATCAAGAAGATAGCTGAATGTTTTGATTTTCAAGTGGAACCTTAAAACTCCGAGTGTTAATATGTGTGTTCGAATCTCAAAAGCACCTACGACTACTAAATCCTAGGTCCGATAATGCTATTTCTGATAGATTGTAGTAATTCAACTAGGCCTTGAATCAGTGGTAGTGGTCGCACCGAAAGTACGGTGGGGGTTTGTTGAAGATGATGTTACGCGGAGGCAGTCCTCCCCTCGGGTGAGCCCAGAAGTCAAACATGTTTTTCAACTCCCCGAAGCATTTCATCGATTACTACACCCTTCCTCCTCTCTGGGTGCCTAGGTAACCACCGTATGCTTTTCCTCCTTTACACCTCGCCCAACACTCAACTCAAAAGGAAAGCCCGACACGATATTTATCTATAATAAATAACAACATACGCAGTGTAATATCATAAGTATGTGGTACAAACAGTACAATATATATAGACCTTGTTTTTATTTTTGTGAAACAAAAAGATTATTTTCGATAATTTCTCGAATCACGAAAAAAATATCTAATATAATATTTTGCTATAACAGTCAAAGATATTAGTTGTGGTTGATAATTATCCAATTATACAAATGGACAATATCAATTGACGCTGTCTAATTTCATTTGATTTGATTTGCTTGAGTCTATTAAACGTAATTTAAACTTTAAAGGATAATGTATATCTAGAACAATTCATTGTCCTTTAATGTGTTGTTCCAATATTATTAACCATTATATTTTCCACTATAATAATATAATTTTTGGATATTAAGATAGGAGGAGCTAGATTTTTCTAGATTTGTTTTTAGTTAATTATGCAAAATTTACTGATTCGATTAATTTGTATTAAAACTTTAGAACTTAATAAAGAAGAAAACATATGTTAATATATATATTATATACGAGGCTTTTCATGAAAAAATTAAAATAGAAGAATTTCATTCATCCCATCATATTTTTTTATATCTTTTTTTCCACATCTAACGTGTTGTGTTTCCTTTAAGCCATATAATTAACGCGATCAATCAACTAGAAATCAAAAATCGAATTTAGTCATCTTCTATGTAGACAAAGTCGTCCCTCTTATAAATCGAACTCTTGTGTAAACTTGTATAACGATGAGCTCGAGGTCATATTCAAACAGTGTTGAAGTCAGAATTTTTACTGAGAGATCAGAAGGAACATACAAACTAGTCGAAGGAGGTTTAACATTTGTTTATATACATAAAATTTAAAATAGTTTTAATCATGTAAAAAATAGTATAATTTTTCGTCGAAAGGGGTTTGAATGAAATCCCTAAATGAAAGATGGCTCCGCCCTGTATTCAAAGGCGAATTAAAAATTTCTATGAATATAATCTTGAAGATTTTCGATATTGAACGTATTATTTTTGATAAACATACGTTACACGTACGTTTTAACCATCAAAGATGTGGTACAGTGGATGGGGTTTGCTCCTCCTTTAATCAAAGATCTCGAATTCGAGCCCTGAATATAATAAAATCGATGCACATCTAAATTAGTCGGGCTTCAATGCGGCCACCAGACACCGGATGAGAAAAAAAACACATAACTTTTAATTAATTAAGCACAAAAGATTTAATTAGGGAGTAACTTTTTATGTTTAATGATTCTTCTTTTAAGGCTTTTAGGTCCCTATATTATTCTTGATACCATTAACACTTCACACTTTAATTAATTAACCTCAACTTTTTTTTTTAATTAATTGTTGAAAGTTGCTTTTTAGTGTGAATTAATTGATGATGTGTAGAACATTAACGTATCAAGGAATAAAAGAAAAATAATTGAAGCAAAAAAGAAGAAAAAAAAAAGATACGAATATTTTCAAAAGTTTACAAGAATTTTTTTCTTTCCTAATTACTTATTTAATATATTAGGCTATCTATTCTAAGGTGGAGTAATTTTTTAAATAAAAAGAGTCATATTTCTTTTTTTCACTATCGAAAATCAATTATATTCTTTCAAGAAATATATATTTACCCCTCACCCATTAAAATTTCATTTTAATTAGTACGAGCGAGAGGTAAATATAGTTAGTTTATCGAGAAGAGTAAATATATCTTTAAATTATAACGGTAAAGGTATATTTGTTTTTTTGTTAAAAAAAAAGTATAATGAAGAAAATATAGCTTATTTTTTAAATAAAAAGATAAATATGATCCTTTTTTGTTTCTTAAAACTTTATATTCTTTTCCTTTTTTCAACCTAAAATTTTCAATTTTATATTGAGATGGAGTAAGTTAGACTTTTTGCCTTTTTGGTTTTAACTTTCTATCTTTAATTTATGAAAGTTTAAAATGTGAGTACCAAAAAAAGTATTCTAGAATGTTATTAGCTTAAACTAAAAGCAAAAAACTTTAGGTGCTGATTTGTTAAATAATAGTAGGTGATTATAATTTTGCACATGAAAATTAGGCAATTATTAGTGGGAAAAATAACATAAAAATACACCTTAATTTATCATATTTATTAATTACAAAAATCCAACTAATTATATATCTTCGTTAAATGTATCGGGAGCTAATTATATATCTCGACATACACAAAATCAAAAAAAATGTATCGGAAGTTGTTGGATGTATTATGTAGACGGATCTAAAATAAAAAAAAAATATCGGAAGCTAATTATGTATCTTTACAAATATCTTCGTTAATGTATCGGGGGCTAATTATTATCTCGACAGACCCAAAAATTGAAATTTTCGATAATTATGCGAAATGTTAAATTTTTCTGTAATTAAGCTTCAAATTATCGTGATTTGTGTTGTTTGTTTGTCCTTGTTATTATATGATTGACAATGGAACTCACAATCACTATTCTTTGAGTGTGCATAAAGTAAACCTCATTTTTTGTATAATAGTTCATAAATCACACGTGAGAGATAAACTAAACTAGATAAGTTTCGTGCGACGAGCTCGACTCGAAAGGTCAACCCCTAATATTACAAACAAACAAGGATTTTCAGACCTGAGACCTCCATTATGAAAGTCGTCATAAACCAAATCATCTGAGTTATTTAGTCTTTTAGTTTTTTTTTTTTTGAAATGCAAGTGTCATTAAGATTTAGTATTTTATACGATATAAATTATTTTATAGAAAAAATACATTGAACCTCTTTTAATTTTGTAATAACTCTATTTCAAGAAACTATTCCTTTACAAAAAAATAAAAATAAAAGTTCTAAGTAATTAGTTGTGCCTTATAAGAAAATATTTTTGGAGTTTGGTTGATGAGTTGAAATGTATTTTTCCAAAATAATAATGTCACCAAATGAAAGGGAGTCTTGACAAGAGATTATTAATAATATCTTACTTTTAATTTAAGCAAGTAATATAACATAAAATTAAAATATAAAAATATTATACCAAAAATGTGCCAATAATAAGTGAATAAAGTCATGTTTGATGAAAAATATATTCATGAAAAATGACTTTTGTAATACGAAATACCATTATGTTTACTAAAAGACAACTACAAGTTAATTTGAAATTAATAATTTTGAGATATAGATCTCACTCATAATATGGGATAAAAATAATACTATAATTTTGAAATAATTAATCTCGAAATGAGGTATTTCATATATTTTATTCAAATTAAATATGAGATCAATTAATTATAATTAAATATGAGATAAATTAAATATAAAATTATTCTTAAAATTAATTATTCTATATCCCTCGTACCAAATGAGCCATATAGTTAATAATTTGCCAGTTAATTTTCTTTTTAATAGTTGTCCTCTCTTTTCTTGTGCACTATCTCTCTGGGTATGGAATTATATCTTCTTTTTAAGTACATCACTTAAAATAGAAAATAAAAAAAAAGAATTAAAAAATTGACTTGTTTGTCTCTCAAAGTTTCTTTTTTCAGATGCACCTTTTTATCAATAAAATAAAATAAAATTTGCTAGATTTATAGGTACCTCTCTTGGATTGCAGTATGATTAATAAGATTGTGTTATTTCAAATTAAAAATTTCAAGTCTGAAACATATTATGATAAAAAGTAGATTTTTCTTTTAATGAAATTTATTTGATGTGAATTTAAATTAATCAGAATCACGATTCAAAAATAGGTTGAAAATAAAAAAATTAAGTACCTCAAACCTACAACATCAATATGTCTAAATGAAGTGAGTACTAGTACTTAATATTCATTGCCTTAAAGAAAGGGAAAATACTTCGAAAAATACTTGAACTTTAATCGAATTTATAGTTGAGCATACTGAACTTTGCGGGGGTCCTATTACCCACCTGAACTTTTTAAAATGGATTTAATTCCCCCTCGAAACGCTATATCCAGTTTTGGCGTCTGACGGTGTAAAACACACGCCAATCTAATATTTACACATGTATTTTTTATCAGATGATTGTGTAATACATGCACCAATCTCATATTTACACGTGTCCAAGTGGATGGATATATGCCATTAAAATACGAAAAAAAGTCTAGGGGATAATAGGACCCTCGCAAAGTTCAGTATGCTCAACTGTAAATTCGGTCAAAGTTCAGATATTTTTGTGACTATTATCCCTTACAAAAATGAGTAAACAAATATATCAAATAGTACTTATTTGTTTCCACTTTGATGTTGGGAAAAAATATTTCAAAACCTCATGTTTTTCAGTATTTTTTTTTTACCACTTAGGTGTTCGTTATTTGTATTAGAGTGTTCGACTAATTTAAATTTGTGTATTGCAAAATTGATTCGTAGAGACGGCACTTGAAAGATAATAAAATAAGGGTATACAACGGAAAAAACGTCGAAGGGGTTGGATCACTCTGGGCTACTGAAGAGTCGTCCGACTTCTCGGTGATCGAATAAGAGAGGTTTTTACCGCTTTCTCTTTTCTCCAGAAGTTCAATGGAAAGAAAATTCCGTCCTATACTTCATCAAGACGAAAGTCACGCCTTTCCTCTAAGTACCATTTGCCTTTTCCTCAGACAATACAATGAATTCAATCGTAGATACACTTTAGCTAGCACATATTAAAAAGAACAAATAAATATCCATCTCGTATGATTTTTTTCTGGACTTTAGGTCATTTTATGACCTCTACTTTGATTTATGTTATTTATGTATTTAAAAGGTTTGATCACAACTTAAAAAAAAAATTCTTAAATTTTATATAAAAAAATGATAAGTAAAAACAAACGAATGGAGCAGAACCTATGATTTTCTAAAACCCTTGAATTTAGACTTTGAATAAATAGAGACTTTGAATAAATACTTCAACATTTACATAACATTTCAGACACTTTATATGTGACATACATGGGAAAACAAGTTGATAACTTTGACCAAATTAGAAAGTAGAAACATTAAACAGAGACTGAGTCAGAATTTGAAATTTATGAATTTGAAATTTTTAATTTTTTTTTATTAACTTTTAAAATACATTTGTCAAAATATGACACTTGCACAAATCTAGATATCACCGTCCAAAGATTTAAAATAGGATTATCAAGAATTTAGCATTAATTACAATTTCTATGAAAGTGGTAAAATTAAAGAGATCATAAATAACTCTAATTAATTAATACTTATCAAATAAGTTAAGTATTTGAGTTCGATTAATTTAGATTCGTATTAATTAAGATTTAATGGTTAATCGTTTCATATTAAAGATAACTATTTAATTAAGATTCAAATTTTCTTTTCTTTTCAGTACTCGATATTTATTTTAGATCTAGACTAATTCAAATTTGAGGTAAAAAGTTTAAAATTAATGATGAACTACTTTCTATCAAAGATAATTTTATTTGTCGAGTTTGATTTTTATTTTTCGTCCAGTATTCGCATTGGGACTTTGCGCTCGAGCCATCGATTAGTTCAAATTTGTGCTAAAAGATTCAAATTTAGTGGATAAATCGATCCTTATTAAAGATAATTGTATTAAGACTTGAACGTGAATACAACAACAATTAATAACATGACTATTAACACATCCAAAATAGTCACATAGGTAAAATTTGAGAAGAATAAGGTGTACGTAAACCTTATTTCTATTTCTATGAGATGTATTTGTGATATAACAACAACACCGTATTTAGTACAATTAAATAAACATTAGAAGAATAAAATATATACAAACATTACTTTAATTTATGGATATACCATAGTCTCTCATCATCTAATAACAATATTTAGTTTTTTCTTTTTTGATTTCTCAATTCGGTTTTCGGTGTCCTCGTTGGAGCTTCGACTAATTCAAATCGCGTTGTAGACCCATTTTGGGGCTTTCTTCGTACCCAGAACTCGAACCCAAGACATCTGATCAGTATTTAGTTGTTTCATCTTATCGACTAATATTCAATTTTTCATTTTATAATCCGCGTTGCAGGCCCATTTTGGGGGTAGTGCTCCTAATCGAATTTTCTTCGTACTTAAAACTCGAATTCGAAACTTCTGATCAGTATTTAGTTGTTTCATCTTATTGACTAATATTCGATTTTTCATTTTATAATCCTTTCACGCATTTCCCTTGTTATTTCAAAGGGTAGCCCGGTGCACTAAAGCTCTTGCTATGCGTGGTGTCCGGAGAAGGGCTCCACTACAAGGGTGTATCGTACACAGTCTTACCTTGCATTTTTGCCAGAGGCTGTTTTCAAAACTTAAACCCGTGACTTCCTGATCGCATGACAACAATTTTACTGGTTACTCCCACGCTCCCTCCCCCCCCTCTCTGTTCTATTTATTTTTCATTAATTAATCTTAAAAATAATTTATTAAAAGCCACCTTCTATATACCATGAACAATGCCGCTATTCATTCTGCTCCATTTACAACACAATGTGACCTCTCTGTAACCCTTTCTCTCTCTTTCCATTTTCTCTCTCTCTCTTCCTCTCCTTCTCCATGACCTTCATCATTATTACTATTTTTATCTTGGGAAACAAAACTCAACCAAACCCCAATAATATATTTTCATTTTCTTGAAGCATCAACAACAAAGTTTTGAAAACAAAAAAAATAAAAAAATAAAAAAAATTAGGTGTTGAAATTGATCTAAGTTATTCTTCAAGCTAAAACGAACTCCCAACAAACCTTATAGTCTTTTTAATCTTCATCATCATCATCGTTGTCGTAATCGATAGATATATTTCACCCTCTTTTCGAAGGGTTTTAAAAAAATGACAGAGCCAAAAAATACAAGCAGAAAGAGAGGTTTCTATGTAAAAATGAGGCTATTACACAACAACAACAACAACACCAGAAAGAGTTCATTTTGTTACAAATATTTCAAATGGGTTCTTTGGTTTTCGCTTTCGTTTTATTTCTTCGTTATGTTCCTCTTTAATCACAAGCCTAACAATACGTCCTCTTCGTCTCCCTTCATTTCTAAAACTACCGTTCCGCAATATTCCAAAGCCTCTCGTGCTCTTATCGAGCACCCTCGGAGAGAGCATCACCATTCAGTAGGTAAGATTTTGGCATACTTAGTCCCTCGTGGTCACTATTAATCTCTTCTGTACTGATTACAGAAGATTTTATTTGACAATGTTTTTCAGATTCGTTGAATGGGTTGAAGATTTATGTTTACGAGCTGCCAACGAGGTACAATACAGATTGGTTAACGAACGAGAGATGCAGTAATCATCTATTTGCATCTGAAGTAGCAATACATAAAGCTCTAATCAACAGTGATGTTCGTACATTTGATCCATTTGAAGCTGATTTCTTCTTCGTTCCAGTTTACGTGTCTTGTAATTTCAGTGCTGTCAATGGTTTCCCTGCTATTGGTCATGCTCGTTCGTTAATTTCATCAGCTATTCAGCTAATTTCATCGGAGTTTCCTTTCTGGAATCGGAGCTCTGGCTCTGACCATGTCTTCGTTGCGTCACATGACTTTGGGTCTTGTTTTCATACATTGGTACGTTAAAGATTTAAACTCATGTATATTGAGAAAACTTGTGATGTTTTTTGTTGAGGAGCTTATCATTTTGCGTATTTTATTTGATAGGAAGATGTGGCTATGGCGGATGGGATACCGGAGAATTTGAGGAACTCGATAATATTGCAAACGTTCGGAGTTAAATATGATCATCCATGTCAAAGGGCGGAGCATGTAGTAATTCCGCCGTATGTTTCGCCGGAAAGTGTACGGAAAACGCTGGCTACGGCGGATGTTAGCGGCAAACGTGATATTTTCGCGTTTTTTAGGGGTAAAATGGAAATTCACCCCAAAAATGTCAGCGGGCGTTATTACAGCAAGTAAGTAATTGGTCTCTCCGTTTCAATTCGTTTGTTGTTTAATTCAACGCAAAAATTAAGAAAGTTAAAAATACGGTTGAATTTTGAAATAACGACTTCAATAAAGCTCCCGCAATACGTGAGACTTGCAAAAAGTTGAACAACAAGGGTGTCTATTGTATAAAGTCATATTCTACAATTTTTGTTAGAGCCTATTCTCACGGTATAAAAACATGAGATAACTTTTTTCGTTACTTCAAGATTCTAGGTATGACTTTTGAGTGTTATGGTCTCAAATTAAAGATACTTAGAATTAATATTATGATCTTAAATATGCTAAGCAAAATTAAGTAAATTGTTTAAAGATAAACAAAAAGAAACGGAGATAAACTTACTTTCATTTTGTGTTGTTTTAAGTGAAAAGACGAAAATAACCCTTACCATTTTGTTTCTTTTTTCCTATTTTCAGGAAAGTACGTACTGTTATATTACAGAAGTATGGTAATGATCGTAGATTCTACCTGAAACGTCATCGTTTTAGCGGTTACCAATCAGAGATTCTACGTTCGACATTTTGTTTATGTCCATTGGGGTGGGCCCCATGGAGTCCACGACTCGTAGAATCTGTCGTATTAGGATGCGTACCGGTGATCATCGCCGATGGCATCGACCTTCCGTCTTCCTCCGCCGTGCCATGGTCGGAAATCTCCGTCACGGTGGCGGAGAAAGACGTTGGTAAACTAGGCTCGATACTCGAGAATGTGGTTGCGACTAACTTGAGCAGTATACAAAAGAAGTTGTGGGACCCAAGAATTACAAGGGCCCTACTTTTTCATGATCGAACGGTTGAGGGAGACGCCACGTGGCATGTTTTACATGCTTTGACGAAGAAGCTAAGTAGGTCTCACCGTAGGTTGAGACCTTCCGACGAATGAAATTGTGACACGTGTTGTGGTTTCATTGGATGGAATCTATTGATAATTTTGTAAGATGTGGGAGACAGCTATGAATATGGGGTCCATTAATGGATGCTGAGTTGGCATGATGTGATTGGTCGAGGATTCGGCTTGGGGTGGACAGAAGCTTATGTTGTACATGTGAAATGGAATATTAATTTTTTAATTGGTTTGTAATGGTGGAAAATATGAAGAGACAGGATTCTATATGCTTTGTTGTATAATTCCTTTGTTTTTTTTTTCTTTTTCGTTTTTTATATTCTTTGTACAAAAAAGAATGAAAGTTGAAAAGAAAAAAAATTATAATATTCATGTTCAAATCCAACTCGTATCGCTTTTTTATACTTTCATTATTTCTTTTTTTTTTTATTTGAGGGTATGTTAGAAATAATCTCTTTAAATCTTTATTGATTAACGTAATGATGTCTGCATGCCGATGTTATTGTTGTTTTTGTTACTCGATTAGGAATCCTTATTCGTGAACAAACACAACTCCTACGCATGAGCACTCTATCACGTCCTTCTATCATCATCACTTTAATCATAAAATGGTATTATGTCCAAATTATAACTCGGGATTTAGGGGTCATTTATGTTTGGAAGGTTCGACCACATATATTGACACTCAAAACTTTAGGATTCCACATGAAAATCACTAGCTATCTTCTTGATTTCAACGGTGTTTTTTTCATCTTATATCAATTTTTATATATTTTTTTTATATAATTATACTCAATTTGCATTCGATTTACGGGTGATGGAACACCAGAATCTTGCACTCAGTGGCGGAGCCACCTTTGCTTCAGGAGTCATCTGATTCTCCTCCGACAAAAAATTATACTGTTTTTATACTATTTTTACATAGTTAAAAATATTTTTTATGCATATATAGGAGATATTGAACCATCTTTGACTAGTTCGTATATATACTTCTGAATCCTCCCAATAAAAGTTTTGACTCCGCCACTGCTTGCATCTAAGTCTGCCTCTATAACCTTTAGAAATCGTTTGGTGTGAGGTATAAATGATAAATAGTCTCGGAATAAAGTGAAAGACAATTTTATTTCATGTTTGATGTGAAGTACTTATTAGTTAGTACTATTGGCCATTGAGATTATTATCCCACCATTTACATCACAATAATAAAATAAATTATTATATATACATAATGAAATAACTAATTTCGAAATAACTTTTTCCCAATCAAACAACGCTTATAACTCAATGACCGAAACTCAATTAAATACGTTCGATCGTAACTCGAATTCAAAACATCTTATTAATGATGAAAGGTACTATACCATTTGAAATATTTTTTTTTGTATTTTACTATATACTCTCTCCGTTTCATTTTACTTGATTCTCATTGACTTGACACGCTCCTTAAAAAATCATTTAATATAAATTTATTTTACTAAAATAACCCTATTAATTATGCATTTAAAATATGAATTTGATTAAATATAGTTTGTTTAATCATTTAATGTTGAGATAATATTGGAAGAACATAATAAAATTTTCTTGATTTCATAAAAAAAATAATTAAATTGAAATAAATATTTTTTAGAAAGAGAGTCAACTAAAGCGAAACGAGGGAGTACTTGTGACATTTTTTAAAAAAAGAAAAATAATTGGTGAGTGAGTGAGGTGAAACAATGAATAAAGAGATATAATGGATACAATATAATATAATTTTTTTACCCAAAAAATAATAAAGAGGACCAGCAAGGAGACAGCGGGGATGTGTCAGAAACTTTAATGTCTTGTAATTTTTAATAATACATTAGTATAGAAACATTAGAATAAGACAGTAACTTGTATGTACTGTGCTGTTCAATTATTCAACTGGTCACGGGTGACAATATTACAAAAATAATACCCTTGTATTTGAAAGTAAATTTAAGGCCTCGTTTGATCATGATTTTTTTTTTCATTTTTAGAATTGAAGTTGAAGTTGAAGATAAAGTTAAAGTTGGAGTTGGAGTTGGAGTTGTGTTTGATCATAAATATAAATTAAAGTCGTTTTTGAAATTTTATGAGAAAAGTATGAGTGAAAATAAATAAAACTTGTTTTCACTTTTCCAAATAACTTTCTGGAATTGGAGTTGGAAAATTCATGAAAACTCATATTTAGCGGTCGTGTGGTTGGAAAACAAGCTATTTCGGAATAAGTTATCGCATCCTTAAGATGAAATAAAATAACACTATAATTTCGAATAACTAATCCATTCGTTGTATTCCAACTAAATATGAGATAAGTTCATCCTATAATAATCTTGAAATTAGGTATTCCTTATCCGTTGTATCAAACGAGAGCTTAATTTCGTGTTTTAATCAAGGTCGGAGCTACCCTTTGTCGAGGGGGTTCATCCAAACTCCTTCGGCAAAAAATTATACTATTATATATAGTTAAAGTTATTTTTGAGATGTTTTGCGGATCGAGATATGTTTTAAACGGTAAAATCAATCATCAATGTTCGGGGAATCTTTAGTACCTCAATTGGTTGGTTATTCGATTTTTCACTTATTGCTAAAAGTTCGATTTCTTATTTTGCATCCAGTACTCCTTCAAATTATGAACAAAGTTGCTACGCCACACTTCAATTTTACAAGAATTCTATCACCCTCTAAACTCAATTTAAACGTATTTTTGTTACCATTTTGTGTTAACGTGATACCTTTATTACATAAAATAAGGTTCACGTCAAAGGTGCCTCTTCAGCTTAAAAGGTTGACAAAAGGTGTCACGTCAACTACAAAGGTCGATCAAAATACACAAATTTTGTTCAAGGGGCAGTAAAATCCTCGTGAAATCAGAGTATATCGTAACAACTTTGGTAATAGTTCAGGAGGGTACTAGATATTTTACTCTCTTTTTTTCGTCTTAATAATAATTTTTTTTTTGGTTTTCCAAGGTATCCCCACAGCCGGCAGCCGTGAGACTAATCCTCCGTTCCTTCGGACAGCGCATTAAGCGGTAGGAAACTGACCACAAAGTTTGCTCCATTCGAGCAGAGGTGAGAATCGAACCACCAACCTCTTGCTTAAGGGGTGAGACGCTAAACCACCACACCAATCCTTGTGGTTGTCTCCATAATGATTTAGTATTACATTTAAATTGATACATCATGCTAGTAAATGTCAACATCAAATGTTAAACAAAAAATATAAATGCAAATTGCTGAAAATCCCGATTTTGGGCTTATCGAGATACATAATTAGCTTTCGATATTTTATTTTTTTTTTGATTTTGGATCTATCGAAATACATAAGTAGCTCCCAATACATCCGATGAAGATACATAATTAGTTGAGATTTTTGTATTAGTTTGTAAGGATAGGAATTTTCTTTAGAGGTAGAGGTATGGACTGCGTACATCTTACCATCCCCAGACCTCACTATGTGGGAATACACTGGATTTGTTGTTGTTGTTTGTAAGGATAGGAATTTATGTAAATGTATTAAGTTAAGGTGTATGTTTATGTTATTTTTTCATTAATTAAATTATGTCTAATGGACTCAATCAAATGAACTCAAAATAGGCGTCTATAAATGGATTATTATCAATCAGAGGCGGAGCTACATGTATGATAGGGGTTCATTCGAATCCTCTTTGACGAAAAATTATACTATATATACATGGTTAAATTATTTTTTATGTATATATAATAGATGTCGGAGCTCTTTCGGTTAGTTCGTATGTTCACTTGTCACCCCCTTGATAAAAATCCTGGTTCCGTCACTGTTATCAACCACAACTAATTATATATATGCTGCCTAACAAATACAGAATTAACAACTGGAACATGTAATTTATATGAATAATATACGTAACGTAACTAAACTCTAAATTAATAGTAAAATAGATATTTGTGAGAATAATAGAGATCTTAGTGAAAGTCACTTTCATGCATATTCTTAGAGATTAAGGAAAATTCTAAAATAGATTTGGTCCACAACCTAACTTTTTAATTAATTAATTTAATGAGCTAGTGTATATAATAGTAGTCTAGATAAGTTGTAATTTGTTTTTAGAGTCCCTAACCAAACACGTCTTCTAATTTTTAACCAAAAGTAGTGCTTCGGAGGCGGAGTCAGAATCTCTGTTGAGAGGATTCAAAATCTGAAGAAAAATTCATCGAAAGGGATTCAACGTCTATAATATATACATAAAAATCATTTTAATTATGTATTAATATTATAATTTTTCGTCGAAGAGGATTCGAACAAACTCCCTATTAGTAGGCTGATTCCGCCTCTAATGACCACACTAATCAACCTATGGTATAGTGTGTTAGATGAAGAATTAATTATGGTATAAATTTTTGTACTTGTAACAACTTATCCATAATTATAATTGAATATGAGGAGGGTGGTGTGTACAGAGGTGACGTCTAAATTTTTATTAAGGGGTGTCAAAATATACAAAATAAGTTGTGTCAACATATAACACATGTAGTTTTAAACATTCCTAAATAGTGTAATTTTATGATGAAGGACTGTCAAATTCACCCTTTTGCATAAGCTGGCTCGTAATCTTATCTCTATCTTGTGAAGGTAGAAATTTTTTGTCTCTGATAGACCATAGGCTCAATAAATACATCAAAATCAAGTATGAAGAAGAATTATAGTAATAAAGATGTCATGTATTTTTATTAAAAAAAGGAAAAGAGAACAATAGCGATAATCTATTAAGTGAAGTTTATTATTGATTTGCATTGACTCCCTTATTTTGAGGTGGAGGTGGAAGTGAAAATCGATATGCACAAGTCATATTCAAGAGAAGAAGTTTTAAATATCTTGTGTTTGTAATTCGAAGAAATGCGGAGATTGATGACAATGTCGCGCGTTGCATCGATGCAGGATGAATGAAATGGAGGCTCGACTTTGAGATACTATGCGAATAAGAAGGTGTCGTTAAGACTTAAATGTATGTTCAACAGAGCGGTTGTTAGACCATATTATTGTATGTGAAGATTAACGTGCCAGTCATGAACGTTCATGTTCAAAATATGACAGTAGCGAAGATAAAAATGCTTCGGTGGATGTGTAAGCTCACTAGGAGAGGTGTGATTAGCAATTAAGTTATCCATATAAGGTGAGAGTGACCCATGTGACAAATAAGAGGAGGGGGAACGAAAGCTAAGGTGGTTCAGAAATGTGAAACAGGGTGCACAAATGTTCAGTTATAAGGTTTGAGAGGGTTATACCAAGGTTATGAGACGTAGAAATAGGTCGAAAAGAACTATGAGAAGGTGATTCGACAAGACGTGGCTCAACTTCAGCTTACTGAAGTCATGGCCATAGATAGGAACTATGAAGACCGAGGATTAGGGTAAAAGGATAATAGGCTGCCGAGTTTGTCAGACTATGAAGGAGTAGTAGGGGGCCGGGCTATCCTCCTCCGTTCCTCTTCGTATTCTATCATATTTTTCTTGCAATCCGGCTTCAAATGAAAATAACCTCTATATAGGACAAAGGTAAAGTTCGGTGTTGCATAACATCTCGCTCTTTAGACCTCCATTGTAAGATTACACTAAGGGCTCGTTTGGTAAAAGAAAGTGATAACTAATTCTGGAATTAATTTAGGACGAGCTTATCCCATGGATGGTTGGGATATAACGTATGAGATAATTTATTTCGAAATTAGTTATCCCGAAATTATAATGTTATTTTTTATCCACCTTGAGAGTGACATAACATATCCCGAGATGACTGATCCCAAAATAATTAATCCTGAGATAACTTGGTTTCCAACCAAACGAACTCTAAATATATTGTTGTTGTATTCTCTCCCTCATAGAACTTATAGATATGTCTGACTCCACAATATTCAAAATGTGATACTTTTGTATGCCATATTATATAGGAAAAATAACATAAACATACACCTTAACTTACCACATTAACACATATTTTCATCATTACAAAGTAATTATAAAAATTTCAATTGATTATGTGTCTTTGTTGGATGTATAGAGAGCTAATTATGTATCTCGACAGACCCAAAATCGAAAAAAATATATCGGAACATAATTATGTATCTTTACAAAGGAAAAAATGTAATCTTCATTGGATGTATCAGGAGCTAATTATGTATCTCGCCAGACCAAAAATTGGAATTTTCAGTAATTATGCAAAATCTCGAGATTTTCTGTAATTAAGCTTCAAACTGTCGGATTTATGCTGTTTTTCCTATCATATACACCTTCATTTAAATTGAATACCTGTTAAACGTTGGTGGGCCAATGGGCCTGCATTTTCGATTCGTTAACATAGGCCCAAAACATGAGCAGGACTTTAAAGCCCACAATTTCCCTTTCGATAAACCCGGTTTGATCCATTTAAACTCTCTTCATACATCGGTTACCCTCCAAATCACCGGTGAGTTTTCGCCGCCGTTCCGGTGAGTTTTGCCGATCAATTTTTCAATTCCGTTTACACTTTGTGTTTGTAACCTAATTGAGTGGTGAATTTTGTGAAAAAGTGGAAATGGATAAGGAGAAATTGGAGGAATTGAAGATACAAATGCAGCAATGGTTAAATGAAGCCGAAGAGTTCATCAATAATGTGCCTACTGTGCAAATTTATACTTCAATTGGAGTTGTATTGGTCACTCTCTTTTTGCTGTTGATCAGTAAGCTCTTTGAATTTTCGCTGTTTAGGGTTACATATTTCATTTTATTTTTGCTTAGTTGTTGCTTGGTTTGTATGGGTATGCAAAATCGTCTCAGTAAAATTGGAGTTCTAAAACTAACTTTAATGTGTCTCATTCCTCCTGTTCAGTTTTATATGGCTGTTGGAGTTGTATTAGTCACTCTCTTTTTGTTGTTGATCAGTAAGCTCTTTGAATTTCTCCTTGTTAGGGTTAGAGATTTCATTTTATTTTGTTGGTGCTTTGGTTTGGTTTTCCACGGGTAAACAAAAACGTTTCAGTAAAATTGGTGGCCTAAAGCTAACTTTAATGTATAATATTGGGTCTCATTACGTTTATACTGCAATTGGAGTTGTATTAGTTACTCTCTTTTTCTTGTTTTCCCCTTGTTAGGGTTAAAAATTTCATTTTTTTGCTAAGTTGTTGCTTGGTTTGTCATGGGTAAGCAAAGATGTCTCAGTAAAATTGGTGGCCTAAAGCTAACTTTAATGTATAAAATTGGGTCTCACTCCTCGTGTTCAGTTTTATACGGCTGTTGGAGTTGTATTAATCACCCTTTTTTTCTTGTTGATCAGTAAGCTCTTTGAATTTACCCGTATTAGGGTTACAGATTTCCTTTTTTTTCTCTTGGTTGTTGCTTGGTTTGTCATGGTAGGCAAGAGTCAATCTCACCTCAAGACCCCCGGCTCGAGACCAAACAACATAGGAAAAAGAGGGTATTGTAATGCTGTTCTTGATGTTCTCGTTGAAAGTTGAACTCAAGACCTCCCGCTTATTAAACGGGTGCTCTAACCAACTGAGCTACGAGAGTATCAGAAATGGAGTATCCCAGGGAATTTATACAAAGCAATATATCATAATAAAAATGGATAAAATGGAGAATAACAGAAACTCAAGGTTTATAAAATTTCCCATATTGCATGTAGCTTTAAACTTCCACATGAAGAGTCCTCTTTTATATTGCTAGTAACAAAATTCAGTAAGCGTTTTCTTCTCTTTTTGTTTCCACATGGTATTAGAGTTTGTAACTCACCAGAAAGCAGCCTTATGCCATCTTTCTTCCCGAAGTTTTTCCTTTTTGTTCACAAGGGCATTATTCGAGGGTGTTCTTTTGGTGATCATTGCCACCATCTTGTATTAGCATTCTTCTGAGCTCTGACAATATTTCAAGCAGTCCTGGAAAATTCTTCTTGTTCTCTATGATAGTGCCGCCTCGACAATTTTGATAGAATTCAGTAGCCTTGCCTATGGGTGATCCTGTTCGGCTAAAGTTTCTGTTTTCATAAGTTTAATGTGAAGCAAAGTATGACTATTACAAATTACTGTTTCTTTCTATTGACTATTATGGAGGCACCACTCTTACTTTCATGATCATTTCTAGCGTCATTATAATGTTTTTCGGAATTACTCCAGCTGCACCTCTTTTCGTGATTATTCTGGTGGGCTGGCTCTTTTTGTCCTGTTTCCAATCATTCTTACGGAGTTTTCAAGTAAAAGATTCATTTTCCCCCTTGACAGTGAATCTAACTAGAATCCTCCTCTAAATATTGAAGTTTGCTCACCATTCACAAGAACACATTCTCTTCTTCAGGGAGAGAAAGTAAATGTTTTTAGGCTTAGTGGGCTTTTTCTATTATACCTTATCCAAAAAAAAAGTAGTCTCTTTCTATCATTTTCTTCAAGACTCATCTTTTTGGTGTGTTGCTAATCCGGGAGTGTAGGGAGGAGTCGCAAGGACTCACAGTTATTTTTTTCTCTGTCTTTTTTCTCCTCTGTGATACCACACACATTTTATAATTTCTACATCACCTTTTTGTTCGCTATGGTGATCCTCAGTGAATGGCGTCATGTATTAGTTTTAGATTGTTTGCTCATGCATTTTGAATTTGAAGGCTGATATTTGAAGAATTTCCTTTTGTTTACTTCCTTGCCCGCAGTTCGCTTGTTCAAGCGTACAGCATCTAACACCATTGTACTTACTGGGCTTAGTGGAAGCGGTAAAACATATCTTTTTTACCAGGTAACACTTTTTGCATGTGACCTGTATAATCTTTTCGGAGTTTAATTTTTCTGATCTTTACGTGCTGGCATATACCAGCTTAGAGATGGTTCAGCCCATCAGGGTACCGTGACGTCAATGGAACCAAATGAAGGCAGTTTTATACTACACTCCGAGAAAGAGAAGGTAATGAATAATGTCTTCTCTTGTTCCCCTTTTCTGCTCTATCATCTCCCATGAGTCCTTGTCATCTTGCACCTTTAGAAGGGGAAGATGGATTTTGTCAATTGCCAACGGTCTATTGTTTTTTTGTTTGTAATTGATTTACTGAATCCTTTTACTGTGAAAGGAGATCTCATATTGCATACTTGGACTTGTTTTGGTTTTTGTTGCAGAAAGGGAAATTGAAGCCTGTTCACGTTGTTGATGTCCCAGGGCACTCTCGTCTTCGTCCGAAACTAGATGAGTTCCTGCCTCAAGCAGCTGGTGTTGTGTTTGTGGTGGATTCCGTGGAATTTTTACCAAACTGCCGTCCTGCTTCAGAGTACTGATCATCTGCACTTATACTTTTGCATTGGCAGTTGTTTAATTGAATTTTACATTGTATAATCCACTCTTGCATGAAGGTACTTGTATGAGATCTTGACAAAGGCAAGTGTCGTCAAGAAAAAAATTCCAGTACTCCTCCTTTGCAACAAGGTTGACAAAGTAACTGCACATACAGCAGAATTCATCAGAAAACAGCTGGAGAAAGAAATGTAAGAGTACAGTATGCATGCATTTATTTTGGAACAAACACGATGAGGTATGCGAGCGTAAACATAATTTGGATCCGAACACATAAAAAGTCAGAACTGCCATATGAAGAATTGAAATTTACCTTTCCACCGTGAAATACTGTGTTGCATGCTTTATTCTGTTTCTTTTATTAATGAACGACAACACCCTTTATAAATTGTTGGTAATACCATTAATGAGTTGACGTGCTATTTCTGGTGTTCTGTTTTATAACTTGTTGAATTTCTTATTGATCCAGCGACAAGCTTCGTACATCAAGAACTGCAGTATCTGATGCAGATATCTCAAATGAATATACACTTGGTGTACCTGGAGAACCATTTGCTTTTTCTCAATGCCATAACAGAGTAATCGTTGCTGAAGCTTCTGGTTTGACCGGTGAAATTTCTCAGCTGGAGAAGTTCATTAGGGAGAATGTGAAACCTTGATTTCGATATTTCAAGTAAAGGGGTACCCGGTTTTACTTCTTTTCTGCATTTTTTTTTGGTCCGGAAAACTCATTATACTATCAGAAATATGGAGAAAAAACGTTATCTTGGAGAACATATTCAATGTAGGATAGAACTTGAAGAGTTCTCTTTATGTTTCATTGTCAATCCCCACCTAAACATTATGTTTGTTGTGCAAAGAATGTCTTTGTCATTGGATTTGATTATTTTTGTGCTGACGGCGAAGAACAGCTTCTATACCTCCGCGAGGTAGGGGTAAGTTCTTTGTACACTCCTCTACCTTCCCCTGATCCCCACCTATGGGATCACACCGTGTATGGTTGTTTTGCTGGCGAGTTAGCGTCAAACATGTCAACATTTAAGAGGTTCTGTCTCTGTTTTTTCTGATGTGTGAACACTGGAAATGTTTGATAGCACTTTTTTATAATCGTCAAATGCTCAAACACTTGGTGGAAATATACTGGGTATGTTGTTGTCGTCGTCAAATGCTCAAACACTATGGCATACAGTTCGAAACTCGATGGGTAATGAGTTCTGCCAAGTTTTGCATGATGCTTCATCGATATATTGATGCGCAATTTATGAAGGTAATATTTGTTGACAATTGGAACACATGCTTCGATTATAATCTCACAAGTAGAATTCGATGATTTATGAAGGTAATATTTGTTGACAATTGGAACACATATGCTTCGATTATAATCTCACAAGTAGAATTCGATGATAGCATGAAGGTAATATTTGTTGACAATTGGAACGCATATGCTTCGATTATAATCTCACAAGTAGAATTCGATGATAGCATGTGCGCAACCTTTCCGAGGCTGTTTGCAATCGACCTCGACTCAAGTAAAGCATGACTATGATTGTATAAGAGCATATAAATATCATGTATAACTTCATCATTGAAGAGAATATGTACATAGAGGCTGAATAAAATGGCTAAAGAAACAATTTTATCTTTTTACAAGAAGACATGACTAATATAAAAGAGTAGACAATATGAAGGAATTAACTCAAGGAGAATCAAGTATACAAAACAACAACAATTACATAGCCTTTACCGCTGCCTTTCGAAGATAGAGAGACCGTTTCCGACAGACACTCAGCTCAAGTAGAAACAACATATCACATCAGATATGAAAAGGAAATCAATGAGATTCAAGAATGTGAGAATAAAATCTTTCCATTTCTTCTAAGGGTAAAAGACAAGAAGAACAACACACCACCATTTGAAAGCGAACTCGGATAGCTAGTTCTTCAAGTAAAGGAAAAAGAGGAGCAATTCCCAGGATCTTTCTAGTTTCATTTGGTTTCGAGAATAAAAGAAAAAACTATATATATATATATATATATATATACACACACACATGATGATCTCGAACCCGGGTTATGGTGAAAAGTATAGAGTAAGCTTGTGCTGGCTCATTCTTCAGAGTAGCACCAAGAATTAGTAGAAAAAAAAGAGATATTTGCTATAAGAAATACTGGTGTATAGTAATGTTTTCGACTTTGATGGTATTTGAACTCATTGTTTGTCTCCGGATAGCTTTCTAATCAGCCACTTGAACAATCTTGCTAACCAACACTTCAATGCTATCACCAAGGCGAACACGCCGTAGCAAGGGAGATGAGCTACACCAGCTATCACATACCTACAATAGCACATTTGGCAAAGAACAATGAAAAACATGAAAAGCTTATGAATAACTCTAGATGTACTAAGGCCTCGTTTATTTGCACTTAATGAAGGTCTTAGTCTTTAATCGTACCGATCTCACTTAAGTGTGTTCACATTACTTTTAGAAGGGGAGTCTTGGAGTAACTGGTAAAGTTGTTGCCATGTGACCAGGAAGTCACGGGTTCAAGCCTTGGAAACAGCCTCTGGCAGAAATGCAAGGTAAGGCTGCATACAATACACCCGTGTGGTGGGGCCCTTCCCCGGACACCGCGCATAGCGGTAGCTTGCATGCACCGGGCTGCCCTTTTTTTTTTTTGAACTTAATGTGTCTGAATAGATCTGAATGATTAAGATTTGTAATGAAGTTTTAATATCATTAAGGTGTCTATTCAAAAAAATTTATTCTGTGCATGCACCGCCATCGCTATCGAAGCCTACCATTATCAACTACTAACCATCCACCACTGACAACTACCGTCGTTGTCAATCACTACAAACAGTCATCACCACCGTAAGCCACTATTCGTAATCATCACCACCAACCACCATTACTACAACCACCATCAATCACTACTGACAATCAACATCATCAGTCACCGCTATATATCTCCAACCACCACAATTAGCTATCACTAGTTCCACGGTGTAATTGCTACCTCCGGCCAACACAGATACCGGGAACCCTACCTTCCAAGGTTTGTACAGATGGAAGGGAAATCATCTAGTGTTTTTGCATTCGCTAGGATTTGGACCTGCTCAACCCACTCCATCGACCACTAGGCCGCACCTTTGGGTGCATAGCTCATTTCTATGTACCATCAATGGCTAGTTTCGTAATAACTAAAAGCATAAGAATCTGGTCATCTAACTATTTCGATAGAATCCATTTCAGTAGATGTGAAGTTTGTATATACGTGAAAGATTGCATACGTACAATAAGGGAGCGAATTCATATGCAAGATCCATGAAGAAATAAGGCCACCTGTTGCAACAAGAGTTAACTCTTATTAGTAACGGCATAAGCCTAGATGATTCTTCCTGAAAAAACGATGATGAATAGCATGCCATAAGCAAACATACCACATCGCGATACACATATGGACGATCCACTGGAATACGACAAATGTGCATGTATAAAGCACAAAATATGCAAGCCTGAAGAAAGGGAATCGCTGGAAGGAAACAAGAAGAATACGTTAGCCACAGTTTGGGCATAGGATACATTTATAGCTTAAGCCAGCCGTGAATGCAAACTTACTAGAGAATTCAGAAGCACATCGCCAAGCAGGGTAGCAGCATTGAGAGAATGCATACCAACAACTACCTGCATAGATCGGTAAAAATCAACTTACGTATAAATGGCAATGCAAAATGAGAAAGAAGCACATGTTGATCATCTTTTAAACTAAGTGCAAAGCACAAATAAATACTAATCCTCGTCTCTACACATACGTGCGGATGTCACTACACAACTGTTCACAAGGTTAGAGAAGCATCGAGGTAGAATTGCTCTTTTTCATCATCGTGTGCAGTGGAAGAATAGATACTTGATTGCAAAAGAAATCGTTAGCGACCCTAAGATTGAAACAGTTGAGTAGCAAAGTATACCTAAACAGCATTCTGGGCTTAGCGCTACGTTACATGGCCAGGCCTTATTGCATACACAGAAGCCACAAATTGAACCAAAATGTAAAAGGGAAATAGGATCGAGCTAGTAGACTATAATGAAATAAGACTCAACTAAGGAAACTACAGTTCTTGGAACTTACAAATTTTAACCCAAGATCATCCGGCAAGAAAACCGGGTAGATAAGTCCCCAATAAACGCAATCTGTAAGAACCACGGCACCCGCACAAATCTAAAGTTTTGGACAAAATCAAAACAAAAGAACAAAAAGAAGATTAAACAAGTTAATGGATTATGCAGCAGGTAGTTACTTAAACTAGGAAAAAGGAGGATCATAAAGAGACACGATAAGTGGTGTAAAAGCGAAACATGAAACTAGATAAACCAGTAAACAAATACCAATTCACATTTCTACTAAAGCCCTAATAAAAAAAAAGGGCAGCCCGATGCACTAAAGCTACCGCTATGCGCGGTGTCCGGGGAAGGCCCCACCACAAGGGTGTATCGTACGCAGCCTTACCTTGCAATTCTGCCGGAGGCTGTTTCCAAGGCTTGAACCCGTGACCTCCTGGTCACATGGCAACAACTTTACCAGTTACTCCAAGGCTCTCCTTCACTAGAGGCCTAATACATGTTAGAATATATTAAATTAGACTGAAAAATACTAACTTTAGTCAACATCGATAAAAAAAATGAGGAGATGACAACAACTAGGTTACATATGCCATAAATGAGTATGCTAATAGTTGAGTAGATAGCTCCAACCATGAAAACGGAAAGAAAGAGGCGAAAAATAAAACTAAATATTCTGTTTTATTCCATAATAAAAAAAAAGACAAAAACAACTGAGAGGTGAATATATCTTGAGAGTACGTGCCTGAAAAATTATTTGAAAGGCATAGCCCAAATAACCTGCAGGTTCTCTATCATCAGTTTCCTCATCGGAACTCAAGTCCTTGGATACGTCGGGTAAACTTGCATTCTTCTCGAGAGTTGGAGAATCGTTTCTCTCTTCATCAACAGAACAAACTTTTCCCCTAGCAACACCCTTTCGATATAGGATACACCCATAGATGGAGAGTGAAGACCCTAGCTACAGAATTTTGTTGAGAACATAACCAAGTTAATGAAACAAGGGAAATTTGAAACTAAATAAGCAAGGTGGAAAGTTGACATTTTCATTTTGTACATGTATCTAGGTGGACGAGATCTCAAGAATCGCTGAGTAACATACCCCAAAATAGATAGTGACCAAAGAGAATGTCCACCTGTTCAGCGCAAAAAGAAAAATCAAAAACAAAATACAAGACTAAGTATCATGCTATGAGCAAGTAAAAATCGTATATGGACGTGTAAAGGTGAAATTCATTAGACATTATCATCTTAAATTTAGAAAGCTTCTAAGGTATAGTTTGCAATAGATAATCAGGAGGCTTCTACTCTTATCTATATCAAGGGAAACTTGATCAATAAAACAGCCCTTAGAAACCAAGGACTTTAACGAAATTAAATAGATAGCAATGGCATGACGATGGAAGTGAACATTTCCAGCGCATGTTATTCCGATTTTTAAGATAAACCTAAACTTGATGAGGGATTGAGTAGTACTCCATCAGGAAAGGATTACCGACAGAATCCAAATAATGCATATTAACAAAGGCTAAGTTGCTCAGACTCTCCAAAATTGTTGTCTTACCCGTGTCGGATCCTTCAAAAATACACCATTTTTGGAGGATACGACACGCACCTGTCGACATTTTTAAAGAGTCCGAGCAACATAGAACAAAGGCGCCAGTTAGCAAGAGAATGAACCAAAACAGAATCAAAGCCTAGAAGAAATATGGAGGAAGTAATGAGGAGACGTCCTTACTGAGTATAGAAAAAGAATATATCCGTACTATTAAAAAAAACATCCGTGGTGAGCATTGACAGGAGAAAAAAGAACATAATTGTCCTGTAAGTAAGCAGCCAAGCGGGATGGATTGCTTTGTGACATGTTGTCCAAGCTTCGTCTTTGTACAAGAACCCAACCGGTTTCTTCTTACTATCTCCTTCCTGTTTTCCCGACCTTGGCGAACCTTCATATTTCCATATTATGCGTACTGCAGTTCCTGCAATTACGACGAGCCCCGATGCCAAGAATAAGCATCTCCAGTTCAACCAATAACTTTTACTGTTTGTTTCTACCATTTCCGGCCACCAAGTATGTTTAGAACATCCTGTTAAGAAACTCATCGTAAGTATTAATTGTTCAAAGCTTGAGTTTTTTTATTTATTTTATCTGAAAGGTGGAACTACCTACAGCTATAGCTAGAATTCAAGAACTTTAGACTCTACGTGATATCTCAAATTGAAGAAATCGTATTTTTCATGGAAGATTATTTTTTCCTTTTCCGTATCCTGCAGAACGAGAAGAAAGCATTGATCACCTACCACTTTAAAAGGCTCCTTCACAAAAAAGTAGACAAAATAGTCTAATTAGTATATGAAATCTAAGGAACGATGTTTTTTATAACTCACTACGATATCCTCAATGTTGGAGCCAAAAATACTATGCAAGGGAATTCAATAAAAATGCAAGAACATAACACAGGACCCGAACGCCTGACATGAAACAATTCTGGAACCAACTTAGCCACTAAACTCGAAGCTTCCTTATGTTACAACAACACATCCACATATTAAATACAAAAAAGGTTTAATTTTTACCATATTTTCACAGAATAATTTTCCAACAAGTTGAACCCTCGTCACTACATGTACCTGTGACCCCTGATATCCATAATGAACGTACCGAGCTAAAAGAAAATTCAAGGTGCAGACAGCAGGAACCGAGAACAGGATAAGAAACACTCTAACAAGCAAGGACGAAAGTTACTTAACACGGATTGTAGGCCAGATTGCTATATTGACATTAATACTGTTAAAAAACAAACCAGAAAACACTATCAAGAGACGAAACAAGATAAACATGCATAATACATTGTCACCGAGTAGGTGTCAAGCAAAGAGAAGGCGGAGAGCTTTTGAATTCAAGAAAAGAAAAGAAACACATTGTCCAATACGCTACTAATGGGATTTGAACCTTACACCTTGTCTGATCTTTGCATATAAAAAAACTTTATATCTTGAATCCTTATTTTTCTTATCAACTTTCGAAAGAATATTCAAATTTCATTGAACTATAATCAAACTTTACTTTGATAGGATGTAACAATAACAACATAAAATTAACTTTTCAATCATTACTTGAACAATTTCTTCAATATCCCTAAAATAAATAACTCCAGTAAATATTTTAAATGTTGTGTCAATTCTGTGAATGTGCTCTCGACTCTCAACATCATCAACAACAACAACAAAAGTTGCACCGAAGGGTGTGGCCTAGTGGTCAATGAACTGAATTGACAAACATGAGACCTCATGTTCAAATCCTAGCAGAAACAAAACACTAGGTGATTTCTTCCTATCTGTTTTAGCCTTGGTGGACAACGATGCCTGGTGCCTGTTGTTCTAGCGTTGGTGGACAAAGTTACCTGGTACCTGTTGTTCTAGCATTGGTGGAAAAAGTTGTCTGGTTACCTGTTGTTCTAGCATAGGTGGACAAAGCTACCTGGTACATGTTGTTCCAGCATTGGCGGACAAAGTTACCTAGTACTTGGTGGTGGCGTTCTAGCCTTGGTGGACAAAGTCACCTAACACCTAGCGACAGGTATACCGTGGAATTAGTCGAGGTGCGTGCAAGTTGGTCAAGACATCATGATCATCAAAAATAAAATAAAAACATATCCATGTAATCCTACAAGTAGGGCCAAGGGACGGTAGGATGTACACAGACCTTATTCCTACCTTTGTGCCTTTATTCCTCTCTATATATAAATACATATACACAATGCCAACACCCAAACACACACATTTGACAAATTTACACAAACATTAATAAAAAAATAAAACATACCCAAAAATATTCTTGAAGAATCACTCAAAAAAATCTCATCTTTATATCATTTTTTTTGTTTTATTCTCAGCTGCACCCTTTGAACCTTCTATAACATCAAAAAGATTGTAACCCCATAACTCAAAATTTGATTAACAACAAGAACCCCACAAAATAAACATCAATTTTCAACCTAAAACTACCTAAAAAAAAATATTTTTTTCCATTTTTTTTTTCTGTTCTTGATCAGTAAATTAATAGAAAAATGGAAAAAATTAACAAAAAATATAGATTTAAATTAATTTTACTATGTACCTTATTGGCCTAAAGATGGGCAAAAATGGAGTTTTCTCCATCTTGGATTCCCCTTTGTTACACCACAAGCCATTCATTTTTTTTTTTTAATGTGTTGTTTTACATAAGTGAATTACCTTTTTTTTCTCTATACCATTCAAAACCATATGTTATACTAAAGTATTTAGTCAAGTACCATTTGACTACACACACAAAAAAAAAAAAATTAAAAAAAAATACGATAATAACATACTCAGTAAAACCCCACGAGTGAGGTCTAGATAGGATAAAGTGTGCGCAAAACTTACCATTTGACTATACACAAAACACACACACAGAAAAAAAAAAATACTAAGTTAAATTTCACGAGTGAGGTCTGGAGATGATAAAGTGTGCGTTGAGCTTACCACGACCTCGGGGAGGTAAATGGTTGTTTTCGAAAGACTCTCGATTCAAGTGCAGTAAATTCAGATACAGAGAAGACGAAACCAGAAAAAGGAGTGAAAGGTGAAACGAACACCTAAAGACAGAATTTGAATGTAGGAAAAATGAAGAATTAATAGTTGAAGCGTGTTTTGATAATAGTTGGTAATAGCTAGCTAGAAAACTCACACATAATAGTTCAGATGTGAATATTTAAAAAAAAATAATAATAATAATAATAAAGTGTGCTAGAGAGATATTTTAGGTGTTTTTTTTTTATTATTATTAACTCAAAAGAAAAAAAAGGGAATTGGATTTTGGTTGGGTGAATTGGTTATCTTATAGTAAAAGAGTTTATTCTAGAATTAGTAATTTGGGTGGTGTTATTTTTATAAACATTGTGTGTGGAATAACAATAGAGAAATTACTGGTTAAGTAATTAAAAAAAAATGTATATGACTAATTTATCCTTTGAAATTTTTCTCTCGAAGCTTTTTAGGAAAGATATGGTTAAAATAAAAAGTAAAAGTTTGTCGAATTTTATTCAACTTAAACCATACACATGTTTTATATCTACATATCAATTTTAGTTCAATGTGTCATTATTTAATTCGTGTATCATAAACCTATATCGCTCGCAATAAATTTTCTTTTATTATGGTGGCATTTTTGTGTCAGCTGATGCATACCTCGATTGACAAATAAAAAATTATCTAATATTTTTGTTTTTACTAAGATCCAATCTTAATTTTCATAAAGTTATTTCAATCTTCTCTTCCAATTCAAATAAAGAAAAATTCATCAACAAATGATGATGTAATACAGATGATAGGCCAAATCCAAGACAGTAATTTCAAGGAAAAAGAGTTAGAAATATGTCTAAACTTTGGCAAAATTTATTGTAACACACCTCAACTTTGCGAGGGTCATATGACCCCCCTCGACTATTTATTATCATATTTCTGTGGCATATATTTGTCCAACTGGACCACTTCAGATCCTTACACGCTCAGTGTGCGTGTATTCACGCAGTGGTCCAGCTGGACAAATATATGCCACAAAAATACGGTAATAAATAGTCGAGGAAAATCATAGAAACCCCGCAAAGTTGAAGCGTGTTATAGCAAATTTCGTAGAAGTCTAGATATATTTCGAATCTTTTTCCCTAATTTCAATGGAGATTAGATTGAACTTTGATGAATAAAAGAATTAATGACTAAGCTACAGCCTTAAGTATGGTTCACTATTTTACATGAATGCAATTTTACTATTTTCAACTTGGTAATTTCATGCATAATACATGATACAAATGTACAGACAAAAGTATTAAATAAACATTAAAAAAAATAAAAAAAAAAATCTATTTTAGGTACATTATTTCCTAATGCATTTTCTTTCCAACTTATTTACTCATCATCACTAAAAAAGCAGTCCGGTGCGCAAAAACTCCCGTTATGCGCAGGGTCCGAGGAAGGGTCCCACCACAAGGGTGTATTGTACACAGCGTTACTCATCATCACTGAACTCCTTTATTATTAAGTCAACAGGTAATAATCCTTTAGGAACTGATGACTCTAATGCTTCAAATGAGTTGTTAATGTAATATTTATCTTCATGATAATCATCATCACTCATCTCATCGTCGCTGTCGTTGTCGCTGTCATAGTCATTATCGGAGCTGCCTTTCCATGTCAGTTTTGACTGTTCGGGGACATGTTTACTGGGCAAAACCAGGGCGGGATATGTGTGCTCTATGGCCTGGGAAATGCTGTCGAATTCCTCTACCTTGTTCAAGAGATCGTCAGGTTTTAGATCAATGTCGTCTAGCAATAATGCCTTGCCTGAATCGATTGCATTCTTCCACAGGGACATCATTTTAGGGCTTGAGCTCCGTGTTTTGGTGTCGGCTTTGGAATAATCTTTGGCAGTGCCTGCATTTCGGATTAAAACAAACGTATAATCGCTATAGCTTGCAAGAAAGAGGATGGTCTAAAGTTCGGAAAATTTGAATGTAAGAAGCAAGTATATAGTTGCACAAAGGGCAACTTTAGGCAATATAGACAGGTGATCATTGTATGACCAAAACCAGGCAGCATCCCATATGTTTTACTCACTTCGTTTTAAAAAGAATGACCTAGTTTGACTTGGCACGGAGTTTAAGAAAATAAAGAAGAACTTTTGAATCATGTCGTCCTAAATTAAAGTTATGTCGAATGTACCAACAACAACAAACCCAGTGTGTTCCCACAAAGTGGGGTCTGGGCAGGGTAAGATGTACGCAGTCGATACCGCTACCTCCGAAGAAGTAGAGAGGTTGTTTCCGATAGACCCTCGGCTCAAGATAAAGAATAGTAAACAAGGTTGTAATGAAACAAGCAGCAGGATGGATGGCATAATAGAAATAAGGAATAAAATAGCAAAAATAGAAATCATAGAAAATGCGAGATAAGAGAAATAAGAGCACTACGAAATAAGGACTAAGAAATAGGACACCCAAGAAGTAGGAACATACACACACAGACCAAAGACACCCACCACACCCAAACTCTCCCGGCTAGAGACTCCTACCTATGGACACAGTCCAAAGAATACTAACCGGGCTACACAAGAAAATCACCTAACTACTTGCTACAACCCACACACTCACACTAGCCTTCTACCCTTATCCGCGCCCTCCACACCTTCCTATCTAGGGTCATGTCCTCAGTAAGTTGTAGCTGCTCCATGTCATGTCTATCTAGGGTTATGTCGTATGTACCAAAATGCTCTTTAATCTTGTGGTCTTAAACATGCCACGTGGAAAGTTGAAATTGAAGTGTTGTCAAAGAAGGAAAGAGGTCACTCTTTTAGAAACGGATTAAAAAGGAAAGTAGGTCATTTTTTTTTTAAATGGAAGGAGTATATTTTTAGTTAATGGTCCAAAACACATCTAAACTATCACATTTTCGCGAGTTTCACACTCCAACTATCAGTTGTTTCCATTTTCTTACGTCAACTGATAGTTGGAGTGTGTTCTAATACATAGATGAGGATAGTTCAAGTAGGAAAAAGGAACAACTGAGAGTTGGAGTGTATTTTAATACAGTAGTAAAAGGGAACCGCTGATAGTTAAGGTGTGAAACTCGCAAAACAAATGATATTTCAAGTGTCTTTTTGACCATTGTCTTCTTTTTTCCCGCAACTCTTGATGAGACACAACAAAAATAGGCAAAAGAAATATAACCAGACTCTGCATTTGAGATGTATTAAACACGATTAAACAACTAAACCAGCACACGGCTGGTTATTTTGGTTGCAAGTATAAGTTGAGTCATAGTAAGCATACGTTTCACACGAGCAAAAAAAAACCTATTTGACCACTAAACCCCATCTTTTCTACTTTCCTCCCTCCTTTTACAGAGCTAGAAAGGACTAAATTCTTGTATGCTTCCCATCTAAGGGAACAAGAACTAGCGAAAAGAACAAGGAACAAAGTTACTGCAAAGATAAATCTTAAGTGGCCGTAGACTGGCCTCCTGGATGTGTCAGTATTTCATGCATACCTGAACGTTCTGAAGAATTGATTTCATTTGTGACACCCCCAATCCTGGAGGACTCAACCGGAGGGGCATTTCCGTACATAGGTTTCCAGTCTTTTCCTCTCCACATCAATATCTGTTCATCATCAAATGACAACAGCACACACGGGACCAACTCCTGTCGTTGAAAGAAGAAATTAGCATAGACCTTGTGTAACTTAAGAGCATACAGTTTGGAATTTAAACAAAGAAAGCGCAAAAGTATATATAAGGGGTTGAGCAGTTCGAGTATGCCCAAGCTTAATAGATACTTTTCTCTATTTAAGAATGTGGAGATCAAATATTAAACTCCTTTACTAATGTTTGCCACAGAACAAACATTTTAGATGTTTTGCAAAAGCGAAAGTCATGCAGGGATCTTAGCTTGTAAGAATCAAGCAAATGTATAAACAAAGAATAAGAAGAGCAAACAAGTAAAACCTTTAACTTAGCTCCTAGCTTCTTATAATCACTTGCATGCATCCCCCGGCAATCAATCTTCACCAGTGGACAAGCTTCAAATGCACTTCTCACGTCTCTCACTAGTGTAAGGTAGACTCCGTTTTTCGCTGCACAGGAAGATACCCAAGTTCTTCAAAACGGATGAGAATGAAAGAAAGAGCAATTGGTGTTCAATGTTACATATATACAAATATGAAAACTTTACAACTAGTTGGAAAGCACCGGAACAAGATAAACACAGGAAATGCACATTAAGTCAGTTTAAGAGGGGAGAAAAAGGAAGAAACTGCACATTGAACATTCCTAATTAAACAGACTGGTTACAGATGAAATTACAGGACCTTGCCTTTGTTTAGTTTATATCACAAAATGCGTCTCATGCAGATTTAGAAAATCCACCTACAGAGTTTTTCTACTTTTAGGTCGATAGATTGGAAAATAAGAAATAGTATCAGCTTACACTCAATTGCTTCACCAAAAAAAACTCAACAGTATTCTCTGGCCTCTCCTTCAACCATGGTTAGTCGTCAAGAACTGAGAAGCAAACGGCGCTCGATAACAATGTTTAAACATGATCACACATATTGGCTATAAAAAAAGACTGGATGCACTGAAGGTGGTGCTGAGTATTTAATGAACAGCATTATGAAGGAGATTCATCATTTTAACAGTGACATGTCCAGATATTCTGTCATCAGTTGTTTGTGACCAACAATTTACATGTTTGGTGTTGCCTATAACCTCATCTGCATGCAATACCTGTATGAAAGCCAAAGCTCTAACATAAAATTAGCTACAAACATAGGAGTTTTTAGGTAGATCGATTACCCAATTTACAGATAGGGGGTAGCTTCTTTCCCTTGATTCGTAATTCATCAGCCTCTTCTTTGGTCAGTCCCTCTGGAGCGTCCTGTATAAGCTTTGGGTAAACTGGTGTAGCTGGTTTCCATAACATCAGTGGGTACTTTGGACGTGTATGCTGATTGTAGTTCCTTCCGCGAAAGAGATAAACTACACCACCCACTCTATGAATGATCTTTCCGCCAGTCTTCTCCTAATAATGTTGAAAATGTACATCAGTGGATGGCAAGCTTGAAAACCCTTTTAGGATATATCACAGATTTAACCAAAAAAATATGACCAAACAATTCAACAATACTTCAATCGATAGAAAACCTCGAGACATTGGCATAGGTTGTTCATATCAACAGTGGGAACACCTAAGCATCGAACTTTACAAACAGGATTCCTTCTCCAGTGGGTATGTATTAACTCTAACATGTTATGTACCAATCCATCTCGACCTATAAAATTCAAAGCTTCAATTAAAATTTTTTAAAGCAACTTATTGCCAAGCTCAAAAGTTTGAGAGGGAAAACAAAGCACCAAATAATTGGGACAATGGAGAAAAATTGTTCTGAACTAATCAGCAGAACAGGCACAAAATTGAGCAATAGATTCATAAGAATTCAACTAAAAGAAAATCGTTCATGAGACCTCAGCTAAAACAAGATGCCATCAACAATAAATAATCAACTCCACCAGAAGCCCCTTCCCTCCTCTCCCCCAACATCTGCCAAAGGAGGGCAATAAACACTTTGCCTTTTCCCCTTTTTTCTTTTTTTTGGTTTCAAAATTGGCTCAACGTTCCACGGTATCCATGGGCAAGATTGAAGCTTTAACAGTAAGATAAAGCACCATTACAAAAATAAAAGAATTCACCAGTCAACAAAAACAATCAAACCACTATCTACTATGCCACAACCCCAAATCAGTTTTGGGTCGGTTTTGCTAGTAAGCCACTAATCTTCCTTAGGCACTCTTTCCAGTCCTTGCAGGGCAGAGGGAATGGAGAACATGCAATGAATCAACATGAGCGAAACTTAAAATTTACAATGACCTAGCGCAATAACTTAACCGTTGTTTGGTTGAAAACATAACCAAAAACAAATCTATTATGAAATCCTGCAATAATAATACTCACACAAATTACACAAGACCTATATATTTTATGCAGGATAGAATACAGAATAAATATAAAGTGTATTAGTCTAACCAATCAGAAAAAACATGTGTAATAGTAATAAATGGATGAGATTTTATAAGCATAGAAGTGCCTCTAAAATGTGCAATCTTTACAACATATCCAGTGTAGTCCCCCTAAGTTATAATCTTACTAGCTCTCTTCACTTATAGCTATTCAAAGCTAATCGAATGCGCATAGTAGCCCAACTCCACTAACCATTTCCACCCGTGATCATCTCACTCTAGCATCTCATCAGTTTTCTTGCATCTTTCCAGCTTTGAAAATGCGCTAAGCTAAGTTAAGAGCCTACAAGTGAAGAGAAGGCTACACAAAAGCAGTTCTTAATACTTGTATGTTCTAGGGATACTCTATAACACAACAACAACAACATTAGCAAGTGAAATAGTACGAGTTGAGTTTGCAGAGGATAGTGTGTACGCACACCAGAGCCGAGGGTCTTCCGGCAACAGCCTTTCTACCTCTAAATAAAACTTACCAATATTAACACGACAGTAACTATAACAAAATACTGGGGGAAGTGATTAGACGTGACATGGAGCAGTTACAACCAACTTACTGAGGACATGACCTTAGATAAGAAGGTATGGAGGACGCGAATTAGGTTAAAAGGCTAGTGTGGGTGGGTGGGTGAGTCGTAGCCAGTAGTGAGGCGAGCTTTGGTGTAGCCGGGCTGGTAGTCTTAGGGCTGTGTCCATAGGTTGGAGCTGCTAGTTAGGAGAGTTTGGGTGTGGTGGGTGCCTTTGGTTGTTTAGTGTATGGTATTACTTTGTGGGTGTCTTCCTTCTGTTATTTCATCTTGTTTCATGTTTTATTACGACTTTATTTACTGTCCTTTTGTCTTGAACCGAGGGTCTATCGGAAACAACCTCTCTACTTCTTCGGAGGTAGTCGTATCGACATTTTACCCTCCCCGACCCCACTATGTGGGAATACACTGGGTTTGTTGTTGTACTAACTACAACAAAATAAGATGACATTACCTACAACTCCAAATAAGCCTCACCAATATTAACACGACAGTAACTACAACAAAATAATATAATAGTCGAAAGTACAAAGACAACAGATAATAACAGAAATCAAAGTACATTCATTACCTACAACTCCAAATAAAACTCACCAATATTAACCTGTCGATTACTAGCTATACAATGTTTCAAAAGCTCCCGAATTTCCTCCTTCGTCAACGGAGCACCCAAAACCTTCTCCTTCTTCCTTCCTTCATACACCCCGAGCTGATACGCCTTCAGCATTTCATAATGCTTACCACCTCCGCCACTTTCTGATTCAGAATTCAACGGCTCGAAGAGCTTAATATTCCTCTTCGATTTCTTCATTGGTGCTTTACCGGTCCACGGTCTAGGCATAGTAGGTGGTGCAAATGGTAAAAAACCCGGTTCACGAATTGCAACCGGTTTAGCTTTCGGAGTTTCGGAGTAACTGAACTGGAAGTCAAATGGAGCACCGGGGAGTCGATATGAAACTCCGGTATCGTTAACGATGACTGAACGGTCGCCGTTGGAAGTGATGACTTGACCCGGCTGAACCGGTTTATGGTATTTGGAGTTGTTGTGATGAATCTTGATTGGTGAACCGGGTTTTTGGGGGGGTTTGGAGGAAATGGGGTGGTTCTTTTTGGGGTATTTGGGGATGGGGATGGGTGGTTGGGGTGGTGGGGTGGGGTGGGGCGTGGGGGTAGGGGGTGGGGTGGTGGGTAGATTGGAGAAAAGGTTGAGTTTTGGTAGTGACATGGTTAGAATTGGCATTGTGTTAGTAAAGAAAAAGGTACTCTATTATAGAAGGGGTGCGTGGGGTGGGTAGGGTGAGTGGGTAGGGGGGTGAAGAGCAAAGTGTTTATGGTTTTTTTTTTGTGTGTTGAAGATGAGAGGGAAGGAAGTTGATGAGGAGATTTTTCTTAACCCCCCACCCCCTACTCACATCTCACCTTTGGATAATATTTTTTTACTTATATAGACAATATGATGACGTTGAGATAAATGAGTGGTTATACTGAAAGAGATAAGATTAGAATCGGAGATATACATGACAAGGTGAGAGTGTCGCTAGTGATGAACAAAATGAAGGAGGCAAGACTGAGATGGTTCAGCTAAGTGACTATACTAGAAGAGATACGATTGAAAACAGCGATACATACATGACAAGGGGAGAGCGATGTTAGTAATGGACAAAATAAAGGATGCAAGACTGAGATGGTTCAAATGAGTGACTATACTAACATAAATAAGATTAGAAACTGAAATATACATGACAAGTACTAATGGACAGTGCTGGAGTCAGATTTCTGATTAAGGGTGTTCATATTTTTCCTTGGGCAATGAACTGTTTAAAAAACAAAGAAAATAAAGCACTGTTGCACCTGTCAAGGTTCGAACCCGAGTTGGGTGTTCATATTTTTCCTTGGGCAAAGAATTGTTTAAAAAACAAAGAAAATAAAGCACTGTTGCACCTGTCAAGGTTCGAACCCGGGTTGTTGATGCGGAAATACACACTCTTGACCCGTGGATTATGCTTCTCTAGCTTGTCAAGGGTGTGCAACGACATGTATATAACCATAAATATCTATATTTAAACTATATACTCGGAAAAAAAATTCGACGAAGGGTGTTCATTTGACCACCCTTCATTGGTTGTGGCTCCGCCACTGCTAATGGACAAGATTAAGGAGGCAAGACTGAGATGATCTAGATATACAAATAGTCTTGTGAGGAGGTGCGGGAGGTTGGTTATTGTGGATTTTAGGAGAGGTGTAGATGTAGGATAAAGAAGTAACATGCATATGTGAGTACATCAGGGGCGGCTCAAGCACATCGGTGGTCTAAGGCGAAAATCAAAAGGAGACCTTAAATTTTTAAGAAAAATTATTTTTGTTAATAAAGTCTATATTTTAAATTTTGAGATGCAAAGTTATAAATTGTTGGGTTCATAGTATACGAAAGAAGTGTGAATGGAAAATGGAGAGTAAAATAGTGGAGGGAAGGAGACACTGAAATGAAAAGTGTACTCCCAAATTAAAAAGTTTACTCTTTCTCCCACATTGGTGGAAGAAGAGAACTTGGAAGTATTTATAATCAAGAACACTTACTCCATATGGTAAGTGAGGCAAGGAATAAGAGATGTCTCGCGTCGTCGTCGTCGCTCGCTCGGCTTCGGATTTGGATCGATGAGATCTATCTTTTTGGACAAAAGATGCACTCTTTGATGAACAGATATGAATTTTCAGAAAGAGGTGCAACCTTTAAAGTGAACCATTGCCTCTTTTTGGAAGAGGCATATTGTGGCTATATAAACCTGTTTTTATTCACAGGTTTAGAAACGAAAATTACAGAATAAAAATACTTTTCTTGCCTTAAAAATATTCTGTGTGATCACTCAAAACGTTCAGTGAGTTCGAAGATATTCCAGTTGTTTGAGGTACCGCTACAGTTGGTTTGTTTGGCCATTTTATCCTGGGAGGAAAATTCCGCAACCTCGGGTACAGTGAGGGGAATTATTTCCTTAAGGAAAGTCCGTGAATTCGGGCGACTTGGTCATTTCTGTTTCATCTTTATTTCTGAAAATAAAATACATCTCTTGAGGATATTTTATGTACTTCATTGTGTTCTTGTTCTTAAATTTGAACTAGTTGAAGTGGTTGTTTCTAGTATACAGATTCTTGTACCCGTAGAAGGAAGAATAACATAAATATTATAGATGGTTCTTTTAATAATTTTTTCCGTTAATATAACAAATGTATTTAATCTTTATGAAGAGATACTTTAAATACATTAAAATTCTTCTAAAAATTCTTTATTTTTATATAAGAAGTTTTTTTTATAAATAATATTTAATAATTTTTTAATAAAAGCCTCTAATCTATCATTGCTAAAAAAAATAAAAATGAGGCCCCTCAAATTTGAGGGCCTAAGACGATTGTCTTTTTTCTTACTAGGTAGAGCCGGCACCGGAATACACATACATAACATGTCTTATTGAGGGCATGACTTTAGATAAAAAAAATATGGAGATCGAGGATTAGAATAAAAGGTCAGTAAGTACTCAAGCATTGTTCAATTTCTCTAATTAATAGTATTACTGGTAACTCTCTTAGTATTGTATTTTTTATTTTACCCTTATCTTTTGTTTTCCTTGCTTTGATTGTCCTACTATTTGTGGTTACTATTCTTATTCTTTTCTCCATTATTTTTATATGCTTCACTTAAGTTGAAAATCTGTCAAAAACAATCTCTTCATCTTCTCAAAGGAGGAATAGGACCGTGTACAATCATCTCGTACAACTACCGCAAAACACAAATTCTCTAAAATACCAAAAATGCCCCCATTTCTAAGCAGGCATAACAAACTAATATATGTCTGCTTGAACTACTAACAGAGTCTTCTTATCTAGGACTAGATATTGAATATCCGTATAATATATGTTACTCTCTTTGTTTCAATTTATGTGAAAGGTCAAATTTGAAAAATCATTCAAATTTTTTATATATATATTTAAGTATGTTAAGTTGTTAATCTTATAATTTATAAGTGCTTTTTATGTCATTTTCTCCAATATATGTAACATAGATGAAATTGAAATCTGGAGAGTCTAAGTAATCATCTTAACGCAAAGCTCCTCAAACTTCCTCTTATTATATCAAAGAATATCAGATATTACAGAAATAAAATTTATGTATGTCTGAAGCTTCACAAATTTACTCATGAAATCACACTGATCAATATATATATATCATTGTTGTTCTAAAAAGATAACGATTTTTATGTTAGTCATTTTTCACGTCACACGATTTTTTTTTTATTTTTTTTTGGAAATTTCAGGAAAAATCGCAGCCGCTACACCCTTCGAATGTGTGGGTAAACCCCCCCTGTGCACAGCCTGCAAGTAACATCAGGAGTTTTTAACCACACTAGGCAAGCTCGGTGCGACAGACTCGACTCAAAGGTCCTACCTGGAGTTTTTAATCCCTTCGGATGTGCGCACTAGGTAAACTCCCATGTGCACAGCCTGCAACCCCCCTGTGCACCCTTCGGATGTGCGCACTAGGTAAACCCCCTGTGCACAGCATGCCAAGTAATATCAGGAATTTTTAACCGCACTAGGCAAGTCCGGTGCGACAGGCTCGACTCAAAGGCCCTACCTGGAGTTTTTAACCGCACTAGGCAAATTCGGTGCGACAGACTCGACTCAAAGGCCCTACCTGAAAATCGATCCCAAGTAGCTGTGGTGGGTTTTCAGCCCCCGACCAGTGAGCCACACCACAAGGGTGCAAATAATAATAATAATAATAATTTTAAAGTTAATCACGACTCGTGCTGCACGAGTAAACTGACAAAATTTAGAATTTGACAATCTGGTCACGAGAATCCAACAAATAAAAATAAAAAAACATCTCGTGATTATCTATATTTGGCATAGTAAGTCAATAAAACAATTCAAATGCATTTAATATAATTTCACAAAATAAAATAGAAAAAAAATAAAATATGCACATAGCTCTATCTTAAAGATTGTTAAAAAACATTTTCAATCGATATTCAAAGAGTTAAAAAAATATCTAAAGAAGTGAAAAAAAAGTATCCCAATATGATACATACTAGTTAGTTCCTTAAATTTATCAATATATTTTAATTAAGTCTTCTTTCCATTAAACATCTTACCTCTTAATAAATTACTATAACTTATTTATTAAATAATTAAATTAACTATATAAAATATGGCATTTCAATAAATCATAAAATTTCATGGGCTTTTCTACTTGAAATTGATACATATTAAAGTAGGTAATATATTTTAGGAAAAAATACATATGTTAACATACTTAAGTACTTAATTACAAAAAATAGCAATACTTTTCTCTAATTACATTCTACAACATATGTAACATTATTTTAAGTGGTCCCTATTTTTATGCTGCCTAAATTTTTTACTGTGATAAAATTCTCCTTTTCACTCCTCCTTCTTTATCTTTTCTTAATTTAAATTTCTTTTTCCTATTTTTCCGCCATTAACCATCACTCTCTCCTCAATCTTATTGTATTTTGCACGATCTGTGATAAGGATTTGCTTCTCATATTTCAGGTAATTATTAATGGGCAAAATTGCATTTTGCATGTGAACGTTTTTTTTTTTTCTACTTTAATTCATCGGAAATTTAATTTTCAAGGGTTTTGTGTTTTAATGGATGAACACACTGCAAAAACACCTATAAACAGGGGTACAAGGAATATGAAATTAGTGTATGATGCACCATCTTTTAGTCTTGGGTTAACTCAAGAAGATTTAGTTACTGTTGTTTCAAATCCTTTACAGTTGACGAAATCTGGTAGATCGAAAGAGATTAGGTCGAAGTTTCGCAACGACGAAGTGAAGATGAAGGAAATTTTAAAAAAAAAAAGGGTTGAAGAAAACTCCTTCTCCAAAGGAGCAAAAACTAAAAAACGGTACGAGAAGAAAAGAAAATCTAAAGAAATTGAAGACGATGTTGACAAATCTTAGGATGAATCTGAAGAAGAAAGTGAGGAAGAGGTATTTTTTTTGTTTGTAAATTTTTTTTTTTTTTTGTATTCAAGTAATTATGTATTTTTTGTTATGATGATATTTAGGGATTATGTGAAAATATATTGTTGAATTAACTATTCATGAATAGTATTTGGATATATAATTTTATAGTATAGGTGATATGTATTTTTAGTATAGTTGATATGTATTTTTTGTACAAGTGAATAATTTTGATCTATATGTATTTTTAGTGTAGTTGATATGCATTTTTTAGTATTTGTATTTTTCAGTGTTTGTTGTATTTTATATATGGTCAAAATACATATGCATGTTATTTTAGTTTAACTACCATAACAGTCTATTGTCTATATGTATTTTTAGTACATTTGATATGTATTTTTCAGTGTTGGTTGCAGTTATGATTTGATCAATATACATATGCATTTTAATCATCTGAAATATATATGCATGTTATATTTTTTTTTTTGTTTGATTGAATTTTGTTTACAGATTAAGAAGTGGTAGTTTTACTTTGTATAAGTGATGCGGGACAAAATATTCCTTGTCAGAAAACTTCCAAGATTTGCACCGCACATGTGCTCATACAGTGACAATGATATTTATGGAAGCATACGCGCAATTTTAAACAAAGAATGGTTTAAAAACTTTTGTGAGAATAACATTTTTGGTTATTTTATGAAGAAGAAGCAGTGTGTAGTGCAAGCACAGTTGTGCAGATGCGTTATGACACTTGAGGTGAAGGGTAGTTCTTCTTCTGGGATTATGATCTGTGTTAATGGCACCACTCTTAGTTTTACTCCCATGAAATTTGCTATCATAACTGGATTGAATTGTGTGTCTAATAGGTATGACTTTATTTTTTATGAGGGTGTACCAAATAGGATGATTGAAAAGTATTTCAATGGGGCAGAAATTATACAGAAAATGTAACTATTTCTAGCATTTACGGAGAAAGTATGGGGGGAGAACAATGATGAGGATTCTGAGAAATTTGCAATTCTGTATTTCCTACATTCATTTGTGTTGTCTAACATTGACGTTGTTGTTATACCCCGTCTTCATTTTGATTTGGTAGATAGTGGTAGATATAAGGATTTTCAATGGGTTTCTTTATCTTTTGAAGATCTGGCTAGAAGTTTGAACAACCGGCTGAAAGCTGGGGGCAAATTTTATCTGATTCAGGAAATGTCACTGGCTATTCAAGTGTGGCTATATGAGTGTTGTTCAAATGTCCCACCAAAGATTGCATTGAAGGTTGAGAATCGAATTCCCCGATTATTAAATTGGAAGACGATTGCACCTCGTCCACGGTATGAGTTTTTGATGAATGCTGTTCAAGGACAATGGCAAGGTTTGTTGTGAACAAATATATATGCATTGATATGTATTGTATTGTATACATATATTTTTTTTCATTTTCAATTGTTGTTGTTTCAATTGTTTAACATATTATTTAACATATTCGTAGGTTGTATTTAAGAACATAGTGCCAACTGAAATGGAACTGGCAAAGCTTGAAATACCACAGAAGGATGTAACTGAAGATGAACGTTCAGTTGATTCTGACGATGACTTTCAGGATCCACCACCAAAGAAGATCAACGAACGTTCAAAGAAGAAATAGAAGGTGGATTCATCAACCCCAGTAGTGAAGAAACCTTCAGGGAAAAAGTAAGTCAATATTGTTGACGCGCATACCCAAACGAGGACTCCACCTCATCGTACTGCCAAGGCTGCTGTAATGAAGACACCAGTATTCAAGCCAATTCCAACACAACAGGCTTCTTCTTCAAAAAAGAAGGAAGGAAAGCAGACAGATAGGGTTATTTTTCCTCAGGTACAGTCAAAGGCAGATAGTCATGTAGAGGAAGTTGTTGTGTCAAAGCGTGAGAGACATGTTGAGAAAGAAACATTTATTTCTAAGAAAGTTTTTGATGCATTTCGCGAAGAGGTAATTTTTTTGTCAAATGTTTGTTTTACATTTAAAAATATGTGTTTACTGAATTTGTATGAATACAGGTTCGTCAAGAGTTTAAAGGAGTTCGTGAAGAGTTTACTCGAATTCGTCAATTAGTGAAGAAAAAATTCAAAAAAATGATCAAAGCAATTGAACATAGCAAGGTAAAAGTTTTATTATTATATAATATCCACAGTAGTAAAAAATACATATGCAGAGTATATGAAAAAATACATATGCAGTATATTGCTAAAAATACATATGAAGTTTATACAAAAAATACATATGATTTGATATAAAAAAATACATATGAAATGTAATACAAACTACATATGCAGTGTGGCAAGAAATGTATTTTGATAAATACATATCCATAGTTTATAAAAAAATACACATGCAGTATATTGCTAAAAATACATATGTAGTTTATTCAAAAAATACATATGAGTTGATTTTCAAAAAATACAAATGAAATGTATTACAAAATACATATGAAATGTATTACAAAATACATATGCAGTGTGTCAAGAAATGTATTTTTCAACACTATGTATTTTTGGTGGGTTGGTATATACATATTAAGTGAAATCAAATAATAGTAGTTTATTCAAATTACACTTGTAGCAACAACATGAAGATACAAAGGTTGAAGCACAACAGATGGATTATGCTGGCGTCGAAACATCACCACAACAATTCAGTCCTACTATTGATCAGAATTTGGATGAGAATCGGGATGGTACAAAGGTAAAAAATAACTAAAATATGATTATTCTTTTGAGTGCGCAAATGTAATTCCTTTTTTTTTGTGCAGTTATATGTTATTTTATATATAATCCTGTATAAACATATACAACTAAATTTTTGTTTGAAGTTGGTTTAGTTTTTTTTGCTTGTTTGCAAGGGGTGCACTGATTTACATTCAGATAAAACAAACATTGAAATTGATTCTCAACATTTAATTCCTGATGAGCTTCTCGAAAGTATAAATTTGGATTATAATCTTTCTGAGAAGATTGTTCATCACGATGATCGAGTATGTATAATGAATTGAACTTCAGTTTATGTGATGTAAAAATCATAACAATCCATAAGACAATTATATAATTTCTTTCATTTCTATTGCAGATCACTGATGAGAAATTGAATGATACAAAATTGTCTGATTCGCAGTTTACAATCCCAGATGAGTTGTTACCAAGTCTTAATGCATACCGAAGAGAAAGCATCACGACACATCCATTGGCAACTTCTGAAGAAGAACAAATCGATGAACATTTTAATGATAAAAAGTCTGAATCTGTTGTTCAAGATCATTGTCAGGTATGTATTATGAATATATCTGAGGTTATGTGGATTATTTTTTACATAAAAAAATAAACTGTTTTCTATTTTTGAAGGAAAACAAAGAGAACGTTGGATCGGGCTCTAAAGCAGACATGCATGGAGAGGTTGATCTTGGTACGGAGGAACAAATTATGACAATTCCTAAAATACAAGAATTAACCTCTGATGAACAAAGGGATGAAACAGTTTTGCCTGATTCACAAGACAAAATCCCTGATGACTTGCTTCCTAGTTTGAATCTATACAGTAGTAAAAGCATCATTGTTCATCCCTCTGCTAATCGTGAACTTCAAACTCCTATTCCTAAGTTAAGGATTAGGCGACCATCCAAATTCAAAGAGTCACCTTACACGATGAAATTTGGTTTAGCTATCGATAAGTACAATTAGTTATATATTTAGTTTACAATGTAACATGTTATGCAAATACTTTTTAATAATTATCTTTTTGTATTATGTAAATATATAGAGAGCTCGAAAGGGCACATACGTATACTCCCACAGAAACATCCATTTGTTTATCATCCGATTGATGGGATTGTGGATACGAAGATTGTCAACAAGTTCAAGGATTGGATTTCTGAAGACCTTCTTAAAGTTCATGCTAAAAGGTATTTCTATTGAATTGTTTTAAGTTTTTTTTTTTTAAATTACATTATGTTCTCATGATTTAACATATATTGATTAACAAAAAAAAAATAGGAAGGAAAATGCGGATCATTACAAAAGGAGGAAATCAACCATTCCAATGATGCATTTCGAAATTGAGACTGCTGAAGATAAAAACTAGTTTTACACCATGGGGTTCCCTGATCAGTCATGGACCGACTCGGTTAGTATATTTTTTTTACATTTATAGCACTAATTAAACTACATATTATGGTAGTAAATACATATGCAGGTGCAAATAAGTATTTTTCTATGTAATTTTTTATTATATAAGAAAGGATGTGATGCACTTTAACTTACATATGTATTTTTATATTACATACACATGCTAAATTTAGTATACAGATAGTTTGAATTATCTAAAATTTGTGTTTTTACTTACTGCAGCATATTGATGTTTGCTTCTACTACTTGAGGAAGAAGTCGAAGTATGACCCCAACAGGTCTTACAAATTCAGCACGGTAAATTGTAACTTTATGAACATAATTAGATCTGTTCATGATGTTTATTCTGCGGATGCTGAAAACCTTACTGCGGGAGGACATGTGGCACATCTTAATGAATACATAAATGGATTCCGTATGCATGCTGTTGTGCCATGGCATACAGTGGAAGACATTTATATTTCAGTAAATATAAAGAAAAAACATCATTGGGTGCTAGCAATTTTATCTTTCTCAGAGAGGTGCATATTCCTATATGATTCATATGAATCATCTGGTCATTATTCGACTGTTCTTGATGTCATTGAGAAATTAGCTGCGATTATTCCATTGTGTCTCGAACATTGTGATTTCTACGTTAAGAAAGGAATTCATCTTGAAAACCATCCAAGATACAAAGACAAAGACTCCTCAGATATGTTTGATGTGTTATTTCAAGAGAGTTTGCCTCAACAACCGAGCGGAAGCTTGTAAGTTATTTAATTTACATATAACAAAATTGTATGTTTGTAAAATATATATTAAAGCACATATGTGTTCCTTTTTATTATTTTTATAGGGATTGTGGTGTCTATATGGTTACATATGCGGAGTGTCTTTCTTATGGTCACAAAATTCTTGTGAATGAGTTCGACCCCAATGCACTCCGTACAAGATATGCTGCACTTTTGTGGGATTATGGGACCAGAAAGCAAGACGTAAATGCTCATACTGATGTCGAAGCACCTTTGAGGCCTCCAAGACAAAGTAGAATAACTAGTGTAACTGAAGTTTTTGATGTATGATGGATGATGGATAGATTACTTTATATAGTTTAGACGCTAGTTTATGTATGTAGGTACTGATTATACAAACTAATTTTGATGTTTTAAAGTGGTTCTAATTGTAGGTTATAATAGTACTAATTCAAGTTTAATACGAGTCTTTTATGTTGTTCTTCATTTTACTGTGTGATTTTGTTAAAAAATACATATATATTGTTCATATTATGCTTAAAATACATATGCAGTAATTTTTATGCCTAAAAAATACATATGTATTTTTTTTAGATGACAAAAATACATATGCAATATTATGCCTAAGCATTCCAAAAATATATCTGAAAATTTTAGTTAAAATATGCATATGTATTGTTCATATTATGTTAAAATACATATGCAATGTTAGAAAATACATATGCAGTGTTCATATTTTTTACTAAAAAATATGTACGCATTATAAATAAAATTTATCATAAAAATACATATGCAGTTTTAATAATAAGTTTTTCTAAAATACATATTGTTCATAACTATTATTTATTTTGATATGTGTCCATTTAATGTGATTATAAATGAAAACTGAAATTAAAGATAATTTTGAACTTTTAATACAAATCTGTAATTTATGGTGAGATTTTATTTTACATAAATACATATGCAGTGTTAATATTTTTTTATTAAAAATACATATGTATTATACGTTTAAATATATTTTTATCATATAAACACATATGCTGCGCTAAGATTTTAAAATTCAAACATAGATTTGCAGAATATGTCATATGTGGCTAAATCAATTAACAATTACGAACCAAATAAGTGTTTGGTTAATCAAAGTTACCAACTTTAACCTAAAAAGTATATTCAATGCTAAAAATACATATGAACTACACATTCAAAATACATATGCAATGTTCAGATCTTTCAACATATACATATGCAGAATTCAGATTTAATTGTGTTCACTTGTCAAATGATTATTAAAAAAATAGTTCAAGTTTATAAAAAATGAAAATAAAATTTTAAGCAATAATACGGAAAGAGAAATGTTTCATTTTCGATATTTCCTACAGGAACGCCTATTGTGACCCTTAGCCCCACAAACACCACATGAGTTGATGTTCTTCTTTCCAAACATATCCCGTTCTGATTTTCCACGATCCTTCTTCGCAGGTCTTCCTGGAGGTCTTTTGTATTTTGAAGGCAACACTATTTCACCAAGTACGCTCTCTAGAATTAACCAGTCATCTTTGTGTGGCAACGGGTAGATGGGAACATCATATGTTTTCAAAACAGTTTTTGATTTAAACAAATCACAACAGTATGACCCCTTCTTAAAAATTTTCTTCTCCAACACCGCACAAGCATGTGCACATGATATCTGATCTAATTGAAATGCATTACATGAGCATTTTTTTCTTTGAGGCAAACCATGTAGTGTTTTTATTTGTCGTGTACCGTATACACATATTCTGTGGCTGATACAACCTGATACAAAAATAAAAAGTTTAATGATATGCTACAAAAAGATGAAATTCATATTTATACGATATGTTGTAAGCACACCAGCATTTTTCAGGAAAAAAAAATACATATACAGAGTAAAAATACATATGTAGAGTACATAATATTTTTCTTACTTAACTTTCAGTTTTTTTTTAAATGTTTCCATTCATTTAGTACTTAATGGAAGTTATTCTATTAATTATTTTTTTCAGAAGTATAAATTCCAAAAATGTAAAAGGTCATACCATCATATAAGCACACAAAGCCTCGTTCTCTTTGAGTATGTCATAAAACTTTCCAATGAGTGGTGTGAAGGTATATGAAGTTTGTTGCCTATTTTCGCAGTTCCACTTTGCAAACAATAATCGAACCTCCTTAAGAAAGTCATAAATTGGCAGTTCTCTAGCTGATACAAGTACTCCATTTATTGACTCCGCAATGTTTGAAGTCAAAGTCCACCCTCGATTAACTGTTGCATAGGACCTAGCCCACTTTTCGTAACCAGCCAATTTCAAATAATTCTTCACTCTAATATCAACTGCCTCAACTTTTTCCATTAACATTTGGGATTCCGACTTTGAATATAATTTGGTCATTGTATAAAAGATCTCTGACAATGCATCATGTGACTTCCTGTAAAGTTTTTTAACATTCCCCCATAGATGCCACATACATGCATAATGAGGAACATCGTTGTACACATCGCTAACAACCTTTATGATGCTTGGATTCTTATCAGAAACAACACACATGTTTTGTCTTTTTCCGTATGGTTCCTTTAGATTCTGAAAGAACCACGTCCATGAATCATCATTTTCAGAATCAATCACACCATATGCCAGAGGGAATATATGACCTGTATATACAAAAAAATTATGTGCAGTCAAATAAAAATACATATAGGAACTGCATATGTATTTATTATAAATACAGGTTATTAAAACTGTACATTTTATCAAATAAATGGTATCAATTACATATAATAAAATTTAGACACACATAACTATAAAACATAATCATTTTTTAAATGTTTTAATTCATGAAACTTTGAAACTCTAGGTAATTTTATATAGATATGTATATATCTAGTGGAGATATGTATTTTCAGGTGATACGCAGAAATACAAAAACATACAAGAAGTTTTACAAAATAATTATTACAAATTCATACTAACCTGCTCCATTCATTGTACATGCTGTTACAAATGCCCCAGTATACATTCATCTCAGATGACTAGCATCAACAACTACGACCGGTCTACAATGATCGAATCTCTTAATGAATGCATTTAGAGCGATAAAAACATACAAGAACTCATTCTCATCTGTCTTCTTCATTCTTATATGTGACTCTGGATAGGTAGTATTCAGTACATATAAGTATGATGACAGCTTCCCATAAGATGCTGATGGCTTACCCCTCAACTCTTCTAACGCTCTTTCTTTCGCCCTCCAACATAAAGTGTATGTCAGATCCATACCAAAATCTTCCTTCATGTCATTTCTAATTTCTGTTGCACTGTATTTTTTTTTATGGTTCTTGAATTTTTATTTAACCATACCACCTATCAACATACTAGTAGCATGCACCTTTGGATAGATCTTGTCCTTCACCGGGAATGTATGTTGAGGTCTGAATTTTCTTATTCTAAACACTTCAGTTTCTCCCATTCCCGATGCACGCATTAAAAACTCGCATTTTCTTGATTTGCAAAATAACGTATACCTGCATCCCACATAATTTAGTATTTTGAAAATACATATCCAAACTAATTTTAAACAATAATAGAGTGATATAGAATGTACGTACGTTTTCTTACTTGACCTTTTACTTCGCGTTTGAAACTTCTTCCTAATTGAATAGTCCTTCATGACTGACTTCAAAAAAAAATTCTCAAGTAAACCTGGTTTTCCTCAACATGTTTGTGATGTGGATCTGAGATAATCAACTCCACAGTATTCATTTCAAATACATCTAATGCTTGTGTATCTTCACAAATCACCAAACCTCCTTCATTTGTTGTATTTATCAGTGTTTGAATGTTGTCACAGTTGGTTATTCTTTCAGCAACACACATAGAAGAACTAGCCACGTTGCTCCCTACAGCTTTCTCCAAAATACTTATATATAAAGGAAGACAATTCATGTCTTGTATCTGCTTTTTCTGAAATATAAACACCTTTAAACCCATATCATTATGTATTTCTATCTGCTCTGCATTAGCAGTAATTTGATATTTCACTAGAATACGTTTCCTCGTTAAATTCACACTTAAGTGAGATGCCAATTCATCGTGCAACTCAATAAATGTTGCTGATGTGCTCAACAGTATAGCATCAGTGATATATTCTTCGTAGTTTTTTTCATACGTACACCGACCAGAGTGCTTCACAAGCACTGGTATGCTTCCCATTTCTAGTTAATTTAACCAAAAAAATAAACAAATATAAATATTTTGTCTAATTATAACTTGTTAAAACAAACACTTTTCAGCTTTAACTGCAAACAAACTTACACAACCAATATCTCCATTTAGAAATTTTTTTTAAACAAAATTTGTTTAACGTAAAATACAAACACAAAAAAAACTATTAAACCAAATACAGAAACTACTGAATCGAAACGAAGAAAAACTTGTATAAAGTATATAGTCAGCAAAAACAGTTATACTGTCAAATCCCAACAAGAAAACCAAAAAATACATATGCAGTGTTAACATTAAGTTGTTCAAAAATACATATGCAATGTTAACATTAAACATATCAACAAATACATATGGAACATACCTAAATTATATTTTGAACTGTGTGAATAGAATTTCATCACATTCAACAACTCAATTCAATCATCCATTGAGCAATTATTTTCATAAAATCATTGAACCAAATTAAACTCGAAAATTGTTTAACTTATTTTCATAATCGATTATACAAAACTCTGCAAATATACTACAAAGCTTCACAATTTTATCAATTGTTAAATCGATCAACTGAAATAAATAGTCTATCAATTAAATTTTAAAAACCGAAACAACTAATAAATTGAATTTTTGCAACGAAAAATTTCACTTTTGAAGGTTTTTGTTATATATGTTGAATTTCCTTCTGATTTGATTAAAAATCGAAACTAAATAGGAACAGCAGTAATGACGGAAACAAAAAATCCAACCAGAAATACTTAATGATTACGTACATTAGACAATAGTAACAAATGAATATTCAACTGATAGTTCAATTCGAACTGAAGAATCTATAACTGGATTTGAATTCGAAGAAGATACTGTAGAATTTCGTATGAACAACAACAATGGTTGAACATCAAAACACGGTTGAATTAGACAAAATTTCTCATAAAAGCGAAAAGCAGATTTTGAATTTTTTTTTCTCAGATGAACTCGTTAATTTTGAAAACTGAAATTTGAAATTTGATCAATGTTGTTAAGCTGAAACGGAAGTCGCGTGATTGAAGTTATTTTAACGGAAAAGGAATCTACAAAATTAATTAATTAATTGGTAATTATATCATATTTACCTCAATAAATTTCAGTTATTTAAGGAAAGTAAAATTAGTTGTATATGTATTTTTTTAGCATAAGTTTTTTAAAATACATAATACAAGTTGCTGCAAAACGTAATTTTACCTTCACAAGTTGCTAAATTCATTCTTCTCCACAAATCCTATACAAAAAAGTGTGAATATCATAGCTATGTATTCCCCATATCCGACAAAATTATTGCTAATTCTCGTAATTTTGAGCTTATTTGAAGTGAGTAAATCATCGGAGTTGAGATTTGATAGAAAAAATGGTGAATTTAGGATATTGCAGGTAGCAGATATGCATTATGGTGACGGTAAAACGACGCCGTGTGAAGATGTGTTGCCGGAGCAAATGCATTCGTGTTCTGATCTGAATACTACTGATTTTGTTATCAGGATGATTCGTGCTGAGAAGCCTCATCTCATTGTTTTCACTGGTACACACGCTCACTCTGAATATTTGATTTTTGTTGTTGCTGCTGGTTATATTTGGCGTTGAGTTTGGGTTGCAGTGGTGAAACTAGGAATTTCGTCAAGTGTATTTAATGTATCATTGCATCTCGAGAATCAAACTGCATGAAATTTGACCAATATAAGAAGGATTGCAACTTATAATATTTTTTGTATAGTTTTCGAATGTCTATATTTAAAATATTCTGTCAAATTGACTTTCGTAAAACAAAATGTAACTAGTAAAAGTGAACGGTGGAAGTATGTGTGTTTTAAAAGGCATGGGTGGTGCTGTCTTGTGTGATAAGAAGATGTTTCCTAAGCTTAAAAGTAAGTTTTACATAGTAACAGTCAGACTGGCTATGTTGTATGGAGTGGAGTGTTGACCAGTTAAGAACTCCTATATCCAAAAGTTGAAGGTGACGGAGATGAGGATGTTTCTATTGATGTGTGGACTTACCAGGAGAGATAAAGTTATAAATGAGGATGTTGCTATTCTGGAGAAGGTGGGAGTGGCTTCGGTGGAGGACGATATGCGGTAAGTGAGGTTGTGATGGTTCAACATATGATGAAGAGGTGCACGGATGCTCCAGTACGGAGGTGTGAAAAGCTGGTTATGGATGGTTTTAGGCAGGGTAGAGGTAGGCCGAAGAAATATAGGAGGGAGGTGATTAGGCTGACACGGAACAATTACAACTTATGGAGGACATGACCTTTGATGGGAAGGTGTGGAGGACGCAAATTAGGGTAGAGAGTTGGTAGGTAGGAGTATGTTTGTAATAGTAGGGAAGAGTGCTTTGTTTGTATCTGTGCCTTTAGTTTCTTGTAGTCTCTTGTTCGTGGTGTTTTGGTGATTGTCTATGATTTCGAATAGATAGTTTATAGTATTACCCTGTGGGTGTCTTGTTTGATTTATTATCTAGTGGTGTGTTATCGCATTTCGTTGTTTGTTTTTATGTTTTTTTTGTTTGTTATACTGTTATTTATCTTGAGCCGGAGGTCTTATCGGAAACATCCTTTCTACATCATCTGAGTGGTATGGACTGCGTACACTTTACCCTCCTCAGATCCCACTTTGTGAGAATACACTGGGTATGTTGTTGTTGTATAATACATAAATGCTTTTAACTTGGCCTTAGTTGACATGTATGCCCTCCAACTTTAGTTGTGCGCTGGTAGATACTTAAACTATCATGAAATTGAGCAAGTAACACACGTGTCCCAAGTGTCCTACGTGTCAAATCTGACGTGATCTGATATGTAAGATGTGTATGCGTGTGTCTACTTTGTTCAACTTTATTAGAGTTTTAAGTGTCTATTTGTGCACTTCCAAAGTTGGAGGGCGTAGATGACAGCTAAGGCTAAGTTAAAGGACATGTTTGTGCAGAGGCGGAGCCACCTTTAGGCGAGAGGTTCATCCGAACCCCCCTTAGATGGAAAATTGTACTATTTATACATGGTTAAAATTATTTTTTTATGTATATATGGTAGATGTTGAACCCCCCTCGACAAGTTTGTATCTTAACTTTTTTAGATTTTGAACCCCCTTAGTGAAAATCCTGACTTCGCCGCTGTATTTATGTATTATGCCTTTCTAAAATGTTTTTTTTTACCGGTCAATAGAATGAGTTCGGCGAGCTTGAGCTAGGTCGAAGAAAAACTTAGAGATGTGCTTAGATAGAACTTGCACGATTTCAGCTTATTGAGTACATGACCCTGGAAAGGAAGTTATGGAGGTTGAGGATTAGGTTAGAAGGTTAGCAGCAACCTGAGCTAGCTGAGTTTTCACCGGGGACTAGTCTCCTCTCGTCTTCAACTTACTAGTAGTACTCCATTATATAGTAAACTTAGTTTTTTATTTTCAATGTGGATTACTATTTGTTGCTTCGTTTGCATTGTATCTTGTTGTCATATTTTACTTGCAATCCGGCTTCGAAAACTTTTCTTTTGAGCTGAGTTTCTGCTGGAACAACCTTTCTACTTCACAAAAGTAGGGATAAGGTCTGCGTACATCCTACATTTCCCAGACTCTACTTGCGGGATTACACTAGGTATGTTGTTGTTATACCTTTTTTGAATGCTCAAAACACTTATGTCCTAAAAGCTTAGCCAAACAACTTTGTTTACTAAAATAAGTATTTTATAAGAAAAATCACTTTTGGTTCTAGGAGCTTGGCCATGCAGTCTAAGAGTCTTGAATATTGTCATTAAGTATTTGTTGAGTATTATTATATTTGCTCGAGCAAGAGGAATGATCTCGAATTTGTTATTATTTGAGTTTGGTTATTGTCAAAAAGTTTGTAAAATTTCTGACCTAGATGCATTAAGTTGATTAATTATTTGCTGCAAGTAAGATATTTAAGTGCATTTTGAGTTGTTGCGTAGAAAATCTGTAAATGTGAATCAAATTTGAACTCAAAAATTCAATGCTATTACTTGTTCCTGGCCTTTTGATTTAATGCAGGTTTGAGATCACTTATTGAGCAACTAACCACACCTTATATATAGAACACTCATTGTTGTGAGTTCTTTCTGAAATCTACGGACTTAAAATCATCTTCTTGTCAAGTTTTAATCTATATAAACGCCTAACGAAAAAGACGCCTCTTAATAACAACTCAATAATTTTACATCAAAAAATTTCCATAAGCACTGGGCTTTGCTGGCTGCTCAAAACCTTTCCGAAGTGTTTTAAACCAATTTGACAATTGCAGGGGACAACATTTATGGATTTGATGCCAAAGATGCTGCAAAATCCATGGATGCTGCTTTTGCTCCTGCCATATCTTCAGACATACCATGGGCTGCTATACTAGGAAATCATGACCAAGAATCTACACTTACTAGGGAAGGCGTGATGAAACATACTGTTGGCATGAAAAATACTTTATCTCAGTTGAATCCTTCTGATATTGCTGATATTGATGGTTTTGGGAATTATAATCTGGAAGTCCATGGAATTGAGGGTTCCGAGCTGGCTAATAAGTCCGTCCTCAATCTGTATTTCCTTGACAGTGGAGATTACTCTACTGTTCAGTCCATCCCTGGTTATGGTTGGATTAAAGCCTCTCAACAGTTCTGGTTTCAACGCACCTCTAAGAAGCTTAAGGTACCACAATTATTGTTGACAACGTGTGCGAAACCTTTAGTTTGGTGCTGTTATATTAATCACTTATCTTTGTATCTCTAACTTGTGAGCATTGACACTAATTCAATTAGCCTTTCAAATGCAGAAAGCTTACACACAAAATTCAAATGGTATGAAGGCTCCTGCTCCAGGCCTTGCTTACTTTCATATTCCGCTTCCTGAATATGCAAATTTTGACTCATCAAACTTCACTGGGGTTAGACAAGAAGGCATAAGCTCTGCTTCAATAAATTCCGGCTTCTTCACCACCATGGTGGAAGCTGGTGATGTAAAGGCCGCATTTGCAGGCCATGATCACATAAATGATTTTTGTGGCAAGTTGATGAACATAAATCTTTGCTACGCTGGAGGATTTGGATATCACGCTTATGGGAAGGCTGGATGGTCAAGGAGGGCAAGGATGGTAGTAGCATCTTTGGAGAAAACGGGGAAAGGAGGGTGGGGAGCTGTCAACTCTATTAAAACATGGAAGCGACTTGATGATGAACATCTTACTACCATTGATACTCAGGTGCTCTGGAGCAAGCGCTCTGTCGGTAAGGTTCTGAAAATGTAACTTCTCACCTCAGGCTTTTGGCTGTCCCAAGTTATGTTATAATTCCAACGGTTCTTTTCAGTTAATTTAGTTGGATCGATACATGTGAAACTGTTTGGTATTGGTGTTCAGTGTGAGTGCCCTGATGTGTTTCTGATTGTCTACTGCTCTTTCATCTAAGCTACATTCCACATTCAAACTGAGCATTAGATTTCTTTGTATGCTGCATGGTGTTATGAAGAAATTGTGCTCATTAGACATCGTATATGCTCCTATCGCCATCTGTATATCACTTTAACTACTGGCTCTATGTATATAACAATGAAAGTAACTTTCTGCATGTGTTCTTGTCAACTATCTATATTTCATTTTCCAAACTGATACATAGAGCTACATTAGTTGTTGATATGAATGGATTAAAAGTAGAAATTCATTCAAGTATTTAGTTTAAAACTAACCATGCGATTTTGGTATTTGGGCATGTCCTACTTGATTTTTATAATCTGAGATGAGAAGGCAGCATCTGCGTGAATGTTATATTTAGTTTTCCTGGGGAAAACTTCTTGTTTCAGTAGGAGCTGCTATGAAGTTGTCTATTATCTAAAGTACATAGAAATAGTTATTGGATTTTAACGTTTTCCACAATAAATCTGAAATGTTAACTGTTAGTTGCAGTCTGATTAACCCAAAAGATTGAGTATGCTATGCAGGAAATTAAGGTCCCTAATTTGCAAAATGATTTACTTTATACTGGAAAACTGTAACCCAGCTTTAGTTCCGCAAAGTGAAATGACTTAACTTTTTTCTTTCTTTCATCAGAGGCCTATTATTTTAGCTTCTAGATTAGTCTATAAGCCGAAGTATCTTTAACGTGTTAATATGTTTAGGGGTTGTTTAGTTCGCGAACTAGTTATGTAGGGATTGTAATGCAGGAATTGCTTATACAATCATGTCGGAATTGTTACATGATGAAGAATAATGCAGGTATTGTTATTTGAGAGCAAGTTTTTTTTGCCTTTAGTTACTCTTTTGCATGCATTTGTCTAATACATAAATTCCCTCATATCTTGTATTAGTTTTAACGACAGCCGAGTTAATAAGGCCAGTGAATGTTGTATTGTGGTATGTGGTGCCTATATTTCTTGTAATGACCAGAAATTTTGTAGAATGCGCATCATATCTTTGGCTCCCTTAGTGGCATAATACATAAGCATGCCCTTCAACTTGCCCTCAAATCACATCTATAACCTCCAACATTGGGTGTGCACAAATAGGCACTTAATTAAACTTGTATAGAGTTAACAAGTAGACACACATGTTCTATGTGGCATAATACATGTAGGACAAGAATTGGCCACGTAGGACATATATGTCTACTTGTTCAACCTTTATACAAGTGTCTAATTGTGCACACCCAAAGTTGGAGGTCGTAGATGTGATCTAAAACCAAGTTAAAGAGCATGTTTATGTATTATGCGTCCCTTAGTAGTTGTTACGTATCTGATCTCCCAAAACTGTGTCGCTCTTTTAATGTGTGTTGATTTTCTTTCCACAGGTGCTCGCAGAAAGAAGCCTATCGGCCTCCAGTAAAGAGTCATATTACTGATGCATGAGCATGAATTGGTATCAGAGGTTTCTTCTTCAACTTGCATCTTACTGGAAAGGTTTATACTTGTTGTATGGTTACTTACTCAAGGGTCAAAAGTTGTTCTATGTGTAATGTTAAAGGTGATATGGGGGCAACCAATATATGAAGGTTCATTAAGAGAATGAAATAGAGACCCAATTATGTAGTAAAGAAAGATTAATATAGTTTGCATTTCAGAAAGATGTACTAGAAAACCATGATCAAAAACAACCTTTCTACCTTCTCAAGGTAGGGGTGAGACATGCGTACACTTAACCCTCTCCAGACCCCATCTGGGGATTACACTGGGTTGGTTGTTGTTGTACTAGAAAAACATGAACTATTATGTAGCATTGTTGTGCCTTTTTTTTCAATAAGATTATTCTATTTAAGAAATACGGTACCTGAGGGTTGTCAATTCTGTTATTCTCAGTTGGGATTTAGCTTCCCATTTAACATTAGTTGTCAAATTCCCTTAAACAGTTCAATCTCATGAAGCACTTCCAAATATATAACCATATGAAGAAATGAGGATTCATATAGTCGTAACTAACTTGTTTGGGACTGAAGCGCAGTTGTATAATTCTCATTCAGAATTATTTTTAGTTCCAATTGACTCGAGGCCTCTCTACCTTCATGAGGTAATGGTAAGGTCCCCGGACCTCACTTGTGGGATTTCACTAGATATGTTGTTGACTCAAGGTGTAAGAACCCCTCCAACAACAGAAACATAATCTCTGTGTCGTCGATGAGTTCTCCTTCAGTGTCCTCCATTCATAGAAGTCACTGATTTAAGAAAAACAAGGAACTGACCCATGGCATCACTAACTAAAGTAATTAAACATCTTGTTGCTCAAGGTCACATACAACTTTTGTTATGGTGAAAACAAAGACTAATAACCCAACCTTTCTACTTTACTAAATTACTGCAGGATATATATTAGTCCATTACAAAAGTGCTCCCACCCAGAAAAAAACAGTTAAATAGAAAAGAGCAAAATTTTCATAGTGAACTGCTTAAGATAGTTGATATTCTTCTTCTTTTACATGGTATGGATACATTGAAATCACAACAGCAGAAAGATCCACCATTATCACAAGAAAAATCTCCGTCGACTTGTATCCATCTCCGGCTGAAATAAAAACAGGACGGATTAGAGAATTTATTGCCGATGACAAACAAGTTCAGAATTCCCATGTTACTCGAACTCTTCGAAAATGTCGGACGGATGCGTGTCGGATCCTCCGAAAATAGTGTATTTTTGAAGGATCTGACATAGGTGCGGCAACATCTTTGGAGAGTCCGAGCAACTTAGCTGAGAATTCATTAGACATACGGTGAAGCACAAGCCCCAGTTGAAAAGTTTATACAAACTGGACAGCATGTTATCACATGGATTACCTTGTGAACCCATTCGTATTCCCCGCCCTTGGTATCAAAAGTACCGTGTTGGAGACTGATTAATTTGAGAGTAAATCGCGGACCACATTCCTGTAAGTTGGAAAACATCAAACCAACGTCAGGCTATACGTCCGTCCATTGCTGGAAGGTGGTGTGCAAGAAGAAACAAAAACCGGTGAACTATGGACACCATCAAAACTCTGTACATTCATCCAAAATGCTACTGATTGACCACTAAGGACAAACATAACGTCCGTCTAGCTCTCACAGATACAACAACAACAACAACAACAACATACCCAGTGTATTCCCGCAAAGTGGGGTCTGGGGAGGGTAAAGTGTACGCAGTCCATACCACTACCTCGGATGAAGTAGAGAGGCTGTTGCCGATAGTCCTAGCTCTCACATATAGGAAGGACAAAATGAAGACCAAATATGGGGTGAAATAAGTTCATACCGTCCCTCCTCTCACCCCAAATGAAAAGGAAATGCATAAGATTTTGACTCGGGATTCCAATTGTAGTTAATTGCAAAGTTGTTTCACGGATGCTTTTGTTTAATTACAAAACAATGGCACACCCAGTGTGTTCGTGCAAGCGGGGTGTGGACTTTTGTTCAGTTATGTGCTTAGTTGATTCGATACAAGAGGATTGTATCTTTTTCGGTTTCATTTGGACAGCCACTAGAAATCTTTTTTGTTCGAGTTAAGGTGCTTGAATTGGCTACATTTAGGTCTTAGATATGAATCAGAACCACGAACCTGAAGACGCGCAATTGTCCTTTCTTGTGGGTTCTTCTCAACTTTGCTTTTTTTACCTTTTGAATCCTTCTGTTTGTCCTCTTTGGTTTCAAAAATGTAGCTTCACAAAAGCGAATAAGTTCATCAGTGGAACATGTTAGTACGAGTCTTAATATCCAAATTCAGAAAATGAAACGGATGACACGATGGTTAACGAGGACATACCGATGATGGCGAAAGAATATGAAATCACGCTGGTTGTGAAAGGTCACAACTCGACGGCCACGAAATTCGGGGTCTTGTGGAAAGAGTGACTGTATCATCCTAGACAAAAAAAAGCAGTAAACATCTTGTAACATAAGTTTCTCAGAGAGGAGGGATAATCTAAAGAGAGTTATTTCTATCTCGTCATAAGCAAAAGGTATCAACACTTTTATTAACGTTTGAATATCTCAATACTAAGAAAGTGGAAACAATTACGAGAATTATTAAAAAATCCTGGAAAATAATAGTGTTACCTCCCAACTCGATGCCCTAAACGTGTTGTGAAGTTGGTTAAAACTAGCTCAGGCTTGTGACTAGTTGGCTTTCCATGATTCTGCAAGCAATAAAGGAGTCATTAGTTGTACATCTACTAGTCATACATTCTGCTTCAAATTAACCCTATTCGTTGTACCTCAACGATATTAAATCAATAAGGTAGGATAACTGGAAACAAGCACGCCACTTAAGCAGAAGGAACGCATGATACATAAATTAATAAAATGGGTTCATTAACATTCGGTCTAAAACCTTTACAATACAGTTCTCTGATTTCTGATTACTTATAACGTGAAACAACATACACATGAACTAGTCACCAAAATTATGCCAAGGAAAACTGAACTATCTAAAAAGTCATGCCAATTAAGGATAAGGAAAAGGTTCAATAGCACTCAATTTTTTTCCTGTACGATACAGTTTCTCGATTCCTGATTGCTTATTGTAGCGCAACGATGATAGGACATACCTGCGAACCACTCAAAATAAATGCAAAGGAAAACCAAATTAACTGTTAACACACTGGCAATGCAATAGGATGAAATTTCCACTTGAAATCAGAAACATCATCTATTTGAAAATGTCAGTAATTTCAAAGAGGACCAGATAACTTTGAACAACGAATTTTCATAAAACTCACTTGATGTCAAAATATCAATTACAGACCAGTATCATCAAGATCAGCTCATGCTCATTTGATTCTTTTTGTATGAATCTAATAAAACTGTAATGCGGTGTAAAACGTAGCAACTGTACCAGAAACAACTAGACAACAGTATAAGTTTTTAAGTGTTCCCTACTTTCCTTTTCTTTTCCTTCATTTTTTTCATGAAAGGTGGGGGAGAAGAGAAGGATCCATTTAGAAGGAGAACTACCGAACCTTGATATCCTTCCGTAGCATGAGCTTTGAGAGCTTGAAATGAGCAGTAGGTCCATCAGGTAAACCAATGATGAGAAGAGCATCTAAAGAACGAAAATAAAAAAAATGATCAAGCCGGCAACTCAGACTGACAAAGAAACTTGAAAGGTAGTCAATGCAGAAATACAATGCATATCTATTATTAAAGGAATCAAGAAAGCAGTTTGTTCGAGAGAAAGACCTGGTTCACGGCGATTGGTGTGGACTACAATAACAGAAGTAAACTCCTTCTCATTTGCATATTGGACAATCTGCAGAAAGTTACGAAATGCAATGAAAACTTTTAACTAGTACAATGGAAAAACTCGTTTCATTTGAATAGTATAAGGGTGTCCATATCACCAAGAAACATGAAAGGAATGAGAAAGACAAGGCAAGTAAGAACCTTTTTCAGGTCATAAGTCCCTCGTTTATAGTAATGAGCATCAGGAATCACAGAAATAAGATCGGCAATAAATGCAGGTCCTCTCTGCAAAATGGAATGCCAAAATTATTTGTTCAATTACGTCCAAAGTCAAATCAATTATAAAAAGAAACAACGGAACACAAAAAATTAAGGCTTACTGTAGAGTTGTAACGGGATGTTGTAATCAATACTTTTGGACTACGATCCTTCCTCAGAACTGCACTAAATTCATCAACATCGTTGCCAGCAAATAGCTTCAAACAAAATTAGGGAGAACAAAATAATTAATAGGCAAACCCCCAATGAATAAAAGTTAAAACTATTGTTTCACTGTTAATTTGAAGAACCAAACAAGAATAAGGGAAAACCTCTTCATCATCAGGTAAACAAATAGTCTCATCCAACTCCCTTGTATTCTCAATAGTACGAGGTACCATCTTCGGTGGAGGCTGTTCACAAGAATAGTAGCAACCATTAATCAGTTCGCATAAAAATGACCATTTAAAAAATAATAATATAAATCAAGGAACAAGAAGCTAAAGAGTAACACTATGACTACCGGCATGGAAGGATAACCAAGACCAGACTCTACTACCTGCTAACATACAACCCTAATCCATGACGTCCACAACTTCCTATCAAAGGTCATGTTGTAAGCTGAAACTACTCCATATGCTATCTAATCACTTCTCCCCAATACTTCAGCCCACCCCTATATCTCCTGAAAACATCCATGGCCAACCTCTCGCACCTCCTCATTGGGGCATCCATTCATGAATTCAACACTAAAAGCCGCAAACTTTAGAAGCTATTTTACCTCCTTCCCTAGCTCCAATGCTTTCTGAACCAAATATTTTTTAAATTTAGACAAAAACAACATCGACACATCAATTAATTGGCATAAATAAACAACCCCAAAATCTCCATTCACAAATTCAACACTAAAAACTCCAAAAAAACTGCAGCTTTCACAATCAAGAATCAAAACACCACATCAAAAACAACAACATACACAGTGCAATTCCACAAATCGCCATCTACCCATTAATTAATTTGCATAAATAAACAACCCCACAATGCCAATTCAACGAAATCAGTGTAAAATTTCAGCAGCAAATTTATCTCCTCCCCTAGCTCCAATGCTTTTTTTTCTCTGCAGCTTCACGAGCTTTAACCTTTTTCCTCTTTTCCAACTTCTTCTGTTGCTTCATCTTAGCATGTACACCTGATCATTTCTCCTTGTTCTTTATCATTGAAAGTCGCATACTTTCTCTAACCTCTAGCTTCTTCTTTTTTGTGTATACTAAACCCTAATTCCCCAAAACACTACATCCCAAGAACCATTTTTTTTATTTTTATTTTGCAATTTAGACAAAAACAACATCGACCCATCAACTAATTACTATAAAAAAAAAAAAAAAAAATTAAATTAAGAAACAAACCTCACAATCAAGAAACAAAGCCGTACATCAATAACAACAACATAGCCAGTGTAATTCCACAAAACAACATCTACCCATCAATCAATTCACATAAATAAACAACCCCAAAATGCCCAAATTCACAAATTCAACACTGAAAACCAAGAACTACAATGCTCAACCTCACAATCAAGAATCAAAAACTACACAGTAAGAACCAAACATTCTTGAAAATTAGACAAAAACAGCATCGACCCATCACTCAATTCACATAAATAAACAACCCCTAAATCTCCATTCACAAATTCAACACTGAAAACTCCAAAAAAAACTGCAAATTTCACAATCAAGAATAAAAAAAACAAAAAAAACACCCAGTGCAATTCCACAAATCAACATCTACCCATTAATTAATTCGCACAAATAAACAACCCCAAAATATACCTTCACAAATTCAACACTAAAAACAGCAAAAAAAAAAAAAAAAAAAAAAAAAAACAGCATCGATTTTACCTCTTCACCTAGCTCCAGTGCTTTTTTCTCAGCAGCTTCACGAGCTTTAACCTTTTTCCTCTTCTCCATCTTCTTCTGTTGCTTCATCTTAGCATGTACAGCTGATCTTTTCTCCTTGTTCTTTATCATTGAAGATCGCATGCTTTCTTTAAACTCCTTCTCTTTGACCCTTTTAACTTTCATTGATTTCTCTTCTTCTTCTTCGTTCTCCCTTTCTCCATCTTCGCTCTTTCGTTTTCGCCCCATTGAAAAACACTGTGGACTGCTAAAGGGTTGAAGCTCAGGGGGCGGAGCTAATGGAAGAAGAGACCAAAACGGCGCGTTTGTTAAATAGTACTAAGAAAACATTAACGTAAATATAATGCGTTAGTAATCCAAGTATTAATTATGCTAAAATTATTTATTATATAATATTTAATTAGTTTGATGTGTTAAAAATAATTTGTAATTTTATCTTTTAAAATTTAAAATATTTATAAAAATCCTTTCCACTAATATAATAAAGATGATGGGAAGGTGCTTCGAAGCTTAAAGGTAAGTTCTACAGAGTGACAGTTTGATCGGTTATGTTGTATGGAGCGAAGTGTTGGTAACTCCCACATTCAAAAGTTGAAGGTGGTGAAGATGAGAATGTTGCGATGGATGTAAGGTCATACCAAGAAAGATAGGATGAGGAATGTGATTATTCGAGAAAAGGTGGGAGCGGCTTTGGTGGAGGATAAGATGCGGGAAGTGAGGTTAGGTTGGTTTCGGCACGTGATGAGGAAGGGCTCTGATGCTCCAGTGCGGATGTGTGAGACACTGGTTATGAATGGTTTTAGGCGGGGCAGAGGTAGGTCGAATAATTATTTGAGGGAGGTGATTAGGCATGATATGGAACAGTTACAACTTGTGGAGGAAGTTGTGGAGGATGCGGATCGGGGTGGAAGTGCGTTGGTAATAGTAGGGGAACGTTTTTATTTGTGTCGAAAGTTTCTTGTTCTTGTGTTGAGTGATGTTTATGATTTCAGAATTCGGATGGATAGTTTTAGTAGTATCTTGTGGCTGTAGTTTTATCTTGTGGCTAGTGGTGTTAGTTTATTTTGCATAGTGTGCTAGTTTATATACATCTATGTTTGTGTTTGTTATACTGCTATTGGTTCTAAGACGGGGGTCTATCGAAAACAACTTCTCTACTTCACCGGAGGTAGTGGTATGGTCTGCGTACACTCTACCCTCTCCAGACTCCACTATGTGGGAATAAACCGGGTATGTTGTTGTTGTTGTGAATATAATAAAGATGATGTGGAAAAAAATTTGACCGGCTATTGTGTCTTATCCATGTTAATGCATTCATTAAAGTCTATGTAATTGCTAATACCAATTTTTTTTTCATGTATTGATTATGTATAGCATAATACACAATAGAATATATGACTAATTGTTATACGTAAGTTGAAAAAGTGTACCAAATAAGATATTAGCAATACACAACTAATGCATGCTGTATTATTATTTTAATGCATCCTATCGAACGATCCCTAAGTAGAGGTATATTTTATAAAATTAAATCTATTGACGATGTCTTGAAACTCTAAATTTAACTATTAATCCCTCTAGTCCAAAAGAAATTAGGACATAGATTTTACTTTAAAATAACGGTACAATACATAAACATGTCCTTTTACTTGACTTCAGATCACATCTATAACCTCCAACTTTGGATGTGCACAAGTAGACACTTAAACTTATATAAAATTGAACAAATAGACACACACGTCCTATGTGACATCCTATATCGACAATTCTTGTCCTGCATGGTGTCCTGCATTTATTATGTCACATAAGACGTGTGTGTTTACTTGTTCAATTTTATATAAGTTTAGGTGCCGATTTGTGCATAGTTGGAGGTCATTGATGTGATTTAAGGCCAGGTTAAAGAACTTATTTATGTATTGTGCCTAAAATAAAATTAGTTAAGTTTCTTGTAACTCATAACTTAAATAGTGTAAATAAAGGATAAAATTAAAGAAAAAATTCAACTTGTCTCATGAATAATGTATAATACACTTATTTTAGACATTGAAAAAAAGCTCAAAATTCACTTGTTTTGAATTAGAGGGAGTAATATTTTCTTTAGTCATTTAATATTGAGGGTAAAATAAAATTAAAAATAAAAAAACAATAAAATACTCTTAATTTACAAAAATAAACAACTAATTTGAAATAAACGTATTTAGGAATGTGTCATTAAGTATAAATCAAGAGTAAAATGAAATGGAGGGAGTATTTCCTTACGTGTAAAATAGACATTTTTAAAGTTAGATTGATACTACTGATTAAAAAAAAAAAGTGAGTCAGATAAACTGAAATAGGGGGAGTATTGTCGAGAAAAATTAGAAAAACTAATACCTCCTCCGTCTGATATTAGTTATTTATTTTCCTCTTTACACACATGTTAAGAAATCATAAATAAGAATCTAATTTTACCAATTCACATCTTAAAAAGCTTCTTGAAAATTTTACAAACAAGCGTGAACACGTTAAAAAAAAAAAAAATTACAAGATTAATATGAGAAAAATTTAATTAATACTTTTTTGATTTAGTAAGATGACCAACTAAGATGAAACAACTATTTTTAGTAAGATGATCAACTAATATGAGACGGAGAAAGTATCACGTATTTGAGGTGTATTCAAAACACTCCCTTAGTTTGTTAAAAAAAGTATAAGTGGTTGTTTCGTGTGAGGTATAAAAGTTTCGGGATAACATGCAAGATTATTTCATTATTTTGATAAAAGGTATTAGTTATTCTCAAAATTATATATCCCACCATTTATATAATAGTGATGAAATAAATTATCTTATATACATCTAATTCCGAAATAACTAATATTGAGATTAATTATCTCCCAATAACTTATTCCAATCAAACGACCCCTAAGAATATAGGGTTAATTTTTGTAAGAAGGAAACATTATGTGACATGATAAATGTTTAAATAGTATTTCTGACATATAACTATAGTTTTTAAAAAATTAAACATATGTAGCTATATTTTGGATTTTTGTAGGAAATACACAATATACATATGCAGGGCGGAGCTACATATAAGGTAGGGGTTCATCCGAACCTCCTTCGACGAAAAATTGTACTATATATACATGTTTAAAATTATTTTTTATGTATATATAGTAGATGTCGAACCCCCTTTGGTTAGTTCGTATGTTCACTTGTGAACCCCTTGGTGTCAATCCTAACTCTGTCACTGTACATATGTGTTGATACGGTATGCGCTGATGCAATTCTTTTTCATGTTTTCAGATTACACGATATACGTCGATAAAATTGATCCCTGCGATACAATTACCCGCCTAGATAAGTGTTTTTTTCGGTCGATATAACAATTGTAGCTATGTTTCGTAAATACGCAAATTGTAGTTGTAAACCTGACCATTTGCCTATCTACAGGCCCATGGTTCAAAGTCAGCCCAAATACTACTGCCCCTGTTGGGCCAGGCCCAATTTGTATCTTAGCTTGGGCTCTCTTGGGCCAGGCCCAATTTTTATCTTTGCTTGGGCCCTCTTGGCCAAGCCCAATTTGCATCTTTCCCCTTTTTTTAAAAAAAAAAAACAGCATAAACATACACCTTAACTTACCATATTTACACAAATATTCATCCTTAAAAAGTAATTATAAATTTTTTAACTAAATATGTATCGAGAGCTAATTATGTTTCTCGACAGACCCAGAATCGGAAAAAATATATCAAGAGCTAATTATGTATCTTTACAAAGAATAAAAGGCATCTTTATTGAATGTATTATGTATTTCGACAGATCTAAAATGTATCGAGAGCTAATTATGTATATTTACAAAGAAAAAAATATATCTACGTTGGACATCCATAAAAGAAAATTCATTATTCTATTTCTTTTTTTGATCAAATAAAATTTGGTCAAAACACTACTTATTCATATTACTTTTTTCCTCTGTCCATGTACAAAAACAATTTACTACTTTTCTTTTCTAATATAAAAATGGTTGTTTTTTCTTTCTTTTTTTTGTAAGTAAGCCAAGTAACCATTGGATTACAGAGTTCTCGAGTTCTAGCCCTAAGTATGGAAAAATTCTCGGTAGTGAGCGTTTCCCCTAAATGGGTCCTATGCGGCGGCGCAAATTCGGATTAGTCGGGCTCCAATGCAGATATCGGACACCGGATGGGAAACCAAAAAAATAAAAGTATACCTGCATTATTAAGGATTTAGATATTAAATTTTTTAATTTATTTTTTCATATGTTTACATCTTTATATTTTGAATCATCTTAGTAAAGTTTCGATTTCACTATTGTGAAGTGATTTTAATTCTTTACTTATTGTAATGTTACTTTACGTTATTTTTAAGCAATATCGATCTACTTGATATATTGATATTAAATTTATATAAAAGTATTACTTACAAACACATGATTTTTTGAAAAAAAATATTTTTTGCAAATCAATGTCACGACGAAAATGTATGAATATTGATTGATTTTTTTTTTTTTCGTTTCTTTTATTTGATTGACAGTGGAAGAAAAAAGGAAGAACCAAATGAAAAAGATTGATTGTAATGTATCATTTCATCATTTGTGTTATTTTATGTGCTATTGTCATTTTACAGTCTAATTTTGAAAAGAACATATTCCTCGAGGCAAATTCAGAATTTAAAATTTATTAATTTTTATGTTAAGTTTATGACGACTTTAAATTGGTATACGATAATAATCAGATTTGCAATTGAATATTTATAAATATAAATATTTAAGTTTTAATTACTGAATTTCTGTGAATCAAAACGCAAGGTGTCGAGTCCGCCCCTAATTGTGATCCACGTTTCATAATCTAATTGGAAGGGTTAATAATCATTATAGACCTATCAAAATGTTCTTTTCAAATATTACTTTAATTAGTTATGCTTTTTCATTTTTAATAATTATATTTTGTTTTTAGTAAATATATATGATGTCTATGAATTGTATTAGGGCTAAAACAAGCATCACCCTAGAAAATTTGCTATTATAAATATCAAACCATTATGTGTTTAGTAGAAGGGGAAATAACTTAATATCATTTTTATTATGCACAAATTATCATTATTTTATGTTTAGTAGGCGCAAATTAACTTATATTATATGTTTAATAGTTTATGCTTAGTAGATACGCTAATTAGCTTAATTTTATGTTTAGTGAGCACAAATTAGCCTAATTAATAGCAAAATAATGTCAAATATTAGAAAATCTTAAATTAGCTTAAGAAAGAAACAAGCAAAGCCAATAGCTATACTTTCATAATCAATTTTATTGTTCAACTTTTTTTGTCAGAGGTTTGAGTTGTGGAAGCAATCATTAATACCTGCATTAGGGTTCAAAAACAACGACGACAACAACATATCCTATATATTCTCACAAAGTGCGGTCTGGACAGGGTAAAATGTACGCAAATCGTACCACTTAGATTTTGGAGAGGGTAAAGTGTACGCAAATCGTACCACTATCTCAGAGGTAAGGTAGCGAGGCTGCTTTCGAAAGACCTCCGACTCAAGACAAAAACATTATAGGGAAGGATCTAAATACTTGCATTGGGGTAGACTAACTATCATATACCTTTTGGATGCAGTCCTTCTCGAGACTCTACGTGAACGCGAGATGTTTTGTGCATCGAACCGACCTTTTAATAAGCTTATATGATTAAACACTTGCATTAGGATACACTGTTTATAACACACTCAAGATCCGAAAGAAGGGTATGGAGTTTCTCCAAGGAATGCTCCCACGTGGCGGTACGCGCAGAATCTCGAGGGCCCAAGCTCCCCTTCCCAGCCAATCCCCAGTTGGATCAAGGACCGTCATCATCCTCAAAATCTCGACCTTGACCTCGAATAGGTCTTCGGGTGCAGTCCTTCTCGAGACTCTACACGAATGCGAGATACTCCGTGCATCGAGCTACCATTTTAGTCCATTTATATGATTAAAACAATCATGGCCCTCAAGTGACAAAAAGTACAAATATGGTACACTTGCACTAAGCAATAAGCATATGAAAGTGATGGGCCTTTGTCAAGTCCATATTATATCATTGGGCCCAAAACTTTCCTATTTGTCAATGTGTACACTTTTGATTTGTTTCAATAAAGTTTTAAAAAATAGTCACATTCAAAGAATGGTTGGTCTCTTTATATACTAGCACTAGCAACAGAAATACACTATTCACAATCTTTAGCTTTGGATTTTATTTTATCAAATTGTCATTTTCACAATTTTTAGTGGCTACACGTTGCTATATCTTCTTTATCATTAGCACAAACATACACTAAATGCAAGACCCCACCTCACCTAGCATTATTGCATTATTCTAAAAGTCTAATTTAATATGAGCAGAATAGAGACGAATTCAAAATTTAAAGTTTGTTGTTCAAAATCAATATTATGTATATGAGTAAAAAAAAATAATTTTTTTAAGAGTATGACCATGTAAGGGATTATGTTCGAGCTTAAAAATGACGAATGTTGACATGGAATACATTTGCTGGTAAAATCCACTAGTAGTCATTTTTAATTTCTGTAATTGAAAAATACATGTTACCATGCAATTTCAAAATCCATAACGGTAACTCTATGATAACGTACTGAACTTCCACTTATGTAAACTTGGAACTCCGAAATGATGACTATATTTTAAAGAAAAATAGAAAAGTGATTGATAAATGATATTTTTACGCGTTTCGCCCCGTAGTAGATTTTTTCAATTTAAATTAGTCGAACCAGTAAAAATTAGGAAGTTTTTTCTAAGAGTACCCAATCATTGAATTAACCATGACCATGTTGGTGGCATAAGCAATAGTATTGAACATGTTCCATATGGCTAATAATTAAATATGGGGCCATGGAATGTCAGGACACTAACTTCAATTTAAAACCTAAGCACACCTAAGGCCTCTCTTAATTGTTTGTTATAACTTATGTGACGATATTTAACTGAATACGAAAGTTAAAAAATGATAGTATATTTTTAATTAGGATATAGGTGTAAGAGCGTAAGACATTCTGTCACTTTAGAAAACAATTGTCATCTCAGAAATTCTTGATGAATGTGAAAGGAGCTAAAACAACAGTTAAAATGGAATGAAATAGTATACATGAAATTGGCGAAGATAAAATCACTCGAGAGTTTTTATTTTTGGTGATATAATATTTTCTTTTTCTTTAACAATCATAAATAAAGAAACAAATACACACTTTGATCAAAGATAAATTACAATTGAAATGCAATTCTAGTGAAAATAGGCCAAGATCAACTTCATTTTTTTCTTGACACTTTTTTCCACTTAAGTAAAACACTTTAATACACTTATATATAAATTTCAAGAAATAAAAGTAAAAAAAAAAAAAAACACCTTGGACGCTTCAACTACTTTTTGCAACTACTAATGGCAAATGGGACCATCACAAGGCTACTTTTATTTTTTCACGCTGATTTCAGTTCAATTTAATTTCGTTCTTTAATTACGAATGTTCAGCACTCGGGTGTGTGAGTATGATCTCTCCTGGGATCCCGACAGTAATCATACACCTTATAGTTCCTCTGCACCCACAACATAGCCTCTATCTGCTGACGACTCAGCCCACCACCCCCTGAGGGGGAGCTAGAAGGCGCCCGGCGACACGAGGGGCTCTCATTCGCCTCACAACCCGCGAGCTTGAAGTTATTACTATATTTTCCAACGAACGGTTGATATCGATAATCGGCTTTAATTCTTCCTTCCTCTGTTGCCCAAGATGATGCATCCCAAATTGAACCATATACATACATAGGTCTTTCTGGAAATGTTGCATCATTTTTTTTAGGGTATCTTCTAATTGGGATATCATCAACAAAAAATCTACAAAAAGTCATATTCAAATAAAAACATTAGGAAAGATACATTAGAGAAAAAAACAAAAATAAAAGTAGTAGTAGTTGTTGTTGGTTTTTTTTTTTTTTTTTGGGCATGGGGTCATGTTGGTTACATTAATAAATGATAATAATGCTTTTTGACAAAAATAGCAACTATATAGAATTATATATATCTTGACCCCATGTTGTGACATTTTTTAATTTATATGTAGGGTTTAATAATACGATAATTTAAAAAATTTTACACGATCAAATCATTTATAAGTAACTATATAGAATTATATTAATGAAATGATAATGCTTTTTGACAAAAATAGCAACTATATAGAATTATATCTTGACCCTATGTTGTGACATTTTTTAATTTATATTTAGAGTTTAATAACACGATAATATAAATTTTTTTACACGATCAGATCATTTATAAGTAACTATATAGAATTATATCAATGAATGATAATGCTTTTTGACAAAAATAGCAACTATATAGAATTATATCTTGACCCCATGATATGACATTTTTTAATTTATATTTAGAGTTTAATAACACGACAATATAAAAATTTTTACACGATCAGATCATTTATAAGTAACTATATAGAATTATACCTTGACCCCATGGTGTGACATTTTTTAATTTATATGTAAAGTTTAGCAACACGACAATATAAAAGTTTTTTACAGTATCAGGTCATAAGTAATTTCTATAACAAACATAAATTGGTGTAACTTATTAAATAGTAAGCGATCGATCTTTTATAGTACTAGAATACCTTTTACACTCAATTTATATATTTGTAAACATAAATAAACACAAATAAAAAAAATAGTTAATCATTGAAATATATATAAAATCAAAGACACTATTATGAAATTTATTTTTTTCTTATTATGAAATTATTAAAATATCCTGAAAATTTTCACTTTTTTAAAGTTTGAAATCCATAATACCGGCCACCACAGTGTTTTAGCATGAAAGAAATGATTACTTTTCAACTTTATATTATAATATTTGCATGGATGATGTTGACTTAAAGTTGATAAAACATTATGATAAAGAAATATGAAAAGGACTAAAATAAATTTTTAAAAAAATAGTACTAACATGATCTCATTGGGGTCCCAAAGAATAGCATAATTATGAAAATCTTTAGTTGGATCAAACCAAAGATGAAATTTCATTTCTCTTCCAATAATATTTCCATCTCCACTTCCTCTTATATATACATTTGTTTGTAAAATATAAGGCTTGTTTGGTGTTGTTCCAAGAAATTCAATATCAATTTCATCATGGTTCCCTGGATAATCTTGATTATTTGAAAGCTACAAAAAAAATAAATTAAAATCAAATTATAAATCAATAAAACTAAAATAGTTATTATTTTTTTTATTTTTTTTGGGGGGGGGGGTATAATAAATTAAATTAAATTAAATTATAATTAAATAAATAAAATACTCACATAAAAAGAAGTAATAATTCCAGCAGTGTAACCAGGTTGTAGTTTCATATAAGTGCCAAAATAACCAGAACGATAATTTCTCAGAGATTTAAAACCACTTCCACCTGCATTATATTCAAATAATACATACAAAAAAAAAAAATACCAAGAAAAATAAAAAATATGAGATCTTATTCAAATAAAAACAAATGTGTAATAAAGAAAAGTGAAAATGTACAGGTTGATACTGACACCATCGTTATCATAAGAAAGAAGTGACTATAATAGCATTAATTGATACCAAGAGTACTAAGGCTAGAGAGAAAGCTACACGTTCATCACAACTACCAAAACGTATTAACTTCAGTCAAAAAGACCGTAATAAGAATTCAGAATCTGTAAACTAAAAATTCTCCACCCCGCGCCTCAATTAATACCATAATACGTTATCACATGTTAAACTACACCGATACAGTATAATGTCAATGCATACACATTCATTCCTTCATGAAATCTAAAACTACATACGGCTTGAATTGACAGTAGCCCAGAGACCAACTGACAAACTGAGAGACGTTAAACGTAACTCCAAAAGAAAGAAGAAAGATAAGTGAAACCTGAATTTTTGTCAAGCCAAATAGTTAAGGTACTTTGGTCTAAAGATTGATGTTGAGGACCCCAAAGGTTCCTAAAACCTTGGTTAAATTTTGAAGATTGTACCCTAGAACTAGGGTAATAACCAGGTGAAGGGGGTCCTTGAGCATTGTTTAATCTTGAATTAAACAAGAAAAATAAAAATAAATAAAGAAGAAAAGCCATATAATCAATGTTTGGTTGAATGAGTAATGTGATAATTGTAGTAGTATTGTTGTTGTAGAATTGAAGTGAGAAGAACAAATAGAGAGGGGTATATATATAAGGAGTTTATTATATGAGGGTCCTACTACTCAGTGGCGGAGTCAGGATTTTCATTGAGAGGGTTCAGAAATATATATATACGAACTAATTGAAGGTGGTTCAACATCTACTATATATACATAAAAATAATATAAAAACAATATAATTTTTCATCAAAAAAGATTCAAATAAACCCTCGAAACAAAGATGGTTCCGCCACTGGTCCTACTTATAAAGAAATTGAACTAATAAGAAGGTTGATGGGAGTTGTACAAAATGACAAATAATATCAAGAAAAAAAAGTTTTGTTGTTGTGAATAATATTGATTAATATAATATAATATAATATAATATAATATAATATAATATGCATTAAATCAAGCCATTGTGAATAAATTGCTAAAGCTTATATTATAACATCTAGTGATTTAGTGAAAATTTATCATAAAATAATAAGTGTGAATTTGATTTTCACTATTCATTGTTTTTATGTGGCTTATAACTTATAAGTGCTTACTAATTTAAATAAGGAAATGTAATATAAACATACACTTTAAGTTATCATATTTACACGTACAAATTCTTATCCTTGCAACATAATTATAAAAATTTCAACTAATTATGTATTTTTGTTGGATATATCAGAGAGTTAATTATGTATCTCAACAGACCCAAAATCGAAACAAATACATCTTAAGTTAATTATGTATCTTTACAAGGAAAAAAAATGTATCTTTGTTGGATGTATATATTATGTATCTCGACAAACTCAAAATCAGAAAAAAAAATATCGCGAGCTAATTATGTATCGTTTTAAAAGGAAAAAATGTATCTTCGTTGGATGTATCAGGTACTAATTATGTATCTCAACAGACTCAAAATCGGACTTTTCAGTAAATTATGCAAAATATTAAATTTTTTTGTAATCGTAGAGCAATAATAAAATTATCTCGTTATCACTTATAGACTATAACTCGATCGAGTCATAAAATCAATTACACTTTTAAAGATATAACTTCTTTCACAAATCATAAATTTTTGTTCTTCTTTTTTATTTGTTTTTTTTTTCCTTTTCAAGCACTTATCGTTATTATTATTATTTCCTTTATGGAGTATGTTCACAAGAACATATTTACGCAATTTCTTTTTTAAGAAAAAATTATAGTGATAGGTAATTTTATTAATTAATTTGGCGAAATGGAATTGACGTGTATTAAGTTGTCTCAGATTAATAAATTTATGATCGTAATAGGGGGGGGGGGGGGATATTTTTTTTTTCAATTTTTTCATGTTCGATATTTACTTTTAGGAAAATGACTTCTTTAATAAAAATACATAAAATAAATCCTAGGAGTGATATTTCATATTAATTGTGTGATCGTCATCCTCACTCTTCCACACACCTCATCTTTATTCCACGTCCATGAATCCCCCACCCCCCACGTCCCCCCACCCCCTTCCGCCCTTGTCTAAAGAAAAATTATTATTTTTTCCTAAAAAAAAATATTTTTCTTCGTACCGAACATACTTTGTATATATCTTTTGTTTTTCTTTCGTTTCGTTTTCTTCAACTGCCATTTCTTAAAGTGACAAATTTTAATATCAAAACTCAAAGTAAAGAGAATTTCAATATAACTTTATATATTTCCAAATTAATTAAACATCAAACTCAAAGTTTAATAATTACAAATTGGAGTTTGACATCATTTTGTACATATCCATTTGGTGTATCATCTATTCATCATATCCTTTTTTTCTTCTTCAAAATGATATGATATATATTTTCAGGTGTATCTTCTATCACTATTTTATTTTATCATAATGTCAATGAATAATTGGTTATTAATGAAGTAGTTGTATAATGCTACATAATTACAATTTCTTTACTCATTTATTTGATATTCTTTTAGAGGCCATTATTATTATTTTTAAGAAATAAGAATTTTTATTGATAAATAATATGGATACCCGTAATTCGAGGGTTGTTAGTAGTGAATTTTTAGAACATAAAAAAAAAAAATTGATCTCCATGAAAGGGGATTTTGTGGAACTTCTATATTTGATTATTTGAATAACACTCTCGAGATAAGATACATAATTATTTTACTCCATGTTTAATTGAACTCTTAATTTCAAAATTAAAAATTTCATGTTAATTATTTATACCATCACTTCGATATTATAAAATCTACATCGTCAATAAGACTGAAATGTAATTAAATAAATAAAGATATACAATTGGAATTTCATAAAATTCTCTTGCTCACATATTTTCATATCCTGTTTGACCTATATTTCAGAATTTGATTATTCTAAAAAATGCATTCCTTAGAAGTGCTTTTCGAAAAAATATTTATTTTTACAAAATAACAGTTTGTATATGACTAAGAGAAAATATTCTATTACCATCTTGAACTATACGTGAAAAGGTTGAGACACACCCGAACTTTAGAAGAGTCCTATTACCCCTGGACTAATTAAAATCGAATTTTTGACAACCTTAGTGCCTACGTGGCACATACGTGACACAACACACTGAAGGGTCCACATAGGCACTAAGGTTGTCAAAAATATGATTTTAATTAGTCCAGGGGTAATAAAACCCCTTTAAAGTTCGGGTGTGTCTCAGTCTTTTTGCGTATAGTTCAAAGTGGTAATAAAATATTTTTCCTGTGACTAATCATTTCTTCAACAAACCTCGTCACATTTCTTGAGGGAGGACAGAGAAGAAAACGTCCTTCGCACAAGTTTTTTTTTGCTTCCTACACTCTTTTTTTTTTTTTTTTTTTTTTTTTTGAGTTTTCAAATTCAATGAATACACTACATTCATTTATTCTACCTATTTTTGAGTAGATAAAGATATAATTCCAAATCTTTTTTTTTCTTTCTTTTATGCCTTTTATAGTTCTATGATGTCAACAATTATCTAAATTTATCTACTCATGCATGTGTATGGTGTCAGAATATTCAAGTCTATTTAGAATTAATAAATTTCTCCATATAAAAATTATCCTCATTTGTAAGAAAATAAAACAAAGGGAAAGTATTTACACATACCTATGTATATGGATATTTTTTGAGGTGTCCTAAAATTAAAAAAATCGCATCTTTTATAACAGTCTGAATAAAATCTATTATGTGCTATATTTAAGTCAAAGCAATAACTCCGCGTTATTCTGACAAATGCCATTTCGACTTTACTATTTAAGTTATAGTTCAATTTAGACTTGACATACAAATTTAGAATTTTGAATTGTCATATAAAGATTTCATCCAAAAATATTTAAGGTTTGATACCACCTGCCAGACCTAACTTACACAAAAATGTCTGAAGTTTATAATTCATAGTTTAGACAAAAATATCTAAAGTTTGTTTGTTTTCAAATAATCTAAAACTCGCTTTGTCGAACCTAATTAACTTCATATCAATATATATATCTGAAGTCTATAATATCGAACTTAATATTTTTTTAAAACTTCAATCTCGTAGGTGTGGAATTCGTACCCGAAATTTAGGTAATTAATTTGCTTCTAAATGAGACTAAAGGTTTCGTGCAAGTGTTGCACTTAGATATATATGTCGATATAATAGAAGCCAAATTGGGATCACATTTAATTAACCTAACTAAAGCTTATATTAAAGTAAATAATTTTTAGCTATATTGATGTTACATTTCTTGGTCCCCCATCCTTCCTCATTGGGGGGGGGGGGGGGTTGGTAACATGCATATTTTTTTTTTCATGAAATATTTCAAAATAAAGTTGAAAAATCAACTTAGTATAACATGTCAAAGAATTTTAGAATCCTATGTCAAAACATATTAATGCAATGGGTGCAATTTTCAAAATGATCAAGAGATTATTTAACATCGAGTCTCAATCACTATTGATCGTCATGCAAAACAAAAGATGAGAACAGTTCGATGTACTAAACTTTCGCTATCAATTATCATACCGTTATTGTTCTTCACTTATCAAGATTGATATATAGATGATAAATTCTTTTAATTTCTTTATTTATTTATTTTAATTGAGGAATATTAAATGAAAAATATAATTTTAATTTACAATCTTTTCCATCAATTAGTGGAAATCTTTCTATATCCAATCATAAATGCTTGCCACAATCAAGATGACTTCTTCTTTCGCCTCATATAATAAAGTTGAAAAGATTGAATATACTATGCTTATGTTTGAATATATATATTGATACAACTGATACTCGTCTCCTGAATACAACTCTTTTATTTATACAACGAATACTCGCGCTCTTTCGTCTGATCCATATCGTTCATAACCATGTTTTGTAAATACGTAAATTGTAGCTACATTTCGTAATTGTGCTGTAAACTTTTGTTTTCAAATATCATATACTACTATTTTAAATAATCCAAACATCTGTAATTATAATATATACTATGCACTAGAATTTTCTCTGTGCATGGTCAAATATAAAGATGCCCTAATAATTGTTTTTATGTACGAAAGAAGTATGTTAGAATGATTAAAATCATTAAATTAGGTGGGCTATAACTTTCAAAAATATTGTAAATTAAAATAGGTATGAAAATTGAGACAAAATGGTTTATTCACATGTCATGGCCTACTTTTTAGACCTATTTGCTAAGAACCATGGTCCTTCTTTGCCGACACTTTTACGTCCCTCATGGTCCTTTCTTCGATTCTCGTTGATATATGTTGTTTCGGGTAGATTATGTATGGTATTATTTTACGATAGTATATTATTCTGTTGTTATTATCTATTGTAAGTCTTTTTTACATTTTTTTCTGGTTTGTATTTTATCTTAAGCCGAGAGTTTGTCTTGTCCTTCTTGCGATTCTTGTTGATATATGTTGTTACGGGTAAATTGCTTATAGTATTATTTTGTGGATAGTATATTGTTCTGTTATTATCTGTTGTTGTGTTGCTCCTTATTGTCTTTTGTACGTTTTTTTACATCTTTTTCTGGTTTGTATTTTATCATGAGTCGAGAGTTTATCTTGTCCTTCCTGCGATTCTTGTTGATATATGTTGTTTCGAATAGATTTCTTATAATATTATTTGTGGGTAGAATATTATTCTGTTATTATCTGTTGTTGTATTACTCCTTATTGTCTTTTGTACGTTTTTTACATCTTTTTCTGGTTTGTATTTTATCATGAGTCGAGAGTTTATCTTGTCCTTCCTGCGATTCTTGTTGATATATGTTGTTTCGGGTAGATTATGTATGGTATTATTTTACGATAGTATATTATTCTGTTATTATCTATTGTAAGTCTTTTTTACATTTTTTTCTGGTTTGTATTTTATCTTAAGCCGAGAGTTTGTCTTGTCCTTCTTGCGATTCTTGTTGATATAAGTTGTTAAGGGTAAATTGCTTATAGTATTATTTTGTGGATAGTATATTGTTTTGTTATTATCTGTTGTTGTGTTACTCCTTATTGTCTTTTGTACGTTGTTTACATCTTTTTTTGGTTTGTATTTTATCATGAGTCGAGAGTTTATCTTGTCCTTCCTGCAATTCTTGTTGATATATGTTGTTTCGAATAGATTGCTTATAATATTATTTGTGGGTAGAATATTATTCTGTTATTATCTGTTGTTGTGTTACTCCTTATTGTCTTTTGTACGTTTTTTACATCTTTTTCTGGTTTGTATTTTATCATGAGTCGAGAGTTTATCTTGTCCTTCCTGCGATTCTTGTTGATATATGTTGTTTCGGGTAGATTATGTATGGTATTATTTTACGATAGTATATTATTCTGTTATTATCTATTGTAAGTCTTTTTTACATTTTTTTCTGGTTTGTATTTTATCTTAAGCCGAGAGTTTGTCTTGTCCTTCTTGCGATTCTTGTTGATATATGTTGTTAAGGGTAAATTGCTTATAGTATTATTTTGTGGATAGTATATTGTTTTGTTATTATCTGTTGTTGTGTTACTCCTTATTGTCTTTTGTACGTTGTTTACATCTTTTTTTGGTTTGTATTTTATCATGAGTCGAGAGTTTATCTTGTCCTTCCTGCGATTCTTGTTGATATATGTTGTTTCGAATAGATTGCTTATAATATTATTTGTGGGTAGAATATTATTCTGTTATTATCTGTTGTTGTGTTACTCCTTATTGTCTTTTGTACGTTTTTTACATCTTTTTCTGGTTTGTATTTTATCATGAGTCGAGAGTTTATCTTGTCCTTCCTGCGATTCTTGTTGATATATGTTGTTTCGGGTAGATTATGTATGGTATTATTTTACGATAGTATATTATTCTGTTATTATCTATTGTAAGTCTTTTTTACATTTTTTTCTGGTTTGTATTTTATCTTAAGCCGAGAGTTTGTCTTGTCCTTCTTGCGATTCTTGTTGATATATGTTGTTAAGGGTAAATTGCTTATAGTATTATTTTGTGGATAGTATATTGTTCTGTTATTATCTGTTGTTGTGTTACTCCTTATTGTCTTTTGTACGTTGTTTACATCTTTTTTTGGTTTGTATTTTATCATGAGTCGAGAGTTTATCTTGTCCTTCCTGCGATTCTTGTTGATATATGTTGTTTCGAATAGATTGCTTATAATATTATTTGTGGGTAGAATATTATTCTGTTATTATCTGTTGTTGTGTTACTCCTTATTGTCTTTTCTACGTTTTTTACATCTTTTTCTGGTTTGTATTTTATCATGAGTCGAGAGTTTATCTTGTCCTTCCTGCGATTCTTGTTGATATATGTTGTTTCGGGTAGATTATGTATGGTATTATTTTACGATAGTATATTATTCTGTTATTATCTATTGTAAGTCTTTTTTACATTTTTTTCTGGTTTGTATTTTATCTTAAGCCGAGAGTTTGTCTTGTCCTTCTTGCGATTCTTGTTGATATATGTTGTTACGGGTAAATTGCTTATAGTATTATTTTGTGGATAGTATATTGTTCTGTTATTATCTGTTGTTGTGTTACTCCTTATTGTCTTTTGTACGTTTTTTACATCTTTTTTTGGTTTGTATTTTATCATGAGTCGAGAGTTTATCTTGTCCTTCCTGCGATTCTTGTTGATATATGTTGTTTCGAATAAATTGCTTATAATATTATTTATGGGTAGAATATTATTCTGTTATTATCTATTGTTGTGTTACACTTTATTGTCTTTTTTACGTCTTTTACATCTTTTGTTGGATTATATTTTATCTTGAGCCGAGGATTTATCGAAACAACATCTCTCCCTCGCATTTGAGATAGTGGTACGGACTGCGTATACTCTACCCTCTCCAGATTTCACTATGTGGGAATACGCTGGGTTTTGTTGTTGTTGTTGGTGGTGGTGGTGGTGATATTTAGATCATAAAATCTTAGTAGCTCGGTTGATTATTTTACATCTTCTTGGCGATGATTCGATTTTCTACCTTGTAGTCTCCCATGACTTCAAATACTGTGTAATTCGATAGAAAGGGGTGAATATATACCCCCCCCCCCCTCCCAGAGATGTCTCGTGGGACATGATCTCTAGTGCCGGAGTCAAAATATTTACTAACTAAGTGTTTGTTTGAGATTTGTTATTTCCCCAAAAGCACTTATTTTGAGAAAAAAAAAAAATACAACAACAACAATATACCCAATATATTCTCTCCAAGTGGGGTCTGGGGAGGGTAAGTGTACGCAGTCTATACCACTACCTCAAATGTAAGATAGAGAGACTGTTTACGATAGACCCTCGGCTCAAAATAAAGCAATCTAAGATAAGATAAGGAATAATAATAGAACAAAATACAATAGAAATTAACATATTCAATAATACCAAAAGCAAGATGCTCCAAGTACACACCAAAACATCCAACATTCTAACTCAGACTAACCTTCTACCCTAATTCACCTCCTTCACAACTTCCTATCAAGGGCCAAGACCTTGGTAAGCTGAAGTTGCTCCATGTCATGTCTAATCACCTCCTTCCAATATTTCTTCGGTTTATCTCTACCTCACTTGAAACCATCCCTAACCAACCTCTCACACCTCCGCACTAGGGCATGCGTTCTCTTCCTCATCACATGATCGAACCATTTCAACCTCGCTTCCCTCATCTTGACTTCCACCGAAGCCACTCCCACCTTATCTCGAATAACCTCATTTCTAATCCTATCTTTTCTAGTACACCCACACATTCACCAAAGCATTCTCATCTCCGACACCTTCATCTTCTAGATGTGGGTCTTCTTAACAGGCCAAATATACTCCGCGCCATACAACAAAGTCGGTCTAACCACCACTTTGTAGAACTTGCCTTTAAGTTTGGGAGGTATACCTTTTTGTCACACAAGTGCTTTTAAAAAGAAACAGAAGTAAAAAATTATTTTTTTCATGACAAAAATATCCCCATCACATACACACACATTCCTAATTAATTAATTAATTAATTAATTAATCATATCTTATAAGTTAGAGTAAAGTTTAATTTTAAATTTTTATACTTCATATTTACATCATAATTCTTTATTTTATATTATGATTTATATATTATTATTTTATTTTGACACATTTTCTTTAAATAAATTTGAAAATATCATTGATGATGATAACCGAAAAATATGTAACTTTTTAATGTATTTATGTATATAAATGTTGATAGAGTACGTACTTTTTAATTAAACACAAATAAAATTAAAATTAAAATATTTTAATAGATATTTAAAATATACTTTCTCTATAAATTGATTTTAGTAGTAAAAGTCTATTAATACATGTCTTTTTTGGTCATTTGTCTAAGAAAAATACTTTTTTGAAAAAGATTATTCAAACACAATTTATTTATCAAAAGCAGTTTTCAAATTAATTTAGCAAACACAAATAGCTTTTTAGCTTTTTTAAAAAAAATATTTTTCTAAAAAGCTATTTTATAAAAGTGTTTCTCAAATAAGGAATTTTTGTAACAACAATCCCAAACGAGCTCTAAGAGAATTCAAAAGAGCAAATGGTCAAATGCCCCTCCAACCTACACTCAATTCTCCACTACACACTCCAACTTCACGAGGGTCCTATTACCTCCCCAAACTATTTAAAAATAGAACTAGTACCCCCCTAATTACTTACGTGGCAAAGTAAGTGTATTTCAGTCTTTTTGAGAGAGTGAGCGAAAAAAATTAAAACTTTATTTTATAATATTTTTTATATATATAATATTTATTTTCTTTCTTCTTCACATCAATTGTCATCCTTTCTCATCCCAAAACACTCTCAAAGAATAGAGAGCTCCAAAAATAAATTAATCAATGGGCTCAACATGCATACTTGTGAACGAATTCTTTGAATTTCTCTTCTTCGAGAAACTGGAGTATCAGAAACACCAATTCTCTGCAACATAGATATTTCTCTCTACTTTACCACACAAAACGCAAATTGAACAATCCTTAACTCCTAGATATCCACACGCGCTATAATTTCTAGGGTTTCAGCTCCTCCTTAACCGAAAAAGCAATACCAATTGTTCTTTGTTATTGGTTAAGGAGGAGCTGAAACCCTAGAAATTATAGCTTGTGTGGATATTTAGGGGTTAGATCTGTCGAGTTGTGAAATCGACGATTGTTCGATTTATAGCTTTTGTGGTAAAGTAGAGAAAATGTCTATGTTAAACAGAGAATTGATGTTTCTGATGCTCCAGTTTCTCAAAAAAGAGAAATTTAAAGAATTCGTTCACAAATATGGGTGCTAAGTCCAGTGATGAATTTATTTTTGGAGCTCTTTGATCTTTGAGAGTATTTTGGGGATGAGAAGAGGCGCGCGTCTGGGGGTTATATATATATAAATATCTTGTTTAGATTGTGAATTTTTCGGTGAAAGGGGTTCGTCCCTTGTGCCCCTAACTTCGCCTTTGGGGACATCGCATTATGATTTTCTTTTACTACGTCTATATACATCGATAAATTAATAAGCGATATATACATAAGTATAAAAATTAATAACATTACCTGTTATAATAGTTTATTAATTTGTTTCATTGTTTCAAAATTCAAATGCAATTGCCACTAATTGATGCTTCTAGCGATAAATAGGAAGAAATCATCGAATTTTTTTCGTTTGTGCTAGAATTTTTTTGTTATTTTTGTAAATTATAAACGAAAGCAAATTGAGAAATTAAACAATAAACAATTCAAATCATGAATTTTATTATATTGTATATTTATGTTGTTAAATTTATCGTTACGTAATGACGAAGGGTTTCATTTTATGTAACGTCGATATCATGTGATCGTGTTGATATCTTTTTCTTTTTGCTCATTTCGTTTTTTCTTATTATTTAGTAATTCTATTTTATTAGTTACCCAACTTTTTTGTAATGGTTCTAATTTGGATCCTATTTTCTTGTAGATTTAGACTTAGCCTTCAAATTATTAATTAGTGATATGTTATGTAATTACGGAAAACGATATGATCTATTCAAATGTTAAATTCATCAAAATAATATAATATAATAAAATATATTATGAAACGATACGTAACATCCGTTTAAGTGTAAGTAAAAAACTAGTCGACCAAACCGGCCAATTTGACTTCTACCCTAGAATTTTTTTTTTAAGAATTAAAATAAATAAAAGTGAGAAAGATTTTGAAAACTCATTGATTGTGATTCTCTTTTTTTATTTAAGAAATAAATTAAAATAATTAATTATTATATCATTGTGGGGCTTCAAAAAAGATTTGATCTAATTTAAAACAGACAAGATTTGCTGATAATCAGCAAGAATTAAGTGGTTAATATTTCTGTATTTTGTATTTAGGCGAAATTTATGGAATGTTATGAATTGAAATAAAATATATAGAGAGATTATTTAATTTAAGAAAAATTATAAATTTGTAAGTTAATTATCTGAAAAAAAGAGAAGTAAAATGGACTTATTAACACAAAATAAAACTTTGTTGCCAAACTATAAATGGAAGTTGGTTAACATAATACATGTCTTAATTAAGCTTAAAAGTATTAGTCATAATTTAATAATGCTTAACTAATATTTGCAAAGTCCTATATTATTGATTAGTATATCATATCTTTTGTAAGTGTTACTTAATTATTGGTAGTTGAGGAATTGAAGCTTAATTATTTCTCTTTTGAGAAAGAAATAAAATTTTCAATAATATTCTGTGTACATTAAAAAAACTAAATAACGATCTTAAAATCGTTCATAAGCAACATGATTTAAATTTGGTACAAAAAGAAATATGTCTTTTCATAATTTATATCTGCGCGCAGAATGATTTTTTTTTTCTCTCTCTTCAAAATACAACATATTGTCGATATGACAATATCGAGAAAGGGTCGAAACTAATATTTAAAGTAAGAATTCAGTAATTTTAATTCCAACTGATAGCGTAGAGGCAAAAACATAAATAGGATTAGAAGTATGAGTTCAGAATACAATAAAGTTAGTTCCTTCTATAAAATTATTAAAAAATTCACATCAGGGCGACAGGACTCGAACCTATGGTCCTCTGTACTCAAAACAAATGCGTTGATCAGACTATGCTACACCTCGTCTCACCACTCCAAAATATATAAATTCAACCGATCGATGAACACTGAAATCGAACTCGCCCATCCTTTGAACTTTAAATTATGGAAAGATTAATTATGGAGAGAAAGATTAATTATGGAATATAATGGGAGTGGTGAAGGTTGCTTACACGTAATCTACAAGAGATTTAATGTAAATCACTAATTAATTTTTCATAAAGATTTGATATTTCCAATCGAATCTATACCTTAAATTAAATCAAATCACAAATTAATTTTCGATCATTAGCAGTAGGTGTCAATGACAGAGCTATAGTACTAATTACAAATTGTATAGAGTGAATTAATTATGTGTAGACATCGCAATTTTGTGAACTCTACAAGACGAGCTCAGTCTAGGTTCTTGGATGTTATCTTATATTAAATCATAGCGTACGCCTTAAACCTGCTCCGAGTATTCACGAAGAGATCAAGACAAATCAAAACTGCTTGTATCAAGACCGTCAGCAGATTTTTCTACCATCAAATATATCGCAACGAGGTCGCACATTCAGTAAATACGATATTAGCATACCTCAAATTATGAAAAAAAGTCAGAGGGAAGAATCAAGGGAGGAACAAAATTATACTCACAAACATTTATCAATAAATTCTTTGGAGATAAGCATCCAATATCTCCTCGAACTATGACCAAAGTTGTTACGACACACTCCAATTTCACATGGGTCCCTATTACCTCCTGAACTCAATTTTAGCGTATTTTTTCGTTATTACATAAAAATGAAACTCACATCAAAGGTGTCACATCAGCTAAAAAGGTGCCACGTAAGCTAAAAAGGGATGACAAAAATATACTAAAATTGAGTTCAGGGGTAATAGGACCCTTGTAAGTTCGAGTGTGTCGTAGCAAATTTAATTTAGTCATAGTTCAAGGGGGTACTAGACGCTTTGCTCAAATCTTTGTTTCGTTATATTTTATTTATGATTACAATTTATTTCTATCATCATAAAATTTTGGATGTGATTTTACACATTATATTATTTTTTATTTGTTCCTATATAATAAAAAAAAAAACATTTTGTAAAGTTGATGTGCTCTCTAATTATAAAGTTGATCTTGCATGATATTCATATCCCAATTGATAAGACAAGAAGAATAATATTTGTCATTGGACTAGATATATTAATTATTAATTCAAAATACACGACGAACTTGCATATTGTAATTATAAAAAATAATATTTAAGAACACTATTAATTAGTAATCACATATTTTATTCTTCAATTTTCTCTATTACACGATGCTTTATTTGCTCCATGTATCTTGCTAATTTGCTTGTCCAATTTTATAATATCAATTGAATTCAACCAAATAATAATTTTAATTTCCAATTTGCATTTACTCATAAGGCCCCATGCATGGAAAATATGTAGTATACTATATATTCAATAACTTGGACAAACATCATTTGACCTTTTACGAATATATAATAAATAATATAATAAATAGAAGAAATTAATTTGAAGTCTAATAAAGTTGCTGAGAAAATAACTCTTCCTCCAATATAGTTGATTTTAATTTTTCAGTTGAGAGTTTAATAAACAAAGTCCATTTTTATTTTTATTTTCAATTTAAAGAAATATCAAATGGGAGGGCAAGGAAAGAGTACGTATGTCAATATAATTTTAAAATGATAAAAGATATCAGAAAGAACAAAAAATAAACCAAAAAAAAAATAGTGATGCTCTATGTTCTAACTTCTAACTAACTAAAATTTTTTATAATTGGATAAGTTATCTTAGTTTTTATTTTTGTCATTTTTCTTAGATTTTCAATATTAAAAAAAATAATTGGGAAAAGGTAGAAGAGAATAGAGATGATCGGAGAAGGATAAGGTGTACGTCGAAAAAATTACTAGTCACATACCCAATGTATTTCCACATAGTGGGGTCCGCGGAGGGTACAGTGTACGCAGACCGTACCAGTACCTCAGGTGAAGTAGAGAGGCTATTTCTGATAGACCCCAGCTTAGGACCGATAGCAGTATAACAAACACAAAACATAAATGTATATAAACTAGTACAATATGCAAAATAAACTAACACCTCTAGCCACAAGATAATACTAAAAACTAACTATCTGAAATCATAGACATCACTCAACACCACGAACAAGAAACTTCAGACACAAATAAAGAACGCTCCCCTATTGTTACCGATGCACTTCCGCCACCTAGCCCTATCCTAATCCGCGTCCTCTATATCTTCCTATCGAGGGTCACGTTCTCCGTAAGCTGTAACTGATCAATATCATGCCTAATCATCTCCCTTTAATATTTCTTCGGCCTACCTCTACCCTACCAAAAACCATCCATCGCCAGTGTCTCACACCTCCGCACTGGAGCATCAGAGCCCCTCCTCATCACGTGTCCGAACTAAAGTAACCTCGATTCTCACATCTTGTCCTCCACCGAAGCCACTCCCACCTTCTTCCGAATAATCTCATTGCTCACCCTATCTTTCCTGGTATGACACACATCCATCGCAACATCCTTATCCCTGCCACCTTGAACTCTTGCATGTGGGATTTAAGTTCGCTAAATTACTTGTTTTAGTATGTTTTAATATTATTACAAAAAAATATCATAATTTTTTATTTATAACAATTTATAACTAGTGCTATTGGTGCATTTATGTTATGTTTTGAAAATTCAATTTATAATTTGGTATTAGGGGCATAGATAGTGTTATTTATGAAAATTTCCCCAAGTCCTTTTGTTTGCTTTGTAATTGTTTTCAAGTTATTGGGCTTTTAAAAAGAAGCTATTGGGCTTCTATTTACTGTCATGGGAAGTGCACAAATATCCGATTTTGATATCGTCATTTAACTAGTAACTGCTTAATAATTTTTTGGATAAACCACATAAATCCCTTCTATAGTGAAAGTATTTATATATAATTCCGTTAGATTTTCTCTCTCCCTAATTTGTAAAATATAGTTATACATTAGGTAAACCCTTATACATTGATGCAATGTATGATAAAACAGATTTGCCTATATTTATGGAAAGAGAAATCAGATACTATCTTTCTCTACCTTAATTAACGCAATTAATTACCTATCATTATGTGGTGTATGATTAAATATAGTCACTGAAATTTAAATTCAAAAAAATTCTTAAACATCACTATTAATTGTTCTCATTTACAATATTTTATGTTGTTTATTCATTTTAACAGAACAAAAAGTCTTATTATTTCCTTCTTATACTATTTTTAGTAGTAATAAATTACATAAATAATTATAAAATATAATTTTAATTAAAACCTTTATAAAAATTATGTAACAACAACATAAAATAATATAAAATCTAGTGAAAGTATTTGTTTTTCATTCTCTTTCCTTTACTTTAGTAGGAGTAATATTAATACGTATGGATTATTTGTGTTCACACTAATATGATCCATTAAGCTCCTAGAAAATTGATTTGCAAAGTATGTTTTGACGAAATAAATTATCTTTCATTCAGGAAATCATATAAATTTATTATAAATAATTTAAAATCCATGAAAAAAATAAACATCAGTTAACAAAATAGTTAAATGAGAATAATATTATCCAAATACAATTGATATATTCAGTTTTATTATTCAATATGTGATTTATTTATTGAATCAATGCAAATAACGGATAAGTTGAAATTTAAAAGATAACATTATACAACAGCTGCACATGTATGTGGGCACATTATACATTTAAAAAATAATCTACAGTAATATATAATGTCATACTATACATTTAAGTATTAATTTTAAACAATGTATACTTGTGTATCCTTATTAGAAGGTATAATGCAATCCTATACAATATTAATACTTTCTAATTGTATAATACTAAATAATACATAAAATGCCTCTTAAATGTAATAAGAACTTCTTAATGTATAACATAATGAAATATATAGAAGAATAATTATATTATACATTAGTCTTCCAAAAAATAACTAATGTATAATGTCTGATAAATTATAACTTATTTATTAAAATATAGTCTTCCAAAATGTATAATATCACACTATACATATAAAATATTCACCTTATACATTAATTATTTACAAGATTATAATAATTTTAAGGAAAAATTAGTGTTATTGTAACATTACATTGACTACAGGATTATAAGGAAAAAGAATGATTCAATTTCCATTATTACGTGAATTGAAAGTGTACATCTTCAATTCTAATTATAAAAGTGACGCAAATAGGAGGGGGATGAGAGAGTATTAATATTACATTAGCTTGATTGTAGGCGTAAATAAAGAAGCACATATATGGAGCAAAAATCAGTGCACTAACATAGAAGCAAAATATGATATTTTGATATGTATGAGGGGGATGAGAGAGAAATAGTGAATTTAAGGGATTTAAGCAATTACTTTGTAATTTTTATAATTTTTTTTCAATATGAAATTTTATGTAATAAGGTAAAATTACCTTGTGTATATCTATATGTAATTTTTAGTATTTTTTTTTTGCAAATTTACCTATTTCTAACAAGTAAAACAATCGCGCCCAAGTTTGATAACTTCAGACGTTTTAGCTTGATGTTTAGCATGACTTGCAAAGATAAAAATTTGTATATTTTTAATTGAGGTATATATAAAAATTGATTAAACTTTTAATCATGTATGTTTGCATCTTAGTCATACATGACAGAAATGCATATAAAGAAGGTCAAACCCATCGGTGGCCTCCTAAACTTGGCACGATTTTTCACTTAGGCACCTCAAGTGAACAATGTTCATTTTTGGCACCTCAAGTAGCTATAAGTGTGTCATTTTGACACTTTTCGCTGACATGACAAAGAGAGTGTATTACACTCTCTATAGGCGCGTGAACGATGAAATTTAGCCGATTTTTATTTTTTCTCTTCTTGTTCTGCTCAATTACTCCAACCATTTTTCATACTTTTTCACCATTTTCCCACCTCTGCATCAACCTTAAACTCAAAAAAGTTCTTCAAATCTCTCAATAGTTGTAGTCCCTCTCTCCCAACACTATTATTTCTTAATTTTTTGATTAAAAAAAATCATCTTTTCAGCATAAAAGAAAAAAAATTATGGATTCAAAAATATTTTTTTTGGTCATCAATGGCAAATCCATTGACAATTAGTGTTGGTCATCAATGGCGGGCGAATTCATTGAAAATTATTTTTGTTGAAAATTATTCATCGACGCCTCCATGATGATTTGTTGTTGCAGAAAATTTCAATCACATACCCCATTTATGGATATGTTGGTTGTTGCAGTGATAAATTATTGCAGTGTTGTATTTTGAACAAAGCAAAAGAGAAAAGCAATGAAATTTTGCTATTGCAATCACAATTACTTATGACCATTATTGTTATGGAAGAAATTTTAAAGACATTTTTTAGAGATGAAAATTAAAGAAGATGATCGAGGAGAGGGGGGGGGGGGGGCTGCGTTGCTGCATCATTAGTTTGTGGGGAAGGGGGTTGCTGCAGCAACCTTGAAGTTGTAGTGGGGTGGCAGCGATCTTATAGTGGTGGTGGGGTGGGGGTACTTGGAGAAGATGATGTCGAGGGGGGGGGAGTTATTTATTTATTGATTTTTTATTTAAAATTAAAGTTAATTATTTAAAAATTAATTTTTTAAATTATAATTTATTTAAAATTATTATTTTAAACAAGAACGCCACATGTCTTTTTTTAATTGGTGGTATGCCATGCTAGCAAACGTGTGTATTACACACACTTTGTAAAATCAGTTGATTGTAAAAAAAGTGTTAAAATGACACAGTTAATAGCTGGTTGAGGTGCTAAAAATGAACATCGTCCACTTGAGGTACCTAAGTGAAAGATCGTGCCAAATTCAGGGGGTTGACGATGGATTTGGCCTATAAAGAAAGGCTGAAATTTCAGACATGGGCGTTTGAATAAAATATAATAATTTGTTCTTTAAATTTCAATAAAGATTTAATACTCATATATGAAGGACACGAATTAGATTAGAAGGCTAGTGCATGTGGGGAGTCGTAGCCAGTAGTTAAGGGAGCTTTGTGGTAGCCGGTTTGGTAGTCTTAGGGCTATGCTTAAAGATTTGAGCTGATAGTAGGAGGGTATGGGATTGGTGGTGCCTTGGTTCGTTAGTGCAGTGTATTACTTTGTGGGTGTCTTATTTCTGCTATTTCTTCTTGTTTCATGCGTTATTACGACTTTAATTTTTTTTTTCTTCAATCGGGGGTCTACCGGAAACATCCTCTTTACTTTTTCGAAGGTAGTGATATGGAATGCTTACGTTTCATCCTCCCCAAACCCCACTATATGGGAATACACTAGTTTTGATGTTATTGTTGTACTTTAACTAGGTGTTTGGCAAGGAAAATTAGTATTTTTTACAGTTGAAGTTGGAATTGTGTTTGACAATGTAAATAAATTGAAGTTTCACTTGTTTTCACTTTTACAATTTTAAAATGTATTTGAAACTCTTATAACCAACTATTATAATTTTCACTAAAGTGAAATAATTTTTTAGAAAAAAAAAAAACTTACGGCTAAACGAACTCTAAGTAGCCGTTTGGCCATCAGTACTTTTTCATTTTTTACCGAAAAATTCTTTTATTTTAGTAAAAAAAGTAAAAATAATAGTGTTTTGACCATGAAAATTTCAAATACAATTTGAAATTGGATTTGAAAAAGTGAAAACAAGAAAAATTTGTTCTCAAAATTTCAAAAATAATTTTAATTTAGATATTCATATCCAAACACAATTTCAATTTCAATTCCTGCTTATTTCCAACTCCGAAAAATTATATTTTCATGACCAAATAGGGCGAAGAATTTTTTTTTTTTTTAAAAATTGAGTTGTTTTCATTTTTTTTTTAACTCCATTTTTACTCTGACTTAATAAAAAAGCACATTCAAAATATTTTTGAATGTATTGAATTGAAGAAAAATGGAGAAAGTAATGAATGTATTGAAGCCGAAACCGAATCCTCAACAACTATTGAGGGATTGGCAACGTAGGCTCCGACAAGAATGTCGGAATATTGAACGTCAAATACGAGGTTAATTGTCCTCCTGTTTAATTGTTTGTAGTTAGGAAGGAAAAGGGTTTGTTGGGGTGATTGTAAAGTTTGATTCTTTTTTGGAATTGTTCCTTTCGATTTTTGTTACTATCTGTTGTTTCTTGTAACTCGATTATCGTGTTGTTTTGTTGTAGTTTTTGTTGTGTTATTGTTTACTGTTTTTGTTATTATATATGATGTTCTTTGGAGCGCGATTATCGTGTTGTTTTGTTGTAGTTTTTGTTGTGTTATTGTTTACTGTTATGTTGTTCTTTGGAGCTCGGTAAGATTATCGTGTTGTTTTGTTGTAGTTTTTGTTGTGTTATTGTTTACTGTTTTTGTTATTATATATGATGTTCTTTGGAGCTCGATTATCGTGTTGTTTTGTTGTAGTTTTTGTTGTGTTATTGTTTATTGTTATGTTGTTCTTTGTGTTATTATTTTGTTATTATATATGATGTTCTTTGGAGCTCGATTATCGTGTTGTTTTGTTGCAGTTTTCGTTTTGTTATTGTTTACTGTTATGTTGTTCTTTGGAGCTCGATTATTGTGTTGTTTTTGTTATGATCCATTGCAAAGTCCCACATCGGTACTACAAAGTATTGTTGTGGGGTATTTATAGCCTTGGGCTCTCCCACCTTAATAGCTAGCTTTTGGGGTGCGGTTCTCCTAAGGTTGTAACAGTGGTATCAGAGCCATCCATCACCCTTCGCGCCCACCGTGCCTGGGATGGTGACGTCGGTATGACAGTGTTTGGCCGGGCTAGCAATGTTTAGCGCACAGCCATCGAGCCACCTGGGCACCTGACTCGAAAAGGGCTACCTGGGAAAGAGCTACCTACATAAGTAGAGTGAAAGCTACCCAGAGTGGAGCCATGGAGGACGACGGATGCGGAGCGTGGTGGTTTGTTATGATCCATTACAAAGTCCCACATCGGTACTACAAAGTATTGTTGTGGGGTATTTATAGCCTTGGGCTTTCCCACCTTAATAGCTAGCTTTTGGGGTGCGGTTCTCCTAAGGTTGTAACAGTTTTGTTGCAGTTCTTATTGTGTTATTGTTTACTGTTTTTGTTATTATATATGTTGTTCTTTGGAGCTCGATTATCGTATTCTTTTGTTGCAGTTTTTGTTATTATTTGTTGGTCCTTGTACCTCAATTATCGTGTTGTTTTGTTGTGTTATTTTTTTTTGTTTTTGTTATTATATGTTTTTCTTTGGAGCTCGATTATCGTGTTGTTTGTTGTAGTTCTTGTTGTGTTATTGTCTACTGTTTTTGTTATTATATATGTTTTTCTTTGAAGCTCAATTATTGTGTTGTTTTGTTGTAGTTTTTGTTGTGTTATTGTTTATTGTTGTGTTGTTCGTTGGAGCTCGATTATCGTGTTGTTTTGTTGTAGTATTTGTTGTGTTATTGTTTACTGCTTTTGTTATTATATATGATGTTCTTTGGAGCTTGAGTATCGTGTTGTTTTGTTGTAGTTTTTGTTGCGTTATTGTTTACTGTTTTTTTGTATTATATATAATGTTCTTTGGAGCTCGATTATCGTGTTGGTTTGTTGCAGTTCTTGTTGTGTTATTGTTTACTGTTTTTGTTATTATATATGTTGTTCTTTGGAGCTCGAGTATCGTGTTGTTTTGTTGTAGTTTTTGGTTGTGTTATTGTTTACTCTTTTTGTTATTATATATGATGTTTTTTGGAGCTCGATTATCGTGTTGTTTTGTTGTAGTTTTTGTTGTGTTATTGTTTACTGTTTTTGTTATTATATATGATGTTCTTTGGAGCTCGAGTATCGTGTTGTTTTGTTGTGTTATTGTTTACTGTTTTTGTTATTATATATGATGTTCTTTGGAGCTCGAGTATCGTGTTGTTTTGTTGTAGTTTTTGGTTGTGTTATTGTTTACTGTTTTTGTTATTATATATGATGTTCTTTGGAGCTCGATTACCGTGTTGTTTTGTTGCAGTTTTTGTTGTGTTATTGTTTACTGTTGTTGTTCTTTGGAGCTCAATTATAGTATTGTTTCGTTACAGTTTTTGTTATTATCTGTTGGTCCTTGTACCTCAATTATCGTGTTGTTTTGTTGTGTTATTATTTTTGTTATTATATATGTTGTTCTTTGGAGCTCGATTATCGTGTTGTTTTGTTATAGTTTTTGTTGTGTTATTATATGATGTTCTTTGGAGCTCGAGTATCGTGTTGTTTTGTTGTAGTTTTTTTTGTGTTATTGTTTACTGTTTTTGTTATTATATATGATGTTCTTTGGAGTTCGATTATCGTGTTGTTTTGTTGCAGTTCTTGTTGTGTTATTGTTTACTGTTTTTGTTATTATATATGTTGTTCTTTGGAGCTCAATTATAGTATTGTTTCGTTGCAGTTTTTGTTATTATCTGTTGGTTCTTGTACCTCAATTATCGTGTTGCTTTGTTGTGTTATTGTTTATTGTCTTTGTTATTAGATGTTGTTCTTTGGAGCTTGATTATCGTGTTGTTTTGTTATAGTTTTTGTTGTGTTATTGTTTACTGTTTTTGTTATTATATATGATGTTCTTTGGAGCGCGATTATCGTATTGTTTTGTTGCAGTTTCTGTTATTATCTGTTGTTCCTTGTGGCTCGAGTACTATTGTTTTATTACATTTTTTGTTCTGTTATTAATATCGGTTGTTTGTTGTTCCTTGTACCTCGATTATCGTTTTGTTTTGTTGTAGTTTTTTGTTGTGTTACTATTATTGTTTTGTTATTATTTGATGTTTCTGGTATTTCTGACACTTCTTGTTTGGGACTGCTTTTGTTTTTTTTGAGCCGAGGGTCTATCAGAAACAACCTCTCTACCTCTGAGGTAGGGGTAAGGTCTGAGTACGCTCTATCCTCGCTAAACCCCACTCACTGGGACTACATTGGGTATGTTGTTGTTATTGGGTTTATTGAAGATTGTTGAATTTTTGTGGATTTTGATCAGATATACAAAGCGAGGAGAAGAAAGTACAGAAAGCAATTAAAGAAGCAGCTAAAAGAAATGATATGGGTTCTGCCAAGGTGATTTACTGCTCTCAGTCAGTTGAACTTTTTTATTTGAAAAACCTTTCACATAAACCTTTTTTTTTTGCTGGTGATGACGTTTTTCGTTGCCTGCTGATGCTAGTATTACATATTGTGCCCCTTTGGAGCTAGGAGAATAAAATTATTGAGGTTTCGTTATAATTAGATGTGGTTAAATTACCTAAAGAATGAATCATTTTAGTTGCTTATACTTTTTTTATCCGCAGCAGCTTTTTGCAGACTTACTGTCATGGCTGACTAATCTTGTTTAATTACTAGTTAGTTATTAGGTGGCTTCTAAGAATAGCGAGATAGTAACCCGCAGGGGTTGTCAAGTTGGTTGAGCAAGGAATCTCCCAACGCGGGATTGGGGGGAGGGGGGGGGGGGGGCCCGAAACCCCATGCATGCTTTCTCAGTCGAGCTCGTCACAGAAGACTTGGTTAGTGCGGTTTACCTCTACTGCACTTTTGCGGGCTATTACACTAGAATGAAGTTTGTTTACCCTGTGCGCACAGGAAGGGCAGAAGCTGCGGGTTCTCTTGTCATTAAAAAAAAGAATAGCGAGATAATAATGTGAAATCTTTTCAGTATGTAGAATATGTTGAAAACTATTAACTTTGAATATGTGTTTCTTTTCTCTTAGTTGCTTGTTCATATTTTTAGTTTTAAGTTTTAATTTTAGGCATTTGCTAAAGGACTTGTGAGATCTATTTAAAAGTGTTTAATTGCTTTTTTTTTTTTTTTCCGTCATGCTTATAATCTAGGTCTATAACATTGTTAAAGCTGAGAAATCGTCTATAGACTGAACTCTGGATGCTTGAAAATTTGTTTTTGCAGACCAGGCGATAAGAGTAATTCTTTTCTTTGATGAACTAAAGTAATTCCATTAGATTGAAACAATCTCCCATCGACAAGAAGTATACCAAAAAAGTAGAGAACCTACTCATCAACGTGGTTTCCCACAAAATTGCATCCAATCTTCTATACAGATAGGAACCACATAGGTGCACCAAACGTAAACACAAAGAACTATTGCTCAAGTATACAAATTCAGTTACTACTACATCAAATTCTCTCCTATTCCTCTTCTTCCAAGTGATCCACATCAATGCAAGTGAAATAATGTCCAACGTCTTGTTTCTTCTCTTTTAAATGTTGGCGAAACGAGAAAGAGAAGAAGGATGAATTGTTGCTTTAAAAGCACTTTCTTCTCTGTTACAATGTGCTTGACCATTGAGATGTTTGGCATAAAAAACTTGGCGTGTAAGAACATCTAAAATTTTTTGTTCTGGGTCATTGATAGAGTTTCAGGCGGTTAAGAAACCAATATGCTTTTTCAGAAACTTCTAAGGAATGCTTATTTTAATAGTTAGGTTAGTACTCATCCAATATTTTCTTTTCAAGTGTGTGTGTTGAATTCAACTTGATACTATATATTGTTATGAGACATAATTCATTGTTTTTGTCATCCCATTGCTTATTCATATCGGAGTGTTGATGTTTTTGTCACAGTCACTTGCTAAAGAGATTGTGAGATCTCAAAGAACCGTGAACCGATTATACGAGAACAAGGCACAGTTGAATTCAATATCCATGCACCTTGGAGAAAGTGTCGGTATGACCAAAGTCTTGCCTCACCTTTTGTATTTATGTATATATCCTTGCATATTCAGTAGTTTGCATTTGGTCCTCTAAGTTCTTGTTTATGAGCAAGCTGTCTCAAGAGCAATATGCATCCATCGAGAACGTAGCACCATTAATTCTTGACAGGGATGAAGGGATATCTATCTTATGTTGAACAATGAATAATTTGAAAAGTTTTCTTATTGCCCAGTGTCTCAGTTGCTGGCTTGAAAATGCAATAGCTTACTTAAGGGAGTTTAAAACGTGTCGTCATATACAAGCTCAATCCTAATTTAATGTCTTACTGACTTTGTTCTATTTTTAAATCGGGAGTTTGAAGAGGCATAATGTATGTGTAATTATATAGATGTCCAAAATCCAGAAGTTTTTGTCTTTATGATATTAGTTTTTTTTAGTAAGAGGTGAAAGTTATCACTTATCACTCTATGCTGGTCAACTGGATGTTATTGTGGCAAAACCGACAAAATTCTGCCCTTTATTATGACCGAAAAATCTGTATGGAGCCAACCTTCTGGACCAACAACAGCCTCTGGAACTCGAGATGATGGCCCGCCCCTCTACCCTTCTCCACTCAAATACTGAACTTAGTTCGCTGGGCACAAGGTTCGAATTTGTAACCTAAAATACAAGTGCCTCAACCTTTGCCAACTGAGCTAACCCTTGAGTGCAACACATTCTTCCTTTTGAACTGATTATGTGAAATAGTGCGTTCTGCATTTTTCTGGCTGTCCCAAAGACATGGGCATCTGAACTTGTAACGAACCTCCTTCTAATAATAATCTGGTATCACCCAAGGGTGTGACCTAGTGTCAATTAAGTGGGAGGAGAACCATGAGGTCCCAGGTTCAAATCCCAGCGGAATGAAAAACGGTAGGTGATTTCTTCCCATCTGTCTAGCCTTGATGGAGGTAGCAGGTATCCCGTGAAATTAGTCAAGTTGCATGCATGCTGCTCCGGATGCCACGATTATCAAAATGAAAATAAATTAAAAATTTGGTATCTTACTTGGTTCCTGATCTCCATGAGCTGCCATTACCTTGAATTCAATGATGGATGGCGACTGTAGCAATCTTGATCTTAGTGGAGCTGGATCTTGTGTTTAGTCTAGCAGTTGGATATACTGATTGGCAAGGAATTCTTAAAAAGACAAAGAAAAAGGAGTCATTCTTGTCTTTTCATATAGGAGACTTCTTCTACCAGTGTAGTTGCTCAACTGATATAGGCCCTCTATGCTTAGAAAATACGTATTCTGAATAAAAAGAAGTCTCTCTTATCCAGCTCATGCTTATCCTTTTTTTTTTTTAAATAACCGTGGCGTACAGTTTAATAAATGAGTAAACGTTGGAGCTTTTAGGTATACATATAACTTAAAATCTTCTATTTGAAACATCGATTGAATTGGTACCTTTCTGTATTCTATCCTGAGGTTGTTAGCAGCAACTAGGAAAGTTACACCTGTTAGAATTTCTGCAGCTTGACATCCTGATATTGATGCTGCTTGGACAAAAAACTGAAGCCAACCCTCTTGCTTTCTACTTCAATGTTAGGCTATGTGTTGGCTTCTTCAAGTATCCCATTGAACTTCTAATTGGTTTTGCAGCCATTGCTCGCACAGTGGGACATTTGTCTAAGAGTGCTGAAGTCATGAAGCTCGTCAATAATCTTATGAAGGCTCCTGAAGTTGCAATTACAATGCAGGAGTTTAGTAAAGAAATGACCAAGGTATATCAATTTGGCTTTAGCTTTTTGAGCTTCAATGATTCTTGAGCTTTCCTCCTGGTCGGAGAATCACCTTTAAACCAGTATTCTGATTCTTGAATAAGGTATTATGCTAGATGATGTGAAAGGGTTATTATTTCTCTTCTTGCTACGGCTCTCTTCTGCATTTGACTATATTTTATCCAAAGTGATTGCAAAGTTTGATCTAAGTAATAAGGTTTCCGACCTACAAAATTATTTTTCAATCTCAAAATATGTAAGAACTTCTCTAACAAAAGAGCTCGACCACATATAGTTAATTACTAAGCCTGAGAAAACAAAAATTGCGGACAAAAAATCCTCTCCTTCTGGCAGGCTAGCGCTGTGCCAAATGCTCAAGCCCAGCGCTTGCGCTGTGTTGGTGTTGCTAGCAGACTTTGATTTCTCGTGTTTGAGCGTGTTGTATTGCCTCAGAAGCCTCACCAGCGTGTTGCATCTATGTCCAACGCTGCATGTTCGACATTATTTTCCAGCTTGTTTTTCTCCGAGTTGTCACAATCCTTGATCTTCCAAATCTGGTATTCTTTGCGTCCATCTTAGAATAACTCTCTGAGTACCTTCTAATTCTTCCCTAACTAGTCCAGTGGTACGAGTGTTGCATGTGTAACCCCCATGTTGGTAGTACACAATTTTAAAAATTCACATGAAAGTATTTTTCGATATGTTTGACTTAGTCCCAAAAAGAATGACATCTTTCTATATAACTTTTTAAGTTTAAAATACCTAATTTACGGTTAATAATATGATTTATAGCCACACAAATATCTATGACTTATTTAGATTACCTGGAAATTAGTCTTATCTTTTGTCATTGCAGGCTGGTGTCATGGAAGAAATGGTAAATGATGCAGTAGACAGTGCCCTGGATTCAGAAGACATGGAAGAGGAGATTGAAGAAGAAGTTGACAAGGTCTTGACTGCAATTGCTGGTGAGACTACTGCACAACTTCCTCAAGCAGTCCGAAAGGAGAAGTTAAAGCAACCAGCACAGGCAGTGGAGGATGCAGAGGTATGTCCTCTCATCTATTGTGTAGAACGATCTTTTCTATGATCACGCAAACTAAATTGATTAACCAATGATTTGTTATGTCTTGCAGGACGACGAGGAGGATTTAGAAGAACTAAGGGCACGTCTTGCAAAAGTTAGATCCTAACTGATTTTTAAATTGACTTGCACTGCGACTAAGGCTTCAATGTAAAATATGTTAGTGTGTGAAACACAAACCTCTTATATGGTCTGCCGAGTTGCATCTTCTATCTGGAAGAGAGGATAGTAGAGTACCTTCTGTATCTTAGAATCGATACTCGTGACATCTTGTATTGATTATCAATGTGAGTTCTAATCTTTTTCTCTTTGCCCACGCTTTTCACTGTATGGAAAATGAAAATCTATGCTAATAACATTTCTTTCTATTTAGTATGATTTGGCTGTTCAATGTATCTGTGTGGGATGCTCTCTCTCTCTCTGGTGCTTCAAATTTTGCATAATAATTTGTGTCCTAGCATGCTTCAGAAGTTTCCTTGTTAATTGCTTATGCAAAAGGACTTGGAATGTTCAATTTTTTTCCGCTCTCTTTTCATACTGCGACTCCCATGATGTTGCAGATTTCTTGTTACTGTTCCCAGCTGACTTTTAATAATGCAACGAAGAGCTTCCTCTTGTGAATTAGAGTAGTTTTACACACTTTGTTGCTAACGAACACTTGTGATTTATCATTCACCATCCATGGAGTGTAATCTTAGATTCATTGTAATTGCATTTACTGTTGTTACAGTATTGAGATCTGCAAGTATTATAGTCATTAAAGATGATGTATTTGTAGTCAAAACATCTTTATGTCCAACTAGAATTTCTGGACAGGTAGATCCAATATAAGGGGCAGCACACGGTGCACTAAAGCTCCCGCTATGCGCAGGGTCCGGGGAAGGGTTCGACCACAAGGGTTTATTGTACGCAGCCTTACCTTGCATTTCTGCAAGAAGCTGTTTCCATGTTCTGGACAGATAGATCCAATATCCGAATGATAAACTGGTCTAAAGTTGATAAGAGAGTTTGACTTGCTCTCCTCCGTCACATAATTGAAATCGTTACACCTTCTTGATTGCTAAGTGGATGAGTTTTGAGGCTTTTTGCTGCTCCAGATCTTGTTTTTTCTAGTGGATTGCTGCAGGTGAATGGCTCGAAATTTGACTTCAGATTCTGCGGTCAAGGTAGAGATGCTGAAGACTTTGTAAGCTTCTGGCTTGTGAAGAGTCTTTCTTTAGATATAACTTATAGCAATGTTGCTTGGACTCTCCAAATGTTGCCGCGCCCGTTTCAGATTCTCCAAAAATCCAAAAATGGATTACTTTTGGAGGATTCAACACACACCCAACAACACTTTTGAAGAGTTCAAGCAACATAGACTAATAGGTCTTTGTAAGCTTCTGGCTTATGAAGAGTCTTTCTTTACGGTGTCCTGTTCTAAGTGATTATCGCGTACTTGTCATCTTTGAATTTTGTAGCAACCAGCTGTGTCTTTATTCATTACATGCTGTTTAAATTCTGAAAAATTGTCATACACAAGCTCCCTGGAGCCAGAGCTCACGGATTCAAGCCGTGGAAACAGCTTCTTGCATAAATGCAGGGTAAGGTTGCATACAATAGACCTTTGTGGTCCAGTCCTTCCCATAGCGGAAGCTTTAGTGCAGCTGGCAGCACTTTTTAATCTTATACAATAAATGCAGGGTAAGGTTGCATACAATAGACCCTTGTGGTCCAGTCCTTCCCATAGCGGAAGCTTTAGTGCAGCTGGCAGCACTTTTTAATCTTATACAAGCGCCCCCCCCCCCCCAGATAATCAATTTAGTTTACTATTTTTAACGGTAGTGTAAAAATATGCAAATGTGGTTTTATCTTATCTAGTGCTTCTTTGGATGTTTTTGGTTCCTCTTTCATAACAAGCACTATTGTCCTTTTGAAAGTACATCATGTGATTGTTCTTGTGAGAAAATATGTTGCGACAGATATAGTTTGACACTGAGGGTTGGTTTGTGTGCCTCTACTAAAGCCACATTCGATATGACATTACTATCAAACGATTGGTGCTGAATTCTCATGACCAGCAGTATTCGTCAAATCTACAGAGGATGAAACAGGTAGATCTCTTTCACCAGTATATTCGATTATTGTGGCAGAAGTTTTGTCCAGAGGACTCAATGCTCTATTAATGGAGAAGTAATGCAAGTCATTTATATTGTCAAGGATGGCACCAGGTGTAACACATTTGGCATATGCTGCTGTTGCTGCTGATGTTATATTAATCAGTGACCTATGTTGTCCGGACTCTTCAAAAATGTAGAGGGGTCTGTCAGATCCTCCAAAAGTGGTGTATCTTTTGAGGATCTGACACGGATGCGGCAGCATGTTTGGAGAGTCCGAGCAAACATAGATAAACACTAGTTCACCACTATCCTTCAAAAGTGGTGTATCTTTTGAGGATCTGACACGGATGCGGCAACATGTTTGGAGAGTCCGAGCAAACATAGATAAACACCGGTTCACCACTATCCTTCAGAAGTAGTGTATCTTTTTAGGATCTGACACGGATGAAGCAACATATTTGGAGAGTCCGAGCAAACATAGATAGACACCGGTTCACCACTATCCTTCAGAAGTAGTGTATCTTTTCAGGATCTGACACGGATGAAGCAACATATTTGGAGAGTCCGAGCAAACATAGATAGACACCGGTTCACCACTATCCTTCAAAAGTAGTGTATCTTTTCAGGATCTGACACGGATGCAGCAACATATTTGGAGAGTCCGAGCAAACATAGATAAACACCGGTTCACCACTATCCTTCAAAAGTAGTGTATCTTTTCAGGATGTGACACGGATGAAGCAACATATTTGGAGAGTCCGAGCAAACATAGATAAACACCAGCTCACCACTATCAATAGTACCACTTGCACTTTATCTTCATGTGGCAAATGATGAATCGATACAAAGAGCAAATGTGCAATAGACTTATATAGCGTTGTTGTGTAAGGGCTTGCTGCACGGGTGTTGTCATAGGTTTCAAAAAAAGGAACTTCCATGCACATATTTGGGTAGTCCTTTGTTCCATGAGTTTACTTGTTTGTTTGTACCCAAGGACGTGGCTTACTGGTCGATGAGAACTATGAGTTTTCAGGTTAAAATTTCAATAGAGGCGAAAACAACATAATAGTGTAATACCACCAGGTGGGTGTGTAATCCCACTAGGTGGGGTCTGGGTCGATAGGGTGTATGCAAACCTTATCTTCTGTCTCGTGGAGGTAGAGAGGTTTTCGAAAACATTGAAAACAACATCATCCTAGTGTAATCCCACAAGGTTGGGGTTTGGGTCAAATCTTACCTTCTATAACGTGGAGGTAGAGAGGCTGGTTTAGGTCGGCAGGGTGTATGCACACCTTACCTTCTATCTCCTGGAGGTAGAGAGGTTATTTTCGAAAATACTGAAAACAACATCATCCCAATGTAATCCCACAAGGTGGTGTCAGGGTTTGTAGGGTGTATGCAAACCTTACCTTCTATCTCGTGGAGGTAGAGAGACTATTTTCAATAACACTGAAAACAATATCATCCCAGTGTAATCCCACAAGGTGGGGTCCGGGTTGGTAGGGTGTATGCAAACCTTACATTCTATCTCGTGGAGGTAGAGAGGCTGGTTGAGGTCGCAGGCTGTATGCAAACCTTACCTTCTATCTCGTGGAGGTAGAGAGGTTGTTTGGAAAATACTGAAAACAATATCATCCCAATGTAATCCCACAAGAAGGTGGTGTCTGGGTCTGTAGGGTGTATGCAAATCTTACCTTCTATATTGTGGAGGTAGAAAGGTTGTTTTCGAAAACACTGAAAACAACATCATCCTAGTGTAATCCCACAAGGTTGGGGTTTGGGTCGGTAGGGTGTATGAAAATCTTACTTTCTATATCGTCGAGGTAGAGAGGCTGGTTTAGGTCGGCAGGGTGTATGCAAACCTTACCTTCTATCTCGTGGAAGTAGAGACGTTTCAAAAATACTGAAAACAACATCATCCCAATGTAATCCTACAAGGAGGTGGTGTCTGGGTCTGTAGGGTGTACGCAAATCTTACTTTCTATCTCGTGGAGGTAGAGAGGTTGTTTTCTAAAACACTGAAAACAACATCATCCTAGTGTAATCCCACAAGGTTGGGGTTTGGGTCGGTAGGGTGTATGCAAATCTTACCTTCTATATCGTGGAGGTAGAAAGGCTGGTTTAGGTCGGTAGGGTGTATGCAAACCTTACCTTCTATCTCGTGGAGGTAGAGAGGTTGTTTCGAAAATACTGAAAACAACATCATCCAAATGTAATCCCACAAGGAGGTGGTGTCTGGGTCTGTGGGGTGTACGCAAATCTTACTTTCTATCTCGTGGAGGTAGAGAGGTTGTAATCGAAAACACTGAAAACAACATCATCCTAGTGTAATCCCATAAGGTTGGGGTTTGGGTCGGTAGGGTGTATGTAAATCTTACCTTCTATATCGTGGAGGTAGAGAGGCTGGTTTAGGTCGGTAGGGTGTATGCAAACCTTACCTTCAATCTCGTGGAGGTAGAGAGGTTGTTTTAAAAATACTGAAAACAACATCATCCCAATGTAATCCCACAAGGAGGTGGTATCTGGGTCTGCAGGGTGTATGCAAATCTTACTTTCTATCTCGTGGAGGTAGAGAGGTTGTTTTCGAAAACACTGAAAACAACACCATCCTAGTGTAATCCCACAAGGTTGGGGTTTGGGTCGGTAGGGTGTATGCAAATCTTACCTTCTATATTGTGGAGGTAGAGAGGCTGGTTTAGGTCGGCAGGGTGTATGCAAACCTTACCTTCTATCTCGTGGAGGTAGAGAGGTTATTTCGAAAATACTAAAAACAACATCATCCCAATGTAATCCCACAAGGAGGTGGTGTCTGGGTCTGTAGGGTGTATGTAAATCTTACTTTCTATCTCGTGGAGGTAGAGAGGTTTTCAAAAACACTGAAAACAACACCATCCTAGTGTTATCCCACAAGGTTGGGGTTTGGGTCGGTAGAGTGTATGCAAATCTTACCTTCTATATCGTGGAGGTAGATAGGCTGGTTTAGGTCGGCAGGGTGTATGCAAACCTTACCTTCTATCTCGTGGAGGTAGAGAGGTTGTTTCGAAAATACTGAAAACAACATCATCCCAATGTAATCCCACAAGGAGGTGGTGTCTGGGTCTGCAGGGTGTATGCAAATCTTACTTTCTATCTCGTGGAGGTAGAGAGGTTGTTTTCGAAAAAACTGAAAACAACATCATCTTAGTGTAATCCCACAAGGTTGGGGTTTGGGTCGGTAGGGTGTATGCTAATCTTACCCTCTATAACGTGGAGGTAGGGAGGCTGGTTTAGGTCGGTAGGGTGTATGCAAACCTTACCTTCTATCTCGTGGAGGTAGAGAAGTTGTTTCGAAAATACTGAAAACAACATCATCCCAATGTAATCCCACATGGAGGTGGTGTCTGGGTCTGCAGGGTGTATGGAAATCTTACTTTCTATCTCGTGGAGGTAGAGAGGTTGTTTTCAAAAACACTGAAAACAACATCATCCTAGTGTAATCCCATAAGGTTGGGGTTTGGGTCGGTAGGGTGTATGTAAATCTTACCTTCTATATCGTGGAGGTAGAGAGGCTGGTTTAGGTCGGCAGGGTTTATGTAAACCTTACCTTCTATCTCGTGGAGGTAGAGAAGTTGTTTCGAAAATACTGAAAACAACAGCATCCCAATGTAATCCCACAATGGTGTCTGGGTCTGCAGGTTGTATGCAAATCTTACTTTTTATCTCGTGGAGGTAGAGAGGTTGTTTTCAAAAACACTGAAAACAACATCATCCTAGTGTAGTCCCACAAGGTTGGGGTTTGGGTCGGTAGGGTGTATGCAAATCTTACCCTCTATATGGTGGAGGTAGAGAGGCTGGTTTAGGTCGGCATGGTTTATGTAAACCTTACCTTCTATCTCGTGGATGTAGAGAGGTTGTTTCGAAAATACTGAAAACAACATCATCCCAATGTAATCCCACAAGGAGGTAGTTTCTGGGTCTGTAGGGTGTATGCAAATCTTACTTTCTATGTAGAGAGGTTGTTTTCGAAAACACTGAAAACAACATCATCCTAGTGTAATCCCACAAGGTTGGGTTTTGGGTCGGTAGGGTGTATACAAATCTTACATTCTATATCGTGGAGGTAGAGAGGCTGGTTTAGGTCGGCAGGGTGTGTGCAAACCTTACCTTCTATCTCATGGAGGTAGAGAGGTTGTTTCAAAAATACTGAAAACAACATCATCCCAATGTAATCCCACAAGGAGGTGGTGTCTGGGTCTGTAGGGTGTATTCAAATCTTACTTTCTATCTTGTGGAGGTAGAGAGGTTATTTTCGAAAATACTGAAAACAACATCATCCTCGTGTAATCCCACAAGGTTGGGGTTTGGGTCGGTAGGGTGTATGCAAATCTTACCCTCTATATCGTGGAGGTAGAGAGACTGGTTTAGGTCGGCAGGGTGTATGCAAACCTTACCTTCCATCTCGTGGAGGTGGAGAGGTTGTTTCGAAAATACTGAAAACAACATCATCCCAATGTAATCCCACAAGGCGGTAGTGTCTGGGTCTGTAGGGTGTATGCAAATCTTACTTTCTATCTTGTGGAGGTAGAGAGGTTATTTTCGAAAACACTGAAAACAACATTATCCTAGTGTAATCCCACAAGGTTGGGGTTGGGATCGGTAGGGTGTATGCAAATCTTACCTTCTATATCGTGGATGTAGAGAGGGTGGTTTAGGTCGGCAGGGTATATGCAAACCTTATCTTTTATCTCGTGGAGGTAGAGAGGTTGTTTCGAAAATACTGAAATCAACATCATCCCAATGTAATCCCACAAGGAGGTGGTGTCTGTGTCTGTAGGGTGTATACAAATCTTACTTTCTATCTCGTGGAGGTAGCGAGGTTGTTTTCGGAAACACCGAAAACAACATCATCCTAGTGTAATCCCACAAGGTTGGGGTTTGGGACGGTAGGTGTTACCTTACAACCCCAAGAAGACACAAAACAGCCCCCCAAAACGTCACAAAACACACCACAAACCGAGAGCCCAAGGAACCAAGTCTCGGCCAAGAATGGCAACACAAGAATGAAAAGAAAATCCGAGAATGCTTCAACAATGGAGACGTAATAACATGTATAAGCACACCAAAACAGCAACAATACTACAATAATGTGATGAACAATAATCTTACAATAACAACAACCAACGATTACAAGAGGACAAGCCACAACTACTACAAGATGACAACAAAAAGTAAAGGGATAGATAGTTAGACAAAGGTGGTGTAAATCCTAGTAATCAAAGAGTACATTAAACTCTAAGACCCCTAACACCTCCACACACTATCACCTAACTCTTACGATGACACAAGAGAGGATTCCACAACTCAAGCGCCAAGTTTTCTCAAAAATAATCAATCACAAGAGATTCCACCCTTGAATTGCTATCCTAGTTACGAGTTTCGGTTTGCCTCAAGTAGAGAGAGGACTTTGATGTTTCAAATGACAAGACTTACAACAATAATCAACTAAGTAATGAAAATCCCTAATACTAAACTATATATAGTCTCCTTATTACATAAAAGATGAAAGGTCCAAAAGACCCTTAATGAAAAGAGGGCGCCCTTCTAGTGTAACAAATGAGCAAATAGGGCTGCTTTGGTGTGTCTTTGATCCTTCTCACGTCTCAACATTGCACTTCCTAGGATGATCCTTTGCTGCACTTGTACACACGTTGATCTTCATAGTCGCACTTGTATCATCCTCTCCATCTTAAGAGAAATTTGCCCTCAAATTCAAGCAATCATCACCGACAAGCTCTCCTCTTTGCATCATCTCTTCATTGCTCTTCCTAAGGTTAGGATGTTCAACCAAGGGTCCCATGAGATCATCAAGCATGCTCCTTGGATTTATATGTTCTTTAACCTGCACATAAGAAGATTTGATACTAGGCAAAGTGCTAATATCTCGGTTAGTAATCAACAAAGAGTCCTTGTAGGCAAATCCCACAATCCCAACTCCCGGCTTCTCTTCCTCTTCATCCTCCTCACTCTTGGATTCTTCTTCCATACCCTCACTAAGCATGACTTTCCTTGACATATACATAGGCACTACAATCTCACCTTCACACGGCCAAACATCTTCCTCATCCCCCTCTTTTGGCTCCTCGGGTTCTACCTTCTCTCCATCTTGAGATTGGTTATCAATCTCCTTCGGTTCAAGTTCCACCTCCTCCCCAAAAAAGTACAATTTTCCCTCCCTTAGGATCACATTTCTCCTATTTGGACACTCGTTAGCCTTGTGTCCCCAACCTTGGCATTTAAAACATTGAAAGCCCGTGGAACTGAAAAAGGAATGTAGTTTACCTTCATTTCTCGGAGGGTACCTTTGGTGAGCCTTGTTTTCGGCTTGGGCAGCCTTGTCCTCGGTTTTCTCCACATTGGATGGGTTATTTTTGTCCTTGTGCCAACCCGAGGGAGATTTCCCTTTGAGCTTGACACTCGGTTTCTCCCGTAATTCCTTCTCAACTTCTAAGGTGGCTTGGAAGATGGCATCAATGGTGTCAAACTTGTCAGGTATCAACCGTGAGGCAATGTCCCTATTCAACCCCACCTTGAATCGAACGATGTCATGGCTTACTTGCTCCCCTCGGCGATCAAGTTTCAAAATGAGTTGTTAGAATTCATCATAGTAAGCCACGACGCTTTTGTTGCCTTGCCTCAAGTTATACAACTTAGCAAGGAGCTCTTGATGGTAACTTTCGGGTAAGTACCTTTGTCTCATGAGGTACCTTAACCTAAACCAAAGAGGGGGTTGCCCCTCAATCTAAACATTGCCAAATCGCTTCACATACTCCCACCACGTAGTAGCATAACCCTCAAAATGTGCAATCGTATAACAACTCTTTTTCTCCTTGGTAAGGTCATTAACTTGGAAGATTCTCTCACAAGTGGACTCCCAAGATAGAAACTCTTCCGGATCACTCTCACCTTTGAATGTTGGAAGCCCCACTTTGATGGTATTTAGACCTGCATCACGGTTTTGGTTCCCTTGTTGGTTCCAAAGACCAACTCTTCCTTCTCAGCCGTGAACTTTCCTTGGATCACCTTGCCTACCCCTCATCTCCTCCCTTCTCATGTAAACATCATCATATGGTCCATAACCAGCATGTTGTTCTCCTCTACCATACCCCTCAACATGGACAGGTCTATTTGGGTTAAGTGGAGCTTGTAGCGGCGGGATTGGATTTGAATAGTGAGGTCTTTGGTCAAGTGGAGTTTGGATGGGAGGGCTCGGGTTTGGTGGTTGTATTTGGGTTCCAAGTACTTCTTGTTGGACTTGTTGAAGTGGAGGGTGGCTTGGTCTATCATGATCTCGGATTTGGGAGTGACGGTTGGTTTGATTTGTGGCAACAAGTGGATATAACATTTGGTGCATGGCCTCGGGAGTACTAGTTGGTGAAATATGTTGAGGGGTAGAAGGTCGGCTTCTTTGTCTTTCCAATCTCCCACCCATAATTGACACTTCACCCTTCATTAATACTACATCCGAGTCTAGTTTTTCAATACCCGCGGTCATCCTAGCCATGTCTCGGGACATAGCTTTAAGGCGAGCCAAAATGATACTAGTAGCATTGTGTTCCCCCGTGGATTAAGAGTGTGAGGTCTCGGGTTTCATTGCACCAAAAACAGCCCACAATGTCACACACAACACACCAACAAAGGTTCAAGTCTTTGAACCACAAGCAACAACACCACACAAACGACAACAAGAAAACTAAAGAAGTTTACAAGACAAAAACACACTTTGTTGTTGAAGAGAATTTGTTCCAAGACTTTAATGTTCAATAATACACCTTTGAGGAAGATATTTCGGCTATGGTATAGGCTTACAAGACTTGAGACTCTCTTTTCAAGATTCAAAAGCTTTCCACCAACTTTCTACCAACTTGCACTATTTTGGCAAGACAACTTTTTGGGATAGTCTTGTCTCTTTCCTCTTTTGTCTAAGTTTGAAAAGTGTCTTACTCCTTTTTGGTAACTTGTTTTTTGGAGGGATCTTTATCTTTTTCTACTTTGGTGTTGTCTTGGATTGTTTTCAAGACAACACAAAGTCTTATACTTCTTTTCTCTCTTCAAGATCAAACAACAACTTCTTCAACACAACACAAGAACACAAGATGAACACCAACAACAACAATAAGAAACCGTCCACTTAACACCACAACACAACTCGAATCTTGCTCAAGAACTTGGGTTGTAGACTCAATAAGTGTTGAGGATAAAGAGAACCAACACTAGAAACAAACTAAGACAACAAAACACACTCAAATCTAGACACAAATCTCGGCCAAACACCCGGCCAAGAACAAGAACACTTCAACACTCGTTTTTTTTTTTACTAAGAGAGCCCAAGATTGGTAGTGTAGGAACACAACCAGCCTTAGCTCTGATACCAAATGATACCTTACAACCCCAAGAAAACACAAAACAGTCCCCAAAAACGTCATAAAACACACCACAAACCGAGAGCCCAAGGAACCAAGTTTCGGCCAAGAATGACAACTCAAGAATGGAAAGAAAATCCGAGAATACTTCAACAATGGAGAGATAGTAACGTGTATAAGCACACCAAAACAGCAATAACACTACAATAATGTGATGAACAATAAGCTTACAATAACAACAACCAACGATTACAAGAAGACAAGACACAACTACTACAAGATGACAACAAAAAGTAAAGGGATAGATAGTTAGACAAAGGTGGTGTAAATCCCAGTAACCAACGAGTACATTAAACTCTAAGACCCCTAACACCTCCACACACTATCACCTAACTCTTACGATGACACAAGAGAGGATTCCACAACTCAAGCGCCAAGGTTTCTAAAAAACAAGCAATCACAAGAGATTCTACCCTTGAATTGCTATCCTAGTTACAAGTTTCGGTTTGCCTCAAGTAGAGAGAGGAATTTGATGTTTCAAATGTCAAGACTTACAAAAATAATCAACTAAGTAATGAAAATCCCTAATACTAAACTATATATAGTCTCCTTATTACATAAAAGATGAAATGCCCAAAAGACCCTTAATGAAAAGAGGGCGCCCCTCTAGTGTAACAAATGAGCAAATAGGGCGGCTTTGGTGTGTCTTTGATCCTTCTCACGTCTCAACATTGCACTTCCTAGGATGATCCTTTGTTGCACTTGTACACACGTTGATCTTCATAGTCGCACTTGTATCAGTAGGGTGTATGCAAATCTTACCTTCTATATTGTGGAGGTAGAGAGGCTGGTTTAGGTCGGCAGGGTGTATGCAAACCTTACCTTCTATCTCGTGGAGGTAGCGAGGTTGTTTCAAAAATACTGAAAACAACATCATCCCAATGTAATCCCACAAGGAGGTGGTGTTTGGGTTTGTAGGGTGTATGCAAATCTTACTTTCTATTTCGTGGAGGTAGAAATGTTGTTTTCGAAAACACTGAAAATAACATCATCCTAGTGTAGTCCCACATGGTTGGGGTTTAGGTCGGTAGGGTGTATGCAAATCTTATCTTATATATCGTGGAGGTAGAGAGGCTGGTTTAGGTCGGCAGGGTGTATGCAAACCTTTCCTTCTATCTCGCGAAGGTAGAGAGACTGTTTTCGAAAACACTGAAAACAACATCATCCCAGTATAATCCCACAAGGTGGAGTCTGGGTCGATAGGGTGTATGCAAACATTACCTTCTATCTCGTGGACGTAGAAAGACTGTTTTTCGAAACACTTTTGAGTACTTTATTTGCATTTGAGATGATTTGATGGATAAATTAAAATTATTTTAGATTAAACTTTACTAGGTGATTTGAATTCACACGTATCCTTGTGTTATGGACATCAAATTATTTTTGTTTACTAGTGGAATTATGAAAATTAGCCTAACACATTTTTGGTCCATGATTAATTAATGTATTTGGTGGTTCAATAGTTGTAAGCAACTGAAAAACATTATCTCACAAAGTCGAATACATTACACACCACTAATTAAATTATTTTTTGACAGCCATAATCTGTCTTGAAACCTTAGGATAATGCACTATCTTTGGGTGTATAATAACTCGTAAATCACACAGAAAATATAAAACATATTAAATAAATTCGATATGACAAGCTCGATTGAAAAGGAGTACATTGGCAGGAAAATCGATCCTTATTAGCCTTTAAATCTTATTATTTTAATCTTACGTTTCATGAATTTATAATTTATTAGTCTTAAAATTTAAATTTTGATTCCGCCTTTAAATTTATTTATAGTTGATCTATGTATACAAATTCATGCATGCACATGCTAGATTTCCACTAATTACTACTCCACTATTATAATACCAACCCCCTTCCCCCCAACCCCACCCACCCACCCCAGGGGCATATTAAGTTCAAGTTGATGATGCTCCGGCATCTGTTAAACTCGACGCAGAATATGTATAATTATATAAAAAATGTATAAAAATTGATATAAGACGAAAAAGCAGCCTTGAAATAAAAAAGATAGTTGGGTATTTTGATTTTCATGGGGAATTTTAAAACTTTGAATGTCAATACATGTGTCCCAACCTCCCGAAACACTCATGATGCCTAAATTTTAGGTCTGCCACTGCCCCATCCCGACCCTCAAACATATGATAATATGAAAGAAAACTATATGTTAATTTTTTTTTTTTTGTAGGATTTATTTATAGTTGGCAGAATAGATACAACAATAACATACTCAGTAAAATCTCATAAGTAAAATTTGGAGAGAGTAGATCGAGCGTACACAAATCATATTACTATCTCGTAGAAGTAGAAACGTTACGTTGTTTTTGATAGACCCTCGATTCAAGTGCCGTATATTCAAGCACAAAGAATCAAGAAACAACAAATACAAAAAAGGATAATAAAAATAACAACAAAATAATGCGATAATAAAAATACCGTAAACAATGAAATTGGCAGAGTAGATATTTTCCAATTGTATTTGGAATTTTGGCAATATGAATTTATTAAAAAATAAGAAACAATTTTAGAAAATAATAAGGTGGGACATCCAATAATCAACTTAAGACAACATAACATTCCATGTGCTCAAACATACATACAAAAAAAATATTCCAAATTCGAATGAGTATAAAACATGACTTTCATAACAAAGTAATAAAAACAAATATTTCAAGTCGTGATCAAATTTTTACGACAAATAAATATTTTTAAATAATAAATAGCAACAAAAAATACTTTTTTAAAAGTTGAAAATAATATATTTTTCGATAAACACTTTTAGAATTTTGATTACGCATCAATATATTGAAAAGAAACATATTTCCAAGTACTAAGCAAATTTTGAAATTTAGCTAAATAAGATATATAAGTTTGATATTTACCTGGAGAAAAATAGAAAATTCGATTTATTATTATTATTGAATTTATTATCAGACGAATTTCTCAATCATTAGAACAAAAAAACAAGTATTGATAAATCAGTCAAGGGATATTTTATATATAAAAAAACAAAAATCTTTGGGTTTTCCTTCTTGAGATCATTGTAGGCTTCATCAAAATAATAATAAAAAAAAGATATCATGTTTATTTTTTTCTTAATTTCTTTCTTTATTTTTTTTATTTTTTTTATTTTATGGATGGACCACATTGACGTTTCAAAGAATATTGATTGTAGGGGTAAAATATAATTTTTTTAATTAATTAATTTTATCTTGATTTAGTAAGTAGATATATATATATATATGACAAAATGATCAACTTTGTTTGATTGGGAAAAAAGTTATTTTAGGATCAGATATCTCACTCTCAGTTGGAATAAAAATAACACTATAATTTTGAGAGAATTAATTTCAAGATAAATTATCTCATACATTATATAATGATAAATTATGAAATAAGTTCGTTATAAAATTAATCTCGAAATTAATTATTCCTGATATCTAGTACCAAAGACACGTTAATGCATTAGACAAATTAAAGATCAAAGGGTCAAAAAAAGAAAATTATCATTTACGTCAGATGAAACCAAAATTTCTAATCTCAAGTCAAGCACCATGTGATATTAATAACTATATATAGTTATAATTGTCAATATTATTTTATTAGTATTTAAAATATTATTATAATTTTAAAAAGCATATAATATGGTTCTTTACCTACTTTAAATTAGTGGAGACTCTAATTAAGAAGTGATCATACAAAGTTAACAAGTTGAAATTTGGATAAGAATGTTGATAAATAACATATTAGAAAAAAAATTTAAAATGTTTTTTTTTTTATTTAAATTGTAAGTGATCACGAGATATTGTTTTCCGGTAATAAAAAATAGACAGACAATATTTTTTTTGGTTTCCCATTCGGTGTTCGGTACCCGAATTGAAGCCCGACTAGTCTGGATTGGCGCCGGGTAGGGCTCCATTCGGGGAGTAGCGCTCCCAACGAAGTTTTCTCCATGCCCAGGATCGAACCCTCGACCTCTGGTTAAGGGTGGAGAAGCCCCATCCGCTGCACCACAACCCATGTTAGTAGACAGACAATATATTAGTTAGGGGTGTACAGATCAAACTGAGAAAAAAAATCGACTTATGGTTTGGTTTGATTGGTTTGGCGTTAAAAAAAAAAACCGACCATTCTTGGTTTGGTTTGGTGTTACAAAAAAAAAAGTCAAACCAAACCCGAATCAAACCGACATAATATATATATATATATATTCGAACTTTTTTATACATAAAATATTATTAGTGTGCTTGTGAATATCCTATACAAGTGATAGAGACTTGAATTTGACACAATAATTAATCAATTAATGACTTGTTTAGACTTCATTAATCATAATTATGGTTAATCATTCTTAATATGACATTAAATTAATGTCTATATTATTTTAAGGCCAAGTCAATTTTCCCCATCTTATAAGTGTCCATAATTGACAATCCTACCTAGAGAAATAAATAAAATGGACATCTAAATGACAAAGTTAAAATAATTTATTATTACCTCATTTATAGAATAATCCGTCAAATTACAAAATTCATCGTTAAATAACTTTAATAAACAAGATTTTTTAATAATTCGTTCGTTAAATAAGATTAGCAATAATTTTCTTTTAATTTAGAGACAAAAGATATTTATTCACTAAATTTTCTTTGACAATAACAACGTTTTCTATCGAAATACAATATAGTGGTCCATAAAGAAATTTATAATAATATATTACGTGAAATATAAGTTGGCATTATTACATGAAATATAAGTTGGATAATATATGATTTGTTAATAATTACCTTAATTATATTCATTGCTTTTGTGGCACATAGTCTTTGCATATACATTTTTTAAGGGCCACGTTTAGATTAAAATATATTTAGTGTTTAGATTTTAAGCATGAAATTACTTTTAATAGGGAGCATTTATTTTCAAATTATAATTTTTCAACACGAATTTGAATAAGTCGGGCTCAAAATTGAGATTTTCTATGTGAATATGAATTAGTCAGGTTTTAAAGTAGGACTGTTCGACACAAATTTAGATTAGTTAGACTCAAAATAATATAAATTTTTAGTATGAATTCATATTAGTCGAGCCCTAAAGTGGATTTTCGTCTAAATAAATAGAGACTCTATGTATATTTCAAATAATAAAGCCTCAAAACAGATATTAAATACAATGAACGAAAATAAAATATAATTGAAAGAGTTATGCACTTTTACTTTCATTTATTTTTTTGGAAGAATATTGAAAATTGATTGATGGCTATGTTTAACACTAGATACTGTATCTACGTTATCTCAATTTATATAGCATAAATAAAATTTGGAGTATCAATCAATTTTTTATTAATATAAATTTTTAAATAATTTAAATTGCTAATCATTGTGATTTATAGTAAGTACTATCTTTTATGTAATATAGTAATTTATGTTACTCGCTTTGTCCCAATTTTAGAATTTAGTGAGTCAGTCAAATTTTTTTTACTAATATATTTTTAAAAATATTTTAAGTTGTTAATCTTTGTGATTTTAGTATCTTTTAATGTAATTTCAAATCATTTATGTTACTTGCTTTATCGCAACTTATATTAGAATTTCAAAAGTCAATCATATTTTTTACTATATGTTTTTAAAATATTATAAGATGTTAATAGTTATGAGTTATAATTATTTTTTTGTATAATTTTTAATTATATAATATTTTACCAAAATAAAGTAAATAAATTAAAATAAACAAAGTACTAAATTTTTAAAACATGTTAAATTCGAAAACATCATTTGGATCAACAAATTAATAAATTAAAACAATAAAACATGCAAATTATAAAATGTTAAAACTATCCCAAATTTACGTGACACAAATATAATTTAGATAATCAATCATATTCTTAATATGTTTTTAAATATTTTAAATTGTTAGCTATTGTAATTTATAATATTTTTTATGTAATTTTTAAATAATATATGTTACGCTCCTTATCCAAATTTTTGTGGCATTGATATTCAATTATATTCTTAAAATAATTTAAGTTTTTAATTATTATGATTTATAATACTTTTTCTTCTATTCCAATTTAAGTAGCACTGAAATAAATTCGAGAGTCAACCAAATTTTATGATTGAAGCAGCGAGGTGGATATGTCCTAGATGACTTATAATACCTAATTAGAAGTGATATAGCAAAATTACTATGAGAAAATATTTGTATTTTTTTTTTAAATGAGTCTCATATAAGATGTCATGTTAATTTAAAACATCAAGAATTAATTTATCATTTTATGTCAATTTTATTTATATTAAATATTATTAAATTTTTAATACCTAAATGACTTATAATAATTAGTTAGGGGTGATATAGTAAAATTACAGTTGAAGCAGCTGAAGTAGACATGTCATAAATGTCTATTTTACCTTTCTTTTATTAAATATTATTAATTTTCTTATATGTAAATGTCTTACAATAATTAATTAGGTGTAATATAGTAGAATCATGGAGCAAACATAAGATTTCCTATTAATTTAAAATATCAAGAATTGATTTATCATTTATATCTATTTTATTATTTATTAAATATTATTAATTTTTTAATACCTAGGTGACTTATAATAATTAATTTGAGGTGATATAATAAAACTACGATTGAAGCAGTTGAAACAGACATGTCATACATGTCTATTTTATTTTTATTTTTTAATTAAGTATTATTAATTTTCTTATATATAAATAACTTAAAATAATTAATTAGGGATAATATAGTAAAATCACGGAGCAGCTGAAGCAGGTGAAGAAACAGACATGTTTACGAAGAGCTGCCTGCTTCTTCACTTTTATTAATTGTAGTAATACTTTAATTAAATGAAATCAATTATATGACGATACAATTACTTTAACTAGATTGGATTCACTTAAACTAAATACTTAAATTGTTAATTATAGTATTAATTTTCACAATTAATGGAATTGATTATTGACAGGTCTTAATTTAAGAAATTGTGTACACATTGCCCTTCAATATTCAAAGTTTTTAAATATTATAAGGTTATATCTATTTAAATATTTATTTACTCCTTGCGTCTCATATTTATTGGTCATTTTATTAAAAATAGTTGTCCAATATTAGTTGACCGCCATATTAAATTAAAAAGGCATAAATTAATTTTTTTTTCTTATTACACTTGCAATTATTTTTTTTTAAAAGTGTTCACACTTGTTTGTAAAATTCACAAAAAATTTTTAAGGGATACATTAGTAAAATTATCTTCTTATTTATGAGATGAAGGGAGTAACATCCTTAATTATCGGCTTATCGCTAATTAAATCCATCTATAATAATCATCATGTAGACAAGTACTTAACATGGGGAAAATCTAGAACGTACTCTCTTGGTTCAACAATATTTGTTCACTATACTGTTAATAATAATGGCTAAACTTGGAAAATCAACGGATAATTTAATTTTTTTAACCTATTTTCCCCTTGTTATTAAATATTATTCATAATTCAATGCATTTCTCAAGACATTAAATTTATTATATTATATATTACCTCTCTTATATATTATTTCATAATATATGTGTCAAGTGAATAACGATCAAATATCATTGGACACAGAGAGTAGTTATTAGTCAAATCAAATTGTAATTAAATTTTTATTTATTCCTCTATATCTTCAATGCTAACTAAAAAAAAACTCTCTAATTTAGGATATTTTTTCCTTAAACATAAACTCTTTCTAAGATAAAAGCAATGGTTATTTGGAGTTAATTTTGAAGCTTTTAGATAATCCTAGTATGACAATCCATTTTGCTCTCCAACTTTACTACTATCCTCGTTTTAAAATAGTTGATCCTTGTTGATTTGATATATATCTCTTAATAAAATATTTATTAGAAGTTTATTTTATCAAATTAATCTTATTAATTATGTTTTGAAAACATTAATTTAAGTATATACATTTTATTTAGTCATTTAATGATAGGAGTAATACTGGAAGAACATAATAAAATTCTTTTAATTTTATAAATAAGCAACTAAATTAAAATAAATATTTTTAACAAGATAATCAACTAAAATAAAATTAGGGAATAATTCAACTAATTTAAATTAGCATCAAGTAAAACTTATTTTCACAATAGAAATGCATTAGTATATGTGGCTTATAATAAATGTAAAGGAAAAAAAAAAAGATTATATAATCCAACAAAAAGAAAAAGGACAAAGATAGATAAGGAATCATTCCCCTTTTTCTTGTAACAAATTCCTTACCAAAGAATTAGTAATTGTCCAAATTAGTATGTTGCCAAATTTTATTTTATTTTTTTAAAAAATAAAAGTAGGGTTAATATCACTTTTGGTCCTTTTATTATTGATAAATTCTGATTTTATTCCTATAATATCTGATTTAGCTCATTAAAACCTTCGATTATTAACCGTGAATATTCACAAATTTATCATAATTATTAACTGTCTCACCACTATATTATTTACGTGTTATGATATATTTGTATTGTTGCTTCATAATTAACGGTATAATATAGTTCTATAAAATAGTCAAAACACTATATATTATATCTCATTTTTTTCCAGTCTCAACTTGTGAGATTACAATATTGTATATATATTATTGTTAGAGTAAAACATCTAGTATCCCGAACTTTGTTCAAATTTGCTACGACACACCCCAACTTTACGGGGGTTCTATTACCCCAAAATTAAATTTTAGCATATTTTTGTCATCCTTTTAAGCTGACGTGGAACCTTTAACCTGAGTCCTATTTTATGTAATGAAGGTACTACATCAGTACTAAAGGGTGATACAAAAATATTAAAATTGAGTTCAAGAGAATAATAGAATCCCTATGAAGTTGGAGTGTGTCGTAGAAACTTTTGGATAGAATTTGAGAGGATACTGAATACTTATCTTTTATTGTTATTATAAATATCTAACAAATATATAAAGAAGAATAGATAAAACCCAAAAGGATGTGAATAGTGAATATATATCACTCCCTTTTTCATGCACCTATTTTTGTTTTCCCACCAAGAATTGATAATTGTCCAAATTAATAGCATTATAAAACAAACCATTAAATCCCATGTATTTCTTCCCCACTTTCTTCCCTCTCTCTTTCACAAACACTTATAATAAATAAATAAATAAATAAATAAATAACAAAAAACCATTTCACACTCACATTCCCTCCTTATAAATATATCTCAAAAACTTTCAAATATTATTCATTCAAAATCTTGTCAAAAAAAAAAAAAAAATGTCTTCTTCATCTTCATTCTCTCTTCTCTTTATTGCTATATTTCTTGTTTCATTTTCACAAATATCTCTTTCATTATCATCCAAATTTTTCTTACCTTCTCATAATGATGATGTTGAACATGTCATTAGTCCAAAAAAATTTCCAATTACTATGGCTGAAAAATTCATTAGGCAACTTAATTTATTCCCTAAACATGATATTAATATTGTTTCTTCAAAGGAAAATATTGTCAATAATTATGAGGAGAAATTATTTGAGAAGAAATTGAACTTATCTTATATTGGTGATTCTGGTTCTACTGTTCAAGATTTAGGTCATCATGCTGGTTATTTTCCTCTTGTACATACTAAAGCTGCAAGGTAATTTATTTTTTTTTAATTATTTTCATTGCCATCATTAAGTTTCTTTTTAATTTTTTTCGGAGTGAGCCTTGAAACAACGGTAAAATTCTCTTCATGTGACGTTTTATAGTTACGGGTTTTCGAGCCATGAAAATTATATTAGCTTGACTAATGTTCGCATCGGAGTAGACAAACTAAATGAACCTATTCAATACTGATGTTTGCGTCAGGATAGACTCATTAAATAACATCCTAGCCTCTTGGGGTGCATGCAAGAGTAACCGGTAAAGTTGCATAGCCTCTGGCAGACCCCGAAAACTGCGCACAGCGATAGCTTTACTTCACCAGGCTGCTTTTTTTTGGGGTGCATGCAATATTATATTCCTTACCCTGACCCCTTTATGATTGATCATCATAGGATGTTTTTTTATATTAATGTATATTTTTTGTTTTTGTTTTGTTCTAGGATGTTTTATTTTTTCTTTGAATCAAGGAGCAACAAGAATGTTCCAGTAGTAATATGGTTAACAGGAGGGCCAGGATGTAGCAGTGAATTGGCTTTGTTTTATGAAAATGGACCTTTCCAAATTTCAGACAACATGTCTCTTGTCTGGAATGATTATGGCTGGGACAAGGTTCTTCTTCTTTCCTCTTTCTTTTTTCCGTAATCGATAAAGTTGCTATCATGCTTACTATTCTTTGTTTACTATTCCCTATACGTGGCGTATTTATTGCCTTGTCATCTTGTTCCATGCCTTTTGTACGGATTTCATTACTATTCCTTATCTTGAGCCGGGGGTCTATCGGAGACAGCCTTGCTACTTCTCCGGAGGTAGTGGTATGAACTGCGTACATCTTACCCTCCCCAGACCTCACGATGTGAGAATACACTGAGTTTGTTGTTGTTGTTAATAAAGTTGCTATCATGCTTACTATTCTTTGTTTACTATTCCCTATACGTGGCGTATTTATTGCCTTGTCATCTTGTTCCATGCCTTTTGTACGGATTTCATTACTATTCCTTATCTTGAGCCGGGGGTCTATCGGAGACAGCCTTGCTACTTCTCCGGAGGTAGTGGTATGAACTGCGTACATCTTACCCTCCCCAGACCTCACGATGTGAGAATACACTGAGTTTGTTGTTGTTGTTAATAAAGTTGCTATCATGCTTACTATTCTTTGTTTACTATTCCCTATACGTGGCGTATTTATTGCCTTGTCATCTTGTTCCATGCCTTTTGTATGGATTTCATTACTATTCCTTATCTTGAGCCAGGGGTTTACCGGAAACAGCCTTGCTACTTCTCCGGAGGTAGTGGTATGAACTGCGTACATCTTACCCTCCCCAGACCTCACGATGTGGGAATACACTGAGTTTGTTGTTGTTGTTGATAAAGTTGCTATCATGTAAACTGACTGTAACGTAACGAACGCTACGTGCAATAGTCCCTTGTGGTCGATCTCTGTACCTCACGTATAACGAAAGCTTAATGCATCGACCTGCTCTTTTGTTTTAAGAAACAAACTTTGGGTTTGTCTTTATTTAATAGTATAAACAAGTTCCTTTCAAGAAAAGTTGGTTAGATATTTTTTTTGATATGTGATATTATTATATTAGCAAGTTGTTAATTTTGACTGAATTTTTTTCTTTCATGCAAAGTTTCTTTTCACCAACTAACTAATCATCTTTGACTGTTGGCTATTCATTTGTTGTGACTTAAATTAGGAGAAAATAAGAAGTATTTTCACTAGTAGAAAATAGTAGTATAAATAATTTTTATACTATGGTGTGCAGTAGTTAAATTTGAAAAAATAATATATATTACCATAACTTATTGCGAATCGACAGGTGTCAAACCTTATATACGTTGATCAACCAACTGGAACTGGTTTTAGTTATACTTCTGATGAAAGTGACATTCGTCATGATGAAACTGGTGTAAGCAATGACCTTTATGATTTCTTACAGGTTTGTTCACCTTTCTTCTTTCCTAGAATTACACTGGATATGTTGTTGTCATCTCGATTAGTACTAATTCGAAATATACAATGTATTTTACGATATGATAGGCCTTCTTCAAAGCTCATCCTGAGTATGTAAAGAATGATTTCTACATTACTGGAGAATCATATGCTGGGCATTATATTCCTGCATTTGCTTCTCGTGTTCATCGAGGAAACAAAAATAAAGAAGGAATTCACATAAACCTCAAGGTACTTTCTATGGTGAACGGAAGCCTTTGCGTGACTGGTAAAGTTGTTGCTATGATGAGACAGGAGGTTACGGGTTTGAGTCGTGAAAGCATCCTCTTGGGTGAGGCTTCGTGCAATAGACCCTTGTGGTCCAACCCTTCCTTGGACCCTGGGCATAGCGCGAGCTTAGTGCATCGGGCTGTCCTTTAAGTCTTTTTTTCGGTGGCTTGTTTTGGTTGAACTTAAATGTTTTTTTGTGTCCATTTTGATCAGGGATTTGCCATTGGTAATGGACTCACCAATCCAGAAATCCAGTACAAAGCTTATACAGACTATGCTTTGGATATGAAATTGATCGATCAAGACGATTACGATAATATAAACAAATTATATCCACAATGTCAAAAAGACATTAAGCTTTGTGGTAAGTCTTTATCCCACTTAACACACTGTCATGAGTGCATGTAATTCCGTGAATGGTGTCTGAGGAGGGTAGAGTATACGCAGACCCTCAGCTAATTCTTGATATCATGTTGTGTGAAAATATTGGCAGCAAATGGCAGTGAAGATGCTTGCTTGACCGGATTTAGCGATTGCACAGGCATTTTCAACAGAATACTGGATATCGCAGGCAATATAAATGTAAGAACGCGGAACTTCTTTCATTTTTTGCTAATGAGACAACGGTGTCATATAACTACAACAATCAAGTGGTTTTTTTGTGACTTGTTACCTACAGTACTATGATATCCGGAAGATTTGTGAGGGATCACTCTGCTATGACTTCTCGAGAATGGATACTTACCTCAACGACAACCAAGTTAAGAAAGCCCTCGGTGTTCCCAACGATATTGATTTTGTCTCGTGTAGTTCTTCAGTTTATCAGGCGATGGAGACGGACTGGATGAAGAATCTTGAAGTCCCTATTCCTCCACTTCTTGAAGACGGTATCAATCTACTCATTTACGCTGGAGAGTATGACCTTATCTGCAACTGGCTCGGTAAGCTTCATTCATTCACCTGTCAATATTGACAATGCCAATCAACGACTAAACTGATGTTTCTTTGGAATGGACCGGAACAGGGAACTCAAATTGGGTGCACGCCGTAGAATGGTCAGGGAAAAAAGGCTTTGGGGCTGCACCATCGGTTCCTTTCACAGTAGACGGTGAGGAGAAAGGTATTCAAGAGAGCTATGGACCGCTGACTTTCCTCAAGGTCCACGATGCAGGTCATATGGTGCCGATGGACCAACCTAAGGCCGCACTCGAAATGCTTCAGAGGTGGACTCAAGGCAAATTGTCCTAGGCACAGGTCATCAGGAACCACACTTACTGAACACATTTACTATTTTCCAGCTTATATAATCTCAGGACAACATAGAAAATCATGTAGATACATTTCACCTTTTAAGGTGAATGTTATTCTTCAAAGATAATGGATCAAGTGTTACTACAGATAGTGAAGCACAGCGTTTACTCTTATGATTTGTTATTCATCTTGCATTAACGGCACTGTGGCGTGTTATCAAAAGAAAAAGAAAAAACGCAGAAAAGCTTTAAGGTCTGTTGGGGCTCTGAGCGCAAAGCGCAAGTTAAGTGTGGGCGTCAATGAAAAAAGGCGCAAAGGGAGAAAATGTAGAAACTTATATGCTTTAGTCCAAGAGTAGTAGTTATAAGCACGAACAACAAATATATGAACAGAGAAATTGAAAAAAGTTATAAGCACTCACCCGCTCCTCAACTAGCCGGGGGGCCTCCGGTCGATTTTTCGCCCAAAACGACGCCGGACTCCCGGGCCCACCCCTGGAATTGTGGGCTATAACAATACGCCGATTTGACCCGAAAATGAACCGTTCACTCTGTTTCGCCCGTTTGACCACCCAAAATGGCCCCGCCGACCCAGACGACCGACCCACACTCATGTAGTATATATATCAAATTAGATTAAGCTTTGCTAGGTCGTTTAACTTCACCATCACGCGTATCCTTATATATAGACATTAATTTTACTAGTGGAATTGCACAACAGTTTTTTCATCCATGATTGATTAATGTTTGGTGGTTCAATAGTTGTAAGCAACTCATGAAAAACATTATCACAAAATCAAATACACTACACACCACTAATTAAATTATTTTCTTGCCAGACATTTTTTTCTTTTTTGGAACGTAGGAAAATTTCGAACACACAGAATAAAACCATCCATGTAGTGTAGTAATAGCTCGCAAGCTATACAAGAGACATAAATTACATTACATAAATTCGGTGCAACAAGTTCGACCGAGACTATTTATGATTCGATAAAAGGGACTATTTTCAACAATTTCATACATTTTAATCATTTTTTGTTCTTAATTGTGATAAAGAAATGGACCAACCTCAAACCTAAGATCATATAAGGAGACCAAGCTCAGCTCATGAGGGGAGGATTGCCTAAAATCATATAAGGAGACCAAGCTTAGCTCACGAGGGATTTTCGTTCTTAATTGTGATAAAAAAAATGGACCTTGGGTCTAACTCAACCTCAAACCTAAAACCATATAAGGAGACTAAACGCAGCTCACGAGGGAAGGATTGCCTTGCCTAAGACCATATAAGGAGCCTAAACTCAGCTCATGAGGAAGGATTGTCTTGCCTAAGACCATATAAGGAGAAAGAATTGTCTTGCCTAAAACCATATAAGGAGACTAAACTCAGCGCTCATGAGGGGAGGATTGCCTAAGATCAGACCAAGAACTCTCTTTAACCCACCGATGTAGGACTCCAACACCCCCGCACGCCCAGGACTGGACATCTGGAGTGTGGACAATATAAGACGGGGGGCCCAACATCGAAAACAATGAATTGGGTGGGCTTGATATTTAACATGGAGAAGAATTTCAAAATTTGTGATCGGTCTATATCTTATCTCATGTTAGTTGTTACTTAGTGTATTACAAAAAATTCAAAATCTCAAAACAAAAACAAAAAATATTTTCTTTGACGTAATATAAAGTCAAAAATTCTTGTAACTCAAGTACTGATATGATATCACTAATTATATAGTTTTAATTCTGAAATATTATTTTGTTAATTACTATAATTTTGAAAAGCATATAATATGGTGCTTTACCTGCTCTTAATTAATGGAGGGTCTGATTAAGAAGTTGAAATTTGGATAAGAATATTGATAAACGATATGTTAGAAAAAAAAAACATTTTAGGAAATTATTATTTTTTAATTTAAATTGTAAGTGCTCACAAGATATTATTTCCTCGTTATAAAGATTAGACAGGCAATATACAAGTGATATATAGAGACTTGAATTTGACACAATAATCAATCAATTATTGACTTGTTTAGATTAATTTCTCTAATTATAATTATCGTTAATCAATCTTAATATGAAATTAAATTAATGTCTACGAACATACATTTTCTTAAAGTCAAGTCAATTTCTCTCCCCATCTTAAGTTTCCATAATTGACAACTCACCCACAGAAATAAAGAAAGAAAATAAAATGAACAATAAAGGATAAAGTATAAATAATTTATATTGTTGCAGTATTTAGTGCTCGTAGAAAGAAACACACACACACACTAAAATAATTAGTCAAAGTAATAAATTCGTCGTAGAAGATGTTGTAAATGCTTTATTAATATTGAACCCTATATAATAAATAAAAATAGATAAAACCCAAAAAGATGTGAATAGAGAATATATATCATTTCCTTTTTCATGCATCATTTTTAAATAAAAATTTCCCACCAAGATTTGATAATTGTCCAAATTAATAGCATTGTAAAACAAATTAAATCCCATGTTTCTTCCCTCACTTTTCCAGGCGTGTGCAAAAATCGGTTCAATTGATAAACTGAATCGATAAAAATATTATTGGTTTATTGGTATCGGATTATTGGGCTAACGATTTTTAAGCGATTTCGTAATTTTTTTATTGGGCTGTCAATTCGATTTTCGATTTCAAGGTTTTAGCTAATGGTTAAACCGATAACCTAATAAGATTACATTGAAATTATATTTTTATCTGTAATTATATAAAGTGACTTTAGATTTTGAATACATACCTTATTGTCATTTGCATATTATAAATGTTGTCTCAGTGTTTGTAATTTGTGTAGACTTTGTGCATGTAGATAGTGTAGAATAAATCAAAATAAGAGAGAGCCGAAAAAAAATTAAAGGAGCATAGGTTAAACCGAAAATTAAATCATTAAGGACCAAAACCCGATTAACCGAAAATCAATAACGAATATTTTATCAGTTTGATTATTGATTTAGTGTATTTACAATCCAAAAATTGATAAACTAAATCGATAATACACAAAATCAAATCGAACCGATCGATGCGCAACCCTACTCTCTTTCACACACTTAAAATAATAAACAAATAAATAATAACAATCCATTTCACACTCATATTCCCTCCTTATAAATATATATCTCAAAAACTTTCAAATATTATTCATTCAAAATCTTGTCAAAAAAAAAAAAATGTCTTCTTCATCTTCTTTATTCTCTTCTTTTTATTGCTATATTTCTTGTTTCATTTTCACAAATATCTCTTTCATTATCATCCAAATTTTTCTTGCCTTCTCATAATGATGATGTTGAACATGTCATTAGTCCAAAAATATTTCCAATTACTGTGGCTGAAAAATTTATTAGGCAACTTAATTTATCCCCTAAACATGATATAAATATTGTTTCTTCAAAGGAAAATATTGTCAATAATTATGAGGAGAAATTATTTGAGAAGAAATTGAATTTATCTTATATTGGTGATTCTGGTTCTACTGTTCAACACTTAGGTCATCATGCTGGTTATTTTCCTCTTATACATACTAAATCTGCAAGGTTTGAATCTTTTCTTCATATTTTTTTAGGAGAGTCTTAGAGCAACGGTAAAATTCTCTTAGCATGCTACATGCATGACCTAATATAGTTACGAGTTTGAGCCGTGAAAATTAGTTTGACTATGTTTGTATCATGATAGGCTAATTAAACTAGGCTTAAGTCATCGACAGACCCTTAAACTTGTCTCGAAAATTCACTTAAACCCCTCAACTAAAGCCTGTACCTATCAGGCCCCTAACCCACCCGAAATTTGATCCAACTGAGTCTTTTTTGGACAATCAGCTAAAAGCTCAAGTGTGTGCAACATACACGCGCTGATGTAGCAAAACTGACCAATTAGAAAAAAACACGTGGCAAAAAAAAAGTTATATTGTGGAAATGTTGATTTGTCCATTTTCTATTTAATCATCATTTAATAATAATTTCTTAATTAAAAAAAAAAAAGAAAAAAGAAAAAAACACCCCCACCCACCCACCAGTCCGTCTTCACCACCCCCACCCCCATTCCCTTGGTCTTCACACACTCTCCTTGCCAAATTAGGTTTTGTGCCTGATAGGTACCAATTTTAGCACTTGAGGTACCGAATAGGTACAGGCCTTAGTTGAGGGGTCTAAGTGAATTTTCGAGGTAAATTTGAGAGTCTCGCGATGACTTAAGCCATTAAACTATATCCCCTTAGGATGCATGCAATGCTTTTCCTAGACCTTGCATGAGCGCGAAATATTTCAGTCTGTCAAAATTAGCCTTACTGATGTTTGCGTCAGGATGGGATGATTAAATAACATTCTCTTGGGATTCGATCCTTCCCCAAACTTCACCTAGACGCGGAATACTTCATCTATCCGATCATCTTTTTCTTTGTTTTTGGTTCAAAAGGGAAGACTAAGAGTAACGATAAAATTATTTTCGTGTGACCAAAAGGTCATTGGTTCGACCCTGACTATATTACATCCCTTAAGATGCGGCCTTTCATTGGACTTTATGTGAATGCGGGATACTTCATGTATCGGACTGTCCTTTTTGTTTTTTGTTCATCATAGGATGTTGTTTTATTAATGCAGATTTTTTTTTGTTTTGTTTTGTTGTATAGGATGTTCTATTTTTTCTTTGAATCAAGGAGCAACAAGAATGTTCCAGTAGTAATATGGTTAACAGGAGGGCCAGGATGTAGCAGTGAATTGGCTTTGTTTTATGAAAATGGACCTTTCAAAATTTCAGACAACATGTCTCTTGTCTGGAATGATTATGGCTGGGACAAGGTTCTTTTTCTTTCCTTTCCAACGTTCACGTAACTAATAAAGTTGTTGTCATGTGGACCTGAACGGGTTCGAATAGTGGAAACAGTCTCTTGCAGAAATGTAAGGTAAGACTGCATGCATGCATGAATACAATAATTTGATCCTTGTGGTCGCATAATAGAAGTTTTACACTGTCAATGTTCACAAATTAAACTCAAAAAATAATATTATATTCTCGTTGCTTATTGCAAATCGACAGGTGTCAAACCTTATATACGTTGATCAACCAACTGGAACTGGTTTCAGTTATACTTCTGATGAAAGTGATATGCGTCACAATGAAACTGGTGTAAGCAATGATCTTTATGATTTCTTACAGGTTTGTTCCTTCCCCCTTTCCTCTCATATGCGGAATTTTCAGAATCCACTTGTGAAATTATACTGAATATGTTATTGCTGTTATCGTCACAATGTATTTTACGATAGGATAGGCCTTCTTCAAAGCTCATCCTGATTATGCAGAGAATGATTTCTACATTACTGGAGAATCATATGCCGGACATTATATTCCTGCATTTGCTTCGCGTGTTCATCAAGCAAACAAAAATAAAGAAGGAATTCACATAAACCTCAAGGTACTTTTTTTGGTGAACGGAGTGTAACTGGTAAAGTTGTTGCCATGTGACCCAAGAGGTTACGGGTTTGTGCCATGGAAACAGCCTCTTGCAGAAATGCAAGGTAAGGCTTCATGCAATAGACCCTCGTGGTCCAACCCTTTCTTGGACTTTGTGCATGGGGGGAGATTAGTGCACCGGGCTGCCCTTTAAGTCATTTTTCGGTATTTTTTGACTTGTTTTGGTTGGACTTTGTTGATCAGGGATGTGCCATTGGTAATGGACTCACCAACCCAGAAATCCAGTACAAAGCTTACACAGACTATGCTTTGGATATGAAATTGATCAATCAGACCGAACACGATGATATAAACAAATTATATCCACAATGTCAAAAAGACATTAAGCTTTGCAGTAAGTCTTTATCCCACTTAACACGCTATCAGCGTATGTAAGTTATATTCGAAAAAGAAAATGACACACTCAATGTAATAACAGTTGTTCTTGAAGTCACGTTATAACAACATATACCTAATGTAAGTCTGAGGATGGTAGAGTATACGCAGACCTTACCTCTACGGCCTCTTAGAGATAGAGAGGTCGTTCGCTATAGACCCTCAGCTAATTCTTGATATCATGTTGTGTGAAAATATTGGCAGCAAATGGCGATGAAGGTGTTTGTTTGACGGCATTTAGAGATTGCTCAAAAAATTTCAACAATGTACTGGCTGGCAATAGAAATGTAAGAACGTGGAACTTCTTTAATTTTTTTTTTCAAAAGAGACAACGGTGTCATATAACTACCAGTGTGTATGTTTTATAACCTACAGTACTATGATATACGGAAGACTTGTGAGGGATCACCCTGCGGTGGCTATGACTTCTCGAGAATTGAAACTTACCTCAACGACACCCAAGTTAAGAAAGCCCTTGGTGTTCCCATCGATATTGATTTTGTCTCGTGTAGTGGTTCAGTTTATCAGGCGATGCAGACAGACTGCATTAAGAATCTTGATGTCGGTATTCCTCCACTTCTTGAGGATGGTATGAATCTACTCGTTTACGCTGGAGAGTATGACATTGTCTGCAACTGGCTTGGTAAGCTTTGTTCACTTGTAACAGATATAAACAATGTCAATCGACAACTAAACTAACATTTCTTGAAATGGAACGGAACGGAACAGGGAACTCAAATTGGGTACATGCATTAGAATGGTCGGGGAAAAAAGGCTTTGGGGCTGCACCATCGGTTCCTTTCACAGTAGACGGTGGAGTAAAAGGAGTTCAAAAGAACTACGGACCTCTGACTTTCCTCAAGGTCCACGATGCAGGTCATATGGTGCCGATGGACCAACCTATGGCAGCACTCGAAATGCTTCAGAGGTGGACTCGAGGTAAATTGTTATAGGAAGATCATCAGGAACGTAACCACATTACTAAACAGATAAATAATGTTCCAGCTTTATAGTATCAACAAAACATAATAAATTTCACCTTTTCAAAGATATTGGATTAAGAGTTGCAACATATAATAATAAAGCACACTGGTTAGTCTTATGATTTGTTATTCCTATCTTGCATTATGTTCATCATGCCAGTGTCACAATAAACTGTGCTCGAACAGCATTCAGGTGATAAGAAAAGGGCATAAACAACAAGAACTGACGAAAACAATGATCATAACTATTCAGGTGAACAATAACAATCTTCAATGTTCGCTTTGCAATTTTGTTATGTGGAAGGAGGTTCCACAAAACACTTGATCTAACATAAGTAATTTTGATTCTAGCTTAACCGATGTCAAGAACTGATCGTTTCAGTATTTTCTGTGCCTGGACAATCGATGATATCTCAACATTATTGCAGAGATAACAAACAGATTGATTTTTTTCCCAAGCTAACAGAACATGTAATTACACTTCCAATGCTGAAGTAGTAGGACCAACAACAACAACAACAACAACTTCTTATCCGGTGTATTCCTACATAGTGGGGTCTGGGGAGGGTAGAGTGTACGCAAACCATACCACTACCTCAGGTGAAGTAGAGGGGTGGTTTCCGATAAACCCCCCGCTTAGGAACGATAACAGCATAACAAACACAAAAGATAAGTTCATATAAACCAGTACGGCATGCAAAATAAACTAACAGTATAACAAACACAAAAGATAAGTACATATAAACTAGTACGGTATGCAAAATAAACTAACACCACCAGTTACAAGATAATACTACAGCCACAACACCACGAACAAGAAACTCCAGACACAAAAGAGCGCTCCCCTACTATACCGACGCACTCCCACCCCCTAACCCTCCACCCTAATCCATGTCCTCCACACCTTCCTATCAAGGGTCATGTCCTCCGTAAGTTGTAACTGCTCCGTATCATGCCTAATCACCTCCCTCCAATATTGCTTCGATCGAAGCGAGATTGGATTGACGTATAGAAACTACAACTACAGATTTGATCCCTTTCTCTTAGGGAATCCCGACTAGACGAGGGAGATATAAAAGTAACTTTGACGCTACGAAAAACAAAGTCATACCTCTACCCTGCCTAAAACCATTATAGACAGTGTCTCACACCTCCGCACTAGAGCATCAGAGCCCCTCCCCATCACGTGCCCGAACCAACGTGAAGTAGTAGGACCAAAACAAGTTAAATTTAAACACAAATAGAGGATGAACTTTTAACTTGTATCACTTGACAACAACCCTCAGGCATTCCTCGGGCGCTGAAACAGACTGTGTCGACATACCAAACGTGACGAAAATTGTCCAATTTGAATGACCATATACTTGTCCCATGCATTTTTGGTCTGTTCAACCAATTCAGTTACATCAACATGGTTTATTTTATGTCTCAGATATCCTCATTGAACTGAACATATTGCAAGGGGAACAGAATCATGTGTGTTTATTGATATCCGGGTAGTAGCAGCCGGCATTGACGTGATTTCTACCTTCCAGTATTGATTCGGAGCAGGGTGAGCTTACTGTCGTCCGAGACTAATCCTCCTCTATCTACTCTAGTTTTAGTCTTTTGTACTCGAGACTGCTTGTGTATATTTGGTATGTTTTGGATTCTGTCAAGTACTCTGGGTATATTTTAGTAGTAGCTCTAGTACCGACCTTACCAGGTCTTGGGAAGGATTCTTGTGTATTTGGTCCTTTTCCTTCCCTCGTTTTAATCTATGAGATATGTTTTCTTTCTGTTTTTACTTGTTATTACTGTTGCTATCATTATACGCGATCTTTTCTGATTTCTGCCTATTAGGCCGTTACTTATTATTCCGGGCTTTGGCTTGACTTGCCTACTGGGGGATAAGGTAGGCGCCATCAATGGAATGATGGAGATGCACACAATCATTAAGTTTTCTCAAGAAAACATTAGACACAAACGCTTGAATGCAAAAGCTATATATGAACCCCCTCTTGCTCGATACAGTTCCCTCAAGATCTCGATAACAGGCTGAAAACCTGTCCGCGATGGCAAGACTGATACCGCTCATATATGTCGTGCATTACAATTCTTTGGTTGGGACAAGGTGACCTTCAACATCTCCACCTCCAAAACATTAAAAAAAAGGGCAGCCCGGTGCACGCGCAGCCTTACCTTGCAATTCTGCCAGAGGCTGTTTCCAAGGCTTGAACCCGCGACCTCCTGGTCACATGGCAGCAACTTTACTAGTTACTCCAAGGCTCCAAAACATTGTAAGATACAACAAATTCCGGTGTAATCACACAAATGGGATCTATGGAAGGTAGTGCATGTGTACGCTGACCTTATCCCTATCTTGAGGAGGGGGTAAACATGTTTGTTTCCGATAGACCCTCGGTTCAGATAAACTTCCCTCAAGGTCTCGATAACAGGCTGAAAACCTGTCCGCGATGGCAAAACTGGTACCACTCGTCGTGCATTACCATTTTTAGGTTGGGACAAGGTGGCTTTCGACATCTCTCCCTCCATATGGCAGCTGCATAAAATTAAGCATTCTCAATCAGTCAGAATCCTCTACATATAGCTCACCAAAACATTGTACCATGCAACAAATTCCAGTGCGTACGCTGACCTTATCACTATCCCGAGGGGGTAAACAGGTTTGGTTTGTTTCCGATAGACCCTCTATTAGAGTTTGTGACTCAAATTCTGTTGATCTGACTCTGAAAAGTTCGCGGTGCGACTCATGTTTGTGATTTTTCATGGTGGTAGCGTAGGGATTGGGCCTGTATGTATGTTTCGTGGCCTAGGATTTATTTGTACACACGTATTATATAAGTGCAATTAGTGGGTCGTTATTGGATATTCACAAAACACATCATTCTCCTCATTGTATTCTCCATCCATTACACTGAAATTCCTCTGCCTCTGTCCGTGGTTTTTCCTGCAAGGGTTTCCACGTAAATTTTTGTGTTGTTTTGCTTTTGCTTGTGGTTTGCTTATTTCTGTTCGGTCATAACACATAAACTTCCCATTTTACCTCCGTCGCTAATTCTTATTATGTTATAGTTAGATTTGTAACACCCCGTAAATTTTTTCGTACACTTATCGCGATTATATGGAGTCCTAAAGGCTTGCGTATGGGTTAAATTAAGTTTATGGTGTTCGGAAGTATCCCGTCAATAGTTGTATGTGTAGGTATTGGAATAAGCTTTCCAACGATATAAATTTTGCCCAAAACAGAGGAGTATTTCGTATAAGCGAGCACATTCGAAATTTCAAAACGGTGGCCGGAAGCCTGTGAACAGTAAATCTGCAGGAAAAATTACTGCAGCTAGGCAATTTTTTTTTGGATCAACTTTAGACGATCATAACTCCTTGTACAAAAAGAACTGTGTGAGCTGCTAAATATCGACGAAAATCTCCGAGAGTATTCTTTCCGATGAAATTGGTTTCATCCAAATCCAATGTCTGAGTAAGGAGCTATACCCGTTTTACAACAGCCTATCAAAAAAAAAAACAGAATTTTGGGACAGATTTTTGGGTCAACTTTAAACGACCATAACTCCTTGTACAGGAAGAACTGGGTGGTATACTTTATATGAAAATGAAAACCCTTTGAATTATCTTTCCAATGCAATTGGTTTCACCCAAATCCGATACCGGAGCAAAGAGTTATGATCGATTTACTTCAGCCTGTCAAAACTGTCCACTGGGGACAGATTCGGATTTATTTAAATTTTTAGGGCAAAATGGTCATTTTCTATTACCTCTTGGACGAAAAATTGGTCTTTATAAACATACACTTAGCCTCATATATATCATATATCATCCAATTATTAAGAGAAGGTGAAACCCTAGCCTAATTTCAACTTCAAATATTTTGTGATTCAACCGTAGAAAATTCGAATTGGTTCCGTAGTTGTGTTCACCATCTCGAAAGCTTCGAGAAGCACCCCATGGTTATGTAAGGAGAATTCTAAATACAAAAGTTCATTGTTAAGGTATGAATATTGTTTATTCTTGATTCTTATCCATGAATAAGTATTGATAAGGGATTATGAGTATTGTCTTGATGTTGGAAGATAACTAGAAACATAGTTATGAATTGTTTTGTATAAATTGTTAGTAGTAAATTATGGAAGTTGTTGTATTGGATTATGGAGGATGAATTGTGGTGATATATCATTATATTAGTGGTTATGTATGCCTAGTGATCATGTTGGTATTGGATGGTGATTAAGAGGGGAAATAAAGGCTAAGAGTGATGTTGAGGGATATTGCATGAAAATGCATGATATGTGAATGTAATAAGAGTATAAGAGGATGTATGTAGCACTCTTATTGATGAGTTAAAGGATTACTTCCTAGACATTATTTGGTGAAGTTAATACCTAAATGGTAAGGTTTGGTTGCTAATACTAGTTTGCCACAAATGACTTATTGTAGATAAGTGTTCGAAGAGTATGGGAAGTCAAGTTGGACTTGTATTGAAGTGGTTATATCAAGGTATGTAAGACATACTCTATCTAATCTTTGGCATGAATAATGACCCATGGCACTCTCAAGTAAGCTTCCAACATTGTCCTACGACACATGACACATAATAACATCATATGATCTTCGACACTACCAATTGAACTTGTTTTCACTTTTAAGATGTCCGGCTAGTCAAAAAAATGTCCATATACTATTGTTGACTCCGAAATGGTTTAATGAGGTATCCATGATTCTCTACTTCATTTTCATGATATTGATTACCTATTTACATGTTTTTCCTATTGAGGTATCATGGTTTCAAGTTCCATAAGGTGTGACCACAAAGTAACCAATCTCAAAAATTAATTGAAGTAAGAAATGGAAGGTCTTTATTTTAAATTGTTGATATGATGTATTGTATTAGTACCACTGATCAGTTGGCCATTGTATTATAAAGATTATGTATATATGCTATTCCAGGGGTGGTCCCTGATGTATTGTATTAGTACCACTGATCAGTTGGTCATTGTATGACATATGTTATGCGTGTCTGCTGGGCTGATACAGGTACTGTTTTCTTCTATTTACAACGAAGTGCTGCCCAAATTTCTAATTTTCATAAGTAATGTAAATGTGAAAGTATAGGTTATGAACGGGTTCTCCCGGGCCTCCTCGGCTACGGGTGTCAGTCCGCTCCAATGGGATTTGGGGCATGACAGTAGTGGTATCAGAGAAGTTCGTCCTAGTGAGTCTACAAAGCCGTGTCTACGTAGAATCTCGTTTATCGGTGTGTTGTGCACCACATCTATAAACAGGAGGCTATTGGACATTTAGGGATTGTTTCCATTCTCCACTTCTTAGATCGTGCAATAGAGCCCATATTAGAGATAAAGTCATAATCGATCGCTTAATCCAATTATTTTTTTTTTATTTATTTATTATAGTAACGATGCCGGTTACAAGGAGAAAGAATAAGTGGAAGCGAGTAGATGTAGTGGCCGGAGAAGGTACTAGTAAGTCACCACCGGGACAAGCTGAACAAAGTGAGTCTCAAGCTGAGCATATATCAGGAGTTTCTTCTCCTCCGGAAGGGCCATCTATTAATGCTGTTGATCGAGATTTGAGGGATGCAGTACAACTTCTGACGCGTATAGTTGCCGGTCAAGTTCAAGGGCAAGCTATTCCTACCACGGGTTCTAGTGGTATGGATAGAGCAGCTAGCCTTCGGACACAGGATTTTCTGAAACTGGATCCTCCTACTTTTACCGGATCAGATATTAACGAAGACCCGCAGGACTTTGTCGATCAAACCCAAAGGGCTCTAGATGTTATGCACATATCCGGTAAAGAGATGGTTGAGCTAGCAGCATATAGACTGAAAGGAGAGGCTATATTGTGGTACGAGGATTGGAAACGATCTAGGGGTATTGATGCACCTCCAACTACGTGGGGAGAGTTCAAAGATGCATTTATTGATCATTATCTTCCATTTGAGACTCTTCAGGCCCGTGCAGATCAATTCTTAAATCTTCGTCAGGGTAATATGAGTGTAAGGGAGTATAGTCTTCGATTTAACTCCTTGTCTCGATATGCTTCTAATGTGGTGGCTACTATGGATGACAGAGTTCATCACTATGTGGATAGATTGGAACCATACTTGGTTAGAGATTGTACCATTGTTGCTTTGAACAAGGACATGGATATAGCGAGGATACAAGCTTTCGCTCAGAAAATGGAAGATCAGAGGCAAAGAAGAAGAACCCAGGAATCAGAAAAGGGATATTCTAAGCGGGCCAGAGCTATAGGGCAGTTTATGGCATCTCAGGGAGGTTTTAGGCCTTCGTTCTCTCATAGATTGCCTAGCCCGTTATCTTCTTATCCTGCAATTAGTGCTCCACCGCAATTTCAAAGGTTCAGAGGTAATCAGTTCGGGCAAAGCAGTGAAAATCAGAGTTCGCGAACAGTGGGGTATCAAGGGCAAGGGAGTATGAGTCAATTGAGACCTCCACGACACCCGTGCCCCATATGTAGAAGATTTCACTTTGGCAAATGTCGGCTTGGAACGAACAATTGCTTTTGGTGCGGTAAGCCGGGGCATATGGCTAGAGATTGCCCACGCAGGACCACAGGTGGTATAACACGACCTACCGGATCAGCTGTTGCGTCATCATCGGTGCCTCCTTTGAGTAGGGGTACACAACCTATGGGTCACGGTAGAGGTGATAGAGGAGCAGCTAGTTCTAGCGGAGCTCAGAACCGTGTGTATGCCCTAGCGGATTGGCAAAATTTAGAGGCTTCTCCAGACGTGGTTACAGGTACGTTGTCCATCTTTGCATTTGATGTGTATGCCTTAATTGATCCTGGTTCTACATTATCGTATGCTACTCCTTTGATTGCGGGAAGGTTCGGAAGAACACCCGAATTATTAGCCAAGCCATTTGAAGTATCAACGCTAGTGGGGGAATCTCTTATAGCTAGGAATGTTTATCGAAATTGTGTTATGAATATTTGTGGTCGTGATACGATGGTCGATCTTGTTGAGTTAGAAATGGTAGATTTTGATGTTATTATGGGCATGGATTGGTTAGCGTCTTGTTATGCTACAGTAGATTGCCGTTCTAAGAAGGTATATTTCCATTTCCCAAATGAGGCAGTCCTTGAATGGAAGGGTAATGTTGGCGCGCCGAGAGGTAGATTTATTTCTTACTTTAAGGCAAGAAAAATGATTTCCAAGGGGTACATATACCATTTGGTTAGAGTAAGGGATACAGAGGCAGAGCCTCCAACTTTTCAGACCGTTCCGGTTGTGAATGAATTTCCTGATGTATTTCCTGAAGAACTACCAGGTTTACCTCCTGAACGAGAAGTGGAGTTTGGTATTGATATGTTGCCAGACACACAGCCAATCTCAATTCCTCCTTATAGAATGGCACCAGCAGAGTTGCGAGAATTGAAAGAGCAACTGAAAGACTTGCTAGAGAAGGGATTCATCAAGCCTAGTATGTCCCCTTGGGGAGCACCAGTATTGTTTGTGCGTAAGAAAGATGGTTCGCTGAGGATGTGTATTGACTATCGGCAATTGAATAAGGTGACTATCAAGAATAAATACCCTCTTCCCCGAATTGATGATTTATTTGACCAGTTGCAGGGTGCCCAGTGTTTTTCCAAGATTGACTTGAGATCAGGCTATCATCAAGTGAGAGTCAAGGATAAAGATATACCCAAGACAGCTTTCCGAACACGGTATGGTCATTATGAATTCCTGGTTATGTCATTCGGGCTGACAAATGCACCCGCAGTTTTTATGGATCTGATGAATAGGTTGTTTAAGCCGTTTCTAGATGTGTTCGTGATAGTTTTCATAGATGATATTCTGGTCTACTCTAGATCAGAAGAGGATCATGTTAATCACTTAAGGCAGGCGTTGCAGATTCTTCGTGATCGTAAGTTGTATGCGAAGTTTTCTAAATGTGAGTTTTGGCTCAAGTCAGTGGCATTTTTGGGCCATATTGTATCCAGTGAAGGCATAAAAGTTGACACTCAGAAGATTGAGGCTGTGAAGAATTGGCCAAGACCCACGACGCCTACGAAGATTCGTAGTTTCCTCGGGTTGGCAGGTTATTATAGAAGGTTTGTTGAAGGTTTTTCTTCTATTTCTGCACCCTTGACTAAGTTGACGCATAAAGCCTCCAAGTTTCAATGGAATGATGCCTGTGAAAAGAGTTTCCAAGATCTGAAGAGCAAGTTGACTTCTACACCGGTATTGGTACTTCCTGAAGGCACATAAGGGTATGCAGTGTACTGTGATGCTTCGAGAATTGGCTTAGGATGCGTATTAATGCAACATGGTAGAGTAATAGCCTATGGCTCTAGACAGTTGCGACCACATGAGAGGAATTATCCCACGCATGATCTTGAGCTAGCTGCAGTTGTATTTGCTTTGAAGATATGACGCCACTACTTATATGGGGTTCATGTTGACATATATACCAATCATAAGAGCCTGCAATATATCTTCAGTCAGAAAGATCTAAACTTGAGGCAGCGGAGATGGCTTGAATTGTTGAAAGATTACGATGTTGATATCTTATATCATCCAGGGAAAGCGAATGTGGTAGCGGATGCACTGAGTCGTAAGTCTAAAATGGCATCTATAGAAAAGCAGGGGATGATTAAGGATCTTCACCAACTAGCTAATTTGAGAGTTCGACTTCTCGAAACTCCAGATGAAGAGGTTATTGTACGTAATGCAGCGGAATCTTCATTGATAGCTGAAGTGAAAGAGCAATATGAATAATCTTGAACCCTGAATACAGAGTCGTCTTTGATAAGGAACATTTTACCTTTAAAGTAAGATTTTTCGACGTGAATTTAAGTAAGTCGGACCCCAAAATGAGACTTTCTGGTGCGAATATGGATTAGTTCGGTTTCAAAATAAGACACTTAAATGACGTAAATTCCTATTAGTCTGACTTCTCAATACGTATTTAGATTAGTGAAGCTTTGATACAGATATCGGACACTGGGTAGAAAACAAAAGGAGAATTGCAAGAGTTATGTACTTTCACAATCAATTAATATGATGATACAATTGTGTGACTAAATTGGATTTGCTCAAACCACATATTTAAATTGTTAATTATAGTATCAATTAATTAACATATTTTAATTAATTAGATGCTAAATATGTTCCATCATATATCACAAGGATCAAAATCAAAATTTGTCAAATAACTTAAGGATCATAAAACTATAAACAAATGGTTATTGTGTAAGGTCTGTATATATGACATTTTTCTCAGACTTCACTTATAAAATCATGTTATATATATTATTATTGTTATAAATATATAATAATATCGAACCCTATATAATATAATAAATTAAAATAGATAAAACCCTAAAAGATGTGAATAGAGAAAATATAAGCTATAACATTCCTTATTTCATGCACCTATTTTCCCACCAAGAATTGATAATAATTGTCCAAATTTATAGCATTGCTAAACGAACCATTAAATTTTAAAATCCCATGTTTCTCTTTCACACACACACTCTTATAATAATATTTCCTCCGTTCTTAAATAAGTGATGTTTCAACTCTGACACACCGCTTAAAAAATGACTCATTCTAATAAAATAAAAAGTTTTTTTACTAACTTACCTTAATAAATATCTTGAAAAAGATGTAACTCTTTTGTATTTTCTTGGTTATGTAAACCTCATTTATTTAAACAAGGAAAAATATTTTATTTTCACATTGAACTATATGCGAAAAGGATGAGACACACCCGAACTTTAGGAGGGTGCTATTACCCCTGTACTAATTAAAATCGTATTTTTGACAACCTTAGTGTCTACGTGGACCCTTCAGTGTGTTGTGCCACGTATGTGCCACGTAGGCACTAAGGTTGTCAAAAATACGATTTTAATTAGTCCAGGGGAGTAATAGGACCCTCCTAAAGTTCAGGTGTGCCTCGGCCTTTTCGCGTATAGTTCAAGGTGGAAATAGAGCATTTTCTCTTTAAAGAACAATAAAATAAGAACATTATTAATGTCTTCTTGATTATCTAAGAGAAAGACTAAAACATCACTTATTTAAGAACGGAGAAAGTAAATAAATAACAATAAATCATTTCACACTCATATTCTCTCCTTATAAATAAATAAATTTCTATTCTTCCTACAAAATCTTGTCCAAAAAAAAAATGTCTTCATCTTCATTCACTCTTCTCTTTGTTGTTATATTATTTCTTATTTCATTTTCTCAAATATCTCTTTCATTATCATCCAAATTTTTATTTTCTTCTCATGATGATGATAATAAGCTTATTAATATGACTGAAAAACTCATTAAGCAACTTAATTTGTTCCCTAAACATGATATAAACATTGTTTCTTCAAAGGAAAATATTGTCAATAATTATGAGGAGAAATTATTTGAGAAGAAATTGAATTTATCTTATATTGGTGATTCTGGTTCTACTGTTCAACACTTAGGTCATCATGCTGGTTATTTTCCTCTTGTACATACTAAAGCTGCAAGGTTTGATAAATATGTGTATAAATATTTTTAGCATTTATATTTCAATGCTACTATCATTGAGTTTCTTTTTTGTTCGATACGGAATCCTTGGAGCAACGGTAAAATTATTTTATATGTAAATTAGCTTGACTGATGTTTGTGTCAAGATAGGATGATTAGATTAGATTATATCCTCTTGAGGTGCGGTCCTTTCTCTGACTTTGCATGAGCGCGAAATATTTCGTTTGTCCTAGCATTTCTTTTCTTTTTTTTTAAAGAAGGGGAGCGTTGGATCAACTCTACAAGTTTTAGTTTTCTCATGCTTGACCTATAGATCACTGGTTCGAGCCGTGAAATCAGCAATAGTGATGTAGTTTTTCTTCAGACCTTGCATGAGCGCGGAATACTTCGTCCGCCAAACTTCCCCTATTTGTTTTTTTATTCAGAAGGGGAGTCTTGAAGCAACGTTATAAGTTGTCTCTGCTTGATCTGTAGGTCGCTTGTTTGAGTCATGTAATCAACCATTGATGTTCGCGTCAGTATTAGTTGCCTCTATACCTTACATCTCCCTGGAGTTTGCACGAAATACTGTGTGCATCGAACTGTCTTTTTTTTGTTTGTTTGTTTATTCTTCATCATAGGATGTTGGTTTCAATTTATTAATGCTACTATATTTTTTGTTTTGTTCTAGGATGTTTTATTTTTTCTTTGAATCAAGAAGCAACAAGAATGATCCAGTAGTAATATGGTTAACAGGAGGGCCAGGATGTAGCAGTGAATTGGCTTTGTTTTATGAAAATGGACCTTTCAAAATTTCAGACAACATGTCTCTTGTCTGGAATGATTTTGGTTGGGATAAGGTTCTTCTTCTTCCCTCTTTTTATTTTCCAAAAAATATATATATATATTTTGAATAGAGTGTTTCTGTGACTGGGGCTCAGATGCTCCAGTGCGAAGGTGTGAGACACTAGCTATGGATGGTTTTAGGCGAGGAAGAGGTAGACCGAAGAAATATTGGCCGGAGGGAGGTGATTAGGCATGATATGGAGCAGTTACAGCTTACGGAGGACATGGCCCTTGATAGGAAGGTGTGGAGGACGCGAATTAGGGTAGAGGGTTACAGGGCGGGAGTGCGTCGGCAGCAATAAGGAAGCGTTCTTTTGTGTCTGTAGTTTTTATTCGTAGTGTTGTGTGATGTCTATGATTTCGATTAGATAGTTCTTATTTTTGTCTTGTGGTTGTAGTATTATCTTGTGGCTAGCGGTGTTAGTTTATTTTGCAGTTAGCTTTTGGTGTTTGTTATACTGTTATCGGTTCTAAGCCGGGGATCTATCGAAAACAACCTCTCTACTTCACCTGAGGTAGTGGTATGGTCTGCGTACACTCTACCCTCCCCAAACCCCACTATGTGGGAATAAATTGAGTATGTTGTTGTTGTTGTAGTGTTTCTGTAACTGATAAAGTTATTGCCGTCTGACTTGAACGGGTTCAAGTGGTGAAAATAATCTGTCGGAAAAATGCAATGCAAAGCTACTTACTTTAGACTTGCGGTCCAAACTCTACATATAGCGAAATCTTACTGCACTGGTTTTGTCTTATATAGTGGATTTTTCTTTGGTTAATAGTATTAACAAATTAGATATTTTTTTAATATGATAATTATTATTATATTATATTAGCAAGTTGTTGATTGATTTTTATTTTTTTTCATGCAAGTCACTCTTTTCACCAACTAACTAATCATCTTTGACTGTTGGGTTATTCATTAGTTGTGACATAAATTAGTAGAAAATAAATTTCTTAAATTCAAAGTAGTTCAACTCTAGTTATATATTTTGACTTATGTGACTTTTACATAGTGTTCTATCTTTATTTAATTGCCTCCACATAAATAAAAAAAAGCTATTGCCTTTCAAAAAAATAGATTGTTCAAAGAATCTTTTTTTTATTGGTCAACAATAAATAGTCTTGAAGTAACGATAAAATTATCTTTAGAAGCAAAAGTATATCGATCGGTCCCAAACCCCTTCGGCATGAAATGACACTGCATGTTTAAATTTAAAGTTCATTTTTATGTATATACAGTGAATGTTGAATCAACCATTTATGTTTTCGTTAGAATAGAGTATCGTATTCGAAAGTTAAAAAATACTAATATTACCATAACTTATTGTGAATCGACAGGTGTCAAACCTTATATACGTTGATCAACCAACTGGAACTGGTTTTAGTTATACTTCTGATGAAAGTGACATTCGTCATGATGAAACTGGTGTAAGCAATGACCTTTATGATTTCTTACAGGTTTGTTCACCTTTCGTCTTTCCTAGAATTACACTGGATATGTTGTTGTCATCTCGATTAGTACTAATTCGAAATATACGATGTATTTTACGATACGATAGGCCTTCTTCAAAGCTCATCCTGAGTATGTAAAGAATGATTTCTACATTACTGGAGAATCATATGCTGGGCATTATATTCCTGCATTTGCTTCTCGTGTTCATCGAGGAAACAAAAATAAAGAAGGAATTCACATAAACCTCAAGGTATTTTTTTATTTTTTTTTGTATAACAAGTAAAGTTGCTGCCATGTGACCAGGAGGTCACGGGCTCAAGCCTCTGGCGGAAATGCAAGGTAAAGCTACGTACAATACACCCTTGTGGTGGAGCCCTTCCCTGGACACCGCGCATAGCGGTGGCTTTAGTGCACCGGGCTGGCCTTTTTTTGTATAACAAGTAAAGTTGCTGCCATGTGACCAGGAGGTCACGGGTTCAAGCCTCGGAAACAGCCTCTGGCAGAAATGCAAGGTAAGGCTGCGCACAATACACCCTTGTGGTGGGGCCCTTCCCCGGACACCGCGCATAGCGGTAGCTTTAGTGCACCGGGCTGCCCTTTTTTTGTATAACAAGTGTTTTTTTCGCGATTTTTCGACTTGTTTTGGTTGGACTTGATGTATTTACATGCCTATTTTGATCAGGGATTTGCCATTGGTAATGGTCTCACCAACCCAGAAATTCAGTACAAAGCTTACACAGTCTATGCTTTGGATATGAAATTGATCAATCAAGACGATTACGATAATATAAACAAATTATATCCACAATGTCAAAAAGACATTAAGCTTTGTGGTAAGTTTTTATCCCACTTAACACGTTGTCAGTGTATGTAAGTTAAATTCGAGAAAGAAAAAGAAAGAACGAACCTTCAAAACCTTCATTCAGTGTAGACCTTACCCTTACCTCGTAGAGTGAGTTGACATCATGTTGTGTGAAAATATTGGCAGCAAATGGTAGTGAAGATGCTTGTTCGAGGGGATTTAGAGATTGCATAAGCATTTTCAACAATATAACGGATATTGCAGGCAATATAAATGTAAGAACGCGGAACTTCTTTCATTTTTTTCTCTAACGAGACAACGGTGTCATATAAACTACAAGCATGTATGTTTTTTCTAAAGATCTGTGGCTGTTTTACATGCAGTACTATGATATCCGGAAGACTTGTGAGGGTAGCCATTGCTATGATTTCTCGCGAATGGAAACTTACCTCAATGATGCCCGAGTTAAGAAAGCTCTAGGTGTTCCCAGTGTTATTGATTTTGTCTCGTGTAGTTCTTCAGTTTATCGAGCGCTGAAGACAGACTGGATGAAGAATGCTGAAGTCGGTATTCCTTCACTTCTTGAGGATGGTATCAATCTACTCGTTTATGCTGGAGAGTATGACCTTATCTGCAACTGGCTCGGTAAGCTTCATTCACGGCCTGTAACAGAAGAGAATTCGTGTAATATAAACAATGTCAATCGACGACTAAACTATTGTTTCTTGAAATGGAACGGAACAGGGAACTCAAACTGGGTGCATGCCATAGAATGGTCTGGGAAAAAAGGCTTTGGGGCTGCACCATCGGTTCCTTTCTCAGTAGACGATGAGGAGAAAGGCGTTCTAAAGAACTTTGGACCTCTGACTTTCCTCAAGGTCTACGATGCAGGTCATATGGTGCCGATGGACCAACCTAAGGCAGCACTCGAAATGCTTCAGAGGTGGACTCGAGGCAAATTGTCCTAGACAGGTCATCAGGAACCACACTTACTGAACAGATTAACGATATTCCAGCAATATAATACCAGCAAAACATAGAAAATCATGTAGATACATTTCACCTTTTCCGGTGAATGTTAAATCTTCTAAGATATTGGAATAATGTTACAAGATATAGGGAAGCATACTGTTTACTCTACGATTTGTTAGTCATCTTGCATTATGTTCACCACATAATGCACTGTGGAGTGTCCTCCAAAGCAAAAAAGTCTGTTGCGGCTTTAAGCTCAAAGCGCAAATAAAAGGCGCAAAGGGAGAAAAAGTACAAATATATATGTATAGTCCAAGACTAATAACTGTAAGCATGAGCGGCAAATATATGAACAAAGGAATACAATAAAGATTCACAAGAAAGACACGCTTAATATAAGAAGCGTGCCCCATGGTCTGCTAAGCCCGCAATGGGGTTTAGAGGAGAAACTAATGTTTAACGAAAGATGTATTCATGTTCTTTTTGCCAATGGAATAATGGAGACATACACAGACATTAAGGCTGCTCAAGAACATCGACACAAACACCTTAACTCAATAGCTATGAACCACCTCTTGCTCGATACAGTTCCCTCAAGGTCTCAATCACAGGCCGAAAACCTGTCCGCAATGGCAAAACTGATACCACCCGGAGATGTCGTGCATTACCATTCTTTGGTTGGGACACGGTGACTTTCAACATCTCTCCCTCCAAAGCTTTACCAGCAGATGCAGCTGCATAAACGCATTCTCAAATCAGTCGGAATCCTCTTCTTATGTCCCAGCAAAACATTGTAAAATGCAATTATAAAAATTCCTGGACAATCTTTTATGGACCGTAACCAAATACTCTCTCCGTTCCGGTTTAAATGACACGTTTTGAATGGATACGGAATTTAAGATATTAATTTAACTTACATATTACATCTAACAATGGTAGAAGAAAATACTGAAGTAGCGGTTAAAGTTTAGTTCGACGGAGAAACATTTCAAAAAATATATGAAATATGAACAAGATTAAACATTGAATTCTATTGCAGTCCAACTCTCTATAGCAGTCAATACTCTATAACGATATTACACTAAAACGGCTGAGTTTTCTTAGGAGCCAGCTTTCATACTATGTTATATTATACATTCTCTATAACGACATCTGACTATAGCCGCCAAAAATATCCAGCAAACAAGATTGTTTACTGATTTCAAGTATAAATGAAATTGCCATTGTAACCTGCAAATTGGAATTCGATTGCAAAAGGTACAACAACAGCAACATACCAGTGTAATCTTACAAGTGGAGTTTGGGGAGGGCAAGTGTTATCACTCCTAGTCTCCAATGGTTTACGGTAGTAGTTAGAGTTGCAGTAGACTAGTAGTTATTTCAGCAGTTATTTGCAGTGCGGACTGTAACAGTAGGATGTACGTAGACCTTACCCCTACCTTTGTGAGGTCTATAGATAGACCCTCTGCTCGGAAGAAGTGAAACCAAAACCGGATAGAAAAGAAAATAACGACATGTGTCGACAGCGAAATAACAAACTGAACAATGCAAAAGAAGTGATAGGCAGTAGTAGAAATTGAAGAATGATAGTCTGTGAATACTAACTAATACTACTAAATAACGAGAAAATGAGCACGGGAGACTAGCTCCCGTCTCTCCCACATAAAAGTACGACAACACTCAACTACTTAATACTCTTCTACCTTAATCCACGACTTCCACAGCTTCCTATCTAGGGCAATGTGTCTCTCCCACAAAAAGTATGACAACGCTCGACTGCTTACTACCCTTCTACCCTCATCCTCTACTACCATATCTTCCTATCTAGAGTAATGTGACTCTCCCACATAAAAGTACCACAACATTCGACTACTTACTACCCTTCTATCCTAATCTTCGACCTCCATACCTCCCGATCTAGAGTCATGTCCCCAGTAAGCTGAAAATGCGTCATGCTCTGGCGTCTAATATCCACCCAAATTCTTCTTCCGCCTAGCTCTACCTCTCCTAAAAACCATTATCGTCAACCTCTCCCATCTACTCAATGGTGCAATCATAAACGATCTTAAAAAAAATGAAATTAAAAGGAAAAAGGGAAATCAATTTAAGTTACCAGCACAAGGATGAGTCTTGGCAAAATCAAAGAATTCATCAGCAGAACAACCAAACAAAACCCTAGCCACCCTATCAAACATTATCACCACCACCACTCTTTTCTCGGTAGCTATAGACACCTGCAAAAAACCAACATTACCCACAAAAAGAAAATCAAATCTTTAACAAGAACCAATTAAAACAAAAATCAAATCTTTGACAAAACAAATTAAAACTATCAAATTAATCCCACAAAGTGGGGTATGGGGAGGATAAGGTGTAAGCAAAATAAAAACAGTCTATACAAGAAGTACTGGAAATAAAAGAAACAACAAACCATACCAAAAACAACAGAAAATAGTAGAACAATACTACAACAAAATACTACTACAATCAAACTACATGAAACAACAAATAGTGGCAGAAATCAAAGAACAAGAAACAAGAATAATAATACGACTACTAGAATGGACAGTCAGATAATATACTCCTACCCACAAGTATGGACACAATCCTACCTACTACCCTAATCAAATCACTGACAAGAACCAACAAAAAACATGAAATTGTAGATATAGCCACAAAAGAAAATAGAAAAATTTGCATACAAGGACATGAAAGAGACGTTTGGAACTAGAAGAAGCAGGGTTAAAGTTGCAAGATTTGCAAAAGGGCATGTGTATTTAGAGAAGGATCAGGTAGAGTTTGTTCACATATAGAACAGACAGTGTAAAAAGGTTGATGTGATCAATGGCAACAACTATGGTATTTAGTGTGGTTGATTGTTTGCTATTGTTAGGTTGTTCTAGTAATGGTCTTCTTTTGGGTTTTGTTTGGTTGTACATGTTGGAGCATAGCAATTAATAAAGGAACAGTAGCAATATCGAAATAAATTGACACACAATGAACAACATGTGACGACAGATATCAAAATCAATGACTACAACATACGACTAGTACTACGACAAACACCAACAAGCCTAAACCTTCGACGAGAACCCAAAAAAAAAAAAATCATTTTTTTGACAAGAACCAATAAAGTGGAAGTACAAGAGATAGTAAATGAAAACAACCAATAGCCGCAGAACAACACTACAACGAAATATTACTAAAACGAAGCTACATGAAACACTAGATAGCATCAGAAATTGAAGAACAAGAAATTACAAGAGTAGTTTTTGGACAAGAACCAACAAAAGAACATGAAATTGCAAATATAGCCACAAAAAAAAGGAAAAATTACATACAAGGACACAAGAGGTGTTTGGAAGTAGAAGAAGCAGGGTTGAAGTTGCAACAACAACAACAACAACAACAAACCCAGTGTATTCCCACAAAGTGGGGTCTGGGGAGGGTAAGATGTACGCAGTCCATACCGCTACCTCCGAAGAAGTAAATAGGTAAAGGGTAAATGGGTATTCGGTAAAGGGTCAGGCAGATTTTTTTCACATGTAGAACAACAACAACAACAACAAACCCAGTGTATTCCCACAACATGGGGTCTGGGGAGGGTAAGATGTACGCAGTCCATACCGCTACCTCCGAAGAAGTAGAGATGTTGTTTCCGATAGACCCCGGCTCAAGATAAAGGATAATAAACAAGGGGATGGATGACATAACCGAAATAAAGAATAGGAAATAATAGAATAAAATCACAGAAATATGAAATATGGGAAATAAGAGCAACACGGAATAAGAAAATAAGAACTAAGCAATAGAAAATAGGACACCCACCTAGTAGTGACATACACTCCCATACCAAAGACACCTATGTACACTGTCCTATGATTACTAAATCCGGCTACACAAGAACTCTCCTGACTGCTAGCTACAACCCACACACTAACACTAGCCTTCTACCCTAATCCTCGACCTCCACGCCTTCCTATCTAGGGTCATGTCCTCAGTAAGCTGAAGCTGCTCCATGTCATGTCTAATCACCTCCCTCCAGTATTTCTTCGGCCTACCTCTTCTCCTCCTGAAGCTATCCAACGCTAGCCTCTCACACCTCCGAACCGGGGCATCCGCGCCCCTTCTCATCACATGCCCATCTCAGCCTTCCATCCCGCATCTTGTCCTCCACCGAAGCCACTTCCACCTTATCCCGGATAATCTCATTCCTAACTCTGTCCCCTTTAGTAAGCCCACACATCCAACGCAACATTCTCATTTCCGCCACCTTCAATTTTTGGATGTGAACGTGCTTAACTGTTGGTCAACACTCCGCCCCATACAACATGGCCGAACGAACTGCCACTCTATAGAATTTGCCTTTAAGCTTAAGGGGCACCTTCTTATCGCACAACACTCCCTAGGCGAGTCTCCATTTCATCCAACCTGCTCTAACACGGTTAGAAACATCCTCACCAATCTCACCATCCCCTGGATCATAGACCCAAGGTACTTAAAACTATCCCTCTTACACACATCCTGGGAGTCCAACCTCACCACCACTTCATCCTCCTGCCTCGAGTCACTAAACTTGCATTCCAAATACTCCGTCTTGGACCTACTCAACCTAAACCCCTTAGACTCAAGGGTTTGCCTCCAAACCTCCAATTTATCATTCACACACACACACGCGCGCGTTTCATCAATCAACACTACATCATCCGCAAATAACATACACCAAGGCACCTCGCCTTGGATACTCTGCGTCAACACGTCCAACACCAACGCTACAACCATGCAATTTAGTGTTTTTGGCTGGTTGTCTTTGGTAGGTTCTAGTTCTAGTAATGGAAGTACAATAGATAATAGATAGTAAACAAAAACAACAAATAGTAACAAAACAATACTACGACAAAAATAATACTACAATGGAACTACATGAAACACTAGACAGCATCAGAAATCTAAGAAGAAGAAACTAAAAAAATCAAATCTTTGACAAGAAAAAGAAAAAAAAAAAAAAAAAAACATATAGTCGTAGAACAATACTACAAAAAAATAATACTACAACAGAACTACACGAACCACTAGATAGCTACAAGAACCAATAAAAAAAACATGAAATTGCAAACATAGCCACATAAAGAAAAGGCATAATCTACATACAAGGACACGAAAGAGGCGTTTGGAGCCAGAAGAAGCAGGGTTAAAGTTGCAATTTTTGCAAAGGGGTATTGAAGAAGATGAAGAATTTGGTAAAGGGTCGGGTAGATTTGTTTCACATGTAGAACAGACAGTGTAAAAAAGGTTGTTGTGATCAATGGCTACCAACATGGTGTTTAGTGTTACTGGTTGTTTGTCATTGTTAGGTTCTTGTTCTTGAAATGGTCTTTTCCTGGGGTTTGTTTGGTTGTTGTTGTTGTTGGAAGTTTGTGGATTCATTGTTGGAATTTTTCTTGTTTCGAGAAATTGTATGGCAATAGTAGAAGGTGAAAAATTGATGCTGGAAGTTAAAGGACTTTTGAATTGGGGTAGTGTATTGGGTAAGGAAGATGAGTAAAATTGTACTTCCTAATTTGCCTATGTGTGCGCGCTCTCTTATTAGATTTCGACTAATTTGAATTCGTATCGAATAGAGCTTCAAAAATGATGGGCCGGTCAAAAAACACCAAACTCACACTATTGTTATGTGGACTGCAGGCCTCACGGGCCAGATCACTTTTTAAAAAATAATATTTTATAATTTAATTTTAAAATATTAATAAATATAAATATTACCAGACAATATTACATAGTGTTAATACTTGTTAGTCAAGTATCCAACACCCCCCAAAAAAATATTCCTAATAGTGAAATTAAATAACTTTTGACATGATATCCTTCAAACCAAATAAAAATACTAATAAACAATCTAAATAGTTGTATGTATTTGACTTACGGGTCGGTCCACGGGCTAGCGCAATCCACATTGCTCAAGCCCCACAAGCCACGGGCTTATCCGGGTCGGGCTAAAAAGCCTTGTTCTTAAATGAGCTGCAAAAACTGAAGCCCAACTCCATTAAATTACAGGTCGGACCGGGCCAGCCCAACGGGCTTAGACCATATTAACGTATGTGCTAATAGTGCACCCTAAGATGAATGATACTGTACCTTGGTATTTGCTGGTTGATGCCGGCCCTTCTGTCCATGCGACCAAGGATCGATCCCTAGGTCACACAATACCTTGCGGGGATTTGAACTCGCGACCAGTCCGTAACTACCACAACTAATTGTTTAAAAATGTTAAAAGTAAGTTATTAGCTTAAAACTCTTATTTGTTCTATATATTTATTTTTTCAGTGTTGTTCATGTCTTTAACGATTAATTGAATATGATAATATTCCTTAATCAACATCGAAAGTTTTTTAACGTCTTAAGATAATATTGGTGCTCCACAGTATTATCAAAAGCAATAAGAGTAAAAAAGCTTCAAGGTCTATTGTGTTTAAGCACAAAGTACAAATAAAGCGTGAGATTTAACGAAAAAAGGCATAAAGATAGAAAAAATATAAATATATGTCTAATCCAAGACTAATAATATAAGCATGAATGACAAATATATTAATAAATTTTTATTTTTTTTTATAAAATGAAATATCAATTGTTTAGTGTTCATCTCCTCAGAAAGCCCCATTGACAAGGGAAAGTATATATCAGAAATTAGAACCTAAGTTGCACATTAAGCGAGGAGAGCACTCGACACATTTTGAGTCTTACTTCGAGGCTTATGCACATCTTTGACAACACTGGTGCACCTAGAGACTTGAAATCTTGGGTTCGCCTCTGTGACCGTCCCATATTACTCGTCCCAATTTGACATTGCTCATTCATTAAAAATAATAATTAACAACATAATTAATTTATCATAGTACCCATGATGTTTACATTTTAATTTGAAAAGAATATAATTGAAATATTTTATTACTTTTTTCCTACCACATAAAATGAAATAGAGAAAGTTTTTAACGTATTTAATAAATGTAATGTCTGAAATAGTTTACATGCACCTCATTAATTTTATCAATATTAAAATTATTAATACTACAAATATCAAAGTTTTATTTTTATTGAAATTTAAACGTAAAACCTCACGATGCTCATTCCAATTCATTGACCAACCAGGGCACACTTTGTTGCAACAACAACAAAGGTACATCGACGTAAGTTGTGGTGCAGTGGATGGAGCTACTCATCCTTAACCAGAGGTCTCCGGTTCGAGTCCCCTGGGTATGAAAAAATCCTTGGTAGGAAGCGTTTCCTCCTAAATAGGCTTCTACGCGGCGCGAATTTGAATTGGTCAGACTCCAATGCGGATACCGAACACCACAACAACAACAACAAATTCAGTGTATTCCCACAAAGTGGGAGTCTGGGGAGGGTAAGATGTACGCAGTCCATACCGCTACCTCTGAAGAAGTAGAGAGACTGTTTCCGATAGACCCTGACTCAAAATAAAGAACAGTAAACGGTGAGAAAGGTACCGAACACCATATGAAAAAAAAAACAAAAAAAAAACAGCAAAGTTACAACCTTAGACCAAACAATAAAAAAAAAATAAAAAAATAAAGGTAAAACAACAACAAATATATAAAAAGAAAAAAAAAACTCCATATTAACTCCGCCACCCCACGGCGAACTGCAAGCTAATTCACAATTCAATCAAGTAGGCTATATTTAATTTGAGCTCATTAATTATTATTATTAATAATTATTTATTATTATTATTATTTGCTGATGAATTGATTTTTACCAATTTTTCAGCTAGTGAAAAGACAAAAAAAAAATCAATTACTGTTTTTTTTTTTTTTTTTTACAGAAAGATAAATTTAACCAGAAAACTGTGCATGGTTATCTATGGAGGCAGATAGGTATGTAACTTTTCTTATCATTATTTTGATTATTATATATTCACATATTTTTAGTGACATTCTCATTTGATAAATTGTAATAGTACACACTAAAGGTGTGGTCTTTAGTGTGTATAGTATATGGAAAATGTTTTCTTGAATATAAGTAGTTGATGTGTTTCAATTTGATTGTCTCGTTTTGACTTAGTACGGAGTTTAAGAAAGTAAAGAAGATTTTTGAATTTTGTGGTCTTAAACTAAGGATAGGTAGCCGAAATGCGATTTAATCTTGAATATGCTAGGTGGAAAGTTGGAATGGAAGAGTTGCAAAAAAAAGAAAAGGACCTTTATTTTTTAAACGGACTAAAAAGGAAAGTAAGACAAACAAAATTGAATGGAGAGAGTAGTTTTCTTCTTTAGTATGTATGGTATATGGAAAATGTTTCCTTGAATATAAGTACTCGATCTATTTCAATTTGATTGTCTGGTTTTGACTTGGTACAGAGTTTAAGAAAGTAAGAAAGACTTTTGAATTTTGTGGGCTTAAACTAAAGATAGGTAGAATGTACCAAAATGCAGGGGCGGAGCCAGCCTTCTTTAGGGGGTTCGGACGAACCCCCTTCGACGGAAAAATATACTATTAATACATGATTAAAATTATTTTTATGTGGTTATAGTAGGTGTTGAACCCCCTTCGACTAAGTTTTCTTTGAATATTGAACCCCCTTAGTTGAAATCCTCTGCCAAAATTTTTATGTGTGTGTGTGTGGTGGTGGTGGTGGTGGGGGGGTGGGGGGTGGGGGGGACAGTGGGGACGTTGTTGTTGATCGCTCTTACTTAGATACCCAATTTGATAAACTGCAATGCACCTCTCGTTTTCCATGTACCAAACAACTAAAGAGTACACCTTTAGTGTGTATGAGGCTTATCAAATGAGAGGTGGGAAAGACACGAGGAACTTGGAATGCCACTTATGAAATGAAGGGAAATGTAAAATTGTTTTTAGAATCAATCTCTCTTGCTTAGACGTGTTTGGAACTGAGGCGTTGTTGTTGATTTCTCTTGCTTATATATCACCATTCAGAAATGCAGTCAATCTGATCCCTTTGCCTGTATAGAATTAATCGATAGAACCAAATGTAATGACATTACAACAGGCTTATTTGCGCTTACATTTTTATCTTTTGGTTAGTAGAATACACACTAGTTTGCTATGGCGATTAGCCAAAACAAATCTTAGCATGACTACAAAATTATGAAGAAATTATGTGTTATCATCACTTAGTTTGTGCTATCTGTAAAAAGAACGTATGCATATTTTTATATTTCCTCAAAATGATTATACCTAAATACAACAACAAGATAAGCAATATAATCTCACAAGTGCGGCCTGGGTAGGATGGTGTGTACGGAATCCTAATACTTTTTGTTTAAAAGTATACCTATATCTGTACATACATACAGATATTGATCTTTTCTTGCTCATGATTTCTTGTATTTATGTCATTTGGTGGTCTAAAGTGTAAATTCATGCCAGGTTAAATTCTCCACACACTTCTGCAATTTTCATCGATGTTCTAGGTCATCAACTTCAGTTTTGCCAGGTACTTTGCCTTTGAATATAGTATGTATCCTTTCTTTTCATTTGGATATGTTAGTGACTCCTTGACCCATGGTGATTTCCGTATCTTCATGCCATTTGACTTTGGCATGTCCACTGAGACAATGAATAACATGTTCTCTTGATAGATAAAGAATATGAGAATCATGATTTTCATTTTATTTAACTTGAAGAACGATAATTATGAAGTGAGAATGCAATAAAGAATGAAAGCTATGCAGTGGACATCCATAGACTACAAATAAAGTAGTTAGCTTTCGCTGAAAGTGAAACTTGGCAGTATTAACCCACAGTGAAACTAGTTAACGTCTTTCACTGACGGTGATACTTATCAACATTTATTCAGTTTCTCAAGGCATTTCGCGATAACTTGGACAATCTAAAAGAGTTTTGGTTTTACAGCTAGTTTGTGGATAGAAGTTTTCATAACTTGCTGTTTCTTGTCATGATACTTGTCTTTACTATCTTCTTAGCCTCTGTTTGAAGGTAAGGCTCCACCTTCTTTCCAATATAGTAGCTTGAATTATTGCCTTCTTTTTCTCTTTATGTAATGACAGGATCCTAATTCGAAGCATTTAGGCACAACTGTTTGGGATGCATCTATGGTTTTAGTAAAATTTCTGGTAAGGTTTAAACTCCCCTCGGGTATGCTTCAACTTCAATTTCTTCAACACCGCTTTGGTTTGATCTGCTACACACAAAAATAATATGAGTTTCTATTTTACTGCAAATGTGGGAATACACTGGGTTTGTTGTTGTTGTTGTTGTTGTATTTTACTGCAAACATGAATAACAATACTGTATTCCTTCTCTTTTCCGTTTTTCTAAAACCTAACTGTGATTTTTTATTTGCCTTTTTCGTTTTCCTTTTCGGAGTTGTGGCCGGAATACCGAGATCATTGGCCTTAAAGATTGAGTTTTTTTTCTCCAGTTATGCAAGCTTATATATCTAAATGTACATGTATATGCTTTATTGAGCATTCTTACTCCTTCAGTTGCAACGTTACTTAGCTGGAATCTTTTTTGAATTTATAGGAAAGAAATTGTCGAAAAGGGAGGTTTTCTCCATCTAAATTGAGAGGAAAGCGTGTAATTGAACTTGGGGCAGGTTGTGGCGTAGCAGGATTTGGTAGGTCGCCTTTACTTTGTTAGACTCGTTTCTTTAAGATGCCATCTACAGTTAAATGGTTCTTTGTCTGAGATGGAACAAATCTCCACAGGCATGGCATTGCTTGGATGTGATGTAGTTTCAACTGACCAAACTGAGGTTTTGCCGTTGCTAATGAGAAACGTGGAGCGTAATACTTCGAGGATAATGCAGACAATCTCAGATCCAGGTTTCAAATTAATGTGCCATTTGGATTTTTTTAGCTATTTGAACTGTATATTCTTCATCAGTTGTCGTACTTATTTATGAAAACTGATCTGTCCTGACGATTTCTTCGAATTTAATTTTGAGTTGTATTTACTATGATCTAACTAAAAGCTCTATTCCTTGTAGATTCATTTGGTTCCATACAGGCTGCAGAGTTGGACTGGGGTAATGAAACTCATATAAAGGCTGTTGGCCCTCCATTCGACTTTATCATTGGGACTGACGTTGTAAGTTTTATCATATATAGGGTAGTCGAATTCTACTTGCTCATTTCCGGGGCTTTGCTTTGCACTGAGAAGAAATATTTTTGTTCTGCGAAGAGAAGCCATACATACTGTTTCTGGAACCAATGATCATACGCACATTGCAGTGCTAGTAAAAAATATTAAGGAATCTATATCCATGATGATTTTCCATAGGGCACAGTGCATCCGTTCTCATTTGGTTTTGGTGGTGTATGGTATTTTGTGCCACAGTTTTAAATTCTGCCATGATTTTTCAGAGTGGACGGTGTAGGGATTTTCATAGATGAGAACATGATCAAGTAAGGCGTTGGTTTCTTCAGCACACCAGATATCTTTTATGAAATATTAATTTGTGCACATGTGACGAGGAGGTTACGGGTTCAAGCCTTGGAAACAGCCTCCGGTAGAAATGCAAGGCAAGGCTGCGTACAATACACCCTTGTGGTGGGGCCCTTCCCCGGACACCGCTCATAGCGGTAGCTTTAGTGCACCGGGCTGCCCTTTTTTCCTTTAATTTGTGCACAAGCTGTTATCAGCGTCGTCTCCAGAAATTATCCTAGGCCTTTTTTTTTTTAATCTCGAAGTGATCTAGTGCTCTGAGACATGCCTTCTTATTTCTCTGATGTAGTTTGTCTACACTAACAATGACCTATCTTTACTAGGTTTATGCGGAGCATCTCTTGGAACCACTTTTGCAGACAATAATCGCACTGTCTGGACCGAAGACAACAATTTTGGTGCTGTATCCTGTAAAGTTTTATAGAACTTACAGAATTTATTCTCTTTTTGTGATTGTTAATGAACTTTCATTTATAGTTGGGTCATGAAATCCGATCGACAAATGTCCATGAAAAGATGCTTGACATGTGGAAGAGAAATTTTGAGGTCAAAACTGTTCCAAAAGCAAAGGTAATTTCCAGTGCATCCTGCTGACATCTCATGCTAGCCGTCAACTAGGCCGTATATTCCTACCATCAGTTATATGTATATTGTGGAACTTACTTACGGTATTTTTTACTTGAGGTAGTCGAAGTAAATTTTGCATTTGCAAATGGTTTTGTTGATTTTGTCGACCATGGATGTCTAGCCGCGTTTTAAGTTCTTGGTTCTGAATTCTCCGACCATTGAGCTGGTTTATTGCGTCTCCGATATGTCCTATATCCAGAGTTTATGGTTATAGATCAGTTGAGATGTCTGGACGTTTCTTTCGTTCATTTGAACCTACTTCTGTGCAGATGGATAGCACGTACCAACACCCAAGCATCCAGTTATACATAATGAGCTTTAAGCCACAAGGAAGTACCTCGGAAATTGTAACACCGATGGCACAGCCACAGCAGCAGAATGATGAGGTTACGGAAACAGAAACTAAGCATGGATCAGATGAAGATGAATGTAAATACGGGTTTAATCAAGATGACGCGACTGACAATGAGGGAAAGGTAGATAACAAGATGGTTATGGATCTAGAGAACAGAAAACTTAGTGATTGGGAAGCTAGAAGATGTGGCGCGATGGCTGCTAGACTTCTTCGCGATGTCAAGATAACATAAATTATAGAGGTCAGCAGATTTTTTGTTTCAGTGCAGATATTTTTGAGTTTGCACTGTACTATACTTCTTTACATACGTGCATATCGTGCAAAGCAACCATCTTAGAATCAACCCCTTTCCAAGTCTGCAACAACAACAAAACACCCAGTGTAATACCACAAGTGAGGTCCGGGAAGGTTAAGAGTGTACAAAGACCTTACCGTTACCTCCATCTGCTCAAGGCAAACATAAACACAACATATATGGAATCAACAGTAGTAAGAAAACCGAAGCATAAAATCTTTCTGCATGCATCTGTGGACTCTATCGGTCCTAAGCCGGGGGTCTATCGGAAACAGCCTCTCTACTTCACTTGTGGTAGTGGTATGGTCTGCGTACACTCTACCCTCCCAAGACCCCACTATGTAGGAATGCACTGGGTATGTTGTTGTCGTTGTATGCATCTGTGGACTCATCCAATTCTTTTTTTCTTTATTATATTTTATCAGATTCAGGAAAATGATTGATAAATACTTTCCGCGATTTGTTTTTTCTAGGGGAACTATTTTCAAGTATCTATGGCATTGTGTTTGGCAGGTCTAAAAATGACATTGAGACAAGATTGTCTTTTCGACAGAAGATGTACACTGGTCTTTGACGATACATCAAAAGAACCGCTTATTCTGCTTCTATGAAGTTGGACGTGAGCTTTTATCAGCTTTCCACCAGTTGCAGTGCGGAGGTGTATGATCAGTAGATGCAAATTACTAGCACGTTAGACCTCAGTTTTTGGTAACTTGTTTCGAGTTATTTGAAGATGTGTCAAGAAAGATGATTTCTCAAACTTGCTACTTTGATGTTCAATTTAGATGTTGATGATGTTTTTACTAATTTAACAAGACACATGATTATTCTTCAGTTGAGTGGAGCATTAGCTAGGAATAGTCTCTAGCACCAAACAAGAAAGCTCAAAAACAAAGAAACCAAAAGACCCTCTTAATATATTGTTGTTGTGTCCTATGTTGCTCGGACTCTTCAAAAATGTCAATGAGTGCATGTCGGATTCTCCAAAAGTATGTATTTTTTTGGAGAATCCAACACAGGTGCAACATCAAAACTTTAAAAACTTTTTTTTGGAGAACACGGATGCAACATCAAAAGTGAAGAGTTCACGCAACTTAAGCTATGTCCTCAATATTAAAGTAACACAGTAGGAAGTGTTGGACCATTTTGAGTACTTTGGTTTGATAATTTTGCACCTATGTTAGAAGTAAATAAGCTGAACTCAAAATCTAGAAACATGCATTTTCTGAAAACATACATGATGAAACAGAACAAAACATTTTTTCAAATCAAAAGCAAAATCTACTCAGCGTAGTACATTTTAGCATTGGTTCCAATAGCAACCTATCGTTTGGCTCGTTTACAATTGTCACACCTACCACCTCAAATTCTCAAACCATAATAGAATACGAGTCATCTCAACAGCGTAAACATGACTGATATCGTCTTTTTTTACATTCCCTCCCTCCTCCGTGGGGCGCAAGTGATGATTTCGTCAACCCTTAAGATCATCTCAGCTGCCTCAGTAGCAGAGAGCAATACTGCCTGTTTGACTTTGAACGACTCAGATATTCCTAGCACGGACATATCTCCAACCTGTCAAAGATAAGATGCCGATTTGGATAAGTAAAGTTAGACAAGTACTACTCTCGTCAAGCAAGCAAGAGTTTGATCGTCTGACATGATTACGAAGATTTAATAGTGCTATGGAACAACGGAAACAAGATAAAGAACAAGAAAGTTCGTCGGAAGAGAAAAGGAATGTTCAGATTTGCTTCTTGCTTTTCATTCAAGCCATACAAGAGACTATTTCTCTTCCAGCTCTTCTATTTCAGGTAATGTCAATAAACTCCAATCTTCTTATTTCTAAAGTTTAAAAACAACCTTATAGGCATGAAAAAATGAGGCTGGAGTAAGGCCACCAAAAGCCGCCGCTTTACAGTTAAAAGTGTCAGTAATAGAACTATTGTCAAACTAGGAAAACAAAGGAACACTTGTGCAAGAGATAGGAAAATAATGACTATCCATGAGAGACGGGGGAGAGAGAGAGAGAGAGAGACAGAGTGGCAAATATTGCCTTTCTCAAACATCGAGTTGTAAACAAATAAAGCACTAACTATTTGAAGTCTAATAGTGTTTGGTGAAATCTCCTGAGAAAGAAAACAGATTCTTACTAAAGATATACTTTTGTGTTATTGGGTTGATGCATGTGTCCTCATTAGTGTTTGCTTGAGAAACAAAAAACTGACCATACTGTGAAATATGTGCTTCGTAACAATACAGGACATCCTATTTGAAAGTATCGACATGGTCAAGCATGAACCTTAGGATGTTGCATCAGTTTTAGCTTTTGGCATTTCCATCGCTGCACTTATTTTAATGCAGAAACTAAGACAAATTCAAGCAAAATGAAAGCAGAGACAACAAGCTCAGAGCAGCTTCATACTCAACTGTTATGAACTCACAGCGCGACAACAAAGTTCATTTCAAAAATCTTAAATCAGTTACTCACAGATCCAGAGATGACATCAATTCCTGCATTGCTTTCCTCCTTGTGGTGTTCAGCACGAAGCTGAGCAATCAGCTCAGCACTGTCTAACCCGGCATTGTCGGCAATGGTGGTTGGAATTGCCAAAAGTGCACGGGTAAAAGCCTCAATTGCATGAGATCTTTTACCTGGAGTCTTCTTAGCTAGTTCATCAACCGCCTTAGCCATCACCATCTCAGGCCATCCACCTCCAAAAAGAACCCTGCTGTCATTTACTGTCTGAGATAGCACGCACAATGCATCATGCAAAGATCTTTCAGCTTCATCCAGTACATGGGTGCTGAAAATAGGAACGAAGGAAGATGTTAACCAGAGAACACATCACAAGTAGAATAGTTAAGACCCAAAAGGGAAAACACAAAAATCTCCAGAAGCAATGCAATATTATCAGTACCATTTTCAGAGAACACAAACGTTAAGGAGTAAAGCAGGTCATCTAGGAAAAGTACAAATAAACAGCTGAACAATGCTGCATCAAAACTACGTCCATTATCGGGTCTTGGGTGGAAGTCGAAGCTTGTCAAGTGACATCATATCTTTACTTTTCCAGTCTTTCTGATTTGTTAGGCTGTTTTGCAGAACATCAATAAATCAAAAACTTATCTTTGCTTTGTTAGAATCCTTTACTTCCTGTTCACTGTCTTCCGCTCCTGTGGCACTGGAAGGGTTTGAGTGAATGAAAGGTGTGTTTGAGTTTAGGTGAGGGTTTTAAATGGGTGAACAAGTAGGAATAGATACAGATAGTTAGGATTAGTCATGGGCTTTTAATTGGAAAACGTCGTTTTGGGTCACTTTTTAAGATCTTTGCAGTAGCTGGACTGGTCCTCTATAAACTGGCACCAAATGGTGCAGTATTGTGTGCATGGCAACCACCCAGAAATTCAGTTCCTTTCTGCATATTTAAGGAACTGAGTGAAAGCCATGCTATATTGTTTACATCCTTTGATTTGCACCAAAAAGCTAAGCTATAAATACACTTGTATTTGATTTTTCTTATCTTCTCCTTTTTTCAGTTCAAAGATTTTCTGATTCTTCTCTCTTCAAATTCCTACCATATAGTTGCAGGGACGGTATTCCAAATTGCTCTTGTATCCTTGTGTTTAGTCCTTTCCAGTTCCAGCTGCGTAGCAGTTCTTTTGTGTTTCCTGGCAAACACCTTCACCTCCAGAAGGTTCAAAAGCACACTGAATCTCGTATTGTATCCTTGTTTAGTTACTGTCGTCTTATTATATCTTATCTCCTTTTCTTTATTGTATATTATTCACTAAAACGTCATTTATTAAACCTAAAACTAAAACCTTTAAAGTTTATAATATTAAAGAAGAGCGCGGGCGCATACATATAATATATCTTATATTTTTGTTTACATAAAAAATAATCATCCCTAGACTTCTAAAACAAAATTAAATGTTCAAACAATCTAAAGGGGGGGGGGGGGGGGGGGTAAAAATTAGGCATCTACAATGTCTTGGTTTAATATTCATGCATGGGACATCATAGTAATGCACAACCAGCTTGAACAAGCAAGTGAAAGAAATAAAAATAAAAGGCAGACACTATAAGACCAACGCACCTTGCACCTCTCAGAACAATTGTACATGCCTGACCCATTTCAACCCCAGAGAAGTGAATCAACTTATCTTCACCAATCATGATCTCCTCAATAAGTTTGCAGTGGCCAAGCTTGACAGACTCTGGGTTATCAAAGGTTGACGCAATTTCTCCCCCAGTAACTAAACCCAACCGCTCAATACCATCAAAGTCGGCATGTTCTATTGCAAGTACCCCTGCATCGGCAAATAGTTCCTCTGGGAAATTGTAGATCAGCTGTCGGTTAACAAAGCAATTTATTCCATGACTAATGATCTTTTGCACCTTCTCTCTCATTTTTTCCTTTTCAGCTGCTTCTAGATCAGCAACCTTGGCCATTGAGTCAACTCGAACACGTGCGCCATATATCTTCACTTTATCTGTATCCATAGCAGTATTTGCCACCAAAATCTTAGCATTTTCGATGCGTTTTGGTTGGCCAACCCCAATTTTCTTGTCCAAAATAAACCTACATAAAAGAAACGTTACACAGAATACATAAAGAAACGCTTATTCTAGACACATAGCTTGGTCTTTCAACGAGGAAAAGGAACTGCACAAACTTATGCTCCATTGAAGTGACTGGGGTAACTGGAAAAACTTATTACTTGTATATAACACCAGAAATTTATTCTAAATCATGTTTGGCTTATAAGGTTTGGAATCATTAAATGTAGACTGAGTGCTTTCAGCTACTCCAGTCTATGAGGGTGCTGGAAGAAACAAGCACCAATCTAGCAAATTACTGGAACAAGGTCGACTGAGCATCGTGGAAGGATTCTGTCCATCCTACATGGCCAACTTATAAGAGAATAACCTAGGCTCATAAGGGCTCAAGGCAGACTCTTCTATAATTAGCTAAGGCCCAAGAAAATCATCTGTATGAACATCAGGTTCATCAACTGAAGGATAGAATAACATATGCAGTAGAATCACGTTGGATAAACAGGCTGATTCAATTAATGTAAACAAAGAACACAAATTGAAGGAGCAATAAAGCACTTTAGTTCTATATCTTAACCATAAATTACCATGTTTGAGAATGAAGAATAAATAATTAACCAAAGAAGAGCTAGACATGCAAAAACAATGCAGGTAGTAGCAAATAGTTCAAACCAAAAGATTTCCTGAGTTCATTTACTCACCCTTCATCTAAAAATGAATCCTTCAGTGAACCTCCAGGTTTCTTAATTATCTGGATTGACTCAAGATTGGTACTGCCCTGTAATTAAGATCAATTTAGAATAAGATTGAAAACACAATATATGAATGAAACTAACAAACGGAAGGGGAAAATGAGAGAACACAAATCTTTTTACCAATAGATAAGAGACAGACTCATTTGCATGTGAATTTTTCACATTTGATAGTATAAAGAAGTTCATGGATTTATTCGCTGAATAAAAGTGAAGAAGTCCTAATCTGACGAAATCAAATCTCAAACCCTTTGAAGAAAATACTTAGTGTCTGACCAAGGAAAAAAGGAAAGACTGTTTATTTATAGATAAGAGGAAACTAAGATTCACTCACATTAAACGAATTTGAATAATGCAGACAGCCCATAGATCACATGATTAAAAGAAAAATATGTCCTTCGTAAGCTGTAAAGGCAGATGAAATATTGACCTTTAACCTCATAACCGCATCAACAGCCAGTTTTGCAAAATGCTCCTTGTCTTGAGACAAGATTTTTGAGCTCAAAGTAGTCCTTGCAATATTCATCAAGTCTGATCTAAACTTTTCTGCAACACAAAAAGGAAATGACCATATCACAATGAGAAAATTAAGATAAATAAATAACCCTTGGACTCATTAGGTTCTGATTATCAGCTGCTAGTATCCAGAAAAAGTTATCTTGGCATAGTTCAGACAGAAAGTGGTATACCAGTCCAAAGAAAATCAAAATCAATATATGCCATTGAATGTAGGTTCTCTGCTAAGATGTTACATACAACTAACAACTCAAGCAACAATACCTGAATCCTGCTTGTTATCCATAACCTTCTGCTCCAGAACACTGCGTGCACACTCAGATGCCATCCGGAAACCTGATATAAAGAAACAAATAAAATATTGAAAGGTATATTAAGCATGAAACCAGATTAGGTGCCTTAGATACTATTAACTAGTAGCATATTACTAAAAATAGGAACTTGCAACTTTTTGGCTTGATAAGAAGAAAAGAAAAAGATTTTAACAGTTGTTGGATGGAAATGCCCAGGTGTGAAAGTAATGATGCCGTCTCATGGCAATATCTCATTTATAGCAGTTGAAGTTCTCAAAAATAGGTGTCCAACCAGCTCGCATCACACCTCGACTACCCGACTGGATACCTTCTTACTTCCGTACGGGGCACTCTCTGCCCATCAAGACCGATAGACAGGATACCAGATGCTTTAATAGATAAAGAAAAGATCCCTAATTAAAGACAAAATAGCAAGCAAGCACTGCAGTATTGGTACACAAGCAAATTAGATAAAGCAGATTGTACTCTACTATTCACATAGGAAGCTTGAAGAAAACCGCAATATGTTTAAGGCATCAGATCATCAGAACAAACCTGCTATAATTGTCATTGGATGAATTTTTGCATTTACCAGCTTCTCTGCCTCTCTCAAAAGTTCTCCAGCCAAAACGACTACTGAAGTTGTCCCATCACCAACTTCATCATCCTGTACCTTGGAGATATCTTACAAAGGGTCAAGGTATAACATTGCATTAAGATCTCATCATTTTGTTCCACAGGATCTTTCTTGAGATGAAATTTCACTATCTCCTTCAACTATCTGTAAAAGGTCTTAACTAAGTTGTACACATCTGGCGTTTAAACCAAAAAAACAAAGAGGAAGTAAGTTGTGAGTAATCTTCCTCTGAACCCCTATTACCTGTTTACCCATTTGTCCAAATGAACCGATTTAAACACTATGCTCAGTGGATTCGTTTTGGGGTACGATCCTACTTTACCTTCAGCACTAGAATCCATTAAGTTCAACAACCAACTAGTGACACTATTATTTCAAAGGAGAGCAGAACTATCTGACGCCCTTAAGAAAAATGATACACAGATATCAAGGATACCCACAAGGACCTTGGCAGCTGGATTATCAATATGGAGGGACTTCAAAATTGTTGCACCGTCATTGGTAACTGTAACACTGTGACCTCTGCCTGTTGATTGCAGAATTTTATCCTGCAAGTTTTGAAACAAAATGCAGTATTGGTCAAAACCACCACAATCCTAACTCTTCTAAATACCGGCAAAATACATAATCGAAGACTGAGCTCACCATTCCCTTAGGTCCTAAGGTTGTTTTTACCAAGTCAGCAATTGCCATTGCTCCAATAAACGATGCCTGAAATTTGAAACACTCAAATGTTATCAGAAAATCAAAAAAACAATACTCGTAAGCTGCTATAAGAAAGGGATGTTTGGTACGGAGGAAAGCATTTTCCAAAAAACGTTACATCATCCAATTTTCTCATGTTCAAGGAAAATATTTTCTCTAGGAATATAAGTTGCTTTAAGAAAATGAAAATGTCTTCCATTAAGTAGGGAAAACAAGTTCTACAAGTGGCATTCGACATTGCCTGTGTTCTTCCAACCCACCCTCCAAGAAACCTCATCTTCACCCCCACCCATAGCCCCCATCCCCACCACCCCACACCCCACCAGCGGCAACTTTATAGCTTAAATTATGGTGCACGTGACCCGTGGTCTCTCCATAAAACTAGGTCTTTTATGTATATTTTTTAAAAAACTAATATAATATGCACCCAAGGGTGTGGCCTAGTGGTTCAATGAAGTGGGTTTGAGTACCATGAGATCTCAGCCTCAATTCCCAACAGAGACAAACACTAGGTTATTTCTTCCCATCTGTTCTAGCCTTAGTGGACTGAGTTACCTGGTACCTGTTGTGGTGGGAGGTGACAGGTATCACGTGGAATTAGTCGAGATGCATGCAAGCTGGCCCGACGCCATCGACATAGAGAAAAAACTTTCCTTTCCTATCCTTACTTAGCTCTATAAAAGAATCGAATCTCACTCATTTTCAGATAAGATTTACTTAGCTCACTCCTTGCTCCCGGAGCGGCATACCAATAAAAACATGCTAACTAATCGATTACGATAAATTGGATTGGATTTTTCTATAATATTCTTTCCATTCATATCAAACACAATAAAATAAGTTGCAACCCACTTATTTTCCTAAAAAAACATTTTTTTTCATACTAAACACACCCAAAATGTAGCCTAATTTCACATAATATAACATTTCAATACAATTATACACAACTAACAAACTTTGTATTTTTTTTTCTCACATAATGCTTTGATATTTGTGTAACAAAAAATAAAACTTACCATTCTAGCTCTCTCACCCTTTTCTTCAGTAGCTTCATCTTTGAACAGTTTATCAATCTGACCAACATAGTAAAACATTAGATAATACGATCCACAAGCTAAACAATACTTTAAAAAATATATTTTAAAAAAAAAACAAAAAAAAAAAAACGCACACACACACAAAGAACGTACCGCCATTAGACAGAAATTGGAGATGTGAATCTGAAACTCAAAAGCTGAAACTTAACACCGAAGAGTGTAATTATTATTGAAGAGAAATTGAGCTTTCTGATTTTGAAGTATAAACCCTACTGATTTACAATATGAAAAGGCGGGCAAAGTAGGCCCAAAAAGGGGTAAGGCAGGCCCAAATATTTAAGGCCCAAAAATATGAACTACTTATATTAATAAAAAAAAAAAGTAAAAATTACCTGTATAACGACATGTTTACTATTATTTACCTAAACTCTCAACTATTTTCTAAATTTCAAAAAATTCTACCTTTTAGCCTTTGATGATACATATAACTAATGTGAGATACATCCTACAGATACATTTAACAATTAAACTAATTTGCATCATTTAAGGGATGTAACGGCTAAACTAGCATTAATTTAGCAATTAACCTAATTAATAATGGTAAAAAATTCAATAAAATTTCAAGAAAAAAAGTAATTTATTTTTTATTCCACCTTTTTAAACAAAATCTCTTTCATAATCAGTTTCCAGATAGAAACTATTCATACGACTTTTTTTTTGTTTTCTTGATTTTGTTTGAAGTAATTAGAATGAATATTTCAGTGTTATTATGTCATTCCGGCGTTTGGATTAGCGATATAAAGTACGAAGGCTATAAGAGCGATGAAATTGTTGTTAGTAACATGTAACGTATGATAAATTGATTTCGGCCATTGTCGTAGAACTGAAAATTGACAAAAACAGAAAAAAATTGAGGCTCGTTACATAGTTGATGGTAATGCGGCATCGTTGTTGCTTCGTAATGAGATGGGTGTGAAGCTTTATATTGAAATTAAGAAAAGTGAGTCTGATTTTGGATTATATCCACTTATTATCACTACAACAGATAAATCTGATAGTGAGATATTTGATGGGAAAGCTAGTGCAGTAATGTGTTTGGATAATCCGTGTGAAGATGTTGCGGAATTAATTAGTTATAATTCTAATTTTTCTGCTCCGTTGTCGTTGTTCGATATGAAGGGAAACAAGATCATTACAGATTGCAAAAATAGTGAAGTTGAGGTTGGACAAATTTACAAGGACAAGTGTACTCTTATTAGTTATGATATGGTATGCCAATGAGCATTCCTCCAATTTCTATGCGAAAAAAATCTGACAAAAAAGATTTGTATCTTGTTTAACGTTTCAAAAGTAGTTATTTGTCTCTTGTTTATTCAATTATGCATTTAACGTAAAATTGATTGTTGTTTTACGTAATTCTGTTTTTGTTATTTTTAGTAGGACGAGATACATATTTGATCTAACTAGATACATTTTTTCTCCATCTTGTATCTCTGGTTCGGGGTGTGTATATATATATGTATCTCTTGATGTTTTTGTTTTAGTGATATAAGCATACCAAAAATACATATTAGTAGTGTTATAGATACATATTGTGCACGATAGTACATATATGTATCTCTCGTTATTTTTTTCTGTATGATAAAATACATCATAATTTTTTAACATATTGTCATTGAAGATACATATAACTAACGTGAGATACAACTTACAAATACATTTAACAATTAAATTAATTTGCATAATTTAAGGGTTGTAACGGCCAAAGGTCCTTTAATTTAGCAATTAACCTAACTAATAATGGTAAAAAATGAATAAAATCCCATGAAAATAGGTAATTTGTTTGTCATTCCACTTTTTAAAACAAAATTTCTTCCATATTTCGTTTCCAGTTATAAACGATTCCTACGACCTTTTTATTGATTTTTCTTGATTTTGTATGAAATAATTGCAATGAATATTTCAGTATTGTTATGTCATTTTGACATTTGGATTAACGATATAACGAACGAGGGTCAAATAATTAAATTCAAAAAAAATATATAAAAAAAAATGCGAGATACATATAGCATACCCCTCATACACTATATGTATCTTTAAGCTTACTAACATGTATCTTTAGTATGTTGATTTCTCTAAAACCTAAACAAGAGATACATATAAAACTTAAATAGATAACAATAGATACAAAATATTGAAAAAAGTATCTTGTATGTGTAAATATGTATCTAAGTCTGAAATTATCCAGATATGAAATAACAAGAGATACATAAATCCACAAGAACACAAAACCAAATATACAAAAAGCTTAAAATGTATCTGTTATTTTACAGAATATGTATCTTTGGTATAAATATTCGAATTAAAACAAAAAATAGTGTGAGATACATACAAAATAACCTGTATACAATATATATCTGTAAGCTTACTAGCATGTATATTTGATGTGCCTATTTTTGCTAAAACTTTAAAAATAAGAGATACGTATAACAACAAAAACAGAGAACAAGAGATAGAAGAAATTGCTCTGAAGGTCTCCATAGATGTTGAATTCTTGTTTTGAGATAATGATGCATAATTTTTCCCCCTAGTAACTTGATGATTAAAGAGTATTTTCAAGGTGAGTGTAGTTGGATTTTTTCTTCTTCGGAAAGATGAATGACTTTAAATCCGTTGGTCACTGTATCATCTTTCGTATCATCTTTTGTCGTGGGTTTCAATTGATTTTTTGCTTCTCTCAGCAAAATATTATTGGAGAAATCCATTCTCATTTCAGAATTTTTTTCGTTGAGTATAAGCTTGTCTTTGAGGCTAACTTTTGGCGCAGGTGAGACAACTATTTTTGTATCATTTTCGTCGCTATTTGACGGTTTGAGAGGGATGGATTGAGAATTTTGGTTTGGATCCATCAGATCAAGTGGTATGAAAGTGATTTTGGTTGGAGTATTCTATAGAGAAGGCAGATAATTTTGTTTCTAGAGAGATGAATGCGAGGTAAAGTTGATAATACGATATTGAATATGATTTTAGGAGAAAATTTTACCTTAATTCAAAAGTTTGAATTAGAGCAAAAGAAGGGATCGAAACCGCAGTAGGAAAAAAGGCATTGAAAGAGAGAGAAATCATTGCTTAATTTGGTAAAGTTATAACCTGTAAAAAGAATTTTTTAACATGTATCTCAACCTTTAACTACACAAGATAAAAGTAGTAAATGTTGGAATATTTATAATAGTTTTAAGTGAAGGAATTTTTAGTAATTTTGTAACTTAAGTTATTTGTTTATGAATTTTTTCCTATTTTTTTCTCCCCTTTTTAAAACTCATTGAGGTTCCTTTTTACCATTATTAATAGGAACAATGTTTTTTCAGTCTCAAAGTCATAAAAAAAAAGAAGGAAGTCAGCCAAAGAAAAGTCTTATATTTTTCTTTCGTTTCAATTTATGCGAAAGGGTTTAATTTGCTGTACGAGAATCAAAAAGTTAATTTTGATTATTTGGATATAGATTATTTAAAATTTTAAAAATAATTTTTTTATATTCAAAAACTAGAAGAGAATTACTAGAAATCAACATATATAGTTAATAGTAATTCAAAATAAATAAATAAAAGTTTGACAAAATTATTACCAAAGAATAAACGATGTGGCTTTTCAAGATAATAATACATTCACATAAATTAAAACGGAGAAAATAACTGCTTCCAATATTGGCAGACAAGTTGCAAATATTCCATTTTCTTCATCAGAAAAATCACCATGATTTATATTTGGCCTTAAATAATTTAACCATCTCAATATACAACTCTTCCCACATCTCCTTAATCCTGAAAATTAAATCCAGACAATCCCATCAAAATCATTTATTTTATTTTTTTAGAAAAAAAGAAGATGTTTTCCAACTGGCCTGTTCAACGTTACTTGCATTGAGATTCGACTAATTGTGATTCTGATTAAAAAATCTCACTTTAAAGCCAACAAACCTCCTTATCAAAGACGATTTTGTTCTCAAGACTCATAAAAAAGACATATTCTATTTGCTCCAATTATATGCAGCGTCTTTCATATTTCATGAGTCAAACTTTTAAATTCTGATCATGAATTTAGACATGGAATTTTTTTTTTTTTTAAAATAAAATTTATATATTTGAAAATTACATAAGAAGTACTACAAGTCACAACAATTGACAATTGAAAATATTTGAAAGAAATATGAAAAAACTGCGGTTAAAGAAAAACTATCAAATGACTCTCAAAATTCGAACATAATATAAATTAAAACGAAGGGAATATATACAACAAAACAACATAAAATACAGTATTCTAATCCAAAGGCGGAGCCAGCCCTCTTTAGGGGGTTCGACGGAAAAATATATTATTTATACACGATTAAAATTATTTTTTATGTGGTTATAGTAGGTGTTGAACCCCCTTCGACTTAGTTTTCTTTGAATACTGACCCCCCTTACCTGAAATCCTGGCTCCACCTCTGTTCTAATCCTATGACGGAGTCTAAATTAAGTAGCGTGTATGCAGATTTTACTCCTACTTTAATAAGGTAGAGAGGTTATTTTTGATATTACTTTACTATATATAATAAGTGTCAATAAGCAGGCATGCCGAAGATGTGCCTGCTTGCTTCAGTTGTTTAAATCGTAATTTTACTATATTGCCCTTAATTAATTACTATAAGTTATTTAATTATTAAAAAAATTGTAATATTACATAAAAATATAAAATAATTGACATGCCTACTTGTGTTGCCTGCTTCAGCTGCTTCAATCGTAATTTTACTATATTACACCAAATTAATTACTATAAGTTATTTAAGTATTAAAAATTTTTAACCCCTAATTAATTACTATAAGTTATTTAATTATTAAAAAATTTATAATATTACATAATAATATAAAATAATCGACATGCCTACTTGTGTTGCCTGCTTCAGCTGCTTTAATCATAATTTTACTATATTACCCCAAATTAATTACTATAGGTTATTTAAGTATTAATTTTCTTTAATATTTAATTAAAAAATATATAAAATAGACAAAAAATAATAAATTAACTTTGGATTTTTTAAATTGACTAGATGTCTTATATGATGTCTATTTATACTTTTTTTCACAAGTATTTTTTATAGTAATTTTATTATATCACTTCTAATTAGTTATTATAAGTCATTTAAGACATGGGTTCTTTGTTGCTTCAATCGTGATTTTATTATATCACCCCTAATTAATTATTACGATCGCATTAGAAAATTAATAATATTTCATAAAATAGACACGAAGTGATATGTCAACATAAAACATTTGAATGACTATGAAATTATACTACTGCCACATAAGTTTATAGATAAAATATAAAAAGATTAAAACAGTAAAAATTAAAGTATTTTAATGCAGCTAATTATGATTTTAGAAAATATGGCTAAGTTGGGAGATTGCATTATGCATTAAGACTTTTTACTTTTTTTTTTTTTTACTTTTTTGCCTGCATATAAGTGACATAATCCTAATTATTATGTACACTGACGATGCATATAATATTTATACAATCTACATGTATCACTTACGCATATAATATTTATACAATCTACATGTATCACTTATTAAATAAGTAATTACATAATAATTATGGATTGATAATTCGATAAAAATAATAATCAACCTTTACTCGAGAGTTAAAACTTAGTTTGGAACTGAAGCATAGTTATTGTTGTTGTCCTCGATTTGATTCTTCTTGATGAACAACTATATGCTTGCGGTAAAGGTTCGTTATATAATAAAGTGTTTAGTAAATGAAAAAAAGTCGTTCAAAATCCTCAGAATTCTTTCTCGATTGAGTTTATTGAATGAAACTTGCCTTGTACGGTTTATCTCCTATATGTGGTTTACGACTTGCCTTGTACGGTTTATCTCCTATATGTGGTTTACGAGATAGTATAGCGAAGCAGGGTTTATCTAATATGCACCTAAGAATAGAGACCGCGAATTTTCTTGTCAGAAAAAAGAGAAGAGTGAGAAAGAAAGGCCACAACTATATTAGACTAATTACTTGCACATAATAATAATAATAATAATAATAATAATAATAATAATAATAATAATAATAATAATAATAATAATAATAATTAATTGTTAGTACGCATCTTGACTAGTTATATGCATGTTGGACTATGGTTCTAAATATGCAATAATTACATTAAATATATATATATTCTACTTAATAATAAGCGGCAATAAGGAGGTACGTCTTCGACATACCTGCTTGTGCTGCTTGTTTCAGTTGTTTCAATAGTAATTTTACTAAATTATTCCTAATTAATTACTATAGATTATTTGAGTATTAAAATTTATAATATTTAATAAAAAATATAAAATAGAAATAAAATAATAAGTTAATATTTGATTTTTTAAATTAATTTGATGTCTTATATGAGGTTCATTTATGCTTTTTTTCATAAGTATTTTTTATAGTAATTTTATTAAATCACTTCTAATTAGTTGTTATAAGTCATTTAGGACTTGTGTTCTTGGCTTCTTCAATCATGATTTTATTGTATCACACCCTAATTAATTATTATGATCGCATTAGAAAATCAATAATATTTCATAAAATGGACACAAAATCGTACATGAGATTTGAGAATTCCGTCTCCTTCTACTACGCACGAAGGGTATGCCACATACTCTCCATGCCGTGTCAATGCAATAGACATCGGGACTCGTACCATTGACCATACATGATTTGCATGTGAGGTTCTTGAAGTAACTGGTAAAGTTGTTGCTATGTGACCGTCGGTACAAGTAGTGGAAACAACCACTTGCAGGAATGTGGGATAAGGCTGCATGAAATAACCCTTCTGGTTCAGCCCTTCCTCGGAAACCTTTCCATGTTTGAAAGCTCCCTATCACCTTCTTCCATTACGCCCCGGGAAGTATGCCACTTACTCTCCACGTCTCCTCAACGCGAACCTCCTAGCAATGAGAATGATGAATGTCAAAAATATCAGGCCCAGTGTAATTCCACGAGTAGGATATAGGGAGGGTAGAGCCTCTGTACACAGACCTTACTCCTACCTTGGGTGGTAGAGAGGTTGTTTTTGGTAGATTCACGGCAAAAAGGAAAAGCAAATCGAAAGAAGTGGAGAAGTCAAGACAAAATACTACAGAGAGCTTGATAAACAAGTCTAAAAAAGAAACAGTAACTACAAGAGAATACTCCGATATAAGAAATGAAGAAGCCAAGGCACAATACCATAGAGAGCATGACAAAGCAGCAAAATACTATGATAATCGAAGTATAAGGACAACAGATAATAACAAAAATCGAAGGATAAGGAAGTACAAGAGTAATACTACGACTAACTAGTATGTAAGGAAAACGGTTCTGTTTTAGGCTACTTCATCCGATGTAAAAGAGGTTGCGCTTAGAGAAGGCGCAATCTCAAACTGATACCTTGTTAGCAAGCACCCTTCTTACATCAGGCAGCGACATGCAAGGTTGTCGATCATACTAGAGAGAGCGTCTCCTGGACGAAGAAGAAGAAGAAGAAGAAATAAAACAACATGACTGCGTATTTTAGTAAACGTACCAATTGTAAGAAAACAAGACTGCTTACATATCAGTCGAAACAGTCACTCTACCTGCACAAGGAAGGGATGAGGCTGCGAATACACCACCTTCCCCAGATCGATCCCACTTGTGGGACTACATTGGGCTTGTTGTTGCCACTAGAGCATATTCATGATCAGATAGAAGATATTTATTCTTTTCCACTCCTTGGTATGATCCCTTTGATCCTGCACGCCATACGCTGAATCAAGCCACACATAAGAAAGAATGGTTGTGAGAAGAAGTTTGCGAGGAAGCTTCGCGGGTTGGTAGACATCGTTTAATACCTATCTAGCTGGATGAATGAGAACTTCAAGGCAACTGTTTCCCAGTTCAATTTGCTCTTCTTGAATCATTCTAGCAAGTTTCGAGGCATAAGGGCTACATGAATGCAACTCGATAACTTGCAGGGATGGGATATCTCCGATTTCACAAGGGATTTCTTTTAGCTTGTAGCAAAACCTCAAAACTAAATGTTGGAGTGCAGGAAATGGATAACCACCAGTACTGGCCTGCTTCCAGAGAACCAACTCTCTGCTCTCAATCAACAGATACTTGAGTTGATGAAACCCCTCTTCGTCGGTTTCCCATTCTGGCCCTTGAAAGGAAAAATCTTTCAGTTTGAGAACTTCAAGATTTGGTAGCTTCGCGAGAACTTTAGCATCTTCCCACAGCAGAAGGCTGCAGCTCAGAGTCAACTTCTTGAGATTAGGAGGGAATGCATTCCAGCGTTGGATAGAGTTAAGCGGACGAGGATTTTTCATTGGCAAGTCGAACAGCAACTTGAGAGTTTCAAGTGAGTACATCTGCACTAGGTTGTTGAGACAACTGCCAAGCCAATCCGCATCGAATGGATCATGGTTTCCACAGGTTACCAGATTGGAGGCCAATGTCTTTAGGTTAGGTATTTTAGCAACAAGTCCATGGGAAAAGGTGATTGTGCTAATAGTTATAGTGCAAAGTGTTTGAAGATTCTTCAAGACTTGAAAGTTCTTTTTAGATTGATCACTGATGAGGGGTTCGAATAAAAAAACATCTCCTCTCACATGGATGTGCCTTAGTATTGGCATCTTCAGAATTTCCAACGGGAGAGTGCGCATCTCCTTGGTCGCCCAATAGATGATTAAAGTTTGTAGATTCTTGAGCTTGGATATCGACCCAGGAAGCTCAGAGTTGACGGTGAGTGCAAGGTACCTCAAGTGAACTAGTTTTATGACCTGAATGGGGAAATTATAGAAGGAATAGTTAACTACATCCAACACGCGAAGCAATTTGAAGCCCATACAAACGAAGTAGGAATCCTCTAAAACCGAGCATGCTTTTGATGACAAGAAAGATCTAAGGTATGGATTAGAATATGTGTAGGAGGAGTAGGCAAAAATGTCCGAATGGAAATGTAGGCGCCTGTGAACGCCTGGGGGAAGATGTGGTTCAAACCGTCTCACAACATGCAAAAGTTTTTCTCGTTGAGCTTCTTCTAGGCAAAAGTTTCGCAACACATCATGAATGCTACATGTTTTGATTCTACCATACGATCTCTTGCCGACTAAAATTAGGCTTCTGTCGATGAGATCCTGCAAATATTCTTGTGCTATCCATTCCAAAGTCTTCGGCGATTCCAACTTTATAAACCCTTCAGCAGCCCATAACCTTACGAGCCTCCACACCGGGATCTCAACATCTTCAGGGAAAGCGCCCATGTAAAGAAAACACGCTTTCAAATGATGAGGCAAATGCTTATAACTCAATGCTAGTATATCCAAGCATTCCCGCGAGTACGCCTGTTTTACAAATGAAGAATGAATACTTTCTGCAACATATCTCCATCTACTTGCTGTCGCGCTTACTTTAGAAAGAATTCCTGCTACCATAACAATCGCTAATGGTAATCCCTTGCATTTTTCCGCGATTCTCTTTCCAATCCATTCTGTTTCGTCATCACAAAAAAAGCCTGAATCTAATCCCAAAAGCTTCTCTTGCAATAGCTTCCAACTTTCATCGACAGTCAAGAAGCGCATTTCATGAGGAGGGTTAAGAGGGCTGATAAACCGCGCAACTTTCAAGATTCGACTAGTTACCATTACTCTACTTCCATTGTTGTCATTTGGAAAACATCGTCTAACATCATTCCACGCCTTAGTATTCCAAACATCATCCATGACTATCAAATACCTCCTTCCTTTCAAGCTTTTATACAGCTGTTCAGCCAATTCTTCATTCTCCATTTCGTCAAGTCTAAAAGCCGGAACCTGAGAGGTACAATCCAGAAGATCCAACAACAAATTCCTCAACTTATATCTCTGCGATATAGTTATCCATCCACTAACATAAAAGTGATACTCTATCAACTTATCATGATAAATTCTCTTAGCAAGAGTAGTTTTACCAATACCCCCCATACCGATAATCACCACAACATCTAGTTTACTAGGATATCCTGTTAGTTTATCTGCAATTCTTAAGAAATCATCATCTAGACCAACTACAACATCCTTTTTCGAACTCAAAGGTTGTTCGATATCATCATGGGAACCCCTATAACACGAGGAAATTAATGTAGAACCTACTTTAGTAACAGAAATATCATCACAAACTCTACTAATTGCAGCTTCAATAAGGTTAATCTTTCTATGATTACCAAGAAACTTAAGTCCAACCTTCTTTAAACTTGAACTAGATGAATACTCAAACATAATTTCCTCAACTAAATCTTCTGCTTTACATGATACATCTCTAATAACACCTTCTAAATACTTCATATCCTCATTATCATTGCATTGATCTTTACCAGATTCATCAAAAAAGCCTTGCAGTAAACTAACCTTTTGTAGTAGACATTCAATTTTCTTTCTTCCTTTTGGCTTTATTGGACATGGATGAAGTTGCATGAGTCTTTGTAATGTTTGCATTAAAGATGTGACTTCAGTGTAAGCCATAGATAAATTTATATCATTTAGTAAAACACATTTTCTGATCTTTCTTGAATTGTAGAGACAATGAAGATTGAGTACTATTTTAAAGTAAGATAAGAAGACCAAGACTTTACAAGTGATGTCTATTGTCTTACATCCATTTTTATGTCCCACATGGAATTATTGAAGTGTAGGTACAGTATGACATATAAATTTGTAGGAGAAGATATTTAAATTCTAATAATTTGGCACCCCAAAATGGACTAGTGCATCTATTAATTTATTAACCAGTCAAACTTCTTTGCTGCTACTATTATTTTTATTAGAGCAATAAGGAAAAATATACTCCCTCCGTTACGATTTGTTTGTCTAATTTTAATTTAGTACGGAGTTTAAAAAGTAACGATATATAGAATGTACCGAAATGCTTTGTAACCTTGTGGTGTTAAATATGACAAATGAAAAATTAGAATTAAAGAGTTGCAAAAATATTTTTTGAACGGACTAAAAAGAAATTTGCAACTGTTATCTAACTTTGAAACGGTGTGTACTCCCTCGTAGAAGCTTACTGTAATACCCCGTAATATTCTAAGCTCGATTCAGCTCTCAGTTACAAGTTTAAGGGGTCCAAGACTTGAAAATTTCACCAAGTGTTGAGGACTTAGTCATTTTCAAGACCCCTAAACTTTGATGATTATTATTTTGGTCTTTCTGACCTCGAGACGTCGATTTTTGAGTTGATTCATGATTGGGGTTGTTCAAAGTATGTCTCGGGTGAGTTTCAGAATTTTCAGACGAGCGTAGAGGTGTGTTTGGAAAACCAAAACAGTAGCACCCCCAGGATGAGCAGGCGCCGCCCCCTCTAGTCCCCCGCTCTAAGGTAGGCGCCGCCCGATCTAGTCCCCGTTCTAATTAGGCGGGTGCCGCCTGGCCCAGTCCGCCACACAAAAGCCCGCCCCGCCCCCTCCCTATCCCGTCTAGCTTTGTTTCTTCATCAAACAAGGAATTCAAGCTTCAAGTTTAAGAAATCTTCAAGAATTCATCTAGTGAGGTATGTGGGATGTTCATTCATGATTCCCTTTCACCGATGGAGCCCAAAACCCTCTTTTGATTTAATTTATGAGATTATATATGTTCAAGGTGAGATAAATTCATGAATCTCTTGTTAATTCAATTTCAAGTTATGGTTACAAGTGTTTTTAAGTGGAATGAGTCATATCATGTTTTGAGCGTTGAAATTTCCATGTCATGATCAATTGATTTCAGGACTAATCCTCAAGTTATGTATTTAGCCATGTAATCATGTTATTCCCATGTCCAAGTTTATGATTATCACATGTCTAATGAAATGCACATGTTTTGGATCTTTGAACCATGATTTCATATTACGGTATTTCAAGTTTGATATCGTTTTTATAATCATTCAGTGATAGTAGGTTATGAACACCCGATACTTAGTTGTTTTACATGATTTCGGTATCTCGAAAATGATTTCAGATAAACCATAAGTATTATCATCCAGTCAGCTATTATGATCAGACCATGATGAGCAATGTCAGTTGTATGTTCAGTTGTATTTAATTCAATTTAATCCAGTACCCGTGTCAATTTAGTTGAGAGTAAGATTTAGCACCGAACGAACCTAGGGATGGGAGCTAACCGGCCAGTTAGGACTGGGTCATTAGTGACAGTCCCTAAGTTCCAGAACTACGTAGCCAGCGTAGGTTTATGGGATGTCACCCGCCAGTTTAGGATTGACACTCTATTAGGGATCACCCGTCAGTTTAGGACTGACTCCCTAGTCCTTCGGGACAACAGTCAGTGTTAGTACCCATGCAAGGTACTGACACCCTTCTAATTGGGATTACAGGTTGGATCTCGATTAGCTCAGATTGTGGCATGTCGGTTAGATAATACCTCCCACAATCTCAGTACAGTATTCAGTGTCTTTCAGTTCAGGTTTGGTTGACCAAGTGTACAGAATCTCAGTTATTCAGTTTACAGATTATTTCAGAAACATGTTTACACTTGGTCTTGTATTCTGAGATGTTATATGATCATGCATTTATGCTCAGTTATCCCATGCATTTCAGCCAGTCCTCATCTCATATACCAGTATATTCAAAGTATTGACCATATATTTTTCTTTGCGCTATGTTATCTTATAACATAGGTTCGAATGCACAATTTTTCGACCACTCTTAGACAGCTCAGCGACACTCAACAATAATAGTGGTGAGTCCTCATCCTTCGAGGACATGATTTGTTTATTTCAGTTACTTCAGCACTTTCTTATGTTCAGTCAATCGGAGTTAGTTGGGGTCTGTCCCATCAACTCCTCACCCAGTTTAGAGGCTTTCAGACAATCAGTTAGACAGTCAGTCAGTTACTTTCATTTTTATCAGTTGTTTCAGATAATGTCTATTACGTATTTCAGTATTCCAGATTTATAGTATCCTATCAAATTATCTTCCACACGTGCTGTTTTTATTACTCTTTTGTCCAGTGCTTACAGCAGGTACCAGTTCATGGGTTAACTTGTGGTCACTTGTGACTAAGTGACTGTAAGCATCGTTGTTCGCGACTAGGGGTAGCCTCGGATCGTGACACTTACAATGTTAAAAAAGAAATATTTTATTTACTTATTTTATGTTTGAGGGTGGATATAGTGGGCATGGGGTAAGGTAGAGGTAGGTCACAGATGTATTACGAAGAACTTATTAGACAGAATGTGATGTAACTTCAGTTAACAGAGGATATGACCTTAGGTACGAGGGTGTGGAGATCATGGATTAGGATAGAAAATAGATAGTTGAGCTTTGACTCGCTATTTCGTGTTTGGGCTTGGTGAGGCCGGGGATAGGAGCACCGCGTTTGTCATAGTATTAGCCTTATACATGTATTTTTTTTTTATTTGTTGTTTATTTTTCTCACACATCATTTATTTATAAAAGATATACCGATATGAAGGTGTTATTTAATTTAGTTGTAGCTGATATTTATTATGTCAAGTAAATACTTAAATTTTTATAAAGCTGAATGAACTGATACACGTATCATATGTGACATAATACGTATAGGACGCTACATAGAATGCACGTGTCTAGTTTAATTTTATACATATTTAGTGCCTACTTGTGCATACCAAAATCGAAGAGCTTATATTTCAGCTAAAATCAATTAAAAGGTATGTTTATGAATTATTCTCTCCGTTTGAATTTATTTTTCAATATTTTTTTTAATTTGATTTTCATTTTTACTTGTGATTTTGACAAATCAAGAAAAGACATTTTTCATATTTTACCCTTAACATTCTTCAAATAATTTTTCAATTCATAATATTTCCCCCGTTCCTCTTTACCTTTTCATTTTTCTATTGACATATGTATTAAAAAACACTAAATAATAGGAGTAATTTTATCATATTACGCTTTAAATATAATAAATTCAATCTTTTGTAAATGTATTAGATAATAAATCGTATTTAATACTTAGGATAAAATAGATAAATTATTCATTAGTTTTATAAATTGAACAAATATTTTTAAATATTTCAAAATAGAAAAATGAATAAGTAAATATGAACAGAAAGAGTACTAAACATCAATTAATAGACACGAATAAAACTACTTTATGGCTAAGGGGTTCATCCGAACTCCTTCGACAGAATTTTTACTATTTATAAATAATTAAAATTATTTTTATGTATATATAATTGATGTTGAATCCCTTTAGCTCGTTCGTGCGCTTATTTTTCTAAATTTTGAATCACTTAATAAAAATTCTGTCTCTACTACCCTTAATAAGGGGACATTGAATTAAAAAGGATAAACAAGTTTCCCAATTATGTGAGGGTTCAAGTTTTAAAAATTAGCTGAAAGGAACGATTTTTTTTCAGTTTTTTTTTTAAATATTTTCGTTCCAACAACTTTGCGAAGTTGTTCAACAACTATCAAAGTTGTTCGACAACTTTGCAAAGTTTTTCAACAACTGTGCGAAGTTATTCGACAGCTTTCGAAGTTGTTCACAACTGTGCGAAGTTATTGAGACAACTAATGTAGTTGTCGAACAACTGTCCAAGTTGTTCAAGCGACTTTATTTTTTTAATTTAATAACATTGTGGGATTCACTTTTTTTTTTTTTAATTAAAGACTTGAGAGGGTTTATGGACTCATTTTTCTCGTTAATAAGGGTACTGTGTTAAAGTCTTTATATCAATAATTATTATCCTAATAGCGTGACAAATCAAAATGTAACAAGTAAATGCAACGAGCAGTAATTGAGTAGCTTTGACTTGGGAAAAAAAACAAAAAAAAGTATAAAAAAAAAACTCAAAATAATCATCATATTTCATGAGGTTTACAATCTTGAAGTACAATTCCAGCAAAGTGCAGAAAGGCAGTCAGCAACATTTTACATTTACAAAGATGATAAAGAACAACAACCCCATTAAGCAATTCCTCAAAATAACCATAAAAATATTTTTTATTATTTTATTTCAATTTTCAACAGCTTCAGAATCTTCACTTCCAAAGCCACCACCAATTCCAGTTTTACCAATCCCAAAATCCCGCCAAATTTCATGGAATATTGCAGAAATGGCAATTTTTCTACACTTTGGTATGAATACTTGTACAGGTAAAGAATGGGGTAAAGGTGATGTTGATCCATTAATCTTTAACCCCACTTTGTTAAATGCAACACAATGGGTAACTGTAGCTAAAGATTTTGGTTTTAAGAGAGTACTTTTAACTGCTAAACATCATGATGGTTTTTGTCTTTGGCCTTCAAAGTATACTGATTATTCTGTTAAGTCAAGTTCTTGGAGAAATGGGTATGGTGATGTTGTTGGTGAGTTGGCTGATGCTGCAAGAAAGGAAGGATTGGAATTGGGGTTGTATCTTTCTCCATGGGATAGACATGAGCATTGTTATGGGGAGACTCTTGAGTATAATGAATTTTATATGGGACAAATGACTGAGTTGCTTACTAGGTAAAGTTTGCAACTTTTTGTTATGTGGATTGGTTTTGAATTGGTAGGTAGTCGAGCGTTGTCTAGTTCGTTTATCAGTATTGTTATTATTACTGTCTTACTATCTTTTAACGTTTTGGTAGGTAAATCGATCGTTGTCTAGTTTTGTTGTTAGTATTGTTGTTATTAGTCTATTAGTATGTTTTTTGTCGATTTTAGTAGTACTTGTTGTTTCCTTTGCTTTACTTATCGTGTTATTTGCTGTCGCTACTTGACTAGCTTTATGTGAGCTAAGGGTCTATCGGGAATAGTATCTCTGTTTTGGTTGATAGGGGTAAGGTCTGTGTACACTCTATCTTGTCGAGACCCCACTTGTCGGATTATATGGGGTATGGTGTTGTTGTTGTTGTTGGTGATTTGGTTTTGAATTGATTTGAGAATTGAGAATAATCAATCTTCAATCCCAGATTGTTAGATGCAACACAATGGTTAACAATAGCTAAAGATTTTGGTTTTAAGAGAGTGATTTTAACTTCTAAGCATCATCATGGTTTTTGTCTTTGGCCTTCAAAATATACTGATTATTCTGTTAAGTCATGTTCTTGGGAAAAGGGGTCTGGTGATGTTGTTGGTGAGTTGGCTGATGCTGCAAGAAAGGGTGGATTGGAATTGGGGTTGTATCTTTCTCCATGGGATAGACATGAGGAGTGTTAATGGGAGACTCTTGAGTATAATGAATATTATATGGGACAAATGACTAAGTTGCCTACTAGGTAAGGTTTTTAACCTTTTGCTCTTTAGTCGAGCGTTTTCTAGTTTCCTTATCAGCATTTTTACTTCAGTCGATTTTAGTAGTACCTGTTGTTTCCTTTGCTTTAGTTATCGTGTTATTTGTTGTCGTTGCTTGACAAGCTTTGTTTAAGCTGAGGGTCTATCGGAAATAGCATCTCTATCTCTATCTCAAGTTCTTGGAGAAATGGATCTAGTGATATTGTAGATGAATTGGCTAAAGCTGCAAGAAATGGTGGGTTGGAATGGGGTTGTATCTTTCTCCTTGTAATACATATGAGCCGTGGAGGTAGAGAGATTGTTTCCGATAGATCATAGACAACAACAATATACCAGTGTAATCTCACAACTGAGGTCTGGGGATGGTGGTGTATACACGGCCTCCCCCCTACGTTGTCAAGGTAGAGAGGTTGTTTCCGATAGACCATCGGCTGAAGTGAAACATATCAAAATATGTAAGATTTTAGATGAGGTGGTACACATAGTTAGTAAAATAATAGTTACAACCTGTATTAGGGAAATAATTAAGTGCGTGCTTTTGGATTATGACTTTACGGTACCAATCTAGAATGATTTGTTTTTTGATCATGAAAGTTATGAAAGGGCCAATTTAGAATGATTCTTTTTGGTATGAGTTCTAGGATGACAAGGATTTGCGAGTCGTTATACTCTTACTAATGAGTTCAAATAACAACTACTACTAGTACTACGCTTTAATTCCAAGCTTGACGGGGTTGGCTACGTGCATCCTATTCAATTCGCTCCATTTGGACTTATTTGGTGCTAATGGTTTTGAAGCAACACAAATATCAACATATCACAGTTTAATTGTTTGTGCCACACTGCACATTTATGAACGTTTCGCAGTATTTTAGAAACTTTAAAGTATATTCTGTTGGCTTCCATATCTCAAAGCTAGCTGTAACATGAACTTTGTGTTGCTTATCTGAATGATATATTCCTAATTTAGCTTTAGGAATAATCAATAAACCTTATTCACATGGAAAATATTGCTTTTTTCCCTAGAGCAGCCAAATTTTACTATAGACACGAGACTCAAGTTGTGATACTTCAGGTTCATATTACCAAAGTAGGAGAGGATCTGACTTGAAGGGGGAGCCTTGGAGTAACTGGTAAAGTTGCTGCCATGTGACCAGGAGGTCACGGGTGCAAGCCTTGGAAACAGCCTCTGGAAGAAATGCAAGGTAAGGCTGCGTACGATACACCCTTGTGGTGGGGCCCTTCTCCGAACACCACGCATAGTGGTAGCTTTAGTGCACCGGGCTGCCCTTTTTTTAGGAGAGGATCTGACTCCTACCAAGTATAAGTTTGTACGTATTTTGATTGTTTAGTTCGCTATTTCTTGTCATTATAATCTAAAGTTGATTAGTAAGAGTTGTTTCATCAGTTTCTAAATTATCATTTGGTTAGATCAGAAGAATTTCAACGTCCTGTTGAAAAAAGAAAAAAGAGAACTCCTTGATTATGAATGCTACTCAAATTATTCAGATTAAATGGTCTTCCAAAATTATAAGGGTTTCCGTTGGTTACGCCTTTATTAAAGGTAAGTAGAAAGGAGAGGTGATAGAAGAGCATTTCCACTCCTTGACCAATTTGATATGCTTTGGTGCCTATGTTGCTTAGACTCTTCAAAAATGTCGATGGGTGCGTGTTGGATCCTCTAACAATTGTGTATTTCTTTAAGGGTCCGACACAGGTGCGGCAATACTTTTAAAGAGTCCGAGAAACTTAGCTTGGTGCTCATCAAGCAAAGCAAATCACAGTGAAAACTATCTTTTACCATTTCTTTAAAATCTCTTGTACTCGTGAATGCATTTTCATGTTGTGGAAATTAACATGTTTGAGTGCTATGAGCTATCATGCACTCACTTTCCTTAACGTAAAGGAGTTGTTATCAAAAAATGCACGCACGTCAGACAAAGAAATATGTGAAACTTGATTATTCAGGACATATAGGCAGAATTTATGACATTAACTGCATTTTTTTTTCCTGCTGAGTTTCAATGATTAGAGAAACTTCTAACAGCAATCACTCCCGATCTCCACCGGTGCCAAAAAACACTGTTGAACAGATATGGAGAGGTTACATATGTTTTTTTAGATGGCGCAAAAGGTGAAGGCGAGAAGGATATGGAGTATTTCTTTGATGACTGGTTTAGCCTTATTCATCAACTCCAACCTGGAGCTTCGATTTTCACTGATGCTGGTCCCGATACGAGGTGGGTCGGGAACGAGAATGGTGTAGCTGGAACCACTTGCTGGTCCCTTTTCAATGGGAGTGCTGTCACAATTGGTGGTGATAATGATCGCATGTAAGTCTTGTTTTACTGGTTTCATTTTCATCATATTCTTATTTTGCTTTCAGCGGAACTTCTCCCCTCATTGTTTGCTATTATAATGGCTCATATTCTTCACGCCCTCAGAGGTCTGGCTAAACGTTTAACTTCAGATTGTAAGGCATTTTGACTACATAAGAAAAAACTGGAATTAGATCTTGGAAATGATCAACTCAAACAGATGTTCATCGTAAACATTTTTTAATCCTCCTCAAGCTTTTCCATCATGATTTTCTCTTCGAGAACACTCGCCACATTGATTCTTTCTATCTTGGACATTGAGATGTTCATGCAAAGCATAGGCTAGACAAGCGTTACACTTCACAGTTCACACCAATCCAATCGTGAGAAATTCTTGCAACTACGGAAACTACAATAATCTCCGTGAACAGACGCTTTGTCAGTTCATTTTTTGTATAACACCAATTCTATAATTAGGAAAAAGGTGAATAGAGGTAAGAACACAACATGAGAAGCCTACTACCGACAAAGAAACCAGGTAGTTAAGTGGGACTAGGGTAGAGTGGCATGTCCATTATCTCCTACGTTTTGAACCTGTCGGGCAACTGTGGTTTGGGCTAACTAACTCACATGAATTTCTCGATTATTATTTTGTTTTTCTTAAAAAAAAAAGGATCACTCTGTTCACTAGTAACAAAAAGTTTTAATACCTGACCTGGCTCAGCTTATACAAATTTGCAGAAAACTCGTACGATTTTCCGTTTGTGATCAATATGTATTCTTTAGGTAAGTTCTGTACTGAAATATCACTCGCTGTATAGATTTGTCAAACTTGTCCAGTTTTGACATATCAAATGGAGTATGATAAAGAAATGGACCTCAGGCCTAACTCAATCCCAAAAACTAGCTCGTGAGAGGAGGATTGCCCAAGACCATATAAGGACAACCCCCCCCCCCCCTCCTCGCACACACACACCACCCCTTAATATGGGGGCCAAGATCGAAAATGAAAATTGGGACAGGTCCCACTCTGATACAATGATTAAGAAATGGACCTTGGGCGTAACTCAATCCCAAAAGCTAGCTTAGGAGGGGAGCGTTGCCCAGGACCATATAAGGAGACCTAGGACCCTAATGCCCACCTATGTGAAACTCAACAGAGTAAATAAACGTACTCCGTTTCTTACACTGAAACTTCGTTAAGAAGCTAGGACCCTACTGCTAAGTTGGCAAGATTTTTGCTTTACCATACGCCAAGGGTCAAAATGGTTATAAGCAGTTCGAAATAACCATAATTTAAGGCTACCTAGATGGAGATTGTCGGAATGTGGTAAGAGTATGACTTTCATCAGGTCTTTTTGCGCACAAACTAGGCCAACTAATAGCTAATAATAACACGTTCAAAAATAAATTAAAGGCCTCTATCACTCTTAAAGTCCGTCAATTGAGACGAGAAATCTATGTGAATGAAGTGCCTTCACATATGCATCACAATGTCTTTCCTGCATTAGCAAACTCCTTCATCTCGGCACACTGAGCTTCCTTTTACCCTAGTTATTTTTCATGTATACAACAGATATACATCGGAGGGGGACGCCTTTGGCCAAGACTGGATGCCTGCTGTGTGTGATGTGTCCATCCGAACCGGTTGGTTTTGGCATCCATCAGAAAAGCCAAAAAGTGCAATGACTCTGCTGGATTTGTATTACAAATCAGTCGGTAGAAACTGTCCCTTGTTGTTAAATGTACCTCCAAACTCATCTGGTCTCATATCAGACGAAGATGTACAAGTCCTCAAAGAGTTTTCCGAGCTTCGTAATTCTATATTCTCCCATAATTTCGCGAAATCTGCTCTTGTTTCTGCCAGCAGTACACGAGGACATCCGAGTGATTCTCTGTTTGTCCCCAAGAATGTAATTGAGGAAGGATTATATACATATTGGGCACCAGATCAGGGACAACAATCAAACTGGACACTCTATTTAGAATTTCAACAGGTTACGACTTTCAATGTCTTGGGACTTCAAGAACCAATTCAATTGGGGCAGCGGATTAGCGAGTTTCATCTTGATATATTAGATGAAAATGGGAAATGGCAACACGTGGTAAGTGGAACGACAGTAGGATATCGGAGGCTGTTGCTCTTTCCGACAGTGAAATCCCACATGCTAAGGTTGGTTATCGACAAGTCCAGGGCGTTCCCTCTAATCTCACACATCGGAATTTACATGGATTCCTATTCTGTTACTCAACATGTCTCTGATACACACACTAAATCAAAGTTCATCGACAACTTAGTTTTCCGGAGAACTGCACACAACCAGTCTCAATCTGCTTCCATCTAATCTTCGTCGAGCAGCTTTAAGTGTACAATCAATCTTCTTTTTTGTTCGCTTTTTTTGTTTTTCTGATGCTTTTGCGCGTTGATTTTTCTTCGACTTCAGGTGACATTAGTGTGGAGAACTGTTTGTATCTAATCTTTGTCAAGCAACTTTCAATGTACTGGACATGAACCTTGATCTAGTCATTTTCCAATGCTTATGTGTAAGTGATTCTAGCCTTATCTCAGGTGTTGAAATATGAAGTTCATCATTCACAGGATTCGAACCCCCACTACTAGGATCAGTGGCGGACTTAGGATTTGTGGATCGTGGGTGCGCTGTAGGTGTTCGAACACACATATTGACGCCCAAAGTTTTAAGGTTCTGCCTGAAAAGTAAAGCACTCATCTATCTTCTTGGTTTAATGACTGCTTTTCTAAGTCTACTACTAGGCAGTGGCGGACACAGGATTTGTGGATCGGGGGTGCACTGAAGGTGTTCGAACACACATATTGACGCCCAAAGTTTTAAGGTTCCACCTAAAAAATAAAACATCATCTATCTTCTTGGTTTAATGGCTGCTTTTCTAAGTCTACTGCTAGGCATTGGCGGACGCAGGATTTGTGGATCGGGGATGTACTGAAGGTGTTCGAACACACATATTGACGCCCAAAGTTTTAAGGTTCCACCTGAAAAGTAAAGCATCATCTATCTTCTTGGTTTAATGGCTGCTTTTCTAAATCTACTACTAGGATCAGTGGCGGACTTAGGATTTGTGGATCGTGGGTGCTCTAAAGGTTCAAACACACATATTAACGCCCAAAGTTTTAAGGTTCCGCCTACAAAGTAAAACACTCATCTATCTTCTTGGTTTACTGGGTGTTTTTCTAAATCTTATATCAAATTTTATACCTTTTTTTCAAAAATATAATTATATCTAGTATGCATCGTATTTAAGGAATGTCGGAGCACTAAAAAATTAGCTATAGGTCTGCCCCTGACTAGAGTGAAGGTGTGGGAAGTTCGCCAACTAATTATAACTATTTGTTTTGAAATTCATTTTTTGTTGATGCAATAACTTTATACGAACCCTCAAGATCTCATTACGATACATAAGTTTTATGTATCAGTAATACAAAAAATATTTTGATATATATTTTTTTGTCATATTTTCAATCAGATATATTATTTTTTATGGCGAACTCCGATCATCAACCCCGAAATATCTAAATGTCAATTTTTAATTCAGACAAATTCTTCAAAAAATATTACTACATTAAAATGTGAAACTTTTATTGATAATTTTTAGCGACAATTACATAACACCACAATTTATCTTTATTAAACTACATAAAATTCCTACTCTTTTTATTAATAGCCTAAATCTTTTTTTTTTACCCGACTGAATACATCCACAAACACATCAGTAATCAAAATTATGTATCCCAGCAAAAATGGAGTAATTAACTGTAACATTTTTAAGTTCAAAATTATATATCTCAACTTTCAAATTATGTATTCGGATGCTAATTATGTATCCGAAAATTAAAAATAAAGGGTTATTTGTAATTTAGCAGAAAGCAGGGATAAAAAATAATTAGGGGTAAACTAGTTGGGATTTATGTAAGTTTTACTAGTTTTTATTTACTGATATGATAGATGGAATGGTAGTTTGTGTTATATTTAGTTAGGACCCTGTCTCCCTTTCATTATCTTCCGTTCTCCTTGTATAGGTTCGGAAAGAGCCGAGTGGATTACCTTTGGGAGCTAAGTCGAAGATCTCGGTGGTCTTGTGAGTGGTTGATAAACTGCGATTGCAGTTTTCTTTAGGAAGTCCCATAGCAGTGAGGCTTAACAGATAAAGAAAAGGGTGGATACTTTTTCGGGTAGAAGGTGACAACCCTAATGAATTGACTATAAAGGTGGCTCTTTAGCTACATCAGCGCTCAAATTCCTCAATCGTTATTGCCAAGACTTCGATGATCAACCCCTGGCACATTTAGGTTTTGATCTTCGGCCATCCTGGTACGGTACTCAGGACCTAACATTATATTATTCCACTATATTTCCTTTCAAATGAAAAGATGCAAAAGGTGTTGATACATCCTATCCACATAGAAATCTTACCCTCTTCCACACATTACCGGTGGATGCTACAACCGCTATCACTTTGACTGCGGGATAGGAATGAAGGTCGAGGAGGTTGGGAAGAAAAAGTTATTCGCTATTGGCTTATCCTTATATCAGGCCTTGGTACGGCCTATACATGATTGATGAAGGTTTTGGCAAGATTCAGAATGGATGGTACCTATAATTAGACCCAACCGTTGTAGTACTTGAGAAGAAAGAAAAAATTCTTCTCTTTTTGTCTATCTTAAGGCTGCTACCGATTCCTTATCTACTATCCTGACGTCCTGTATGCAGGATTGTTTGGAAATCCCTTTGCAACTTTCTGGATCGTTCATACTTTGTTTTGTAGTCTTTCAATTACCATATAGTTTCTATAATATAATAAAGGCTATAGGTCATCGATTGTTACGAAGGGTCAATCCCTCGAATTTTTGAGTTCTTGGCCTCTATTCACACCTAAACATCATATGCTCGTGTGGATAGCTACCGAAGAGGTGTATGGCACAACAAAACTTTGCGACTATGCCATTCTTGGCAACAATGATCGCCGACGAGAAGGTGACAGCCACCCCAATCAGATGTCTCAGAAAAGGTAGTGATCTCCTCCTGAAAAGTATCACGATTCACGACCATAAAGAAAAGAAAAGGGAGATTGCATGTTGATAACAAAAAATGGCAATCTGTTGATTAAATACATTGCAGTAGTGAATGCTTCAACTCATAGATGCTTTGGTACTCCATTATTTATCATCAAAGTCAAAGTTATTTCAACTATATGTCGGTGTTTTCTTCCGGACAACCCATTCTAAAGCGGAGTATGAACACACGACACATCTCACATTTAATTCCTATCTTCAGGATCATGAAATAAAACACCGTTAACACGCATTCTTTGCTGAAGTTCGAACCTCAGCCTCTTAATCTGAAGATTTGACTTATTTTTCAAACTTTCTATATATTCAAACTTAGAAAGGGTTTAGAACTTCTCTCTAAGTAAAGAAAGTCAAATAATCTTATCTAAAAACTCAAATGGTTAACAAGGAAACTTCTTTAATTTATTTTACTTATTCATGTATTCAAAGCGTCTTGAGCCGGGGGTCTATCGGAAACAACATCTCTACTTCTTTAGAGGTAGTGGTATGAACTGCGTACACTCTACCCTCCCCAGACTCCACGATGTGGGAATATACTGGATTTATTGTTGTTGTATGTATGTATTCAAAGCGTCTTGAGCCGGGGGTCTATCGGAAACAACATCTCTACTTCTTTGGAGGTAGTGGTATGAACTGCGTACACTCTACCCTCCCCAGACTCCACGATGTGGGAATATACTGGATTTATTGTTGTTGTTGTTGTATGTATTCAAAGCAGCCTCAAATTGTCAAAGAAAACCAAAAATGTACCAACTAAAACACAAGACCATGATGAGATTTGAAAAATTGACAGTAAATTGATTTGATTCATTCATTTCAACAATTCATCTATAACCCCCCCCACCCCCCACCCCCCAACACACACACACGTTTTAGGCCTTCGTTTTATGAGAGATAAGATTACGTGTCGAGAAAGGTAGAATCGTTGTTCAGAAGAATCATTAACGCTTATAGTCCTTTTGAGAGAGGGATATCTCAATACGAGCCTCGCTCAAAAAAAGATATCGTGTGTGATGTAGGGTTCAGTTTGTCTTGTAACGCTCCTAGAGAATAATTGGTAAATACCATTTCATTAATGATAGATAAATCGTCTTCCTAGTGCCGCTACCTAAAAGTTGCATAATAATATTGTAGTCCAAGATATGTTTTCCTCTCGAAGAAAAATAAGGATAAGGTTTGCGTGCACTCTAGGATCAGATACACTAGCTTCTTCTTATTGTTATTGATCAAAATTTACAGTCATTTTTTGAAACTCTAGGATAATCCGCAGTCGCTACGACCTCTGTCCTTCGAGTGAGCATTGGACAAACCCTTCTTGTGTAATATTCTGCAAACTACACAGGAGATGTAAACCGCACTAGATAAGCCCTATGCGACAAACTCGACTCAGAAGGAATTTAGTAGGCATCGATCCCGGGTCATCCATGTAAATAACCACTCTCCAAACCAATTGAGTCATATCCGGAAGAAAAACGACAAGTTTCAAGAGGGACACGTGTCAATCATATAGCTGGTGGAACGAATCTCTATGGTGATTGTAAAAACACACGTGGGATATGTGGGCCCCATCTACTTCAAATGGTGGACCCCACTATAGTCCAACCAATAAAAAGAGGAAACTGGTTAGGTAATTTCAGACAAGTGAGACTTTTATGACTCTTGTCCATTAAATCCTAGTTAGCACACCTTTGACTTTGATGTCACGTATCATATTGGTGTACGGTGAATGAAATAGAGGTTCATTTTAAGAATTTTGTGCGATGAGAATGTACCTCTTTTAACTTAAAGTAACTACTACGAAGTAATGGTTAAGCGGCCAAAAATATTGTTGGGCCCAGCATGGATTGACCCATTAAGTAATCAGACCCGGAAAAAATTGGAACGGTGCCGGGCTGACCCGGCCCAGCCCAGCCCGGTTGACGGGCTTAGACTCAGCCATGCACTTTAAGAAGATGAAATTTCAAATGTCTGAAGTTTTCACTTTTCTTCTCCTCCAACAACATACAAGATTCCACAATAGGAGCAATCCAAATACAAAAGAACAGCATGATGGCTAGAAAATCGGGTTTAGCAGAGACAGGACGACGCTAAAATAAAAATTAAAATTCGTCATCTTTGAAGTTTTCAGCGAGATCCCAGTAATGAGGAACCCCAGCGTCAGCGAAAACTTTACGAGCAGCAGCCTCAGTTCTGCAGTCATGAACAAAAAACCTGTTGAAGCTCGACTTAGCAACGCTCCCTTGCCAGACCAACACACACTTGTTGAGAGGCTTATCATCGTCTTCATCTTCACCTTCACCTTCATCGTCTTCTTTCTTGCTGGCAGCTGCCCAATCGATTCTCCGAAGCATAAGTTTCCCATATCGCTTGATTGATTTTTTCCCACCTTCAACAACAACCACACTAATACCTTCTGAGATGACTGCACACCCGGTCAAGTGGTTCTCCTGAGCATTAACATCAACTTTGAAGCGAGTTTGGGGATGGGAGAGGTCATTAATTTTGTATACTGAAACAATAGTCTCCAGAGCGATGTTTGGGTCATCAAAGAGTTTCCTCTCTTTTTTCTCACGACGCTCATCAGGAGTAAGCTTACGAGCAATATTCCTGTCTACGTGAGCCTGCTCACGCTCAGCAGCAGCACTTCTAATCTCCATTTCAAGCTTTGTAGGATCCTGTGTAGCTTCTGAGCCAAGAACTTTCATTAGATTGCTCATTTTAACTTTCGGCTTTGGTGGTTCTACCAGGCCTTGTCGTATCATTTCTTGTCTTTCTTTCTCCCTTGCCAGTCTTCGCTGGGTTCGAAGTTTCTTTTGCTCCTTTTTGGTTAGTTTCAATGGTTGGGGAGGAGGTGGAGTTGGTTCAGCGGGAGGCTCAATAGGGCGAGGATGTTCAACATATATGGTGATCTTTTCAAACTTCAACTGTTCGTTGGTTACGATGCCATCAACTACATCCCCATAAGTACCAGTTCGTAACAAAGGAGCATCCCTGGAAGGTCAAGGCAAGAAAATAAGGGCAAGCACAAACGAAACATTAATTTCAAGGAAAACAAACTGCTACAAGACAAAAAAACTTAACCTCTAGTCAATACTTCATTATTTTCAAGCTCCAGAAATTTATCAGGAAAGAAAACAAGATCCCCACAGAACCCCATATTTCCTCAAACATCATCATCTTGACAAGAACAACACTCTTAAAAAAAGTAGACCAAGTACCAAATATCAAGAAATCTCAACAGAATTAGCAGCTAAGACCCAAAATTCACGGATTATCTTGTATTCTCTTGAATATTCATCTATCGAGATCAACTAGATTACATGAAATTTGTGATCCTGCAAATATATTTAAGGGGAAAACAAGAAAATCTCTTTCAAAAATTCAAGAAATGAATGATAGAAAACTGTTGACATGTGAATATCTCAACACATAAGCAGTTCAACTAAAAGCTAAAAGGGGAGAAAAAAGGTGGCTTTTTGATGTACAGATCACAGAAGCACATCGGGATCTACCACCTACCAAGATGCTCTCATTTTACAGTTAAAATCAAGACCAGTTCAAGCTCCCAAGCTATACTATGGCCCCAAGAATGAGAACTAAGGACATAAGCAAAAGGGTACCAGAAAGCAAAACATATTGACATTGGAATATATTTAGATCAACTAACCACCACTCAACTTCAGGAATAGGTTCCTTCTGTTTTTCCTTGGTGATAACCCTTTCCGATACCTCAATGAGATTCGGATTTATGTCAGGCTCTGCTTTAGCCTTGGTCAACTGTGCTTGCTTTGCCTTTAGCTCTCTTTCTCTTGCTTCACCAAATTGGCTCTAAAGACAAATGTTGCAACAAGATCAAAACTAGTTTAGGAAGAAACAAGAACAGAGAAGGGAGTACTGAAGGAAAACAAACAGCAGTAGCATCAACCATAAAAAAGGGCAGCCCAATGCAGGAAGCATCCTGTGGTCACACAGGACCCAAGGAAGGGCCGCACCCCAACAGCATCAACTGCCATAACAAGAAAATTAAGTACCTTTAACTTGATTATTTCTGCATCTCTGGACCATTTGCCTTCCTCCACAAACTGAAACGTCATCCTCTTGGGCCTCAAAATTTTGTTCTTGTCAATGCCCATGGCTGGATCAAAATGAGGATTTTTCTCAGGATCAACCTCAAATTCAGGTTTGAGAATTTGAAATGCTTCTTGTTTCTTTTTATTGATGTTCACCTGCACATATGCTCCAGGTTAAACACAGAAATTCAAAACAAAATATAACAAATAATTTTTTTTTAAAAAAAGAACCATACCTTAAGGGTGCTAGATGGCTTAGGCATATTGACAATATTTCCCTGTTCATCGATTTCCCTGCCTAGGGCATCCAAACGAAGAACAGGGGCTTTTGCAGGTTTTGACTGAAGGGTAGCCTCTGGTGGCATTTGCCCAGGAAACATGTTTATGAGTGGAGCAAACTCTGGGTCCTGCCGGAATCCCATTTTAGCAGCAAGCTCCTGTGCACGCTTTACCGCTTCATATTTTTGTGCTGTCAGCCCCACAAGATGAGGCAAACCACTGGGTGGTTGATTTGTAGAAGCTGCAGTAGCCAAAATTGATGTGCCTGGTGCTGAACCAGGAGTTGCCAATACCCCTGCATCCGAAGATGCAACTGGAGTGGGAAAAATCCCAGCATTAGCCGAAGGTTGAAGCCACTCCTTGGGTCCCACCTGTGGAAGTTCCTCTCCAGTAAAGCTGGGACCCTTGTTCTTGTTCAACTACATGATAAAAATGAGCTCTGTTACAAAGACTATGAGAGGTTTCCCAAATAACAATGTGGAAAATCTTATCTTCCATTTATATCTTTTTGCTCTCCCGCCTCCCAATCCATCCCCAGACAAAGGAACCGGGATGGGAGCAAAAGAGATCCAACAATCAACAAAAAAAAAAACATGCAAAACGGAAATGTGCTAGATTTTCATATGTAGCAACTTACTGCAGGTATCTTCTTAAGCTTCTCAGCCAACTCCTTTCGCATTTGTAAAGCTCTCTTCGCTTTTGCTAAAGCATCAAGGGATAAGCTCCCACTCTTGCCAGCGCCAGAAGCTGTCCCATCTGTACTAGATTTCTCAGGAACCTGATGAGATCCGTTAATATTAACTCCCTTATTTTCAGTAGAAAGCAAAGATACCTTGGTAACTGGAGAATCACCATGACCCAAGCTGTTATCAGACAAAGTCCTTGGTGTCACATTGTATGATTCCATTGTCACACCCTGAAAAGTACACGATCGCCAGAAAACAATCAGAACAAATATCCCAGTGCTTAAGTGTCAAACGTAGAGAAAGTATAGAAAAAAGGTATCCATCTCAAGATACAATAAATAAAATGCAAAGCACTTGTCAATCAGAAGGAAAAATCACACACACACGAAACAGCAAAGACATGGGCAGGTTGATGAGCTAATCTAAATCTTCCAAGGTTTAAGACTCGGCTCCAAGCAGAACATTACAATAATTCCATGTAACAACATGACGAAAGAATTCTATCGACCAAATTTCTTAAATTGAAGCGAACCTTTAGAACAATGGTGTTTTTGAGAGCGAGCGCCAAGTGCAAAAAAGAGACTGGGTTCCACTTTGCTTAAAGAGTAAAGTCGGAAGCGAATAGCTCGCTTGACTGCAATTTTGAAAAATAAAATAAACTTTGCACAATCACAATATATATAATCATAATTTAAAAATTAAAAAGTAGTGGAAAAAAGTTCTCCACAGTTGCAAATCAAAACCAAAATATAAATGGATCAACATCCCTACTCTAGTACAAGATTGTCAAAATCAATTAGGGAAGACTTGTAGCAAATATTTTTCCCCTTCCTATCTATGTCCCCTTAAACCATAAATGTTCTCCTCAACTCAGCCTGTCTCCACAGCCCCAAGTGAAATCAGATTCTCTACCAAATACTTGTTTATCTTGATGATTTTCGGGGACTCCACTTAGCCATAAATTAGCCTCATCAATAATGTCCAAAGAAATTTGATCCTTTATAATGGCGCCTCAATATTTTATTGTAGTTAACAAACACTAAATCATTGATACGCTTTAGGGTTGTGGCAAATAATAATGTAAAATCCCGACCACTTGTTTTGAATAATCAATCGCATCCTGTTTCACGCTTTAGGTTTCTGGACTTGTTGGGATGGTTTTGGTTGGGCAAGAAACTACACTTGACCATTATGTTGTACATTTTATTATGTATGTATGGTGCAACCACAATTGCACTAGCCACACAATAACTAATGGGTTGCAATTGCAGAAATAACCACGCAAATTGCGAGCTAACCACCGCAAGTGCAGAAATGGGTTTGTTTGTTTCCGAAATTTCTAACATACCAACAAAGGCATTTTCCCAGGAGACACTAAATCATTGAGACGCTTTAGGGTTGTGGCAAGTGCGAATGTAAAATCCCGACCACTTGTTTTGAATAATCGCATCCTGTTCCTTGATTTGGGACTTCTTGTAGGTTCATATATGGGCAAGAAATTACACTTGAACATGTCGTGGATTTTATTATGTATGGTGCAAGCAACCGCAACTGCAGAAGTCGCACAATAACGGGCTGCAATTGCAGAAATAACCACTATCGCAAATGCGAGGCCAGCGATATTGTGGCATGTCGCATTGCACCACAAGTGCATAAATGGGGTTGTAATACAAAAGGGACTGGCTGTTTCCGAAATTTTAACATTCCAACAAAGGGAAAGGTGAACCATGGGTTGTCGTTTCTCACTTAAATGAACCTTACATGATGCAGATTGATTATTTAGATCAGTGAATTTCGAATATCAGATAATTAAACCCCCCCCCCTCCCCCCCAAAAAAAGAAAAAGAACAAAACTTGAATTACTAATAGTTACGCTTCTATAATGTTCAATTGAAGGGAATACATATACTGTGTGCAAGTACCAAGGTTGAAGTGAACACCAAAGATATCAAAAACACACATGGCAGCAAGAAATAATACACAGACCTTAGCAATGGAACCAACAGGAGCCTCATCAGCAGTTGGGTCACCTTCCTTAGCTGCTGCTTTATCCTCAAACCTCCTTCTCCTCTCTCTTCTACTCCCCTCATCCTCCTTATCCCTCCTCCGATCTCCATCATCAGAAACCCTAGGTCTCTTCTTCTCATCCCCATTGCTGCTTCTATCCTCCACACTTTCTGATCGTTCTTTCCTCTTCCTAACGTGATAATCACGACCTCTGTCTCGGCTTCCCTCTCTTTCGGATCTATGTTTGGAACTACGATGCCGATGGTCATGGTCATCTTCATAGTGCTTCTTATCCTTCGAGCTGCTATGGTGGTGTTTGTCTCCGTAATCCCTCCTTGATTTCTCTTTCGATTTCTCTTTCTCCATGTCGACCTCTCAGATTTTCCCTCTTACAGATGACTGATTGCAGGAGAATGAGATATTCGTTGCGATTAGGGCTCCGACCCGACCCGGATGAGATTAGGGCTCCGACCCGACCCGACCCGACCTACAGTTTTATCTTGAAAGATAAGTCACCTATTATTGTATTGGTGCACGCTAAATGAAATAGAGGTTTGTTTGTTTGTTTGATATAGGGGTCGTTTGGGTGGAAAAAAGTTATTTCGCGATTAGTTATTTCAGGATAATTTTATCATGTATATGGGATAAATTATCTCAATACTATGGTGTAAATAGTGGGATAAATAATTCCGGCTATAACTAATACTTCAAACCAAACATGGGATAAAATAATACTTCATTTTATCCCGGGACTATTTATCCTTATACCTCACACCAAACGACCCCTTAAGAGTTTTGTGCGATGAGAATGTACCTCTAAGGGGCCGTTTGGTTTGAAAATAATCCCGGGATAAAATAATAATCCCGGGATAAAAAAAATTATCCGTCGTTTGGTTGTAAATATTTTGGATAACTTATCCCGGGATTAATAATTAGTCCCGGAATAAGTTATCCACCCAAATGGTGGGATAACAATACCGAGATTATTTTTCTTTGGTATAAAATTATACAAGGACAAAAATACCCTCTTGGGATTGTTATATATAATTAAATTATATATAATTAAACATAATTAACATAATTTAATATAATATATTATAATTAAATATATTAACATAATATATATAATTAAACATAATTAACGTATATATATTCATAATATTATACGTTTGGTTGTAATATATTTATATATATATTCTAGTATATATATTCATAAATAATAAATTATGTTTAATTAACGTATAATATATTCATTAATTATGAATATAATATATTACGTAATATATAACATAATTACGTAATATATAACGTATAATATTATGAATTTATTATGAATATATCTACGTTAATTATGTTTAATTATATATATATTATGTTAATATATTTAATTATAATATATTATGTTAAATTATGTTAATTATGTTTAATTATATATAATTTAATTATATATAACATAATATATAACGTAATATATTCTCACACACACATAAATTATGTTTAATTAACGTATAATATATTCATAAATAAATAAATTTTGAACAGTTTACCGTTCAAAATGGTTGTAAAATATATAAATTATGTTTATTTATATATTTTAATTTCTCTAAAAAAAAAAAGAATGAATATTTAAAGCTTAAAAAGAAATATATATATATATATAAAAAGTTAAATAAGATGGAGGGTATTTTGGTAATCAATCAATTTATTCCTAGAAATTATACCATGCATGTTACTTTGAATACAATAAACCAAACACCCAATAAAAAATAATTCCAGCATAACTAATCCCAGTATAATTTATCCATCACATCTTATCCCAGCATAACTAATCCCGGTATAACTTGTTTTCAAACCAAACGACCCCTAAGACTTAAGGAGTCAGTTGGTGTGATGTATAAATTATAATAGTCTCGGAATAAAATGTAAAATTAATCGACACACTGATTAATTGCACTATCAAATCGAATTTTAAATTCCATCGACACAATTATCTGTCACCAATATTGACGTCAGAGCTCCACATCGACTTATTAATACTAAAATAAATTTAGATACACAAAATTTAACCCCTAAACTATTTGCATTATTAATATTGTGGCTATTATCAATAGAAATTAGCACAATTAGTCCACATCTTGATTGTATAAGAGTCAACAAAAGAATACTTATACATATTTTCTTCCTCTTTTAATTTTTTATTCATACTTGATTTATATATATACTAATTATTATACTTCATATTTTTTTTTCTAGTAAAATATTGGAGATTGCATGAGAAAAGAAAGAGATGCATGATTTGATTATTATTCATAATTAATTAATGGATCACACTATTTAATTTACTAATTTTACTTGTTTATCAATTTTAGACTTTTTAGTTTAATGATACCCAATGGTTCTTGAAATCATATTATTCATTATATGTTGATCCAAGAAGGTAAAGCATAACATCAAATATGTTAGGACTTAAAAAGTAGACAATTTAAAAATAATTATAAAATTGTAAATACATTATTAATGAAAATAGGGGAAATGGAGAGATATAAATTAATTATTTAAAATAGAATATCAATCAAGAAAGATAGTCCTGGATTTTTTGTTTTCCTTCATCTATGTTGTTATTTATACTGTATGATTATAATTTAAATAATTTTGTTCAAGTATATATGAGACAGTGTAATTATCTCATACAGATTTCTATTTACTTAATTATATTTCAAACAAACCTAAGTGTGGGCTTGATTTATTTCATGGATCAAGCATGCGAAAATTTATTTTTCATAATGAGTGATGGTGAAACTCGAACCCAGCATGTGTCTGTTGTTGTGCCAATTTGTTTTTTGAAAGATTCCGATTTTTTTTTATTTTGGTAGGTCTTGAAGATTCTTTTGCTGACCTATATTGAAGGGATATATGATCTATTTAATCCAATCGATTATGTAAATTAAGTCGTCCATCTAATCTCAAAATTTAAACAATGAGAGAGAATACATTACGATTTGCACTTGAGCCGAGGGTCTTTCGAAAGTAACCTCTCTGCCTATATAAGTTAGTGATAAGATCTTTTTACACTTTATCCTTCGTAGATATTATTTGTGAGATTTTACTGAATATATGTGTTGTTGTTGTTGTTGATGTGCTCATTTTGAACACACACATTCATTCTAGGTGTTAGGTTAAGATGGAGAAATATCCTACAAAGTCTTGATGGAGTGTGGGGGGCAAAAAGCTAATAGTTTTATAATGAATGAGATCAGAGGCGGAGCTAGCCTAGTAATACGAGGTTTGCCCGAACATTCTTCGACGAAAAATTATATTATTAATACATGATTAAAATGATTTTTATGTATATATATTGTAGATGTTGAACCCCCTTTGATGAATTTTTCTTCATATTTTGAATCTGCTCATCAGAAATCCTGATTCCGCTTCTGAATGAGACACTTAATTAGAGTGAAACAATGATTGCAACATTTAAAATGGACACAACAGGTCAAAGGAGAAAGAGTAAAAGCAAAAAAAAATTAATCATTTGAGATTGAATGAAAGATGCATGAACAATAAGAAACAAAACAACATTTTCCTACCAACAATCAGTATTAAAAAAAATATCTTTAGGGTTCGGGGAAGTTAGAGTGTATGCAGTTCGTAGTATTACTATTTCAGAGATGAGGTAGATCGAGAGATTGTTTCTGATAGACTTTCGTCTCAAGACAAAAAATACAGTCTAAGAAAAGATATAAAATTAGGGGTACAAAGAGAATAAAGAATAACACAACAATAAATAGTAACAGAACAATATACTACCACAAAATAATACTACAACGATCTACTTGAACATGTATTTATAAGAGTCCAAGAACAAAAGACTACAAGAAATTAACATTTTTAACATCTTTAATCGGTTAGCTAAAAATATATAACACCCCCAGATCGTCAGTAATAAATAATTTCCACACTTAGATTCGTACGATTTTAAAACACATTACTAGATATAGCCTGTGTACTTTTATATATAGTATATAATCAGTATAGATGTAATATAGTAGTAATTATGCATTATCATGCATACCAACACATATTATAGGAACATAAAGATTAATTAATTAAGGTTATTAGTAATGATCACTCACTATGAAAAAAATAATATGCATGATTCACATCATGATCACTAATTTAAAACCACATAGTTCACATGCATAGAAAGATATTAAAGATACGATTTCCAACAATTTATTTAATCAAAAATAAATTGTAGGACCCCGATCACACATATATCCCAGTTGTAACGACTCCGATCTAACTGTTAAGCGTCTCAACAGTTGATTCTGAATTCATTTTTATAAATTTCTTAACCAAATCTTATTTCGATATAAATAATGATGAAGGGAATCTAAGTGTGTGTGTGTGTATATATATATATATATATTATATTTTGTTGTTACGATCTTCATCTCGTTCATTTTAGTTATCGTTCTTATTAAAATTAATAATAATAATATGTCTCGTGTAATTCTATAATTAGAGTGGGTATACATATAAACCTTACCTCTACTTCAGTTAGTATATTATTTATTTTTAATATTGTTATTTTCTCATTTTCTATAGCTTCTTCACTATTGTATTAATTTCTCTCCAAACCTAAAAATTATTATTCCAAAATAGTGAAAAAGGGTATAGTATTAAGTTGAGATCAAAGAATGAACAAGATAACTTAGTCAAATTATATATATACATATAAAAAAAAAAAAAATCGAACTTCATTATTTTTGTGCTTATTAATCAATATTTACATACATTTCTCACCTCTTACATTTTTAGATAATTATTCATCTTTCAACATCTCATTAAAAAATCTTTTTGATGAGGGAAAAGCTTGTACATTTTAGATTATAGCTTCAACATCAACAATATTGAATGAGACACTTAAATTGAACCAATAATTGCCACGTTATAAATTTAAATTGGCCTAACTAGGTCAAATAAAAAAGGTTTACGCAAAACAATTAAATCATTATTTGAGATTGATTAATAAATCATGAAGTTATATGAACAGGAAAGAAAGAAAAATAATATTTTCCTGTTGGTACTAATTACCAAGAAATCATTATAAAAGAATTGAAATTTACTACAAGCTTTGTGGTTAATTTATATTTAGAAACATAATTTTCTGATAATTTATCGCTAATATATTGCTAAATAGGATTAGCAACGAATTTATGATTTAGATATATGATTTTACAATCGCGATTTTCTATTTTTTAATGGGTAGTCTGGTAGCTACTAAAGAGGTAACTTAATATATATAAATTATATAATGTTTGTACCTAGCTAGTTAGGAAGTAAGTTATTCGTGTATAAAATTAAAACGATATTTGGTTGCAATTTTAAAATCCTCTAACATTATATTATTTCCCAATTGGTGGGAGTAATTAAATTAATTAAAATATCTCTAATTTTTCAAGTTACATTTGTAAAAAGAAAAATCAAGGCTGCTAGAGATTAATACAATTAACAATGATAAGGAGAAAATCTTATAATAAGAAAATTTTTTGCAAATCATGTGTGTCAACTTAATTAATGCACAATCACCAACTTGGCCATATTTTCTAATCATAATTAGTTACATTAAGAGACTTATACGAATCTATTTAATTAGGTGTACATGTTGAATTAAGATCTTACATTTCTACAATCAATGTTATGTCATCTTCTATGAATTGTCTAGGTACATTAATGTTATAGCTTATTATATGAAAGAAGAATTTTCAAATTTATATTATATATCAGAGAAAAAGGTTCGAAATATATCTAAACTCTGGCGAAATATTTGTTGTAACACGTCTCAACTTTGTGGGGGTCCTATGATCCCCCTAAATTATTATTTTTTATCGTATTTCTGTGGCATATATTTGTCAGTTGGACCACTGCGTGAATACACGCACACTGAGTGCGTGAGGATCTGAAGTGGTCCAACTAAGCAAATACATACCACAAAATATGGTAATAAATAATCTAGGGCAAAGTTGAGGCGTATTAAAATAAATTTTATAAAAAATTAGGTATATTTCGAACCTTTTCCCCTATATATTAATGCTCTTAATTAGTATAATGTTTTTACCTAATTAACCAAATAAAAAAAAAACATCTTTTAAAAAAGAATATAGTTTTTTTAAGAAAACATTTCCAACACCCTTAATTACAACAAAACATAATATATCAAATATGAGTTGTAGTGCAGTGGTGGAACTGTTTTATCATTAATCAGAGATCTCGAGTTTGAGCATCGAGTGTGAAAAAAAATAATTGCTGGAAGCATCACTCCCAAAATGAGCTATGCAGTGTGTGATTTAAATTAGTCGAGGCTTCAATACCGACGAGAGGATGGAGAAAAGTGGGCCCACAAGAGGAGGGATGGTGGCTAAATTCATGTAACTAATTTTATAACTATATGGTCTTTGCCTAATTAAAGGTTCCTTAGTAGAATAATAATATCCTTCTAGAAAAAGTTATATTATTAATTAGATGTTAATTTAAACTAAGTAATAATTGAGACTCTTTCTAGAGGTGCATTTTGTTGTAAAATATTTATTTGTTAAAATTGTGATCCCTTCTAATTAAATTCTTAAGATTTAAAAGGTACATTTAGACACGTAATTTTTTCTGTTTTAATTTATGTGACATCATTTTATTTTTTTTAAATAATCAAAGATTCAAATTTTAGTATTAACAATCATGTAATTTTTTTAAAAATGACATTTCTTCTTTGATATTAATGTCCTCCTATTGAATATAACACACCATTGGAATAATAATATTGTTATGTTTGACTAATTACCTTTCATTGGTTATTAGTTAATCTTTTAGACCAATTATAAAATTGAATATTCTTATTGGACAATTAATAATGTTAATAATATAATTATGTATGAAGCCATCGAAGAGTATAAAATAAGTACCAATACGATATGCAACATCGTCATTGATGAGATTTTAGAATATATTAAATGCATTTTAAGTATTTTATTTCCATCCAATTAAATAAATGAATAAAAAATAAATAAATAAATAAAGGTTCTTGACTAAGTCACTATGAGTTTCATTTATTTTCGATCATGCGTTAAATAATTGCTAACTAATTCAAATTTATGTCGTGTAAAATTTATTAAATGTGGGTGAGCAAATTTCTAATAAGCATTTTCGCGTAAGTATCTAAAGCGTAAGCTTGAGATTACGGTTTAAGGGCGGAGGAGTTCTATCCACGAACCACAACTTTTACAACTTAAATCGCCGAGGACATAAACAGTGGCGGACCCAGGATTTAAGGATAGTGGGTGCTTAAAAAATTTTAAAAATTGAAAAAAGTAAAAAATCACTTCAATGAAGTTCGAACTCGGGGCCTCCTTCTATTGAAGGACCTTAAAGATCAACCTATATGTCAATGCACCCAACTAATTTTTTCTTATAGTGGGTGCTTTTATATGTTTTATACCTATTTTCTATGTAATTATACCTATTCCGCGTCGAGTTTAGTGGGTGCCGAAGCACCCCAAAATCCTACATAGGTCCGCCCCTGAACATAAACTCAGGGGCGGAGCCAGCCTGTGTAATGAGGGTTCACCGAACCGCCTTCGACAGAAAATTACTATCTGTACATTATTAAAACTATATTTTATGTATATATGGTAGATGTCGAACCCCTTACGATTAGTTTTTCTTCAAATTTTGGACCCCCTTTGTGAAAATTCTGACTCCGCCTTTGCTGATAAACTCAGCTAGAAAGATATAAAGGTCAAATATTAAGGTAGAAATTTGTTAGTTAGTCGAGCGTTGTCTAGTCTTTCTTATTAGTATTGTTTTATCGCTCACATGGTATTTTGTATTCTTCGATTTTATTATTATCTGACATTCTTTGCTTCGGTACCGTATTACGTATTGTTGATACTGTTCTCTTCTCCGTTATACTGATCAACATGACTACTTTACTATTACGTTTGCTTTTTCATATTTGATATTATTACGCGTTACTTGATCTATGGGTCTATCATATACAATCGTTCTACCTTTACAAGATAAAAATGAGACTACGTACGCATCGCCCTCTCCTAACTCCACTTGCTCGTTTCTTGGGCTAACAGCCATCAAAAATCGCAAAAAATCTGCAACCCTTGCCGTTTCGACCGTTTACTTGAAAAATGACTCCCCCGACCCCTTCAAAATAATCCGATTCATTTAATAGATCGTCAGGAACTGCCTGAATAGTTTTGTCCAAAACTTTTTTCGATCCCAATCCAACTAGAGGGGTCTGAATTAGCTCCTCCCGATCGTATCTCTCCCGAGAGGAAAGAAAAGATCTTGAGAATACATGAATAAAATTTCTTTTCCTAAATTTGAAATCGAAAGTGTTCGATTAATATATGAGCATTTTATCATATGTTTAAATGTTTTATTAAAACATCATGATTCGACTGTTTAAATGAAATTTAATAACAACGAGATTGCGTACGCATCACCCTCTCCTAACTCCACTTGTTCGTTCCGTGGGCTAACATCAATCGAAAGTCACAAAAAATCCCGCAAACCCTTGCCGTTTCAACCGTTTGACTTGAAAAATAACTCCCCCGATTCCTTCAAAATAACCCAATTCATTTAATAGATGGTCAGTGGACTGATACCCACACCAAGATATCACACCATATCTAAATTGATTTTAGGGAAATGGATTGATTTAACACTTCCTTAGGAATTTGTACATATTTGAAACCTAAGTTGACACGTTATTTAGTACTACTACTTATATTTTTTAAAATTTATTTTTTGTAATAAACTTAGTACTTAATTTCCAATGGGTAAAGACTCAAATCTTTTCCATGATATATTAAATCAAGATAAGATCAAGTCAAAAAATTTAATAATAATAAAAAGTACTAACAAATAGTATACATGTAGTTTGTTTCATCCAATAAAACATCTTTTTATGATCTGTCAACTTTATTTTAACCTTAAGATGTAACTAAGTAGAAAAAAAGTGATTTTTATTGGATTTTGAAAACTTTGAAAAAGTTGTAAGAATGTACATGGACTAGTAAAATCATTTCTACGAAAAAATTGATATATTTTATGTGGTTAAATTAAATAAACACACGCGCTTTATTTCTCTGTGGTTTGCGTGGAACTGATAACTCGAATCATTTGTAGACTGAACTCTTTTCTCTTTAGGCTCGCATAGGTTAGGAAACTCGCCTCCTTCACTGCCCTCCGATCGGATGAATGGAGGACCAATCGACTCGGGTTTTTCACGAGCGGTGGCGGGTTCTGGAGTGCATGTCAAAGGCGCGGAGGGTGATCATCACCAACTGCACATCACATCTCGGCACGGTGGAACGGATAATCCGCCTGCCGTTCCATTCAACTACATTTGTTCCATTCACTCGAATTTTCTCCGTGATCCGACCAAAGGGTTTGAATTAGCTTCTCCTGATCGTATCTCTCCCGAGATGAAAGAAAAGATCTTGAGAATACAAGAATAAAATTTCTTTTCCAAAATTTGAAATCAAAAGTGTTCAATTAATGTATAAGCACTTTTTCATACGTTTAAATGTTTTATTAAAACATCATAATTCGACTGTCCAAAATGAAATTTAATAACAAGTTTAATAGATTATCGATGTATTAAACATATTTCAAATCAAGAAAAGATCAAGTCAAAACATAGCTAATACTATTTTTTTTAAAAGAAACATGACTTAATTTTAACAATAAAAAGGCTGCTAATTTGTAAGTAATTTGTTTAATCCAATAAAAACATCTTTTTACTATATGTCTTGCTTTATTTTAACCTTCTCTTTAAGATGTAACTAAACAGAAAAAAGGGGGATTTTCACTGAATTTTGTAAAAATAAAATCTTGTAAGAATCTAATATACTACAAGTATATTATAGAATCCAACAATTTTTACACATAGCATAAATTTATCAAAATTACGATAAATAATAAATATACACCATAATTTTTAATATATATAATTAATTCAGCGTTAAAATTTTTAAAATATTACACTCATTAAAATTTAAATTCTGAATCCACGACTGTTAAAATTATTTGCATAGAGTGTATTAGAAAGGGTGACAATTCGAAAAAAGAGAACATTGATAAGTCAATCAATAAAGTGTATTTTTTCTGATGTAAATACTTGTATGATTAATAATCATTATCATAAGTCACTGTAAAAAATCTCATATAGGGATAAGGTGTTAGCAGACAATCTATTATTTTTTTATGTTTGGTCATTTATTGGGAGACAGGTCATTAATTATTTTTTAAAAAATAAAGGGAAGAAAAATACTAAGAAAATTTATAGAAGAAATTAAAACCACAGGAAAATGAAAAAATTTATTAACTAGAGTCCTTGGATTCGAGCTTTTCATGTGAAAAAAATTCTGTTAGGAGCTCCACTTTAAGAATGGGCCTTGCAGTGAGTGATTCGAATAAGTCGGGACTTCAATACAGGTATTGAATACCGGGTGAAAAATAAAAAAAAATAAAGAACAATTTGATTATTACTTCTGCCTCGTTTTATTATTTGTCCTGAGTATTTTCAAAAAATTGTATTTTGTTTTTAAACTTCTCCAATTAAATACACTACTAAAAAAAAGAAGAAGGTAAAATCGATCTAAAAATTCAACGCTTAAATATTTTCAAAAAATATATTTATTTTTCTGTTGACAAGAGAATCCGCAGTTATTATTTTTTTTAGCGTGCATAAGGGAAATTTCACTTTAATGTAATAGCCTACATTTTGTTTATGGGTTCCCAACTTATAATTCTTATATATTTATCAGATTTCTTTATATAACTACTAGATTCGCACGAAAGTTACTGGGTTCCCGGGAACCCCCACCCGGGCCTCTAGATCCGCCCCTGACGGAGGGGTAAGTAATGCGTAAGAACCTGTCCTTGGGAGGGGAACAACAGTTGAATACGACTACTAATACCCTGTAGCAGGCTGAGAAGCAAAAGGAGGAATCCGCCCGAGGAGGGGCTCGCGTCTGATTAATTAGCTAGTTGGTGAGGCAATAGCTTACCAAGGCGATGATCAGTAGCTGATCCGAGAGGATGATCAGCTACACTGAGACTGAGACACGACTCAGACTCTGTGCGATAAACTCGATTAAGAAAACATGCGGCTGGTTTTGAATCAACGACTCCATTTAGTATCTTTCCTGCTCAACCAACTCAGTCACTTTTACGGGTAAAAAACAATGTGTAAAAAAATCTTTATATGTCCTTTTTTAGTTAATCCATGAGAGACTTATATTCCCACATGCATATATTTAAGTGTGTATATATGTCCAATAATTTTTGTTAGGTAGATGTGGTATTCTATTAATGTTATATGATTGACTCATGCAAATAAATACAGTTAAGATAAGTTCTGAAATTAATTAATTAAATAGTACTCTACCTAGAAATTATTAGCCTATAGTTTGTAACATGTCAAAATAATTTAAGTGATCAAAGCTAATGAGCAGTCAGTTAGTCAATTAATTAACTATATTTTATATAAAACTTATGAAACTATTTATAGAGATTTCTTGGTGTTTAAGGGAAAGACTAATTAGACAAATTAACAAAGCAAAAAGTGATCTATTCATTATTATATAATATTGTATATGTATTTAGGTTTCGTTTGATAGGAGGGATAAGAGATAATTAATTTCGAGATTAATTTTAGGATGAGCTTATCCCATATTTGGTTCGGATAAAATGCATAAGATAACTGATCATCCCGCGATTAGTTATTTTGAGACTGTAGTGTTATTTTTATTCCTTCTCGAGGTTGGGATAACTAGTTTTCCGACCAAACGACCCCTTAGTTCAAGTGACGAAAGGGAGCCGTGGAGTAACCGATAAAGTTGTTGGCATGTGATCGGGAGATCAGGGTTCAAGCTTTCGAACCAGCCTCTTACAGAAAGGTAAGGTAAAATCGCGTACAATAGATTCTTGTGGTCAAACCCTTACTTAGATCCTGTGTGCAGCGGAAACTTTAGTACACAAAGACTGCCCTTTATGTATTAATTAGTTCAAGTCCCGAGAATGCAAAAAAAAAAAAAAACTCCTATAGAACATATTCATTAGTGGAGGTACGTAATAAAATTATAATGTACACATAAGATCAAAATAAATTTTCACGTATATATAATTATTGATGTTTGAATTTCCTTGATTGCTCGTATGTTTATATTTTTATATTCTGAATTATGACCTTACTGAAAATTCTTGTTCCGCTGTCAGACACGCTTTTCTCTTATATGGACCCAGATTGACCGTTGATTCGCGTAATAATTGTTCATTGCACTTGATTGAAAAGCCAGCAGCATGAAACTAACGTACGAGTTGAATTATAAATGAATGCCTCTAAGACAAAAGTCGAACTTTAAGTGACCCATATGTCCATCGCTCGATGCATATAATCTGAATTAATCGAACCAATAGACCCTAGATAGAAAATCCAATCAACTACTGCTTTTCTTCCTTCCCTCCCTTATTATTATTATTATTATTGTTGTTGTTATTGTTGTTGTTGTTGACTTTGTAAAGTTTATAAAATCGCTTCTCTTAAAGTTACTTTAATATTTACTTTTTAGTTATCTTTCTAATTAAATGAGACCCAGTAAATATAAAATGGAAAGCCAATGATGTCATTAAGTAGTTATCAAATAAGGAAATATAATATTCTTTTTGGAATGTATCAAAAAGAAAATGATGACATATAAAATGGGACGGAGGGATTATTATTATTATTATTAATTATTTTGACAAGAGCTAGGGTTCAACAAAAGTAAGTTAAAAATAGGTCTGTCCTTTTGACTTTGTAACTATGACTCATAGAAAAATTCAAAATTTCTTCTTTTTTACTGTTTTTAAGCCCCCACGCCCCACCCCACCCCGCACCCCACCCCAACCCCACTACCATCACAAAGAGACTCTTGTCCATTTGTCTCTCTCTCTCTCTATATAGCTACAAAGTTAGCCAAACCAAAGAAAAAAAGACACTAGTGTGTGTGTGTGTGAGAGAGAGAGAAAAAAACACACAAGAAAATGGGAAGAGCACCATGTTGTGATAAAGCAAATGTAAAGAGAGGGCCATGGTCACCTGATGAAGATGCTAAACTCAAAGATTTTATTCACAAATTTGGCACTGCTGGAAATTGGATTGCTCTTCCACAAAAAGCTGGTAATTAATAATATTAACTATATATATATATATGTGTGTGTTGTATGTGTTTTTCATTTCTCTATCAGAAACGACTTCTCTACCCCTCAAAGATAGGGCCTCAAAAGTTAAACCTATGTATATGTGTGTGTGTTGTATGTGTTTTTCATCTGTCTATCAAAAACGACTTCTCTACCCTACAAAGATAGGGCATCAAAAGTTAAACCTATGTATATGTGTGTGTTGTATGTGTTTTTCATCTGTCTATCAGGAACGACTTCTCTACCCCCGCAAAGATGGGGCATCAAAAGTTAAACCTATATATATGTGTGTTGTGTGTGTTTTTCATCTGTCTATCAGAAACAACTTCTCTACCCCGCAAAGATAGGGCCTCAAAAGTTAAACCTATATATATGTGTGTGTGTTGTATGTGTTTTTCATCTGTCTATCAGAAGACTTCTCTGCCCCGCAAAGATAGGGCCTCAAAAGTTAAACCTAGATATATATGTGTGTGTGTTGTGTGTGTTTTTCATCTGTCTATCAGAAACGACTTCTCTACCCCGCAAAGATAGGGCCTCAAAAGTTAAACCTACTTGTGGAGTTACACTGCGTATGTTGTTTGTTGGACACTTCCCATCTGCTACGAATCTGGATTAGTTGGCTTTAAAATAGATACCGAACATCCATAGAAACAAAAAAAAATATATATATATTTATGATTTTTTTGATGGTATATATTTGTTGTTTGGATTTTAGGACTAAGGAGATGTGGAAAGAGTTGTAGATTAAGATGGCTAAATTATTTAAGACCAAATATAAAGCATGGTGATTTTTCTGATGAAGAAGATAGAATTATTTGCACCTTGTATGCCAACATTGGAAGCAGGTAAACTTTTTCCTTTTTTTTTTTTTTTCTAATATCAAATATATTATTGATTTTGTCGGCGTACAAAATATTCTACAGTAGCGGGGAGATCTTTGCGATAGTGTAGAATATTTTATATATACTGCTTAAACTCAAATATATTACACAAACTCTCTTCTTTTTTGCTTTTGCTATTTTAGGTACTTTTTTTTTCTTTTTTTGATGACTTTGAGACTGAAAAAAACAAATTGTTCCCACTAAAAATGAAAAAAAAAGAAAAAAAATATATATATAGACAATTAAGGCTCAGAAAGAAATGCAATTAATCTGTTGAATTTTTTTAAGAAAAGATTCTTCCATTTATGGATAATTTTTTTATGCATGCATGCCAGGTTTAGATCTAAAGATCAACTCTTTATTTATTCTCTCTCTTTTTTAAAAAAATTAAAATAAAATTATATCGCTACTCGAAAAAAATAAAAAATTTCGATAAAAAATTTGTCGGAAACAACTGTGATGAGTGCGATTTAGATGGATTTCTAACGAAAAATCTATCAGAAATTGTGAGGTTTTATAGTCGTCTATTAAGTGTTAATTTAGTTACTTATATGATTATTTTATATTTGCAGGTGGTCGATTATAGCAGCTCAGTTACCGGGAAGAACTGACAATGATATCAAGAATTATTGGAACACGAAGCTCAAGAAAAAGCTCATGGGATTAATAATGCCTAACAATAATAATAATAATAATAATTTTATTAATATCCAAAAAAAATCTCCCTATTTTCTATCTACTACCACTTCTCTTCATCAAGCCCAACAAAATCTTGGGCCTTTAATCACAGGCCCAGAACAGCCCATTATTTCTTCAGCCCAACAAAATATTTTGCCTAATATGATGATTATGACAAATAATTATAACTTTCCTAATTTTGGTGCTACAAATTATAATTTGCCAAATTACCCAAAATTTGAAGCAAATTGTTTGCAAAATTATTCACAATTTGGAGAAGTTGCAAGTTGTTCTTCATCAGATGGAAGTTATTGTAGCCAAATGAGTTTTGGTAATAAAGAAATTAATAATAATATTAAAAGAGAAGAAATTATGAGTTTTGGTCAAACTATTTTTGAAGGAATTAATAATCAACAATTTAATCTTGATTATTATGGTAACATGGAGCAACTTGCTACAAATTGTTGTACTAATGGCAATCATGGTAGTACTAGTATTAGTAGCAACAATTTGTTGTTGTACAATGATGAGAATTGTAACAAGTCAAATGAAATAGGGATGTTTTATTATTGAAGTGATAGTAAAATGACTTGTTGTAAGTACTATTCATGATGATTTTGATAGGTGTTTTTGGGGTTTTGTGTAGCTACTTGTGATGTAATTGAATGAAAAAAGAAAAAAAAATCTTTGACTTGATCTGATGTTTGATATTCGTTTTGAGATTTTGAATCATTTGAATTTATATCGTATAAGATTATTTTTGTTCGTCACTTGAAGTTCGATATCTATTTTAGACATGGGATGTAATTGAATGGCAAAAAAAGATCTTGACTTGATCTGATGTTCGATATTCATTTTGAGATTTTGTTTCATTTGAATTTATAGAGTATAAGATTATTAATTTTTGTTTGTCACTTGAAGTTCGATATCTATTTTAGACTTGGGGTGTAATTGAATGGCAAAAAAAGAAGAACTTGACTTGATCTGATGTTTGATATTCGTTTTGAGATTTTGATTCATTTGAATTTATATATATCGTATAAGATTATTTTTATTCGTCACTTGAAGTTCGATATCTATTTTAGACTTGGGGTGCAATTGAATGGGAAAAAAAGAAGATCTTGACTTGCTCTAATGTTCGATATTCGTTTTGAGATTTTGATTCATTTGAATTTATGTCGTATAAGATTATTTTTAATCGTCACTTGAAGTTCGACATCTATTTTAGACTTGGGGTGCAATTGAATGGAAATAAAAGATGATCTTGACTTGGTTTGATGTTTGATATTCGTTTTGAGATTTTGATTCATTTGAATTTATGTCGTATAAGATTATTTTTAATTGTCACTTGAAGTTCGACATCTATTTTAGACTTGGGGTGCAATTGAATGGAAATAAAAGATGATCTTGACTTGGTTTGATGTTTGATATTCGTTTTGAGATTTTGATTCATTTGAATTTATATCGTATAAGATTGTTTTTGTTCGTCACTTGAAGTTCGACATCTATTTTGATGTAATTGAATGAAATTTAAAAAGTTCTCGACTTGATCTGATGTTTGATGTCCGTTTTAAGATTTTGATTCAATTGAATTTATATCGATTTGATTGTTTTTGTTCTTCACTCTCATCATATGTTTTTTTCCTTTAAAGAATTAATTATTGTCATAAATTTGTTGTATCGAAATAATGATGTAATATTCTGATGCGTTATGCAAAAAAATTCAAGAGGGTGCGATCGAAATAAGTAATTTACTATAACGCGAGCATTATTGACTGATTCTACCACACAAATTCATGACCTAAATTGAAACAAAGATCTAATTATATTTGTATCTAAAAGTCCACTTAATATATATTAATTCCAAATTAATTACTCAAGTATATATATAAAAAGCTCTAATGTTTTAATTAATTTATTAAGTGTAACAAACTATATAAATTCAAAGAATCTTTGTAGGATGAGAACAAGTCATGCATATACAAAAATAGATAATAATACATGTAAATATATTATAATATTATTTGAGGATTTGCATGGTAGTTCAATATTTTGAAAGTGATAGAAAAATTAATTAATAAAAATCTTACTATTATTTTCAAAATTTAAAGGCACACACTGTTTATTTAATTAATCTCTAGGTTTTATACTACTATTTATGTGGGAGAAAAAACTATTAATTTAACCCTATGATAATTGAAAATTAAAAAATTCAAATACATATCACGACAATGAAGAATTTCATATTTAATGTATAAGTTTTTTTTTTAATAATTATTATTATTATTTATTTATGTGATATTATTGATTGATCATTGACCATTGTTTTTTGAATAATAAAACATGGGGAAGTTGACTCTTTGTTTAGAAATATTATCTTAGGTAAGCTTAATATTAATTTAATTTTAATACACTTGTGAATATATACTATCTGGAAAATCAATAATAATTTTTATTTAAAAGAAATTACTTGTTGCATTTGTTTTCTATTAAAATATTTATAAGGTTTTGAAAATGATAACTACTTTTGTTTGACTAATATTATATATTTATCCCCCAACATTTTTTGAAATTTCTCATGCTAGTCATTTTTTCTATAATTTATTTCAAAATAATAAATAGAAGAACCTTTCAAATGAAAACAACTTGTAAATACATATTGGATTATCTATAAAAATAACCAGAGTTATGATAGAGTGGTAAATATATTTTAAATTTTTAACTGTAACTTGCGGGTTTGAATTTTATTAGATAAGGAATCGCCTCTGTTAGAGAAGCGCTTTTCCCCAACTTTTAATGTGTAATACTGATTTGGTCGAACTCTAATACGGATATTGAAGATAGAAAATATATAATTAAAAAAAGGCTAATTCATAAAGAATGGTTCATAATTATCAAATTGCAAATAATTTACTTGTTTTTTTTTGTCTTTATGCATGTGACAAATTCAAAAGAGATTAATATTATTTATTTTACCCCTTATTAAAGACCAAGAATAAGTACACAAATGTAAAACTCCCAAAAAGAAAAAGAAAAAAATACCATTTCTTATCTAATTATTCTTTACTTATTTACTTATTAATAAAGTATAAATATGCATCTACTTTTTTTACTTTCTTTATATTACTTCCAAGAGTGAAATTTTACGATAGCTTTTTTATAAACGTTCACTTGCATCGCATAATCTTCAACCATTCTCCGTTCGAGAAGCCAATAGGATCGGCTTTACGGATATCATCAAATCATTTGACTCAGTGCACTGAGCTGCTCTTTAAATTTATATTATTTTATTATATTTGTATTTCTCATTCTTAGTTTTTATCACTGCTTATTGTCTCATACGCCTCTATTTTTTTAAAACAATTTTGTTATTATTACTGCTTATTTCTCCATGAATATTGTGTTTTTGCTTTTCTTAAGCTGAGGGTCTATCGAAAGTAATATTTTTATATGTCAAAGTAGGAATAAAGTCTGCATACACCTTTATTTATTGGATAAATGTCTTTTTGATGCTAAAAAGTTTGACATTTCCATTAAATATATTACCAATCTTAAATCATTTTGATAAATTAAATTTCTTTCAAAATATATTTATTAAGTATCCTAGAAAAAACACATATATGCAAATAAAATGAATATCTCAAGTTTTAGCTTTATTTGGTTTTAATTTTCATTCAGTGTTCGATATTCGAGTTCGATTAAGTTTGTATATTGCATGGTTCATTTGTGTCTACGTGGACCTTCAGTGTGTTGATTCACTAATGTGCTACGTATGTGCCACATAGGCACTAAGGTTACCAAAAATACGATTTTAATTAGTCCGGGAGTAATAGGACCCTCCTAAAGTTTGGGTATGTCTCAACAATTTCGTGTATAGTTCAGGACGGAAACAAAATATTTTTCCAACAATTTATATAATTTATAAATATTCCTTTTCTCTAAAGGTGACAATTAATTGATGTACAACATGTAACGTACCATGACCTAATAGATATAAATCTTATAATAATAATTAAACATAGAAAGTTAAGAGGAAAAAAATACAAAGAATAATATGACAAGAATTTGTTTTTGTGGCTCGATGAATATTAATTAGTGTCAATAATAAATAAACAAAGAGAAAAAAAGAGTAAAGAATATTGACAGATGAAGGAATCACCTTTTTAAAAATTAAAATAAATAAATAAAATTGAAGTTTGGATAAAACCTTATACATATTTCAACTATTTAATAAAAAACACGCGTTGATTCTAGCTCGGATTTTGTCTTACAGACATTTAATCATATAATTCAACGCAATGACTAATTACGTGAATTAAATGATTTCTTTCGTATTAGGTTGAATTACCATTACAAAATTATAGTAATCATTATGATAAAATTTATTATAGTAATCATTATGATAAAATTAATTAATCTCCACGTATTAGATAACTTTATTCATTAAACTTTAATTACTAATTAGGAAGAAATCACATCTAACTTTTTTTTTTTTTTACTGAAGTTAAATCCTAATTTTCACAAAATCACTAGCAAATATGATATGCAAATTAATTATGATCAAATTTGCTACGACACATTTCAATTTTAGGGGGTTTCTATTACCTCGAATTAAATTTTAGCGTATTTTTGTTATCCTTTTTAGCTGACGTGACATCTTTTGTCAATCTTTTTAGCTGACGTGACACTTTGACGTGAATCTCATTTATGTAATTAAGGTTAATTATAGGACAAAAATACGCTAAAATTGAGTTCAGGGGTAATAGGACAACTGTGAAGTTGGAGTGTGTCGTAGCAACTTTGGTCATAATTTGGGAGGGTACTGAATGCTTATCTCCAGATAATAACTATCCTTTTTTTCTAAATAACATGCGTTCGCGATGGTATGTTTGAGATTTCTTCATCTTTAATAAAATTTGGATCTCGAACAAAAAAAAACGACAACCAATTTACTAAAGCTTCCTCCATATATGCAGGATATCGGGAAGGATAGAATCACAAGAGTTTATTATACGCAGTGGCCTTACCTCACATTTCTTCAAGAGATTGTTTCCCCGACTCGAACCCGTGACCTCCCCGTCACATGAAAAAAACTTCATTCCAAAATCCCTCTTCGAAAAATGGAGAAAAGGATATCAAAAGCGTTGGGCTAAAAATTACGCCCTACAATATACGTATTCGAATTTTATCACAAGAACTTATTACACGCAAGCGGTCTTACCTCTTATCTCTGCAAGAAATCATTTTCACGACTCAAACCCATGACCTCCCATCAACTTTACCAGTTCTATCAATGCCCCCCTTTGAAAAATGAAGGAAAGGATATTAAAATTAAAACGTCGCCCTAAAAATTAGGTACGTATCAAATTTTATCATCCTGATACGGATATCGAACGCCGAATGTAACACAATAAATTGTCATTCAAGAGAATGTCTTTTCTAAGTGTAAAAGGTCAATGTTTGTAGAAAAATTTGAACTGACAAAACTGACAGTACTTTTATATATTGAATGAAATATATGTATAAAAATTAGTGAATTTTATGAATTTTATAAGTTTCTGATTGAATAGTATTATCTATCAATTTATGTTGTCAAACAATCAGAAATAATGACACATAAAACTTTGGGAAAATTTTTGCCTAAACATAGAAGCATAAAATTCTATCATTCATTAAATTTAGCAAATCTATATTCAGAATTGAGATCTTATTTTTTACTACCATTTAATAAATTTATAATTATGAAAAAATAAAATAAATATACAACTTAACTTATTATATTTATATAAAATTTCCACGTAATTACAAAACTTTCAACTAATTATGTATCTTCATTGAATATATCAGAAGTTAATTATGTTTGGAGGGCTAATTATGTTTCTTCGTTGGATGTAGTATGAATCTCGACAGACTCAAAATAAAAAAAAATGTATCGAGAACTAATTATGTATTGTTTTAAAGAAAAAAATGTATCTTCGTTGGATGTAATATATATCTCGACAGACCCAAAGTTAAAAAAAAGTGTATCGAGAACTAATTATGTATCTTTGCAAAGGAAAAAATATATCTTTATTAGATGTATCGAGAGCTAATTGTGCATCTTGACAGACCCGAAATTAAAATTTTCAGTAGTTATGCAAAATGTCGGGATTCATGTTGTTTGCCCTATAATTATTGTGTCACCAATCACATAGAGGTCTCAGAAATTACTTCTTCTCCTCAAAACACTTTGTCATGTTTAATTTTCGCGAATTAATTTGATTAATCATCGAAATTAAATTAAATTAATTCAATAGTTACTGATAAAAAATTATCTATTTGAAAACGATGCAAAGAGTTCTATAAGTTACAGCTCTTCTCATGTCGATATGACTGGTGAAAATATATATCTTAAAATATTAATTAAAATTACTATAATTTGACTCTCAAAAAAGTGAAACATAACAAGTATTATAGAGCGGAAGTAAGTATATTTTATTTTACTAAATCCTCTATCTCAATTTATGAGGCGCTATTTGAATTTTAAAAACAAACTTTAAATTTCGATCGTAAACTCAAAACATAGGAACTTTAAGTATTTTAAAATAAAATTTATATAATTAAAAACTATATAAAAGATAAATAATAAAATTTAACTTTTAAAATTTGAAAGACGTCACATAAATTGGGACGAATGAAAGAATAAATATTTTTTTTTCTTTTAAAAAAAGCCAAAGTGTCAAATCAAGTTATAAAGACTTGCAAAATTCTGAAAAAGTATCAAAGCACCACAAAACATGAAGGATAAGAACCTTTAGAAGAGAGATATAATATTTTTTTTAATGGCTCCGATTATTACGTTTGTTGGATGCGTGAATAAAGTCGTATATTAGTAAATAAAATAAAAGAAAGCTATATGCAAAATATACGAAAAAAGGTTAAAAATACCTCTGAACTATTTGAAATAAATCAAAAATATCCTTCATTTTTTGGCTCAAAAATACCATTCTGTTTGTTTTTTTCGGCTCAAAATACCCTTCTCTCTGACGGAATGTCACCAAACAAGCCACGTGAATAAAAAAATATCATTTAACCAGTCCACGTCAACATACACAAAAGAAAAATCACTTCATTTAGTCCATCTAACTATCAACCATTTTGTTTTAATTTAAAAGACCCAACTCCACTTATATTAAAAAAAAAAAATCTGACCTAAGAGGAAAAAAAATTGAAGAATTTGATCGCTTATTTTTCATGCGATGACTTTAGATATTTCAAATTGATCAAGGCGAAAGATGAGGAAACAATTAGGTCCTTAAATTGTTGATCCAAAAGAATCGAATTTTAATCGGGTTGACCCTAAATAATTGGATCCTCAAATAGTTGACCCGATTTCCAAGAGCTCGGATTGCTACTGAATGTCCTATCTGGATCTGTCTAATGAGGAACCTGATTGTAGTGAGAGAAATGGTAATTCAAAAACAATTGGAATTAGGAGAATGAAAGTTTAGTGGCAAAATAGCACAACCACAAGTTGATGAGGTCAAGAATTGCTCGAGTGAGTCTCGTAGCTTTGAAAATATAAAATGATGAAATATAAGGCGGTGAAAGGGATGACATGAAAAAAGAAATTGAAGAATTGAATTTTACCTCTTGGTTCGAGTTTTTTGAATATGGATCGGATTGAATTTTTAGAATAAAATGGATAAATTGTTAGGTGAATTAAATGAAGTGATTTTTCACGTGTATACTGACGTGGACTGATTAAGTGACTTTTTTTTATCTATGTGGTATGCTTGGTGGCATTCCATTAGAGAGAGGAGTATTTTTGAGCCAAAAAATTAATAGAAGGGTATTTTTAAGTCAAAAAATTAACGGATGAATATTTTTGAGCCAAAAAACAAACAAAAGAGTATTTTTAAGCCAAAAAACAAACGAAGAATATTTTTTATCCATATCGAATAGTTCAGGGGTATTTTTAACCCTTTTCTGTAAGATATATAATATAACATCATGTTAAGAATATTTTTGAATTAGCTTTAGTCTTATAACTTCATATTAAAGTTAATGATTCGATAAGGCGAGTATGGAGTTCGGTGCATCAAAGGTGGCCTATGCGCAGAATTCGGGGAAAGACCCGACCACAAAGATCTATTGTACGCAATCTTACCTTGCATTTCTGCTAAAAGTTGTTTCGAAGGCCTGAACCAATGCCCTCCAGATCCCTATTTAAACCGAAGTAGAGCGTTGAAGTAACAGGTTCAAGCCCTGAAAACAGCCTCTGACAGAAATCCAAGGGACTACTACGTATAATACACCTTTGTGGTGGGACCCTTCTCCGAACCTTGCACATAGCCGGTTGCTTTAGTGCACCGAACTATCCTTTAGGTATGCGTGCACGCGCTATTTATTCGTAGGACGGATATTGCATCAAGTGTTAGGCTGTGACTCGACTCGCCAGGGCCACTACATTATCCGTGCATAAACTATATTCGTCAACCAAGTTTGTTCAATAGTCGTAAATAGGAGTGGGCATAAAATACCGAATTCCGTACCGAACCAAAATTTAATTTACCGATTACCGAACCGAAGTTTAATGATATGGTATTTGGTATCTACTTTCATTTACCGATTATCGAATTACCGAACCCGAATTATGAAAATACCGAACCGAATACCGAACGCCCACCCCTAGTCGTAACGCTAAGCAGCTACAAATATTTTCATCGATTCATTATTTCAAACACAGTATACATCTGCAGTATTCATATTCCACAGATAAATTTGTTTGCCTATAACATAAGCACCAATTCATGCACTAGCAAATCGAAAACACCGCGAAAATGTTAACTCTCCAACGATACCTGAGTTGATCAAGACTCGCGATAGAAGCTCTCACGCGCTCCTGCAGGAAGAACCAATCGTATATCCGTGAATCATTAGTCAAAAACATTATACATGGTGGACAAGAACACCTTATATAGTCGATATGCAAGAACAAATCGACTAAAAGATGCATAATGAGGGACACTGGAATTTAACATAATCAAAATCATCGATTAAGCACATCGAGGGTAATTTTAGATCTAACGCAGGGTCTGCAAATGAGCGTAAGCATGAGCAAGAACTTGAGAAATGAAAAAAGTATACCAAAACTTGGACTGTGTCTTTGCGTCGAGCTCCTGATAACCTTAAGCGCTTTAACGCCATTTAGTTGTATATAACATGAACTCCGACAACATTTTAGCACAAGATAATTCACACACACACACACACACATTGTATGTCTGTATCAATCAGAAATACGGATAATCACGTAGAATCACATGTCAGAAAAAGAAGTTAACAAGTTCAGTTACGATTCATTTGCAACATTGTCAATTTTAGTTTTTACGCAGTAATCCTCCTCGTGAAATACTGTATCGGCAGAACAAAATTCTTAATCGATGAAAAAGAGAGGAACTATCTTATGACTAACCCCTCAAAGATTGGTTCTCCGCCAAAGACCAAACAAAACGGTTCAAGCTCCCTTCAGTGAGGGTAGTACATTACGTCATATCTACGTTTTGCTTCCCTACTATTCTTTTGGGTGCATTCAAGGGCCACACGACATGAACCAATTAACTCCTATGTTAAGCGGACTCTCCATAATTTTGCCACGTCCATGTTGGATCCTCAAAAATGCACTTTTAGAGGGTCCAACACACAACCAACTGCATTTTTAGAGAGTCCGAGAAACATAGAAGAAGACAGTCTCAGAGTCTCACAAAAAAGTTGCACATGATGAAAAAGAAAGTGAGAGCTTTAACCTAGATTGTGTTACCGAAAATGCAACAACAACATACCCAGTGTAATCTCACACGGGGAGGGTGGCGTGACGCAGCCTTACCCCTACCTTGTGTTACCAAAATGAAAAAAACAAAATTGGGAAAAATTAAGGCTTCTTATAGTAATAAAATATAGCGATCAAAATAATGAGAAATGATTTACCAGAATTAAGAAGCAGCACCAGCAGCTTCTTTGATATTTTTTGTGTCAAAGATCTCGATCCAATAGCCATCGGGATCTTTAATAAATGCAATGCCTTTCATTTTCCCTGCAAATATGTTACCTTATTTAGGAGATGGAACTAAAATATATGCTAAGATCAGTTGATGACATGATTTGAAAACTAAACGAGATCAAAGACTTCCAGTCAAGTATCTGTGAGGAAATCGACAGAATGAAAATCCAATATAGAACAATAGCAGACGACGTAAGGATAAATAAATTTAGAATGTGCTAAACATCGCGGCTGCACGCAAAAGGATTATTCTCGATCCCCTTCTGAACTAATGCTTATTCTAGATCTTTCCTATGTTCATCCAGGCTAAGAGGTCCCAAACATGACAATCAGAATCCGTCGAGCTACCCCGCATCCTTTTTTTAATTTTAAGCTCAGTTTTATATGCTCCAGTTATCCAGAGTCTCATATCAATTTATCATTTCTTCAAAAAGGAGTAGTAGCCTTTAAGTAAGAACTTCGTTATAAATGACCATAGTACTAGAAGGATCATCTTATATGGCATGAGCCGCATAGGCTTTTACTATTTCAATCTTGTGAGACCACCACCATTTGTCCTATTAACGGCTCTTCTAGGTACTCCATAATGAGGATACTTTTATTTAAATTTCAGAAATGGTATCTATTTAGTATCATAAGTATACCGTAAAAAGTCAGTTCTCCGCATAAGCATACGTGTTCTTCCTCCCCACATGGACTTGATAATCAGCGTTGTCATTTCAGAATGGAAGTATGTTCTTCACATTCATGCAGAGACGAGTAGAAAATTGTCCTATGGATCCAAAGTTCAAGTTTCTATCAGTTAGGAAGAGCGCCTTAGTGATCACGAGAAACTGCCAAATATTGCATTTCCTTTTGAGTATTACGATACATAGACTCTTCATGTGATGATGGGATGTAGTAGTATGTATTCTTCAATATATAATCTACTCCTGACGAGGAGATTATCCTACAAAAATAGAGGTCATAAGTGGATCATCGATTATACATTCATAGATTAGCCAGTAAGTATCACCACCTAATACAACGCCGATTGGCATCCTTATTGATGAAATCTTCCACGAAGATATCAAGTCAAAAGGGTGCTTCAAGAAATTAGAATTCAAGGAAGGAAGCCATTTGAAACAGCTGATTCCTGGGCTTGGAGGTAACCTATCGCGACACTGAACCAAGTTGTAAACTTTTGCGTTCATGTGGGAGACCACTATTGCTGAAAAGTGCCAGGTCGTCATGGATCGTGTTCGCAGTCAAGGACCATGATCACCAACGAGGACTACAGACAATGCAGCGCGATCATATGACACTTACTATGGTCTTGGTACATAGCTTCTAGGTGGACTGGCCATTCTGCAATTCCAACTAAGGCCATTGTAGCCATTTTTGTTATAGGGTAGTAACTACAATAAATAGTAGTTCTTAGACTCATTGTAGGGAGACTTCGATGAATGATGAATCGATGCTCTTGAAGAGTTCTATCTTTATTTTAGCTTTGTGCTTTATTTTTATTAATTTATCTTATACTTCTTTAGCAACCTCTCTTAAATTACACCATAGCTAGGTTATTCTCGCATGAGTTCTCGTTCTCTCTTGGATTTTTCTTGTCATCGAGTACAATCTTAATTACTGTCAATTTATCTTCAATTGTTCTTGATGTTAACTGATTGTGCTCTAACTGTTTGCATTCTGCTTTCTTTCTAACAATCTTTGATTAGTGCTTATTATAGGAATTTCATGGGGTTAACTAATTCATAGTAACATTCTTGTTATTTCCCCTATCTAGACCCTAACATTCTATCCTTCAATTTCTTGTTGATTCGATACCGTGTTTTGCACCCAAGGGTGTGGCCTAGCGATCAATGAAATGGTTAAGAACCATGAGGTCTCTGGTTCAAATCCCAGCGGAGACAAAAACACTAGGCGATTTCTTCCCATCTGTCCTAGTCTAGGTGGACAGAATTACCTGGTACCAGTTGCTTGTGGTAAGTGGCTGGTATCCCGTGGAATTAGTCGAGGTGCGCACAAGCTGGCCCGGACACCACGGTTATCAAAAAAAATACCATGCTCTTGGGGTCCATTCTATATTACCTTCTGATAAATGCTACACCTTTTGGATATGCTGGTGTTGGCTGAATGTAATTTAATATTTCCGAAAAGTAAGATAAAAATGTGGTTTCTCAATAGCCATGCAACAACAACAACAACAACAAACCCAGTGTATTCCCACATAGTGGGGTCTGGGGAGGGTAAGATGTACGCAGTCCATACCACTACCTCCGGAGAAGTAGAAAGGTTGTTTCCGATCAAACAATGCCATGGTTTCTCAATAGCCATGGCAACTTGAAAATTATAACGACCAAACAACTATTTCAAGAACTGAAGTTAGACTGGTCAAATGGAACCTGTTATAATCAAATACACTTTATATTACATCCAATTAAGTATTTCATAAAAAGACCAAGCACATAAGCTTGTCTCAGTTATCGAAAATACTTTCATGAGGCATTATCGTTAAGTTTGTCAAATCAAGCAAATGATCATCCTGCAAACATATTCACTGAGTCTATTGCTTGTCCACACCATCGTAAATATAACAGGTTATACACGATGCTTGCTTGACGGGATACTTTGAGTAAAAAGATGGTACAACATATCAAGTATATGTTACTTTTCCAAGAAACTAACAGAATCAAAGCTCGAATAATCAAAGGTCAGCATAGCATTTCTTCAGTTATGCATAGACAAGTTCAATTCACTTGTTAACCTTGCATTTTCATTTAAAAAAAAACAATCGTCTCAAAAAGGTCTATAAATTAAGGTTAAATTACCATCAAGAGGTTTCTTTACAAACTCCACTCCCAGACTTTCAAATCTCTCGCAAGCCTTGTAGACGTCATCAACAGTAACACCTATGTGTCCTGAAAGAGGAGGAAACAAGTTAGCCAACACCAAATAGGATTTTTAACATCGACAATGACATGCTCTAGATCCTTGTAGAATTGTCGTCAGATACAAATGAGTAGTGAGCATCAGAAGTTAACGACAATAGGCAGCCAAAAACTTTCCAAGCGCACAACAATTAAAATTCATATAGCTACATAGCTTGTCACCTATTTGTCAAAAAAAAAAAATTGGGCTGGAAACTTGTAATTTACAATATCGTCTACATTCATAACCATTTTAGTGAAAATAATCAGTTAATTTAGAAACCAATGTCCATCTTCAGTTAGCGATCCCTTTCATCTATTTGACGAAGGCTTGAAATTTTTCCATCCCAATATATGACATACGTATCCTTCTTCTACCACGAAACATCTCAATTGACTTGACACAATTTACCCCATTTTTCAAACATTGACGTTTTATTCTAAGCAAATTAAAACTTAACTAGTATAATATCCTTCAGCTTATCGTGTCCAATCTCCAGATTTTCCGGATGAGACTAGCTAAAACAGGACCGAGAAAGTATGCCTTCTCTAAAAATGGATTCCAGAAATCAATAATTGATATGTACTTGAGAAACACATTTTCTGTAAGAAGTATTTTCTGCGTTTCAAATTGATAACTTGCGTTTGTTGTCCACTGGCCTTAAACAGAAACTTCACCTTTTCTCTTCTTCTTTTTTCCTATGATGAAGTGAATCATCATGTTTTACCATAGGCAGGCCAAACTCCAACGGTTACCTGCTTTTGCTATTTACCTACCAACCATTTAAATAACCAGAAATTGACCTATTTCCCCCATTCCTCTAGCTTGCAACTTGTTTTTTAAAGCCGAGGGACTATCGGAAACAGCCTCTCCACCTGCACAAGGTAGGGGTAAGGTTTGTATACACTCTACTCTACTCTCCCCATACCCCATTTGTGGGATTACATTGGATATGTTGTTGTTGTAGTTGTTTGTTGCGACACCTCAAAAGGAATCCACTAAGACATCTAATTATATCAAATGGAGAAACAAACTATTGACACGCTACATTAAAATGACGAATAGCATGCATTTCCTAAACTTTACACCAGACACAACAAGATTAAGGTTTCACTGCAGAAGAAAATCAATGAGGTATAAAGGGACGGAAAATGAAGACAAACAAAGAAGAGCTCTCTAAAATCGAGCAAACAAAAATTTAAAATATGCAAATTACATACCAAAGCCACGTGGTTCCGAATTTCCATTGTGATAACCTGTAAAATTAGGGTCACTCTCAGTACCCCAGTTGCTGCAAATAAAAATATAGAAACAATGAGCCACCAGATAGCAAGAAGAGAGCAAATAATCCTAGAGGCGCTACAGACAAAATAGAGTTCTTACTGCGTAAGCTCTAATGTAGCTTTCTGACCAAAGGTCCAAGCCGTACGCTCGACTTGTTCACTGGGTGCTGATGATGTATCCTGTACCACCCGTAAGCAAATGTAAAGTGGAGAACGGAAGTTTACCAAAAGGAAATATGATAAACAGCATTCTAGACACAAAGTTATCTGAAACTTACCTCATACCCCATGAAGTATAAACTGAATTTCATCTCTGGAAAATCCAATCTCTTGAGCAAGCTGTATCGGACAAGGCATAAATCATACTACTATATATTCAGCTTCACATTTAGCTTACGTCTACACTTTGATACACCTAAGACAAAATACATCTATATTCATGGATTTAAGGATTTGATCAAACTCATAAAGTTCAAATTTGTATTAGTCAAACACTATACTACTTGGGGATCCAAAAAGAGCATTCCGAACTTAATCAAACACTATACCGTCAAACATTACACTATTTGGGAATCCAAACAAGAACTTTCAGAACTTAATCAAACACTAGACAGATCAGAATCCTAAAGTAACTTGACACTGCATTCCATTGAATTGTAATTTACCAATACAAGCATTAGCAAAACACAATATTAGGGAGAAAAACAAAGTAGATAACATTAGCTTAGTAGAAATAACGGTTGAACCGACATTTGTAGCAACATCTTTACACTCTATTTGGATGGCCGTTACAGTGTATTGTGCCGTTAGTTCAAATAAAATGTTTGTTTTTGTTGTTACTTAAATTTTATTATATCGTATCCGTTAAATCCATCGTACTATAACAAAGAAAAGTCCTATTTTGTGAAACGACCAATTTGGTGTGACCGCATCATTACCTTATTCTTTTTTCTCATTTTGTTTTCACTTACTATCAAATAATCTTATTTTATCATTTATCCTACCGTTTTACAGTATCTCTACCTCGTATCCTACTTTTCTCATAGGTTTATGATCTTGGGCCTAACTCAACCTCAAAAGCTAGCTCATGAGGAGAGGATTGCCCAAGTCCATATAATGAGACCAATTACCCATCCCTTTTCCAATGTGGGATACTTAACACTCTCCCGCACGCCCAGGCCTCGTTAACTGGAGCGGGGACAATATACTATGGGGGCCCAACATCGGTGAACAAAGATTTGGGATGGGCTTGACTCTGATACCATGTAAAGAATAGATCTTGGGAAGAGGATTGCCCAAGTCCATATGATGAGACCAATTACCCATTCCTTTTCCGATGTGGGATACTTAACAGTTGTATTCATCAAAACAATACAATGTGATACAACACAACACGAAACAACATAGTACGATACATTATGATACAACACAACACGAAACAACATAGTACGATACATTATGAAACAATATGCAACAACCATCCAAACAAAGTTTTACAGGCAAACAAATACTCGAGATAGATCGAAGACTTACGACATGCCCATCACTTTGGAATAGAATTCAAGGCTCACTTTGGGGTCCTTAATTCTAAACATCTAAATACAAAAAACAAAACAAAAAAAAGGGCATTAAAAACACAATCAATAAAAACATTTACTCAATACCTACAATTCCACATATATAAACAAGAAAGATAACCATTTTAATGCTTACAGTTTGTTGCAAAAAGTAACCTTTAGTTGCTTCATCAGGAGTAGCATGAAGCCCTGGGTTGTTAATAGGCAAATCCTTTGAATCTGAAGCCATTGATGATGATATAAACCTACAAAAATTACTAACCTGCAAACATAATTTTGTACATAAATGACTATATGATAAAAATTCTAAAAAATTTTTTTTGATAAGCTAATTCAAGAACTGATATGAGTATGTCATAAAGATTGGAACTTTTTATAGAAAGTTAACCAAAAAAATCAAAAAACTTTTCTTTTTTTGGAATAAAGTGAATCAAGAATTGATATGGGTATATGATAAAGATTAGAAATTTTTCAAAAACTTAACCTTAAATTTTTTTTTTTTGCAATAAGGTGAATCAAGAATTGATATAGGTAGGTGATAAAGATTGATAATTTTAGAAAAGTGAACAGCCCCCCCCCCCCCCCCAAACCCAAACCCAATTTTTTTTTTTCTTTTTTTGCAATAAGGTGAATCAAGAATTGGAAATTTTTAGAAGGTGAATCAAGAGTGGGACACCTTGGGTTTGATGGTGAAGAAAGAAGGTGATAAGGAAGGTTTATTAATGGTTGAATGAAGCAAAGATAGTAAAGAAAAGGTTGGTGTAGATAGTGAAGTAGCCATTTTGGGTGGTAAAAATTTACAAAGAAAAGCTCACCTTGGTGGATTTTTTACACTATGATTTGGTGTATATGGATAATTGAGTAGATGTTTTATTAGTAGTTTTGTCTATAAACTCATGTTTTGCTTTAATTTTTTTTTTTTTTTTCATTTTGTCCTTCAATTCCTCTATTTTGGCCATTTTTTAGGCAAACATCAAGTGTACTTGACAATGGTTTAGTAATAAAAATAAATAATAATTTGGAGATTTTAATTTGTTTGTTTGATTTTGACTTAGAAAAAGAGTTTAAGTTGGTCTTTTGGATATGCAATTTGAGATTATGATTTTAAATTGTGAACTCTACGAATTCATGTTAGGACGACGCTCGACTGTGGAAGTCATTCATCTCGCTAGGAGACTAGCGGAGTAGTATAGGGAGAGGAGGAAAGACTCACAGATGGTGTTCATCGATCTAGAAAAGGCTTCTGACAGGGTTTTCAGGGACTTTCTATGGAGGTGTGGGGAGGTTAGAGATGTATATGAGGCGTACTTTCGGTCGATTAAGGATATGTATGATGGAGTCAAGACTCGAGTAAGGATTGTCGGTGGGACTGAGAGCAATTTTTCGTATTGGTGGGGTTGCACCATAAATCGACTCTTAGCACTTTTTCATTTGCCTTGGCGATGGCAATGGATGTATTAATGCGACAAAGTGAGGTATCCTGATGTATGTTAGTTGTGATGACATAGTTTTGATTAACGAGGCTCGTGAAAGAGTTAATGCTAAGTTGAAGGTTTAGAGACAGAACCAGGAATGTAAAGAGTTTAGGTTGAGCATGATCAAGATAGAATATTTAGAGTGCAAGTTTCGTGACGTAACGCATAAGACTGGTGTGGTAAAAAGACTTAATACTCAGGCTATTCAAAAGAGGAGTAGTTTCAAGTACTTTGGATCTATCATCTAAGGTATGTAATGGAGAAATCGGCGAGGGTGTCATCCACCGTATTGGTGCAGGGTGGATGAGATTGAGACACTCATCTGAAATTTTATGTGATAAAAAAGGTGCCTCCTAAAACTGAAAGATAAGCTTCTACAAAGTGGCGGTTAAACAAGTGATGTTGTATGGGGTGAAGTATTGGCCAGTTAAAATTTTTCATATTCAAAAGATGAAGGTGGCGGAGATGAGGATGTTGCGATAGATATGTGATTTTACTCGACGAGATAGTATTAGAAATGAGCTTATCCGAGACAAAGATAAGACTAACTTCGATGGAAAACAAGATGTGGGAGGTGATGTTGAGATGGTTCGGTCATATGATAAGGAGGAACATGTAACACCCCGTACTTAATTACGTGCATTAGTCATGGTTATATGTGTTGGAGTATATGTATTGATCATAAGTTAGGTATATATGAGTTTAAGTATGAGTATTGATTATTTTGAGATGGTTTCAAGTGTATAGTTTGATTATATGTGTATGGGAATCGACTTTATTTATACCGGAATTTGGTCGTCGAAGTTTTTATGCGAAGTTTATCGAGTTATCTTTCCAACGATATAAAGATTTATGAAAACAGATGAGTATCGGATATAAGCGAGCATGTTCGAAACTTGAAAACGGTGGACGCAATGAACAGTAAATGTGCAGAAATTTTCTGCACACAAAAGTACTGCAGCCAAACAGATTTTTGGGTCGACTTTAAACGATCATAACTCCTTGTACAAAATGAACTGTGTGAGCAGCTATATATCGATGAGAATCCCCGAGAGTCTTCTTTCTAATTCAATTGGTTTCATCCAAATCCAACGTCTGAGTAAGGAGTTATACTCGTTTTACTTCAGCCTCTCAAAACAGATTTTTAGGGTCAACTTCAAACGATCATAATTCCTTGTACAGGATGGACTGGGTGGCCTACTTTATATGAAATGAAAGCCCTTTGAATTATCTATCCAACGATACCAATTTCACCCAAATCCGATATCGGAGCAAAGAGTTATGGTCGATTTATTTTAGCCTATCAAAACAGTCCACCATGGACAGATTCAAATTTACTTAAATTTTTAAGGGCAATATGGTCATTTTCCATCACCTCATGGACGAAAATTGGTCATTATATACATATACTTAGCCTCATATCCATCATGTTATCATCCAAATTATTGAAGAATAAGAAACCCTAGTCTAAGTTCAACTCCAATTATCTTGTGATTCAACCGTAGAAAGTCCAAATTAATTCCGTACTTATGTTCACCGTCTCGAGGGCTTCGAGAAGCACCCCTTATTTGTGCCAACAGGACTTCGAAATCAAAAGGGCCATTTTATGGTAAGGATGTAAATTATGTTGGTGTTATTTATATGGATATGTATATATATATATATGCATGTGAGCATAAGAAGTATGTTATTTGATTGTTGTTGAAAGATGATTGGGAAATGATGTTGGATTATGTTGAATTGTGAAGGGATTTGGTGTGATGATGTGGTATTGATGATTATAATATATATACACATAAACCTATTGTTCAAGTTGGTTTTTGGAATGTTTTGCAAATATTGGTTGTATGGAATTATGGAAGAGAATTGTGGTGTTGGGTTGCTAATACTAGATGCCAAACATTTCATTGTAAATAAGTGATTTGTAAAGGCGGGAAGTTGTGTTGAATTGGTATCCGAATCTACAACGAGGTATGTAAAGCATACTCTAACGATGTTCTTTGGCATGAAAACACCAATGTTCCATCAAGTAAGATTCCGAGGTTGTCCAAAAACATGTATTGTTCTACATTACCAACGAAGTTGTTTCCATTCTATAAAGTGTCAAAATGTTTCATTGATATACCAAAAGGCTCCTATTTCATTGTTGTGATATTGATGATTCTGAAACACATTGTTGATGTACCAATGAGTCTTTATTACGTCGTTATTGTATAGAAGGTCTATTACTTGGTTCTTATTGATGTATCGTTGTTTCAAAGTATCAAAAATGTGGTGGCGACCGAAATAACAATCTCAAAGATTAATTGAACTAAGTGATGGAAGTTCTCTCTTATCGGGTGGTATCCCAGGGGCATAAGCCTAGCATGGGTCGATCCCTATTTACGTGTTTATGGGTGGTATCCCAGGGGCATAAGCCTAGCATGGGTCGATCCCAGTTGATATGTACTGGAGGCAGCCTAATGGTCACAGTACAGTACAGTAATGATTACAAAGATGTTAAGAACGAAGGTAAAGTGATTGAATAAATTCAATGTACAGGTTGTCACAAGTTCTAGTAAGTGTGGTCCACTCCTATTACGATTTATTCACTTGTTTCAGATTTCTATTGAGCTCCTATATCATATGTGATTATCTACAGCTTTACATACTCAGTACATATTTCGTACTGACGTCCCCCACGGGGACCTGCATTTCATGCTACAGGCAGTAGTACCTCAGCTCATTCACAGCATAGATATGAGCCAGGTCATACAACTATTGTTGGTGAGCTCCAGTTTGCTTCGGAGCTTTCCGAGTCGGTTCCTTATGTTTTGTTATTGTACAGGAGTCATGTGTGGGCGGGGGTTTGTCCCGACCCTAGTTATGTCATGTATATACTAGAGGCTTTGTAGACATAAGGAAGGGTAAAGTCATGGAAGTTTATATAGTGATGTTATATCTGTATATGTGGTGGCCCCGACGACCAAGTATTATATATATATATTTGTGCGTGTTGTGCTGATACAGGTAATTAGATCCTTCTATATGCAACGAAGTGTTGTCCAAATTTTTGGTGACATGTAAGGGAAAGTACAGGTATTTGAACGGGTTCTCCCGGACCTTCTCGGCTTCGGGTGCCAGTCCGGCCCTATGGGATTTTGGGGCGTGACAAAAGTGGTATCAGAGAGGTTCGTCCTAGTGAGCCTACAAAGCCGTGTCTACGTAGAGTCTTGTTTATCGGTGTGTTGTGCACCACATCTATAAACATGAGGCTATGGACATTTAGGAATTATTTCTTTTCTTCATGTCTTAGATCGTGCGATAGAGCTTATATTGTATATGAAGTCATAGTTGACCACTGAATCAGTTTGTTTCTCTTATTATAGTAATGATGCCGGTTACCGGAAGCAAGAATACCGGTAAGCAAGTAGATGTGGCTGCCGGAGAGGGGACTAGTAAGTCACCCACTATACCAGCTAATCAAAGTGAGGCTCCAGCTGAGCATGCATCAGAAACTTCCCCCAGTCCGAAAGAAATAAGGGGGAGGAGAACTATATCCCCAGAGCTACCTATTAATGTTGTTGATCAAGATCATAGAAATGCAGTGCAACTTTTGACTCGTATAGTTGCTGGGCAAGCTCAAGGGTGAGCCATTCCTACTGCAGGTCCTAGTGGTATAGATAGGGCGGCTAGTCTTCGAACACAGGATTTTCTTAAGATGGATCCGCCTACTTTTACCGGATCCGATCTTAACGAAGATCCGCAGGACTTTATTGATCAGATCCAAAGGGCCCTAGAGGTGATGCATGTATCGGGCAGAGAGACAACGGAGTTAGCCGCGTATAGATTCAAAGGTGAGGCTATATATTGGTATGAAGACTGGAAACGGTCAAGGGGCATTGATGCACCCCCAGCTACTTGGAAAGAGTTCAAAGAGGCATTTATTGATCATTATCTTCCATATGAGACTCGTCAGGCCCGTGCGGATCAGTTCTTAAATCTTCGATAGGGTAATACAAGTGTGAGAGAGTATAGTCTTCGATTTAATTATTTGTCCAGATATGCTCATAATGTTATAGCTACTATGGATGACAGAGTTCATCGGTATGTGGATGGATTGGATCCGTATTTGGTTAGGGATTGTACTATTGCCGCTTTGAACAAAGATATGGACATAGCGAGGATCCAAGATTTTGCACAGAAAATGGAAGATCAGAGGCAGAGGAGAAGAACACAGGAATCAGAAAGAGGACATTCCAAGAGGGCCAGATCAACAGGGCAGTTCATGGCATCTCAAGGAGGGTTCAGACCACAGTTTTCTGCTAGACCACCTAGGCCATTATCTTCTTATTCTGCAGCTAGTGCCCCACCACAGTTCCAAGGGTCCAGAGGAAATCAATTTGGGCATAGAAGTGAGAGTCAGAGTTCGCGGATAGTGGGGTACCAAGGGCAAGGGAATATGAGTCAATCGAGACCTCCTCGAGAGCCATGCAATAAATGTGGAAGGTATCATTTGGGCGCATGTCGGCTGGGGACCAATGTTTGCTTTTAGTGCAGTATGTCGGGGCATATGATGAGGGAATGCCCACGAAGGGACATAGGGGGTATGGCACGACCTACGGGGTCATTTGTTGCATCATCATCATCGATGCCTTATTCAGGAAGAGGTGCACAACCAATGGGTCGTGTTAGAGGTGATAGAGGAGCCACGGGTTCTAGCGGGGCTCAAAATCGTACGTATGCTCTAGCGGATTGACAGAATTTAGAGGCTTCCCCAGATGTGGTTACGGTTCGAAAGAATACCCGAACTATTAGTTAAGCCATTTGAAGTATCCACACCGGTTGGGGAATCTATTATAGCTAGAAGGGTTTATCGAAACTGCATAGTAACTGTTTGTGGTCGTGATACGATGGCTGATCTTGTAGAGTTAGAAATGGTAGATTTTGATGTTATAATGGGTATGGACTGGTTGGCGTCTTGTTATGCCGCAATTGATTGCTGCACGAAAAAGGTATATTTCCATTTTCCAAATGAATCAGTCCTTGAATGGAAAGGTGAAATTAGCGCGCCAAGAGGTAGATTTATTTCTTATTTTAAGGCAAGAAGAATGATTTCCAAGGGATACATATATCATTTAGTTAGAGTAAGGGATACAGAAGCAGAGCCACCAACTCTTCACGCTGTTCCGGTGGTAAATGAATTTCCTGATGTATTTCCTGAAGATCTTCCAAGTTTGCCTCCTGAACGAGAAGTAGAGTTTGGTATTGATGTCATACCAGGCACCCAACTAATCTCCATTCCGCCGTATAGAATGGACCCAACAGAATTACAAGAATTGAAAGAGCAATTGAAAGATTTGCTAGAGAAGGGATTCATAAGGCCTAGTATGTCCCCCTGGGAAGCACCAGTGTTATTTGTGCGCAAAAAGGATGGCTCGCTGAGGATGTGTATTGATTATCGACAATTGTTTAAGGTGACTATTAAGAATAAATATCCTCTCCCAAGAATTGATGATTTATTTGATCAGTTACAGGGCGCCAAGTGTTTTTCTAAGATTGATTTGAGGTCAGGTTACCACCAAGTGAGGGTCAAAGAGAAGGATATACCCAAGACAGCTTTCCGAACACGGTATGGTCATTATGAGTTTCTAGTTATGTCATTTGGGCTAACAAATGCACCTGCAGCTTTTATGGATTTGATGAATAGGGTGTTTAAGCCATTCCTGGATGTATTTGTGATAGTTTTTATAGATGATATTCTAGTTTATTCTAGATCAGAAGAGGACCATGCCAATCACTTACAACAGGCATTGCAGACTCTTCGTGATTGTAAGCTTTATGCAAAGTTCTCTAAATGTGAGTTTTGGTTAAAGTCGGTGGCATTTTTGGGTCATATTGTATCTAGTGAAGGGATAAAGGTTGATGCTCAAACGATAGAAGCTGTGAAGAACTGGACAAGGCCCACAATGCCTACGGAGATTCGTAGTTTTCTCGGGTTGGCCGGTTATTATAGAAGGTTTGTTAAAGACTTTTCTTCCATTTCAGCACCCTTAACCAAGCTAACGCATAAAGCATTCAAGTTCTAATGGAATGATGCGTGTGAGGAGAGTTTCCAAGAATTGAAGAATAAGTTGACTTCTACACCTGTGTTGGTACTTCCAGAAGGTACAGAAGGGTATACAGTGTATTGTGATGCTTCGAGAATTGGTTTAGGATGTGTATTAATGCAGCATGGTAAGGTGATAGCATTGTAGACACCTAATTTCGTCCCTCCCCGATATCGTTTTTTACCTATTGTTTACCCTATCCTACCGTGCACCCTCACCCATGTTATTATACCCTCACAAAATACAAAAAATAACAAACTCCCTAACAAATCTTATCTTATCCTAACCCCTACATCTTATCCTAACAACCTACCCAATCAAAATAAAATACATCACACCCTACCCCCTACCCCACGCGACCCCACCTACCCTACCTCACTACCTGATAACGCTCAATCTACAGCTCTCATAAGAGTGTAAAGCGGTCGTTGTCAAATATATAACCCAACTGGGTTGGGTATCGATCCCACAGGGAATAACCGGTCAATGAGTAAGCAAAGATTACTAGACTTTTGGAGCAAGTCTCGTAAAAAGGGGGGATTGTAGCGTGCAATAAAGTAACAAAGTGAAAACGGAAAATAGCAAAGTAAAAAGAAAGAATGTTTAGTAAGATTCTAATCAATGAGAATTGAGAAGTTGGGGTTATGTCCACCTTATGAGTTGTACGTCTCTATTGGCTATGAGTTATGCGGAATTCAGACATACATGTGCTTATAGAGAATTGTATTTGATGGTAAATCCAGGCGTCTTTCGACCTTAACCAGGACTATTTCACTTTAACTCTTTCGAGCTTAAAGCGTATCTAACAGTACGAATTCTCCAAGAGGTTAATCCAGTTACGGCACTAACTTTTTAACAGGGGTTGGTGCCCTATTACCTTGACATTATCTCTTTTCCAGACATATAACTTTTCTTTCGAACAAGTTAATGCTATACTGGCGTATTCTATGCGTTTGCAACCACAAAGAATTTAGATTAAGATGAAGAGAATAATGATATAAGCAGCATACGTGTCACGAATTCACAAACTCATAGCAATAGATAGTATCTCATATGGCTTCCATAACCCCAACAGAGAATTTTAGTTACCCATGAGTGCGAAGGAAATCACAATAGACATTATTAATATACCACAATAAAAATCTCGTGTAGTAAGGTGTGGTATGGCATTAGGCGTGACTTTCCTTGTAGAATAGATTTTCTCTTGTTGTGGAAATTAAGAATTGAATAGATGAATAGAAGAAGAATTAAAAGTAGAAGAATTGTTTTTAGAGTTAAAAGTAATGGAAGAATGGTGATAAAAATCTCTAGCAGAATAGGGTATTTATAATACTCCTATCCTATTCCTACTAAGCTACTGCATTACTTAACCCAATCCTACTGGGTTACTGCATCATTATCCTAATCCTAATAAATTACTGCATTATTATCCTAATCCTAATAAGTTACTGCTAGTCCCCTAAGGCTTTAGAATTGTTGTTTTTGCCCGGGACAGATTTTCCATGCGCCACTTTTGGTCCTTGGCGTCCAAGCTTTGCTTTCCTCCTTTCGTGAAGCTTTCTTTGGCGTCAAGTTATCCATAAAATGCTGAATTCTGCATCATTTATACCTGAAAACTTGCTAATCATGTTTGTTAGCTCACTTACAGGAAAAAGGACTAAAAGTGCATGAATTATATAATTTGTCCTCAAAACTTAGCTAAAATATGGGCAAAATATAGTACTATAGGCGTGTAAATTTGCCTATCATCAACACCCCACACTTAAAGCTTTGTTCGTCCTCGAACAAACTATCATGTCCATCTAAACATTTACTTAGGGTTTCACAGTAACCACACAAAATATTCGTCAAGACAAACATAACAATTATTAACAAAGAGTAGTTTTCTGATCACTACTAGAAACCATTTAACCTCCAATTTAGACTCGTGATGATGGTTAATTCGTATCCAAAAGTTAAGGCACAGAGAATCATACACAACCACCCAAAACTCATCAACCATGTGTGTCTCACAATATATCACCCATAATCACTCACAAGTATTTTCATCTATCGAAGCATGGGTATATGATTAGCCTTGCTCTCGCTCTCACAAAGAATTCATATGTTGCTACTGATGACCATAGGCTTGCCCTTAGTGTAATGCTCCACTAAATATCAGAATGCTAAGCTTAGGATCAAATAGGTCTTCTATAGGTTGTAATGTAGGCTAAGGGACTGGTAGGACTATTTTGGCCAGAAATAGTGACTATATTCCTAAGCGCTTTAATACATCACATTATGTCATTAACACTTTCTTTCACACAACCTTTCTACTTTTTTTTATTCTACCACCCCTTCTCTCCTCTTTTATTTTTCAATTTTACACATAACTAACTTTTTAGTTTTCTTTTCCTTTTTCTTTTCATAACACACCTCTTATGATAGCAATTTTTTTTTTATTTTTTTTTTCATAACAACTTCAAGCACCAATACATTCTAAGGCATCACACTCATCCAATTTCCTCTTATTTTGTCACATAACTTTACAATTTAAAGCGCTTTAGGAATTTGGATCAAATTATGGTCTTGAAAAAAAATGGATTCGGCTTACATATGAGGCTGTCAAAGAAAATAGGCTAAAAGGCTCAAATGGGGCTATCTAGGATGATGTCCATGGGTAGGTAAAACGAAGGTAAACAAGTATAGGTTGCCAAAGAAATGCCTAAATCATCTCCTAAACTCACACTCTTTATTTCGCTTTACATACACACCAGGCAAGTTCTAGCATCAGCCACAAACACAGAATATACTATTTCCTCACACACACAAGGCACATGGTCGACTTTATTGGGAGTAGTATAGACTCTTGACCCAACAGATGAAGGAATTAAACCACACAATTATCACGTAGTGAGTCACAATTAGAGCCTAAACATCTCAATAGTAATGATTTTAGCACAAACTCTTGTCATAATACCATGCTGCCTATCAGAACAATTTCATGCAAAGTAAAAAAATTTGACTACTAAGAAAAAAATTTAACTAAAAAAAAACAAAACAAACATAAATAAGCACATATAGATAAAGAAGTATAGCATACAAATACCAGTACCCCACACTTTGACGGGACACACTGCCCTCAGTGGAAAATAAATAAGAAGAACCTGGTTAGTCGGATTCATCCTCTATGTTTGGGGTCATACCCCCTGCATCGGAATCATCATCAGAGTTGTCATCCTCAGAAGTTCCTCATAAGTACCCCACTTAATTCCAAGAGTGCGTCGAGGTATTTGCAGCACGGAGGATTCAGCTTGCTCTTTTCTTTCTCTTTTCTTACCTTTCTGTGAGGTGGGTGCTTTTTCTTTTCCTTATCGTCCTTTTTGTGCCATTTTACCTGAGATCTCAATAGAGTCATGTTAGCTTCATCTCGGAAGATTCAATCGACAAACAGACAATAGTGGCACCACCCCACACTTAATTTGTTGACACAAACTAATTAAGTGAATGTTGTCGATTACTCAGACTTCATCGACATACGTTTAGGGTGCTATAGTCCAACAATATAATCAGTGCAGTCATACTTCTTGAAATCTTGGCAATACTTTCATGTTTGAAATATCAAGACTACTACATAGGGATTGAATCAAGGTATAGCATCTAAGAATAATCACAACCTCATAGGTTGGTAGTCCACTATGAATTTCATCTTTAGACACAAGTCATTCCAACATGTAAGATTTCTATTGACAAGAATATGCAATTTTTGTGACCATGCCAATTCCGCAAGAGTATGACAGTGCATCAAAATCAAATACAAGTTGGAAACAAGTTAAGATCATCCTTACATATTCGTTCACTCACGTAGTTGTGTCACAACAATTCAATCACATTCAAATCACCAATACTACTTCAAGATTTAACAATTCATAATAGGAGTAGTAATGTAGTACTTACGGAATATAAATGAAGAACAAAGAAGTACTTACTTGATTGATGCCTTTGGATGATGTTCTTGTGAAGTAAAAGAGCAAAAGGAAATTTTTTGAGAAGATTTGGAGATGTAGGCGGCGCTTATGCTAGGTTTGCAATGTGTTTTTGGTCCAAGACTAAGTCTCTTATTTATAGGACAAGCTTGGGTCGGGTTTTGACCCATTTAAAATCGGATTTGGAGACCAAAAGTGACCATAGGCGGCGCCTATGCTATGGCATTGTTAGGCATAGGCGGCGCCTATGCCATGGCATACTAGATTCAGAGACAGAATGCCATAGCATAGGCGACGCCTATGCTATGGCATTGTTGAGCAGAGTGCCATATCATAGGCGACGCCTATGCTATGGCATTGTTGAGCATAGTGCCATAGCATAGGCCATGCCTTGTTCGTGGCCTAGATTTACATAGGCCATGCCTAACCCATAGCCTTTTGCTTCTTCATTCCTAACTTACCACCTTCAACATGCAATACTTCCAAATCAAAATTTGAAACCAATCTCCTCCTTTACACCTCTTGCACCTACACTTACTCAAAAATAACAAAAATGATTAGAACGATGGGTTGCCTCCCATCAAGCGCCTTAGTTTTGGTCGTGGCTCGACAAAATCTTAAGAAAACAAAATAATTAAAAACGATGGGTTGCCTCCCACCAAGCGCTTGATTTATTGTCGCGGCACGACATAGCTATCTTGATTACTTAGACTTCATCGAGATAGATGGGGCATCATTTTCTGAATGGATTCAGACGACGCTGATGCTTCCTTGTAGGCATGCAATCTTCTTCGATATGACTCTTGTGCATACATATCCCAGGAGGGATACCAATTATATCATCAGTAGACCAACCCATATCTCTCTTGTGCCTCTTCAGAGCAGAGATGAGAGCCTCTACGTGCTGTTCACTTAGATCATCCGCAACCGCAACACTCACTGGAAGTGTATTTCCACTTCCCAAGAACGCATACCTTAGATAATTGGGGAGCTTTTTCGATTCTAGCACTGGTGGCTCTTCAATGGAAGTCACCACTGTTGGTGAAGATTGATTTGCTGTTAGAGCACAAACGGTTTCTTCTTATTCTTTAGCATCCTCATGCTCAACATTCAGCAGCGCAGTAGACAATGGCTTAACAGTAAGTTGTTTCTCTACAAATAATGCTTTCTTATCTTCATAATGAACATCAGCTACAGAGAACACATCCATATCTCTTGGCTGCTTCATCGCTTTGCACAAATCAAAACGAATCATTTCGTCATTCATTTGAAATAAAAGCTCATCATCTCTCATGTCAATAAGCACACTTCCTGTTGCAAGGAAAGGACGTCCCAAGATTATGGGAATTTCAGAATCTACCTCGCAATCCAAAATCACAAAGTCTGCAGGAAAAATGAAGGTAGACACCTTCACCAACACATCATTCAAGATACCCACAGGTCGTTTTACCGACCTATCTGCCATCACGAGCCGCATATTGGTTGGTGTAGGGTCGCCCAACCCCAACTTTCTGTAGATGAATAGTGGCATCAAATTGATGCTAGCTCCCAAATCGCACAATGCCTTAGCAAAATTCATAGATCCAACCGTGCAAGGAATAGTGAAAGCACCAGGGTCTGCCTTCTTCTGTACTAAGGACCTTGTGGCAATTGCACTACAATGATGAATATTATCTGCCGGCTCATAGCTTACTGCCCGCTTCTTTGTTAAAAGGTCCTTCATGAATTTAGCGTATCCGGGCATCTGCTCTAGCGCTTCCACCAAAGGAACATTAATAGTCAGCTGCTTCAACATAGTCATGAATTTACTGAACCTGGTATCATCAGCTTTCTTTTTCAATCTCTGAGGAAAAGGTGGTGGTGGAAGGGGAATTGTTTTCTCCACCACTTCCTTTTTATCTTGCTTCCGATTATCAACCTTTTCAGGCTGTAAACGTCTAGAGGTGATGTCATGAACACACTCTTCAGCTTTTTTGGCCTCTTCACATTCTGCATCAATAACATTATCCGTTATATCATCAACCACTTGCTTGTCCTTGGATGGATTTTCCAACACTTTACCACTCCGGGTAGTAATAGCCATGCATGATCCGTCGTTCCTTGGGTTTTGCACCGTATCACTGGGTAGTGTTCCAGTCTTTCTTTGGTTGAATGCCGCTGATAATTGACTCAATTATTGCTCCAGCTGTTTTATTACAGTAGAATGCGAGTCAACCAATTGCTTCATTGAGGACAGATCATTTATTACCTCAGTTACTCCTGTGCTGGTTGCCTCTACTCCTTTCAGCAGCTTAGCCATCATATCTTCCATGGACATATTTCCAGAACCAGATGCAGCGGCGTCACGTCTTCCAGGAGGAACATACAAACCACTCTTGTCGGTATTGTTTTTCCAACTACCTTGATCGCGGTCCTTGTATCCAGATTTATCATAATAGATCCGACCTTGGTTTCCTTGGGCATTGCCTCGGAAACCCCCCTGATTATTCAAGTAGTTCGCTTCTTCCTCATAGTCGGATTCATCTCTTCCCTGTGATACAACGGCCTTAACCTTTTCGGTCTTCCTTGATAATAAGTGCTTGGTAAGAAGATCCATTTGTGTTTTCATGTGAGCCATGTCTTGGTCACGTTCCTCTTGTCTACGCCTCTGCTCTGCAGTCAAGCCAATAGATAAAGTGGGGCTTGCTACCTCAGAATCCCTGGTATGCCAAGCTCTACTTTGCTTCATCATCCGATCTAGCATATTGCTTGCCTGACCAAAGGTGAGGTCTATGAATGACCCACCTGCTGCATTATCAACCACTGGCTTCGTCACCGAATTCAAAGATCTGTATAATATCTCCATCAAGTGGACATTGGTCATATGATGGTTTGGGCACCGCATAAGCTTCGTTTTGAACCTCTCCCATGTTTCGTGGAGAGCTTCCGTTGGAAGCTGTCGAAAATTGCTTATCTCATCTCTTAATTGGGCTCTTTTGGATGGCGGAAAGAATCTTTCTAGGAAAGCGTCTTTCAATTGCCTCCAATTTGTAATAGAATCAGGAGTTAGCCCATTCAACCATAGAGTTACCTCCCCAAACAGAGACAATGGAAATAAGCGTAACCGAATTTCATTCTGACCAACTCCAGGATTGTCAAACGACTTGCATGTAGAAATAAAGTTGATGAGATGCATATTCGGATCATCGCCTGCTAGTCCACCAAATAATCCTTTGAGTTGCAATAACTGAATCATGGTGCTCGTGATGTTGAACTTGGCTCCGGGTGCCAATGGTGGAGGAATAATGGCTCCGGCTCCATCAAGATCATCATCATCATCGTCGAAAGCTGGCTGCATAGCTTGGCGTTCAGGCCTAAACCTAGCTTGACGATCTCTTCTGTTGGCAGGTGTTGCGATCTCAGCGGCATGCCTAGGGTTTAGTAGCTCGTCATCTCCTAGATCTTCATCGTCAGGATTTGTTGCTCGCCTAGGGTTATCAATATTTTGTTGATGCACTTGAGCGGCGGCTAGCGCAACTAGTCTCGCCTGTTCCTGTTGAGCAACCATCCTTTCAATTGCGTGTTGTGCCTCCATTCTGCGAATACGTTGTGGTTCAGGATTGATAGGTAATAACGGTTGACCAGAACTTCGGGTATGGGGCATGCACTGAATAAAAACCTGCAGTAAACAAAAACAAAAACTAAAAGTAAAAGTACGAGAATCTTTGACCAAAGGGTCTAGTAATTATTACGAACTTAATTGACATTTGTATTCCCCGGCAGCGGCGCCAATTTTTGATAACGCTCAATCTACAGTTCTCATAAGAGTGTAAAGCGGTCGTTGTCAAATATATAACCCAACTGGGTTGGGTATCGATCCCACAGGGAATAGCCGGTCAATGAGTAAACAAAGATTACTAGACTTTTGGAGCAAGTCTCGTAAAAAGGGGGGATTGTAGCGTGCAATAAAGTAACAAAGTGAAAACGGAAAATAGCAAAGTAAAAAGAAAGAATGTTTAGTAAGATTCTAATCAATGAGAATTGAGAAGTTGGGGTTATGTCCACCTTATGAGTTGTACGTCTCTATTGGCTATGAGTTGTGCGGAATTCAGACATGCATGTGCTTATAGAGAATTGTATTCGATGGTAAATCCAGGCGTCTTTCGACCTTAACCAGGACTATTTCACTTTAACTCTTTCGAGCTTAAAGCGTATCTAACAGTACGAATTCTCCAAGAGGTTAATCCAGTTACGGCACTAATTTTTTAACAGGGGTTGGTGCCTTATTACCTTGACATTATCTCTTTTCCAGACATATAACTTTTCTTTCGAACAAGTTAATGCTATACTGGCGTATTCTATGCATTTGCAACCACAAAGAATTTAGATTAAGATGAAGAGAATAATGATATAAGCAGCATACGTGTCACGAATTCACAAACTCATAGCAATAGATAGTATCTCATATGGCTTCCATAACCCCAACAGAGAAGTTTAGTTACCCATGAGTGCGAAGGAAATCACAATAGACATTATTAATATACCACAATAAAAATCTCGTGTAGTAAGGTGTGGTATGGCATTAGGCGTGACTTTCCTTGTAGAATAGCTTTTCTCTTGTTGTGGAAATTAAGAATTGAATAGATGAATAGAAGAATAATTAAAAGTAGAAGAATTATTTTTAGAGTTAAAAGTAATGGAAGAATGATGATAAAAATCTCTAGCAGAATAGGGTATTTATAATACTCCTATCCTATTCCTACTAAGCTACTGCATTACTTAACCCAATCCTACTGGGTTACTGCATCATTATCCTAATCCTAATAAATTACTGCATTATTATCCTAATCCTAATAAGTTACTGCTAGTCCCCAAAGTCTTTAGAATTATTGTTTTTGCCCGGGACAGATTTTCCATGCGCCACTTTTGGTCCTTGGCGTCCAAGCTTTGCTTTCCTCCTTTCGTGAAGCTTTCTTTGGCGTCAAGTTATCCATAAAATGCTGAATTCTGCATCATTTATACCTGAAAACTTGCTAATCATGTTCGTTAGCTCACTTACAGGAAAAAGGACTAAAAGTGCATGAATTATATATTTTGTCCTCAAAACTTAGCTAAAATATGGGCAAAATATAGTACTATAGGCGTGTAAATTCGCCTATCACTACCCCACCCTCACCTCAATATATACACACATACTCTCACAAAAAAAAGGGATGAACAGTGAACAGGAGAAATCTAAAAAAAAATTATCAACATTTTGGTTCTCTCTCTCTCTAGACTCACACTCTCTCAAGCCTCTCTCTCTCTTCCTCTCTTGAAAAAAATTTTGAACTTCCACCACCGCTTCGCCGCCGGCCGGCGACTGCCAACCACAACCCACCGCCAGTTCCGGCCACAGCTCGTCTCACCGTCCGACACCACTATCCGACCGACGATGGCAACAATAACGCCGTTATCGCCGTTCACCGTCAACAACAGCCGGTTCCGACGGCGAAACAACCACCGGTCGCCGTTCACCGTCAACAACAGCCAGTTCCGCCGGCGAAACAACAAAACCCCATCCTCGTCGGAGAACTGCCGCCAGATCTGCCGCCGCCAGCAGTCGTTGCTCCGGCTGCGGCGCGTCGGCCAGCTCCGGCCATCGTTTCTTCCTCTTTCCCTCTCCGGCAATAACGTCGTCTCTCCATCACCGGAGCTCCCCTGAGCTTGATCCGCATTGGGTTTGGTTTCCTGCGGTTTGTTGGTTGATCTTGGTTTTGTTTATTTCTTGGTTCGTCGTCGATAGTGGATCTCGAGTCGTCTTTATCGAATCGTGTTGTCGTTCTCGGTTGGTTTTCGTATATAAAAGTGTGTCTTCACTGGTTTTAGAGCTGTCTGGTTATTATTTTAATACCGAGTTTGGTTTGCTCGTTGTGAGGTTCTCCGGTCGACTATTCTGGTCTTCGGATTTCTTATTATCGACAAGGATCAATTTCATCGAGGTCCATTTCTTCTAACCGAATCTTTAATTTATTTTGACTTTTTATTAATGTTGTTGGTATGGATGATTTATTTGTCGTGTGTTTGGTTTGAATCTTCATTGTTTGTGTTGCGTTTGATGTTGATTTCGGATTATGAGATGTGATTGAAAAATCGAAGCATGCACTAATCATGTGGTTTAAAGGGAATTCGGGGTGCGAGTTAAAAAAATCGTTAAAGTGAATTAGGATTAATTTTGATTTGTTGTTGTTTCGATTCGTCGTTATTGTTACTTTTACGTCTAATTATCAATTTCGCAATAGTATCATGGTAAGTCAAGCGGGTAGGCAATCGTAGGTTCGGGTAGGCGAAATTTAGGAATAAGTGTTTCGTTGGATGTTGGAATGTGCGTGTGAATGTTTCTTTTAGTTTATCGTGTTTAATTTGGATGTATTTATTTAGCCGGGGAATGCCCCGAGATCGCTTGTATTTATTCACCGGGGAATGCCCCGACGTATCATGTTGGCGGAAAATAATCGTGATGAAGGCCCGCGGCGTCGGGTAACACATGGGAGCGTAGTCTAGATTTAGTTTAGATTAGGATTTATATTTTCGTATTTTTTTTATTTTTCGGACTGTATAATTGGACTGGACTTTTACGTTTTTGGACTGTTTGGTTTTGTTTATTGTTTGATTATTTTGTGTTATATACATCTTCAAAGAAAACTACAAAAAGATTTTCCTTTAATAGGTTCAAGTTTCATTTTCGCATGAAATTCAAAATTGAAAACCCAAAAAGAGTTTCTTTGGTAAACATAGGTTTCACTTTGTTTAGGGATGTTAAGCCTAAAAAAATGCAAAAAAAAAAAGATTTTAGTCAAGTCTTTTGACAATTTGTTATTTTCTTTTCTTTTCTTTTTAAAGTTTCAAGAAAAGAAAAAAGAAAGGAAAAGGTTTAATTGGCCATTTTGGCAAAACTTCACGAACTACGCACACCTGATTCTCCCCTTTTGGGGGTGAGATACGTAGGCGCCCTTCTTGGGTTCGGTGATCTTTTCAAGAAAAAAAAAAGATGTTTTGAAAAACTGTTGAACTCTAACCATTTGCTATCTGTTGTCCAGCTAGTTTAAGGTGGTTGGTTTGTGGCATTTTGGCTGGTCCTCCATATTGTTCCAAGTCACAGAGGAAGTTATGGCCAACAAGGATACCGAGTTAGTTGTCACTAATCAAATAGGGAGTTCGGGGAATGAGAATGTAGAAGATAATGAAGAGATTCGGAAATTAAGGCGGCAAATAATAGAAATGCATCGAGCTTGGGCTAATGGGTTGCCGCCTCCTCCAGTTCCTACGGATAATCTGGAATATCTTTCTAGCTTGCCTCCCGTGTCACATGCACAATTTCCCATTTTTGTTGATATGGCACAACATGCATCAGGATCGACTCCGGGGCAACAATATCCAACCACTTCCAATGTTCATTTCCTTACTCCCCAATCCAAGGCTACCATATACTCGGTTCCAGCTGTTGTTCATGCTTTTGCGGCGCCACCCCCACCTCTTACTTTTGATGTTCATCCACAAATTGTGCCTCCCTACTCTACAAGAGAGCCTGCATTGAATATTTTTAGTGATCAACATTATGCTCTCGAGCCTACATTTAAGTCGACTGGTCCTTACGATTGCCCTCAACCTCCTGAATTTCCTCCTAACACTGAGAAGCCTGTTATGACAGAAGAACAAGAGGAAATAGCCAGAAAATTGAGAAGTTTGGAACTGACTATGAAAAACTTGTTAGGACTTGGGGGGTATAAAAGTGTCTCATATAAAGATCTATGCATGTTTCCTGGTGTACATCTTCCTCTTGGTTTTAAAATGCCGAAGTTTGAGAAGTATGATGGACATGGCGATCCTGTAGCACATTTGAGACGCTATTGTAACCAGCTAAGGGGTGTTGGAGGGAAGGAAGAATTACTCATGGCATTTTTTGGTGAGAGTCTTTCAGATCTAGCTTCAGAATGGTTTGTTGACCATGACATTGACAAGTGGAACAACTGGGATAACCTTGCTAATGAATTCGTGCAATAATTTCAATACAATATGGATTTGATTCCTGACGAAAAATCTCTGACTAATATGAAGAAAAAAAGTACTGAAACTTTCAGAGAGTATGCAATTAGATGGCGTGAACAAGCTGCTCGGGTGAAACCGCCAATGAATGAAAGTAAGATAGTGGAGGTGTTTATTCAAGCGCAGGATGAAACATATTATCAACACTTGTTACCTGCATTAGGCAAGCCATTTATTGAGGTCCTCAAAATGGGGGAGATGATAGAGGATGGAATTAAGACCGGTCGCATTGTGAGTTTTGAAACATTGAAAGCGACTACTCAAGCAATTCAAAAAGGTTCGGAAAGTGTTGGAGGAAAGAAGAATGAGGAAGATGCATCAGCCATTATAGTTGGACAACAGACACGGGTAAGAGGACCATGCCATCGTTACCCACGGGCTCAAACCAGGTGCGTCTCCTTACAAATGTTGCTGGAATTACCAAAATAAGGAAGTGTGTCTCCTTACAAATGTTGCTTGAATTACCAAACAAGGAAGTGCGTCTCCTTTGGAAGTGCGTCTCCTTATGACAGCGCTTAAATTATGGAAGTGCATCTCCTTACAAATGTTGCTCGAATTTCCCAAACCAGGAAGTGCGTCTCTTTACAAATGTTGCTTGAATTACCCAAACAAGGAAGTGCGTCTCCTTACAAATACCGCTTGAATTGACCAAACAAGGAAGTGCATCTCCTCATAAATGTCACTTGAATTGCCCAAACAAGGAAGTGCATCTCCTTACAAATGTTGCTTGAATTAACTAAACAAGGAAGTGCGTCTCCTGCATTTGTGAAAGTGAGGCATTTCACTTTTGATGTTTAGGCTTTGAAACCCAACCTATTAAAGGAAAATCTTTTTGTAGTTTTCTTTGAAGATGTATATGAAACACCTACTCTAAATGAAGAGTGAATAAAAATATTTTTTTGAATTTTTGAAATAAGATCCTCGAACCCACAATAGGTTGCCTACGTATCTCACATCCTGAAAGAGGAGAATCAGGGGTGCGTAGTTCATCAAGTTTGGACAATTAATGATTAACTAAAAGATTGACTCTAACTTAAGAGACACAACCAAAGACAACAAATAAAATCTTTTTTTTGGATTTTTAATTAGACACTTCAACTAAAACTGACACCAACAATTACGAAGGAATCTTTTTGGCATTTTCACTATATAAGAATGTACAAAGCTCCTAAAAATATTTTTGGAGTTTTCGAATTATGAATGCTTACTAAAGAAATAAAAGGAAATTTTTTTTAACGTTTTTGATTTTGTTAGAAATGAGTGCAAAAAGTAAAAAAAAAATTATTATTTTTTTTAATTTTTGAGTTGTGAAAAACAAAAGTCATAAAAACCCTAAAAACTACCAAATCTCTTTTTTTTTTCACTCTTTTTTTTTTCAACAATTTCTTGCCTACACACTTTGCTTCTAACTCATATTTTTGCACAAACCAGTCGGTCAAATAACCACGTTATCATCAAAGATGCCACATTTAGCACGTAGGAATGATTTAGAGGTAAGTCTCCTACAAAGGACCAAGTGGGCCCCGCTAGGTCTCAATATGATACACATAAGCATGACCTAAAGGCTGACATACGTTGGGGTTCACTAACAAGGCCGTTCGGGGGAGCATATGGTCGATAGTGGCTGCTTTGCTTTCCACCTACTCCATACATCCAACGGCTCCCCCCCGGATCAAAACTTCTTGAATGTGGGTCAGGAGTATACCCAAGGAGAGGAGTGATCATGTCCTGCTGTACCAATCTCTGGAATAAACTTGTATACGACTCTCCAATCGGTGTGAAGTTATCCCTCGACTTCTGTTTCATTTCATTATTTGGCTTAAATTGAAAACCAGATCTAGAAGGGCTTCGGTATGTATGTGGAGCTGGAGGACAACTCGACAGAGTTGACTCGCACCAGTGTGGGTAAGATGGGGGTTGAACATATGGTTGCGCATTATACACTTGATATAGAGATAGGGAAATGGAATATAATGGATTTTGGGAAAGATTTTGTGGAACCTGGCCATAAACTTGGGTTTGAGCCCGTGGGTAACGATGGCATGGTCCTCTTACCCGTGTCTGTTGTCCAACTATAATGGCTGATGCATCTTCCTCATTCTTCTTTCCTCCAACACTTTCCGAACCTTTTTGAATTGCTTGAGTAGTCGCTTTCAATGTTTCAAAACTCACAATGCGACCGGTCTAGTCTCAATGGTGAAAAACCCTCACAGACACCATAAGGCAATGATGAGCTGAGGAAAAGACCCTTTAAGGCGTCACTAGCCGAATGAGGTTTGAATGCAATTGGCCTAAGAGAGCAACTCAGATTCAAGGCCATTAACTCAACAACAATTGGTAGAAAGTTGGGATTTTACTTTCTGCTCAGGACCCTCCTGGAAAATGGGACAACGCTTTCAAAAGTGAAATACTATTTTACTATAATTTTTGTTTGGGATAATTTCTGTTCTAGTTTTAATGTTGGGTTTCAGGAGCCCGCCTGAAGAACAGGGTGATGAAATAGCAAGTCAGGAGCCCGCCTGCCTGGAGAATAGGGTGAGGAAATGAAAAGTCATGCAACAAAGCGAAGTAATTGAAAGCCAAGCAACAAGTCGAAAGGAATTGCAAGTCAGGAGCCCGCCTGAAGAATAGGGTGATGAAAAGTCGAGTCAAGAATCAACAGAAGCTATATAGATAGGATTTTTGTAATTTCATTTATGTTTTAGCTTGTAATTTTCATTTTGATGTAATAACAGAACCGCGGACCGGAACCTCGACGGAACCTCACTCGACTCTCCAACTCGGTATAGTCCATCTCCGTCCAATCCTTAGAGATACTTATCACTTGATCCCTTCATAACTTGGGTGGCTAGGCTGTCCTAATTTAAGACCCGGTAGTCCTTCTTTCTCCTGTTTCTTTCTTTGAATAATGGTCGGGACAAAATTCTATCTCGCTGTCTACTTCTTTGTCTGAAAACACTTCATGTTTACATTCAAAGGGGGCATGATGTAGACACCTAATTTCGTCCCTCCCCGATATCGTTTTTTACTTATTGTTTACCCTATCCTACCGTTTACCCTCACCCATGTTATTATACCCTCACAAAATACAAAAAATAACAAACTCCCTAACAAATCTTATCTTATCCTAACCCCTACATCTTATCCTAACAACCTACCCAATCAAAATAAAATACATCACACCCTACCCCCTACCCCACCTACCCTACCTCACTACCCCACCCTTACCTCAATATATACACACATACTCTCACAAAAAGGGGATGAACAGTGAATAGGAGAAATCTAAAAAAAAATTATCAGCATTTTGGCTCTCTCTCTCTATAGACTCACACTCTTTCAAGCCTCTCTCTCTCTTCCTCTCTTGAAAATTTTTTTGAACTTCCACCACCGCTTCGCCGCCGGCCGGCGACCTCCAACCACAACCCACCGCCAGTTCCGGCCACAGCTCGTCTCGCCGTCCGACACCACTATCCGACCAACGACGGCAGCAATAACGGTGTCGTCGCCGTTCACCGTCAACAACAACCGGTTTCGACGGCGAAACAACCACCGATCACCGTTCACTGTCAACAACAGCCAGTTCCGCCAGCGAAACAACAAAACCCCATCCTCGTCGGAGAACTGCCGCCAGATCTGCCGCCACCAGCAGTCGTTGCTCTGGCCGTCGTTTCTTTCTCTTTCCCTCTCCGGCGATAACGCCGTCTCTCCGTCACCGGAGCTCCCCGGAGCTCGATCCGCATTGGGTTTGGTTTCCTGCGGTTTGTTGGTTGATCTTGGTTTCGTTTATTTCTTAGTTCATCGTCGATAGTGGATCTCGAGTCGTCTTTATCGAATCGTGTTGTCGTTCTCGGTTGGTTTTCGTATATAAAAGTTTGTCTTCACTGGTTTTGGAGCTGTCTGGTTATTATTTTAATACCGAGTTTGGTTTGCTCGTTGTGAGGTTCTCCGATCGAGTATTCTGGTCTTCGAATTTCTTATTATCGACAAGGATCAATTTCATCGAGGTCCATTTCTTCTAACCGAATCTTTAATTTATTTTGACTTTTTATTAATGTTGTTGGTATGGATGATTTATTTGTCGTGTGTTTGGTTTGAATCTTCATTGTTTGTGTTGCGTTTGATGTTGATTTCGGATTATGAGATGTGATTGAAAAATCGAAGCATGCACTAATCATGTGGTTTAAAGGGAATTCGGGGCGCGAGTTAAAAAAATCGTTAAAGTGAATTAGGATTAATTTTGATTTGTTGTTGTTTCGATTCGTCGTTATTGTTACTTTTACGTCTAATTATCAACTTCGCAATAGTATCATGGTAAGTCAAGCGGGTAGGCAATCGTAGGTTCGGGTAGGCGAAATTTAGGAATAAGTGTTTCGTTGGATGTTGGAATGTGCGTGTGAATGTTTCTTTTAGTTTATCGTGTTTAATTTGGATGTATTTATTTAGCCGGGGAATGCCCTGAGATCGCTTGTATTTATTCACCGGGGAATGCCCCGACGTATCATGTTGGCGGAAAATAATCGTGATGAAGGCCCGCGGCGTCGGGTAACGCATGGGAGCGTAGTCTAGATTTAGTTTAGATTAGGATTTATATTTTCGTATTTTTTTTATTTTTCGGACTGTATAATTGGATTAGACTTTTACGTTTTTGGACTGTTTTGTTTTGTTTATTGTTTGATTATTTTGTGTTCTTTTGTGTGGTTTATACATTTCATAATGCCAAAATAGTCGATACACTCCACCAAGCGATCGTGGTCGAACCACGGGATCGAGGGGTGCCTAACACCTTCCCCTCGGTCAACAGAATTCCTTAGTCGGAATCTCTGTTCGTAAACCGGTTTAAGAGTCAAATGGTTTCGAAAAGAATTTTTCAAAGGTGACTTGGCACACCGGATTATGCCAAGTGGCGACTCTGAATAAAAAATGCAAATAATCCTTTTTCGAAACAAATTTTAATTTCTTGTCACTTAAATAATAAAACCCTTTCGAACTTTAAAAATGTATCCATTTTTTGGAATACGTTGAAAAAAGGGGGTGTGACAAGCATATGCCTCAAGGCCATTGAGGCCACATGAGAAAAATTACCCCACACATGATCTTGAGCTGGCAGCGGTTATCTTTGCTTTAAAAATATGGCGCCACTATTTATATGGGGTTCATGTTGATATATATACTGATCACAAGAGCTTACAATATATTTTCAGTCAGAAGGATCTAAATCTGAGGCAGCGAAGGTGGATGGAACTATTAAAAGATTATGATGTTGATATTTTGTATCACCCAGGGAAAGCGAATATAGTAGCTGATGCGTTGAGTCGTAAGGCTATGATGGCACCTATAGAAAGGCAAGGGATGATTAAAGATCTTCATCAATTAGCTAGTCTAGGAGTTCGTCTTCTCGAAACTCCGGACGAGGAGCTTATTGTGCATAATGCCGCGGAATCCTCATTAGTAGCTGAGGTGAAAGAGAAGCAAGATGCAGATCCTATTTTATTACAGCTTAAGGAGAACGTTCAGAGTGGTGCGACCAAGGCATTTGAGCTTACGCAAGAAGGAGTACTTTAGTGCCAAAACCAATTGTGTGTGCCGAATGTAGACGGGCTAAGAAAGAAGATTATGACAGAGGCACATTTTTCAAGGTATTCCATTCATCCAGGATCAACCAAAATGTATCAAGATTTGAAAGATATGTATTGGTGGAATGACATGAAAAGGAACATCACAGAATTTGTAGTTGAATGTCCAAATTGCCAACGAGTTAAAGTGGAACATTAAAAGCCCGGAGGCTATATGCAATGCATAGATCTTCCAATTTGGAAGTGGGACATGATCAACATGGATTTTGTTACAGGTTTGCCTCGTATAGCTCGGAAATTTGATTCTATATGGGTGATTGTGGATAGGCTAACTAAATCCGCACATTTCTTACCCGTTAAGACTACTTACACAGTTGAAGAATATTCGAAGCTGTATGTTAAAGAAACAATCCGATTACATGGGGTGCCAACTTCTATTATATCGGATCGGGGAACTCAATTTACCGCAAACTTTTGGAAGTCTTTCCAACGGAGTTTGGGAACACAAGTGAATCTGAGTACAGCTTTTCACCCTCAGACGGATGGACAAGCAGAGCGCACCATTCAAACACTTGAAGATATGCTACGAGCATGTGTTATAGATTTTAAAGGCAGCTGGGATGATCATTTACCTCTTATTGAGTTTGCCTACAATAATAGCTATCATTCAAGTATCAAAATGACACCATATGAAGCTTTATATGGGAGGAAGTGTAGATCACCAATAGGATGGTTCGAAACGGGTGAAACTCTTATGTTCGGACCGAATCTTGTGTATCAAGCCATAGAAAAAGTCAAGGTGATTCAACAACGGTTGAAAACAGCCCAAAGTCGACACAAGTCATATACGGATAGTAGAAGAAGAGGGCTAGAGTTTTCGTTAGGCGATTGGGTATTTTTGAAGGTATCGCCAATGAAAGGGGTGATGAGATTTGGCAAGAAAGGAAAGTTGAGTTCACGATATATAGGCCCGTATAAGATTAGTCGAAGATGTGGGCAAGTTGCTTATGAATTAGAGCTACCCCAGGAACTCTCATCAGTGCATCCAGTATTTCATGTATCAATGCTTCGAAAGTGCATCAGAGATCCGTCCCTTATTACTTCTACTGAAGATGTGCAAGTAACAGAAGATCTTACCTATGAGGAGATACCTATTGCTATATTAGATCGTCAAGTTAATAAGATGAGAAACAAAGAAGTAGCATCGGTGAAAGTACTTTGGAGAAATCAACAAAGGGAAGAGATTACATGGGAAGCGGAGGAAGCAATGAAATCGAAATACCCTTATTTGTTCAAAGGTGAAAAAAAAGTGCAAGGAGTGGAACTGGGACGCTAACAAGTAAGTTTTTACATATGCATAATATCTATATGATGACGTGAATATCAATTATGAATTCGAACTTGTTTCGGCTAAATAACTACATTCACATTCGAGGACGAATGTCCTTAAGGGGGGAAGGATGTAACACCCCGTACTTAATTACGTGCATTAGCCATGGTTATATGTGTTGGAGTATATGTATTGATCATAAGTTAGGTATATATGAGTTTAAGTATGAGTATTGATTATTTTGAGATGGTTTCAAGTGTATAGTTTGATTATATGTGTATGGGAATCGACTTTATTTATACCGGAATTTGCTCGTCGAAGTTTCTATGCGAAGTTTATCGAGTTATCTTTCCAACGATATAAAGATTTATGAAAACAGATGAGTATTGGATATAAGCGAGCATGTTTGAAACTTGAAAACGGTGGACGCAATGAACAGTAAATGTGCAGAAATTTTCTGCACACAAAAGTACTGCAGCCAAACAGATTTTTGGGTCGACTTTAAACGATCATAACTCCTTGTACAAAATGAACTGTGTGAGTTGCTATATATAGATGAGAATCCTCGAGAGTCTTCTTTCTAATTCAATTGGTTTCATCCAAATCCAACGTCTGAGTAAGGAGTTATACTCGTTTTACTTCAGCCTCTCAAAATAGATTTTTAGGGTCAACTTCAAACGATCATAATTCCTTGTACAGGACGAACTGGGTGTCCTACTTTATATTAAATGAAAGCCCTTTGAATTATCTATCCAACGATACCAATTTCACCCAAATCCAATATCGGAGCAAAGAGTTATGGTCGATTTACTTTAGCCTATCAAAATAGTCCACCATGGACAGATTCGGATTTACTTAAATTTTTAAGGGCAATATGGTCATTTTCCATCACCTCATGGACGAAAATTGGTCATTATATACATATACTTAGCCTCATATCCATCATGTTATCATCCAAATTATTGAAGAATAAGAAACCCTAGTCTAAGTTCAACTCCAATTATCTTGTGATTCAACTGTAGAAAGTCCAAATTGATTCCGTAGTTGTGTTCACCGTCTCGAGGGCTTCGAGAAGCGCCCCTTATTTGTGCCAACAGGACTTCGAAATCAAAAGGGCCATTTTATGGTAAGGATGTAAATTATGTTGGTGTTATTTATATGGATATGTATATATATATGCATGTGAGCATAAGAAGTATGTTATTTGATTGTTGTTGAAAGATGATTGGGAAATGATGTTGGATTATGTTGAATTGTGAAGGGATTTGGTGTGATGATGTGGTATTGATGATTATAATATATATACACATAAACCTATTGTTCAAGTTGGTTTTTGGAATGTTTTGCAAATATTGGTTGTATGGAATTATGGAGGAGAATTGTGGTGTTGGGTTGCTAATACTAGATGCCAAACATTTCATTGTAGATAAGTGATTTGTAAAGGTGGAAAGTTGTGTTGAATTGGTATCCGAATCTACAACGAGGTATGTAAAGCATACTCTAACGATGTTCTTTGGCATGAAAACACCAATGTTCCATCAAGTAAGATTCCGAGGTTGTCCAAAAACATGTATTGTTCTACATTACCAACGAAGTTGTTTCCATTCTATAAAGTGTCAAAATGTTTCATTGATATACCAAAAGGCTCCTATTTCATTGTTGTGATATTGATGATTCTGAAACACATTGTTGATGTACCAATGAGTCTTTATTACGTCATTATTGTATAGAAGGTCTATTACTTGGTTCTTATTGATGTATCGTTGTTTCAAAGTATCAAAAAAGTGGTGGTGACCGAAATAACAATCTCAAAGATTAATTGAACTAAGTGATGGAAGTTCTCTCTTATCGGGTGGTATCCCAGGGGCATAAGCCTAGCATGGGTCGATCCCTATTTACGTGTTTATGGGTGGTATCCCAGGGGCATAAGCCTAGCATGGGTCGATCCCAGTTGATATGTACTGGAGGCAGCCTAATGGTCACAGTACAGTACAGTAATGATTACAAAGATGTTAAGAACGAAGGTAAAGTGATTGAATAAATTCAATGTACAGGTTGTCACAAGTTCTAGTAAGTGTGGTCCACTCCTATTACGATTTATTCACTTGTTTCGGATTTCTATTGAGCTCCTATATCATATGTGATTATCTACAGCTTTACATACTCAGTACATATTTCGTACTGACGTCCCCCACGGGGACCTGCATTTCATGCTACAGGCACAGGTACCTCAGCTCATTCACAACATAGATAGGAGCCAGGTCATACAGCTATTGTTGGTGAGCTCCAGTTTGCTTCGGAGCTTTCCGAGTCGGTTCCTTATGTTTTGTTATTGTAAAAGAGTCATGTGTGGGCGGGAGTTTGTCCCGACCCTAGTTATGTCATGTATATCCTAGAGGCTTTGTAGACATAAGGAAGGGTAAAGTCATGGAAGTTTATATAGTGATGTTATATCTGTATATGTGGTGGCCCCGACGGCCAAGTATTATATATATATATATATATATTTGTGCGTGTTGTGCTGATACAGGTAATTAGATCCTTCTATATGCAACGAAGTGCTGTCCAAATTTTTGGTGACATGTAAGGGAAAGTACAGGTATTTGAACGGGTTCTCCTGGGCCTTCTCGGCTTCGGGTGCCAGTCCGGCCCGATGGAATTTTGGGGCGTGACAGAACACCGGTGCCTAACGCGGATGTATGAAAGGTTGAATATGGATGGATTCATGAGAGGTAGGCGTAGATCGAAAAATATTGAAGGGATGTGATTAAATAGAACATGGAGTAGTAACAACTTACCTCAGAATATGACTCTAGATAGGAAGGCGTAAAGGACGCAAATTAGGATAAAAAGTTAACAGGAAGGAGTGCATCCATTATAGTAAGTAAAAGTGCTTTTATCTTTTGGTCCGTACTAATAGTCATAGTGCTACGCTTATAGTTTCTTATTCTTGGAGTTTGGTGATGTTTATGTGTTTCGAATGGATTGATTGTATAATTTTTTGTGGTTGTCGTGTTTCTGTTATTATCTATTAATTTAGTACTACTTATCATTTCTTGCTCTTGTATTAGTATTTTTCTAAACTTTTTTTTATCATAAGTCGGGAATCTATCGAAAATCCTCTCTCTACCTTTCCTCTGAAATAGTGATACAAATGGTATACATTTTATCCTTTTACACCTCACTTTATAGAAATACACCGGTCATAAATAATATAATAAAATCTCCTATAATTCAAGATGGATGGATGAATAATAGGAATCTAATTTAGTATGATAATTGCAGTCCTTTTCTTATTTATTACTACTTCTTTCAACTAATTAAACATACATTAATTGTAACCATTGAATGTTAATATCAATAATTGAGTTGATAAATTTTTAGATAATAATTTGATTGAATGTGTGGACTAAGTCAAAAAAACGTGGCCTGTTTTATTTATTTATTTATTTATTTATGGTTGGTGGTCCAATCTCATGCAAAACGTATACGCAATGTAATAGTACCACAAATAATTAATTCTCGTCTATTAGCCAACTTCTCACGTCTCTGCACTCGACATTCATATATCTGAACTGTTTCAATCTCACTTTCTGCATCTTATCTTCCGCTAAGTCACTTCCACACCATCCCAAATATCGTTATTTCTAATCTTATCTCAATATTCTATTCAATTTATATTATTCTATAAGAAAAAAAAATGAATTTTCGAACCCAAAATAATCCGAAGCCGCTACAATCTATGCCACAACCTTTTTTCTTTGGAACGCTAGGATAACCCTTAGAATCTTAGGATAACTCGCAGTCGTTAGAACCCCAGGATAAACCGCAATCGCTACAGCTCCTGCCACAACCTTATTTTTTTTAGAACTCCAGGATAACCCTTCGAATCCTAGGATAACTCGGAGTCGCTAGAACTCCACCCTTGGAATCCTTAGATAACTCACGGTCGCTAGAGCCCCAGGATAACCCTTAGTGTTAATGACGGTACAACCCGCAACCTCTGCACAAAGTAAACACCGCTGAGAAGATATCGAGAGAAATTAAACCTGAATCATCGGCGTGAATAACCATCCTCCAAACCAACTGAGCCATCCCGAACGACAAGTTTAGAAAACCCTAAGCGTTAATAACGCTACAACCCGCAACCTCTGCACAAAGTAAACACTGGTGAGAAGATATCGAGAGAAATCGAACCTGAATCATCGGCGTGAATAACCATCCTCCAAACCAACTGAGCCATCCCGAACGACAAGTTTAGAAAACCCTAAGCGTTAATAACGCTACAACCCGCAACCTCTGCACAAAGTAAACACCACTGAGAAGATATTGAGAGAAATCGAACTCAAGTCATCAGCGTGAATAACCGTCCTCCAAACCAACTGAGTCATCCCGAACGACAAGTTTAGAAAACCCTAAGTGTTAATAATGCTACAACTCGCAACTTCTGCACAAAGTAAACACCGCTGAGAAGATATTGAGAGAAATCGAACCCTAGTCATCAGCGTGAATAACCATCCTCCAAACCAACTGAGTCATCCCGAACTACAAAAGCTTAGAAAAGGACAAACATTACTAAATTAAGAATCATATGGTTTGGTTATAGAAAAAGACAAAAACACTTTTGACTTTTTCTCTTCAATCTAAAGTACAGTCCAACCACAACAAATGTCATCCTCTATCTAATCTTCCTACTACACTCATTTCTATAATCATCGTCATCTTCCTCAATCTTTCTCTCATTCAATACCAAAGTACCAAGAAACTACAAAAAAAAAAAAAAAAAAAAAAAAAAAAAAAATCAAGAAAAGCCAAAAGTATATATATTGATTCTTGATTTGCAATGGAGAAATCTGGTTATGGCAATGATGGGATATACAGATCTCTTAGACCACCTTTGTATTACCCAAAACATCAAAATTTATCAATGATATCTTTTTTATTTAGGAATGTTTCATCTTATCCTGATAAACCAGCACTTATTGATGCTGATAATGGTGAAACTTTGACTTTTTCTCAGTTCAGATCTTCTGTATCAAGAATATGTCATGGACTTGTTAACCAAATGGGGATCAAGAAAGATGATGTTGTCTTGATATTCGCTCCGAATTCGATACAGTTCCCTTTGTGTTTCTTTGGTGTTATTGGTTTAGGTGCAATTGCTACTACTGTGAATCCTATGTATACTGTTAATGAAGTTACAAAGCAAGTGAATGATTGTAAACCAAAGGTTATTATTACTGTTCCTGAATTGTTAGATAAGGTTTCTAAGTTTGGTTTGGACATTTTGCTATTAGGTAAGAAGGAAAATTTGAATTTGGATTTGAATTTGAGTGCGAATTCGCGTGTTGTAATGTATGATGAGCTAGTTGGTAAGGCGGGGTACTTCGATTTGGATGGAACAGTGATAAGGCAAAGTGATACTGCTGCATTGTTGTATTCATCGGGTACAACGGGGGTTAGTAAAGGCGTAGTGTTGACACATAGGAGCTTTATATCCGCGGCATTAATGGTAACTAGTGATCAAGAATTGGCTGGTGAAATGCATAATGTGTTTTTGTGTGTTTTGCCTATGTTTCATGTGTTTGGCCTTGCGGTTATTATGTATTCGCAGTTGCAGAGGGGTAATGCTATTGTGTCTATGAGTAAATTCGATTTGGAAATGGTTTTGAAGAATGTTGACAAGTATAGGGTGACGAATTTGTGGATTGTACCTCCGGTTGTTTTAGCGTTGGCTAAGAATCCGGTGGTGAAGAAGTATAATCTAACGTCTTTGAAACAAATTGGATCCGGTGCTGCACCTTTAGGGAAGGAGTTGATGGAGGAATGCGCTAAGAACCTCCCTCAGACTGTTGTTATGCAGGTAAATTTTTGATGCGTTCTTTTACCTTGAATATATGAATGAAGGATCTTGGCGTAATAGTAAGAGTTACCGCGATGTGATCATGAGGTCGCTGGTTCAAGCCTTGGAGAAAACCTCTTGTAGAAATGCATTCTTTTACCTTGAATGTACGAATGAAGGATCTTGGCGTAACAGTAAGAGTTACCGCGATGTGATCATGAGGTCGCTAGTTCAAGCCTTGTAAACAACCTTTTGTAGAAATGCAAGGTAGGACTGCGTAGAATTGACCTGTGTGGTGTGGCCCTTTACGGACATCATGCATAGTGAGAGCTTAGTGCACCCTTTTAGTGGAATGAAACAGGTCAAATCGGAGCATAATGGATATAGAGGATCGCTATAGGCGACCCTGAGTAGTTTGGGATTGACATGTGTTATTATAGTAGTTATCACCACGTGATCATGAGGTCACAGGTTCAAGCCTCGGAAAAAACCTCTTGTAGAAATGCAAGTTAGGACTGCGTAGACTTGATCCTTGTAGTGTGGCCCTTTCCGGACCCCATGCATTATGAGAGCTTAGTGCACCCTTTTAGTGGAATGAAATAGGTCAAATTGGAGCCTAATGGATATAGAGGATCGCTATAGGCGACCCTGAGTAGTTTGGGATTGACATGTGTTGTTATAGTAGTTATCGCCACGTAATCATGAGGTCACAGGTTCAAGGCTCGGAAAAAACCTCTTGTAGAAATGCAAGTTAGGACTACGTAGACTTGATCCTTGTAGTGTGGCCCTTTCCGGACCCCATGCATTGTGAGAGCTTAGTGCACCCTTTTAGTGGAATGAAACAAGTCAAATTGGAGCATAATGGATGTAGAGGATCGCTATAGCCGATCCCGAGTAGTTTGGATTGACATGTGTTAGTATAATAGCTCTTGTAGAAATGCAAGTTAGGACTGCGTAGAATTGATTCATTGTAGTGTGGCCCTTTCCGGACCCCATGCATAGTGAGAGCTTAGTGGCCCCTTTTAGTCGAATGAAACAGATCAAATGGAGCATAATGAATATAAAGGATTGCTATAACCGACCCTATAGTAATTTTTGTTTTAACCTTCAGTAATAGTACTAGCCGGGGGTCTATTGGAAACAGCCTCTCTACTTCTTCGGAGGTAGTGGTATGGACTACGTACATTTTACCCTCCCCAGACCCCACTAGGTGGGAATACACTGGGTACGTTGTTGTTGTTGTTGTTGTTGTTGTTGTAACCTTCAGTAATAGTACTCCTTGACTAGTTATTTGCCTGCAAAACTTCAAAACTACTTTTCTCTTTATCTGTTTGTCAAAACATTTCTGTGGAAGAAATGCAATCCCATGATCTCTCGATGATGTTTTGCTTAATATGTTCCGTTTACACCAAAATAGCAGCGCGTGAAATAAATGGATAATCAGACAGGTCATATCTCATATGGGCAATGTGAATAGCTTTACATATATGGTCATGACATCGATAACAAGGTACTTATGGTATGACAGTCTAAGGGAGGTTCTTAGCTTCACTTTCGATGCCACACCCGTGTCGAATTCTCCAAAAATACACTAGTTTTGGCGAATCCGACGCACACCCATTGACATTTTTGAAGAGTCCGAGCAACATAGGTACCTTGGGAGGAATCCTGTGGGTTCTCATATTACTAGTGTTGTAATTTCAGGGATATGGTATGACAGAAACCTGCGGGATTGTTTCAGTGGAGAATCAATATGCAGGTCTCAGACACACAGGATCAGCGGGGACTCTAGTTCCGGGAGTTGAAGCTCAAATAGTTAGCGTTGATAAACCGAAGCCTCTTCCTCCTGGAAAGTTAGGGGAAATATGGGTGCGCGGTCCCAACATGATGAAAGGTAAAATCTTTGCTAAATTCGTCTCGCTGTAGTTATTATGAATTATGGAATCGTATTCTCTTCTTTTGCTCATCGAAGGAGTAAGGTAATACGCCAGGTACTAGCAATACAATGGATAAAGAGGCAGATCCAAGGCTTAAACTTTACGAGTTCAACATTTAATGTTCTTAGATATGAACTCATTGAACTTTTAGAATTATGTATTCAGTATTTAATGTTTGTTAAATATTATTCCGTCCATTACAATTTGTTTGTCTGGTTTAACTTGGCACGGTTGTTTAAGAAAGTAAAGAAGACCTTTGAATCTTGTAGTCTTAAACTAAAGATACGTAAAATGTACCAAAGTGCCTTTGAATCTTATGGTCTTAAACATGTGGAAAGTTAGAAACGGACTAAAAAGGAAAGTAAGACAAAACAAATTGAAACGGAAGTATTAGTGTTTTTATATCTATGCTCTAATCTGTATGAAAACTACACCTCACACCTTGTTGCATTTAAATCTCTTGTCGTATGGTCAGTTCTGAGAAGAGTGGGACTAGAGTATCATGTGCTTTGCTGCTGGCAATTCTTTCCGATATAGAAAAAAGAAGATATTATGCGATAGTATCACATTCGGTATCCTTTCAACTATTTTTGTTTACTTAATTGACTTCTCGACTCTTATAAATTTAGTCGAGGCTAGTTTCCAGTGGGCGTGTTTTTTGAGCTAATATGTTTTTTCCGGACAAGGCAATAACTGTCGATCTAAAAATGAATGTGTCTTTTGACTGTCGTGAGATGGACGAGGTTATTCCGTCTTGTTAACTTTCAGTGATATTGGTTTCTCCGGTTTCACAATGACCAGTTCATTGTATTATTATAGCATGTTCTTCACGGAGTCTCGTAATTTCAGGTTATTTCAACAATCCTCAGGCCACAAAACTCACTATAGATAATCAGGGCTGGGTTCATACAGGAGATCTTGGGTACTTTAATGAGGAAGGAATGCTTTATGTCGTCGACAGGATCAAAGAGCTCATTAAGTACAAAGGTTTTCAGGTACCGTCTTTTTTTTGGTGATGGCAGAGTTTTTAAAAGTATAAGTAGCGTAAACTCAGCTGGTTTTGCTGGACACATATTTGTCCATGCTGTCTGTGCGCTGACGTGGTGCATATGCGTTAGTTTCATGGTCAAATTTTGATATGATGAAGGGGAAATAATCGCATCTCCCTGATTACACACATTTAAGTTGCTTGAACTCTCCAAAAATGTTGCCGCACCCGTGTTGGATCCTCCAAAATGCAGTACTTTTGAAGGAAATGACACGCACCCGATGACATTTTTGAAGAGTCTGAGCAACATAGGTCACTCACTTGGGATTTCGCCTACACATGGCGCACAGCCTGTTTAAGTGTGCCATGTGTTGGCGAAATGACCACTAGGAGGTCTGTCTATTTACAATCTCCACATATGGAAGGTTCAGTTTGCCTCTGTGGTGGTCGCTTTATGGAATACGCCCTTGGCAGTCTGTTAGAGGATTCTCAGTAGAGGACTGTAGTCCTAGGAGCTTGCCGTAGAAGTTCAGTGTAGAGTACTATTCTGGTCCTCCTGAAGGGCAAAGTGCCTTCATTAGATGCTTCGTGAGGCAAATATTTCCTGGTCCATTTGGATTGATTAATTTACCATTCTTTTCGGAGAGGGTATATTCCATTTTACTTGCTGGATGTGCAACTCGACTCGCACTAACCTTAAGACAATGGAAGTAGTCGTGACCATTTAAACCCCGTTGGAAACTGTTATACAACCAATCAGTGGTTAGTGTAGCGTACTCTTGAGATCCTCCCGCAAGTGTAACCTGGTTCTATGGTTTAGTGGATTTGATTTTTTAAGTAAAAAAGTAGAGATAGGTTAGGCTCAATGAGAGCAGGCTCGGAATGTAGAGCGATAAATTAGGTCAACAGGCTAATGAATGGGCTTCGAGCAATGTTAATGGCTCAATGGCTAAGTTGAGAGAGAAGTCGAAAGTGATAGAACGTAGAGAGAGAAACTGGTTTTGCAAATGGATTCACCAAAGTTCGGCTCTGATACCATGTTAAAGAATCTGTGCATCCAACCTAAAACCTTAAGGCAATGGGTGGAATATCTCGGGACGATTTAAACCCCTTTGTAAATTCCTAGACAATCGATGAAGGACAAACGTTGCATGCCCTAACATCCCACGTCGGAATCCTAGTGACCTAGTTGAAAATAGCCTATGATATGCACTAGCCATCGTTAACTTTTCAACATCGTCTACTTTCATTTCCATTTGCAGAACGGTTAATACAGATGAAACCTCATATTATGAGGGAATTATTTAGTGTTCTCTCCGGATGCGTATTGTCTTTTTTTATATCAATTAATCAAGGGTGATGCTCAAGCTTATTTCGTTATCAGGTCGCACCAGCCGAGCTTGAAGGTCTACTTGTTTCTCATCCTGAAATATTAGATGCTGTTGTTATCCCGTAAGTCTTGCTTCAGTAAATTTTGAAGCTATCTTTTCGAATATCATGCTACTGGTGATTTATCCAAAGAAAAATGTCATGTGATACTGTACTGTTACCTGAAACGATGATACATGAAAATACGCGGTTAATATTTTCCTTACAGGTTTCCTGATGCTGAGGCTGGTGAGGTTCCAGTTGCATATGTTGTTCGCTCGCCTAATAGCTCTCTCACTGAAGTAGATGTTCAGAAGTTCATCGCGGATCAGGTATGCTCGTGAAACAATGACAGCTCTTTAGATATCGAATGCTTGACATGACTGGTTTAGACACATTTTGATATGATATAGAGCGCGAAATTAATGACGCTGATGTAACTAGGGTCATATCAGCACCATCATTGTCTCGATTATTCAATTCGACACGATTAATGTCCATATAATGGAGGGTGCCATATCTCAGATAAGATTTGGCAGGTGTTAGAAGTAGACAAAAACAATTTGTATGCAAGGTAAGGCTGCGTACAAAACACCCTTGTGGTGGGGCCCTTCCCCGAACCCTGCGCATAGCGGGAGCTTTAGTGCACCGGGCTGCCCTTTTAGCATATCTGGAAGTTTTTGGAACCATTTGAACATTTGCTCTTGAATTGGCTATCCACGTTGCTCCTTTTAGACTTGTACCTATCCGATATAATGCGTGCCTAAGTGAGCGCCATTCCAGCATACTTTGTATTGTGAGGGTTCAGATTGACTAGTTTTACATTAACGGTTAACCTGCCGAAAATTCCTCCATATCTAGGCTTGAGACCGACATTATGACCCAACCATTCATGTTAATTTTATATAACATTTTGTTGGAACTACGGTGGGTCTTGGTGTGATTAGGCATGATATGGGGCAGGTACAGCTTACGGAGGACATGACCCTTAATAGGAAGGTGTGGAGGACGCGGATTAGGGTAGAGGGTTATGGGTTAGGAGTGCATCGGTAACAAGTAGGGGAGGGTACTTTGTTTGTGTCTGGAGTTTCTTGTTCGTGGTGTTGAGTGACGTCTTTGATTTCGAATAGATAGTTTATAGTATTATCTGGTGGTTGTATTGTTTCATGTATTAGCTAGCAGGGTTAGTTTACTCTGCATACTGTATTAGTTTATAGGTACTTATGTTTTGTGTTTGTTATACTGTTATCGGTCCTGAGCCGGGAGTATATCGAAAACAGCCTCTCTACTTCACCTGTCTGCGTACACTCTACCCTCCCCAGACCTCACTATGTGGGAATACACTAGTTATGTTGTTGTTGTACGGTGAGTCTTGGTAGGAATATACTGGGTATGTTGTTGTTGTTGTTGGAACTCCGGTGGGAAGTAACCGATGGTCTGTCTTAAACAACTTCTCTACCTTCACACGAAAGGAGTAAGGCCGCATACACCCTACCCTCTCTAGACCTCACTTCTGAGATTATATGGGGTACGTTGTTGTTGTTGTTGTAACCCCAAATCTTGAACTACCGGTCGTGACAACTCACTCAGAGTGAATGTATGAATGTAGTTTGTCCATTTCAAGATCTTAGTTTTTCATTTTTCGATATCTCTGCAGGTTGCACCTTTCAAAAGATTGAAGAAGGTGACATTCATAAACAGCGTTCCCAAGTCCGTCTCCGGGAAGATCTTAAGAAGAGAACTGATCGAGAAGGTTCGTTCAAAACTCTAAGATTTGTATCCGGTACCTGTACTGGTGGGAGCTAGCAAGTACCTACGAACTTAGTCGAGGTGCACACAGACTGGACCGAACGCCACAATCATAAAAAAGAACAACAAGATTTGCATAGTTTGCTTAGTGAATGTTAAATGCACATCCATCTACTGTATTTGGAATTATAACAGAATTGTATGAACAATGTGAAATTACAATCCATATATGCATGGAACAAAGGATTATCTCGAATCTAGATCGATATTAATGATGATCTTTTAATCTCGCAACATAAACTGTATGATACTATATGAGATATAATGCAATAGAGATAGGGGCAGAACGAGTTGAATACTCTTAGGCTCATTTGCTTGCACTTAATGGAGGTGTGAATCTGAATGATTCAGACTTCAGATCATTAAGTCCATTTGTTTTTTATTAAGATTTTAGTTGTTAATAGGTCTTAATTATTCAGATCTAGAATCAAGTCTTAATAAGTATGAGGTTGCATTTGTTTTTTTTTTTAAGATTCAGACGTCTGAAACTGAATGCACATTTGAATGATTAAGATATTGTCTATAGATTTTGAAAACTAAATGATTAAGACGATTTGTTTTTCAACATCTGAATGTGCAAAAAAGATTTATTTGTATATATAATAAAATAAAAAATACAATTCGAATAAAAAATTAATTATCTATCAGAAAAATATGTAATTGAATATAACAAAACTATTATTGATTGAAAAAAATAATATCGTTACCAACCACTATTGTCAACCGCTACCACACCTACTGCCTCTATTATTCTAATTATATTCACCGCCACCACCGCCGTCAACAACAACACCATCATCAAACACTATCGGTCAATCCCTATTATCGACCAACTAATCTATCACAACTAACAACATCCACACATTCTTTAGCAGCCATCACCATTGTCAATATTAACGTCACCTCTACCATCACTTCAACCACTACCATCGCTACAATTTATCTCTACTAACAACCATCTCCACCATCACAACTAACAACATCTCTAACTAACACCAACACATAGTCAAACCATCATGCATTCATTTTTCAGTCATCAGAATCAACACCTTCAACTACTAACATCAAACAACGTCACATCACAACAACCATCACCACTATCAACCGCCACCATCATAATAATCATTACAATACCAACCATCACCACCAACATTACTAATCACTAACATCAATCATTATCACTGCAACCATTATTATAAACCATCTACACTATTACTAACAAACATAAAAAAAAATTTCAATCAAATAATAATTTTATTGTATTAAATTACATACTTTTCTGATATATAATTAGTTTTTATTTGAATTGTATTTTTTATTTTATTATATACACAAATAATTTTTTTTTTGCACATCAGACGAAAAACAAACAGTCTTAATCATTCAGTTTTCAGATCTAGAGACAACATCTTAATCATTCAGATGTGCATTTAGATTCAGACCTCTAAATCTTAAAAAAAACAAATGCAGCCTTAATAACGGACAAATCAAACCCCTTTATTTTGAATTCTTTAATTCAGAATCAATCAAATTTCTCAAGTAGGATTTAAAGTTATGACCAATTAGTATAAGTAAGATAAATTTGTAGATGGAAAAAGATTTAAGTATATATGACACACATTCTTACCTATATGACACCAATACCTTTGATCATTTGGCTTTATCCAATAAAACTCATACACGAGCTCCAGCTATCCTAAAAGGGATGGAGTAATCCAAAAGACGGAATAAAAAATTATAAATATTTTTCTTTTCTTTTTTTTTTTTCGTAAAAAATAAAACATAGATATTATTTATCAGTCGTACATCTAAAATAGATATTCACAATAAAATAAAAGAATCAAGTAAAACATTCAATGTTCATTAAATGAAGTACTCCCACTTCTTTTTGCAGTTTTGTAGCTTTATGAAAGTCCCTCTAATATCTCGTACTCCCTCCGTCCCATTTTACTTGTCCCAAATTGGAATGACACAACAATTAAGAAAAATAATAAATAATATGACTAGTTTATCAAAGTATCACTATTAAATGATGTTTACATTTTAATTTAAAGAAAAGGTAATTAATGCAAAGGGTAAAACATGGAAAGAAAAGTTTGTTTTATCTTGATAAGTAAAATGGAACATCAACTTAGCCAATTTGGGACGAATAAAATGAGACGGAGGGAGTATTTCAAGAGTCAATGTGATTAATATTAGAAGTTAAATTGAGTTAGATTAATTAGATATTTTGAAATTAAATTTTAGATATTTGAAAATTATACAAAAAATACAATAAACTTGAAACTTTTTTCGTATCAATATGGTGAAAATACATCTTAAAGAATTGGTTAAAATTTATATAGTTTGTTCCTTAAGAAGTGAAATGTGATAAGTATTTTATGGTGCAGTATATTCTGACTAGGGTAAGGGGTTCTCGGTTGATTTTCAGCCCAAAACACGCCCTGATTCCAGCATACCCCAGAATCGTGGGCTATAGCACACCAATTTGGCCCCAAAAACGGTCCGCTCGCGTTGTTTTGCCCGTTTGACAACCCAGACGGCCCCGCCCTCCAACCGGCCCACACTTTCCCGCTCCTCAGCCTGCCTGGGAGTCCCCGATCGGTTTTCGGCCCAAAATACGTCTGAGCCCCGAGCACACCTTCGGAATTGTGGGCTATAGCACACCGATTTGACCTGAAAATGACCCGTTCACACCGTTAAGACCTCATTTCATAATTCATATCTATTCGTCTTAGGCATGCTTTGACGATTCAACCTGGCATTTTATTTCCCCTTCATTTAATTTATCGCATCTAAGAGTTGACGTGATAACAAGCTACTATTTTTTATAAATAAAAAGGTTTCATCGGATTCTATATATATCTATCGGTCTTGAATAATCCTCACCTTAGACAGTTTAATTTAAATCAACATAGCATGAACTCGCTCGAAATTTATATGTGTATATCTAGCAAGTGTATTGGGTTAAGCTCATACAATAATTGATGAGTAATAACACTCAATAAATAACACATAAAGGTTGTGGCTTCTCGATTATATAACGGTAAAAAAAAAGATGTCTAGTGAAAAGGTACAAGAGGTTGACAACAATAGGCCTGAGGAGACGTAGAGATAGAGGAATAAGAAGAATTGAAAAGAGGTGATTAGACAAGTCACGACACATCTTCAGCGCATCGAGGACATGATCCTAGATAAGATGAGCAAAAAAATCAAAGATTAGAATAGAGGGATTAGTAGATAGTCGAGTGCGGTGAATTTGGAAAAGCAAGGTTCTTGCTTGGAGCACCTTATCCTTATTTTATTACTATTATCTTATTCTTCAATTTATCATTATTGTCGTCTCTTTTAATTTGATTGTCTTACTATTTTTATTGTCAGTACTTCACTTTTCTTAGTATTTTCATTGGGTCTTGATCTTTCACTTTTGTATTTTTTTTTAAAACTTGTTTTTAATTATAACACTGTTCTTGAATCGAGAGTCTATCGAAAATAACAATTCTACCTCACACAAAATAGGTATAAGATCGTATACTCTACTCTATCCTCTCTCTCCATATCCCACTCGTAAGACTATAGTATTTAGGGATCGTTTGGTGTGAGGTATAAGAGATAATAGTTCCGGGATAAAATGAAAGACTATTTTATTCCATGTTTGGTGTCATGAGGTATTAGTTAGTATCAAAATTATTTATCCCACCATTTACACCGTAGTGATGGAATAAATTATTTCATGTATATAATGGAATAACTAATCTCGAGGTTAATTATCTCAGAATAATTCTTTGCCAACCAAACGACCCCTTAGGGTATGTTACTATTGTTGTAAATGAGAAGAGAAAAAGGAAAATCAACCCAAAAGAGACAACAGATTATTAATAATAAATTAATCAATTAAACATGCATTTCATAAATAATAATTTATGAAAAAAATTCAAACCTTTTACGGTTTAGACATCCTTTAATAAAGCCCTAAAATACTTTTTTGTCTGAATATATCCTGTCAAATTAATACTCTTGTTATACATAGATCTTTAAATAACATTCACAAATAATCTACATAATTAAATTCAAGAAAATATAATTAAGGAATTTCTTACCTTTGCTTAATTTGGCTGCCTCTTGAAACTAAAGAACTCATAATCTAATTAAGTTGCTCGAGCTCTCCAAAAATGTTGTCGCATTCGAGTCGTATCCTCCAAAATGTAGTACTTTTGAAGGATTCGACACGAACCCCCGACATCTTCTAAGAGTTCTAGCAACATAGCTCGTAATACATATATATATACATATACATATAAGATTTATTATTCAAAATGCCATTCACCTGCACTTGAGCCTGCACCTCCTTCCTTCCAATTTTTGTCACATAGGATATTGTTTGTAATACTATTTAAAAATGTTAGTCAAAGTAAGTATATTGCTCGGATTTTTAAAAATGTCATAAGGTATTTATCGCATAATTCAAAAATAGTATTATTTTTTTTAGATCTGACATGAGTTGACAAAATTTATTTTGAGGATCCGAACAACATATAAAAACGAAAAGAAGATGAATATTAGTGAGTAGAAAACTTAATAGATTCGAGTCAAATAGCAAAGATTCGAAGCACTTCCTTTTACACTATTTTGGAAACACAAGTATTTAAACATATGAATATGGGCACCTGATTTAAAGTGACTAACTGTAGAAAGTCGTACTTGATGAAAGTCATATGTACGACTTGGAGGGAGCTAGATATATATAGAATTCTGCAGAAAGACGTACTTGAGGAAAGTCATATGTACGATTTGGAGGGAGCTAGATACATATAGAATTCCGCAGAAAGACGTACTTGATGAAAGTCATATGTACGATTTGGAGGGAGCTAGATACATATAGAATTCTGCAGAAAGACGTACTTGATGAAAGTCATATGTACGACTTGAAGGGAGCTAGATACATATAGAATTACGCAAAAAGACGTACTTGATGAAAGTCATATGTACGACTTGAAGGGAGCTAGATACATATAGAATTACGCAAAAAGACGTACTTGATGAAAGTCATATGTACGACTTAGAGGGAGCTAGATACATATAGAATTACGCAGAAAGACGTACTTGATGAAAGTCATATGTACGACTTAGAGGGAGCTAGATACATATAGAATTCTGCAGAAAAACATATTTGATGAAAGTCATATATGTACGATTTAGAGCTAGATACATATAGAATTCTGCAGAAAAACGTATTTGATGAAAGTCATATATGTACGATTTGGAGGAAGATACATATAGAATATAATTCAGCAGAAAGCAGTATTTGATGAAAGTCATATGTATGATTTGGAGGAAGATAAATATAGAATTCTGCAGAAAGACATATTTGATGAAAGTCATACCTACAATTTGGAAAGAGATACATATAAAATTCTGCAGAAATCGTATTTGATGAAAGTCATACGTACGATTTCGAGGTAGAAGAGAGATGTAAGGAGGTGCAGGTGCAAATGCAAATAAAGGCAACATTTTGGTTTCTTCATCATCACTTGTTACAAGTCTTCATTAATTCCTATAGTTCTTCTTTTGCTTTTTATTATATAAAGAAGTTAGTGTGATTTTTCATGTCTTTTTCATAGTACTTTTCCAGTTGTCTATTTAAATAGCAAGTGTACACACTAGAGCTTTTCAAAATATCTGTGGAATAAACATTTTTTTTATATATTGTATTAAAATACAGCCAAATCTTTTTATAATGACGTCGTTTGTTCGGATATTTTTTGGTTGTTATAGTTATAATATGTTATATAAAATATATAATACAGTATCTTGGGTGTATAATCAAAGGAAATGGTGGAGATCGGCGAGGAAGACACATAATGAAGGCTCACGTCTGGTGTAGCTATGTGGTAGGAAGGATAGGAATGTATCGCTAAAACTTAAAGGCATCGTATGTTGTGATTAGACTAGCTTTATTGTACGAGATTGAATGTTGGCCAGTTAAGAACGTTGACCTTCAAAAGATAAATGTAGCAGAAATGAGAATGCTTACGTGGACATATGGGTATAACAGGAAATACAAAGATATACATAACAAAGTATGAGTGGCTCCAGTGGTCGACAAGATGCGAGAATACTGGTTGAGATGATTCTGATATGTAAAGAGAAGGAATATGGATGCCCCGACCGGTGAGGAGATATGCGACGCTGACAGTGGCATGTCTATTAATTAAGAGGAAGCGACAGACCGAGAAAGAATTGAGGAGATAATGGAATTAGACATAACATGATACATCTTCAGCTCGATCACTGCGGATTTGGTTCTAAAGATTAGGAGTCGAACGACTTATCCCTACCCAGTAGAACACGGTTCTAGACCGGGAGCACCTATATATTTGCTCCCTTACCGATTTAAATTTGTCCTTCTTCCAATCATATTCGACCTTGATTACCTTTACGGTTAAAAACGCCTCTCCTTTTAATAAAAATTACGGAGAGGGGAGTATTTTTAACGCGAAAACTAACGTTAAAAACAATTTTGGCCCGATATATTGACGGAGGGCAAAGTCAAGCCATTTTTAATACGTTAAGAGCATTTTTAACCCGAAAACCAACATTAATGATAATTAATATCCATATAATAAGAAGGTTTAAAATTAAATCATTTTTAATAATGTGTATATGTGAGAAAAAGGTATCACGTGATAAAAGCTTGTCCGGAAATTAGGTCAAAAATATAATGTGTGAAGGACATTATATGTGGTGGAGAGCAATTACTACTACTACTACTACTATGGTATTTACGTATCCAAAATAAAATAAAAATTTAAATTTTATGCACTATTAATATATAAAATATTTTATATTATCAGACAAATTTAATTTGTTATTATAAATTATTTTATTTTATTTTAAATTTTTATGTAAAAAATTCAGTAACCTGTATTAGTAGATTAAGTTTATCTGATAGTTTAAAATATTTTATATTATCAAATAAATTTAATTTGTTATTTTATTTTAAATTTTTATGTAAAAAATTCAGTAACCTATATTAGTAGCCACAATAAAGAAAAGCATTTTTTTTATGATGTTTGAAAAAGGAAAAGTACTATATGTCCTTTTCTCTTTATTTCAAAGGGCCTATAGGCACGAATGGATCTATGTGTAATTTTATGACGTTTTGATATTCGTTAAATTTGATGCAGATTAAAAAATGATGATGGCAAAATTTTTACTAAAAGAATTCATAAATGTAAATACAAATTAATTAAAGGGGTTCAATATTTATTATATATACATAAAAATAATTTTAATCATGTGTATATAGCATAATTTTTCATCGAAAGAAATTCAAATGAATCCCCACCCTAAGGTTAGCTTCGTCCCTGAGATTAAGTGTACTTATATAAGAAACGTATAAAAATAGGTACATAATTTTAAAAAAACATTCTAGAAATGGAGAAAATAGCCGACTACTTTGATTTATAGGCGAAATCTTAAAGCTTTGAGCGTTGATATGACTGTTCGAACTTCTCATACGACTTCGATCTCTAAATTTTGGGTCCGGCCCCAGGGAGGGATTTTCATTTTTTATCTTCATGGTCCAACAAATACCTAAGTTGCCATGTGATACATAGTGTGTCCTCCACGTGGTATTTAGTGATTCAACTAACCACATCTCGACACGTGGAGTTATTTATTGCTTTCCCTCGTGGCTTATTTATCATGTCCTTTTCTTGACTTCAATTCAATGGAGCTAAAGTATATAGGCTATAATAATAATAATAATAGTGGTAGTAGCAATAATAATAATAATAATAATAATAATAATAATAATAATAATAATAATAGTGGTAGTAGCAATAATAATAATAATAATAATAATAATAATAACAATAACAATAATAATAATAATAATAGCAATAATAATAATAATAATAGCAATAATAATAATAATAATAATAATAGCAATAATAATAATAATAATAATAATAATAATAGTAGTAGTAGTAGTAGTAATAATAACGATAACATATTTGATTTGATTTTATAATTAAGGTCTAAAAAGTATAAAGTATATTAGATCTTTTTTCGATTTTGTGAGGATAGAAAAGTTATTTTCAAAAGGTTGTCGGCTCAAGTACAAGTGAACTACAACTAAAGAAAAAAAGGCAAAATAAACAAACAAAAGACTACGGGCTCAAGTGCAAGTGGAGGATTTATACAAATAATTGTTTTAGGGTTTGATTTAGATTTTAATCTTATTTTTAAAAAAATGCAATTAGATTAACGATAAACTTTATATAATAAGATTTTAATAAATTATCAAGATTTCAGGTTTAGTGAAAAAAGATTGTCGGTTCAAGTGTAAGTTGAAGACAACTAAAGAAAAAAGGCGAAATAAACAAACAAAAGACTACAGGCTCAAGTGCAAGTGGAGGATCTGTACAAATAATTATTTTAGGGTTTCATTTAGTTTTTAATCTTATTTTTTAACAAAAAATGCTATAAGATTAACAATAAACTTTATATAGTAAGATTCTAATGAATTATCAAGATTTCAGGTTTAGTGAAAAAAGATTGTCGGTTCAAGTGCAAGTTGAAGACAACTAAAGAAAAAAAGGTAAAATAAATAAACAAAAGACTACAGACTCAAGTGCAAGTACAACTAATTGTTTTAGGGTATATTTAGATTTTAATCTTATTTTTTAAAAATTGCTATAAGATTAACAATAAACTTTATATAGTAAGATTCTAATGAATTATCAAGATTTTATGTTTAGTGAAAAAAGATTGTCGGTTCAAGTGCAAGCTGAAGACAACTAAAGAAAAAAGATAAAATAAACAAACAAAAGACTACAGGCTCAAGTACAAGCGGAGGATTCGGACAAATAATAGTTAAGGTTTCACTTAGATTTTAATCTTAGTTTAAAAAAATTGTAATACGATTAACGCTAAACTTTATATAGTAAGATTCTAATGGATTATCAAGATTTCAGGTTTACTGAAAAAATATGTCTTTATCATGTGATTTCTGGTTAAATCGTGACGAATTGCTAGAGTTGTAAAACTTGGCTTGTTACAAGTTCTGATAGATTATCTATTTTTTTTTACAGAAATACTAAATTACGAATGTATAATTCAAATTTAGATATGCTTTACTTTTGTATTTTGAATTGCTTTGATATGTTTTGCATGAATGTCGACTCTTAACCTCTAGAAGTAAGAATAAGATTAAGTATATTTTATTTTCTTCAGATGGTCTATAAGATTACATCGGATATATTGTTGGTGATGATGGTGTTACAAAAGTTTATTATTGAATTCATCAAAATTAAACATCAATTCATATCAACTTGTATAAATTATTCAAGGAAAAGAGATAAGAGTCATATTCTTTAGAGAGAAAAAAAGTGTATGTGTGTTGCTAAAAGTCCTAACAATGACATTTAATTTGTAGATTTTTGTCATGTCCTTTGAAGATTGATGCCAAAACCAAGTTGGTTTGTAAATTGGGCCCTCTATATTCACAATCCTCCTCTACCTACCACCAAAAAAAAGGATATTTTGATGTAATAAGTTCGTTATTTAAGAAACGGTTGGTCTTTTGCACATAATCTTATCTCACATCTTTGTAAAAGGTTGTTTTTACAGCTTGTACTCGTAACTTTCTGACTATGTGAAAACAGCTTTATCAGTTATGTTAACGCTACCCTTCAAGAAACGGACGGATCATAAGGATCTTTTACACACAATCTTATCTCACATCTCTGTAAGAGGTTGTTTTCGCAACTCGTACTTATAACCTTCTGATCACATGACAACAAATTTATCAGTTATGTTAACGCTCCCCTTCAAAATAATAATAAAATGAAAAACGATGATAATTTGATGTAATAAGCTCGGTATTCAAGAAACGGACGGATCTTTTACATACAATTTTATCACGCATCTCTGTAAGAGACTATTTTCGCAGCTCGTACTTGTAACCTTCTGATCACGTGACAACAACTTTATAAGTTATGTTAACGTTCCTCTTTCAAAATAATAATAAAATGAAAAACGATGATTATTTGGCGTGATAAACTCGGTATTCAAGAAACGGACGGATCATAAGGATTTTTCTACACAAACTTATTTTACATCTCTGTAAGAGGCTGTTTTCACAGTTCGTACTTATAACCTTCTGATCAGTTGACAATAATCTTATCAGTTATGTTAAGGCTTCCCTTTAAAATAATAATAAAATGAAAAACGATATCAACAATAAAGATTTGAGTTAAGAAATAGATAGTGCATAACATGTATTTGGGTGCTCCTAAAGTGCCCTTTCATCACCAAGGTGGGACAACTTACTTTTGATTATGAACTAGTTTTTAGGAGTAGTTTGATTGGTGGAATAAAGAATTATAATTGAGGGAATAAATTGTGAGGTTATTATATATAGTTCTAGGTTTAGAGTGTGTTCGATACGAATGAAAATATTTTTCAAGAAAGTGGACTTTAATTTTTTTTATGTTCAATGTGTAAGTAAAAGATATATTATTTTAAAAGTATTTATATATAATTTAAACGAATACTATGAGATGTGAGGAAAGGGGTAGAGGTGTGCAGGGTGAAGAAGATTACCCTGCTTTCATTAAGGAAGTCATATTTTTCATTTTTAAGATATTTGTTTCTAAATAAAATATTCAAAAATTCATATCAAAACGAACATGAAAAAATTATAATATCGAGATAGGGTTATAATGTCTTTTTGGAGGTGAAAATTATAGAGGCATTTAGAAAGCTATAATTTGATAGTGATGTTTGCACTTTTGTTTTTTTGTTTAGAAAAAGAAAGTCATACTTGAATTATGTACGTAAAATTGTATTTTTTGTTCTTCAAATAAACTGATCTCAAATGGATTGGTTTCAAATTTCAATTTTCGTTCTTTAGTAATCGAACTTACGTTTAGTGAAGAATTTCTTAGAAATTGATGTGTCATGTATTGACATAACTTGTTAACTATTATGATACAAAAATATAAATTTATGTTTAGCGAAAAAATTATTTGTTACGAGGAACATAAATTGAAGACTAGCACAAATAGGACAAAAGTGCAAATGACTCCATAAGTTAGTCACAGATATGGGCCTAGCCTAGCAACAGAATTTTGGGCTGGTGAATCTATCCTTAGGGCTTTATTTAGTGGGCCTGGACTGAGGAAGGCATTTTTTGTGGGAAAATAACATAAACATACACGTTAACTTACTATATTTACACATAAATCTCCACCCCTACAAAGTAATTACAGAAATATCAACTAATTACGTATCTTCGTTGGATGTATCAGAGCTAATTATGTATCTCGACAGACCCAAAATCTGAAAAAATGTATCGGGAGCTAATTATGTATTTTTATTAAGGCAGAAATGTATATTCGTTGGATGTACTATGTATCTCGACAGATCCAAAATCGAAAAAAATATATATTTTGGGGGCTAATTATGTATCTTTATGAAGGAAAAATGTATCTTCGTTGGATGTATCGGGAGCTAATTATGTATCTCGATAGACACAAAATCGAAATTTTCTATGCAAAATGTCGAAATTTTCTATAATTGAGCTTAGAATTATCGAGTTTTGTGTTGTCTAAAGACTGCAATAATAAAGTTTTGAACTCCATAAACAATTCATAGAATTCAAAATTCTACGAAATTATCACACTACAACAACGACGACGACAACATATATCCAGTAAATTTCACATAATGGAATCGGAAAAGGACAAAGTGTACGCAATCCATAAATCCCATATAGAGTTTCATTGTCAAAACTTCTTTATGGATATTTTTGTTCAAATTTTATTTTTGCATTAAAAAGTGACTACTTCCTAATTAAATTTTGAATGATAGATGAACTTTGATTGTTGGCAAAAAAAAAAAAATTGTCATTCCACTTAACTTTTACTTGTATTTAGAAGTTGGTAACTTTTTTCCAAAATTAGAGAGGTCTAAAATTTATTTTGTGTTTTAAACTTTGTATCAACAGCAATAATATATTCAATAAAATCTCATAAAGTGGGGGTTTAAACTTCGTATCAAGTGATCATTATTTTTTTAATTTGAATATTACTATACAGATATTTGGAGAGGGTATTAGGAAGGCGTGAAGATCACGTATTAGGGTAGAAGATTAGTAAGGAGTAGAGTATTGTGTTGCTTCTAGAAGGTTTAGGATTGAGGGTGTTTGTCATAGTATTATTAGTCGCATCCTTATAGTTCTTGCTTTTGATATCTATCGTCATGTATTGTTTATTGTGTTTCGAGTACAACATTATTTTGCAGTTGTTATTGTTTTCTTGCGTGTAGACTCTGCAATGCTTTTCCTATTAATTGTTATGCTTTCTTTATTGTTCTCTCATCCTCGTACTTGGATTGGCTGCACTTGGATCGAGGATCTCTTGAAAACAACCTCTCGACCTCTACAAGATAGCGATAAAAATCTGCGTACATTCTACCCGCTCCAAACTCCATTTATAGAAACCCTACTAGGTATGTTTTGTTGTTGTTGCTATTGATAATTAAGAAGGGAAAGAGAAACGATAACAGTAAGAATCGAACTCACACTTGTATTGTGATAAAGAATACATACACTAATACTTTCTAGACTATACTTTTTTTGTACCAAGCTATCACTTTTGAAGTTGAAATCAGATATCCATTTTCTAAAAAGTAAGGTCTAAATTTCAAAATATAAACAACAAAATTACTATTTGTATAAATTACCCAACCTTCATGAGTAGAAAAACAAACCTAAATACACATTTTTATCATTGAACTTTCTATATAAGGGGTTTGTCTAATATAAGGGGGAAACATTTTTTTCTATTAAAAGCACCAAATTAAATCATATACTTCCACTTTTACCAACAATTATTATTACCTCTGAATAAAGATTTTCTTTTATATAGAAATTTTCAACCTAAACACACAAACAAAAAACAAGTAAAATAAATAATTCTATGGCTATTTAAACACCAATTTTCCTACAAACTACACTTATATTTCTATGCTTTTTAAAAAAAACTATTTCATTGTGCTGTGATATTTCAAAAAAAAAAAAAAAGAGTTCCAAAATGAAGAAAGAAGATGAAAATATTGAAGTTGTTTTGCTGATAGATATGAATTGTGTGTGTGATAATTGTTTCAAGAAAATTGCCAAATGCATTCAAAATTTGGAAGGTATAAATCAATACATATAATCTTCGAATTTCTTCATATAATTTTTTCTTAGTTATTTCTTCTAATTGCTTCGTATATTTAGGACACATTAGGATATGAATTCTTTTTAAAAAAAAAAAAAAAAGTTTGGTTATATATTAGACTAATTTTTTTTATTTTTTTGGAAGATGAGTTTAAAGTTAAACATCAAAATAACCTTGTTCAACTATTACATTTTTTTATGTTAAAACGTCTACTTATATATATATATATATATATATATATATTTTGATTTGTTTCATTTTGAAAAGGTATAAAGTTGTTGAACATAGAAGATACTGGAGTGAAATACGAAGTAACAGTGCGTAGCAAAGTGGAACCATCGAAACTCCAAAAGAAATTCGAGAAGCAACTGAAGCAGAAAGTAGAACTTATTTCTCCGAAACCACAAGAAAATAAAGGGGAAGAGGATCCCAAAAAAATAACCTTCGAAACTAATTTGGGATGTCATAAATGTGTGAAGAAAATAGAAAACATTGTGACCAAAACTAAAGGTAAATTTTTCTTCTTTTACAATTTACAGAGAGCCTAAGGACCTATTTGGACATGATTTTTTTTTTATTTTTTTATTTTTTGGGGTGGGGGGGGGGGGGTTGATTTTCTTTTTTCAGGTTTGTTTATTACAAAAACTTAGTTGGTTAATTGTTTTCTCAAAACCAATTTTCCAAAAAAAAAACAAAAAAAAACCTAATAAACGTCAATTTTTTCAAGTGAAATGCATGTCCAAGCAGAATTTTTGATTATCTTTTTCCAACTTAACTTTAATTATCACTCAATTTATGTCCAAATGCCTACTAATTTTGCCACTTATGTTTAAATTTCCTCCTTTTGATTTAATTATTTCTTTGATGGAATTTTTTATAATATTTTTTTTAATTATTATTATGATATGTGAAGGGTTTCAAGGAATATTCATAGACTGGCAAAACAACTTGTTGATAGTGAGTGGATCAATTGATGCTGATTATTTGGTGAAAAATTTGGAAAAGAAAGCGAAAAAATATTTCAGAATTATCAAGCAAGAGAAATATGAAGATCATGATGTGAAGCCAATTTTGTGTCCAAATTATTATTATAATTATGGGACAGAATTTAATCAATGTTGTGTTCATGAAGAAGCTGAGTATTGCAGAATTATGTGAATTAATTGTTGGTATTTAAGAAGGAAAAAAAGAGGGGATATAATTACTTATTAGGGATTGAATTATCTTTTAATCTGTCTTTGTTTAATTTATAGGATACATATTAAAAGTTCAGGTATATGTTTACTCTTTATGGAAATTATTATAGCTATCTTGTTGAAGAATTTGATTATTTATAACAAGAAATGCATAGTTGATTTATGTATGTACCTAAATTGTATTTGCTGTTTTCTATCTTCTTGTTCTTTTTCTTTTTCTTTTTCAACTACAGATATGTTTGTACAATCACATATTAGAATTCAATTGATAAGCATTAGGCTAATTATGTATTTAGAAAGAGCTAAAATTGGATAAAAAAATATCGAAAACTAATTATATGTATCTTTACAAAGGAAAAAATGTATTTCTATTGGATGTATTATGTATCTCAACAGACCCAAAATTGGAAAAAATATATCGGGAGCTAATTATGTATCTTTACAAAGGAAAAAAGAATGTCTCTTCGTTGGATGTATCAGAAGCTAATTATGTATTTTGACAAATCCAAAATTGAGATTTTCAGTAATTATGTAAAATGCCGATATTTTCTGTAATCAAGCTTCAAGTTATCGAGATTTATGTTGTTTGCCTTTATTAGTGAAAGAAATTGGCCTAATAGCCATTTTTCCAATGGCTTATCAAGTTTTACTCAAGTGCTTCAAAAGTATTTTGTATTAAGCTACTTTTAATAGAAAATAAAATTTAAGTAGAAAAACTTCATGAACATTAATCTGTTATATTTCTATGAATCGTTCTTAAAGATTGCAATAATAAAGTTTATTTTTACATTAAAAAGGGATTAATGTAAGTTGAATTTATTTATAAACACTATTTTAACGTGATTTGCGGTTTTGAGGAAGTACAACCTATGGCATGGCAGAAGCTTTAGTGCCTCGACTTGCCTTTTTGAGGGCTTTCAAGAAATCAAGCCAAAAATACAAGGACAAACAATTACAAAAAAATTGTTGTGGGCTTTACAAGGCGTGATTCGTGTTGTTGTTTTGGGCAATGTTAAGAGAATGGGCTTTCCAAAGAAATGTGTAGCTATTATGAAGTTTGAACATATATTTTCACAGTCCTAACACAATTCAAAAAAAAAAAATTGTATTAGGGGTGTGCAAAAATACAACCGATCGATAAATCAAACCGATAAAAATGTTATTGATTTATTGTTATTGAGTTATTGGGTTAACGATTTTTTAGTGGTTTTATAAAAAAAATATTATTGGGTTATTGGTTCGGTTTGGTTTTTTCTTATATTTTTGTCTCTGCCACTAACACTATGATCTCACAAGTGAAATTTTTGAAGGATAAAATGTATGCGGACCTTATTCTTACTTTGCGGGATAGAAAGGTTGTTTCCCAATTCTCCTCAATTTCAATGAGTAAAATAGACCACATCTAATATTCAATTAGAATCAAAATTTTGAACCTTCTATAGTACTTAACAAGCACGCCTTATACAATACTCAATGTCTACAAGTTTAGCTGCACCTACCTTCACCACTGAATGTCTCACAATGATTTCACAAGTGAGGTTCAAAAAAAGATAAAACACATGCAAACCTTATTTCTACTTTGCGAAATAGAGAAATTGTTTCTCATTCTCCTCAATGAGAATTAGCAAAATAGACAAAAAAAAAGGCAGTCCGGTGCACTAAAGTGCCCGCTATGCATAGAGTCCGAGGAAAGGCCCCACCACAAGAGTGTATTGTACGCAGCTTTATCTTGCATTTCTGCCAACGCCTGTTTCTAAGATTTGAACGCAGGGTCCGAGGAAGGGCCGCACCAAAAGGGTGTATTGTACGCAGTCTTACCTTGCATTTCTGCCAAAGGCTGTTTTGTTTACAAGGCTTGAACCCGTGACCTTCTGGTCACATGGCTTCCAAGGTTTGGACGCAGGGTCCGAGGAAGGGCCGCACCAAAAGGGTGTATTGTACACAGTCTTACCTTGCATTTCTGCCAAAAGCTGTTTTGCTTACAAGGCTTGAACCCGTGGCCTTCTGATCAAATGACAGCAACTTTACAAGTTACTACAATGTTGCCTTCTAGCAAAATGGACACACACATCTAATATCCAATTAGAATCAGAAGTTCTAAACCTTCCAAGTACTCAATAAGTATGTCTTTCAGTCAGACAGAACAAAATCAACAAAAATCCCACATTAATCTAAGCACATACAATGCATTAATTTTGCCAATCCAAGCAATCAATCATTTGAGTATTTGCAATTATACTAGTACTTTTAGAAAAGTTTCTAAACACTTACCAAAAAATTGTTCACAGAACAATGCAAGCATTTGGATTTTCATCACTGAACACCTCTGTAGCATGATACGAATAATCTCCAGTCACCGTTCTGCTTCTCCGGTAAACAACACCGCCACTGCCGCCTCCGCCTCCGCCTCCGCCTCTTTCATTCACGGTCAAAATTTCGACATTCTTCCTCAGGTGATATCTCAGTGATTCTGCCAAGGATTTCATATCAATTGTCCCAGTTACCGTCATCAAATTGTTTTCCCAATCCATTTTCATGTTCCTGCATCCTGTATTAGGAGCCATTTGATCATCAAATTTACAACAACATATCACGTGAAGTCTCATAAAGTGAGGCTTGGGGAGACTAGGGAGTACGTATGTAGACCTTATCCCTACCTCTTGGATGGAGATAGAGAGGTTGTTTACGAAAAATCCTTGGTTCTAGTGAAGCAAATCAATACAGTAATAGACAATCAAATCTTTGATTGGATGAATAGTTACTGTTACTAAATTGTTTTCCTAATCCATTTTCGTGTTCCTGCATCCTGTATTAGAGGCATTTGATCATCAAATCTATGAAGACAACAACAACATATCTCGTGTAATCATATAGAGTGAGATTTGCGGAGAATATATGTATGCAGACCTTACCCCTACCTATTGGAGGGAGGTAAAGAAGTTGTTTCTTAAAGAGACTCAGCTCAAGTGAAACAAATCAACGTAGCAATGAACCATCAAATCTTTTGACTGAATGAATTAGTTACTATTACTATATTGTTTTCCCAATCCATTTTCATATTCCTGTATCCTGTATTAGAGCCATGTTATCATCAAATCTACTACGACGACAACAACAACATATCCTGTGAGATTTTGGGGAAAATAGAGTGTACACAGACCTTACCCCTACCTCTTGAGGAAGATAGAGAAGCTGCTTCCGAAAAGGATCCTCAAATCTACAACAACATATCCTTTGTAATATCATAAAGTGAGTTTATGGGGAGAATCGAGTGTACGTAGACATTACCCCTACTTCTTGGAGGGAGATAGAGACGTTGCTTTCTAAAGACCCTCGGGTCAAGTGAAGCAAATCGACGTACTAATGAATCATCAAATCTATGATTGAATATTCAACTTATAGATCATACATGATTAAACACGTTTGGAAAGATGATTTACGTTAATGTTACCTCCTGTTCTTGTGATGATTTTGTGAATCTTCTCGTTACATTCATCGCAGTTCAGAGCAAGTTTAAACACTGCAGTAGTCACCGGAAGCTGCTCGGAAATCGAGAAAATATGAACAAGTTGAGAATCAATTCATAAAATCAACAATTCAGATCACACACAACAGGCTATGGAATACGCAATATCTGGATCGATTCAATTCACAGAAAGTGCAAAATGCACTAAAAACAGAGTATGAAGAAATTGAGCAAATGAGAAAATATGAAGAAACTGAGAATCAATTTGATAATATTAACAGTTACAATCTTACAAAACAAGCTCCTAATCGATTCAATTCTCACAGAGAAACGGATATAATGCTTTCCACATTTGACTTCAGTAACAGAAATTTGAGCAAATGAGAAAATATGAAGAAATTGAGAAATCAATCGAGAATATTAACAATTCAGATAGTTCAAAACAAGCTATAGAAAATTCAATCATCCAAATCAACTCAATCCACATATAAACAGATAAAAATCCTTTCCACATTCGACTAAAATGCACGTAATACAAAAATTGCACCAGAAAACAGAGAAGAAATTTCAGTTTATTAGAATCAGTCGAAAATATTAACAATTCGGATAGTACAAAACAAGCTATAGAAAATTCAATCATCCAAATCAATTCAAGCTCCATAGAAACAGATAAAAATCGTTTCCACATTCGACTAAAATGCATCGTAGTACAAAAATTGCACCGGAAAACAGAGAAGAAATTGCAGTTATCACCTCATTGCATTTATACTTGTGTTCGATCATCTCACTTTCCTGTATATCCAGCTTAGGTGAAATCAATTTCACTGTCTTCTTCACTTCCTTCTGCATTTTCTTCTGGAGTTTTACCGGATCAAATTTTCCATACACTGCTCCATTCTCCTCTATCTTCATCGTCCAATTCAGCTCTTCTCTCCAAAAAAAATCGAAAAAAATAAATAAATTAAAATAGAAACAAAAGTTCATCAGTACAAAAAGCTTTCGAACTCAGCTCTTCTCACAAAAAAATTCAAAAAATTCAAATAAAAAATTCATCAATTTAAAAAAAAAAATTGGATTTCGAATTCGTCGTTACCGTGCAAATTGTGAATGCATTTGAAAACTCTTTCAGAGCATCCTTCACATGAACAATGCATGTCAATTTGGAAAATTACAGTAACATTTTTCCCGCCTTTTTCATTGTCTTCTTCCATTTTGTGTGAGTTTTTTTTTTTTTTTTGCTTCCACACTGTGAGTTGGGTTAATTCGAGATGTATTTATAGATTTTTTTAAAATTTGGCAAAAAGCACCAGAAAGAGTAAATAAAAAATAACGTATTTAATTGTTCGGGTTTCACGGTGGGACGAGAAGGTTATATTTTTAATTTTTTTTTTCTAATTTTGGCAAAAAAGCTATGGAAGATGGTAACTTTTTTAAGGCAAAAACCGTCAAAAGAACAAATAGAAAATAAACGTATTTAAAAATTATTTTTGAATATTAGATTTGGCGTTTTGTGTTTTGTGTTGTCCTCTTTTAGTGAGGAGTGGTTTAGTTTTTTTTTTTGTGAGGAAATGTATCCTATTTTTGTGAGGAGAGTATTTTTTTAAAATTTAATATTTCAAAAATAATAAGAGAAAGGTAAAAGGACAATTTTGTCTAATAGAAAATAAACGTATTTAAAAATTATTTTTGTATATTAGATTTGGGGTTTTGTGTTGTACTCTTTTAGTTAGGAGTGGTTAGTTTTTTTTTTTTAGGAAAATGTATCCTATTTTTGTGAGGAGAGTATTTTTTAAAAATTTAATATTACAAAAATAATAAGAGAAAGATAAAAAGACGATTTTGTCTAAAGCGGAGACTTTTAATGAAGGACAAAAAGTTCAAATCACTTTTCTAAGCGCTTTTAATATATTATAGATCACAGATAGATATAGATATAGATATAGATATAGATTATAGATTATAGATTATAGATATAGATAGTTAAGTAGGAGCTAGGTAAAATTTGTCCTAATTTTTTTTAAAAACATAGAAACTATGTCACCAAAAAAGGAAATCCACCAAAACACAATTTCTTTTTCTCTCTCTCTCTATATCTATATATATTCGTTACAAAAAAAAAACTATATATATATTCATTACCATTCAAATAATTCCAATATAATTTTCCTTCAAAAAAAATCTCGTATTTCATTAAAATTCAAATGGATGTGGGTGTCCACGGCATTGCTACTATTCTATTAAAGCTAGATTTGCATGAAAGTTAAACATTCCGTTTGTCACTTTGAAGGTAACTAATTTTTTTAATTATACGAAGTTGGACCCCTTTTAACTTCTTTTTATGTTTATTTTTTATTTTAAACATTAAAATTTTGATTCAGACACTGATTGTTTTGCATGGGATAATATGGACTAACTATAATTTGTTAATGAAAGGTGTGGAAGATTTGAAGGCGGATTATAGTACTGGAAAAGTGATGGTGAAAGGGAATGTAGACCCCTTATGGCTCTGGAATATGGTGGAAAGAAAAAACAAGAGGAAGGTGGAGCTCCTCTCTGCTCAGCCTAAACTTAACGGCGACGCGAGTCATGCAGAGAAAAAGGAATTCGTACTTTACATGAAAGATAAATTGAAACCGAATGTACAAGTTGTTTCAATTTCACTAAAGAAATACGATGAATCAGGTGTCCGCGGAGATAAAAAGGAGGAGAAAGAAGTTGTTGGTCGTGGTGATGGTGATGGTAGCGGTGGCAGAAAAAAGATAGATGGTAAATCAAAGGTGACAATTAAAAGTACAAAACACTATGGTTGCAATAACCAAAATACTACTATGGTTGCAAGGTTGCCAATGTACAATCAAAATTACTCCAATCAAGATTATGGCGTGGCAATGCACGATCAATTCAGTGGCGGAGCCAGAATTTTAGTTGAGGGGGTTCGAAAGTAAACATACGGACTAGTCGAAAGGGGTTCAACATCTACTATATATACGTAAAAATATTTTTGACCAATACAAGGTGGCTCCGCCACTGACGATCATGGTTATTATGCTCATCGTATTGGGTATATGCCATCACGACACTTTGATACAACGAGCAATCATAGTCATGGTCATAGTACTGACTACGACTCATACTATGATACAACGTCGAGCGATGATAGTTATGGTCATGGTACTGGCTATGTGCCACCACCACGACACTTTGCTACAACTAGCATTAATCATGGTCATGGTCATGGTACTGGCTATGTGCCACCACGACACTTAGCATTAATCAAGGTCATGGTACTGGCTATATGCCACCACGAAACTTTGCTACAACGATCATTAATCATGGTCATGGTCATGGCTATGTGCCACCACGACACTTTGCTACAACGAGCATTAATCATGGTCATGGATGGTCATAGTACTAGCTATGTTGCACACCTTGATACAACGGGCAAACATAGTTATGGTCATAGTACTAGCCATGACTCAGACTCTGATACAACGAGCGATGATAGTTGTGGTCATCATCGTACTGGTTATGTGTCACCGCGACACTTTGCTACAACGAGAAATCATGGTCATGGTTATAGAACCGGCGAAGCGTCACCACGAGACTATGCTACAACAAACGATCATGATCATGGATCCAGAGGCGGATTCAGATTTAATATACACATTAGGTTAAACGGCTTCATCATCTAATATGATTGCAGCATTAAGACTATTTTTATTTACCTATTTTCTCATAGCCTAATGCTTGTCAATTGAATTCCACTATGTGATTGTACAAACAGATTTATAGTTGAGCAAAAAAAAATTTTTGGTACTTAATTTTTTTCTTTAACATGGACAAGTATGGAGGATATACACCCTCCGTCCATTAATAGTCGTCGAATGTTTTGAGAAAAGTATTGGGTAATTACTTGAATTAATATCTAACGATGAAATGGATAGAAATACGTAAATTATCAATTGATTTTTTAAATTGAACAAGTATTGTTAGACATTGACCAAGTAAAAATGGACGAAGGGAGTAACAGTGAACAAAACATCAGATCACGATAGAGTTTTGGGCTAAAATCATCCCTCAATTATAACTCAAACTTAACATCAGATCACGATAGAGTTTTCGGCTAAAATCATCCCTCAATTATAACTCAAACTGCGCGTCTCTCACGCGTACCTCACTTTAATGAGTTCAAACGTTACACTTAACATCATATTTATTTAAATAATAAAAATAAATACAGTAATTTAATTCAACACATTAAAATTTCCTTTTTACCCCTGATGAAATGATTGTCAACAATATATTTTAGATTACCAATCAAACGTCTTATTTTTTTTTTAATACTGTGTCAAAATTAAACGGTGATACATAAAATGAGATGCGGAGAGTAATTTTTTTTCATTCGCATATAGAATACCTCCCGCCAAAACACACCCGCACCCGCACCCCCCACCCCACCCTTCTATAAAGCACAACTAGCATTGAACCTGACTACACAGTGAAGCAAAACTGTTTATTTTTAGTTTGAAATTGGAGAAATAACAGATAAAGATAAAGAGTTGGAGAAAAATAAAATACTACAATAGTATTATCAAAGGGAATTATTTTATTAATAACTCAAAACATATATTTATAGCTAAATTTTTAACTATACTTCAATTTAAATTGAGATAACTAATTCCTATTCAAATAATAAATTTCTAACTATACTTCAATTTAAATTAAAATAATTAATTACTATTCAAATAATAAAGGACAACTAATTCTTAAGTCACACAGATCTCTAATAATTTAAAATACTAAAATTATCTAATCCTACTTTATTTGTGATACATATTTTCAACAACAAAACACTATAAATACAGCTCGAATTAATTCAAATCACATTGTGGAAGCAAAAAAAAAAAGAAAAAAGAAAAGCTCACACGAAATGGAAGAAGAAAATGGAAAAGGCGGGAAATATGTTACTGCAATTTTCCAAATTGACATGCATTGTTCATGTGAAGGTTGCTCTGAAAGAGTTTTCAAATGCATTCACAATTTGCACGGTAACGACGAATTCGAAATCGAAAATATCTAAATTGATGAATTTTTTATTTGATTTATTTTAATATTTTGGTAAGAAGAGCTGAATTTGAAAAAAATTCGTATCGCTGAATTCTTTTTCTATTTTGATCTGATTTTTTTGAAATTTTTGGAGAGGAAAGCTGAATTCGACGATGAAGGTTTCGAAATTAATGAAGTTTTGTTTCTATTTTAATTTGATTTATTTTTTTTGAATTTTTTGGAATGAAGAGCTGAATTCGACGATGAAAATTTCGAATTGATGAATTTTTGTTTCTGTTTTAATTTTATTTTTTTTTAATATTTTGGAGATAAGAGCTGAATTCGAAGATGAAGATATCGAAATTGATGAGTTTTTGTTGTTTCTATTTTAATATGATTTTTTTCCCCGAATTTTTTGGAGAGAAGAGCTGAATTGGACGATGAAGATGGAGGAGAATGGAGCAGTGTATAAGGTGTCGATGACTGGAAAACTCGATCCGTTGAAAATCCAGAAAAAAATGGAGAAGGAATTGAAGAAGACAGTGAAATTGATTTCACCTAAGCTGGATATACAGGAAAGTGAGATGATCGAACACAAGTATAAATGCAATGAGGTGATAACCGCAATTTCTTCTCTGTTTTCCGGTGCAATTTTTGTACTACGTGCATTTTAGTTGAACGTGGAACGGATTTTTATCTGTTTCAATGTAGATTGAATTGATTCGGATAGTTGAATTTTACGTAGCTTGTTGTGTACTATCCGAATTGTTAATATTTTCGATTGAATCTACTAAACAGAAATTTCTTCTCTGTTTTCTGGTACAATTTTTGTACTACGTGCATTTTAGTCGAATGTAGAAAGGATTTTTATCTGTTTATATGTATATTAGATCGATTCTGGATTGTTGAACTTTACGGAGCTTTATTTGAACTATCCGAATTGTTAATATTCTCGATTGATTCTACTAAACTGAAATAGCTTCTCTGTTTTCTGGTGCAATTTTTGTACTGCGTGCATTTTAGTCGAATGTCCAATTGTCGAAAGGATTTTTATCTGTTTATATGTATATTAAATCGATTCCGGATTGTTGAACTTTACGTAGCTTGTTTTGTACTATCCGAATTGTCAATATTTTCGATTGATTCTACTAAACTGAAATCTTCTGAGTTTTTCGGTGCAATTTTTGTACTACGTGCATTTTAGTCGAATGTGGAAAGGATTTTTATCTGTTTATATGTGAATTGAGCTGATTCGGATGATTGAATTTTCTATCGCTTGTTTTGAACTATCTGAATTGTTAATATTCTCAATTGATTTCTCAGTTTCTTCATATTTTCTCATTTACTCAATTTCTCCATACTCTGTTTTTAGTGCATTTTGCACTTTCTGTGAATTGAATCGATTCAGATATTGCGTATTCCATAGCCTGTTGTTTTGTGTATGATCTGAAATGTTGATTCAATCAATTGATTCTTAATTTATTCATATTTTCTCGATTTTCGAGCAGCTTTCGCTGACTACTGCAGTGTTTAAACTTGCTCTGAACTGCGACGAATGTAACGAGAAGATTCACAGAATCATCACTAGAACCGGAGGTAACATTAACGTAAATCATCTTTCCAAATGTGTTTAATCATATATGGTCTATAAGTTGAACATTCAATCAGCGATTTGATGATTCATTACTACGTTGATTTGATTTGCTTTACTTGACTCGAGGGCTTTCAAAAGCAACCTCTCTATCTCCCTTCAAGAGGTAGGGGTAAGGTCTACGTACACTCGATTCTCTCCAAAATCTCACTTTATGAGATTTCACGGGGTATGTTATTGTAGATTTGATGATCCATTACTACGTTTATTTGCTTCATTTGAGCCGAGGATCTTTCGAAAACATCCTCTCTATCTCAGGTAGGGGTAAGGTGTGCTTAAACTCTATTCTCCCCAAAATCTCAGTTTATGGGGTTTCACGGGATATGTATTGTAGATTTGATGATCGATTACTACGTTTATTTGCTTCACTTGCGTTGAGGATCTTTTGAAAACAACCTCTATATCTCCCTCCAGTCTATGTACATACACTCCGGTCTCCCTAATTCTCACTTTATTGGATTTCACGGCATATATAGTTGTTGTTGTCATCGTAAATTTGATGATCCATTATTACGTTGATTTGCTTCACTTGAGCCGAGGTCTTCCGAGAACAACCTCTCTATCTCCCTCCAAGAGGTAAGGGTAAGGTCTGGATATGCACACTCTATTCTCCCCAAACCTCACTTTATGTGATTACACGGGGTATGTTGTTGTTGCAATCATCGTAGATTTGATGATCAAATGGCTCTAATACAGAATGCAGGAACATGAAAATGTATTGGGAAAACAATTTAGTAACAGTAACTATTCATTCAATCAAAGATTTGATGATCCATTACTACATTGATTTGCTTCACTAGACTCGAGGGTCTTTCGAAAACCTCTCTATCTCCCTCCAAGAGGTAGGGGTAAGGTCTATATACGTACACTCTATTCTCCCCAAATCTCACTTTATGTGATTACACGGGATATGTTGTTGTGTTGTCGGCGTAGATTTGATGACCAAATGGCTCTAATACAGGGTGCAGGAACATGAAAATGGACTGGGAAAACAATTTGGTGACAGTAACTGGGACAATTGATGTGAAATCCTTGGCAGAATCACTGGGGTATCACCTGAGGAAGAGCGTCGAAATTTTGATGGTGAATGACGGAGGTGGAGGCAGCGGCATTGTTTACCGGAGAAGCAGAACGGTGACTGGAGATCATTTGTATCATGCTACAGAGTTGTTCAGTGATGAAAATCCAAATGCTTGCATTGTTCTGTGAACAATTTTCTGGTAAGTGTTTAGAATCTTTTCTAGAAGTACTAGTACTAGTATAATTGCAAATACTCAAATGATTGATTGCTTGGATTAGCAAAATTACTGCATTGTATATGCTTAGATGTAATGTGGGATGTCCGTTGATTTTCTTCTGTCTGACTAAAAGGCATACTTGTTGAGTAGTTGGAAGGTTTAGAACTTCTCATTCTAACTGTGAATATTAGATATGTATGTCTATTTTGCTAATTCTCATTGAGGAGAATATGAAACAATCTCTTTTATCCCGCAAAGTACAAATAAGGTACAAATAATTTGTACCTGATGATCACCTACGTTGGATTACTCTTCAATTGAAAAATTCTTCGGTTTCTCTTGATCCATACCTGGTATACAGCAGCTGCCAAGCACATCCTATATACGGTTGCTGAGGCTCCCCTTCCCTTGGTAGCAACACAGGCCCATTCTGGCATCACTTGCCTTGTAACACCTAACCATAGCAACATTTTGGACCATGTTTCACTGGCATAGGGGCAACATTTTGCTGGTCATTAGTAACTCCCCATTTCACAAGTCTCTCCTTAGTGTGAAGCCTTCTCAGAGTTGCCAGTCGTAGTATGAAAATCCACTTAGGTGAGCCAGGATTATTGCATATGAGACTTTTCCATTGAACTTTCTGGTAAGTACCTCTCATAGCAACATGTAACTTCTTGATTGAGAAATGCTCCATAGAAGTGAGATCAATTTCCCTAATACAAGCATCCTGCAAATATAGGCTTAGCTTTCACTATGGTAAGACATTGAGTACTGTATAAGTCCTGCTTGTTAAGTACTCCTATAGAAGGTTCAAAAATTTGATTCTAACTGAATGTTAGATGTGGTCTATTTTACTTATTGAAATTGAGGAGAATTAGGGAACAATTTTTCTATCCCGCAAAGTAAGAATAAGGCCCACATACATTTTATTCTTCGTAAATTTCACTTGTGAAATCATAGACTGAGTGGCGGAGACAGAAATTTGACAGAAGGTGTGCAAAATCAAATATACATTCATACTTCATACTAGCTAATATTTAACTTTTGTACCACACCATATGTATGTATGGACAACTATGACTAATCTTTTCACATAAGTTTAAATTTGGTCTTGCTGGTGTTGGGCTTTTGGACTTATGATGTTTCTTTTAAAAGCCCATTCTCTAACATTGCCCAAAACAAACAAAAATATGAACCACGCCTTGTAAAGGCCCACAACAATTTTCTTTGAGAAAAATAACATAAACATTCATCTTAACTTTCTATATTTATATAAATTTCCATACTTACAAAGTAAGTAAAAAAAATTCAACTAATTATGTATCTTCGTTGGGTGTATCGGAAGTTAATTATGTATATTTACAAAGCAAAAATTATATCCTCGTTGGATATATCGGGAGCTAATTATATATCTTGATCCAAAATCGACATTTTCAGTAATTATGTAAAATGTCGAAATTTTTTGTAATTAAACTTCAAACTGTCGGAATTTATGTTGTTTGTCCCTTTTTTTTGTGTTTGTATGTGCTTGTAGTTCTTGGCTACGATTTCTTGAAAGCCCAATAAAGGGTAAGTCGATGTGCTAAATGTCCCGCTATGCTATATATTGTACTTCGTGAAAACCTCAAATCACGTTAAAATAGAGTTTATAAATAAATTCAACTAGATTTACATTAATCCCTTTGTTTTAATACAGCTTTATTCAGTAGATTTATTTTTGATACCCACCGCAAAAGAAGAAAAATCTGCCACATTAAAATTACTTTATTGGAAGTCCATTTAACCTTCCCTTATAGTGATTTTTGTGATACTCTATTAAAGTTAACTAACTTTTATTAAATAAAAAATAATTTAGTGATCTTCATGATATTTGATAAAACTGAGTAATTTTCTATTACCAACAAAAAAGTATAATAACTTAGCGCAACAAAGTAAAAATTAAATAACCATTGATGAAATTAATCATTCGACTACAAATCATTTTTTTGTCCAATCACAAATTAGAATTCAATTAACTCCGCAATCATATTAGATGATCAAGCTGTTGGACTACAAGAATTATTCGGCTTCTTTGAAAATCAATATTTGATTATTCAGCAATTGAATTCTAAATTTTTGTTTTGCAACTTCATTTTCATAAATTTCATACAATCAAAGTGTTTTGTTCTCTATTTAGTAAAAAAGTATAATTAAACATAGTTTTATTTTCAATTTCTTAAATTCTAATAAAGCGAGAAAAAAAATTTAGAAAATATCTAGTATATTTGATCAAAAAGCTACTAAAATAAATTTCTAGGATTCCAAATGCTTTTCAAAGAAAATAACAGGAAAGTCCCATTCTTGTCTTTTCACTTTTTAAATTTATTTATTCCCTTTTTGTGACTCAATGAAAATAACCAGACAAACACTTTCATAAGAGAAGAAAAAATACATAATATATGGTCATAGGACTTCTAAGAAAATATCACGAAACTCTCTTCCTTGTTTTATTCACCTTTTTCTTATAATAATAAATTTTCTTGGTGCTTCTCCTTGTTTGTTCTATCGGAAAGAGTTTTTCTATCTTTTACGCAGTAATAAAAAGATCTGCATAAACTCTACTTTTTTAGGACCTCATTTGCGAGGTTTTACTACGTCAGTGACGGACCTAGGATTTAGGGGTCGTGGGTGCTCAGGAGGTTCAAACACACATATTATTGTTTAAAGCTTTTAAGATTTTGTTTGAAAATTAAAGTATCCAACTATCTTCTTGATTTATTGTGTGTTTTTCTAAGTCTTATACCAATTTTTATGCATTTTTTATATAACTAGTTTATGTGTACGCGTCTCGCGCGTGTACCTCACTTTATTGAGTTCAAACGTTATACTAAATAAGATATTTGTTTAAATAATAAAGATGAATACAATAATTAAATTCAACATTTTTTGAGAATTTATTTAATTAAACTTAATCTCTACCAAAAAAAATTGTCAGAGTCGATCGACATTCATCTACCACCTGTAAAATGCAACAAAATAATACGATGATAGAGACATTAAAATAATACAATTAAATCTAACTTTTACACAAATTTTCTTAAAGCCTTCTGACACTCATCTACCACCAGTAAACCATAACAAAACAATACATAATAGAGATATCAAATAATACAACTAAATTTTACCTTTACACAGAAAAAATTATCAAAACAAAAATATAAAAACAATACAATTAAACTTAACCTTTACATAAAAAGGTTCCTCAAAGCCGACCGACACTCGTCTACCACCTGTAAATTCATCTACGACCTGTAAACTACAACAAAATAATACAATAGTGATCACAAAGCACCGATTTCTTCGTTAGTTTAACGTGCATCTCAATATTTATAGAAGTATTTCCTTAGTATAATCCTATTTTAGGAGTATTTTTCTATCCTATTTTAGGAGTGTTTTTCTAATTGATCACTACAAAGAAAAATATTAATTGATTCTCATTTCATATACTTTAGGAGTCCATATATTTTAGGAGTCTATTTAATATAATAAAAATAATTAAATAGTAAATTAAAAAAATAGTGAAAAAACAGTTTTGTCTAAAGAGGGTCTTTTAATGAAGGACAAAAAGTTCAAATCACTTTTCTAAGGGCTTCACAACACTTTTAATATATTATAAATTATAGATATAGATATAGATTATACCTAATCTGACTCGAATTTAATGGGTGTTGGAGTACCAAAAAGATGATCATAGGTCTGCCCCTGCACTACGTATGTTGTCGTTGTTGCTTTCCCTTGTTTGTTAAAAGTTTCATTCGAATTCAATATTCGTATTGAAGCTGGATTAACTTGAATTTGTGTTATCTAGAGTTTATTCGAAGAAAATCCTTCCTACCGAAGATTTTTTTTATATCCAAAATTCAAAATAAGACTCTAATTAAGAAGAAAGAGTCGCACCCTCTACACCACAACCTTTGACGATTCTTTTATCTAAAAATTACACAAATACACAACTTATGTTTTCAATATTTCAAAATATCTCAACTCCCTAAACATATTACAAAAATCCCAACATATACACAAAATACTATGTATATGTCGGTTATATTATGTATATTAATAGAGAGAGAGAATAAAATAATTAAAAAAATGGAAGAGAGTGTAATTACTTCAAAAAGGGTTGGTATTTATGTTATTTATACTTCCTTTATTTCCTTGGGCTACTTGCTTCCTCAACTGTTACTTGTTTTTTGTTATTAACTTCATGTTTGTTTAAATAAGGAATAATCACATAGATATACACTCTAAGAGTAAATATTATAAAATCTACCACTAATTTTTTTTATTTACAAAATTTAATTTTTATTTACAAAATCTATCAACTATTCAGTTTCTTCTCTTCTTCTTTTTTTTCTGTAAAAAATTTAATCTAAAAACCCTTCTCTTCTTCCTTTTTTATCTCCTCTCTTTTTTCTTGATTGAAAACCCCATTTAATACCAACATACTCCAAAATACCTGTAACCACCGTGAACGCGAGGGGAGAATTTGAGTTTGGTTCTCGTCCTAATATTCCGTTCCACTTAATCGGTGTATTAATAATAATAATTTTATAGTATCTAAAATGTATAGAAATTGATGTATCAATAATTTTATAGTATCTAATATGTATAGAAACTAATCTATTTTTATGATGTTTGATCGATATAGAAATAAGTGTATATAAAAATAGATGTATCAATAATTTTATGGTGTATGAAATTTGTATAGGATGTGGTTTGAATCAACCGGAGAATTTAATACCATTAATGATGTTTTCTCCTAAAAAATATTAAAAAATTAAGGTCAATTGAATTAAATTAATTAAATCTGAAAACATAAAACAAATATCAAATAAATGTAGTGTTTTTTCGTTTGCCTTATTTATTATTTTAAAAAAAAAAATGATGAAAAACAAAATAGGAGAATTTATAATGTAAAATATCAACTAGTAAGTTGCCCCCTTAAATCATGCTATTTTATTTATCGTCTTTTATTTTATTTTTTTGGTCTTGTTTGGTAGATTTTGTTATATTTCTATAGTTATATTTTGTAAAATAGAAACTATGGGTAGTTTTTATAATATTGATTCTTAAAGTATATATTTATGTGATTTGCCCAATAAAATATATGTGGAGCAACATCATAAATTTAACATATATATGTGTAATTAATTAAATAGTAATAGGAATACTTGTGATATATTTATGACGCTCTGAAAGTAAATTAATAAAATTTAAATATACTAATATCAAAACTACCAAAATTAGCATTTACCAATTATTGAGAGATTCAAATTGCTATTAACTCCCAAAAAATGTTCACTTTATAGCTAGCATCCTTTTTTTCCTTTTAATTTCCTTTTTACATACACACACGACACAAACATTGTATTTTTCATATAGTAGAGTTTTGGGGAGCGTAAATTGTACGCAGAACATACCACGTAAAGTAGAGAGACTGTTTCCAGGGGCGGAGCCAGCCTTTGCAATGGAGGTTCATCGAGCCCTCTTCGACGAAAAATTATACTATTTATACATCACTAAAATTATATTTTATGTATATATAATAGATGTCGAACGCCCTTCGATTAATTTTTCTTTAAATTTTTAACCGCCTTCGTGGAAATCCTAGCTCCGCCTCTGGTTGTTTCCGATAGACCCCGACTCAGGATCGATAACAGTATAACAAACATAAAACATAAATGCATATAAACTAATACAGTATGCAAAATAAACTAACACTGTTAGCTAATAGCCACAAGATAATACTATAAACTATCTATTCGAAATCATAGACATCACTTACTCCTCCCCTACTGTTACCGACACCCTCCTACCCCTTAATTCGCGTCCTCCATACCTTCCTATCAGGGGTCATGTCCTCCGTAAGCTGTAACTGTTTCATATCATGCCTAATCACTTCCCTCAAATATTTCTTCTACCTAGCTATCTCTATCCCGTCTGAAATCATCCATAATCAATGTCTCACACCTCCGTACTGCGAGATCAACTAGTCAAATACAAAAGAAAGTCTTGACATATTGAATTTTCTAATATATTTCCATTAAGAACAATGAAACTTCTTCTATCCTACTCTAGAAAATGTAACAATATTTATTTAATTTATTTAAATTATAAAGGTGGACTTTTAAGAAATGACTTTTGGTGGACCATTTATTCTTTACAGCTAACATGTACACAAAGGTACAAAAAGTGATAAAAACCCTAAAAAGGCCCAAAAGAAAACACCTCCACTAATCTAACCCGGCCCACAAATAATAACCTACACGAAGTTTCCTTCCATTTACCCTAGCCCATTCCATCCTAATACATCGATAACCCCTTCGATTTGATAGTAAATTTCATTTAGACGCTTGAATTATAGTTTATTTCATTTGAGTAGCAAAGTGCGTGATAATGTGATCCTGTCGGATATTATCAGTTCAGATTTTGAAAAAAAAATTTACGCATGTTTTCATCAGTGGCGGAGTCAGAATTTTCATCGAGAGGTTCAGAAGTAAACATACGAGCTAGCCGAATAGGGTTCAGCATATACTATATATACGTAAAAAATATTTTTGATCATGTAAAATAATATAATTTTTCGATGAAGAGGATTCGGACGACCCCCCTTGATGAAAGGTGGATCCGCCCCTGATTCTCATATGTTCATTATGTAAATAAGTTAATTATATGAAACATGTCATCTCCATTAATTATACATGTTATTCTCAATTGAAACAAACCTGAGATTTTACGACTTATTGAGGTTGATGGATGGAGGTGACATGCTTTTATTAGTTAACTTAGGTACGTAACGAGGATTTTAAGAACATTCACACACACACAAAAAAAAAAGGATCAAACTAGAACTGAAAATGATATTCTTGTAACTCTAAATTTATTTGAGATTTCATGACTTATTGAGATATAAACGCATATAATTAAAGTAAATGATATATTTTATGTGTTATAAGTTATAACCACTTGTAAACACGTACGGAAATTTTTCATATTTTTGTCAAAATTATCTAATAGATACACTTTAGATGCTCGATAAATAAATCATAGTTTAAATATGTAAATAATATCTTCTGGTCAATTTAAGAGACAGTTAATGTATTCTATCTTTACAAAATCAATTTATTTACATTGATAATCAAGATATCACAAATTAAATTACATTAAAGTAATAATTAATAATCCAATAAAAATGATACTCAATACTCAATATGATATAGAAGTCAAATAGTAACTATTTGTTAGAGGTTCGATTTCGAATCTTTCGTATAATGAGTCTAGCTCGATATAAATTCAGATTAATTCGATTCTAATTTTAATAGCGAACACCAAAAGAAAAATATTTGAAGCAAAAATTCCTATATTACCCTTAAGCATCGTTTGATGTGACATATAAGTTATAATAGTCTCGGAATAAAATATAAGATTATTTTATGCCGCATTTGATTGGAAATATAAATTAGTCCCGACTCTCGAGATTATTTATCTCATTATTTATACCATAATAATGGAATAAGTTATCTCATATATATGGTGAGTAGGGGTGTACATAGGTCGGGTTGGTTCGTTTTTTATTAAAAAAAAAAAAATCATGTCGGTTTATTAAAACTAGAAACCAAATCAAACCAACATAAAATTATTTTTTTCGGTTTAGGTTTTAGTCGTTTTTTTTGGATTTTTCGATTTTTTTGATCTATTTTTATAATATTTAGTTTTTACAATTATATTGTGATCGAAGATTAGATCAAATATGTTTTCACTCATGTGCTAATAAAAAATTATAATTATGAAAAAATTAGAAGCGGAAAACTCTCTTGAAACTAAAAAGTGAGATGAAGAGTGAAAAGTGTAGATTTTAAGTTTATATTGGGTTTTCGATCATTTAATTAGCAATTAATGGACAAATATTACAACTTAAAGACCCAAATCTAAATATATATCTACATCTTCTTTCAACTTATTGAAAATTATTAAAACTAGTTGAAAAAATATTTAAAAAGTAGATTATAAGTAATATTTTATGTATAAAAAAGTTCGAATATTATATATATATATATTATGTTGGTTTGATTCGGGTTCGGTTTAATTTTTTTTTGGTTAACACCAAATCAAACTAAGAATGATCGTTTTTTTTTTTCTAACGTCAAATCAATCAAACCAAACCATAAGCCGATTTTTTTTCTCGGTTAGGTTTGACTTGACGGTTTGATCTGTACACCCTTAATGGTGAGATACTTAATATCGAAATTAATTATTGTGAGATATCTCTTTTCCAACCAAACGGCCCTTTGCTCCATGCATAAAGTGGTATGATGATGATGCCATAACATGCATGTATGCTCAACACATCAGCACCATCTCACACACATTTCCATTTGACAGCTCACTATACCACCCGGTCCACTCTCCACTTCTCTCGCACATACACATAACACAACTACCCTTCTCCCCCCCCCCACCCACCACGCACCCCACCCACCCCACCCCCAACTCCTATATAAATTCTCACTACCCCTTCCATTTTTCCCACTCTGAACAAATATTACCACACAAATGGGTGAGGTATATGAACAAAAATAACTAGTGATTTTATACATCACATTTGTTTACTTAATCAATTTCTCGATTTGTACATGTCATCCTTGAAATACAACACTATTTGTTAATGTTGGGTGTCATCCTTTTGCAATTTGTTTACCACTACTTTTGCTTAATGAACCATTTCTCAATTTGTGCGTGTGATTTTCTAAACACAACACCACTGCTTGTTGCGATTTGTTTACCACTACTTTTGTTTACTGAACCATTTCTCGATTCGTGCGTGTCATCTTTTGAAACACAACACCACTACTTGTTGTTGTTGTTGTTGTGTGTCATGCTTGCTCATGGGTCATTGCTCGATTTTGTTAACAATTTTTTGTTTACTGAATCATTTCTCGATTTGTGCGTGTCATCCTTGAACCACAACGTTAGTTGTTGTTGTTTTTGCTGTTGTGTGTCTCGAATTGTTTACTGCTATTTTTGTTTACTGAAACATTTCTCTATTTGTGCCTGTCATCTTTGAAACACAACACCACTATTTGTTGTTGTTGTTGGTGGTGGTGGTGTGTCATTCTTAAACAGGGGACATTGCTTGATTTGTTTACTGGTGTATTTTCTTCCTACTGAACCATTTTTTTCAATTTGTGGGTGTCATCTTTGAAACACAACACCACTAGTTGTTGTTGTTCTTGAACAGGGGTCATTTGCTTGATTTGTTTACTAGTGTATTTTCTTCTTACTGAACCATTTTCATCCTTGTGTGCTGGGGCCATTGCAAATTACTGAATCATTTCTCGATTTGTGCGTGTCATCCTTCTGCAGTGGCCAATGCTCATTTTTTTTTACTACTAGTGTATTTCTACTGTGTTTGGTTACTGAACCATTTCTTCATAATTTTTTTTTTGGTTGATTTGTAGAAGAAGAATAAGAAGAATGAAGGAGGAGAAAAGAAGAAGGAAGGAGGAGGAGGAGGAGGAGAGAATAAGAAGGATGGAAACTTAACTGTTGTTTTGAAATCAGATTTTCATTGTGATGGATGTGTTACTAAAGTTGTCAAAGCCATTCGAAGTGTTGGAGGTATATGTATACTAGTAGTATATAATAATAATGGCTAATATATTCATTTGGATTTATCAATAAAAAAAAAATGTGTTTGTAATGTTATTGTTTTTCTGTGTTTTGATTTAATTGAACAAAAAAATGATATATTGTTGGTCTTCTTTCTGGTGATTATTTGAAAAAAAAAAAAAAAAAGATTAACCATGAATATTGTGTGATTATTTGAAGAAAAAAATAGTTTTGTTTTGAAAATTGGAGTTTTTTTTTTTTTTTTTTTTGAGTAATTTAGGAGTAAAATCAACTTATTGTTGTTGTTCTCTTTGTTAGTGCTTTGTCTCTTTATGTTTATTTTTTTTTTGTGAATTTTGCTTTATAAATTGAATGAAAATTGATACTCCCTCTTTTCTTTATAAAGCGGTCTAAAAGGAAAGTAGTTCATTTTTTTTAAACGGAGGGGAGTATGTTGTTGTTATGCTCTTTGGTAATGTTGTGTTTCAATTTCTGCATTTTTGTTTCAATTGAATTAAAAAAAATTGTAGTTGTTTGGCCATGAAAACTTATCGGAGTTTGTTTTTTGAATTTTTGTGAGTAATTTGGAGCGAAAAAACAAATAAGGAAAACATATTTATGTCAAAATTTCAGAAATGGTGAGTTTTTTGGTCAAATATATTTTCGGGGAATTTGAACTAAAATTGTTGTCAATGTTATTGCATTTTGCTTTAATTGAACCAAAAGAATTGACAGTTGTGAATATTAATTGCTTGTTCTGTTCTTCAGTGTACTGTGTATTCTCTCTGATCATTCAAAATGTGAGATTCCAATAAACTTCCTTTTACGTCCTTTTCAATTTCTTCGTATTGATATTATTGATTGTATGTTTTCTATAGGTGTAGAGAAAGTTACGTGCGATATAGATTCGAAGAAACTAACTGTGATTGGTAAAGTTGATCCGGTGATGTTACGAGAGAAAGTTGAACAGAAAACACACAAGAATGTTGAACTTGTTTCTCCGATACCGAAAAAGGACGGTAAGGGAAAAGGAGGAGGCGACAATGGCGCCTCCGGAGGAGAAGAGAAGAAGAAGAAGAAGGAGGAGAACAAAGGAGGAGAAGATAAAAAGACCAAAGAAAAAGAGGTACACTTCAATTAAAATAAATTTAGTAAGCTTTTTTGGCCATGAAAATCTAAGTTGCTCATACTCTCCAAAATGTTGTTTATGATTGCGTGTTAGATCATCCAAAAATAGTAGTATATTCTTTTAAGGAGTTGCCACGTGTGCAATAATGTTTTTGGAGAGTTCGAGCAACTTAGATGAAAATTACGACTACTTTAATTAAGCAAGCGTTTAGTCATGAAAACTTTAGTTGCCTCTACTCTTAAAATATGTCTACGGGTGCGTGTCGAATTATTCAAAAATAGTGTATATTTGAAGGATCTGAGTTTGAGCAACTTAGATGAAAATTACGACTACTTTAATTAAGTTTTGTCTTCAAAGTGAAATATGATATTTTTCCGGTGTTTTTTAAATTCCTATAAAGATTTGGGAATTCAACTTGAAGTTGAGTTTTGAAATTTTGTGGGTAAACATATTTTTCAAAATTCGAAAATAACCCTTCCATTTATGGCATAGTTTGAATTTTGAGAGTCGATTTAATTTTGACTCTAAAGTCTATAGCATTAGACTCTTCAAATATTTTTGAAACAAACTTTTTAAATTTAAAAACTATGTGAAAATACTATAATTAAAAAATAATGTATAAACTACATGAAAGTGCTATAAGTAAAAAATTAATGTCACTGAATCTCGAAATTCGAAAGGTGCCATGTAAATGAGACAGAGGATGTAGTAATGAATTTTCATGGCCAAACGCGTCTTATTGTTTTCGTCCTTTTTTTTTTTCGTCGTTTTCATTCTGTTTCATACTTCCATTATTATTCTGATAATACTTTTTTGTCTTATTTTTGCATCTGATATTTTGTTTTTTTCAAATTTCCAAGCATATGTTAAAATAAAAAAAAGCAATAGAATTTTCTTCTGATTCATTTGTCTCCGGAATATACGGTACAAATCATGTGCACCAGATGTCACATGAGTATTTTAGCAGTTTCTTAACTGTTCATAAATAATTAAATAATCTGTAAAAATTTCAATTTTGAAATAATTACGTGATTTTCACGTTAATCAGTAATGGTTATGATTAGTCAAAACTGACATCTGACAAATTACTGAATATATTCTGTGTTTTATCATTCATTTTTATGTAATTTAATCCTATCCTATTAGTGAATATTACTATTAATAGGAAAGTACGAGTTTGTCGCTAGGTATTTGACCAAAACGGTTTTCGATGAGATGGGAGATGAGAACTATTTTCTCCGCATTACGTTTGTGAATAAGTGATTTTCCGAGAAGGAAAAAGGAATATCCGTCTTTGATAATTCGCTATTTGTTTTTTATGAATGTCTACTAAATATCGTAATGTTTTGCGATTTGTTTAACAGCCTCCGATCACCACCGCGGTGTTGAAGTTGCATCTCCATTGTCAAGGATGTATTCAGAAAATCTACAAAATCGTCACCAAATTCAAAGGTAAAGATTCAAATCCATCTAATACCCGACTCTATGTTTTCTTTCGTTTCAATTTGTTTGTCTAGTTCTGACGTGCACTGAGTCTAAGAAATGGAAAAAATTTGAATCGATATGAAGTTGAAATGAAGGTTTTTGTTAAACAAATAAGTTGAAACTGAGGGAAGCTAAGTTGCGTAGACTCTCCACTTCTGATGTCGCACCCGTGTCGGATCCTCCAAAAATGCACTAGTTTTGACGAATCCGACACGCGCACGTTGACATTATTGAAGAGTTCGAGCAACATAGGAGGGAAGTATAATTGATGCTTGATGGTGTGATTGTGCAGGGTACAAGGAGATGAAAGTAGACAAGCAAAAGGATTTGGTGACTGTGACCGGGTCGATGGACATGAAGGCGTTAGCAGAGACGTTGAAGAAGCATTTGAAGAAGGAAGTCGAGATTGTCCCGCCTAAGAAGGAAGGCGGAGAGAAGAAAGAGAAAGGCGGTGGTGATAACGGTGGTGGTGAAAACGGAAAAGGTGGTGGCAAAGGTAAAGGTAAAGGCGGTGAAGGCAGTGGCGAAGGGAAAGGTAAGGTGAAGGATGAGATAGTAGACGGAGGCGCTGGCGTTGGTGGTGGTGGTGGTGGTAACGTAGCTAATGGAATGCAATTGATGCAGCAACAAGTACAATTCGGGTATCCATACCCATATATGTACGGACCAGTTGGACCAGTTGGACCCGTTGGACCGGTTTATCCAGCCGACCAGTTCCACAACCCGTACCCGGTTACGGTCCATGCCCCTCAGCTCTTTAGTGATGAAAATCCAAATGCTTGCAGTGTTATGTGACATGATCATGAGAATGGAAAATGATCAATCAAACTCTTTTTGCTAGTAAGGTTTATGATGATAATAACTTTAAAAGAAAATCAAAGCTGAAACTTGTAGATAAAGAGAAAGGGCCTAGTAGTTTTAATTATTAATTATTACTATTATAATCATAATATGTATGTAATTAGGTTCTAAAACTAGTAGTAGTTTTGAATGTGGCCTTTCCCACTACTAGTTGTGGCTTAGTGTTGAACTTTTTGGTTTTTGTATGTTAATGTAGTGAATGACTATTTAAGGTTTAGTTGAAGCCATTTTATTGTTGGTGCATTATATCTATCTATACTGTGTCCTCTCCAAACTCGACTATTTGTCTACACTGCTTATATTGTATTTTTTTCAAAACTCGACTACTTGTCTACACTGCTTATATTGTATTTTTTTCAAAACTCGACTACTTGTCTACATTGCTTATAGTGTATCCTCTCCAAACTCAACTACTTGTCTATACTGCTTATACTGTATTTTCTTCAAACTTGACTACTTGTCTACACTGTTTATACTGTATTCTCCCCAAACTTGACTACTTGTTTACACTGCTTATATGTATCCTCTCCAAACTCGACTACTTGTCTACACTGTTTATACTGTATTCTCTCCAAACTCGACTACTTGTCTACACTGCTTATATTGTATCCTCTTCAAACTCGACTGTTTGTCCACACTGCTTATACTGTATCTTCTTCAAACTCGACTATTTGTCTACACTACTTATACTGTATCCTCTTGAAACTCGACTACTTGTCTACATTGCTTATATTGTATCTTCTCCAAACTCGACTACTTGTCTACACTGCTTATACTGTATCCTTTCCAAATTCGACTATTTGTCTACACTGCTTAAATTTTATTCTTTCCAAACTCGACTACTTGCCTACACTGCTTATACTGTATTCTCTTCAAACTCATTTACTTGTATATAATTTTTTTAAACTCGATTTTGTGGAATTTCACTGGTTATGTTGTTAAAGTTGGTCCACTCTTTTTATGTGGGGGTACTAAAGTAATGTCTTTGGTAAAAAAAGGGGAATTTGTCAAAGCTAGTACTCACTACTCCATATACTTCTATCACTTAGTGAATAATGATGCAATTGGAAAAAGTAAGGTACTCATTGTTTATTCAAGAATATTCTTTTTATGATATATCATGGAATGAGTAAAAATGTGTAGGGTTAATGAGATCTTAAAATGTGATTCAATTATTCCCAAACACAAGTGAGATGACAAAAGTTAAAGTGGGTTTCTTTATTTAATTAGACAGATTATTTTTGATAGATTTTCGATTCAACTGAAATATATCAAACAATGAAGAAGAAACTAATCATAAACAAAAAGCAATATCATTGCTCAAGCAAATAAAAATAATAGGTAATACAAGAATAAGATAGTAGGAAATATATTTTTAAAATTTTCCCTCCTCTTTTTATATGTTTCATTTTTTTATAGTCAAACGATACAAATTTTATCAATATTTTGAGATGTATTTTAATCCAATTGGAAAAAAGAAAAATTATAATTTATAGTACTTTATTTAGCTTTTAATTATTTAAATTTTATGGTATAAATTATTTCCTAACTTCTTTTTCTTAATAGGTGTATATTGAGGCAAAAATTTATTATTTTGGACTAGAAAGTGTAACATAAATGTCCATTTAAAGGATTTTTTTAATTGACCAAATTAAGTAAATAATTAAGCAAATTAAGTATGGGATTTTGAACCAATGTATACGGCGCCAAAAAAGTACAATAATAAATAATGGAGTATATGAGTAGAAAATTTTCAAAGCAAAATTGACACTCTGTAAGGTGCAGTCTATAGGGGCTATATGCCACCCACTTTTCTTATAACCATTAATTTTTGGGTTCGGGTCGGTTTACGTACATCTCAATTAAATTTATGAGATACGTATCGCCTTCTATCGGGAACAGATATCGTGCATCCCGATTAAATTCATGAGATACGTATTACCTTCTGTCGGGAACAGATATCGTGCATCTCGATTGAATTCATGAGATATGTATCACCTCTTGTCGGCAGCAGATATCGTGCATCTCGATTAAATTCATGAGATACGTATCACCTTCTGTCGGCAACAGATATCGTGCATCTCGATTAAATTCATGAGATATGTATCACCTCTTGACGGCAACAGATATCGTGCATCCCGCTTAAATTCATGAGATACCTATCACCTCTTGACGGCAACAGATATACAAATATCGTGCATCTCGATTGAATTCATGAGATACGTATCACCTCTTGACGGCAATAGATATCGTGCATCATGATTTAATTCACAGCAGATACGCATCATCTTCCGCCTGCAGCAGATATCATATAACTTTATCCATTAATGTTTGGAGAGATAAAGAAGAATCACCTAATATTTTTTTGTCTCCATCGAATTTGAATTTGAGATCTTAGGTTTCAACTCATTTGGTTGACCAATACTCCATATTCTTCAGTGCACTTTATTTAGATATTTGATCTACGATAGTCGATATGTTTGATTGAGCATCTAAAAAATACATCACGTAAATAAATTAATCATTTAAAATATCACCTTCTATAATTATGTTTATTGTATAAAATTTTTCAATAAGCCAGAAAACCTCAAATTTATTTCAACTGATTATGAGGTGTATAATTAAGTCATGTGTTTATATAGTTAACCAAAACATGCAATAATTAAGAATGTAAAAATGTATGCAGCCCAGTGGTCAATGAAATGATTGAATATCTGAGGTCTTAGGCCCAAATCCAGCATAAATAAAAACATAAAAACACTATGTTTATGTGATTTAATCCCATTTATTTTAGCTCGAACGAACAAAGTTACCTATCATTTATTGCTGGCGGGAGATGACAGGTATCACGTGAAATTAACCGAGGCGGTTGAGGTGTATTGTTTAATTGAACAAATTGAGTAGTAGTAAAGTAATTAGGAAAATGAAGTATGGGGTAGTATTTGCCCCAATGTGTATGGCACAACAATAAAGAATAAGTGGCCAAGTACACAAAGACATGGGCATGGTCCCAAGCTGAAAATGTCCATTAGGGAAAGTTTTGAAGGCAATTGACACTCTGTATGTTGCAGTAAACCTATATGGCATGGCCACACCCATTTTCTTGTACTTGTTGCTTTTTTGCTTGTGCCTACTATGTAGGTGTTTGGACATGAATGTAGTGCGATTTTTATTTTTTTAAAAAAAGGCTAAATATATAGACAACCATGTGATCGAGGTTACGTGTTTAAGCTTTGAAAAATAATCTCTCACATAAATATAAGGTAAGACTGTGTACAATACACTTTTGTGGTGATGCCTTTTCATGTGTCCGAGGTTAGGGGTTCAAGCTTTAGAAACAACCTCTGACAGAAATGTATGGAAAGACTGCGTACAATACATTTTTATGGTGGGGCCCTTTCTCGGATCTTGCACATAGAGAAAAGGGTTGTCTTTTTAAAAAAATAATATATATATAGACAACCTTTTATATATTACTCCCTCCGTTCCACAATAAGTTAATTGTTGGATTTTGACACACATGTTAATAAAAAAAAAAAAAACATAAATTTATCATGTTTTTTCATTTTTACGCTCTTCAAAAAGCAAAAACACATGATATATCACTCACAATGCACATTTAATGGAGGGTAAATTTGGAAAAAAATTCCAACATTTACCTTGAATTGTGAACCATTTACTTATTTTGAAACACTCAAATTGCTCCAACAATTCACTTATTGTGAAACGGAAGGAGTATTTATTAGTGAATTTATGTGGATAATGACATGCAATGTGTTTCAAATTGAGCATATGAATATAATAACACAATAATGATATATTCGATGTAATATTATATGCGAAATTTAAAAAAATTGGGTGTACGCAGATTTTATCGTACATTGAGGTAAACTGAGTAATTGAAACATGACAAAAATATTTGTATTAGGTATTTTGTCTTGTTCTTGAATTCTTGTTGATATATGTTGTTTAATTTCGGGTAGACCACTTGTAATATTATTTTGTGGTAGTAGCGTGTTGCTACTTTTTGTTGTTGTGTTATTCCTTATTGGCTTTTGTACGACTTTCGCATCTTTTTCCGGAATTGTATTTTGTCTTGAGTCGTAGGTCTATCGAAAATAGCCTCTCTCCTCAATCCTCACCTCTAAAGTAGTAGTACGGATTGTGTACACTCTATCCTTCTAGACTGCAGTGCGTGTGAATACACTGTGTATATCATGTTGTTGTTGTATTTTCAACTCAAAATATCGGGAAAAAAAATTGTGTGTAATGCATATTACGCAAATAAATCACTTTCTTTAATTATAAACATCAACCTCAACTGCAACACGTATAAGAGGTTTTACGACTTATCAGGACTAATGTTTATACATAAGAGAAATGACATAATTTAAGCGGCTAATTATCTGTGCAATTGAAGTTTGAGAAAGTTTTCTAAAATTTGAATTAAAAATATCTAACATGAACATTTTATCATATATTCAAATATTCAATCAAAATAAAATATAATTCGAGTGTCTAAATAAACTTCGATGAACCCAACCTAACCCTAAAGCCAAGGGCACCTCTTATTTTTTAAATGAAGCAGCTCATTGACGTACAACAGACTTCACTCAAAGGACTTGTTTTTAATGAATTCAATTGAACCAACATGGGTTGTGGTGCAGTGGATGGAGTTGTTTCACCCTTAACCAGAGATCGAGGGTTCGACCCTGAGTATGGAGAAAACTTTGTTGGGAGCGCTGCCACCTTAATGGGCCCTGCAACGCACTATCCGAATTAGTCGAGACTTCAGTGCGGGCACCAAACATCAGATGGGAAACCAAAAAAATGAATTCAATTGAAAACAATACTTTTGCATTTACTCTTTTGTCTTCAATCAATTACTATTATATAATTGCCAGTGTAGTACTATTTTTTTCATAAATAAATAAGAGTACTACTTCCTCCGTCAAATAATACTTGTTTATTACTCCCTTCGTCTCATTTTACTCATCCCAAATTGGGATGACACAGCTATTAAGAAAAATAATAAATAACATGGTTAGTTTACCATAATACCCCTATTAAATGATGTTTACATTTTAATATTAAAAAAAAAGTAATTAATGCAAAGGGTAAATTATGAAAAAAAAATTGTCTTGTCTTGATAAGTAAAAAAAGACAAGTAAAATGGTTCACCAGATTAGAAAATTTGGGACGGATAAAATGGGAAGGAGGGAGTATATGGGTAATTTTATAATTTTATTATATCACCTTTTGATTATAATAAATTTAATGTTTTAGAAAATGTATTGAGTGGTGAATAATAATTTAATAACAGGGGTAAGATGGATAAAAATGGATAACTTATTTATTAATTTTTCAGACTAGATAAGTATTACTGAATATCTATTTTTAATATCGTGAATAATAATTATTGGAGAAAGGAAAAAGAAGTAGTACTAATCACTAATGTACATTGATTTGAATTCATACTACATAAATATGTTTTTTAACTTGCCCTCGGATTATATTTATGACCTCCAACTTAAGAGTGTGCGCAATACACTTAAACATGTATAAAGTTGGATAAGTAGACACATAGTATGTTCCATGTGGCGTCCTACGGGGCCAACATTGTCCTACATGTCGTCTCATGTGTATTATGTCACATAGGACGTGTGTGTTTATTTGTTCAACTTTATACGAGTTTAAGTGCCAAAGTTGAAGATCGTAGATGTGATCTAAGGCCAAGTTAAAGAACATATATTATGTATTATGTCTTTTCTTTATATATCAAATTGACAGTTATAACAATTTATTTTATTTTATTTTGGATCGATTATAATAGGTATACATGCCAAAAATGCAAATTTTCGATGGAATTAGTCGGAGATTGATAAAAAGTTGACTTGTCTGATACGTTCTCGACGAGTTTTTCATAAAAAATCTCATATTTCTGATGATGTTTGAACGTTATTGTAGACATCTAAAATTTGTGGACTCTTCAATAAGAATCCAAATTCTGTTAGAGTTCTAGAAGGCTACTTTACCCTAAATCTCGCCTATTTAAAGGGTAATATGTTCCCTGAAACAGGCATCTTGAATATCCCATAAGCTGTGGGTATTCGTAAAAAGATCGGAATCTCCAATATCCCACAAAATCATGGGATATTCATAAAGAGATCATTCTATGTTCGAGAATAAGCCACTAACGGCCCTCGAATTACGGAGAAAATCAAGAGAGAAGAATCAAGGGAGGAATAGATTTGTAACCACAATCGTTTATCAATAAAAAATTCTTGTTTCTTCATATTTTTGTTTGTGGTTAAAATTTATTTTCCATGAATTTAAATTATGTTGCAAACAAATTGGCACGCACAGTGGGACCAAATCTGTCCTTCATCTCTTCTCCAGATCTGCAAATTTGTAGTCACTGCATAAAGATGGAAGCTCTATTGGTACTTCAAGACTCGTCATCAAATCTATACTTCGACAAGCCTTGAAGTAGGGGGCATTTGTAGACATCTAAAATTTGTGGACTCTTCAATAAGAATCCAACTTCTGTTAGAATTCTAGAAGGCTACTTTACCCTAAATCTCGCCTATTTAAAGGGTAACATGTTCCCTGAAACAGACATCTTGAATATCCCATAAACTGATGGGTATTCGTAAAAAGATCGGGATCTCCAATATCCCACAAAATCATGGGATATTCATAAAGAGATCATCATATGTTCGAGAATAAGCCACTAACGACCCCCAGAACTCTAACAAGTAGCAAGAGAAAACTCGTGGATCAAACTCCGCAATTTCTCTAAAAAGCTCAAACATTCAAATCAAGTTCATCAAGATTCAAGATCAAGACCGCAATATTCAAGAACAAGCTCAAAAGCCCTTGAATTCAAGAACAAGTCCCTCAAATCAAGAAATCAAGTTAAAATTCAAGATCAAGCTTGAAGCCCTTGAATTTATATTTGAAAAGGCGAATCAGAGGATTCATAGAGATTGTAACACTCGCATTGAAATCAATAAAATCGATTGTTGCAATATTTTTCTTATCTCGAATTATTTATTTTTCGGTCTTGAAATTTTACTGTCCAACAGTTATGAACTCATGTTTTTTGTTAGTAGCATCCTTATTATGTGAAGAAGTGTTTGGAATAGTCTTATCGAACTGCTTTATTTAGCCCGTCGAGTAAGACAGATGAAATAAAATAAAGACAAAATATGAACTATTCGACAATACTAAGACTAAGTTGAATCATCTCAATTCATCGATAAGCCCAATCTTGTCTTTAAATTCCTAAATTAACTAGGACGCTTATAATTACGATCACGATGCATAAACTCTTTCGATCACTATTACTTTCTTCTCATTTTTACGATGATAAAAAATTATACAAGTACTCTTCGTAACAATATTGTTATAAAGAAATCTGACTATTCAACCCATTATTTTTATTTTAGTCAATTCAAAGCACTCATTTAATTCAATTAATCGATTTTAGGTCAAATTAATTAAACTTAATTAAAATCATAAATATCGAGATTGCATATAACCAAGCACCATCAATATAATAACATTATTGTTATAATCGAATAAAATGTATGAATTCAATTTTCATCCTATAACAAAATTCGATGTTATCAACAATAACATTAGTGGTGGAGTCAAGATCTGCACCAAGAGGGTCCACAAGAGAATATACGAACTGATCGAAGGAGATTCGACATCGACTGTATATACATAAAAAATAATTTTAACCATATATATATATATATATATATATATATATATAGTATAATTTTTAGCCGAAGGGAGTTCAGGATGAACCCCCTATCATATATGTAGCTCCGCCCCTGAATAACATAATGTCCTATGTAATTCCACGAGCAGGATCTCGTTATTTAATTTTACCGTTCTCAAAAAATTATATAAAAATTTAAAATTTAAAATTGAAACGAAAAAAAAAGAAAGATATTGTCATATTACAGGATGAAAATACTCTCACAATTCAAATTATTTTTCGTGATCTTTAAAAATAGTTTTCTCAAATTAATCTACTTTAATTTAGCTTTAAAGTTCAGTCAAATTAACTTTTGTAAAATAAAATGTGACAAATAAAAATAAACGGAAAAGATTAACCGTCAGTACGTTAATAATTGAAATTTCTGTTTAGTAATTATAGCATTGACTGTAAATTAAATGAAAATTTGGTCATCCTTGAAAAGAGTAGGAGAATAATTATGTCGACCTAGGAAAAAATAAATCCTTTTTATTAATGTTAAAAGTAGAATATTTTACGTCATAATTTTTTTAAAAAATTCCACTTTAATGTTCGATATTCACATTAAAATTCCGACAAATATAGGTCATGCACTGCAGGATTCATTTTGGGAGGCAGCAGGATTATGTAGGTCCTAATCTACTTTTGGTACGCCGATTATTTCCTTTTCTAAACAGCTTAATTTAGTCTCAATTAACAACTAAACACTTAAACTTTAAAACGAACATCTGAACATCTTAATTTATCAGTACTGTGTCTCGTGGACATCCAAAATTGACATGACGCTAAATTTTGAAAGTGATTAAATGATTAATTTTAAGTTGAAGTGTTCAACTAATCGAGTAAAAATAAATTAAAATATGTAAATGTACATTATCAAATTATATTACTTGTGGTCGGAGCCACCTTTAGCTCAGGGGTTTTATCTAAATTTCGTTCGATAGAAAATTATATTATTTATATATGATTATTTTTTATTTGTATATAGTTGACGTTGAACCCCTTCAGCTAGTTCGTATATTTACTTTGAATTTTCTTAGTAAAAATTCTGACTTTGTCACTGATTTCACGTTAGGAAAGACACGTGACATAACCTTCATGATGTGTCACATGACATTATATGATCATCATCATACACTTCATACAAATATCAATGTCATATGAATCTGGAATGGTAAATATTTCTTCATTCTTGATCAGTAGTCTCAAATTCAGTTTTTCTTTTTGATACGTAATTGTTTTTGTCAGAGAATATTTTACTCTAAATGTGAGACTTTTCGACACGATTTTAAATTTAATTGAACTTCAATATCAATACTGAATATCATGTCATGCAAAATCCCCCCCTCCCCCGCGAGTCTCCCCCCTCGTCTCCAAACATTTATGAAATTTAAGGTCAACAACAATTAATCACGAAAGAATGTGATGCAATGTATAAAGCTTTTTCTCACTCGATTAGAAGTTTTGACATCGAGTTTTGTTTTGAACTTTTTTTTTTTTCTTCAGTAGGAAGCATTTTTCTTGAATGAGCTTTATGCGATTTGAATCTGAATTAGAATTTCAATATCGATATATTGAGTTCTAACGATTGAGAAATAAATATTAAAAAAAAAAATATCAATATTTTGATTTTATCATATTGTTTGGCAAAAAATAAAATAAAATAAAATCGAAGAGTTTGGTTGAGAAATTGTTTTTGTTTCCCATTTTGTGTGTGATATTTGTATGTATTATAATATGATTTGGATGAATAAAAACAAATGCAATGAATATTCTACCAACTCAAAAGGACTTGTTGGTACTTTCCAAACTAATTATTTAATTAAAAAGATCTTCATGGAACACCTCCAAATACAATCTCTTTTAAATATGATGACTAAAAAAAGAGTAGTAATTAATGATTCATTTGAAAAAAAGTACTCCATTTAAGGTGTATTTTTTTATTTTTTTAAATCTTATTATTATTATTTGAAATAAAGCGAAGTCTTGAAGTAATTAATAAAGTTATTGTATGTATGTGACCAGTAAATTACGGATTTAAACAGTGAAAGCAACTTCTGCCAGAAACACAAGACAAGACTATGTACAATAGACTTTTGCGATCGGTCCTCCCCCGTACGATGGTCATTTCCCTCATTTTCGCGCATTTTCGACGTTTAGAGCTTTTCTTTAACTGCCCCAAGTTATTATGATTTGCTGGAACTGACAGATCGATTTTCAGACGGTTCGTTTGAGAATTTTGATGATACCGAACATATTGTGGAATATTTAATCAAAACTAAAATTTGATAGAAATATAATTTATTACCTTTCTAAAATGTTTTGATGGATAAAACTTTTTAGTTTTGAAACTTATGATATATTTATATTACTTTATAATAACTTTTATAATCTGTTAATATTTTAAGCGGAGATAGTAAATCTAAACATATTAAAATATTAGTATTATTATTATTATTATATAACAGAGGTTTTATTAGAAATAATTTACTATTAATTATGATAGATCCAAAATATTATATTTATTTTACCATGAACCTTTGCAATATCCAAATATGTATATAATGAGATAAAGGTATTAAGTCCACTTCAACTTCGCATAGCGAAAATTTTAGTGTACTTGATTGCCTTATTATTATTTTTGAAATTCCCGAATAATCCGCAACCGCTACAACCTCTGTTACAGCCTTGACCCTTCGTGTGAGCACTCTGTTGTGAGTACTGGGTAAATCCCCCATTGTATAATAGTCTGCAAACCACATAGAGGCTGTAAACTGCACTAGGCAAGTCTTAACTCGACTCAGAAGACATTAAGGTGGGATCGAACTCAGATTATCCGTGTGGATAACCACCCTCCAAACCAACTGAGACATCCCGAAGGACATTATTATTATTATTATTATTTTATTATTTTATTATTATTATTGATGATAATATTAATAATAATATTTTCAAGGACAAAATTCAGAATTAGCATACTTATCCCCTTAATTATGAGTTACATAGCAACAGTTTCACAATTACATAATATAACAAGTTGTATTTTGTATTTTTGTAAACTGTTGCTATAAAAATACAAATACATATGATTTTTACTGCTCTTATGATCGATATGTATTTTGTATTTTTGCAAACTATTGCTACAAAAATATAAATACATATAAATACATATGCTATAAAATAAATGTAATTTGATAAAAATGTTACTATTTTTTATAACTTAATACTTAAGCAATTTTTTCTATTTTCAATTCAAAGATGGTATACTTTTAATAAGATTCCATAGGCATGTGGAATAAGAATGTGGGGGCTTCTTTGCATTTTTAGATGTCATGATTACTTGTGGCCATGCCCATGTGTGTGTACTTCTTTTTCTTTATTTACAAGATTTGGAAGGAAATTGAATAATGAAAGATTTGAAAATAAACATGAAAAGGCATGAGAAATTATTAGCCTCTCAATTATCCTAAAGTCACCATGCCAAAGTTTGAAAAAAGTGAAGAAAAGAAAAAGGAAAGCAATGAAAGAAAAAGAAAAAAAAGAGAAGAAAAAAGCTACCCTATGATGAAAGTAGGTGATTTGTAAAAGAGTATAACCTATCTTTATAATTAATGTAAAAGAATTGTTTTAGGGTAAAACATCTAGTACGCTGAACTATGATCAAATTTGCTACGACACATTCCAACTTCACGGGAGTCCTATTGCCCCTGAACTAAATTTTAACATATTTTTATCAACCTTTTCAGCTGACGTGGCGGCACCTTTGACGTGAGCTTCATTTTTATGTAATAAAGATGCCACGTCAGCATAAAAGGGTGGCAAAATACACTAAAATTGAGTTCAGGAAGTAATAAGACCCCCTGTGTGTCGTAGAAACTTTGATCATAATACAGAGGTAGCTGACGTGACACCTTTGACGTGAGCTCTATTTTTATGTAATAAAGATGTCACGTCAGCATAAAGGGATGACAAAATACACTAAAATTGAGTTTAGGAAGTAATAAGACCCTCTGTGTGTCGTAGCAACTTTAGTCATAGTGTGGAGGTACGGGATGCTTATCTCGAATTTTTTACATTATCAAACTTAAGCAAAGGATATTTGTAGGTATGATTGACTCATTTAGTATATAAAGTCATTAATATTTTTCTTTTTAATCGATGAGGGACAATTGACACATAGCAATCGCCTTCCACGAGAATAACTAACCTGTCGGTCACGATTGGCACCCCTCTTAAATCAAGACCACCACTCTGAATGGTTGCTCGATACGTGGATCAAGTAGTTCTGATACCATTAGTCCAATCCAAAAGACTAGTCTGATAGATAGGTGGGCCCGTTTAATTTAGAGTAAAACATCTAGTACCCTCCCGAACTATGATCAAATTTGCTACGACACACTCCAACTTCACGGGGATCCTTTTACCCCCTGAACTAAATTTTAGTGTATTTTTGGTATTCTTTTGTGCTGACGTGACACCTTTTGTCAAATTTTTTAGCTGACATGACACCTTTGATGTGGACCCCACTTTATGTAAAAGGAGATGCCACAACAGCATAAAAGGGTGACAAAAATACGTTAAAATTCAGTTCAGGGGGTAATAAAACCCCATGAAGTTAAAGTGTGTCATCGCAACTTTGACCATAGTTCTAGGGGTACTGGATGCTTATGTCTTTAATTTATAACCTATTAGTATTCTTCTTTTAATGAATGAGGAACAATTGAAGCATAACAAAATTCAATATATTTAACAATTTGAGTAGATTGAAAAAGTTCTCAAAAAGATGTACTAGTAATTGATAAAAAGCTTTGAAAAGACGAAATTGATATCAATTGACTTTGAATAACATTTTAATTATACTTACATGAATTATATTATAGTCCAAATCAAAGTTGAAAAATGTAGTTCCCACCAAATTTAAAACTTCCATTATTGAAAAATGGATACTACACAAAAGTTGATGTAGGGTATATGGTGTTTCCATTCAATTGACTTAGTGGAATACATGAATATATTTTTTTTGTTTCCCACTCGATGTCCGGTACCCATATCAGAACCTCGACTAATCCGGATCGCGCACTGCAGGGCCCATTCTGGGGGTGGCGCTCCCAATAGGATTTTCTCCACACCGAGGACTCGAACCCGAAACTTCTGGTTAAGGGCGAAATAGCCCCTCCACTACACCGCAACCTATGTTGGTGGAATACATCAATAGCTAGCCATCAGAGAGGACTTAGAATGAGTGAAGTACTTTCACAAAACATGTTCCAATGTTTGATATACTTGTTTTAAGGCTTTTTATATTTCGATTCGCGTTCTGACGACTTGCTAGAATTTCTTATTTGATATTTGACGAGACTTGTCTTACACCGAATTATGGTGATCGTAAGAATTTTGGACGAATCGCGAGATTCTGAAGCAAAATCCTAGTGTATCACTAAAATTTTCTTATTTGATATCGGACAGGATAGTAAGTTATGATAATCATCAAGATTTTCTATACAAGCCAGATACTTGCTTGTGATGTATCCAGGTATCCTATTGTTTTATGGGATTTTTACGCGGTCAGAATAATAACCGATAAATGTATAACATATGTATATCGGCCCAGGGCAGTTAATAATTTGGGCCCAAACAGCCAATTGTGCACTTTGTTGGTTTGTCCACAAGGGATGTGCACAAGTCTGTGAAGAAGCCCAATATGAATCACATCTAATAGTTGAGTCGAGGGTCTTTTGAGAACAATCTCTCTATTTTCTCGAGGAGTACGATATGCATACATGCGTACACTCGATCCTCTCCAGACCCCACCTATGGAATTACCTCCACGAGGTAGGGGTAAGATCAACGAAGTATCTATAAATATTGGACTGAGAATCCAGTTACCATTGTAGATTAACTTGAGGACGTTGTGAGCCGCTACACTTCAAATCTTGGATCTGCAACAAATACGCGTTGATCCCATTCTATCAAATCTCAGTTTCACACAGGCTCAACTATGACTGCACCTTCTTCAACGCTGGTATAGCGCGACCTGAAATCAGCGAAAGTGCAAAAACAAAGGATTCTAGTGAAAAGTTTATCATACATAGAAGTGTAAATGCCGGATGAATAGAACCTATCGGTTTTTTTAGTTGCTCGAACGATACTGGCTTCAAAGCGATTTAAGAATGCAAAATATGCAGACTATACTATCCAATTCGTCATAAATATCATCTTTGATAATGAGCATTTCTTAGACTGTCTCTCTAAGGAAACCGCGCTATAAGAAAAATTCCCAACGCTACCATAATAACAGCATGTATAAGAGCTGGAATATGACTATGTTCCTCCCGTTTCTATATTATAATGCTTCAGTAGAATCAAGATGACGTAAAGAGAGTGCATTCGAAATAGTTTTTGTACTGAGATGAGATATAATTCACTTTTTGTACCTTGTGGGCTTGCCGTAGGAGTATCAACGCACTATATTAGTGGAAGCTAGGGCGAGAAGTATCATTTTCGTTATCATCCAAAATAAGCTTCACTCCGTTGTTCTTAAGGCCATTAACAATAGCCCAAACTTTTGTGCGATTCTTGAAACCTTTCTTCTCGACCTCCTTATTTACATTGACATGGATCCCATTTCCTTGTCCCTGATCAAGACCCTCCACTTTGAGACGCATTGCCAACACTTCACCTACGATTGCTGCAGCCTTTGCGTTGCAAGTTCTACCGCACTCCAGTGACTGTTTCACTGAATGTTCAACCGTTGATGATGTTACAACTATACGACCGTTGTTCCTGTCTACCACATTTGCAGTTATGTACTTCAACGATATGAACAATCTCAACACATACCTCTTCATCAACGTCATATTTCAAAAATCCAATCTGTTAGAGAGGAAGTTATATTAGTGAGAGCAAAAAATTAGCATCTCTAGAAAAAAGGTAAAAGATTCGTTTTTTTCCCTCTCCTCACGAAATATATATCGAGTGCAATCTTTCCTCTTAAGATTGTGATTGCGGGTTCAGCGAGAACTGCATTAACATCTTGGCACAAGAGAGCAATAGAAATTTTACAAAAATCAGAGAATATAGCTAAACAACAAAATCCGTCACTAAATGATGAATTAGCAAATCCGTCACTAAATGATGAATTAGACACATTACCAAAAGATTCTGCTAACAACACATTAACGACGATGTTCGTAGCTAATTCCAGTTTTCCTGTAGCGATCATTCTCCTAATATAATAAATCTTCTCCAACTATCTGAACTTCTCCAAAAACACAAAATTGACAGAACATAAAAACAAAAAGGTTACGATACCAAAACAACTACACCTCAACCAGTGCTTCTAAAACGGAAAAGCACAACAAGGCAACAAGGTTCGTGGGGCTTGAAGCAAAATCGAAAAGTACAACAACATACCCAGTATAATCCCACAAGTTGGTTGGGGAGGGTAGGATGTACGCCGACCGCCGACCTTACCTCTACCTTTGTAGGGTAGAGGGGTTGTTTCCGATAAAGCAAAAACAGAAGGTTAAGTGCATAATTCATAGAAATTTAAAAATGGCAAACATAGATGGATTTAGTAGTATAATTTTAGCAAAGTAACTAATTTTAGCAATAGATATACACACTAATGCCAACATTATCCAAATCCTCAAAGTTGAGATTCAAAGAACTGCCACTTTTCTTCTGGATCACTTTGAGGCGTCATCGTTTGAACTTTTTTTTCTTTTTTTCTGAGAACGGTAATATTAGTCTAAAGATCCTCAGGTATACTACAATTAAAGTGTAGCCCGCCTTCAAAAGTGTTACGTCTTACAAACTTTACATCTATCACCTGATCCTATAAATAATCCAGAACATCAAAGATGTCTTCTGCTTGAGCTATTACATTCTGTTTACACCAAAAATAAAACAAAGCTCGACATTTCATCTTAAAATCCATTAAATTGTTTTGCTTGTCTTCGAAACATCTCAAGTTCCTTTCTTTCCACACTGTCCATCGGATGTAAGTGGGGACAAGCTTCCATCTGTGTTGCATTTCACAGCTTGTTAGAGCAGTTGAGAAGCCCCGTTATATTCCTTGGTTTCACCCAATTGGTCTTTCTCAAACTAACGAGCATTCTCTAGATCTGTCCAAAGATGGTTGACTGTCTCTGCTTGTTCTTTCCATAAGCAGCACCTGGAACACCAACTGAAATCCCCTCTTGTTCGGGTCTCATGAGTCAGTACTGCTTCTTTGGCTAAGAGCCATGTGAAGCAGTTCACTTTGTAAGAAACTTTAGCTTACCAAATCATCTTCCAAGAACACAATTTTCTCTTAATCACAAGGCTTCACCCACATGAAACAATAACCCGCCGCTTTGCAACCTTGATCACTTTGAGCGACGACGATGCCTTTTAATTATACACTGGCCTCAACCCAAAACTAGATGCAGTCAGCAATGTGACTCCTCTATATATATCCATTCCACTCCACTTGGGTCTGTCTCATTTCACTACATAATGATTTGACTTTTACGACAAATTAGGATTTCTCTAATCTCACATCTATCCTATAATGCCAAACAATCATGGATAGAACTAAGACGACACATGTTAAACACTAGACCTAACATAAGAGCCTTAACTCTCACTAGTTAGTATCATCTTATGGATACTTTGCTTTCAATGTATTCTATTCTTCACGGCTTCTAGATGAATTCTAAATAAGCGTAAAGTTACTTTATCTTATTTGTACTTGAACCTCAAAACTTTCGTAGCATTTTCCAACTTCATTCTCAAACTGTGGGCTCACTGGTTAATCTTCGAGTTAGTACTGCAAAATGTCAATACACTGTTTGCACTTAAACCAGAATTTTTCTATTAGAAGCACAGTACGAATACATACAAGATGATGTTATAACTGTCACCCGATGATTTAAATTTACATTTATCAAAAGTGAAAAAAGCTATAAGGTCCACTACGGTTTTATCCAAGACTAATAATTATAAAGCATGAATGACAAATATATGGGCAAAGAATTTGAAAATAAAAATCACGATAAAGTAAAATATCAATTGTTTAGTGCCACCTCTTCAAGAGAGGCTCACTAGAAGGAAAAATATTTCTTTGAACCTTGACGATTACACTAAAGCTCACATTAAGCGAAGTGAATTGCTCAACACATTTTGAGCATCGCTTCAGAGCTTAGTGCGCACACCTTTGACAATAGTGGATGATATCATGACTGACTTCATTTCCTTGAGCAGAGGGTCCATCAGAAAGACGGAAACAACCTCTCTACCTCCCAAAGTAGGAGTAAGGTCCATCAGAAAGACGGAAATAACACACTACTATTGGTAGCCAAATGCCCTCCAAAGAGTGACAACATTCAATCAATTAATCTATCTATCAATCAGTCTTTAACAGCTCGGATCTAATATATGAATCATCCTCTTACCAACATAATCCCACGCATGGGGTCTGGGGAGGGTAGTGTGTACGCAGATGTTACCCCTATCTTCTGATGTAGAGGCACTTTTTATAATGGACCCTCGACCAAAAGAATTTATTATAACATATATAAATAATTTATTCAGAACCTAGCAAGCAAAAAAAATGTGATTTAGAAATCATAAACAAAAAATCTTGGCTCCGCCCCTGGTATAGCCCTCCACAATCATTCACATAGGGGATATCTACACGATCTACCCACGTTGATTGTAATGTAATTTTGATTCTACAATCATAAATTAGGAAACACAACAAGGAACTACAACGATAAACATTCATGAACTAATATAACTTCCACGAGCTACACTAACCTGATTCAACTTTCCTTTGGCTCTTCAATCATTCACTCAAAAGAATTCAGCAGAATCAAAAACCTATCTGCACAAAAATCGATGGAACCCTGAGAAAAATCAAAACTTTAATCCACCAAAAAAATCAGAAAATCCAACAAGAACTACTAAACTAAAAAAAAAAAACACTGATCCATAAGCAACAAAGCAGGAAAAAAGATCAAGAATTTGGAAAAGGTGTTTCTTTCAACACTAATTCTACAAAAACAGGCAGATAAGTATATAAAAACCAAAACTTTTAAGGGCTCGTTTGGTTTGGGAACATGTTCTCCCGGGATTGCTGTTCCACCCTCAACGTGGGATAAAAATAACACTACAATCCCCAGATACCTGGATAAGTTATCCCGAGATTTTATTCCAACCAAACATGGGATGAACTCATCCTAAAATTAATCCCGTAATTAGTTATCCCCTTATCCCTCATACGAAACGATCCCTTAAGTATACATAGAGCAAAAAGTAACCCCGAGAGCTCAAAACAAAGAATGTCATCTAAAAATGCCAGGAAACGAATCAAGAATTGAGTAAAAATGATTTCTTTCAACACAAACTCTACAAAAAAAGGCAAAGAAGTATATAAAAATCAAATCTTTAAGTTTACATAGAGCAAAAGAGTAATCCCAATTGCTAAACACAAAGAATTTCACCTAAAAATGCCAGAAAAAAATATCAAAGAATTGACTAAAAATGATTTCTTTCAACATAAACTAAGTAGAAACATGAAAAGAAACATATAAAATCAAAACTTTAAGTTTACATAGAGCAAAAACCAAAGAATTTCACCTAAAATAAAATCAAGAATTGAGTAAAAGTGATTTCTTTCAACACAAACTCTACAAAAACAGGCAAATAAGCATATGAAAATCAGATTTAAGTTCACATTGAGCAAAAACCAAAGAACTTTCACCTAAAAAATGGATAACTTAAACAATATGGATCAAAGAAAATAGAAAAATTTATATAAATTGATGTAATTAAACACTCAATGCAGATAAATATTTACCCCTTTTAAGTTCCATCATTCTCTGTGTGGTGAAAAATTGAATCCCAGCTACATAACTTGATAAATGAATTTTAAATTATTCTTTTAATATATTTTTTTTATAAAACACTGACGTCTGAGCCAGCTTGTGTGCACCCAATTAATTACTATATAAATCATTATACTATAAAGAAGATAGTAGCTTTGTATGGAAAATAAGCTTCTCTTTCCACGCGTGGAAGGTGACGAAAACTGGCCTAGACACCACAGTTAGCATCTAGTACGCCCCCGAACTATGATCAAATTTACTACGACACACTCCAAACTGGCCTAGACACCGCAGTTAGCATCTAATATGCCCCTGAACTATGATCAAATTTGCTACGACACACTCCAACTTCACGAGGGTCCTATTAAACCCCTTAACTCAATTTTAACATATTTTTATCACCCTTTTGTGCTGACGTAACACCTTTTGTCACCTTTTTTTCTGACATGACACATTTAATGTGTACCCCATTTTGTAATAAAGTTGTCATATCAGGCACAAAAGGATACTAAAATTGGAGTGTCCTGTGAAGTTGCAGTATGTCGTAACAACCTTGACCCTAATTCGAGGAGCATTTGGATGCTTTATCTCAAAAAGGAACTTACAAACACAGAAACCTAATTCTTAGCTAAGAGTATAAATTCTTTAATCTCTTCCTTAATTTTTCAAATGGAATATTTAAAAAAATTGAAAGATAAAACTACTATTTCATCCAAATATGTTCATAAAAATTCAATCTTTAATTTTTTTTTATTTGAATCAAATGTATTTTAGGCCGAATAAAATTATTAATAAAAAAACAAAGAGAGAGAATTACCAGTTTAAAATTGTTAGCTTCCAAAATTGATTCCAAGTTTAAGGAAGAATGTTTTGAGAATAGGGATTTTGGATTATGAGGAAGATGAGTCCTCAACTATGGGCTCTATTTCGTTTAAAGCCCAATTCCACATGGGCTCTATTTCGTTTAAAGCCCAATTACCTATTATCTGAAAGCGAGTAGAATTTCATCCTAATAGCCATCAAAAACTAATTACCTACATTAGCCATTAAACTAATTCCTACTTTTAGCTATTTCGATGTCGGCTTCGTTTTCTTCTCCATTTTTTAAAGTTTTTATTGTTCCATTAAAAAAAAAAAATGGTTCATTTTTCTTATGAAAAGGGATTTATAAAAATATATCAAAGTGGTATAAGCGATGATGTATCAATTTGATATAGAGACTATGTATAATTTGATATATGGACTGCATATGTATGTGTAGATTCCTTTTCTTTTTAAAAAGTGTATCAATTTGATATGGGAATTGTATGTCATCAACATAAGTTCCATCTCTTTTGAAAAAGTGCATATATTTGGTATACGTATTGTTTCAATTTGGTATAAAAAATGTATATGCAAGAAAGGGCCAAGTAGCTCAATGGCTATTAAATGGTACTCCCTCCGTTCAGTTTTACTCGTCACAAACTGAAATAACATATCTACTAAGAAAAAACAATTAATAACATGATTATTTTATCATAATACTCCTATTAAATAATGTTTACAGTGTGTCTTAAAATTAATCTGAAGAAAAAATAATTAATGCTAAGGGTAAAATAAAAAAAAATACATTATTTTTCTTAATATGTCAAAAATGACAAGTAAAAATAGAAATTCAATTAGAAAATTTCTAATAAGTAAAAATGAACGGAGGGAGTATTAGTTTTACCGACTAGTCATAATATGACAAATTGATCTAATGTTGACCATTTGTTTTCAAAATGACCAGTAGGTATCCTATCTCCTTCTTTAAATATTTTACCCGTAACGAAAATTTTAATACACCAATCTTTAAAAAAAAAAAAAAAAAAGGCCGACAAAATCTAAAGCACCGTCCAATCATTACATTTTCACTTTCGTTGCCAAACATGAAGTCTTGAACTAACGATCACCGTCCAATCATCCTTGGAGACATCCATTGAATCGTCAACGTGCTAAAATTGTACTCCCTCCGTTTAAAAAATAATAATTTATTTTGATTTGACATAAAATTTAAGAAAATTAAAAAGACTTGCTAAAATTGTACTCCCTCCGTTTAAAAAAGAATGATTTATTTTGACTTGACACAAAATTTAAAAAAATTAAAAAGACTTTTGAATCTTATGGCATTAAATTAAAGTTGTGTCAAATGTACCAAAATGTTCTTTAATCTCGTGGTCCTAAATAGGGCTGGGCATAAAATACCGAAAACCGAATTACCGAACCTAATCAAAAAATTTGGTAATTGGTATTCGGTAATTTGGTATTTGGTATGGTATTTGGGAGTAAAATTTTAACATTTCGGTATTTGGGATTGAGTTTGGTTCAAGATATTAATACCGTTTGGTATTCGACATTTACCGAATATCGAATTATATATATATATATATATGTCTAACCAACCCAATAGACAATAGTATTAGTCGTTTCAAAAAATCTCTTGAAACTTGGTAATATATTCGTAAAAAGAAACAAAAAGAATACTAAATAAGGTTTCTATTAAATATACTCTTTGAAGTTTAAACGTACATTTGCACTTCTCCAACTTTAATATGGTAAAACCAAATATCGTACCGAACCGAAGTTTAATTTATCGAATTACCGAACCGATGTTCATAAGTATGATATATGGTATCTATGTTCAAATACCGATTATCAAACCTGAACTTTAAAAATACCGAACCGAATACCGAACGCCCACCCCTAGTCTTAAACATGCCATGTGGAAAGTTAAAATTAAAGTATTGCCAAAAAAGAAAAGTAAGTCATTCTTTTTTAAACAGAGGAGAGAAAGTATCTTTAGAAATTAAATACTCACCAACAAAGTAATTAATCAGTTGAGCTATTAATATTTTTCCTTACACATATGTTAGCTCGATGCCTAGATTATTGTTATAATGAGCATCTATATATTTTTCACCTAAACTATGCTAATCTTTTGAATTTTATGCATAAACGAAAAAAGGCATAATACATAAACATATTCTTTAACTTGACCACAAATTACATTTATGACTTTTAATTTTGGGTGTGTACAAGTAGATACTTAAACTTGTATAAAGTTGAACAAGTAGACACACATGTCCTATGTGACATAATACACATATGCCGTTATGCAGGACAAGAATTGGTCAAGTAGAATGCCACATAGGACATATGTGTCTACTTGTTCGACTTTATACAAGTTTAAGTGCTTACTTGTGCACACCCAAAGTTGGAGATCATAGATGTAATTTGAGGCTAAGTTTAAATGACATGTTTATATATCGTGCCTTAGATATGTGAGTTTTCTATATGAATTTATCACTGAATGTCTATTGAACTATCACTTATTTCAGTTTCTCACCTGAAGTATCAGGTACGAGAAGCAAACAACTAATAATTCAGATGGGTTTCAATAAACATTCAGTTCGAAACATTTAGTGATAAGTCAAGTAAGAAACTCACGTGCCTAATAGTTCATATATGAAACTCAAAAACTTGAAATACTTTAAATAGAACACATATAGCCGCTCATCAAAATAATACTTTAACTAACAAACATATAATTTTTGCAAAAGAAAATCCAGATATAACAAACTCAAAAATCAAAATACTTGAAACGTGTTTTCGACCTTTAACTGAACAGTTTGATGCACTAAACTCCTGCTATGTGCAACGTCTGGAGAGGGGTCCAACCACAAGAATTTATTGTACGCTACATTTTTGGAAGAGGCTATTTTTAAGAGTTGAACACGTGACTTTCTAATCATGCGACAACTTTACCGATTATCCCAGTTTTCGACCTTTAGCTCCAACAAAAAAATAGTTATTTTTTTTTTATAATTCCAAGAAATAAAAAGTTAAAATTAAAATTTTAATTTTTGTTGCCAAACTTGAACAAAGGATCGCCGTTAGATTACATCAACGTGCATCACACACACAGTATATATACTTTACCTCCAACTTTTCCTCCTTTCCCCTCTTTAAAAAAACCCTCGTTCCTCTCTTCTCCACACAGCTGCACTACACAAATTTACTCAAATTTCTCCATAATCCGTAGATCTATCATTTTCAAAGGTACATCACTGTTTCAAGTTCTTATTCTCCATTTTTTAAGGATTTTTTTGATATATTTTTCGACATTTTTTCGTTATTAGGTATTTTTACCGATTCAATTTGTGATTTTCTATTTTTTGCTGATATTTTTGGTTATTAGGTAGTTTTTCCCGATTCAATTACTGTTTTTTCCATTTTTCTGAATTTTTTTGTTGATATTTTTGGTAAATAGGTACTTTTCCCGATTCAATTTGTGATTTTCCATTTTTATCTGAGTTTTTTGGGTACTTTTTTTCTTTTTGGTTATTAGGTATTTTTCCTGATTCATTTTCTTATTTTCTATTTTTTAGGTATTTTTCCCGATTCAATTTTTGATTTTTCCATTTTTTTCTTGATATTTTGGCCTTTTTTCAGATTCAATTTGTGATTTTCCATTTTTTAACTGATTTTTGATATTTTTTCCAATTCAATTTCTGATTTTCCATACATTACTGACTTTTTTTTGGATATTAGATGGTGTCGGATGCAGCGAAGAAGAGAGATGCACAGAAGAAGGCGGCAGCAGCTGCTAGGAGGGGAGGAAAGGGTGCTGCAACCTCAAAGGCAGCTGCAGCGAAAGGGGCGGCGGCGGAAAGTAACGGGGTTGACAGTTTGGCGAATGGAGTAGGGGATCTAAAGATATCTGATCGGACTTGTACTGGTGTTTTGTGTTCGCATCCGCTTTCGAGGGATATTCGGGTTGGTTTTCGCGTTGTAGATATGTTCTTTTGAGTATTCGTGTTTTTAGATTCGTTGTTGTCAATGCATTTGCTGTTTGATTGGTTAGATTTATGGTATTTGATTGTGTTTGTGGGTATAATTTCTTGTTGTTTTATTAGGGTGTAGGTTAAGTGTTGCGTACACAATACTCCACTTGTGGGATTACATTGAATATGTTATTTAATTTATTACTCTTAGCTCTTTGTTTCATTGTAGTTATGACTTTCATGTTCGTGATTGATGCATTTGATGTGATGTGCTTATGAGTATAATTTATTGTTGTTTTATTATGGTTTATTGGAAACCACCTCTCTATCTCTACGAGGTCTGTGTACACGCTACTCCACTTGTGAGATTACACTGAATATGTTCCTGTTGTTGTATAGTTTCAATTTATTACTCTATCCCTTTATTTCGTTGTTGTTACGTCCTTCATTTTTGTATTCCCTTTTGTTAACTGCTTTGAGATGCGTTACGTGGAGTCTATCTGGAACTACCTCTATCTGTCAAGATAGGGAAAGGTCTGCGCATACACCATCCTCTCCCGATCCCACTTGTGAGATTACATTGGATAGGTTAAAGTTGTTGTTTAAGTTCAATTTATTACTCTATTGCTTTATTTCATTGTTGTTACGGCCTTCATTTTTGTATTCCCTTTTGCAAACTGCTTTGAGATGTGTGACTTGAGCCGAGGGTCTATCTGAAACTTGATAGAGACTAGCTATCTGTCCAGGTAGGGGTAAGGTTTGTGTACATGCTCTACTGCACAAAGTTTGAGTGGAGAAGCATCTTTCTTAAATGAAATGCTGAAATGTAAAAAAAAGGGCTTATTTTGGATATAGATGTTTTAGCTACTTTATACATGACCATAATAACTACGCATCAAACTCTTAAGAAGTTGGGCCAGTTATCTGTGTTATAATATCCATTCTGCTCTATTTGGACACATTGCATTCTATTTCTTAACATATTCAGCTACAAGAACATGCCCAGTCTAATCCCACAAGTGGTGTCTCTGGTGGGTGGGATAGGTAGGATGTATGCAGAACTTACCTCTACCTACAAAGGTAGGGAGGCTGTTTCAGGTAGACCCTTGGTTCAAAACAAATTTAATGAAAGCATGATAGAAAGGAAAACCTACAAAATAGAAAACATAGTAAGTGAAACATCAAGTAATAGTGTAAATTAGGAGAATAAGATATTGTGCATATACAAGCTAATACTACAATGCTCGGCTACCTAACATTTTTTTTGTATAACCGTGGTGTCCGGGCGGCTTTCGCGCTCCTAGATTTAATCCACGTGATACCTGCCACCTCCAACCAGCAACAGATATCAGGTAATTCTGTCCACCAAGGCAATAGATAGATAGGAAGAATCACCTAGTATTTTTTGTCTTTGCTGGGATTCACCAGCATTCGAGCCCAAGACTTAGGCTTTCAAGCCACTTCATTGACCGCTAGGCCACACCCTTGAGTACCTAACATATGTAGATATATATTTCTTATATTGAATCATTTCAGCTTGCCTACACAAAGCTTCAGCTTGCCTACACATTATATGTGGTTACAGAATTTGTGATATTTCTTAGGCTTCAACTTGTTTTCATTCTTTTGGGCATCGCAATGGTGATTTTCCATCGTCTTGTTGTTGCAAGTGTATTCCAACATTGTTTTATTGACCATGGTCTAAAGATCTAGTATTAAATAAGGTCCATATTGTTGTCAGGAGGAGTACATATTTATATTATAGTACATTATTTGTTATAAAGAGTAATTAGTCATAAAATAATCTGAATTTTAGGATGTAGAATCTTTTGATTCTACCTTTTATTTGGTATATCATTGTGTTGATTTGGTGCTCTTTGTTTTACAGATAGAATCTTTATCAGTCACTTTCCACGGACATGATCTTATAGTTGATTCTGAACTGGAGCTCAACTATGGCAGGTAAGCCTTGTTATTTCAATTTTCATGTACTGCTGTGTACCTTGGCTTAATTGATGTTCAAGTTCTGACATCATATTTTTGCAGACGTTATGGTTTGTTGGGATTGAATGGCTGTGGGAAGTCTACTCTTCTAACTGCTATAGGCTTGCGGGAACTTCCCATCCCAGAGCACATGGATATTTTTCATCTTTCACGGGAGATCGAGGCCTCTGACATGACCTCCCTTGAGGCTGTCATCAACTGTGATGAAGAGAGGTTGCAATTGGAGAAAGAAGCTGAAGCTTTGGCTGGCCGGGTATGATGTTGTTAATATTAAATTAATGTTCCATGGTTTTTGTTTTTTCCTTTGGATAATATGATCGGTTTCATCTTTATTGTAGGACGATGGTGGTGGAGAGCAACTTGAACGGATCTATGAGCGTTTAGAAGCTATGGATGCAGCCACTGCTGAGAAACGTGCTGCTGAAATCTTGTTTGGGCTTGGATTTGATAAGAAAATGCAAGCAAAGAAAACACGTGATTTTTCTGGTGGCTGGAGGATGAGGATTGCTCTTGCGCGAGCCCTATTTATGAATCCAACAATTTTGTTGCTTGATGAGCCGACAAACCATCTTGGTAATCTTCTCGTACCATTTTCTAGTTCTAGTAGAATAGATCTTTCAGATATTCTTAGTGTTTTCTTGTGCTAGATTTTTATATGGACGATGTATGTCAGTTATCAGTCATGCAGTGTCTTAAATTGAATATGAAGGGCATCCAAAGTGGTTCATAAAGGTGTTGAGTCACTACACCATTGTCTGTTTTAGTTGGATCCTTGGATTTTTCACAACCAACCAGAACTATTCTTTGGCTGCTCCATCCTCTCACACATAACATGTCAAGTGTGAACCACATAATTGGGTTGCATGTGTGGGTGGGTGATGAATTGCATAACATGATATATTGGGTATAGGAGGGCATCAAAAGGCGTCTATAAAGATCTTTCCTTGAGATGTTGGGTTAAATACTCGGTTTTTCTCGCAATACACACACATAAAGATACTGGTTGACACCTTTGTGCATTGTTGCAGTCTGGTTTCAGCAGCTCTCCTGGCTGTTTTTATGTTTCCTTTTTAATGTTAATTTTTTATAAAAAAAATCTTATTAATTGAAAAGGGGCAGTTACCTTTGGAGTGATGGAAAATATTAGTGCATCCCCTGAATGCTTTAATCTTTAACACTCTTCATTCATGTCCTTTTTAAAGTTGACATGTGTGGCTCTTCTTGAATGCAGATCTAGAGGCCTGTGTGTGGTTAGAAGAGTCGTTGAAGAATTTCGAGCGCATTCTGGTTGTCATTTCACACTCGCAGGACTTTCTCAATGGTGTGTGTACCAATATCATCCACATGCAAAACAAGAAGTTGAAAATCTATACAGGGAACTACGACCAATATGTGCAAACCCGTTCAGAGCTGGAAGAGAACCAGATGAAACAGTACAAGTGGGAGCAGGATCAGATTGCTGCAATGAAAGAATATATTGCTCGCTTTGGGCACGGTTCAGCTAAACTAGCCCGTCAAGCACAGAGTAAGGAAAAGACATTGGCTAAGATGGAGCGTGGTGGGCTTACTGAGAAGGTGGGGAGGGACAGCGTCCTGGTTTTCCGGTTTACTGATGTCGGCAAACTTCCTCCTCCGGTTCTACAGTTTTCAGAAGTTTCTTTTGGCTACACACCTGATAACCTCATCTACAAGAATCTGGATTTTGGTGTAGATCTCGACTCCAGAATAGCACTTGTGGGCCCCAATGGAGCTGGAAAGAGCACACTTCTTAAGCTGATGATAGGGGATTTGTTTCCCACTGACGGCATGGTTAAGCGTCATAATCACCTAAAAATTGCACAGTACCACCAGCACTTGGCCGAGAAGCTAGACATGGACGTGTCGGCTCTTCAGTACATGATGAGAGAGTACCCAGGGAATGAAGAGGAGAAGATGAGGGCAGCAATTGGGAGGTTTGGCCTCACAGGTAAAGCTCAAGTAATGGCTATGAAGAACTTGTCAGATGGTCAACGTAGTCGGGTGATTTTTGCATGGCTGGCTTATAGGGTACCTCACATGCTGCTGTTGGATGAGCCAACCAATCATCTTGATATTGAAACAATCGATTCACTTGCTGAGGCGTTGAACGCATGGGATGGTGGGATGGTTTTAGTGAGTCACGACTTTAGGCTCATAAACCAGGTGGCCCATGAGATCTGGGTATGTGAAAATCAGGCTGTGACACGGTGGGAGGGCGACATCATGGACTTCAAGAAACACTTGAAGAAAAGGGCCGGATTGGGTGAATGAAGTAAGATACTATGTGTTACATTAGAATGTGATGGTATCACTGTTTGCCCTTTGGTTGTTTAGTGCCAAAGGCAATGGTGAAATCAACACGGCCCATCACTGACGGTGAAGGGGAGAAAGACCATTAAGACCTAAGTAACGTTAGCTAAGACCACGCCTAGAGCCGGGTGCTAGAGAGAGGAAGTGATCGAACCTTGGTCACATACCATTTGAACTCTGGTTGTTGTTCGGGCTTAGTCCACTATTATTGTTATCCTCTTTACATATTCTCTTAGGTTTCGGAGAGCTTACATTACAGCTTATTCCTTATGATCACAAATTCTATATTATATTGCTATGTACTTCAGATTTTGGGATTTTGAAAGCTATTATGGATTTTTTGAAATTATTTTCTGTCTAGTATGTCTGTTTCTTTTCTATGTTGTTGTAATGTTCTCCGTTCAAGTAGTGCAGAATGTATAAAGCACTTCAGTTGATTGTTGATCAACAAGAAGCGCGGGAGCATAAGGAGCTGAAGTTCACTCGACGGTAAGTAAAGGGACATTTAAAAATTTAGTATTCTTTGATCAATAATAGACATATTATAGAAGGTAGATACTATCCCAAAGTGTGTGACGAATGAAGAAAGAGGTATCACAAGTACTATTACTAAATCCCTTTAGTAAAGATGTAATGAAAATATGTGAGGAATGAATAAAAAGGTATCACAAGCACTTTTTTTTTTTTTTTTGCTTTTTCATACGGTGTCCGGTACCCGCATTGGAGTCTGACTAATCCGGATTCGCGGCGGGTAGGGCCCCATTTGAGGGTAGTGCTCCCTACCAAAGATTTTTTCATATCCAGGCTAGAACCCGAGACCTCTGGTTAAGGGAGGAGCAATCCCATCCATTGCACCACATCCTTTGGTGGTATCACAAGCACTATTACTAAATCCCTTCAATATATAGTAAGATGAAGAGAAGTGTACAAATCCTTGTTTTCAATAATATATGATACGCTCAATATTTCTCCAACTGGTGGGATAGACTCGTCACGAGCAGACCAAAAAAGTTTCGCCAAAAATGCATTCGGACGTTCATACCCCATCAATTCATAAGTTAACAACACGAAAAATCATAAAAAAATCATAAGAAAATCTTCAGTTTTTGCGATTTTGCTCATGTCTTTGAAAAAGCTCTATTTGCCTCTTCAAAGCAATACAATCCATTGAAAGTCATCACAAGTGGATCAAAAAAGTTTCACCCAAAATGTATTTAGACGCCCGCACCCCTATTAATCTATGAGCTAACACACACGGCAAATCGCAAAAAATCCTTAATTCCTGCTGTTTTCGTTCATATATCCTTAAAAAAGCTCCATCTGCCTCTTCAAAACGACACAATTCATTTAATAAATCGTCATGATCGGACTTCAGAAGTTTCATCTAGAAGGCATTTGAATGCCCACACCCCCATTAATTAATAACCTAACACACGAAAAACATCACAAAAATTCTCAATTCCTACTATTTCACTCATATATCTTTAAAAAATTTCGCTCGCCTCTCTAAAATAACATGATCCATTTAATATGTCGTTACAAGCGAATCCATGAAGTTTGCCCAAATCGCATTCGGACGCTCATACCCCCATCAATCCTAATTACTCAATTCCTGTTATTTCGCTCATATTTCTTTTAAAAAGGCTCTGTCCGCCTCTCCAAAGCAATACAACTCATTTAATAGGTTATCACACATGAAGCCAGATGTTTTACTCAAAATGCATTCGGACGCCCACACCTTCATCAATCCATAGGCTAACACAAAAGAAAATTAAAACTCCTTCTATTTTCACTCACATGTCTTTAAAAAAAAACTTTGTCTGGCTCGTTAGAGCAATACAATTCATTTAATGAGTCATCACGAGCGGACACAAGAAATTTCAACCAAAAATCATTCAGACACACAAACTTCTCATCAATTCATAGGCTAACATACACGACAATTCGCAAAATAACCTCAATTCCTACTGTTTAGCTTATATGTCTTAAAAAATGTCGGTCTCTCCAAAGCAACACAATTCATTTAATAGGTCATTGCGAACAGACCCAAGAAGTTTCGCCACAAACGCATTCGAACACGCACACCCCTATCAATTCATAGGCTAACAAACGACACACCGCAAAAAAAAGTTCTCAATTCTTGTTGTTTAGCTCATATATCTTAAAAAAGCTCCATTCGCCTCCCCAAAGCAACACAATCTATTTAATAGGTCGCCACAAGCGGATCCAAGAAGTTTCACCCAAAACACATTCGAATGCTCACACCCTCCATCAATTCATAGGCTAACACACATGACAAATCTAAAAAAAAATCTCATTTTTTATCTGTTTAGCTCATATTTCTTAAAAAAGCTTCGTCGGCCTCTCCAAAGCAGCACAAGCTATTTAATAGGTCATCACAAGCGAATCCAAGAAGTTTCACCGAAAACGCATTCGGATGCCCACACCCCATCAATCCAACATAATACGTAATAGAGAGATAATTTTAAGAGTACACCGCTATAATAAACGATATTATTGTTATAGGTTGGATGCCATTATAGAGAAATAAAATATAATATAAAAAATTAATTCCGAAAAAAATCAAGCCACTGTAATGAAATGTTGTTATAACAAAGGGACATTATAGAGAGGTCTAAGTCTGACTGTATATATAACTATGACTATATATATATATATATATATATGACCTAATGGACGAGACACCCTGATCAATACCAATTTTCCACTACACACATGTAAAAAGCAAGAGTGAATTAAATTAAATATTAAAAAAAAAGTAAAAGTAGGATGAAGTATCTCTCAGTAAAAGAAATTAAATCTTCCTTATATACTCAAATAGTATAACAATATATATATATAAATAAAAATATACATGTAATGCATGCAACAACTATATAGTATTAATTAACTTGAAGTCGTTATAAATTGAGGGAATAATCAAGAAATAGAAGCGCTACCATCATAAAGGATGGTCAATTATCCCTCTATTTAGTTTCGCGTAACGGTAAAAAATAAGAAATGTAGCGATTCAAAAAGAACGATTTGATTTTAACAATTCTTCGCTGCAATCGCATCGATCCACTCCTTGAAGAAAAACCGTAATACGCCCTGATCAGGAGCTAAAATAGCTTAGTGATTTTTATGCAAATTAAGCTAAAATAGCTTAATCTTTTTCTTTTTGCTCCATTATTTTTAGAGATAAGCATCCAGTACCCTCCCGAACTACAGCCAAAGTTGATACGACATACTCCGTCTTTACAAGGGTCTTATTCCGCCTCTGAACTCAATTTTAACATATTTTTGTTACCCTTTTGTGCTGATGTGGCATGGGCCCACGTCAGAGGTGTCACATCAGCTTAAAAGGTTGACAAAAGGTGCCATGCATGTCAGCTGAAAAGGCTGACAAAAAATATGATAAAACTTGGTTCAAGAGGGTAATTGGAACCTCGTGAAGTTGAAGCGTATCGTACCAAATTTGTTCATAGTTCAGGAGTTACTACTAGATGCTTTTTTTCTCTTATTTTTAACAACTTTTAACCATACTTGATTGTTCATGAACCAAAATTCTCTCAAATTCACTTGGCCTGCATGGGACAGTAAGTGCACCATCATGATCAAAGCCATATTCCTCAGCAGCTTGTTCCAATAACTTCAAGAATGAAGGATGTGTTAAACATTTCAATGGCACAACAAACCTCTTCAATTCATCTTCATCATGATCAACAGCAATCACTGCAAAATGCCCCTCTTTAACGTCCTCGGGCACGCTATTCGAGGAGTCATTATTGTTCCGATCTGGTTGGTTATGCTGATGCTGATTATCGAATTCGGCTGTCAATCTTCTCACCAATGAGAGGCTCCTTTGTAACTTCTCCACCACAATTTTCAAATTCACAATCTTGTTTATCTTTGGCATTGTGATGAAAATAATAAAATTGTCTTTTGATTCTAGGGTTTTTTTTTTTTTTTTTTCTTTTCTTGTAGGGTTTTCTTGCTCACTTGGTGTGCTTTTTTCTAAGCATGTTATGCTTAGGTTATATAGTGTTGGAGGAGTGAGAAGGCAAAGTTTTAGAGATAACATCTAAGGGTGTGTGGCTTATGTTGGGCTAAGCTATAACCCTCCAAATTTATTCGTAACATGACGTGATATTGTTCGCTTTTAGGCCAGGCCGGTATGTACGATTTTCCCTTTAGGCCTCAATACACACCACTAGATAACGGTATTCAACACTTTATAAGTAACTCTTTTTCATTTCGACTTTCCATCAACAACAAAAATATACATAGTGAAATTCCACAAGCTGGAGTTTGAAGGTGGTAGAGTGTACGTTGACCTTACTCCTATATTATAAAGGTAGAGAGGCTGTTTTCGAAAGATCCACGACTCAAGTAAAGCATATCAAAGAGCTTTTTATAACTTCGATGTGGTATTTAGTTTGTTCACACGTACCCAACAACCTACTAATTAAATGAAGTGGACTGATCAGAATCGTAAGTTTTTTAGGTTCGGATTCCAATAAAGACAAGAAATATCAGCTCATGATATCTTTAATTCTATCGGTTTAAGTTGAGATGAACAGAATTATTCGATATCTATATTGATGAAAAAAAAATATCATATTTTTTCGTAAAATCAATTCAAACGAATGTAAGCTGACCTAAACAGTATGTTTAGGAGCTGAAAGATAAGGTCAAATTGAGAAAGTACATAATTGGATTGAATTTGGAGTAAATATTGGGAGACCAAAGCATGTGAATGAATTTTCATTTCACCTATGAAATGTCCCTTTTATGAAACTATATGTAGGTCCTATATGTTGTATACATATATGTACTTCCAATTATATATTGAAATTTATTTTTTCTAAAACTTCCCTAATTCAGTCTTTTTCAACTTCACTACGAAATCTTTTTTAGTTACTTAATTGGTTCAAGAATATACCAACTTGAATTATTATTAGTTTAATAATTACGGTTACTGAATAAATCGGTTGCCTGAAATTGCGGGATAGATAGATTTTCTTTATTTATATGTGTCTGGTAACATTTACAAAAAGAATTGGCCAATATACTTTGAAAATAATAAAATATAAATAATGAGATACTCATCGATAGAATATATGTACCTTATAACTTTACCTCGTGGAGGTAGATAGATTATTTTTGGAAGACTAATGATGCTTATGATCAATGGAAATAAATGAAGCTTAGATTTTGTCATCTACATGATCAAATAAACAATGATTAAGAACTTACAAATACAAATTAATATATTGCAGCTAATAGGGGTGTGCATCGGTCGGTTTGATTCGATTTTATGTATTATCGATTTTGTTTATCGGTTATCGATTTTTAAATATGTTAAACCAATAATCAAACCAACAAGATATTTTTTATTGATTTTTGGTTTATCGATTTTTAGTCCTTAACGGTTTGATTTTTGGTTTAACTGATAAGAAAATATGCATAAAATAGAAATAGTAGCAACTAACGAAAAAAGGAACGAAATTTTAGTTGCAGAAAAATCCTACATGATGTGTTTTATTTTACAAGAATCTTCAAGCTTGAATAGGCTTTCGAAAAATTGAATAGGTTTATAGAAATGAAAGAGAAATATAGAGTAAGTTATATATATATATATATATACACCCAATAACCCCATAAGAAAATTTTATAAAACCATTTAAAAACTGTTAACCCAATAATTCAATAACAATAAATCAATAACATTTTTATCGGTTCGATTTATTGGTTGGTTCGATTTTTGCACACCCGTACCAGCTAACTTGTTTAAACACCCTAAAAGGATTCATGCACCTTAATTTAGGTACTAATTAAATTCTAATTTGTCCTCTTGCATCCTAGCTACTAGCATGTCTAAATACATTATTTGAATAATCAATCAAAATCTTTCTTTGTGTTAGAAATATTGTAGATTATCTTTTTCCTAGCTAGCTAGACACCATTATTCAATTCATGAAACCATCTTATCTTAATTAGGAAAACAATGTCACACGACACTACTTTCTATTTGAGGATTTAAAAAATGTGTATGTATATTACATAATACAATACTTTCCAAATGTAACACATTGGTGGTGTTACATGACAATTTGTCAACTTAATTATATGAGTGTGACTATTTGAGCAATCCTTCACTCACGAGTTAATCTTTGGGTTAGTAAGCGCAAAATTCATATATACCCATTATATCATAGTCGCACCTATCTCAATTATTGATTTACTCGATATTAGGCTCATTTTATGTTTTCTGTGCTTCAATTGACAGATACGGGCGCGCGAGGAGTTTCGAATGTAGTAATTTGTCATGTTATATGACCTTTGAGCATATAACTTAGAGTCGCACCTTGTTCAATTTCTGATTTATTCGATACTGAACTCTCATATTATATTGTTCATACTTCAATTGATTTGAACACTTTTCGCTTCTAAGTTTTTGTAGTATATACTAAACATCAGATAAAAAATTAAAAATTAAAAATACTAATTATAAGAAGGAAAAAACTACTTTCTTCGTTTGCTTTTACTTGTCACTAATTTTCTAATTCTATTTCTGCTTTTACTTGTCATTTTTGCTGTATCTACAAATGACAACTTCTTTTTTTCCTATTTTATCCTTAGCATTAATTGTTTTCTCTTCAAATTAATTTCATGACACAATGTAAATATCATTTAATAAGAGTACAATGGCAAAATAATTATGTTATTAATTATTTTTTAATGAATGTGCTAAATCAAAATATGACAAGTAAAATCGAACGAAAGGAGTAGAAAATATAGTTATATTAAAAGCTAGTAATATATATGTATCATAACATAATTGAAGATCCTAACATATCAAGTATTCATGCAAACACCATCATGGATTGTGGTATAGTGGTGGGACTGGTCCATCTTAATCAGAGGTCTCGGGTTCGAGTTTTGAGTATGAAAAAAATTCTGTTGGGAGCGTTACTCCCAGAATGGGACGTGCAACGCGCGATCTAAATTAGTCGGGGCTCCAATATAAACACCGGACACCTAGTGGAAGAAAAAAAATATTCATGCAAACAAAAATCAAAGACTAGATTATTATTATTACATGCCAAAATATCTTTTTAACAAAAGTATTTTCTAATTTATCTGTCATAGCCCACAAGTGCATCATTGACACAGAAGGAGTTGTCAAGTCAACTATGTCAAAAAGTTTTCTAATTCATTTTTTTTTTCATCTCAATTTGTGTCTGATATCTCTATTGGGGTCCCGATTAATTTGAATTGCGAATTTATTTTAGTGACGAAAATTCCAATAAGATTTTCTCGATATCCAAAAATTGAATGCAGACCTTTAATTAAGGATGAAGTAGTCCCACCGCTACACCACGAATCGATATTGATGTGTAACCCTATTTGATCACTCCTTGTAAACATGTTTTTAGTATTCGCGAGTTAGAAATAAGCGGACTTAACCTGTCTACATTCACCCTAGGATATATCGCGCTAACGTTCACTGCAGGATAAATTCTTTTTTCTTTCGAATAAATTTGTTACGTCCTGCGAATCGATGGATATTTCACGATTTGGGTATTCACGATTTGGATAAAAAACGATTCAGATTGAAAAACCATACCAAATCAATTTTTATTTGGCTTGACTTTACATTATTAAAAACTAATAATATTTAATTTGAAAAGCGAATAATATTTAATTTGGTTTTGATTTTATTAAAAGAAATAAAAGAAATAATCAAAACGAACAGACAAATTATTAAATACTTAATATCGCTCCCTTCCGTCTCAGAATACTTATCGTCCTTTTTAAAAAAAAATTATTCTAAATACTTATCATCATTTTAAAGTTTAAAACATAATTTTTTATTTTATAAAATATTGTACGAAACAAAAATACTACCACCACACATTGTATATCATATAGTAAGGATTATAATTTCGAAAAAATTTAAGAACAAGCTAATGGACTAACACACCAACTTAGGGCACATAAGAACATTTAGGGAATTTTAGATGAACAATATTTGGTTTTTAAATATTATTTAATACCACATAAAACATTGTACGAAATAAAAAAACTATCACCACACATTTTATATCATATAGATCTCATGAATCATAATTGCCCCCACTAACATGGAAATTACAATTTTTTTGTTATGTATGGCCAAACTAAGATAAGAGGCGGAGATAGAAGTTCAGATATGTTGGGTCGGATGTATTCACTACATAATTATTTTATGTGTGTGCATTTGTTTTTATAATGAGGTTTATTAACAAGGAAAAAAATTTTTTTTACCTTATTGATTGTAATGAAGTAACGATTTTTTATTAATTAATAAACACGAAAAAAATAAGAGCTAGAGAGAATTAAATATTCTATAATCATAATAGATTTTATTATGACAATACAAATGACAATGAGGATGTTCATGTAATGTAAAAATATAAAGGTTAAGAAAAAAAAAATGAATTATCATCTTTAATTATATTTTTATAAATGTATGAATTAAAAGAGATAAATTAGTCGTCTAAGATAACTTGAAGTATTTTTCCATTGTATTATTATGCACATTTGTCCAACAATATTTGATAACTTAAGAAACTCGGTAAATACATACAGATATTGAACTTAAAATCAAATTATTATTTTAATTCGTTATTTTAAAATCTAAAACTTACAAAATTAAAATTCTGACGCCATCACTATTTACATATTATATATTAACAATAATAGATTTAATTGAACATGTGATTACACATTAATTAAATTTGCTTCGCTTTCATATCATTCTACAATTTGTCCACCTTAACTTTATACTTAATACATCGATAATCTTTTAAATTTGTTAATAAATTTAATTTAGGCATTTAAATGAAAATGTTTATCAATTGAGTATCGTTTTATTAGATATTTTTTATTCAAATTTGAAAAAAACTTTTGCAGATATCATTAAGTGCTCATTACATAGATCAGTTAACTACTTAAATATATATATATTTCTTCAATTATACATATTTGCCTCAATAGGATATAGAAATTTAGTCTGTTTTAATAAAGGTTAATGTATATAATTAAAAGAAATCTGGATAAAATCACCTAATAGACTTTATAAAATTCGAGCCGAAAGTATCTAATAATTTTATTTTTTTAAGAAAACTATTTACTCATTGGAACAAACTTAATATAATCATCTTAAGTTAATATATACATGAATTAATTAACAACATCTAAAACTTTAATAACACTAAGTTAATTTAGTGAATAATTTCTATGTATAGCATCTTAATTCTTGACTATATATGAAAACCTTATCCTTATATATTTCTGAAGATATTTTTCTTTGCTTGGCCCTTAGATGAGTTGAGTCAGATAGGTATATTTTTATTATTGATCAATAAATATCGCGGTGGAGTGATAAATAATTTTTCATTCTTAATTAGAGATTTTGGGTTAGATCCGGGTATATAGATCCAGTGGTGGAACCAGGATTTTCATTGAGAAGATTCAGAAGTAAATATACGAACTAGTAGAAGGAGGTTCAACATCTACTATATATGCATAAAAAATATTTTTAACCATGTAACGTTAATATAAAAATAGTATAATTTTTCGTCGAAGATTCGACCCCCCCTAAAGGAAAGGTGGCTCCGCCACTGTATAGATCAAAGTCCATTTTGTTAGAAAACGTTTTACTTCTAATATGAGACTTTTCTAATACGAGACTTTTCAAAGTGAATTGAATTAATCAGCCTCAATACGAATATCGAAAACCAAAATGAGAAACAAAACAAATATCTTTACTATAGTACTTCAATAAGGACATGAGACTCAATAAATTATTAATGTTTTAGTTGACTTATTACACATAAAATCATAAGATACAAATAATAAGACATATAATATCCATAATCTCTTGATGTGATAATTCCTTTGTTGTAAAAATTTTCAAATATCTCTTTCATTAACTAATATAATATAGTATAATATATACATGAGTCAAATTAATATTTTATATTTCATATTTTGCCTGGCTAAGATCTCAAAGAAAAAAGAAAAAAATTACAAAAAGCTCCCAACAAGATACTTTTGACCTTTTCAAATATCCCAACTATACAAGTGCTTATTATGATGAAAGAAACTACTCATTCCATTTTATTTTTTGTGTATTAATTTGATTGAGATATGAATTTATATAGACTTATTAAATATTTTATAAAAACTATATATAAGGTATTTGAAATGTCTTTGAAATCTTGCATTGGAGCTTATTAAAGTACTATTAATATTTTTTAAAAGAAAAACTTTTTTCTTAAAAACAGAATAAAAAGAAAAATAAGACACAGAAATTAAAATAAATGAAGTTTCTGATATTTATTTATGTTTCTTGGCAAACAAAAGTTATATTATTTTCTCTTTTTTTTTGTATTTAATTGAAATTATATTTTTATCAGGATGACTTGTCTAATCTAAAGGGACCCAATATATTACTCATATATTTGAGCACACATGATCTTTGTACAGTACTAGTTGTCTTCTTATTAAATTTAATCATATGCAATATGTGTGTATATAATATAAGATGAGAACTATTTATAAAAATGACTAAACAATAGCTTATGTGGCCAAAAAGTGCAAAAAGATCAATGACTAAAATGATTGATGCTCCCTCTTATCACTTTATGTTTCTAAGATATTCTTTGGAGTTAGTAAAATAAACGAGTTGAGCTGAATTAGAACGAATTAAATTAAAATAAAATGTGCTAATAAAAAGATGGTTATTGACTCGTTCAAATTATTTAGGCTGAAATAGACTAAAAACTTGGATCATAACTTAACTTGTTCAATTTTTTACTAAGTTTTAATTTCTTTACTCTTTATAAATTCATTATTATGGTTATGTATAACATATCAAATAAGTAAAAATATTTTTTCTAAAAATATGTTGATGAGATTTCTTAAGGGTTAATTTGAGCTATATATCAACTCAATTTTTTATGAGCTGAATAAATAAAATATCAGCACAATCACTGCTATGTTTTACGGTCAATAGTTCTTAACAATCCGTTCGTTTTTGAATTATTAGTGCTAACTAATTAATTTATTATTATATTATGTCTTTCTTTCTGAAGGACTTGAACGGGTTAAATGAGTCATGTTTTCATGGGCTGATTTTGTCACTCTTAAATTACCTTTTTTTTGTGAAAATATAATACTAATATTTTAATACATATTTATGAGATAAATGAACAAAATAAATAATTGAAAATTGGTCCACAGTACATGAGGAATATTATATAGCAGTCTGTATAGTCTGTTCTGAGGGTAGCAAAATAACATGGTTGACACATAAATAAGGGCAACTATTTAGAGTTTTCATTTTCTCCAATTTGGTGTTGGGGTCTCTTAAAACTATTTTGAATATAAAAGTTCAACATTTTTTCTAACATGAGAGGAATTGAGTTGTTAACATCTTTTAGCAACTTGGGTTCGAGGAAGGGCTGAATCACAAGAATTTATCGTACACGGTCTCATCTTGTATTTCTGTAAGTGGCTAGCTGTTTCCACGACTTGAACCCGTAATTTTGAAGTCATATGGCAGCAACTTTATGTGTGTGTTTGTGTTTGTGTGTCTTCGTACAATCTTACTTTGTATTTTCGAGACATGAATCCGTAACCTCGAGGTCATATAGCAGTAACTTTATCAGTTACTCCAAGGTTTCTTCGTGTATGCATATGTTTGTGATTGTGTGTATTGGTACAATCTTATTACCTTGTACCGAGGTAGTCATATGGCAACAACTTTTTCAGTTACTCCAAGGCTTTCCTTCGTATATACATATGTGCGTGTTTGTGTGTCTTCATACAAAATTAATTTGTATTTCTGCAAGAGGCTAGTTATTTCCATGGCATGAACCCGTAACTTCGAAGTCATATGGCAACAACTTTATCAGCTACTCCAAGGCTTCCCTTCGTGCATACATATGTGTGTCTTCGTACAATCATATCTTGTATTTTGGCAAGAGGCTGACCGTTTTCACGACATGAACTCGTAACCTCAAAATCATATGGCAGCAACTGTACCAGTTACTCCAAGGTTTCCTTCGTGTATACATATGTATTCTGTGTTTGTGTTTGTGTGTCTTCATATAATCTTACTCTGTATTTCTGTAAAAGGTTAGTTGTTTCCACGACAAGAACCCGTAACCTTGAGATCACATGACAATAATTTTACCAGTTACTCCAAGGCTTTCCTTCGTGTATACATATACATATGTATGTGTTTGTATTTGTGTTTGTGTGTCTTCGTACAATCTTACCTTGTATTTCTGCAAGAGGCTAGCTGTTTCCACGACTTGAACCCCTGACCTCGAAGTCACATGACAATAACTTTACCAGTTACTGCAAGGCATTTCTTCGTGTATACATATGTGTGTGTTTGTGTGTCTTCGTATAATCTTACCTAGTATTTCTGCAAGAGGCTAGCTGTTTCCACGACATGAATCTGTAACCTTGAGGTCATATGACAACAACTTTACCAGTTACTTCAAGGTTTCCCTTCATGTATACATATGTGTGTGTTTGTGTGTCTTCGTACAATCTTACCTTGTATTTCTGCAAGAGGCTAGCTGTCTCCACGACTTGAACCCCTGACCTCGAAGTCACATGACAATAATAACTTTACCAGTTACTGCAAGGCATTTCTTCATGTATACATATGTGTGTGTTTGTGTTTGTGTGTCTTCGTATAATCTTACCTAGTATTTCTGCAAGAGGCTAGCTGTTTCCACGACATGAATCTGTAACCTTGAGGTCATATGACAGCAACTTTACCAGTTACTTCAAGGTTTCCCTTCATGTATACATATGTGTGTGTTTGTGTGTCTTCGTACAATCTTACCTTGTATTTCTGCAAGAGGCTAGCTGTCTCCACGACTTGAACCCCTGACCTCGAAGTCACATGACAATAACTTTACCAGTTACTGCAAGGCATTCCTTCGTGTATACATATGTGTGTGTTTGTGTTTGTGTGTCTTCGTACAATCTTACCTTGTATTTCAGTAAGAGGCTAGCTGGTTTCACGACTTGAACCCATAACCTCGAAGTCACGTGACAACCGATTTACCAGTTACTCCAATGCTAAACATGTGTGTGTGTTTGTGTGTGCTTTCAAAATAAAGCATTAGGCCAATTTGCAATATTTTAACATTATCTTGCTTCGTTTTGCCTTTTTTATTTGTGACAATTTTGTCTTTGTTTCTTCATGCAACTTGGGAGGCGGCTTCTTGCCATATAATTACGAAATAATTTAAGCATTCCACTCAAAGTTTTAAGATTACGTGTATAATAATTTATAAGTCGTAACGTATAAAATAATTAAATTTTATGTTAAAATTTATGATTAAAATTAAATTATATGACTCTCAAAATCCAAACTATGTGATACAATCGAAAAGAGATAGAGTAATATTCTAGATGTGGAGAGGTGGTAGGGTAGATATTTGTGAACTTTTTGGGTCATCTTTTGAGACAAAATATCGATGCAAATCAATTATTTTTTTTTTAGATGAAACACATCGAGCGATTGTATAATGTACGTTTGGATCAAACGCTTGTTATCGCAGGTCAAATCTATATACTTAACAATCCCCTCTCCAACATACTCTTGAGAATCGAGCTCGTTCGTGACTTAGGTTTTGATGTCATTTGTTGGAATAAAACGTTTATCATCATGCTAAAAAAGTTGTAGCTGAAGTAAACATGCAACTTTATTTCTTAACCAAATTCACCGAGCAAATATCATATGTTCGATCATAACTTCGATCCAGGCTACTCCAACCCTCTCGTAGGCCTTGTCATAGGCAGAATATTGACGTTACCGATGTATAAGGATTTTCAAAGAGACCTATATGATCACTACTAATTGCAAAATCCTACTCACTAGAGAGGTGGGACACTTATTTGTGAACTTTTTGGGAAAAAAGGTATGGGTAAAATCCGCGCACTCACGATTTAGGTGCCGCGAGTGTTCTGGAGGTTCAAACGCACATATTGACACCCAAAGCTTTAAGGTTCCGAATGGGAATCGAAACACTCAGCTATCAAGGATAGGTAGTCATGGACGATTTTCCCACCTACATGCGTGGTATACGAATCCAAGACTTCCTAGTTAGAGGCTAGACGGTATCAAACCACGGGACAGGGAAAAAAGAGCAGCTTTCTAGGTTCTTCGTTTCATGGGTGCTTTTTTCCATCTTATACCAATTTTTATATATTTCATCTATGATTATACCTACTCTGCGTCAAATTTAACGGATGTCGGAACATCATAATTTTGAACCTAAGTCCGCCACGTATATCATGAGACAAAAGTGCGTGGGTGTATTTATTTAAATATTTTCCCTATTTATAAATCGATAGTTGATCAAATGATATACGCAATCGAGGCATCTTAACAGATCGGTAGACTTGAACGTTGTTTCTATGTAGCATAATCAATTCAGGCACTCGCTATCTGTTTTCATTGTTCAAAACTTTGACAATACGAAAATATCATTGTTCAACTCTTTTGACAGCATGAAAATATCAGACCATTCCTTCGGTTTAACTAGTCATTAATAGTCGGCTTGATAAGTACCCTTTCGATAAGTGTTGCGAACACTTTTATTTTTAGTCTCTCATCTATCTTTCAGGAGCAGTCGTGTGGTTTTACTAGAGATTCCCGTGAGTTCTTTGTCAAATTAGGTGGAGTTTTTTGCATTTGTATCTTTGTCATCCGTCAGCTTTACGTATATATGTGAAAATGTGCCCAGTGTATTCCCATAAATCGAGGTTTGAGGAGGGTAGAATGTACTGGTGGACCCAGTATGTAAACCCGGTGTGTTTTATGTAGAAGTTGTTTGCGATAGACGACCCTCTCAGCTCAAGACAAAAACAATCTAGAAAAAGAGGTGATAGAGGTACAAGAAATAATAGGTAGAAACAAAACAACATATAGTACAGAAATAAACTACCACAAAATAATACTAAATCGATCTATCCAAAACAACATGCATCGCCATAGCTCCAAGAATAAGAAACTATAAGTGTAGCTTTACGACTACTAGGGGATAATAGGACTCCCAGTTACTGTGCGCGATCGTATACTGAGGTGCTCCCCGCCGGTTGTTTGAATAATGCGAGTCGGGCCGGGTCGGACCCTTTCCCCGCTATTTGGCCTCAACGCTCCTAGCTGGCCTAGTCGGTGAATAAACCTATTAGTTCAAGCCTAGGCAATCCTCTTCGTCCTTGTCCATTCGCCCTAGCAGACTTATTTAATAAAGAATAGAATTCAGGTAGGAGTGAGCGGAGCGAGAGCAAAGCAAGTTCCAGTGGTGAGTTGTCTTTGCCGGTCCAACTTTTTTTTCTTTTTTGGAAATGGAAATACCTAACTATCACTCCTTCCTACTAATTTTCTACCAAATCTGCATCCTCCACACAACTTCTAAATTATGAATCTACCATGGGAATTGTTCAATTCAACTATATATGGAGCAAAATGGTAGAAATTTTAGGGTGGAAATTAAAGCATCCAACTATCTTCTTGGTTTATGGAGTGCTTTTCTAAATCTTATAGTATCAATTTTTATACATTTTTATATAATTATACCTGGCCTACGTCGAATTTAATGGGTGTCGGAGCACCACAAATTAAGCCGTAAATCCGCCCCTGATAGCTCTAAAAACAAGAAACTACGAATATAGTCCTACGACTACTAATGAACGCACTCCTTCCTACCAACTTTCTAGCAAATGTGCATCCTCCACACAACTTCTAAAATATGAGTCTACAACTAAAAGTGTAAGGCATGAGGGGAATTGTTCAATTCATCTATTATATGGACCCTTAGTGTAAGTTAATTAACTAGCAAAATAAGGACCAAATGTGCTATATGTGTACTAAGCATGGTACATTTGTACTAGAGAAAAAAAAACATTGTAGCAATTAATTTTTGCTGGCAGATGGATCACTAGAGATGTCACTTTATTGGAAACAGTATCAGAGAAACTGACTTTTCATATATGTAATTTAATTTTGTGTCATTTTTGCCAGTTCATTCTTGTCCCAAATAATTCAATCAACCAATAATAGAAGAGTACAACACAAAATATTAAAGTTAGATAATTTGTCTGCTAGATTTAAGTCAACACTTGTTTCTTATTTCCAGCTAGATTTATGGTGCAAAATGGTAGAAATTATTACTCTTTCCGTCCATATTTACTTATCCAGTATACTAAAAATAATTGATGGAGGACAAGATGCAAGAAGCGAGTTTGAAATGGTTCGGATATGTGAAGAGGAGATGCATAGATGCCCCAATGCGGAAGTTGGCTATGAATGGTTATAGAAAAGGTAGTAGTAGACCGAAGAAGTACGGGGAGGGGTGATTAGACAGAACATGACGCAGTTTTACAGTCATGAGCAATTGCTTATTACAGCTATTGTTTGTTGTAGCATCTTCAACTTACCGAGGACATCATGACCTTAAATAGGAAGGAATATGGAGGTCGCGGGTAAGGGGAGAAGGATAGTAGGTAATCGGCGTTGACTTGCTTTACGAAGGGGTAGGGCTTAGTGGTAGTCTATAGCACTATGTCTGTCGTAGTATTAGCCTTATTCGTGTAGCTTCTGACTCGTGGTAAATGTTATCATCTGTTGTTTACTATGTTTAGGTGATTCCACTATGTTGTTGATGTTATGTTCCTTGCATGTATTGCTTTGCACTGCTTTTCTGTTAGTTGTCATGTTTACTTCGCTGACGTTATTCCTTTCCGTTATTCATGTAGTTCCTTTGATTTGCTTCACTTGAGCTGAGGGTCGTTCGAAAACAGACTCTTTACCTCCGAGAGGTCGCGTACCACACTTTGTTGGATTTCACTGGATATATGTAGAATCTACTCTATTTTTCCTGAGCCGAATCTGGAGTATCATATGAGTTTGTATCAACAACAACAATGTACTCAGTATAGTCTCACAACTGGGGTATGAGGAGGGTACAGTGTATGCAAACTTTACCGCTACCTTGGCAGGTAGAGAGGTTGTTTCCGATAGACCTCAGCTCAAGGAAAGCAGAAACACAACATTTATGAAGAGATGTCTAATTCAAATTACTTTTTGCCCCTAGTTTCACATTGTTTCAATGGTTGATTGATTTGAGAATTTGGTTCCGAGTGAGGTCTGGGGAGGGTAGAGTACACCCAGACCTTACAACTACCTCGTGGAGGTAGAGATGCTGTTCCCGAAAAGAAAACAATAGGAAGTTTCTCACTAGCTACCACATCAGGTAAAATAATTGAGCTATATGATTCATTTTCCAGTACTAGCTAATCGATATGGATCCAGGAGGATAGACCTTTGTGCATGCGTGTGAGGGGGCTGTGAAGCAGGTCGCAGAAATGTGTGCGTCTGTGCCTCCGTGTGTTCAAGGGCGAATGCAGCTCATTATTACTAGGTTCGTCTTAATCCAATACTTTTGACGCGGAGCACAAATTTATGCGTAAAAATGTACTGAAAATGCAACTACTAGATATGAACACATAACCTAGATCCGCCTGTGTGTGTGTGTGAGAGAGAGAGAGAGACCTGAGCCAAGATGTATCGAGTTGTTGCTAGAAACGGAAGTAGCACAAAGCAAGCGGAGCCAGGACAGAAGTTACACCAGCAGCAGCGCGTTCAACTGTTTTCTCTACCAAATACAACTTACACATTACGAAAATGAAGGGAAGTAAAGAACCAAACACCAACAATTTCGACGATAGAAGAGCTTAGAATTAGACCTTCCACAAACTGGAACCATAATGAACCAGAGGCAATAAGTTCATTCACTGCCAAGGAAACCAGTAGCGATCCTGTCCGGTATATAACAGTCACTATCCGCTCTCCCCAAGCAACGAACATATTTAGCTAGACCAAAATCCGTATTTTCTACACAAGTCTAGTCGTTAGAGAAAGTTGAACTTCATCTAGTCTACTAGAAGTCAGCAATTTTGCGTTGCACGCTCATGGGAGAAACAGCACGAAGTCCCTCTACCACGAGACAGAGGAAAGTTTTACGATAAGTTGAGAAAAAAGCTCCCTTTCCAGATTCTGTATCTCTAATATTTATCGAACTTTCTACATCATACTTTCCAAATTGTCTTAACTTTCAGTTTTCGATGTACCTACACATGCATGTATGACGAAAGCTAACTGACATCTCTAAATTCAAATGTACAATAAGGGGAAGTTTTACGATGTTGCATCACCCTAAATGTCACCTACATTAAGCAGAATAGTAGAACACCTTGGAGACATCCTTTATTACAGAAGCCCTATGAAGCGGCAGAATTTTATCCACGATAAAAGGAAGTATGGTATGTCCATATCGATGAATCTTATCACTGTATCTCCAATTCCTAGGCTCAAGATCCCAACAAAAGGAGCTAGTGGTCGGTCATTGAAACTAGAAGACGACTAGATAGGAAGTGCACATCTCAGTTACCTCTAAAAATGACTGAAAAGATGAACAGCAAGCAATTGGTACCGCTTAACAAAGTCTCGATAAAGAATAATTTCATGCAACGGAGTCATTCTACACCTGGCTATAAGAAGATCAGAGTCGCGATGAGCTGTAGACGCATTCATGAACTGGTGCACAAGTGTTGTCCCAAAGGCCAAATTCTCCATATCTGCCGCAAAAGGCATACCAAAATATGACCAAACACAAATTCATCAAGAACTTCTGCTTAAAGGAGCAGAAAATTAAAACCATGTCCCTTGCACATAGTAATTCAAATTTTCTACAATCTTTCTTTCTACATTTGGGACATCACAGGTTAATGTTCAATGAGATCAAGAACATCACGAGAAAATTCAAGTTTATAATGCGAGTATAACAGTTCATCGCACTTAGCATCATTTTACACAAGTGTGCATACCCGTGCATTGCGCATGAACAATATTTTGATGTAGTAAATAGTCTACAGTGATGCATAAAAAGAACTATATGAGATAAAGTCTTGGTTTTAGTTGAATATATTTACGGTGTTTATAGCGATAACAATGACACAATATCTGAAACAACATTTTCTCGAAGCACCAAGAAAATTATGATGTATCATTCTTTGCAAAGATTTATGCAACTTATCGATGAAACTTTTGTTCCAATCGAATTTCTTCTTAAAAGAAAGCTTACGTTTTGTTACCCTGATAAATACTAAACAATTCACTTTTCCAACCTTTTTTTCATAAGTAAAGGTACTATTAATGTAAGAACTACATAAAGAAAATGTCATGGCATCCAACTTTCACATATTCGAAACATCCATGTTGCACCAGAAAATAAGGATAAACAGTTGATTTGAAGATTTCATGTTGTGTGCTTTTTGTGTTTTTTGTTTGTAGTACTGTTATATGTCCTGAGCCGAGGTGTCTATCGGAAACAGCCTCTCTACTTCATCTGAGGTAGTGGTATGGACTGCGTACACTTTACCCTCCTCATACCTCACTTTGTGGGATTTCACTGGGTATGTTGTTGTTGTTGTTGTTGTTAGCTGATTTCAAGATTAACTACAAAGTCTTCTTCCTCTTCAAAAACGCTAGCATTTCTTTCCTTCAGATAATCCACCATACTGCTGGTGCAGGAATGGTATTCCAGGTAATAGAAGAGGACTTCGTCAAGCCTTGCTTCTGCCATGCTAGGGGGAAGTCACCTACAGAAATTCTTCGGAGGCCCTTTGTAGGACACCAAGCCTTTAAGCAACATCCACAAAATGATTCTTCAGGTTGCTCCAATTTTTTTTTGTAGGAAAATATGCAAGAATTGAGCAGCTTGCAAATACACAACAACAACAACAACGTACCAAGTGAAATCCCACAAGTGAGGTCTGGGGAGGGTAGAGTGCATGCAAACCTTACCCACTACCTAAGAGAGGTATAGTAGTCGTAACAGAGGCACCGCTTGCAAATATGACGATAAAAAGAAGGTTTTTCTCTCCGAGATGAATTTCAGATTTGCTGGAACACAAAAACTGCCCTCTTAGTTGCATTTCATAAGGTCAATTTTGAAGGTAGCTGACAACATATGTGTGATATTGCTGAAAAGTTCAGACCTGTTGTACTTTGGAGATATGTTATGTGGTGCAAACCTGGTAACAACCTTGGAGACCAATCACCCATCAATTCCACCGAGGCTCATGAAAAAAGATGCATTCAAGGAAAGCGTCCGTTCAATACACTACAAAAACCAATAAACATCTTTCAGTATAACAATACTGAATTCACTTCTTTGGAGTCCATATGTTGCGGAGACTATCTTAGATGCTGTAAACTACCCATGAGTCTGTACACAGAAATATTTCGTAGTAAAATAAACTATATCAAAACTGACCTTAGCAGAAGTACAAGCAAACATTTCTCCGAAGTAGATAACCAGGCCGGCAGAAACCAGAAGTGCTTCTCATAAGAAGAGAGACAAGAATGTAAATTACTGCACAGAAGAGGACGAAGACAGTTTGTCAAACTAACATCATATGTAAGTAAGTAGATTGTGTGTTGGTTGTCACTGCACAATAGGTGGTCAGTGGGTAAAGAGAGTGTTCCGTTGGTGTTCTGAGTCTTGGTTCGACCTTGCTCGGTCAATAAGGAAGATTAAAGAGAAAAATCTAATCAAGGGGAACAGCTCCAGCATGTTGGGGTTCTGTTGTTTGAAATAACGAGAAAGCTAAACACGTGAATGCAACATAATGCCCGGCAAAGAGTTGGTCCGTAGAGTAAGAATCCGGCCCCAACAAGTATTTGAGTGGTTAATTCTGATAAACTCAAGGAAATAAATATGTGCGAATTTGAAGAAGTTGAATTTGATTCAAGCACTTGATGATAAGGGAAAGCAAGTTGATTTGAAAAAGGAGTCCTATGGAAGGAAGAGTTTCACTTCTGAGCATATCCCGAAGAGTCCTATGTGTAGAAGGTGGAAAGAAGAGTTTCACTTCTGAGCATATCCCGAAGAGTCATATGTGTAGAAGGTGAAAGATTCTGCAAATTGAACATAGGAAACATATAAATTGAAGGACTCTTTGTTACATAAATGAAGTTTTTGATGACTAACACATGAATGGACCATGTTACTTGACCTGGTCCAAGCATAGGAAGACAAGTTTCAGGTTTTACTAATAGATGCAAACAAAGATTGCTGAAAGTCAGGAACGAATGAGCAAGCCTAATTCTGATATACTCAAGCTACTGATCACGTGAGAAATTGAAGAAGTTGTGGCTGAGTAAAATTCTTGAAGATAAGTTGATTTAAAGAGTTGATGTTTGACTACAACACTAAGAAAGAGTTGGAATTGAAGAAGAAGTCTCACTTGAAGTAGAACTATATGTAATGAGAGTTCTGATTAAAGGAGGAGTTTGAAATAAAAAATAACTCTTTGGAGAGCTGTGTTTAAATAGAAGATGCATCATTCAGAGTAACACGCTCACTTACAAAGCAGAAAAGCACAATCGACAGATTGCCTTGACGAAGTGCTACTCCATCACTAAAGAAACACATTGAAGAACCTGGTCCTAAGAATAGAATCCAGCTAAGAGTTTTAGCGTTGATTTTTAGAGTTGTTCATTGTGTTTGAGCTATTAATGTAATATTAGTTTCAGTGTGTCATAAATTGAATTAGGAGCTAGTCTTCGAGTTGGGGAAAACTCAGAGACTTTGGAAACGCATACCTTGGGAGGTGTGTGTAATTAGGAATTAGAGTTTATGATTCCTAGTCGTTGAGTCAAAGTAATTAGAGTTTACAATTCTTAGTTGTTGAGTTATAGGGATTAGAGTTTATAATTCCTATTTGTTGGTTACAAGAGTTTTGTAATCAGTCGTTGTTGAGGCTTTGAGTTATTTAGTGAAGTTGGGGTTAAATCCTGTAGAGGTACAGGTCGTGGTTTTTTACACCTTTTTGAGCCGAGTGTTTTTCACGTAAAAATCATTGTGTTCTTTACTTTTTGTTTTACTGCTCAGTGGAACACGTCAGGCAACCCGTTCCATCGATAAGCAACAGTTAGGCGAAAATAAGATAATTAGGGCACGAATTCTTAACAAGAAGTAACGAGAAAATTGTTACGCAGCTTAAGGTACAACTAGTTGACATATGAAAAGGAAGACGGCATATGACCATGAAGTTTCACACATAAAGACAGGCAACAAACTCCAAGATACAAGACTACAACGAGATATGGTGCCTGCCTGCGGTCTGATTAATGGAAGAAAATGGAATAGAGATGAACTAGAAAACCGAAAAAAACTAGCAGATGTCACCGATATAGCAATTGCACCTTTTACAGCTCCGGTAAAAGTCCAAACCAAAATAATGTCAGTCATGCAAGTGAGTTAACTTAGATTTCGATCTAAATCCAGTATACAATATCACAAAAAAATCTTGGTTGATGCAATAAGAAGTGGCTGTTAGTGCAGTAAAGTGTGTGCTATTATACGGACTGCTAATATTTATCAAAAATCCCAGTTGAAACATGATCTCTTCGTTCTGTTAAGTGAAATTAATCGGAAAAAAATATTTTCCAAAATCTTGAGCATAAGTTAACTTTTCATGAAGAAATGTAACAAATTGATTGTTACTCAAATAAGTTACTCCGGTAAAGGATGTAAGTAGAAGCAACACTCGCAAAATGCAGAAAAGACCCAAACGATTCTTTTTTCTTTATCCTAATAATCAGTGAGTCTTTCAGGCTAAGTAGTCCACCACAGATCAGTTGATAAGGAGGATTGTGAACGAGGTTGTACATAGAGGATCCCAAAGGAGCAGGCTTCACAAATGTCTAGACATACTTAGCTTCTATCCCCGAGTGTAGATAGCATTAACAAGTAGTTCGGAAGCTTCTTGGATGTAATAGTTGTTAACAGTTTCCTTTTGCTTAGCATTTTAGATAGGAAGGTGCGGAGGTCGCGTATTAGGGTAGAAGGTTAGCACGGAGTCAAGTGTTGTGTTGCCTCTAGAAGGTCTAGCGTTGCTGGTGTTTGTCATATCCTTGTAATTCTTGCTTTTGATATCTATCGTCACATGTTGTCTGTTGTTTCGATTACCACATTATTTGATGTTGTTATTGTTTCTTGCATGTAGGCTTTGTGATGCTTGCCTTAATTATTTTACTTTCTTCATTGTTTTCTTCTCCTTGTACTTGGTTTTATTGCACTTGGGCTGAAGGTCTCGTGGAAACAGCCTCTCTACCTCTACGAGGTAGTGGTAAGGTCTACCTACTGGGCATTATGTTGTTGTTTGCTCAGCATCTGGTCGCCGCCAAATGCATCTGATTGTACAAACATATCTTTGGTAGCTAGGCTCAACAATCAATATTAATGATAAAGCAGCTCAAGAACGTAACGAAGAACAAACATAACCATCTATCCCTTGAACCAAGAAACATTTTGCATTTTCAATACTTTCTTAATACAATGAAACAACAACAACATACCCAGTGTAATCCCTCAAGTGGAGTCTGGGGAAAGTGAAGTATAGGCAGACCTTAAACCCTATCTTGAGAGGTAGTTTCCGATAGACCCTCGATAAGACAGACAGGTAATCAAAGAACTGGTTACATTAATCATCAAACATGGCGAACAATGTATAGTCGGCACTATGTCTTTCATTCCTATCAATCATTCGTCAGGAACAAGAAGGGGTAATTCACCAATGACTGAGGAAGGTTGAGCGCTCTGATTATCTGAAGACCATACTTCAGTGTGCGTCTTGAGTTTTTCTGGGCTAAAATTATTGTTGTTTTGTGTGTATACAATAGATGTTGAATTCCCTTAGCTTCTTCATGTATTTACTTTTTTATATTTTGAACCGTATTAGAGAAAAATCTGTCTCCGATACTACAACTCTTCATATCTAAATGAATTTTGACATCATAAGCGCGAGCCGCCTCACACACTACATATAGTCACATACATTTTCCTTATGAATCTACCAATCAAATGTAGCATTTGTACATTAAAAGTAAAAATTATCCCTGATGAAGCTCCAGGTGCGAAATAACACAATGATCAATAACAGCTCAAATCAAATACTATCTACTAAAAAATAAACCCAAGCTACCCAAGGGTATAGACTAAGGGTGGCAAATCAAACTCAATCCGTCGAACCTGTCAAACCAATTTAAGTTTGGGTGGGTTAATAACACGCCTATTTCTTAGCTCAGCCCATTAACAATTGCATTAATATGCAGTCCAAATCGACTCATGAGAAATCTTTGTCAAAAAGATTTAAAAAGTTATTTTTATTGGATAGGAGGAGATGGCAGTTGTGCTTCCATAAGCTCGTGAATGAAGCAGGGAACATGGCCATTGTGTTGGGACTTAGAACACTTCGAGACACGTCATGATTATGGTTATTGCAGGGGTATAAAGGTTGAAGAGGTTAAGGGTGATATTCATAAGATGCGGAAGGGTGGAGCAACCGGGCCAAGTGAGATTATTATGATTTTTTTGGAGGACCACACCCCGGGGAGGTATGGAGTGGCTGACTGAGTTGTTTAATGTCATTTTTAGGACGACGGAGATGCCTGAAGCTCGGAGATCGAATACGATGATTTCATTATACAAGAACAAGGGTGACATTAAGAATTGCAAAACTATAGGAATATCAAGTTGTTAAGTCGCATTATGAAGGTTTGGGAAAGGGTGGTGGAGTTGAGGTTGGGGAGGATCGTGACTATTTTCGAGAATCAGTTCAGTTTCATTTCAGGACGCTCGACTATAGAGGTCGTTCATCTCGTTAGAAGACTGGTGGAGCAGTATGGGAAAAGGAAGAAGGACTTCACATAGTGTTCATCAATCTAGAGAAGGCATACGACAAAGTCGTCCCCACAGAAGTTTTATAGAGGTGCTTGGAGGCTAAAGGTGTTCATGTGGCATACACTACATCGATAAAGGACATGCACGACAGAGCTAAGACACGTGTTAGAACCGTGGGAGGAGACTCAGAGTACTTTCCCGTATTGATGGGTTGCACTAGGGATCGACCCTTAGCCCATTTTTATTTGTCTTGGTGATGGCTGTTTGGATGCAACAAATTTAAGGTGAGGTGTCATGGTGTATATTATTTGTGGATGACGTAGTTTTGATTGACAAGGCCTGCAGAGTAGTTAATGCCAAGTTGAAGGTTTTGAGGCAAACCCTAGAGTGTAAAAAGTTTAGGTTAAGCATGAAAAAGACAGAATATTTGGAGCGAATTCCAATGAGGTTAATGCATGAGCCAGACATGGTAGTAAAACTTGATACACAAGCCATTTAGGAGAGATAGTTTCAATTATCTTGGGCTTATAACCCAGGGGAATAGAGAGATTGGCGAGTATCACTTATCGCATTGGTGGATAAAATAGAGGCGCACTTCCAGAGTCTTTATGTGATATGCGGGTGCCTCTTAAACTCAAACGCAAGTTATACATGGTTAGACCAGCTATGTTGTATGGAGTGAAATATTACTCAGTTAAGAACTCTCATAGGCAAAAGATAAAGGTGGCGAAGATGAGGATCGTGCGATGAATGTTTGGCGGAATGAGGTTATTCGAGACAATGTTGGAGTGACTTTGGTGGAAGATAAGATGTAGAAAGCAAGGTTCAGATTGTTCGGTCATGGGATGAGGAAGGATATAGATATCCCAGTACAGAGGTGTGAGAAGTTGTCTATAGATGGATTCAGGTGGGGTAGAGGTTGGCCCAAGAAATATTGGATGGAGGTTATTACACATGACATGATTCAGTTACAGCTTACAGAGGACATGACTCTAAATAGAAACGTGTGGAGGACACGAATTAGGTTAGAAGGTTAGAGTATGAAGGAATGTGTTAGACCCTCTGCTTGATAGTTCGGGTGGCTCGGGCTTGGTTAGAAATTTACACGATGAACCTAGCCAAGGCCCCATGACTTTGGTTAGATCAAGTTTACTTAGGCATGACACGTGTTGACAAGGCAGGACAAGGCCTTGGCAGTAGCGTGACTAAGGCATGACAAGGACTGTAAGTTAAGGCAAGGCAAGACTATGATATGGCATGACGTGGCTGAGTTACATTCATGGGCTATGAGCTGAGCAAGGCAGACAACTGGGGAAACGAGCACCAATGGCAAACTGTGCGGGGCAGAACCTGCACATAGGGCAAGCACGAGGGCAAGCAACAAGCTAGGTGCCAAGAGTGATATTTGGCACCAAAATTTGAAGGTTGCACGGTGTGCCTCGCACGTATACTGCAGTTGGGGCAGTTATAACTGTTTTGGCTCTTTGCAACACATAAGATGGTTTTGTAATTTGAGTTAGCCTATCAGTTGGGATGTAACTCATTTAGGATAGGGGCATGTGTTGGACATATGTCTGGCATGTGACAGTGTTGTGCCTGTAAATCGCCACATGCGGGCTATCACAAGCCAAACTTGGTTGTGTTGGCTAAATTTTGTAAGGATGATTTATGTTCTTTCTTTGTGGCACGAGTTTAGTACAAAGTTACGAAGAAATTCATGTAGATATTTGTGTCTGTTTCATTTCGTGAGCCTAGTCAAACTAAGTGTTGCATTAAAAAGTGAGGTTTGAAGCCTAAGTGTGTGGCTGTCGAAGTGGTTTCTAATAAAAAAAAGTCGACCTCCTTACAGAGTGCGTCATGCTAGTATGTAGGAGTGCTTTATTTTGTTATCCAGACTAGTAGTCAGTAGTGTTATGCTTGTAATGTTTTGTTCTTGAAGTCTTGATGTTGCTTGTTATTTCGATTAGGTTGATGGTAGTGTTGTTTTGTCATAGTCTTGTATATGACTTTTGTTTTGTTACTGTTAGCATGATGTAAATATTGTATATTAATGTAATCATTTATTGTTGTATATTAGTGTAATTACATAGATTTGATTTAGTAGTTAAAGAAAATAATAATGACTTTAGTAAGAGCAGATTTGGTGGGATAGAATAGCGGATTTAGAGGGATAGAAATGCTGATGTTTAGGGATAGGAAGACGGATCTTTAGGGATGTAATCATTGAATATTTTCTATTTAATGACAAGACTCTCAATATTGAGAGGGATTCAACAGAAAATTGACATGGTATCAGAGCCTTCTCTTGGTTGTCTTGTTTCATAGAGTTCATTTGTAGTTTCTTTCAAAATTTATTTTGAAAATTTTGGTTTTTGTTGATTGTTCCTCGACAATTAACACCTAGGTCTTTGATCTTGGTCATTTTGGTTGTTCTTTTTGAGTTAGTGTTTCAAGTTTTCATAATTATGAGTTCATATCAGTTTGAATCATTCAGTGTTCGTTTCACTGGAAAGAATTTTTCATCATGGGAGTTTCAGTTTCAATTATTTGTCACCGGAAAAGAACTATGGGGCCATATAGATGGAGTTGATCCTGCTCCTACTGATCCTACAAAGTTAGGTGAATGAAAGATTAAAGATGCTCGGGTGATGACATGGCTTTTAGGGTCAATTGACCCTCTTATTGTTTCTAATCTCAGGCCTTACAAGACAGCTAAGGTCATGTGGGATTATTTACAAAAGGTTTACAACCAAGATAATAGTGTCCGGCGCTTTCACTTAGAGTATGAAATTGCTAATTACTCTTAAGGAGGTCTTTCTATTCAAGATTATTATTCTGGATTTCAGAACTTATGGGCTGAATTTACAGATATTGTTTATGCCAAAATACCTTCCGAATCTCTCGCTGTAATTCAACAAGTTCATGAGCAAAGCAAGCGAGATCAATTTTTGATGAAGTTACGCTCTGAGTTTGAGAGTATTCGCTCTAACTTGATGAATCGTGATTCGTCTCCCTACCTGAATGTTTGTTTTAGGGAATTACTTCGTGAAGAGCAGCGTTATGTCACACAAAATGCTTTCAGAAGAGGAAATAATGTCGCTATTGCATTTGCTGCTCAAGGTAAAGGTATGAGTAGGGATATGAATAGAACTCAATGCTACAATTGCAAAGAATATGGCCATATTGCTAGAAATTGTGGCAAGAAGTTCTGTAATTATTGTAAACAACAAGGACTCATTATCAAAGAGTGTCCCACACGCCCTCAGAATCGTAAGGTAAATAATTTTCATGCAACAATAATTGGTTCCTATCTTGAGAACTCAACAACAAATGATCGTATCAGCCTTTTCAGCATTGGGATTACAAGGTATTGATGTTAAATCTAAGTTTTGGATTGTTGATTCTGGTGCTTCCAATCATATGACCAACTCAACAAGCATGCTAAAAAATGTTCGTAAGTATCAAGGTTCATCACAAATACAGGTTGCTAATGGTAGTAATTTACCCATTACCAAGGTTGGGGATATTGCTCCAACTTTCAAGAATGTTTTTGTTTCACCAAAGCTTCAACTAGTCTTATTTCAGTTGGACAATTGGTTGATGACAATTGTGATGTAAATTTTTCTCGTAATGGTTGTCTTGTGCAGGATCAAGTGTTGGGGAAGATAATCGCGAAGGGACCTAAAGTTGGAAGATTGTTTCCTATACAATTTTCTATTCCTCCTGTTATATCTTTTGCTTGTACTTCTACGGCTAATAAGACTGAGCTTTGGCATAAGCGTCTAGGACATCCAAATTCTGTTGTGTTGTCTCATTTATCAAATTCTGGTTTATTAGGAAGTAAAAATCAATTTTCCCCTGCTTCATTTGATTGTTCTACTTGTAAAATAGGCAAAAGTAAAATTCTTCCTTTTCCTAATTTGGGTAGTCGTGCTACAAAGTGTTTTGATGTTGTTCATAGTGATGTTTGGGGTATTTCACCAATTGTTTTTCATGCTCAGTTCAAGTACTTTGTGACATTCATAGATGATTATAGTCGATTTACGTGGGTGTATTTTCTTCGTACCAAATCTGAAGTATTTTCCATGTTCAAGATATTTTTGGCTTACATTGAGACTTAATTTTCTACCTGTATTAAATTATTAAGATCTAATTATGGTGGAGAATATATGTCAAATGAATTCAAAAACTTTTTGCTTGACAAAGGAATTATCTCACAACGCTCTTGTCCATATACACCACAACAAAATGGGGTCGCTGAGCATAAAAATCGTCATCTTTTAGATGTCACTCGTACTTTATTGATTGAGTCCTCTGCCCCATCTAAATATTGGATTGAAGCTTTGTCTACTGCTGTCTATTTTATTAACAGGCTGCCATTTAAAGTGTTAAATCTCGAGTCTCCATATTTTCGTCTTTATCACAAATCCAAGCTATGATAACTTTCATATATTTGGTTGTATTTGTTTTGTGCATCTTCCTCCTTCTTAGCGTAATAAACTTTTTGTTCCGTCTACTAAATGTGTTTTTATGGGTTATAGTACTTCACAGAAAGGTTTTCTTTGTTATGATCCATGTTCTAATAAATTTCATGTTTCTACAAATATTGTTTTCTTTGAGAATCAGTATTTTTTCCTACTCATGCTGAGTCATCTCCTGCTTCTCTTCTTCTTCCTACTTTTGAAGATTTGTTATCTTCTTCTAAGAGGTTCAAACTCGGATTTGTGTACGAACGTCGGCGGCCAACTTTACCCCCTCTTGATATTGATCCGCCACCTGAAACTGCACCACAACTAGAATCTGAGAATTCTTCAAGGCCTGCTCTTCTTGAGACCACTCGACGATCTGCGAGAGTATCTCGTACTCCTAATTGATATGACTTTTTATCTACTTTATCCACCATTTCTGTTCCAACTTGTTACTCACAAGCTTCTAAGCATGAATGTTGCCAGAAGGCAATGGAGGAAGAACTTTTGACTCTCAAAGAAAATGACACATGGGATATTGTTTCACGTCCTTCAAATGTCCATCCAATTGGATGTAAATGGGTTTATTCAATTAAATTTTATTCTGATGGAACTCTTGATCGGTACAAAGATCGTTTGGTTGTTCTTGGTAACAAGCAGGAGTATGGTGTGAACTATGAAGAGACTTTTGCACCGGTAGCAAAAATGATGACGGTGAGAACTATTATTGCCATTGCTGCTTCACAAAACTGGACTCTTCATCAAATGGATGCCAAAAATATTTTTCTTCATGGTGATCTCAAATAGGATATTTATATGAAACCTCTACCAGGTTTTTTCTCATTGCCTACATCAGATGTATGTAAGTTGAAGCGGTCTTTGTATGGATTAAAACAAGCTCCCAAAGCTTGGTTTGACAAATTTCGGTCTACTTTGCTACAATTCTCTTTTGAGCAGAGCAACTATGACTCATCTTTATTTCTTCGGAAAACATCCACAGGTTGTGTTCTTCTTTTGGTATATGTCGATGACATTATTATTACAGGAACTGATTCTTCACTAATCACTAGCCTGCAACAACAACTTAAGGATTCTTTTCATATGAAAGATCTTGGTACTCTTACATATTTCTTGGGTTTGAAAGTTCATCGTGATTCATCCGGTGTGTTTCTAAATCAACACAAATATACCCAAGATTTGATTTCTTTGGCAGGTCTTCAGGATTCCTCCTCTGTGGATACTCCATTAGAATTGAATGTAAAGTATCGCTGGAAGGAAGACGATCTTCTTCTTGATCCAACTATATTTCGACAATTAGTTGGGAGCTTAAATTGCCTTACTATTACCAGGCCTGATATCTCTTTTGCAGTTCAACAAGTTAGTCAGTTCATGGAAGCTCCCCGTCATCTTCATTTGGTGGTTGTCCGTCGCATCATTCGATACCTCCGAGGAACATCTAATCGTGGATTATTCTTTCCTAGTGGTTCGCCTATTCGTCTTAATGCTTTTAGTGATTCTGATTGGGCAGGATGTTTTGACACTTGTCGTTCGGTTACTGGTTGGTGCATGTTTCTTGGAGAGTCTTTGATATCTTGGAAGAGTAAGAAGAAAGACCGCGTGTCAGAATCTTCAACAAAGGCTGAATATCGAGCAATGTCTACTGCTTGCTCCGAGATTGTGTGGCTTCATAGACTACTTGCTGAGATTGGATTTCCTCAATCTAATCCTACTCCTCTCCATGCTGACAATATAAGTGCTATTCAGATTGCTACTAATCCGGTTTATCATGAGCGGACCAAACACATCGAAGTAGACTGTCATTATATACGAGAAACTGTAGATAAAGGTATCATTACTCTTCCGCACGTGTCCAGTGATCTTCAAATAACTGATGCATTTACAAAATCAGTGGCACTTTTAACGACATCAGTTTCTAATCGGCAAATTGATGCTTCTTGATCTACCAACATCAATTTGAGGGAAGGGTGTTAGCATGATGTAAATATTGTATATTAATGTAATCATATATTGTTGTGTATTAGTGTAATTACATAGATTTGATTTAGTAGTTAAAGAGAATAATAGTGACTTTAGTAAGAGCAGATTTGGTGGGATAGAATAACGGATTTAGAGAGATAGAAAAACTGATCTTTAGGGATAAGAAGACGGATCTTTAGGGATGTAATCATTGAATATTTTCTATTTAATGACAAGACTCTCAATATTGAGAGGAATTCAGTCGAAAATTGACAGTTACTTCCTACTATTTCTTATTCTTATATGTCCTTTTCTTTTACCATTTCGTTTTGTGTCACTATCTATCAGAAACAACTTCTCTACCTCATCTTTGAGGTAGAGATATCGATCTCCAAATCCCACTGTATGAGAATATACTGAATACGTTATTGATATGTTACATATACCCATAAATAAAGAAAAAGATAATTTTAAAAGATTTAAAACTATATTAAAATTTGAATCTTAGTATTGTTGTATGAGGTATTTAACACTAATAAAAAAAAGGAAAATTGCTCAAATATGTCACTGAATTATGTCATCCATTAAAAATAGGCTCATTCATGCCATCGCTGTTACAAAACTGACTCATCCATGCCATTAATTTTTAACAGTGTTTTTTAAAAACCACTTTGCCGCGTGGCCTCTTATTAGAGGTTCGTGTCGTTAAGTAAAATAAATCAATATTAATTAAAATAAAAAATATGAAACCCATTTAATACCCAATCATTTAAATATCCGACCCACACCCATTTAATATCACATTACCTTCCACACTATCATCAAATAACCTAAAATTCCAAAAACCCTTAGTCCAACATCAGGTATGGTTTTATCTCCTCCAATTTCTGTAGTACTTGCGGAGCTTCTGGCCGATCAGTTAGTGTGGGATCGACACAGTACAAAGCCATTTCAATGTATTAAGCAACTCATCACCAATATTAGGTGCATCCCTCATAAGTTCAACATCAAATACTTCATTAGTCCACTCCTCTTTCACAATGGAAGTACCTACTATGGCAAATCAAGACCATCCGTAGCCTCGCTAGGGGATTTTACAGTTAAGAGCTCCAAAATGATCACTCCAAGACTATAGACATGAGTCTTGTACTTGTATTCTTGATTTTGGAGAGTTCTGGTGCATGATAACCTAGCATGCCTGCAGTGGAGATCACGTTGGTGTTTCCAGAAGTAGTCATAAGCCTGGAGAGTCCCACATCTGCAATCTTTGGGTTGTTTTACTTATCAAGCAGTATGTTGCTTGATGTAAGATTCTCATGTATTATGTTTTATTTGGTATGCAGAAAGCAAATTCCTTTTGTTATACCGATAACAATCCTCATCCTTATAGGCTAATCTATCGTTGTCTCAGGACCTCTAGCTGCGTATAGAGAACATAACCGATAGCAATCCTCATCATTGTTAGATGGAGTGGAAAATGTTATATTCCATTTTAGGTTCTTCGGTCTGCATGTTATCTTGAAAAAAATGTGGATCCTTTTCGATTCCGCTCTTATGTATTGATATTATTTGTCATTAGCCTGGTAACCATAAGTTTCAGGACATGGCGGAGCTTCTCGTCTCTTCCCTTACCTGCTTGGACCACTACACTTTGAGGTTCTCCTCTGTGTGGATTCGATATTCAGAGGACTCAATCACTGTTAGACAATGATTGAATCCTCTAATACTAAATTCAACTTAGAGGTTAACCTTGGAGTCTTAACAACGTACGCTTTAAATCTCCGTACCAATAATGACTTCGGTTTACTTCTTATAGAATCGACAAACTAGTTGATGCGTTACTTCTTACAGAATCGACAAACTGGTTGCTGCGTTATTATTGAGGACATTCGTAATTGTGCAGGAACATTATTCATGGAAGTGATTTTGTTGAGAGCACGAAGAAGAAAATGTGCTTTGGTTTCCAAAAGGTGTTGCAGAGTGGCAAAGTAGCCTTCACTCTTGGATGCATGAGTAAAAAAAGGTTTTATGAGTGTTGTTTGATACCCTTTTTTTGGCTTCAACTTGTGAAGTTTTGAGTGTTGTTTGGTACCTACTCACGCAGACACTATTTTTGTGTATATATTAATGCTTTTCCAGAAATATGTGGACTTAGATCCATTGGAAGAGTAATATTAAAGTGGGTTAGGGTGATAGGTTGGGTGTGAGTTGATTTTTTTTAATGGATCAAAAAATTTTAGTGGGTCCAATTTAATGACGTGGATCTCTAATAAGAGGCCATGTGAGTCTAACTTTTTAAAAACCACAGTTAAAATGTAATGGTATGGATGAGTTAGTTTTATAATGTCGATGACATGAATGAACCTAACTTTTAACGGATGACATAATTGAGTCATTTCTGATAGTTCAGTAGCATATTTGAGCCTTTTTCCTAAAAAAAAAATCACCTCCATTGAAAATATTCTATACTATCAGGTAAACTTGACTTGCTATTGCAGGTGATCTAATTTTTTCTTTTTTAACTTTTATGTAAATAATTGGATAAACTTTTTCACTTCATTTCCATTATATGATGATGCTAATAAATTTAGATCTTAGTATTGTTGCTATAATTAATATTTCCGAAAAATATTGTAAAAATTTTCTTTTACAAGGAAAGTAAATGTAGGATGATATTCCAAAATTGTCCCTCCAATAAAATAAAATTACAAGAAAAAGCATGTTCTTTTTTAGATCTACATATACAGGCAGCCCCAGTACGCGTATTGTATATATAGAGCCCCTCATTGTGAAACCCTAAACCTCTTGTGCTCTCTTCTCTGCTCTGGATCTCACCGCCGCGTTACATTATTGGTAAAATTCTTGAAATTCACATACTTATTCTCTTCATTTCTGATAAATAATGATGCTAATTGCTTAATTTTTCTTCTTTTGGTTTAGTTTCAGCTGTTGTGCGTGCGGCCATGGCTTTGGTAAGTTGTTGCTTTTTTTTTTTTCATCATCATTCATTTTTTGATGATGTAAAACGTAGATCTGATGCATTATTTATATATAGTGAAAGATTTTTGTGTCTGTGTTGGTGTATTTCATCGTCTCTTTTAGTTGATCGTGTGTTTCTTTTTTAGCTTAATGAGGATCTGATCGGAGGTGAATTAGGGTAGAAGGATAGTAGGAATGAGTGTGTTAGTTATCCGTGTTAGTAGCTATAGTTCTAATATTGTTGTATCATTTGATGTATTACTTGGTGAGGAGTCTTGTTTATGGTATTTTGTATCTGTGTTGGTGTACTTCATCGTCTTTTTTAGTTGATCGTGTGTTTCTTTTTTAGCTTACTGTGGATATGATCTTAGATAGGAAGGTGTGGAGGAGGTGAATTAGGGTTGAAGGATAGTAGGAGCGAGTGTGTTAGTACTAGTGGGAGGAGTTATCTGTGTTAGTAGCTATAGTTCTAATATTGTTGTATCGTTTGATGTATTACTTGGTGAGGAGTCTTGTTTATGGTATTTTGTATCTGTGTTGGTGTATTTCATCGTCATTTTTAGTTGATCATGTGTTTCTTTTTTAGCTTACTGAGGATATGATCCTCGATAGCAAGGGTTGGAGTAGGCGAACTAGGGTAGAAGGATAGTAGGAACGAGTGTGTAAGTACTAGTGGGAGGAGTTATCCGTGTTAGTAGCTATAGTTCTAATATTGTTGTATCGTTTGATGTATTACTTGGTGAGGAGTCTTGTTTATGGTATTTTTGGGTGTGGTGATTTCTATTGTATCTTGTCCTTTTACTATTCATTTGCTGGATTGTTTTATCTTGAGTCGGGTTTCTATCAGAAACAAGAAACAACATCTCTAACTGCGCACACTTACTCTCCCCGGACCCCACCCGGTGGGAATATACTGTATGTGTATGTTATTGTTGTTGTTTTTGATTATATAGGAAGGTGTGGAGGAGGCGAATTAGGGTAGAAGTATAGTAAGAACGAGTGTGTTAGTACTAGTGGGAGGAGTTGTCCGTGTTAGTAGCTTTAGTTCTAATATTGTTGTATCGTTTGATGTATTACTTGGTGAGGAGTCTTGTTTATGATATTTTTGGGTGTGGTAATTTCTATTGTATCTTGTCCTTTTACTATTCATTTGCTAGATTGTTTTATCTTGAGTCGGGTTTCTATTTTTTTTAGTCGATCGTGTGTTTCTTTTTTAGCTTACTGTGGATATGGTCCTCGATAGGAAGGTGTGGAGGAGGCGAATTAGGGTAGAAGGATTGTAGGAACGAGTGTGTTAGTACTAGTGGGAGGAGTTATCTGTGTTAGTAGCTATAGTTCTAATATTGTTGTATTGTTTGTTGTATTACTTGGTGAGTAGTCTTGTTTATGGTATTTTTGGGTGTGGTAATTTCTATTGTATCTTGTCCTTTTACTATTCATTTGCTAGATTGTTTTATCTTCAGTCGGGTTTCTATCAGAAACAGCGTCTCTAACTGCGTACACTTGCTATCCTTGGACCCCACCCGGTGGGAATATACTGTATGTGTATGTTATTTTTGTTGTTTTTGATGATATAGGAAGGTGTGGAAGAGGCGAATTAGGGTAGAAGGATAGTAAGAACGAGTGTGTTAGTACTAGTGGGAGGAGTTATGCGTGTTAGTAGCTATAGTTCTAATATTGTTGTATTACTTGGTGAGGAGTCTTGTTTATGGTATTTTTGGGTGTGGTAATTTCTATTGTATCTTGTCCTTTTACTATTCATTTGCTAGATTGTTTTATCTTGAGGGTTTCTATCAGAAACAACATCTCTAACTGCGTACACTTACTCGTACTCTCCCCGGACCCCACCTGGTGGGAATATTCTGTGTATGTTATTGTTGTTGTTTTTGATGATAAATGTTGTTACTATGTGTATTCTAGAATCATTAAGGGTTTGTTTGGTGTGAGGTATTAGGTGTAATAAGCCTGGGATATAATGCATGATTAGCGCCTTTCCTTCTATACTTTCGGGTGTCCCCTGCCCGAGCATATTTCCTCCGATATTCTCGAGGCTCAATTCCAAACGGAACTAAAGATAGAGGAAGCCCTTCGTTCAGACAGAGTGCAAGACGCGTCTCTTTTTGAGAAAAGGCACCAGATTAGGGGGGAACTCTTCTATCCGTTTGGGAAGCCATTTATCCTTGGACACTTACTTAGACCACCTATCTCAAATAGAAAACATCTTGCGTTTGGTTTGGTTGAAGTTATTAGTTAGTCCCTTGATTATTCCATTTCCGTATACATGTCGGGTTAACTTATCACGGTATTACTTGTTTCCAACTAAATGTTTGTCTCTTAAATGTAAGAGGAGGTTTATTATTTTTTGCTGAATGTTTCCATCTGCATATGTATTGTTGGCTATTTGAATTTGTGTGAGACTTGCAAATAAGTTGTTTTGATTAGTAGAGATGATCGTTGTGTTGGCTGAAAGTGTGAATTCACATATGGAGAATGTTGGAGAAATCTCTTTTCTATTTAGAGAGGTGATGAATCCTGTTGTTTGGATGTATGGAAGGGAAGAGAATTGGATGGGATAAAGATATCGGAGGGTGCAAATTTATTTATGTTATTAACTGAGAATTGAGATTTTGCAAGCCGGAATCGTGTTACAATAGATATTAAATGGGACATTATGCTTCAAGTGTGGTCATCTATTTTGCTCGGACTCTTCAAAAATGTCATTTTATGTGTCCGATCTTTCAAAAGTAGTGTATTTTTGGAGGATCCGACTTGGGTGCGGCAACAGTTTTGAAGAGTCCGGGCAACTTAGGTGGTAATAACAAAATGCTTTAAAAAATAAGTGTAGATTATACCTTCTTCCTTGTGGATTTAATATCTTGACTGATGTACTAGCTTTTAAATTGTCTTCATTATGTATGTTGCAGATTTTACATTCAACAAGTAACAACAAAAATGCCGCAAAGGGACTCATTGCGGCTGAGTACACAGGTGTGAAAGTTGAACTTACAAAGGATTTCCAGATGGGTGTGTCAAACAAGACACCTGAGTTTCTTGAGATGAATCCAATTGGAAAGGTATGTTATTCTAATGAATTCCATTGATTCATTCATGTACTCGAGCCAGATTTTGCTAATTTCCGAGTGTTTTTTTGGTCCTATAGGTTCCTGTGCTTCAAACACCTGATGGACCTGTTTTTGAGAGCAATGCTATTGCACGCTATGGTGAGGCCTTGTCTCATTTTCTTTTATTTGACTTATGATCATATAACAAAGAGTTAATTCTGACGTGAACCTTCACTAATTCATGTAGTTACTAAAACGAAGCCTGATAATCCTCTTTTTGGCTCTTCATTGATTGAATATGTAAGTATTCCTAGTTGATTTGGTTTGTTAGTTTTATTCATTTAGCAGCTACTTTCATTCGTGAAATTCTTATTCCTTTATTTATGTCTGCTTTCTCCTTGGTAGGCTCAAATTGAACAATGGAATGATTTTTCTGCCACTGAAGTTGATGCAAACATTGCACGATGGCTGTACCCACGCCTTGGTTATGCCGTATACATTCCCCCAGTATGTACCATATTATGCATTATTAAAAAAAAATATTCTGAACCATTAGAAGAAACAACTCAACTGAATTTCTTCTTGTTGTGCTAAAAGGCTGAGGAAGCTGCGGTAGCTGCATTAAAGAGAGCTCTTGGTGCTTTGAACACCCATCTCGCATCCAACACATACTTGGTTGGACATTCAATCACATTGGCTGACATTACTATGGTCTGCAACTTGAGCATTGGTTTTAGGGTGATAATGACCAAGAGCTTTACCAAAGAATTCCCACATGTAGAGAGATACTTCTGGACTGTGGTTAATCAGCCAAATTTCTGCAAGATATTGGGTGAGGTTAAACAAGCTGAATCTATCCCAGCTCCGCCATCCAAGAAGCCCGCACCGGCGACAGAAAAACCCAAGGCTAAGGAGGAGCCAAAGAAAGAGGTTAAGGAAGAACCTAAGCCTGCAGAGGAGGAAGCAGCACCCAAGCCTAAGCCAAAGAATCCTCTTGATCTCTTGCCTCCAAGTCCGATGATTCTGGATGATTGGAAGAGGCTTTACTCCAACACCAAGACCAATTTCCGTGAGGTTGCTGTTAAAGGTATTACTCCCGTTGTTTCAATTTGTTTATCTTACTTTCCTTTTTAGTTAGTGTAAAAAATGTCCAATTACCATTTTGGCAACTCTTTAATCCTAGCTTTATACATGACAATGTTTAAGACCTTACCCCGTGCCATTGTTGTTCTGCAGGTTTCTGGGACATGTATGACCCTGAAGGATATTCACTCTGGTTTTGCGATTACAAGTACAATGATGAGAACACAGTTTCGTTTGTAACCTTGAACAAGGTTGGTGGTTTTCTGCAGAGGATGGATCTGGTGCGCAAGTATGCTTTTGGTAAGATGTTGATTGTTGGTTCTGAGCCCCCATTTAAGGTGCAAGGCTTGTGGCTTTTCCGTGGAAAGGAAATTCCCAAGTTCGTTATGGAAGAAGTCTACGACATGGAGCTCTATGAATGGAAGCAAGTAGACATCAACGATGAAGCTCAGAAGGAGCGTGCTAGCCAAATGATTGAAGACCATGAGCCTTTTGAGGGACAGGCTCTGTTGGATGCAAAGTGCTTCAAGTAAACTACACTGTATTGCGATCAGCAATGCGATCAGCAATGTTGCCCTTTTCCTGAGATTATTGTAGTTTATGCTGGTTTTGTCCTCCCGAATTTACTTAGATTCTTGTTTTAAACAATATGTCTTAGAGAAACTGTTGTCTTTGTCGTACGTTTCCAAGTTGTTGAATTTACATAGTTCATGGGACATATGTGGTTGAATTATGTTAATCCTTTTCAAGTAAAGCAGTTTTGATAGTTCATTCCGGTGAATCATCTCTTCTCGAAGTTGTCGCTTTCTAATTTAAAATGAAGGCTGATCAACTTATTGTTTGAATTTTGTACTAGTTTTTTCTTTGCTATAAAAGGTTTACCCCACTGGGCATTAGATATTATAAGATGTTAAGGCAGACTGTTTCAATGGGGTGTTGTGGATAACTAGTTTTACTGCTCAGTTGTGGAGATAGCACATAGACAAGAGGTTAAGTTTCTTGGATGTAATAGTTGGTAATAGTTTCATTTTGCTAGAGGCCAAGTGCAACCGACTGTGCAAACATATCCGATGTAGCCTCACAAGGGTTTGTACGCCACCTTACCTCACCTCTACCTTCACGTTGTTCCAATGGATGATCAGCCCCAAGTGGGGTACATCTCCGATGTAGTCTCACAAGTTGGGTGTGTACGTAGCCTTGTGTACGCAGCCTTACCTCACCTCTACCTTCACGTCGCTCCAATGGACGATCTCCCCCAAGTGGGGTACATATCCGATGTAGCCTCACAATTCGGGTGTGTACGCAGCGTTACCTCACGTCTACCTACACGTATGGACGATTGGCCACAAGTGCATTTGACTGACTGTACAACCATATTCGATGTAGCCTCACAAGTGGAGTGTCTACGCAACTTTACCTCACCTTTACCTTCACGTTGTTTCCAATGCACAATCGGCCCCAAGTGCATCTGTAAAATCGTATTCGATGTAGCCTCACAGGTGGGATGTGTTTGCAGCCTTATTTGACCTCTGCCTTCACATTGTTTCCAATAGACGATCGACCCCAAGTGCTTTTGACTGTACAATATTGTATTTGATGTAGCTCACAAGTGGAATATGTTTGCAACTTTTCTACCTTCACGTTGTTTTCAATGGATGATCCGCCTAAATAACATATATATAAAACAATCACCTCTGGCTTCATGTTGTTTCCAATGGACGATCTGCCTAAGTACCGCAATTTGAAAAAGAGTTACAGTGACTAAGGAGTCATGTTGAAAATAATGAAGAAAAGAACAATATCAATAGCAATATTTGGTACAAGGCTACAAGCATAAAATAAGCAAGAATATTCTTAGGTATCTTTTGGTTTTCAGAAAGTAATTCCAAAATTATATTTCTTAAATTACAATTAGAACGAATTTTATTTAACCTCTTAAATGAGATTTATAATATCATATTGGATATGAGATTAAATTTGCACTCTATTTTGTTGAAAAGCCAAAGTTATACCTTTTTACTTCCTCCTTTTACTTATATTTATCCTATATTTCAATAATAGTTTTTCATCTTTCTTCATAAAGCAGAAATTTCTTCCAATGTATTATTTTTGGGTCCAATAAAAGTTTCTTTTTTCATTAATGCTGGCCTAATTTAACTTATACTTATCCTATATATTTCAATAATAGATTTTCATTTACTTGTACTTATCCTATATTCCAATAATATATTTTCATTTTACTTATACTTATCTTATATTTCAATAATAGATTTTCATTTTACTTATCTTATAATTCAATAATAGATTTTCATTTTACTTATATCTTATAATTCAATAGTAGATTTTCATTTTAGTTTTCACTTTAAGTATTAAAAAATAAAATCACTTTTTTCATATTTTACTATTAATATTAATTATTTCTTCTTCGAATCATTTTCTAAGACCTAATAATAAATATAAATCAATCGCGAAATGATATAATAATAATAATTATATTACTACTTCGCATATCAAATGATAAGTAAAGATAAACGAATGAAGTAATTTCAATTTTAATTAATTCCTCTTATTAAATGAACCCAAATGGATTGGATCATCTCATAAAATAATTTCATGATCAACTAACACCTCAAACGAAATAGTATTAAATTAAAAAAATTAAAGTTAATCCCACTTATGATATAATCCCCTTACGCCGCCCTATATTAGCTGGGCAATGAAATTATACACTAACTATAAGGACATTTATGTAATTACACATACACAAAATGCCGCACAGCTTGCCCTAGTTGTTACGCTTTCTCCACTATAAAAGGTCCTCTCATAGCTCAAAACAAACCCTAGCTGGTTTGCGTTGTTCATTCTCTATAAGCGGCCAGGGTTTTAGCTAAAGTTTCTCTCTCATTTTTTGAACTCTAAAAGGTTAGATCTATAACAATCTCTATTCATTTTATATGATATGATGCTGAAATATGCATTATATGATATGATGCTGAAATATGCTTATACATATGTGTTAATTAGATGTTTATTTGCCGATTTGTTATTTTGTTTCTCCTTTTTGTGTGATATGATGTTTAAATCTGTTTATATACATGTGAAAATTGGCTGTTTCTTTGCCGATTTGTTATTTTGTTTCTCCATTTTGTGTGATATGATGTTTAAATTTGTTTATATATATCTGAAAATTGGCTGTTTCTTTGCCGATTTGTTATTTTTTTCTCCTTTTTGTGTGATATGATGCTTAAATCTGTCTCTATATATATGTGAAAATTGGTTGTTTCCTCGTTGATTTGCTGTTTTTTATCTATTTTGTGTGATATGATGCTTAAATCTGTTTATATATGTGAAAATTGTTTGTTTCCTTGTTGATTTGCTTTTTTTTAATCCATTTTGTGATATGATGCATAAATCTGTTTATAGATATGTGAAAACAAGGTGATTTGTTATATGTTTGTTTCAGATTGCATGTTATATATGTGAAAATATGATGCTAGATCTGTGTTTTATAAATGATTTGCGAAAATTAGTTGTTTTGTAATCTGATTTGCTATTTTTTCTCATCTGTGTGATATGATGCTTTGTTGATTTGCTATTTTTTTATCCATAGATTTGTGTTTTCGAAGTGATTTGTGAAAATTAGTTGTTTTGTAAGCTGATTTTGCTAATTTTTCTACTTCCGTGTGATATGATGCTTAAATCAGTTTATAGATGTGTGAAAATAAGATGATTTGTTATATGTTTCTTTCAGATTGTATGTTATATATGCCAAAATCTGGTAACAGGTTTGTGTTTCTAAGTGATTTCTGAAAGATGTTCTTTTTAACCGATTTGCTATTTTTTCTCCATTTTTGTGTGATATGATGCGTAAGTCTATTGATAGGTATGTGAAAATTAGTTTGTATTTGTAGATGATTTGTTATATTTTTCTTTCAGATTGTATGCGCTATATATGTGAAAATCTGATAATAAATTTGTGTTTTTTAAAGTGATTTGCGGAAATTATTTGTAAGCTGATTTCCTATATATTTTCTTCAGATTGTCTGAGAATGATGTGAAGTCTATTGGTAGATATGTGAAAATTGGTTGTTTTTTAAGCTGATTTGCTATATATTTCTGAAAATCTGGTAGTAGATTTGTGTTTCCTTAATGATTTGCGAAATTAGTTGTTTTTAACTGATTTGCTATTTTTCGTCTATTTTATGTGATATGATGCATAATTCTGTTAATATATATGTGAAAATTGATTGTTTTTAAAGCTGATTTGCTATATGTTTCTTTCAGATTGTATGTTATAGATGTGAAAGTCTGATAATAGATTTGTGTTTTGTAAGTGATTTGCAAAAATTAGTAGTTTTTCTTAGCTGGTTTGCTATTCTTTCTCCATCTGTGTGATACGGTGCTTAAATCTGTTGATAGATATGTGAAAATTAGGTGTTTTTTAAGCTGATTTGATCTCTGTTTCTTTCGGATTTTATGTTATGTAAATTTGAAAATGTGATGATATATTTGTGTTTTTATGTGTTTTACGAAAATTAGATGTTTTTTAAGCTGATTTGCTATATTTTTCTGCAGTTTGTATGATATCGATGTGAAAGTCTATTACTAGATATGGGGAAACTAGGTTGTTTTTACAGATGATTTGTTGTATTTTCTTTTAGATCAGAAATAGATTCTAGAATCTGGTAATATATGTGTTTTATTAGTGATGTGTGCTGATTTCTGATATTTTTCTTTTAGATTGTATTATATAGATGCTATAATTTGGAAATAGATTTATTAAATATGAAAAATAATCAGTTTTTTGCTGAAAAATACTCTTCCTGGCAATAGATTTGTATTGTGTCAGTGATATGTGAGAATACTCTGTTTTTCTAGATGATTTGTTCTATTTTATTTGAGCTTGAATTGTATTATATGCGTAAATCTGCTAATTGATTTGTGTTCTGTCAGTGGTAATTGAATTGTATTATATGCGTAAATCTGCTAATTGATTTGTGTTCTGTCAGTGGTATGTGAAAGTCTGTATTTTTAGGCTATTTGGTGTACTTTTTGTTCAGATTGTATGCTATAGATGTTCAAATCTGATAATAGATTTGTGTACTTTTCTAGATGATTTGTGTATAGTATGTTGATGATATATGTATTGAGAATATGTCATAAAATTTTCAGTTTAAGGTGTGACAATCTGGTAATAGATCTGTGTTTTAGTCAGTAATATGTGAAAAATTGTTTTCCACAGAGATCTGTTTGTCCTATGTTATGATTCAAATATTTATAAACTTCAAGTTCAATTTATGACAATTTGTCCATTTTTTCTGTATTTTGTTGATCTTATGTTTGAATATGTATTGAGTCGCTCTGGTAGTAGATCAGAGTTTTGTCAGTGGTACGTGGCAATTTGTCCTTTTTCATGTGTTTTGTCCCATGTTGATGATATATGCGTTTGACTATTTTTTGGAATTTTCAGTTAATGATGTGACAAAATCTGATCAATAGCTGTGTTTTATCAATGATATGTGAAAATTGGCATGTAGGTCCTTAGTGGCTGAATAATGGGTCTCATTAATTAGTAATGACCAGTTTTACTATCTTTCATGGTTCTTTAAGGTTGCATTGAATAGTATCTCTGTCTATCTACTGGGAACTAACTGGTTTGATAACCCTGTTTTGTGTGCTTTATTCAGTTTCTCAGGCATCATGGGTAAAGAGAAGATTCACATTAGCATTGTCGTCATTGGTCATGTCGACTCTGGAAAGTCTACCACTACTGGTCATTTGATCTACAAGCTTGGTGGTATTGACAAGCGTGTCATCGAAAGATTCGAGAAAGAAGCAGCTGAGATGAACAAGAGGTCCTTCAAGTATGCTTGGGTGCTTGACAAGCTGAAGGCAGAGCGTGAACGTGGTATTACCATTGATATTGCCTTGTGGAAGTTCGAGACCACAAAGTACTACTGCACTGTCATTGATGCCCCTGGACACAGGGATTTTATCAAGAACATGATTACTGGTACCTCCCAGGCTGACTGTGCCGTCCTCATTATTGACTCCACCACTGGTGGTTTTGAAGCTGGTATCTCCAAGGATGGACAGACCCGTGAGCACGCATTGCTTGCTTTCACCCTCGGTGTCAAGCAAATGATTTGCTGCTGTAACAAGGTCTCTTTTACTGTTATTTTGTTATTGTTAAAGTGAAAATTGATGTTGCAAGTTTGCTAATTCTGTTGCTTGCCTTCTGCAGATGGATGCTACCACCCCCAAATACTCCAAGGCCAGGTATGATGAAATTGTGAAGGAAGTTTCTTCCTACCTCAAGAAGGTTGGGTACAACCCTGACAAAATCCCCTTTGTCCCCATCTCTGGTTTCGAAGGAGACAACATGATTGAGCGATCAACTAATCTCGACTGGTACAAGGGCCCAACCCTACTTGAGGCTCTTGACCAGATTAATGAGCCCAAGAGGCCCTCAGACAAGCCACTCCGTCTCCCACTTCAGGATGTCTACAAGATTGGTGGTATTGGAACTGTGCCTGTTGGTCGTGTTGAAACTGGCGTCATTAAGCCTGGTATGGTTGTGACTTTTGGTCCTACTGGTCTGACTACTGAAGTTAAATCTGTTGAGATGCACCATGAGGCTCTTCAGGAGGCTCTTCCTGGTGACAATGTCGGTTTCAACGTCAAGAACGTTGCTGTTAAGGATCTCAAGAGAGGTTATGTTGCTTCTAACTCCAAAGATGACCCAGCAAAGGGCGCTGCCAGCTTCACTGCTCAAGTCATCATCATGAACCATCCTGGTCAGATTGGAAACGGATATGCTCCAGTGCTCGATTGCCACACCTCCCACATTGCTGTCAAGTTCGCCGAGATCTTGACCAAGATTGATAGACGTTCTGGTAAGGAACTTGAGAAGGAGCCCAAATTCTTGAAGAATGGTGATGCTGGTATGGTTAAGATGATTCCCACCAAGCCCATGGTTGTTGAAACTTTTGCTGAGTACCCACCATTGGGACGTTTTGCTGTGAGGGACATGCGTCAAACTGTTGCTGTTGGTGTCGTCAAGAATGTTGACAAGAAGGACCCTACTGGTGCCAAAGTCACCAAGGCTGCTCAGAAGAAGAAGTGAGGTGTTTTTGATGAGATTCTGGATTTATGAACTAGTTTTGTTTAATTGCATTAGCTATTTTCGATTTTGTTTTGAACAATTTACCTGCACTAGAAATGGCTCTAGAAGCTTTTGTCATGGTTCTCTAGCCTCTTTTGAGGATACTGGAGTTATCGAGCAATTTGGTTTTTGTCCAAGTTGCTTGATGGGCAGTGACATTAGTAACTCTGGATGCCTTTCTTGTGTCTCTTTTTTTATAGCGAATTTCAACATGAGCTGCTGAGACGGTTTTTAATATGTGCTTTTGGGATCTCTCTTACATTATCTTTGTTCTCTTTGTGATTCTGTTATTGCTTGCTCATTCATCATTGCACCTCAGCACCCCTATAATTCTGCCATTACTTTTGCTGTCGTGTGACCTAGGAAATGCTGTCTTGTCGTCTATTTTGGTTTAGTGTTGCTTAATTAGTTTGCCTTTGATCTTTAGTGAAGCTTGCTTTTTGGTCTTTAATGCTTTTATATACCTTAGTGAAAAAGTATAGTTTTTGGGACTTCAGTTTTGTTGTTCTATGTTTTTTGATTCTTGTTTCATCAAGTTTTGCATGCTAACTTTACACATTTACACATTATTGTGGATCCACTCTACACACATTACAGTTTCAATAATTAGATTGTCTTGTTGAAAGAGTTTTAAGTACCTTGAGGAAAAAATTTCTTGTTGCTTGCTTATAATTTCTCGATCTTTTTCTTGCATTACTAGTTTTGCGTTAATAATATCGTATATTTAACGTTGTCACTATTCATTTATGGGTCACCAAACAACATTTTAACTCTCCAAAATAATTATACAATCAAAACCATAGCTGAACTTACAGAGCAGCCTGTTGAGCTCTTACCAAATTGTTGGGTTCTTTATATAGAAAACATGTATCCATTTTATACACATTTTGTTCGCGTCCTGTGATCTATATATTGACTATATCCCAACGGGCTTTAGCTGTTCTAAGCCATTTTAACTATAGCTTTACATCTTTTCACATTTATTTATTAAAGAAATAGCTTTAACATAGGTGAGGTAGAGATGATATTTTCGAAAGACTTTAGACAAAACAAAAATATTTTAGAGAAGGATATAGTATAAGAACAAGGAACAATTGGTAGAAATAAACGGTAGAAAATAAAAGACAAATCTACTACAAAGTAGGACCACAATCGATCTCATTGAAACACAAACATCATCAAAACTCCAACACCAAGATGCTACAAGACATCATCAAAACCCCAACACCAAGATGCTACAAGACATCATCAAAACTCCAACACCAAGATGCTACAAGCAAAACACTACAACATGTCTTTCACATTTTCTTATTTATGATCGTATCCTTCGTAAGCTGTAACTGCTCTATGTTGTATCTAGTCATTTCATTTTAATATTTTTTCAATCTACCTCTATCACGCATCCATAATCAACCTCACACCTCTGTACTGAGAGATCTGATACCTCCTCAATACATTTATTAAAGAAATGACACAATAAATAGTGTAGGGTATAATTTATGATATATCCCTATTTATACTATAGTAGTATGTGGAACCCCACCCCACCCCCACCTCAAGAGAATTGAGTAATATTAAGGACGTATTTGGTATGGAGAAAAATATTTTCAGAAAATGATTCCTTCAAATTGGGTAAATGACTTCCCTATGTTCAAAATAGTGAAAAATAAGTTGTATAAATGGTATTTCAAATTTTTTGCCCCCCCTCACCCCAAAAAAAAAAAAGAAAAAGAAAAAAACATCTCACTCTCCCTACCTCGAACCCCCACTCTCCATCCCATCAGGCTCTATAGTGTTTTGTTAGATAATATATATAAATGCAGTTAATATTTTCTCGCCTACTTACTAAATATTAAAAAATAAATAAAATTTTTAATTATTTTCATGGAAAATATTTTTCTTCGTACCAAACACACCCTTAAAAGAAGATTTGCTTCTTTAATGTTGAGGATGTGGTTGAAAATAACTGCTAACATTAGTTTTGAATCTCTTAAGTGATAGTAATTATTTTGAAATAACTTTTTTGAGCGTAACTGCTGGGACAGAAAGAGTACTTTCTTGAAGAATGTGCAGATCCAACTATATATATATTAATTGCAAAACTTATACCAACATGAGTTTTGATGAGACGATTCAAATCTGTCCACTCTCACTAAAAATGAAAATTATCTCATTAGAAACAATGAGCGAATCTGAATTTAACCTAGCCCAACATCAAAAAGATTGCAAAATACATTAGGAGGTTCTTATACAAACATATCATGGTGTCCCCAAAGAGTACATAAATAAAACCAAATTAAATACTTTGATATAAGTTAGGATCAAGCAGCCTTTGCTGTACAAGACAAACAAAGATCATAAAGAAGAGCAACAATAAGATCTGAATCTTTTTTCCATTTTCCTCCCCTTTGCACTCTTAACTTTTTCATAGCCTCTCTTCTTCCAATGTGATCCGTCATCCTGCAATTTGAACAGAAGAAAATAATTATATACTTAGATGCATATTTAGCAGTGGCGGAGTCACCTTTGCTCAAGGGGTTCATCCGAACTTCCTTCGATAGAAATTACACTGTTTTATATTATTTTTACATGATTAAATATATTTTTTATGCATATATAGTAGATGTTGAACTTCCTTCGACTAGTTCGTATATATACTTCTGAACCCCCTCAATGAAAATCCTGATTCCGCCATTGATATCTAGGATAAGTTCTTCGGACGATGCATACAGTGGCGGAGTCAAAAAATTAACGAAGAGCGTGCAAATTTTCTTCTCAATTGTGTTAAAGACGTGTAAAAATTAAATACACACTCATAATAGCTAACATTTAGTCTATATACACAACATAATTTTACGATAAAGAGTGTGCACCTGACCACCCTTTGATATAGGTGGCTCTGACCATGAATACATAATTATATAGGGAAAAATTACTAAAATTTCAACAAATATTATGTTATTAAGTCATAATTTCAAGAATACAATAAGTTGAGAGGTGGATTCAAGATCTAAATTAGTGCTGGAACTTCAAAGATCTCATTCATTAAATTTAGATCTTGAATCTACCTCTTCAACTGAACCTATAGATTTCGGCTCGAATAAATCATCTACATATATAAAAGGTACAATTTAATCTTTTTATAATAATATTTTATTATAACGATCAAGTTTTTCTAGAATTAATTTTCATTTCTATGTTATATTTTACTATATGTTCTTTATAGTAACATTTCACTTAGTAGCCAAAGATAGGTTTGACCGACTCTAGAACGTATGTATATTGTAAATCAATTCTCATTCTGAACAAACTGACTCTAAATTCACGATTTACCTCTATTTATAAGTCATCACATCGTTTAACGTGTTTTAAGCCTTACGAATTTGACAGAACTCAATAACTATAATCCAAAACATGTTTACGCATTACGGTATATATTAGATCAATTACTAACACTTAAGATCGCAATTCTATAATTCAAAATTCATAAAATTCAAATCTTGAATACGACCCTAATGTGAGAAGAGAGAGGGAAGAGAAAACTTGCTCTTTGGAAGCACCTAATAGTGTGACCTAGTAGTCAATGAAATGAGTTGATAATCCGAGGTCTCATGTTCAAACTCAACAGAGACAAAAAATATTAGGTGATTCTTCCTATCCGTCCTAACTTTGGTGGATAGAGTTACTCGATATTTGTTGTTGGTAAGAGGTGACAGATATCACATGAATTTAGTCGAGGTGCGTGAAAGCTAACTGGAACACCACTATTATAAAATAAAACAAAAAGAAGAGAAAACTTACTCTTTGGAAGCACCTACCACACCTAGTAGTCAATAAAATAGGTTCATAACCCGAGGTCTCAGGTTCAAATTCAATAGAGACGAAAAACATTAGGAGATTCTTCCTATCCGTCTTAATCTTGATGGACAAAGTTACATGATGTTTATTACTGGTGAGAGGTGACATGTATCACGTGAATTTAGTCGAGATGCGTGAAAGCTAACCTAAACATCATGGTAATAAAATAAAAACAAAAAGAAGAGAAAACTTACTCTTTGGAGAGAGGAAGAGGACACATGATCCCTCCAAGACATATTGGGAGTCCATTGTTTACTTGATGGTTTAAATTGGATGATGACATGTTTCTAAAACAAGTTCCCTTAGAAGGGGGAATTTTTTTTTTTCTTGAATTTGGATCTTTTTGGTACTATTTTTTTTTTCTTTTTTGGTTCAACTTTTTGGTACTATTATGAGTGTGATAAAGAATGAACAAAAAATCAAAAGAAGAGAAATGATAAGAGGAAGGTGAAGCATTAAAAGTAGATATAAGCCTTATATAAAGCACCTTTCATTTTCTTTACTTAAAGGAGTGGGGACAAAAAAAAAAAACAATTTATATTTGTTATGTAGTTATCTCATTTCTCTATGCGTAGTGGGTAAAACAGAAAAAAAAAACTCTTTTGTCTGTTCTTGATCTTGATGTGTCAAACGTGATAAGTAAAATGAAAATTTATTTTAGAAATAAAAGTGATATTCCCTTCGTTTACTTTTACTTATCATATTTTGACATGACAGAAAATAATAATTATAATAGTGACTTTACCATATTACCTCTATTAATTGATGTTCAGTACTAACAGGTATTGAAAAATAATTTGAAGAATAAATAATTAATGTTAGGATAAAACACTTGAAAAATATTTTTTTATCTTTTCTTGATTTAATAAAAAATAACAAGTAAAAATAAAAATTAAATTAAAAAAATAATAACAAGTAAATTCCAACGGAAGGAGCTAGTAAGTAAAACGAACGGAGGAAGTTTTAGGTTTGAGTTTTCGAGAATGAATGAAAGCATCCTCCCCCAGAAATGGACACTATAATGTGCGAATTTCGAGTTAAAAGTGAGATTCTTCTACTTTTAGTAAAAGGTTTCGAGTTTGAGTTTTTGGAGATTAAAAAGATCATGATAGGAATGCTATCCTAAAAAAAAGAGCAATGCAATGCGCGAGTTCGAATTTAGTTGGGCCTGATTTATATTTAATGAATTCGATATTTATATTTAGGAAAAATTACACAAATTCCATATTTAAGACACCATATTACATAATATTCTTTAATGTTTTAAAAAAATACATAAAATCCCGGATTTATATTTACTAGTGATACATATGCTATATGTATCACTACTGTATACATATGTAATACTAGTGATACATATCCATATGTATCACTGCTTAACATATGTATCATAATTCGAAATTTTGGAATAAGATGCAATTAGCAAACTATTCGAAATTTTATGTAATATTACTGAAACTATTCGGGATTTATGTAAGTTACTCTTATATTTATAAGGTTGAATTTGTTTTGTACTATTGCATAAATGGGTTTCAAAATCAGAGCCAGATTTTAAATTTATGATTTTTGGAGTCTTACAACGTCCTTAAGTTAATAATTCATATTATATTAAGCTTTTTGTTTGAGGGTCTCTTAAGAAATTCTCTCATCCCTAGAAAATAAAAGTTATTTTCACTAAATTACTCTTAATTAATTAGTACATATTTAATATATATATATTTTTGGTTTTCTCCTATGTTTAGTATTTCTTTTGAAGTTCGACTAACTCGTATGTATTCATAAGGCTCATTAAATAATATATCTTAAACTGATGATCAAAACTCATGTATGTTGAATCTTGAGAAGGAAAAACGATAAATTTTATGAATTTCTAACTTCACCACTATATCTCTGTGTATGTATATATATTTTGTTGTAAGGGAGGAGAGGCGGTTGGGAGCATCATTTCATTCCCGTAGCAAAAATGAGTGCATCTGACGGATCCAAAATTTTCATTGAGGGGTTTCTGAAAAAAATTGCCCTTAATAGCAGTTGTACATGTACGTATAGAATCAACAGAGGCTTAAATTTTTTTCTTTTTTCTAAAAAATATTAAGTTACCTGCACGCTCAGCAAGAGTCAAACCTGAAACATGAAGGACCATAGAGTGGTTAAAGCAGCGAGCCCAAAGCCACCGGATTATCTCTAATCTTTGGCTTAGGGAATTCAAAAATAATGTATATATATTATATACACTATATATATCGTGTAATTTTTCGCCGCGAACTTCCTGACACCCATCTAAGTCCGCCCATGATCACATCGCGAGACCAGACAAGTTGCTCCCTCACCGCACAATTGGAACATTTGGGGTGATGGGACCTAAAGCACATGATATATTGGATTAAATTTCATGGGGTCCAAGCCATGATGGATGTAGGCTTTTATTTCTCAAAATAATTGAACTTTATATTACTCAAAAGATTCCATTTCCATGCCATGCCTTGTTGTCACAAAAATATTTTCATGCAAATATTTCATCATATTGCTAAAAGCTATGTTTGGCGTAATCAATGTAATAGTTGGGCTCGACTTTACGGAAGAAAAAGAGGCACAGAGGAGGGGGAAATATCGAGTGATTCGAACCTTCGTTGCTATTATTAAAGTGAAGATATGAACAACTCACCAACTGAGCTATACTCCATTTAGGTCATAATGGACTTCAATTATTCAAAGAGTGAAGGATAAAAAGGATACATCAAAAGTATATCAATATTTTGAAATTTTATATCTGAATTATGAGATATGCTAGTTTTCTACACCACTTGTATCATACTATTATTCAATTATGAACAAGATATGAATTATTAATATAATATAGAGATATGCTTCCAGTAACCTCCGAACTATGGCCATACTTGTTACGACACACTTCAACTTCCCACTGGTCCTATTACCCACCTGAATTCAATTTTAACATATTTTTATCAACCTTTTGTGCTGATATGACACATTTATTACATAAAAATGGAACCCACGTTAAAGGTGCCACGTTAGCTAAAAAAGGTTGACAAGAATACACTAAAATTTAGTTGAGGGGGTAATACGATCCCCTTGAAGTTGGAGTGTTTCGTAGCAAATTTGGTCATAGTTCAGGGGATACTAGATGCTTTAGTCGAATTTTATATCTAAACTATCAGGTTTGCGAGTTTCCTACATCACTTATATCATAATATTGTTCGATTATGAATTATTAATATAACATATACCGGACATGATACATATATATAACACTATATTATAATAGCCGATGTAGATTTAAGTTTAACGTATACGCACATTGATATAATATATGGTTTGTGTTACTAGTAGTAACATGGACAAATAAACATTTGTGGAGGGAGTATATTCAAAATATTTCTCATTTACACATTTGCCTCTATATATTGTGGATTATGCAATTCAACTAATAATGGTAGATTATTAAATATATATATATATATATTTTTTTAAAAAGTGGGGCCCGTTGATGTGAACGCAGACCTTACCGTAACCCTACCTCACAAACTCAGAGATAGAGAGGTTGTTTCCGATAGACAACAAACCAAAGATATCACTATAAGCAAAATAACACGATAATCAAAGTACAAAACAACAAATAATAACAAAAAGTCACAGGACAAGAAACTACAAATCTAAATTATACTTGCAACAACAACAACAACAACACGTCTCCGGCCAGTTGCCTGCACCCTACCTAATCGGTTTCTTTTGCGTAGAGAAACGTCTGCAAAGTCGTTTCTTCTTCTCATCCATGGACTCGCCATTGCTAATCGATACTAGTTTGGATAAATCATTGAATTTTATCGGTGAGAGAGTATATGTTGTTGCTTCTTCGAATGTTTTTCTCCTCTGCAATAAGCTTAGAAGTAGGCAGAGGTTTTATTATGTTTCTAGGTAGCGTTTGGATGTCCCTAGAACGAAAATCTCTATGAATGATCGATATGTTGGATTTGTAGTAAAGGAGACAGATGAGTCTGTCTCGTTTACTATAGTTCGTTATGTAGTACCTACTCCAGAACGTTTGGATAACTCGCAGTTCAAGTATAGTTTAACGATTGAAAGTTTCTCTTCGGAGACTAATGTTTGGATGTCTACAAATATAATTCAGGATGTACCTTATCCATTGTACTCTTTTAGAGATGAGATTTCGTCATCTTCGGCTGGTGTAGTCGATGGAGTATTCTTTTGGCTTGATGATCATCGAAAATCGATGACTGTTTATGATAGTGTAAGAAAGGTGTTTTTGGACTTTGGAATTACCTGCACGGAGGTACCACTAAAATTTACTGATGTACAGTCACGAGTGTGATAAGAATATATACACGATGTTCACGAAAAAAAGAATGGTGGTTAGATCGACTATACATGGTAAATTAATAGGGTGTTTGGTTTGTAATTTAGAAACCACCGAACTAATACATGTGTAAGTTATGAAGGAATCTGTTTATTATTTTATGCAAGATATAGAAGAAGGAATATAGCTACTACACGAATAACTAATTAATCTTTGCATTAATGTGTAGAGACTAATTCATGTAGTAGTTAATCCTTCTTCTATATCTCGCATAAAATAATATAAAGATCCCTTCACAACTTATAGATCTATTAGTTATGCGATTTCTAAATTGCAAATCAAACACCATACTAATTTTACAGGTATTGGTTAGTTCACAGATTTCTCAACTGGCCAAGATTCTGTCTTCATACAACATAGTCGATCACTCAATTTCCTTCGACTAAAGTCCCAAATTATTGCACTTCATAAATCCCAACACTAGTTTTCATCCAAAATGTTTAGCATTTCCTACGTAGGAGGATTATACTGGTAAAAGTAGCCAAAGCCGTTCGTCCAGCATCATCTCTCCTACGTAGACAAAGTCTCACGACATCAAAATCTGGACGGACGTGCAACAATACCTGTGATATCTTTTTGATACTCGAGACAGTTAAGAGCGCAGATACTTAAAACGAGGGGTTGGGTTGTGAAGGTGAGGTTATGTTGAGCCCAATAGCAAAGCCAACATTCAATAGCGGGTGGATTTCAAAGGCAAACGATTCAGTATGTTGATTGGCATTGGCAGATGTTTCATTCTAATACTACAATTCCAACAACAATAGACGCGCCATTAGGACTTTGCATTGGTTCACTTTTACTCGTCTAGTTTGAACTTTGCATGCCCTTTAAGAAACAAACAAACAATTTGCATTGAAGTGAGCCGGAGCATGAGCGTGAGAAAAGGACGGAAATAATGGCACAACGCCAAGTGGATTGGGGGAGTATGGAGTAGAGGAAAGACTTGTGTAAGGAAATTGTTCCTCCACAAAACGAACATGACGGGAAACATATGTTTTCTGAGATACAGGATCGAAACATTTGTAACCTTTGATAGTGGGATGATAGCCTAGAAAGACACAAGGGGTGGACCGAGGTTGAAGTTTATGTTGAGTGTGCGGACGCAACCAGGGATAAACTAGACACCCAAACGGGCGGAGATGGATATAGTCGGGTGGATGATTGTAGAGACGGGCATATGGAGTGGAGTTGGAGAGAGTGTGAGTGGGCATGCGATTTATGAGGTAGTTGGCAGTAGCAAGGGCATCAACCCAAAAGGAAACAGGTAAGGTGGAATCATGGAGGAGCGCAACAACTGTTTCTATTAGGTGACGGTGTTTGCGCTCAGCAACGCCATTTTGTTCAGGGGTATATGGACATGAAGTGTGATGAAGAGCCCCTAGATTTTGAAGAAAAACACCAAATGCATTGTTGACAAATTCTTTGCCATTGTCACTTCGAAAAATTTTGATTTTGGCATTAAATTGATTTTGAACCATTCGGTCAAAGTTTACAAAAATAGTATAAGCTTCGGATTTAAATTTCAGAGGATAAAGCCAAGTGAATTTACTGTAATCATCAACAAAACAGATATAATAACGAAAACCTTGAACAGAAGGAACTGAGGTTGGACCCCAAACATCAGAATGAATTAATTGAAATGGCGCAGTGGCCTTGTGTTCAGACAGTGAAAAAGGTAAACGACAAGATTTAGACACTGAACAGGACTCGCAATGTAATTTTTCTGAAAAATTAAAACCTAAGGAAGATAAAATGGATTTGGTGATGGCGGATGATGGGTGCCCAAGCCGGCGATGCCAGGTTGACGAGAGAATGGCTTGACTCACAACAGACGGAGACCTGGATGGAAGAGTGTATAGCCCATGCTCACAGCGGCCCGTGTACCGCACCCGGTTCGTGGTATTGTCCACTATCTGGAAATTGGTGTCATTAAAAATGAGGGTGCAGTTATTTTCTTTAGTAAAGCGATAAACAGATAAAAGATTGGATGTGAGGGAAGGGACGTGGTGAAGGGTTGAGAGATGAAATTTACCATTTGGGGTATAGACATACCCAGAGCCGGTGTTTGTGATGGGAAGGGATTGACCATTGCCTACTGTAATAGTTTCTGAGCCATGATACGGATGAGGAGCTTGAAGTTGTGAATAATCCGACGTCACATGGGTGTTAGCACCTGTGTCTAGATACCAATCGCCAGATTGAGCGTTTGTGGACGCATGCATCGCCCTTGATCCTCCGGACTGGCTATTTACATTCTGCGAGTCATCATAACGATACCAGCAATTAGCCGCAGAATGGCCCCGTTTAGCACAAATTTGGCACGTTGGAAGATCTCGTGTGGGCATCCCCTGGTTTCCTCGTCCCTGTCCGCGGCCTGACTGGAAGCCGTCCCTCGGTGGAGGCCCGCCTCTGCCTTGCTGCCCGGTGTTTCGACGGTCACCGCCGCCGCTGCCTCGCCCTTGGTTACGGCGATCGTCACCGCGACCCCTGGCCGAGCCTCCGCTGCCAGCCGAGTAAAGAGCCGTGACGCCAGGGGTGGAACTGGCTTCTCCGAGCAGTAATTTGTGTTCCATGTCTAGATTCAATTCTTCTGCATTAAGCCATCCAGACAGTTGATTCAGAGTGATTTCGACAGGCGAGAGGCGAATATGCTGTTTGAGAGAGGAATAGCCAGCCGGAAGACCACGTATCACGGCATTCACCACGTCTCGTTCAGGAATAATCTCGTTCACAGCATCTAGGTCAGACAGAATAGAGGCCACATCATCAAGGTATTGAGTCATCGTCTTCGTTCCCTTCCGAAGAGTATGCAATTTGTCACGCAACTGAAAAATATGAGCCGCGGACACAGAGTTGTACCTTGTGGCTAGTGCGTCCCAAAGTGAAGCCGATGTGAGAAAACCCCGGGCGTGTTTGTGCACAGAGGGGCTAATAACTGCGAGAAGACAGGCTCGGATCTGAGTGTCTACGATCATCCACGGAAGGTAGTCGGGATTTGGGAGCTTGACGCCGTCCTTCTCGGCTGTCTCGGGCTGCGGCTTCTCCGCACCGTCAATCCATCCGAGCAGCAAGTTGGCTGCGAGGGCGGTGCGGACGTTAAGTGCCCAGGCCGGGTAGTTGTTGTCAGATAATTTTTCGGGGATGAGATTGTGGAGATTCCTGAGCAGTAATTTTACTCCAGACGGTAATTTTGACAGAGGATCAATAACCTTGTCCATGGCGCCGACCTACGGCGGAGGAGGGAGGCCGTGCGGCGTGGTGTAGACGGTGGCGGCGGCGCACACACGTCGGAAAAGAGGAGAGATTAGGGTTTGGGCGGAAGAAGAAACCCTAGCTTTGATACCATGATACAGATTTAAGAATTAATTGATCTCATTGATATTGAAGGGGTTACAGCTGTATATATAGAGAACTGAAGAATAACTAATTACAGAATAACCCAGATGTATTTAATAATTATATATGTAGTCTATTATAGTTTGAACTTTGCATGCCCTTTAAGAAACAAACAAACAATTTGCATTGACGACATTTCATTCTGATTATATCAGTGTCGCTTTGCCTGTCTTTAGGCATCTATTCTTGTGTTTCATGTTATCATTATTACTTTGCAGTGCCATTACAGTCCACATATCAACATGCTTTACTGGTTTAAATGTAAAAAAGCACCACAACGTTCTACGCTTGCATTTTTGAATTTGAATACTTGCAGTTTTCCAGTTTTGAATTTGAATAATAGCACACCGATTTGGACCAAAAATGCCCCGTTTGCCCAAATGGTCACGAATGAATAAACGGACCACACTGGGACGATCCCCAACCTCCCTGGCACGGCCCAAGGCACCCCGGACCCCAGGTCCACCCCCGAAATCGTGGGCTATATCGCACACTAATTTTACCCGAAAATGCCCCGTTTGCACCATTTCGCCCTTTTGATCACCCAAATGGCATCGAATAAATAAACGAACCACACTGGGACGATCCCCAACCTCCCTGGCATGCCCTGGTCGATTTTCAACCCACGACACCCTGGGCCCACCCCCGAAACCACGGGCTATAGCACACCAATATGGCCTGAAAATGCCCCGTTCGCGCCGTTTCGCCTGTTTGACCACTCAAATGGCCTCGAATAAATAAACAGAGCACACTAGGATGATCCCCAACCTCCCTGGCATGTCCCGGTCGATTTTTGTCCCATGTCACCCCCGGACCCCGGACCCACCCCCGAAACCGTGGGCTATAGCATATCGATTTGGCCCAAATTGCCCCGTTCGCATTGTTTCAGCCGTTTGACCACCCAAATGGCCACGAAAATTTAAGCGGACCATATTGGGACGATCCCAAGCCTCCCTGGCACGCCCCGGTCGATTTTGGCCCACAGCACGCCTGGACCCCGGTCCCACCCCCGAAACCGAGGGCTATAGCACACCGATTTGGCCTGAAAATGCCTCATTCACCCGTTTATTCACCCAAATAGCCACGAAAATTTAAACGGACCACACTGTGATGATCCCCAACCTCCCTGGCACGCCACGATCGATTTTCGGCCCACAGCACGCCCGGACCCCAAGCCCACCCCCAAAACCGTGGGCTATAGCACACCGATTTGGCCCGAAAATGCCTCGTTCGTGCCGTTTCGGCCGTTTTTCCACCCAAATGGCCACGAAAATTTAAACGGACCACACTAGGACGATCCCCAACCTCCCTGGCACGCCCGATCAATTTTTGGCCCACGGTACATCGGACCCCGGGCCCACCCCCAAAACCATGGGCTATAGCACATAATTTTGGCTCGAAAATACCGTGTTCGCCCGTTTGTCCACCCGAATGGCCACGAAAATTTAAACGGACCACACTGGGACGATCCCCAACCTCCCTAGCATGCCCCGATCGATTTTCGGCCCACAGCACGCCCGGTCCCTGGGCGCACCCCCAAACTCGTGGGCCATAGCACACCGATTTGGACCAAACATACCCCGTTCGCGCCGTTTCGCCCATTTGTCCACCCAATGGCCACGAAAATTTAAACGGATCACACTGGGATGATCCCCAACCTCCCTGGCCCACCCCGGTTGATTTTGGCCCACAGCACGCCGGGACCCCAGGTCCACCCCCAAAATCGTGGGCTATAGCACACCGATTTGGCACGAAAATGCCTAATTTGCGCCGTTTCGCACGTTTGTCCACCCAAATGGCCACAAAAATTGAAACGGACCACACTGAGACGATCCCCAACCTCCGTGGTATGCCCCGATCGATTTTTAGCCCATAGCACGCCCGGACCCCGGGCCCACCCCCAAAACCGTGGGCTATAGCACACCGATTTGGCCCGAAAATGCCCCGTTTGTGTTGTTTCGCTGGTTTGTCCACCCAAATGGCCACGGAAATTTTAAACGGACCACACTGGGATGATCCCCAACCTCTCTGGCATGCCTTGGTCGATTTTTAACCCACAACACGCTCGGACCCTGGGCCCACCCCTAAAATCGTGGGCTATAGCACACTTATTTGCCCAATTAATCGGGGTGTGCCAGGGAGGTCGGACATCATACCAGTGTGGTTTGTTTAAATTTTAATGGCCATTTAGGTGGACAAACGGACGAAAAAACGCGAATGAGGTATTTTTGGGCCAAATCGGTGTGCTATAGCCCACGATTTCGGGGGTGGGCCCGGGGTCCAGGCGTGCTGTCGGCCAAAAATCGACCGGGGCATGCCAGGGAGGTTGGGGATAGTCCCAGTGTGGTTCTTTTAAATTTCGTGGTCATTTGGGTGGACAAATTTGCGAAACGGCATGAACGGAGCATTTTCGAGCCAAATTGGTGTGCTATATCACACGGTTTAGGGGGTGGGCACGGGGTCCGGGCGTACTGTGGGCCAAAAATTAAAAGGGGCATGCCGGGGAGGTTGGGGATCTTCCTAGTGTGGTCCATTTAAATTTTTGTGGCAATTTGGGTGTATAAACGGACTAAACGGGACGAACGGGGCATTTTTGGGCCAAATCGGTGTGCTATAGCCCAAAACCGTGGGCTATAGCCCAAAACCGTGGGCTATAGCACACCAATTTGGCCCAAAAATGCTTCGTTCGCACCATTTCTCCCGTTTGTCCACCCAAATGGCCATGAAAATTAATACGTACCACAATGGGATGATCCCCAACCTCCCTGGCATGCCCTGATCAATTTTCAACTCACAGCATGCCCGTATCCCGCGTCCATCTCCAAAACCCTGGGCTATAGCACGCCGATTTGGCCCGAAAATGACCTGTTCGTGCCGTTTTGCCCGTTTGTCCACCCAAATAGAATTTTTTTTTTAACGGACCATACTGGGATAATCCCCAACCTCCCTGGCACGCCCTGGTTGATTTTCGGCCCACAACATGGCCGGAACTCGGGCCCACCCCCAAAACGGTGCGCTATAGTGCACTGATTTATCCCAAAAATTCCCCGTACGCGTCGTTTTGCCCGTTTGTCCACCCAAATGGCCACGAAAATTTAAACATACCACACTGGGACGATTCCATACCTTCCTGGCATGCCCCGATCGATTTTTTCCCAACAGCACGCTGGGCCCCAGGCCCACCCCCGAAATCGTGGGCTATAGCACAACGATTTAGCCTTAAAATGTCCCGTTCACGCTGTTTCGCTCGTTTGTCCACCTAAATAGCTACGAAAATTTAAATGGACCACACTGGGACTATCCTTAACCTCGTTGGCATACCCCGATCGATTTTTGACCCATAGCACGCCCATACCCCTGGCCCACCCTCGAAATCGTGGGCTATAATACATCGATTTGGCCCAAAAACTCCTCGTTCATATTGTTTTGCTCGTTTGTCCACCCAAATAGCCACGAAAATTCAAATGGAGCATACAGGCGAGGTTAAGGATAGTTCCAGTGTGGTCCATTTAAATTTTCGTGGCCATTTGGATCAACAAACGGGTGAAACGGTGCGTACGGGGCATTTTCGGGTCAAATCAGTGTGCTATAGCCCACAGTTTTGGGTGTGGGCCCAAGGTCCGGACGTGTTGTGGGCCAAAAATTAACCGGGGTATGCCAAGGAGGTTGGAGATTGTCCCAATATGGTCCGTTGAAATTTTTGGGGCCATTTGGGTGGACAATTAGGTAAAACGGCGTAAACAGGGCATTTTCGAGCCAAATTGGCATGCTATAGCCCACGGTTTTGAGGGTGGACCCGGGGTACGGGTGTACTGTGGGCCAAAAATCGACCAGGGCATGCCAGGAAGGTTGGGAATTGTCCTAGTGTGGTTCGTATAAATATTCGTGGCTATTTAGGTGGACAAACGGGTCAAACGGTGAGAACGGGGCATTTTCGGGCCAAATCGGTGTGCCATAGCCCACGGTTTTGGAAGTGGGCCCAGGGTTCAGGTGTGCTGTGTGCCAAAAATTGACTGGGGCATGCCAGAGAGGTTGTGGTTGGTTTAAATTTTTATGGCCATTTGGGTGGTCAAACGGGGCATTTTTAGGCCAATCGTTGTGCTATAGCCCACAATTTTGGGAGTGAGCCCGGGGATCGGGCAGGCAGTGGTCCAAAAATCGATCGGGACATGCTAGGGAGGTTGGGCATCGTCCCAGTGTGGTCTGTTTAAATTTTTGTGGCTATTTGGGTTGACAAACGGGCAAAACAACGCAATCGGGGCATTTTCAGGCCATATCAGTGTGCTATAGCCCACGGTTTTAGGGGTGGGCCCAGGGTCCTGGCATGCTGTGGACCGAAAATTAATCGTGGCACGTCAGGGAGGTTGGAGATCATTCCAGTATGGTACATTTAAACTTTCGTGGCCATTTGGGTTGACAAACGGGTGAAACGGCGTGAATGGGCCATTTTCAGGCCTAATCGGTGTCCTATAGCCTACGGTTTTGGGGGTGCGCCAGGGGTCCGAGCCTACTGTGGGCCGAAAATTGACCGGGGCGTGCTAGGGAGGTTAGGGGATCATCCCAGAGTGGTCTGTTTAAATTTTTGTGGCCATTTGGGTGGAGGCCATTTGGGTGGACAAACGGGCGAAACAGAGCGAATGAGGCATTTTCAGGCCAAATCGGTGTGCTATAGCCTACGATTTTGGGAGTGGGTCAGGGGTCCGAGCCTTCTGTGGTCCGAAAATTGATCGGGGCGTGCCAGGGAGGTTGGGGATCATCTCAGAGTGATCCGTTTAAATTTTTGTGGTCGTTTGGGTGGACAAACTGGCGAAACAGCGCGAACGGGGCATTTTTGAGCCAAATCGATGTGCTATAGCCCACGATTTTAGGGGTGGGCTAGGGGCCTGGGTGTGAGGTAGGCCGAAAATCGACCGGGGCATGCCAGAGAGGTTGAGGATCGTCCCAGTGCAGTCCGTTTAAATTTTTGTGGCTATTTGGGTGGACAAACTGGAGAAACGGTGCGAACGAGGTATTTTTGGGCCAAATAAGTGTGCTATAGCCTACGATTTTGGGGATGGGATGGAGGTTCGGGCGTGTTGTGGGTTGAAAATCGACCAGGGCATGCCAGAGAGGTTGGGGATAGTCCTAGTGTGGTCCGTTTAAATTTTTGTGGCTATTTGGGTGGACAAACGGGAGAAACGGCGCGAACGAGGTATTTTTGGGCCAAATAAGTGTGCTATAGCCCACGATTTTGGGGGTGGGATGGAGGTTCGGGCGTGTTGTGGGTTGAAAATCGACCAGGGCATGCCAGAGAGGTTGGGGATAGTCCTAGTGTGGTCCGTTTAAATTTTTGTGGTCATTTGGGAGAACAAAACAGCGAAACGGTGCGAATGAGGAATTTTTAAGCCAAATCGATATGCTATAGCCCACGGTTATGGGGGTGGGACCGGGGTACGGCCGTGCTGTGGGCCAAAAATCGATCGGGACATACCAGGGAGGTTGGGGATCATCTCAGTGTGGTCCGTTTCAATTTTCGTGGCCATTTGGGTGGACAAACGGGCGAAACGACGCAAATGGGGCATTTTCGTGCCAAATCGGTGTGCTATAGCCCACGGTTTCGGGGGTAGAGCTAGGGTCCCTGCGTGCTGTGGGCCAAAATCGACCGGGGTATGCCAGAGAGGCTGGGAATCGTCCTAGTGTGGTTCGTTTAAATTTTTTGTGGCCATTTAGGTGGACAAACGGGCAAAACGACGCGGACGAGCGTTTTCGGGCCAAATTAGTGTGCTAAATCCAATGGTTTCGGGGGTTAGCCAGGGGTTCGGGCGTGCTGTGGGCTAAAAATTGACCGAGGCATGCCAGAGAGGTTGGGGATCATCCCAGTGTGGTCCTTTTAAATTTTCGTGGCCATTGGGTGGACAAACGGGCGAAACGGCGCGAACAGGGCATTTTCTGGCAAAATCGGTGTGCTATAGCCCAAGGTTTTAGGGGTGGGACCGGGGTCCAAGCTTGCTGTGGGCCAAAAATCGACCGGGGCATGACAGGGAGGTTGGGAATCATCCCAGTGTGGTCCGTTTAAATTTTTGTAGCCAGTTAGACAGACAAACGGGTGAAACAGTGAGAATGGGGCATTTTCGGGCTAAATCGGTGTGTAATAGCCCACGGTTTCAGGGGTGGGCTTGAGGTCCGGGCATGCAGTAGGCCAAAAAATGACCAGGGCATGCCAAAGAGGTTGGGGATCATCCCAGTGTGGTCCGTTTAAATTTTTGTGGCCATTTGGGTAGACAAACAGGCGAAACGGTGCGACGGGGAATTTTTGGGAAAAATTGGTGTGCTATAGCCCACGGTTTCGGGAGTGGGCCTAGGGTCCGGGCGTGCTGTAGGCCAAAAATCAATCGGGGCGTGCTGGGGAGTTTGGTGATCATCCCAGTGTGACCCGTTTAAATTTTTGTGGCCATTTGGGTGGACAAACGGGCGAAATGGCGCAAACGAGGCATTTTCGAGCTAAATCGGTGTGCTATAGCCCATGGTTTTGGGGGTAGGCTCGGGGTTCGGGTGTTCTCTGGACCAAAAATTAATCGACGCGTGCTACGGGGTTGGGGTTCATCCTTGTGTGGTCCCTTTAAATTTTCGTGGCCATTTAGGTGGACAAACGGGCGAAACGGCACAAATGGTGCGTTTTCAGGCCAAATCGGTGTGCCATAGCCCATGATTTTGGGGGTGGGCCCGGGCTTTTCGTGGCCTAAAAATCAATCGAGGCGTGCCATGGAGGTTGGGGATCATCCCAGTGTGTTCCATTTAAATTTTCGTGGCCATTTTAGTTGACAAACGGGCAAAACGGCATGAACGGAAATTTTTTGGGCCAAATCAGTGTGCTATAGCCCATGATTTTGTGGGTGGGCCCTGGGTCCAGGCGTGCTGTGGGCCAAAAATCGACCGGGGCATGGCAAAGAGGTTGGGAATCGTCCTATAGTGGTTCGTTTAAATTTTTATGGCTATTTGAGTGGACAAACAGACGAAACGGTACGATCGGGGAATTTTCGGTCCAAATCGGTGTTCTATAGCCCACAGTTTTAGGGGTGGGCCCGGGGTCCGGGCGTGCTGCAGACTACAAATTGATCGGGGCGTGCAAGGGAGGTTGGGGATTATTCCAGTGTGGCCCGATTAAATTTTTATGGCTATTTGGGTGGACAAACGGGTTAAACAGCGCGTACAGGGCATTTTGGGCGAAATCATTGTGCTATAGCTCTCGGTTTAGGGAGTGGGCTAAGTGTATGGGCGTGATGTGGGCTAAAAATTGACCGGCCTGTGCCATGAAGGTTGGGGATCGTCCCAGTGTGGTCCGTTTAAATTTTTGTTGCCATTTGGGTGGAGAAACGGGCGAAACGACACGAATGGGGTATTTTTAGGCCTTATCGACGTGCTATAGCCCACAGTTTTAGGGGTGGGCCCAGGGTCCGGGCGTGCCGTCGGCCGAAAATCAACTTGAGCGTGCAAGGGAGGTTGGGGATCGTCCAGTGTGGTCCATTTAAATTTCTGTGGCCATTTGGTTGGATAAACGGGCGAAGCGGCCCGAACAGGGCATTTTCGAGCCAAATCGGTGTGCTATAGCCTAAGGTTTCGGGGGTGGGCCCAGGGTTCGAGCGTGCTGTATGCCAAAAATTGATCGGGGTGTGCCAGGGAAGTTGGAGATCATCCCAATATGGTCCGTTTAATTTTTTGTGGCCATTTGTGTGGAGAAACGGGCAAAACGACGCGAATGAGGCATTTTCGAGCAAAATTGATATGCTATAGCCCACGGTTTCAGGGGTGGGCCCAGGGTCCGGGCGTACTATGGGACGAAAAATAAACCAGGGCATGCTAGGGAGGTTGGGGATCATCAAAGTATGGTTCGTTTAAATTTTCGTGGCCATTTGGGTGGACAAACGGGTGAACCGGTGCGAATGTGGCATTTTTGGGCCCAATCGATGTGCTATAGCCCAGGGTTTTGGGGGTGGTCCCGGGATTGTTGTGGGCCAAAAATCAACTGAGTTGTGCCATGAAGGTTGGGGATCATCCCAGTGTGTTCCATTTAAATTTTCATGGCCATTTTGGTGGATAAACGGGCGAAACGGCGCAAACGGGAATTTTTTGGGCCAAATCGGTGTGCTATAGCCCATGATTTTGGGGGTGGGACCGAGGTCCAGGCGTGTTGTAGGCCGGAAATCAACCGGTGCATGCCATAGAGGTTGGGAATCATCCCATGGTGGTTCGTTTAAATTTTTGTGGCCATTTGGGTGGACAAACGGGCGAAACGGTACGATCGGGGCATTTTCGGTCCAAATCGGTGTTCTATAGCCCACAGTTTTAGGGGTGGGCCCGGGGTACGGGCGTGCTGTAGACTAAAATTTGACCAGGGCGTGCAAGGGAGGTTGGGGATTATTCCAGTGTGGCTTGATTAAATTTTTATGGCCATTTGGGTGGACAAACGGGCTAAACAGTGCGAACGGGGCATTTTTGGGCGAAATCGTCGTGCTATAGCCCTCTATTTCAGGAGTGGGCTAAGTGTCTAGGCGTGATGTGGGCTAAAAATTGACCGGCCTGTGCCAGGAAGGTTGGGGATCGTCCCAGTGTGGTCCGTTTAAATTTTTGTGGCCATTTCGGTGGAGAAACGGGCGAAACGGCACGAATGGGGTATTTTTAGGCCTTATCGACGTGCTATAGCCCACGGTTTTGGGGGTGGGCCCGGGGTACGGGCGTGCTGTGGGCCGAAAATCAACTGGGGCGTGCAAGGGAGGTTGGGGATCCTCCAATGTGGTCCATTTAAATTTCTGTGGCCATTTGGTTGGATAAACGGGCGAAACGGCCCGAACAGGGCATTTTCGAGCCAAATCAATGTGCTATAGCCTACGGTTTTGAGGGTGAGCCCAGGGTTCAAGCGTGTTGTATGCCAAAAATTGATCGGGGTGTGTCAGGGAAGTTGGGGATCATCCCAGTATGGTCTGTTTAATTTTTTGTGGCCATTTGGGTGGAGAAACGGGCAAAACAGCGAGAACGGGGCATTTTCGAGCCTAATTGATGTGCTATAGCCCACGGTTTCAGGGGTGGGCCCAGGGTCCGGGCGTGCTGTGGGACGAAAAATAAACCAGGGCATGCCAGGGAGGTTGGGAATCGTCCCAATGTGGTTCGTTTAAATTTTTGTAGCCATTTGGGTGGACAAACGATTAAAACGGTGCGAACAGGGCATTTTCATGCCAAATCTGTGTGCTATAGCCTACGGTTTCAGGGGTGGACCCGGGGTCCAAGCGTACTGTGGTCCAAAAATTGACCGAGGCGTGCTAGGGATGTTGGGGGTCATCAAAGTATGGTCCGTTTAAATTTTCGTGGCCATCTGGGAGGACAAACGGGTGAACCGGTGCGAATGTGGCATTTTTGGACCAAATCGATGTGCTATAGCCCAGGGTTTCGGGGGTGGTCCCGGGCTTGTTGTGGGCCGAAAATCAACCGAGTTGTGCCATGGAGGTTGGGGATCATCCCAGTGTGTTCCATTTAAATTTTCATGGCCATTTTGGTGGATAAATGGGTGAAACGGCACGAACGGGAATTTTTTGGGCGAAATCGGTATGCTATAGCCCATGATTTTGGGGGTGGGCCTAAGGTCCAGGCGTGCTGTAGGCCGGAAATCAACCGGGGTATGCCAGAGAGGTTGGGAATCGTCCTATAGTGGTTCGTTTAAATTTTCGTGGCCATTTGGGTGGACAAACGGGCGAAACGGTATGATCGGGGCATTTTCAGTCCAAATCGGTGTTCTATAGCCCACAGTTTTAGGGGTGGGCCCGGGGTCCAGGCGTGCTGTAGACTAAAATTTGACCGGGGCGTGCAAGGGAGGTTGGGGATTATTCTTGTGTGGCCCGATTAAATTTTTATGGCCATTTGGGTGGACAAACGGGCTAAACAGCGCGAACGGGGCATTTTTGGCCGAAATCGTCGTGCTATAGCCCTCGATTTCGGGAGTGGGCTATGTGTCTGGGCGTGATGTGGGCTAAAAATTATCCGGCCTGTTCCAGGAAGGTTGGGGATCATCCCAGTGTGGTCCTTTTAAATTTTTGTGGCCATTTGGGTGAAAAAACGGGCGAAACGGCACAAACGGGGTATTTTCAGGCCTTATCGACGTGCTATAACCCACGGTTTTGGGGGTGGGCTCGGGGTCCGGGCGTGCTGTGGGCCGAAAATCAACTAGGGCGTGCAAGGGAGGTTGGGGATCCTCCAATGTGGTCCATTTAAATTTCTGTGGCCATTTGGATTGATAAACGGGCGAAACGGCCCGAACAGGGCATTTTCGAGCCAAATCGATGTGCTATAGCCTACAGTTTCGAGGGTGGGCCCAGGGTTCGTGCGTGCTGTATGCCAAAAATTGATTGGGGGTGTGTCAGGGATGTTGGAGATCATCCCAGTATGGTCCGTTTAATTTTTTGTGGCCATTTGGGTGGAGAAACGGGCAAATCAGCGCGAACGGGGCATTTTCGAGCCAAATTAATGTGCTATAGCCTACGGTTTCAGGGGTGGGCCCAGGGTCCGGGCGTACTGTGTGACGAAAAATAAAGTAGGGCATGCCAGGGAGGTTGGGGATCATCCCAATGTGGTCCGTTTAAATTTTTTTAGCCATTTGGGTGGACAAACGGTCGAAACGGTGCGAACAGGGCATTTTCATGCCAAATCTGTGTGCTATAGCCTACGGTTTCAGGGGTGGGCCTGGGGTCCAAGTGTACTGTGGGCCAAAAATTAACCAGGGCGTGCTAGGGAGGTTGGGGATCATCAAAGTATGGTCCGTTTAAATTTTCGTGGACATTTGGGTGGACAAACGGGTGAACCGGTGCGAATGTGGCATTTTGGGCCAAATCGATATGCTATAGCCCAGGGTTTCGGGGGTGGTTCCGGGCTTGTTGTGGGCCGAAAATCAACCGAATTATGCCATGGAGATTGGGGATCATCCCAGTGTGTTCCATTTAAATTTTCATGGCCATTTTGGTGGACAAACGGGCGAAACGACGCGAACAGGATTTTTTTGGGCCAAATCGGTGTGCTATAGCCCATGATTTTGGGGGTGGGTCTGAGGTCCAGGCGTTCTGTAGGCCGGAAATCAACCGGGGCATGCCAGAGAGGTTGGGAATCATCCCATAGTGGTTCGTTTAAATTTTCGTGGCCATTTGGGTGGACAAACGGGAAAAACGATACGATCGGAGCATTTTTGATCCAAATCGGTGTTCTATAGCCCACAGTTTTAGGGGTGGGCCTGGGGTCCGGGCGTGCTGCAGACTAAAATTTGACCGGGGCATGCAAGGGAGGTTGGGGATTATTCTAGTGTGGCCCGATAAAATTTTTATGGCCATTTGGGTGGACAAACGGGCTAAACAACGCTAACGGGGCATTTTTGGCCGAAATCGTCGTGCTATAGCCCTCGATTTCGGGAGTGGGCTAAGTGTCTGGGTGTGATGTGGGCTAAAAATTGATCGGCCTATGCCAGGAAGGTTGGGGATCGTCCCAGTGTGGTTCGTTTAAATTTTTGTGGCCATTTGGGTGGAAAAATGGGCGAAACGGCACGAACGGGGTATAGCACATCGATTTGTCCAGAAAATAGCTCGTTTGCGATGTTTCGCACGTTTGTCCATCCAAATGTCCACGAAAATTTAAACGGACCACACTGGGACGATCTCCAACCTCCCTGGCATGCCCCGATCGATTTTTGGCCCAAAGAAAGCCTGGACCTCGGGCCCACACCCAAAACCGTTGGCTATAACACACCGATTTGGCACGAAAAATGCCTCGTTCTCACTGTTTCGCCCGTTTGTCCACCCAAATGGCCACAAAAATTTAAACGGACTACACTGGGACGATCCCCATCCTCCCTAGAACGCCCCGATCAATTTTTTGCCCACAACACGCCTGGATCCTGGGCCCACCCCCGAAATTGTGGCAATATCACACTAATTTGGCCCGAAAATGCCCCGTTCACGCCGTTTCGCCCATTTGTCCATTCAAATGGCCATGAAAATTTAAATGGACTGCATAGGGATGATCCCAAACTCCCTGGCACATCTCTATCATTTTCCATCCCACAGCACGCCCGGACCCCGGGCCTACCCCCAAAACTGTGGGCTATAGCACACCGATTTGGCCCGAAAACACCTCATTCGAGCCGTTTTACTCGTTTGTCCACCCAAAAGGCCACAAAAATTTAAACGGACCATACTGGGATGATCCCCAACCTCCCTGGCATGCCCCGATCAAATTTTGGCCCACATAACGCCCGAACCTCGAGCCCACCCCCGAAATCGTGGGTAATAGCATACCGATTTTGCCCGAAAATGCCCCGTTTGCGCCGTTTCATCGGTTTGTCCACCGAAATAGCCACAAATTTAAACAGACCATACTGGGATGATTTCCAACCTCCCTGGCACTCCTCGATAAATTTTTGGCCTACCGCACGCTCGGATCCCAGGCCCATCCTCGAAACCGTGGGTTATAGCACACCGATTTAGCCCAAAAATGCCCTGTTCGCGCCATTTCGCACGTTTGTCTACCCAAATTTAAACGGACCATACTGGGATGATCCCCAACCTCCCTGAAATGCCCCGGTTGATTTTCGGCCAACAGCACGCCCGGACCCCAGCCCCACCTCCAAAACCGTGGGCAATAGCACACTAATTTTGCTTGAAAATACCCCATTTGCGCCATTTTACCCGTTTGTCCACCCAAATTGCCACAAAAATTTAAACGGACCACACTGGGATGATCCCTAACCTCCCTGGCATGCCCCGATTAATTTTTGTCCAACAACACGCCTAGACCCCAGGCCCACCCTCGAAACCGTCAGCTTTGCACACCGATTTAGCCTAAAAATTTTGCATTTGCATCGTTTCGCCCGTTTGTCCACCCAAATGGCCACAAAAATTTAAACGAACCACACGCGGACAATCCCAACCTCCTTGGCATGCCTAGATCAATTTTTGACCTATAGCACACCCGGTCCCTGGGCCCACGCCTAAAACCGTGGGCTATAGCACACTGATTTGGCCCAAAAATGCCTCGTTTGCGCCGTTTCGCCCGTTTGTCCACCCAAATGACCACAAAAATTTAAACGGACAACACTGGGATGATCCCAACCTCCCTGGCACTCCCCTTTCTCCTTTAGGCCCACAGTACGCCCGACCCCCGGACCCACCCCAAAAAATGTGGGCTATAGCACACTGATTTGGCCCAAAAATGCCCCGTTCGTACTATTTCGCCCGTTTGTCCACCCAAATGGCCATGAAAATTAAAACAGATAACACTAGGACGATCCCCAACCTCCCTGGTACTTCCCGGTCAATTTTTGGCCCGGAGCACGCCTGGACCCTTGGCCCACCCCCAAAACCGTGGGTTATAGCACACCGATTTGGCCCAAAAATTCCCCGTTTGTGCCGCTTTGCCCGTTTGTCCACCCAAATGGCCACAAAAATTTAAACGAACCATACTGGGATGATCCCCAACCTCCTTGTCATGCGCCAGTAAATTTTTGGCCTACAGCACACCCGAACCCCAGGTCCACCACCTAAACCGTGGGCTATAGCACGCCGATTTAGCCCGAAAATGCCCTGTTCACGCCGTTTTGCACGTTTGTCTACTCAAATGGCCACGAAAATTTAATCAGACAACACTGGGATGATCCCCAACCTCCCTGGCATGCCCCGGTTGATTTTTGGCCCAAAGCACTCTCGGACCTCGGGCCCACCCCAAAACCGTGGGCCATAGCACACTAATTTAGCCCAAAAAAGCCCCATTCGCGCCGTTTGTCCACCCAAATGGCCAAGAAAATTTAAGCGGACCACACTAGGACGATCTCCAACCTCCCTGGCATGTCCTGGTCGATTTTCGGCCAACAACACACCCGGACCCCGGGCCCACCGCCAAAACTGTCAGCTATAGCACACCAATTTAGTTCGAAAATGCCCCGTTCGCGCAGTTTTGCCCGTTTGTCCACCCAAATGGCCACAAAAATTTAAACGAACCATACTGGGACGATCCCCAACCTCCCTAGCACGACCCATTCGATTTTTAGCCCACAACATGCCCAGACCCCGAGCCCACCCCCATAACTGTGGGTTATAGCACACCGAATTGGCCCAAAAATTCCCCATTCATGCCGTTTCTCCCGTTTTCCACCCAAATGGCAACAAAAATTTAAACGGACCATAATGGGACGATCCGCAACCTCCCTGGCATGCCCCGGTCAATTTTTAGCCTATAGCACGCCTGGACCCCGGGCTTACACCAGAAACCGTGGGCTATAGCACATCGATTTGGTTCGAAAATGCCCTGTTCACGCTGTTTCACTCATTTGTCCACCCAAATGGACACAAAAATTTAACCAGACTATACTGGGATGATCCCCAATCTCCCTGACACGCCCTGGTTAATTTTTGGCCCATATCATGGACGAACCCCGAGCCCACCCCCAAAATCGCGGGCTATGGCACACCTATTTGGCCCAAAAATGCCCCGTTCGCACCGTTTCTCCCGTTTGTCCACCCAAATAGCCACGAAAATTAATACGTACCATACTGGGATGATACCTAACCTCTCTAGCATACCCTGGTCGATTTTCGGCCCACATCAAGCCCGTACCCTGGGTCCACCCCCAAACCGTGGGCTATAGCACGCCGATTTGGCCTAAAAATGCCCTGTTTGCGCCGTTTCGCCCGTTTGTCCACCCAAATAGCCACAAAAATTTGAACGGACCACACTGGGATAATTGCCAACCTCCCTGGCATACCCCGGTTGATTTTCGGCCCACAACACGGCCGGACCTCGGGCCCACCCCTAAATTCGTGTGCTATAGCACACAGATTTCGCCCAAAAATTCCCTGTACGCGCCGTTTCGCCCGTTTTCCCACCCAAATGGTCACAAAATTTAAACGCACCACACTGGGATGATTCCCAACCTCCCTGGCACGCCCCGGTTGATTTTTTCCCAACAGCACGCCCGGACCCCAGGCCCACCCCCAAAATCGTGGGCTATAGCACAACGATTTAGCCTTAAAATGCCCCGTTCGCGTCGTTTCGCTCGTTTATCCACCCAAATAGCCACAAAAATTTAAACAGACCATACTAGGACAATCCTTAACCTCACTCGCATACCTCGATCGATTTTTGACCCACAACACGCCCAGACCCCTGGCCCACCCTCGAAATCGTGGGCTATAGCACACCGATTTACCCCAAAAACTCCCCGTTCACGCTGTTTCGCCCGTTTATCCACCCAAATAGCCACAAAAATTTAAGTGGTTCACACAGGGACGATCCTAACCTCCCTGGCATACCCCGGTCAATTTTTGGCCCTAAGCAAGCTGGGGCCCACCCCCGAAACCGGGGGCTATAGCACATTGATTTGGCCCGAAAAGCCTCGTTTGCTCCATTTTGCCCGTTTGTCCACTAAAATTTAAACGGACCTCAATGGGATGATACCCAACCTCCCTGGCATGCCCCGGTTGATTTTTGTCCCACAGCACGCCTGGACCCCGAGCCCACACCCGAAACTGTGGGCTATAGCACACCTATTTGGCCCGAAAATGCCCCGTTCGGGACATTTCACCCGTTTGTCCACCCGTTTGGCCACAAAATTTTAATGGACCATACTGGGATGATCCTTAACCTCCCTGGCATTCCCCAGATGATTTTTGGCCCACAGCACACCCGAACCCCGGGCCTACCCCCAAAACCGTGGGCTATAGCACACCGATTTCGCCCGAAAATGCCCCGTTCGGGCCGTTTTAACCGTTTGTCCACCCAAATGGCCACGAAAATTTAAACGAACCACACTAGGATGATCCCTAACCTCCCAGGCAAGCCCCGATCAATTTTTGGCCTACAACACGCCTGGACCCCGGGCCCACCCCTTAAAACGTGGGCTACAACACACTTTTTTGGCCTGAAAATGCCCTGTTCGCTCCATTTCACCCTTTTGTCCACCCAAATAGCCACGAATATTTAAACGAACCATACTGGGATGATCCCCAACCTCCCTGGCATACCCCAGTAGATTATTGGCCCATATTATGCCCGGACCCCTGGCCCACCCTCAAAACCGTGGGCTATAGCACACCAATTTGGCCCAAAAATGCCCCGTTCGAGCTGTTTCACCCGTTTGTCCACCCAAATGGCCACGACAATTTAAATGGACCATACTGGGATGATCCCCAACCTCCCTGGCATGCCTCGGTCGATTTTTGGCCCACAACACACCAGAAACCCGAGCCCACCCCCAAAACCGTGGGTAATAGAACACCGATTTTGCCCGAAAATGTCTCGTTTGCGTCGTTTCTCCCCTTTGTACACCCAAATGGCCACAAAAATTTAAGAGGACCACACTGGGACGATTCCTAACCTCCCTGGCATGCCCCGATCGATTTTCGGCCCAAAGCACGCCCGGACCTCGGGCCCTCTCCCAAAATCGTGGGCTATGGCATACCGATTTGGCCCAAAAATGCCCCGTTCGCACTGTTACGCCCGTTTGTCCACCCAAATGGCTACGAAAATTTAAATGGACCATACTAGGATAATTCTCGACCTTCCTGGCATGCCCCAGTCGATTATTAGCCCACAGCACGCCCGAACCCCGGGTCCACCCCCGAAATCGTGGGCATTAGCACGCCGATTTGGCTCAAAAATGCCGTGTTCGCGCCATTTCGACCGTTTGTCCACCCAAATGGCCTCAAAAATTTAAACGGACCACACTGGGATGATCCCTAACCTCCCTGGAATGCCCCGGTTGATTTTTGGTTTACAGCACGCCCGGACCTCGGGCCCACCTCTGAAACCATGGGCTATAGCACATCGATTTGGCCTAAAAAGGCCCCGTTCGCGCTATTTCTCCCGTTTATCCACCCAAATTACCACGAAAATTTAAATGGACCATACTGGGACGATCCCCAACCTCCCTGGCATGCCTCGGTCGATTTTCAGCACACATCACACCTGAAACCCAGGCCCACCCCCGAAATCGTGTGCTATAGCACACCAATTTTGCTCGAAAATACCCCGTTCATGCTGTTTCACCAATTTTTCCACCCAAATGGCCACAAAAATTTAAACGGACCACACTGGAATGATCCCCAACCTCCCTGGCACGCCTCGGTCACTTTTCGGCCCATAGCACGCCCGGACCCCAAGCCCACCCCCTAAATCGTGGGCTATATAGCACACCAATTTGTCCCCAAAATGCCCCGTTCGTGCCGTTTCACCTGTTTGACCACCCAAATGAGCAAAACAAATTAAACCAACCACAACCTCCCTGGCACGCCCCAGTCAATTTTTGGCCCACAGCACGCCCGGACTCCGGGCCCACCTCCGAAATCGTGGGCTATGACACACTGATTTGGCTTAAAAATGCCCCGTTCACGCCATTTTGCCCCTTTGTCCACCTAAATGGCCACAAAAATATAAACCAACCACCCTGGGATGATCCCCAACCTCCCTGGCACACCTCAATTGATTTTTGGCCCACTGTACGCTCGGAATCTGGGCCCACCCCCAAACCGTGGGCTAACACATCGATTTGGCCCGAAAATGCCCCGTTCGTGCCGTTTCGCCCATTTGTCCACAAAAATAACCACAAAAATTTAAAAGAAACACACTGGGACGATCCCCAACCTCCCTGGCACGCCCCAGTTAATTTTTGGCCCACAGCACGCCCGGACCCCGGGTCCAACCCCAAAATCATGGGCTATAGCACACCGATTTGGCCCGAAAAATGCCCCATTCGCCCCGTTTACCCTATTTGTACACCCAAATGGCCACGAAAATTTAAATGGACCACACTGAGATGATCCCCAACCTCCCTGGCATGCACAGGTCGATTTTCGGCCCACAGCACGCCTAGACCCCAGGCCCACCCCCGAAACCGTGGGCTATAGCACATCGATTTACCCAAAAATGCCTTGTTCACGCTGTTTCACCCGTTTGTCCTCCTAAATGGCCACAAAAATTTAAACGGACCATACTAGGATGATCCCCAACCTCCCTAGCATGCCCCGATTAATTTTCAGCCCACAAAATACCTGAACCCCGGGCCCAACCCCAAAATCGTGGGCTATAGCACACTGATTTGGACCGAAAATGCCCCGTTCGCGCTGTTTTTCCCGTTTGGCCACCCAAATGGACACAAAAATTTAAATGGACCACACTAGGACGATCCCCAACCTCCCTGGCAGGCCCCAGTCAATTTTTGGCCCACAACACGCCTAGACCCGGGCCCACCCCCTAAAACGTGGGCTATTGCACACTTATTTGGCCCGAAAATGCTCCGATCGTGCCGTTTGACCCGTTTGTCCACCCAAATGGCCACGAATATTTAAACGAACCATACTGGGACGATCCCCAACCTCCCTGGCACACCCCAGTCGATTATTGGCCCATAGCACGCCCGGACCCCTGGCCCACCCTTAAAATCGTGGGCTATAGCACACCTATTTGGCCCGAAAATGCCCCGTTCGAGCCGTTTCGCCAGTTTGTCCACCCAAATGGCCACAAAAATTTAAATGAACCAACTGGGATGATCCCCAACCTCCCTCGCACGCCTCGATCGATTTTCGGCCCACAGCATACCCAGACCCTAGGCCCACCCCAAAACCGTGGCACACCAATTTTGCCCGAAAAAATACCGTTCGCGCTGTTTTGCCCCTTTGTACATCCAAATGGCCACAAAAATTTAAACGGACCACACTGGGATGATTCCCAACCTCACTGGCATACTTCGATCGATTTTCGACCCATAGCACGCCCGAACCTCGGGCCCACCCCCAAAATCGTGGGCTATGGCACACCGATTTGGCCCAAAAATGCCCCATTTGCACTGTTACGCCCGTTTGTCCACCCAAATGGCCACGAAAATTTAAACGGACCACACTGGGACTATTCTCGATCTTTCTGGCATGGCCCGATCAATTTTCAGCCCACAGTACACTCGGACCCCGGGTCCACCCCCGAAATTATGGGCATTAGCACTACGATTTGGCTAAAAAATACCTTGTTCATGCCGACCAACTTATCCCAGTAAGCCCTCAGATGTGCATGGGTCACCTTTTCCATCAAATACATTAAAGTTTGGTGGTTTGTACCCCACCGGCATGTCAATGTCTGAATGAATACATAAGTCGTCGTAGTCCAGGCTTTTAGTTCCTCCGCTGACTTGCATATTTCTGAATGCTCTCTTTAGGCATTCGAGCTGAGCCGCTATCGATCCTTCTTCATTTGATCTGCTATCCTTTCCTAATCCCGCATATCGATCAACGTCATTTGAAGCCTTAACAGCTGCAGATGTTGAGAATGTGGGAGCTTCAGCAACATGTGTCGGTGGCATAGGAATCTCATAAATGACATGTGCCTCAGGTATGTGTTGTATTTCTGGATGGACCGGAACAGTGAAGTTCTGAACAGGAAATGAATAGCCAGATGCAGTCCCGACAGTAGGCTGAAAAGCTGGTGGGGCTTGAGCATACGGTATATTTTCTTGGTTAGCGGGAGCGCCTAGAGGTAATTCGACACTTGGAGCCTGCAACTGAGCGGGCTATAGCACACCGATTTGGCTTAAAGTGCCCTATTCACTCCATTTCTCCCGTTTGTCCACCCAAATGGCTACAAAAATTAAAATGAACCACACTGGGACGATCCCCAATCTCCCTGACACACCCAGGTCAATTTTTTGCCCATAGCATGCCGGACCTCGGTCCACGCCCAAAATCGTGGGCTATAGCACACCGATTTGGCCCGAAAATGCCTCGTTCGCGTCGTTTCGCCCGTTTGTCCACCCAAATGGCCACAAAAATTTAAACGAACCGTACTGGGACGATCCCGAACCACCCTGGCACGCCTCAGTTGATTTTTGGCCCACAGAACGCCCAAACCCCGGGCCCTCCCCCGAAACCGTGGGCTATAGAACACCGATTTGGCCCGAAAATGCCTCGTTCGCGCCGTTTTGCCCGTTTGTCCACCCAAATGGCCACGAAAATTTAAACGGACCACACTGGGATGATTCCCAACCTCTCTAGCATGCCTCGATCAATTTTTAACCAACAGCACACCCGAACCCCGGGCGCACCCCCAAAACCGTGGGCTATAGCTCACCGATTTAGCTCAAAAATGCCCCGTTCGCGCCGTTTCGCCCGTTTGTCCACCCATATTGCAACAAAAAATTAAATGGATCATAATGGGACGATCCCCAACCTCTCTAGCATGCCCCGATCAATTTTTGTCCCACAGCACGCCCGGACCTCAGGCCCACACCAAAACCGTGGGCTATAGCACACCGATTTGGCCCAAAAATGCCCCGTTGGCGCCTTTTCTCTCGTTTGACCACCCAAATGGCCATGAAAATTTAAACGGACCACACTGGGACGATCCCCAACCTCCCTGGCATGCCCCGGTCGATTTTTGGCCAACAGCATGCCCGAACCCCGAGCCCACCCCCAAAACCGTGGGCTATATCACATCGATTTGGCCCGAAAATGCCTTGTTTGCGCCGTTTCACCCATTTGAAAACTTAAATGGCCACGAAAATTTAAACGGACCATACTAGGATGATCCATAACCTCCCTGGCACTCTCCGTCAATTTTTGGCACATAGCACGCCCGAACTCTGGGTCCACCCCTAAAACAATGGGCTATAGCACACCGATTTGGCCCGAAAATGCCCTGTTCGCGCCGTTTCACTCGTTTCTCCACCCAAATGGCCACAAAAATTTAAACGGATGATACTGGGATGATCCCCAACCTCCTTGGTATGCCCTGGTCGATTTTTGGCCCACAGAATACCTGGACCTCGGGCCCACCCCCAAACCGTTGGCTAGAGCACATTGATTTGGCCCAAAAATGCCTCGTTCTCGCCGTTCGCTTGTTTGTCCACCCAAATTGCCACAAAAATTTAAACAAACCAAACTAGGATGATCCCCAACCTCCCTGGCATGCCCCGGTCAATTTTCGGCCCACAGCACGCCCGAACCCCGAGCCCACTCCAAAAGTGTGGGCTATAGCACACTGATTTAGCCCAAAAATTCCTCGTTTGCGCCGTTTAGCTCGTTTGCCCACCCAAATGGCCAATAAAATTTAAATGAACTGCACGGGGATGATCCCCAAACTCCCTGGCATGCCCCGATCGATTTTTGACCCACAGAACTCCTGGACCCTGGGCCCACCCCCAAAAATGTGGGCTATAGCACACCGATTTAGCCTGAAAATTCCCCATTCGCGCCATTTCGCCCGTGTGTCCATCCAAAAGGCCAAGAAAATTTAAACGAACCACACTGGGATGATCCCCAACCTCCTTGGCATGCCCTGATTAATTTTGGGCCCACAGCACTCCCGAACCCTAATCCCACCCCCAAAACCGTGGGCTATAGAACACCGATTTGGCCAAAAAATGCCCCATTTTGCCCATTTGTTCACCTAAATAGTCACTAAAATTTAAACGAACCACACTAGGATGATCCCCAACTTCCCTGGCATGCCCCGATCGATTTTTGGTCTATAGCACACCCGTACCTCGGGCCCACCCTAAATCTGTGGGAGGTAGAACACCGATTTGGCCCGAAAATGGCCCAGACGCGCCGTTTTGCCCATTTGTCCACCCAAATGGCCACGAAAATTTAAATGGACCACACTGGGATGATCCCCAACCTCCCTGACACGCCCCAATCGATTTTCGGTCTGCAGCACGCCCAGACCCCGGGCCCACCCCCAAAACTGTGGGCTATAGCACATCAATTTGGCTCGAAAATGCCGCGTTCGCACCGTTTCTCTTGTTTGTCCACCCAAATAGCCATAAAAATTTAAACGGACCATACTGGGATGATCCCCAACCTCCCTGGCATGCCCCGGTACCTCCCTGGCATGTCCCGGTCGATTTTTGGCCCACAAGCACGCCCGGACCCCAGGCCCGCCCCTGAAACCGTCAACTATAGCACATTGATTTAACCCGAAAATGCCCCGTTCGTACCGTTTCGCCCGTTTGTCCACACAAATGGCCACAAAAATTTAAACGGATCATACTGGGACGATCCTCATCCCCCCTGGCATGCCCCGATCGATTTTTTATCCACAACACGTTTGGACCCCGGGTCCACCCCCAAAATCGTGGGCAAGAACTTTGATTTAATTAATTCATTTTTATCTTTATAAAGAGGTTTCCTTTCATCCAAAAATTTACTACAGTTTTTTACATTAGTTTCATTGGAAAATACTGAATTTCTATCGACGCCATTCCAATTCAAAGAATTAAAAAAACTTCGAATTCTCAATTCTCTACGATGTCTAGATCATAAAATATTTTTAGGAACAAGCAAATCAAAATGATTTTTGTGTGTATTTATTCTTTGAGTTTGAGGTTGCAGAATGAATTCATCAAAATTATTTTTATCAACATATCTTTGGTCTCGGTATCTTTAATTAGTTTGGTGTTTACTTTTATGAACCAATGAAATACCTACGATTTGATACATAATAAATTGTCCATTATTTTTTACAGACAATCGAATAGGTTCGATAATCAATAACCCCTTCTTCATCAATTCAGTAAGAGGTAAATTCGCCTGAATCAACATTATATCCAAACTCATTTCTCTCCTTTGAATTGACGATATAGCAATTTTGTTTGGGTTTATCAGTCGAAGCAGGAGACAATATACCTTTACATTTTCGATTATTCTTTGACTCAAAGTATCGTTCCATCTCAATTGAAAAAGTAAATAACGTTTCAAGAACAAATCTAGTTCTGCTTCCGTGTTGCTTTTGTATTGTTTTTTATTTTTACCCTTCTTTGTGTTTGATTCCGCGTAATCTTTTTCAAGATCGTTTTCATGTTTTGAGAAAACAGGGCCCAGATTTCCTTTGTTTTCTATATCTGATCCACACTCTCTTTTTCCTTGACTTGCGGGTTCTTTTGCTTCTTGAATTCGCTTCTTTATTTTTTTATTTGATGGTAAAAATAAGTTTTTTTTTGTTTTTATTGATATTTTGATTTTTACTAACATTTTCATTTGTATTCAAATTTAAAAGAAGTAATTTGCTTGGTATAATCCACAGTTTTATTTTATATACATTATAAAGTAGTACAAATTCTGGGAAGAACCAAAATTTCATATCCAATATGGGACGATTAAATATTTTTTCATTCATTCCCATCCAATCAAAAAAGTCTTTTTTCGATTTTTTTTATAGTTTTTTCTGGATTTTGATGAGTTGTAAGATAAATAAGTCCTTTTTTCTTAATTATTTCATAATTATTAATACCAATTTTAGTATTTCGATTACTGTTGGTATCGATCTTAACCCAGGCCTCAATATCTCCTTTTTGTCTAATAGAAAAATGGAGAATTTTCCAATCAAAATATTTTCTATATTTTCTATCGAGATTTCTTTCTATATGTAGATGTAGAAGATTGCCTTTTATTAGATAATTATTGATATGAAGATTGTCGGGCATATCAAAAGGGTTGTGTTTGGGCGTGTTGGAATTATAAGAAATTTCGAAGTTCTTATTTACTTGAAAGGGTAATCTAGAAATAAATGAGTAACTTTTATTTTCATAATTAATCGATTTATATGATAAAAGATAATATCTATAACATTTTTTTAAATTATCTTTTTGGTTTGATAATGAATAGAGTTCAGAATCATTTTCTTTTTTGTAATGAATTAATTGGTCTTTTTCATATGAATTCCATTTGTTTAAGTTTCTATTTTTATTTTGAGCCATACAACTTTGATTAACCCTAGTTTTCCATTTTTTGGCATTAATCTAGACCATCTAATCTTAGATTAATCGTATTGATAATGTCGTCTTAACCAGTTTTTCCATTGATTGATTCTATAACTCTGAGGTTTTTTATGTTTTAATTCAGAATGAAATATTTCTAGTGTTCTAAAATAGTCCTTTATTTTAGTCTTAAGGAAAAAAGACGTTCTGTTATATTGAAGAACAGATTTAAATTTAGACAAATTAATAACTTGGGTTTGTGATAATTTGTAAAATACATATGCTTGTGACAAGTAGGATAAATAAAAAAAACTATGTGAATTTTTCTTACTAATATTATAAATATTATAAAGTGACTTTTTTATAGTCGAAATAAAGATAAACTTAATTTTGTTTTTATTATTAATTTTTTCTTGATTTATTTCATTATTGGAAATGTATTTCTCAATCAATTTCTTTGTTGATTTAAGCAATTTCTTTGTTGATTTAAGACGGAGTTGTGTATTAATTCTTGTAATAGTAATGATAGATAAAAATAGATACATGTATAATCTTTGAATGAATAATTTTCTAAAATAATGGAATTGACATATTAATCGAGTATTTCTTTTTTTTAATATTTGGAAAATATTTTTTGGCAATTTAGGACTAATGTCTATTTCTGGAGTTACTTTCTTTTTCTCTTTTGTAATTCTTTCTATTTGATTTTTTATTGTACTTGTTCTATCAGTCAAATCCTTCATTTTGGTTTCTATTAGTGAAGAATTTGGGCAATTTCCAGATTCAATTTGACTAAATGATTCATTAATTATTTGATTACTAATTAGATAATCTTTTTCTTTTTTCGTTTCATTAGATTCAGATATTTCTTTGAATCTAAATAATACAATTGAATTTATGTTTGAAAGTTCTTTTTTTTTTTTTTTAGAAATAGAATATTTTTTATAAGCCATTTTTTGGTTTCTTTTGAAACTCTTCGAAATAATTTTGTTTTTCCTTTTAAAACTTTTCGAGTTATAGTTATAAAATATTTCTTTTTAAATTTTTCAAAAAAAATTTCGAGTTCCTTAAAAATGGGCTCAAAAAAGGAAGGGTGCTTTCGGGGAGAACCAAAGGGAAGTTCAGCTTCCATTCCCAAAACTATTAAAAAACAAAAATCATCTTTTTTTTTCTTTTTCATCAGCTCTACACGGGAGGGGTATAGTTTAGATATATGCCAAGGTTTCAGACAAAAAGGAAATAAAATTTTGATCTGAATCCCATCGCTCAACCAATTTTGTGGAAATTCTGTTTCTGATAATTGAACACCATTATAAGTACATTTAATATGCATTTCTCTATTCCATTCCTGCAAATCCTCAGACCATTCAGGAAGTTGCAAGAATACCATACGCCCGAGATTTTTGGCTATTATCAATGAAGGTAATACAACATATTTTTGAAGAATTGATTGACTTATTAACATGTAACCTCTTATTATTTGCGCACAAAGAATGTTATCCCAGGCTTCTGCTACCGCTAGCCGTGCTTTTTCCTTTCTGGTGTTCTCCTTTTTTTTGTCCTTTTCTTTTTTCTCTTCTCTTTTTGTTTGTTCTTCTTTAGACTCTAGAATCTTGAATTCTCCCTCTTTACCTGTCCAATTTCAAAAAATTGGTTTAATCAGTCCAGAGATATCAAAAGAAAAAAGACCCGGGGGGGGGTATTCTGTCGATAAAAAGGGGGGAATGCGCATTTGCTTGAAATAGTTTCCAAATAACTGTTTTTCGCCTTTGAGCCCGCATAGAACCTGTAATTATACCTCGCCGAAAATCAGATTTTTGAGAATAGATTATTAAAGGAACTTCCTCGTTGCTCTCATCAGGATCCTTCTTCTCGTTGTTGGCAGTAAAAATAACTACACGTTTGAATTTTCTTAAACGAATTTGATAATCTTCTGATAGGCCATCTTCAAATTTATCCAATTGTTGGTCTAATTCGGTGATTAATTTACATGACCAACGAGATTTTTTTTTACTGATTTCGTTTATTTTAATCGATTTGTTTCCAGATTTTGTCTCATTAGGATCAATTGCGTTGAATACAAATTTTAAAAATTTAGTTCTTTTTTCTGAATTCGTTCTTACCTGGTCTTGGTCTAAAAATAAAGAAAGGTTTTTAAAATTTAAACTCGATTTTGGTTCGTTACCAAATTCATTGATTAAAGTTAATAACTCGTCAATTTCTGTTGATAATGGTTTTTTATCAATCGTATCCACTTTTGTTCAAATTCTTGGTAATCAGTATTCGGAAGAAAGATAGTATGAATCCTATTTAGTCTAACTCTCTCTTTCAAATTTTCTAGCGAATTATTGTTTATGATTGAAGGTGAAACCCTTTTTTTTATTGTTCCTCGATATGGTCCATTTAACAAAGGATCGTACATTTTAGGCATGTATTCTTTTTTAGTATCATCATTACACAATCTAGTCCTTGTTTCAAGTATATCCAGAGAAAGAGATTCCTTGTCTAGAACTTCAAGTCGATTTAAAAATTTCTTATTCAGATTATTACTTTTTTCTTTGTTGGTAGAAACCCACTGATTGTCCAGTTCATGAGGGAGCATTTTTTGGAGTGACAATAGGGGTATCTTTCTTTTTATCATTTTCCAAAAAGTTGATAAACTTGGCGTGTATGTAAAAGATATTCTTTGTTTGCCATCACTTTTACATGTGTCAAAAAAATATTGTGACATTTCAGTTCTTACGGCTTGGTCAAATCGATTATTCTTTATGTAGCGAAATGGTCGATTCCGCCGATTATAATCGAAAAGAATACTCACAAGAGGTTTTTGAAACCCGAAGAGGTCTTGATTTTCATTTTCGTTATCAAGCAATTGCAATTTAAAATTTTCTGGATTACCCGTGTTATTATTATTATTATTATTCAGATAAGAATCTTTTTTATCATAAATTTCACTATTACTAGTATTAATATTTTTATAGCCTCTCTCTATAAGGTGAGAGTGGAATTTATCCTTTATTTTGTCCTTTCCATTCACTCGAATTTCTTCTGTTTCATCGATTTTGTCCGGATCCGACCCTTCTTCCGAAATATGTCATCGAGGGGTTTTACTTTATCATGAATCCATTGATTCTATATGACTTATTACTACTCCCCGTTTCACACTTTATTCGTACATGGAATGGGGCGGAGAGAGGAGAGAAATGAAATTTTATTTTTTATTTCACAAATGGGCATGCTAGATCATATATCTATATACGGATAGATAAATCAACCGGTGGGTTCGCACCTGAGATCTTTCTACAGATAGTGGGGGTATCCACCCCTAAAGCCATGTTCTATTCGGAGGAATAAAATAAAAATAGTCTTTCGGAGAGATGGCTGAGTGGTTGATAGCCTCGGTCTTGAAAACCGATATAGTTTTGAACAAAGAACTATCGAGGGTTCGAATCCCTCTCTCTCCTTTTTTGCTAATTGAATAGATTTTTTTCTTTAGCGGATATAGTCATGATTCAATAGGTCAGGTCCACTTCCTTTTTCTTTTGTTGATTTATAACCTTTCGAATGGATTTGGTTGGTATAATGGAAAATAGGAATATTCGGTGGGTGATTCAAGAAGTGACTTTTCATTATTCAGAAATTCATAATAATGAAAATTGACTAAACAAATGTTCAACTTTATAACTAAGTATAATGATAATGTATTATCCCGTTAGTTACTTTTTTTATTACAAATCAAAATACAATTCTCCCCTTAAATATGAATACTAGATTGGAGTTTTACAAAGCCCCTTATCGGATTTGAACCGATGACTTACGCCTTACCATGGCGTTACTCTACCACTGAGTTAAAAGGGCCTTTTTTATTTAATTTCGGAATTATTCACTATGTGGATAAAATATCTATATGTACATATATTATAAACATAAGTATATATGCATTAAATACGTGCAGTAGATACATAGTGTCTAGTGGCTCATGGATTTACCTAGGAAGTCTAGGAGAAAATGCAATAAAGTGTTTCAAGACCGACTCGAATTGCTTTTTTTCTTTTTTTGAATTGATCCCACCAGAACAAAATTTACTTGATTGATACATATACATACACCTAGCAATTCAACATAAAATTCAAGATATTTCATCGAATCATGGAATGAAGAGATTCTACTTGTCTCTTGAACTAAATTCTTGGATAAAAAACAATTTTCTGTTTGATCTTACTAGATTTCTCATTTGTTAATTTCCTATCTTGGTGGGAGGGAGATAAGGATATCTCTTCTTAACAATGAATCAAATGAAAATGAAAGAAATCGAAATAAAATTCTAAATACTAAAATAATCGAAACTAAAATAATCGAAATAAATTCAATTGAAATAATTCAAAAATAAAAAAAATACTACTACTAGATTTTAGATTTCTAATGGCGATTAGAATGAATAATTCATCAGAATAAAAAATAATTCTATGCAATTCTGAAAGGGGGAAAGATCCCTCGGATAGAATCATTCGATTATATTGATAATTTCAAAAAACTGATCATACTATGATCATAGTATGATGGTCGTTGGTCAAGCGGGCCCCCATCGTCTAGTGGTTTAGGACATCTCTCTTTCAAAGAGGCAGCGGGGATTCGAATTCCCCTGGGGGTAGGGTACTACGAAAGGAAGTTGATCTTGGATTACCAATAAGTTTAAAATTGATTCTTCCTGGGTCGATGCCCGAGCGGTTAATGGGGACGGAATGTAAATTCGTTGGCAATATGTCTACGCTGGTTCAAATCCAGCTTGGCCCAATAATTCGACAATCCACCATGAGATGATATAACCCCTTTGTACTTCAGAAATACCCGATCCGGAGATAAAAAAGAATCAAATTTTCTACTAGATCCCGTATTTCCCTGGGATTGTAGTTCAATTGGTCAGAGCACCGCCCTGTCAAGGCGGAAGCTGCGGGTTCGAGCCCCGTCAGTCCCGACGGATCCAATATAAATCTCTCCCTTTTTATGAAGGGGACAGGGGGCAGAATTTCATTGTCAAAGCAAAGGGGAAATCCTTATTTCTTTTTTCTTTCCTTTGGGTAATATGCGGTTGGATTAGTACAATTATTGGTAGCATTATAGTCAGTATTCCAAGAAATGCTGGCTTTTTCGATTGACCCCGATGCATGTAATGGAATCGGGTACTATACCTTTTTGAGGCGCGCATACACAAAGGGAATTCTTTTCTTGTCCAATACAAAATTGAATATAAGAAAATACTTTTCAGAAAAAACAAAAAAATAATAATTTATTTTTCTGGATACGGATTTATGGAACCTCACTTACTAGTTTGAAGTTGAAAAATAGATTTCATGCAAATTGCACACTGAGCTTTTGGTATAGGTGTCCCGGGGCTAATAATCTACGAAGAAAGAAGAGGGAAGGACAGATCAACCAAAGATCCTACTCCTCTTAGAAAGGGGAATGAATCATTTTTCCGATTTTTCATTTTATTTTAAGGCCCCATCGACGAAAGAACAAATTGAAAAATAGTAAATTTGATGAATATTCATTTTATACGGTCGCATCTTTATCACACTTTTTTGTCTTCCAAGTCAAAAATAGTTTCGTTCTAAACTACTTTCTTTTTCCATTTAGCTTTTATTGTTTGTTTGGGTTTGTAACTATGTGACCACTGGAAGTGGAAGAGTTGTTTGATGAGACTTTATCAGATGATTGTACAAGAAGGAACTAGATAGATTAGAGAGAAAAAAAGAACAGATGATAAAAAATGATAAATAAAGGAATTTTGGTTGGATTGGGTCAGAAATCCAAGTTTGGGGCGGTATGGATAAAAGAACTTCCTATGTTATACTATTCAATTCTCGACGACGAATTGATTTGATAGTTCAGATATTGTTATTCATGATATTGATCCAATTCAAGATCATCGAGAGGTAATATTCATTCATTGAATTTATAGGCCAAAGATTTATCATCTCTATGGGATTAAATCCCGAGTTATTGCGAAGTAAAAAACCGATGAGATTATGGAAGTAAATATTCTTGCATTTATTGCTACTGCACTATTTATTCTAGTTCCTACCGCTTTTCTACTTATCATTTACGTAAAAACAGTCAGTCAAAACGATTAATTATTAACTAATTTGAATGAAACTTGACTTCTGAGTTCTTAGCCAAAATTGCCGAAATAAAATGAAAAAGATTCCAATTTCATGTCTTAAATGAACTGAGTGGACTAGAATCGGCAGTATTCTAATAGATAGATAGTATGGTAGAAAGATTCATCTATTTCTTTCTACCATACTATTTATTAGTTAGATTGTAGCTGCTCCCTGGACTAAAATAAAGACAGAGGCTGCATTTGGTATGGATCTATAGATCAATCCACAATATTATCTTGATATATGTGAATATCAATTCCATATATGGGAGTGACATAGCATCTAATTCCATTTATTTGCTATATCTATTTGTTCTGATCAATCTGAATTACTCTTATGTCTTATAGTTTGAATTACTATATTTTTTATTTCCAATATGAATCTCGGTATCTATTGAAAGAATCAAATCAATGAAGGAAAAGCGATAGATATAGGCATATTCAAAAAATCACGTAGTAATCTTTTTTTTTTAACATTCCCAATAAGTAATTGAGTAAACCATTGACATTAGTTCCACGGGCATCGAAAAGGAAGAGTAAACCTCACTGATTTTTAACGCCTGAACCATGATATGAAATAAGTCGATAAAGTATAAATCCAATTTTAAAAATTCGAAAGCGGTAAATGCACAATATGTGACCCACCTGACAACCTTATTCTGCATAGTATCTCGTTAGACAACCATTATGTTTATATCCCTTCTTTCTCATACAAAGTGCATATACACTTAACAAAAAACTTCTTCTTTGAACAGTAAAGAAAGAAACAAATATAAAAAGGGTCCGACCCTCCTCAGTATCACCTAGTAAGAGGCCGTTGATTGGACTAGAAAATTTAGGAAGAATTGGGTTCGAATAAATTTCCTGGGATCCTCTTCCTTTCGAACTACAAACATGGGAATCGTTGAAATAACTCTTTGATTGAAGGAGGATGATTCCTATAATACATTACTCCAGTCGAGTCCAATGGAATTTCAAAATGAAGATATTTTTATTTTGTTCCAAACGTGTTGCAGAACGATCTAGAAAGCAATTGATATTGATACAGTTTGCTTCCTTAACTCAATTAGTAGGACCCCTAGAGTCCACTCCTTCCCCACACTACGAGTGAAAGGGAAAAAGTAAAGACTACCATTAAAGCAGCCCAAGCAAGACTTACTATATCCATATGAATTATGTCCCCTATCTCTATAAATATAAAGGAATTGTTCCATTATTCCTCACTAATAATAGTGGAATCAATGGCGTAGAGTCAAAAAGAACGAAGACTATTAATAAACCAATCCGATAAATTCGCTCATTTTATAAGAAATTCCTATATGATTTCTAATCGGGAAAGATTAAACACAAGCAAAATCCATAGTAAGGAATGTTACTAATGGAACATGTAGGAATAATAGGTCCTATTCTTTTTTTGTTGACCCTCATTTCAATTGATTGGATGCTTGAGCACTCAGAGATTTTCGTGAGTTCCTCGTATATAATAAAGTATCTTCCGCCCCCTTCCACAACTATTTATATTTCCTATCGGGCTCTCCAATCTAACCCAAGGTCCAGTCATTATACAATGGATTAATAATATAAAAAATTTATTTGTAGTAGAAGGTAATTGCGAAGTCTTGATAGCCCCTCTAGCATTCGAATATTTTCTTGAAGCCTAGCCTAAGCCTAAATATGCAATGCAAGGATATTTAAATTTTTTTAGAAAACCCCCCAGACTAGATGTTTAGAATCAAACAAGTATCAACAGTCTGCCTTCTCTGCTTCTGCTGGGGAATCGTTCGGCGGGTTATATCAATAGAAGAAAAGAAGAGATTTCTAGTTTTTTGTTGATCAGGCGACACCCGGATTTGAACTGGGGAAAAAAGGATTTGCAGTCCTCTGCCTTACCACTCGGCCATGTCGCCAAAATGCTACAAATACAAAATAGATGAAAACTTTTCCGGATTACCGAACTGCTTTTTTATCGTACTTGCACCTTGAGTTCTGTTTTTCTTAATTTTTCCTAAAAGTCAAAGAAATCCTAATCCTTCTTCCCTTTTGATTGGGTTTGATTCATCCTTTCAATTTCGATTGAGTCTATCTCAAAATTCATAATGTTCAAAACTTTCTCTTACCTTTCTATTGAAATCTATTGAAAAATCAAATGTGAATTTTCAGTCGCAAAATCCAAAATTCAACTTTATGAAAATAGGAACCATTAACTATTGACTTAGAATGCATGAACAATTCTTGGATTTGGATCTCCAATTTTTATTTTCCTAATGACATAAGAAAATACAACTTGATATATAACTAATCAGTATGGATTTTTTCAATCAAAAAATCCTTCTCAATTATAAATTATAATTATTAATAATAATTATAACAACAATTATGAGTATATGTAAACCCCCCAAGTGAAATTGTTAGATGGATATATATTATTTATATATGTTTCCGATATAGAATTATCAGATATAAGAAAAGTATCATACTTCAATTTGAATTTTGAATTGAATAGAAAATTTAAATTCTGTTTTCGTAGAGCACAACCTGTGTTGCCCCGAATAGAACATAGAACGACAATAAAACAAGAAAAGAGAAGAAAGACGGATATTATAGATATCTCCACACGTGTTTAAGCCATACAAACCTTCTTTTCTTATACACTTCACAATCGTATTCTACTCAAAAATCCGTAAACAAAATCTCTCTCTTCTCTGCGAATCATTTTTGAACAACGAAATCCATAACATAAAAGGGGGTTAAATGCTAAAAAACCGATTCTAACTCTATATATTCTCTTTCTGATTTTTATGCCTTTATCTCAGCGAAAAGATCAAATGTCCAATCCATTTATTTTTGTGGTATTCAAGCAGGTTGGACTATGTATTATCATAATAATGGTAGAAATGGAATCATTTTTGTTTTTATATTCTATACAAAATCCTATAAACTTAATTAACAAGTCTAAGTAGCAGAAGTCCATTTCTAGGGATGTTTTATCAATTTCTTTCCATTTGTATCTGTTGAAAATTCCAATAAATTCCAATTCAATTTAAGTAGAAAATTATCTTTCTTCCTCCGTTCATACGTATTTCATACATTCCATATATGGAGTTGGGTAAAATTTCATGTGATTCGGTAAACAAAATTGAAATGCCACCATTGCTAGATCATTTATCTAATCTATCTAATTAGATGAAGAATGAGCCAATAGTGGTATTTTTTGATAAATGGGAAATTAAAAATGCTCTGGGATGGAAATGAGGGAATATCTACAATACCTGGATTTAATCAGATACAATTTGAAGGATTTTGTAGGTTCATTGATCAAGGTTTGACGGAAGAACTTTATAAGTTTCCAAAAATTGAAGATACAGATCAAGAAATTGAATTTCAATTATTTGTGGAAACAGATCAATTGGTCGAACCCTTGATAAAGGAAAGAGATGCTGTTTATGAATCACTCACATATTCTTCTAAATTATATGTATCCGCGGAATTAATTTGGAAAAACAGTAGGGATATGCAAGAACAAACAATTTTTATCGGAAACATTCCTCTAATGAATTCCCTGGGAACTTCTATAATCAATGGAATATATAGAATTGTGATCAATCAAATATTGCAAAGTTCCGGTATTTATTACCGATCAGAAGTGGACCATAATGGAATTTCGGTCTATACCGGCACCATAATATCAGATTGGGGAGGAAGATCAGAATTAGAAATTGATAGAAAAGCAAGGATATGGGCTCGTGTAAGTAGGAAACAAAAAATATCTATTCTAATTCTATCATCAGCTATGGGTTTGAATCTAAGAGAAATTCTAGAGAATGTTTGCTATCCTGAAATTTTTTTGTCTTTTCT